>PUFA01000139.1:2745000-3945000 GCA_003508835.1 Eonycteris spelaea
CTTCCAGAGGATCGGTGCTGCTGAGGGATTCCTTTGTAAATGTTGATCTTGAGGAAGAGAAAGAATGCAGGGTGGGATACACAGGAGGGGCCATGTGGACCTCACATCTTGGTGGCTGTCCTGGGAGATAGGAAGAGCAGTTGAGGGCTGGACGACACTGAGCTGCAGGGTCTGGTCAGTGTTCCCTAGTGACCCGCCTCTGAGCTGGTCAGTATAGGGATGACCTGCCCACCAGGCTTGGGAGCTGCCAAAGCTCCACAGGTTGGCCACGGGCCTGACGTGACATGTTCTCATCATGTTTTTATTTTCTTTGCCTCCATGCAGCAAGAGCGGCCTTGCTCACTGGACGTTTGCCCATCCGCAACGGCTTCTACACCACCAACGGGCAGGCCAGGAATGGTGCGTGTGTACTCGGGCTGCACCCCAGGCCTGGGGGGCTGAGGACCAGAGGGGGCGATGTGGGGTATTTGTCACCTATGCTTATGTGAGACCTTTCTTCTCTAGGAAAGCACTCATTACCCAGGGTCAAGGGCTTTGTTTGGGTTATAACTTGCCATTTTGATGCAGCGCTTCCATCAAAAACAATGCACTTTAAGCAACTAGAGAGGAAGGTGAGGTTAGTGTGTGATCTTAGGGGTTCGGGGTGGAGCCCGGCCCCTTCCCAGCTCCTGCTTTCAGGGGGACTGCCAAGGTGACAGGCTTCACTCACAGCTCCTTCCCTGCTGTGTCCTGGCCCAGGGCTGCCCAGTACGGCCTGGCAAGGGGGGCACACCCTCCCCACAAGAAGCTGCTGCCCATTTGGGTCGGCAGCTATACGCCCACAGAGAGACCTGAGGAAGCCAGGTGCTATGAGGTCCGCAGGGACCTGCCCTTGGAGAAAGGGAGTATAGAAAGCACGGGAGAGTCTGCCATGGGTGGGACCCTCGTGGTATCAGATGGCATGTTCCAGAGACCCCAGACCAACAGAGAGAGGTGCAAACTTTGGGGAGGTACTTGGAAGACTTCAAAAGTGCCATGCAGCAATGCCAGCTCTTCACCCGGGCTTTGCCTGTTGACCCTGAAGAGCCATTGTTCAAATTCGTTACCTTTTGTGGCATAACCTGCTTTGTGTATGCAAGTCGTTCACGCTATGTCGTGCTCTTCCAGCTTACACGCCGCAGGAGGTCGTGGGTGGCATCCCGACACGGAGCTCCTCCTGCCCAAGCTGCTGAAAAAGGCCGGCTACGTCAGCAAGATTGTGGGCAAGTGGTGAGTCCTGACACTCAGCTGGCTGGGTACATCCACACAGGGTCATGGCTAAACATTTCCAAACAGGGAAAACTTCTTGGGTGAGGCGTGCAGTCTGAGTTCCAGGTCCCTTTAGATGTCTGAAGCTCTCCTTTAAAAGCTGGCATGGCTGTGCTGGTGGACCTCCCATCTTGAGGGCATCTTGGGGCATTGGCTGAGACCCCATCGTTCTCCTCGAAACTCACTCATCCCAGCCACCTGCCCCTTCTCTCCATTCTTCTCTCTGTGCTACTGCTGCTGCAGTATCACAGAAGAGCCACATTATTGCACACTCAGTGCCATCACGATGATACACTTTGTCAGCAAGTACAAGGGCTGTCTGGTGGTGAAATGAAGAAGTAACCAAGAGGTAGAGGGTAGTCACATGGAGTGGAGTCATTGAGTTCAGATGATTATAGGTCACGTTACTATGTGTGCTGTTTATGCTGCTTTAAGCATGTCAAGCAGTTTCCACCTCTTACTCTCTGGGGCTCCCCAAGGATTAAGTCTGAAGCCCTGAAGTATTAGCGTAAAGGTCAGATATCCTTTCCCTTTCTTCATGTTGGGGCCCACAACGAGCCCACTTCCTACAGGAACCCTTCCATGATTTTCTAGCCCTAATTGTCTCTCCTTCGACATGCTGTGGCCCCTCTGCCCTTCATCCCTCTGGCAGTCGCTGGCACTGCTTTCTCAAGGATGAGTGCCTTGTCTGCACTGCTTGGAAACTGCTGCTCCTTGCACATTGACAGCCATGGGGATGGGAGATGGAGAAAACCGGGAGAGTAATCATCAGAAAATCCTGGCGATCCAGAGGCTGCCTGATGAACATTTTCTCCCTTCTGAGACAAGTTGGGAGCCACCTGCCAAGCAGACAAGCTCAGAGGAGGCGGTGGCTGCAGAACAGAGCTGGTAGGGGCGCATTGGGTTGAGGGAGCCTGTGTTGCCTGCACGGTCCTGAGCAGTGCCGAGAAGGCCCAGGAGGCTGTGGCAGAGGCTGGCCGCGAGGCCTGCCAGAGCTATGTCAGGGCTGTGCTGTCAGACGGAAGAGCCCCCTGTGACCAGAACTCTCTGTGCCCGGCCTGGCAGCTCTGCCCTGGATCTGGCAACCTGCCATTGATGGTCATTGACTCGGGGCAGCCAGAGCTGGAATGGCAGCGTGTCTCCAGGAGAAGAGAGCTGACACAGGTGCAAGAGGAGGCGAGCAGGGCCCAGAGAAACAGCTCTGAGTGGACTCAGGGCGGTGGACACAGTGCTGATGGGTGGGCCACAGTCATGGCCAGAGCAAGGACAGGCCCCAGGAGGCCTGGGACGGAGGGCTTGGCCTCTCTTCAGCCAGTAGAGGTCCCTGTCTCAGAACTAAGTGGGAGGGTGTTGGCACGTGTGGCTGTGACTGCCCTGATGTCCTTCCTCTGGGCCCAGTACCACGGATCTGGATTTCCTCAGACTGACCAAGGCCTGGTGTGGCTGGAACCTGGACTTCTATGAGAGGCTGCTCCGTTGTCCCAAATCCCTGGGGGCTGCAACATGCTGCTGCTCCAGCTCACCTTCAGGCAGAGCTGGCCCTGCTGCTTTTGGGGCAAGGACTTTGAATTGACAGCTTAACACGAGCAGGACCTTAGCTGGTGTTCTGTTAAGCAAAGGCCTTTGTGCTGACAGCTGTGGGCACACGGGAGTCACACACAGCTGGTACTGGAGTGAGGCATTGAGAAATGACTGGGCATGTTGCAGTGGCCCAGAGAAGACATGAGTTGCATACAGGAAGCACAAAGTGCAGAGTGGCCCAGCAGAACTGACACTTGGGGCAGCTGGCAGGGAGGCCGGAGAGGCCCAAGGTGGGTGCCAGGCAGCCGTCTGGAGGCAGAGCATTTTAGAACTGGCAGTGAGGAACCAAGGCCTTGAGAGATGTCATCTAGACTCAGACTGCATCCAGCCCAGCCTCTTCTGCCACCCCATACTGTGTCCTTAACCAAGTGACCAAGTGGTGCAATGAGTTCACAGGGATCTGGGATTTGCATGACCCACCGCAGGGCCTCTGAGCGGTCAGGTGGGGCCTGCCTGAGCACAACAGAGGAACAGGACCCTCTGCGCCAGGGACACAGCTTCCCAAACACGTGTCACTGCAAGAGGCTTTCTGCAAACAAAAATCCTAGGAAACCCATCCACTTCTCAGGGTTGGAGTCAGCTCACTCTGCAGTGGGTTGAGACCCAGAGCCATGAACTCCAGAACTTCGTAAGCCCTGTATTCCAAAGAATAGATGGGGACATGCTCAAGGACCACTGGTACCCGATTCAGATGCACGTGTGTCAGCACCTCCCACTGGCAGGAGGCCCTACATTAGGTGCCCCCAATGGGAAGGAGCATGCAGGGATGGGAGTGCAAGACAAGCCCAGCAAGAGCTTCTCTTGGGTTCAAAGAACATCTGCAACGTGTGGCAAGAGCTTGCAGAGCGCCTGGGTTTCCAAACAGCTTGGCAGTTGTCACATTGCCACATTTTCTTCTAGTCATGCCCTGCACCAATCCTCGCCTGGGTGTTGGGTTGATAAACAGCAATAGCCAGTCCTGGCACTGTCCCAGTCTGTGACCCTGGCAGCATTGCTAGGGGTGGGTGGGTAGTCCTGATGTCCCCTGGAGGGTGAGATCTTGCTGTGCCCAGGCTTAGCATACTTTGGGTGCTAGAGGGCCCTTGTTTCATTAAATGTTCTGTGAAGTTGATGGGGTATTGCTGCTCAGAACTTTGGGGTGTCCCTATGTGGGGTTCTATAAAGTGTCCTGGGTTTCTGTTTCTAGGCATCTGGGCCACAGGCCTCAGTTCCACCCCCTGAGGCATGGATTTGATGAGTGGTTTGGATCCCCCAACTGTCACTTTGGACCTTATGACAACAGGGCCAGGCCTAACATCCCCGTGTACCGGGACTGGGAGATGGTTGGCAGGTAACAGTCCCTTCCCTTCCCGCCCATTGACACTAAGCCCAGCCTCTGACCTCTGGGGCTGCCTAGGAGCTGGACAGAGGTTTTGAAAGCACCTGCCCACCAGCTCAGGCATCCCAGTGGGCTGGGCCCTGCTCTGCCAGTTAGTTGTCCTGCCCAGAGCTTTATAGGACTCACAGCCTAAGCCACCACTTGAGCCACATCTATGGGGTCCCTCCCCTTTTTAGGAAATCTAATGAAAGCCGAAGATGCTTCTTAAAACAAGGTGTCTTCACGTAGCAGCCATTCACACGGCGTCTAGCTCAGGCCGTGCAGCCCTGGCAGATCCTGGGCTCCAGCTGCAGAGGCCATCTGCCTGCACCAGGTTAGCACGTTGGCCACGTGCTACACGTTGAAAAAATTGGCAGCATTACAGAGGACACGGTGAGATGAACTCTGTGAGCCTGCCAAAAGTGAGCTGGCATCTGAAAGGCAGGTGGCACCAGAGTCGCCCTGGTCCTACCCACCACCTGGCAGTGCAGCACCTGCTGCGTGGCCACACCAGGCCGGGCCCTAGTCTTTCTCAAGTTTCATTTGGCTTAATTTTTCTTCCTTTATTATTATTATTAATTTTTTTATTTAAGCTCATTATATATCAGTGGACCAAGAAGCTGGGCCGATTCATTACCTTTTTAAACAATAGCTTTATTGAGAAAATTCACACACCAGACAGTTTACCTATTTAAATTGTACAGTTCAGTGCTTTCTAGTGTGTTCGCGGCATTGTGCAGCCGTCACTGGTTTCAGAACACTTCTATCGCCTCAGAAAGGAACCCTGCACTCATTAGCCCTAAGTAACTGGGATCCACCTTATGCTTTTCTTTCGCTGTTCTCTGTCCTTACACGTTGCTCCTCATCCTTATCCCAAGTGGTGACCATGGCACCCAGCCTTAGCCCCACTTCATCCTTGAAGAGACTGTGACCTCAGGAGCAGTGTGAGCTTCCAATTTCATTTATTGAACGTTTCTATCATTCTTTTAAATGAAGCCCATGACCTTGCCTCTGAAATCAGAGAGAAGGGGCTTTCTTGGCCTGAAATCTAATTTGTCTGGATCTATATCATTTTCAGATTTTATGAAGAATTTCCAATTGATCTGAAAACTGGAGAAGCCAACCTGACCCAGATCTACTTACAGGTAATGGCCACCTGGGCTGGGCAGGCTCTGTGGTTGGGGAAGTCAGCCTTTAGGCAGAGGCAGATGGTGTGTTCTTCTCCTCAGGAAGCCCTGGATTTCATTAAGAGGCAGCAGGCAGCTCAGCGCCCCTTCTTTCTCTACTGGGCCATCGATGCCACACACGCACCTGTTTATGCTTCTAAGCCTTTCTTGGGCACCAGTCAGCGAGGACGGTGAGTCCTTGGTTGTAGAAACATAGACCCCCACCTGGGGGGGTTCAGGCTGTGCTTAATTATCTCCAAGGACAGGGCACTCAGTACGATGATGTTTTTAATGATCAATTGTAGAAAAAGACTGAAACACCTGTGCCTCTGAAGCTGTCCGGCCCAGGATCAGTGGGAGTGCTACAGCGGTGTGGTCGGCTCTATCCTGGATTAACTCCGAGAGCTTGAACTTTGTTCCTCTTCTCCTGTAACTTTAGCCAGTCCGTTCTGTTGTCCATCCCCAAAGTTACGATTTAACTGCTTTTTAATCACACTGATGTCCTTGGCCATCTGGTAAATGTTCCATCTTCTTCATAGGTATGGGGATGCTGTCCGGGAGATCGATGACAGCGTGGGGAAAATCCTGGGCCTTCTTCAGGACCTGAAGATCGCTAAGGACACATTTGTTTTCTTCACGTCTGACAATGGTGCTGCCCTTATTTCTGCTCCCAAACAAGGCAGGTGTTTGGAATGTTCCCATCATCACATCCCCAAACAAGGCCCCGCTCGGGAACAGTGGACACAGGGTCTCAGCCACTGCTGGGGTGGAGCGTGACGGGGGCTCAGCCCGGGGCCCCCTCCAGTGGGGGAGATGCCCACTCTCCTCCCAGTGCCCCATCCGGTGGGAAAAGGTATGAGGAGACCAAGGGGTGCCCTGTGGGGTTGGCTTGGGCCTCATCACACACAAAACTGGCAGGGACTGCCCACCCACACCCATGTTCTGTGACACACTGTCCTCCCCTGAAAGACTAGAGCACCTTGGCCTTTTCTAGCCCAGGGTGGGTGTGTCGGTATGTGAAACAGTGACTACCTAATACCTCTCTCCCAAATTGTTAGCAATTCTGGCTCCTCCTGGATGGGGGGATGGAGACCCAGGCCGGGGCCTTCATCCTGTCCCAGCTCTGCCACTGACTGGCTCTGGAAGCAGGTCACTTCTGCCTCCTGTATATTTAGGGCTGAATGAGGTCACTTCTGAGCTTTTCCCTCTGAAGCACTGATGTTTTCCATTAGTGTTTTTATTCTAAATTTAAATATAACACGGTGGCTGTTGTCATGTGTTTAACCAGCCACATTTGCGCCTTTTTCTGAGTTTAAGAAGCATCCCTTCACTGTGGGGGCAATGAGCATCTCCCTTGGGAGCTAAAAATGCAGGAGACATACTTCCCAGCCTTCTTGGAAGGCAGGCCCAGGCTCACCCTCCTCAAAACTTCTTCACCAAAGTATCATGGGGGTGGTATCTAGAAGGGAAGGAACTGAACCCCCATCCTCACAGTGCTGGCTGTGGGGGGCACCCAGAGCGCTGGTGCAGTGAGAGAGCCGCATATCCCCCAGAGCAGCCTCTGTACCCAAGCTGGGCCTGCAGGCCTCTTGAGGACCATGACCCCAGGTCCTTCAGTGAGCTCTGGTTCCCAGCTTATGTTGTGAGATGGCTGCACCCTGGCATTTTATTGTCTTGTAAGAGTTTCACCCTAGTGGTGGCATATCTTTTCACCCCATTCTTAAAAATGCCAGGGCCCCAGCAGAGCCCTGAGTCAGTCAGCTGTGGAAGGAAGGCCATGCACAGCAGGAAACCCCATGGGGACCCCCTCCAGTGGGGGAGACACTGGGGGACCCTGTGGTCAGGGGAGCAGAAGGGGCTTCAGGATCTTAAATGACAGCTGGCTCAAGCTGAGAAGGAACCCTGTTGGTGACAGAACAGCAGTTCAGGGTCTAGGTACCCAGGGGTGGTGTATGGTGCCGTCCATGGCACAGCCCCACTCCTAAAGGGGCTTCATCCTCACTATACAGCCGCTGGTTCTGGAAAAGGGGTGGAACCCCATCTCCCTCCCAGCAAAGGCCCAGGGCCCAGCTAAATGTCAATGTCCTTGCCAGCCCCTGATAGCCAAGCCTCATCGGAACCACCAACCTTCCAGCCTGGGCTTGAATTTAATCAACCTAGTCTTTGTTTCTACATCATGGACTAGTTCACATGGACAGAAACACCTGTAAGATACAAATGACAGTAAGGGGAAGATCTGTGCACCCTTCAACCAGCCTGAGAAAAAGGAACTGGGTCCTCCTCAGCACCCGGAGCCCATCTTCAGAGTGGCACATCATGTTTCCTCGCTGTCCCTGCATTCACACATGTGATGCGGAGTCTGCCAGTGCTCCCATGTGGTCCCCGTGTGTTCATCGCTCCTCTTCTCTCGAGACTGGGCTGCACTGATGCATGGAAATGGCATTCAGGTTCCAGTGCCAGGGACAAACCGTGGGACTTCCTGCTAGAGAAACACTGCTCTGTTTTGTTTCCCCATTTTCAAAGGACTTGAGGTGAGCCCTGGGCAGCTCATGCTGAAGCAGCAGACACCCATTTATCCTCAGGAAACTTCTCTGTGCTCTGGGATCGAGCAGGACCTGAGACCAGCCAGCAATGGGGGGCTCTGCCCTCTGACTTCAAGCGAGGTTCAGGGACCACCTGCTTAGAGCTGGGCTTGTCAGGAATGAATCTGTGCCCCGTCCCTAATGGGACAACCCCATGAGGCCCAAGGACTGATGTATTAACTATACTCCCTAACCCCAAACACACAGGGAGGCTTGTGAATCCTTACATTTAAGAAATGCTGCAGCTGAACAGACAGGAAGCTCTAATGACTTGCTATTGGGATACGTTCTATGGCCCTGCTTGAAGAGCATCTGCATCTTGTGCTAACAAGAGTGGTCATGCCCTCCATTTCTGAGCAGTCACTCTTCATTGGGGGCACTGTGTTACAACCAGAGCATCTATGATGGTCTCCTGGGTCAGAGCCATGTTGAGGCTGGTCTTCTGTCTTCATGATGGCCTTGGTGCCTTGGTGTTTCAGCAGCATCACCTTTGACAGCTGAGCGGGAGGCAGACATGGGCAAGTGCCCAGTCGGGCGTGTGTGGCTCTGGAGAATAGGGATGGACCACTGACGGGCGACAACTCTCCCTCCCTAGGCGGTAGTAACGGCCCCTTTCTGTGCGGGAAGCAGACCACATTTGAAGGTGGAATGAGGGAGCCTGCAATCGCGTGGTGGCCCGGCCACATTGCCACAGGCCAGGTGAGTCAGAGTCAGACACATGGCCAGGCCTGTTGTCATCCTGGGATGTGGAGACTCAGCCCTCATGGGCCTGCTTCTTCCACTCACTCTACCTTGCCAAGGAAACGCCAAAGTCACACGCACCACTCTCCTTCAAACCAGGTCTCCCCTGGGGGAGGCAGCTGGTGAAGGGTGCATGGGGTGGGCACTGGAACAGTCTCCCACAGATATGGCGTGTAGTGTCATTATCTACCATGGGGGAGGAGGTGTCTGCGGTTGGTTAATGTGGCAGTTAGTTAATGGGGCATTCTACCCAGTGTGACTGAGTAGAATGGCTTGTTTCTGCAGGACTTGTCAGAGCCTTTATTATGCTAATGAATATTGTGAACTTCTGGAAGGAGCATAGAGCAAGCTGAGTTTTCAAAGTCTTGTTTGGTCATGGGACCTTTTTATCCAAACTGCATCTCCCAGACCACTGTTCTGTGGACACGCTCCTAGAGACAGCAGGAGCTCGACTGTGTGGTTGGTAACTGTCTGCAGTGCACAGGTGTAAACTGCAGGGCTGGCTGACCTGGTCCTCTTGCTGGCCATGGTGTGTGTCCTGCTCCTCAAGCCCTCACTCTGCCCCTGCCTTGGCTGAGAACTCAGGGTCTTCTCTAACTGGGCGCCTTGATTCAGACATCCTCAGGGTGTCAAGGCTGTTTGTAAGCATGTGTGTCACTGTCTCAATTGGTCTTTTTTTTCCCTTCTGAGCTCCAGAGAACACTGTTCTCAACACTAGTGTCAGCTCAGCCGTCATAGCAGCACCTTGGGGGCTTCTGAGTGTCCTGTGGCTGCTGAAACAGTCACCGCACTGAGGGGCTGGAACCACACGTGTTTGTTCTCTCAGGTCTGGAGGTCGAAAGTCCAGCACCATCTCCCAGGACGAGAATCAGGTGTCACAGGGCCGATCCCTCCTGGAGGCTCCTGGAGAAAACTCATTTCCTAGCCTTTTCTGTCTTCTTAGTCTCTGGCTCCTCCCTCCCTGGTCCAGGCTGGCACCCTGACTCTGGCCCTCCTCCCCTCTGCCAGTGTTAGGATCTGTGATTACCCTGGGCTCACCCTGGGACCCAGGATCAGCCCATTTTAAGATTGGCTGATTGACAACCTGATTCCCCTTCTCTGTTTGAGGAAACTTATTCACAGGGTTCAGAACTGGGGCATGGAGGTCCCTGGGGGGTGTCATTCTGCCTATCATCATCATCCCCATTACACATGTCAGCAAACTGAGGCTCAGTGAACGGTAGTCACTTGTTGGGACCATCCAGCTGGCACGTGGCAGAACCGGAGTAGACCCCCAGGCATGGGGCATGGAGCCTACCCTCCTCCCCGACATCCTTCCCCCGACTTCTCCCTCCTGGGACAGTCCCATGGGAACCCCTCTCTCCATCTCCTCTGTCTGTGGCAGGCCTTTGCCTGCCTTGCTCTCAGCCCCTCTGGGCTCTGCTTTCTGGAGAAGAAAATATATCACACAGAACTGTGCGGCCGCCTTCCCTCCACCACGTTCCATAGCACATGCTGAAATTGAATTAGATGCGACTATCAGGCCTGTGCCCTGTGATAACTGTGAGAGGATTTTATTTAAAAACACCCTGCCATTTGTCCAACCAGTTTCAAATATTTAGCTCTCCCCTTCACGCCTGGCGGGGTGACTTTATTAATTGTAGCCTTTGATTCAGAGTTAAATCTTGAAAGTGCTGATAACAGCCTTGGTGACTTCCTGCCATGGGCTCATGGCAGACAAATTGCGTTTTCTTAAAGACATTATGTGCACATCGAGAGTGTCTATTTTTCAAAAAGAGCATCTTCCATGAGTGCACCCAGCTGTTCTGTGCTGATATGAGGACTTCAGATATCCACGCTTCATTCCCACACCACCCCCACCTGGCACCACAATCTCTCCTTATTTATTTTTCCAGACGGCTAAAATATCTGGATTTCTTTCTTTCCTTCTCTCTCTCTCGCTCTCTTTTTTCTTTTTTCTTTTTCTTTTTTTGGTCCTAAAATAAAGTGAGAAGGGAGAGGAGCTGCTGCAATGTTTCTCCTCTCCTCGGCTTCACAGAATTTTTGAACTAAATGTTGACCTTCATGCCCCACCCTACACTGGGCTGCAGAAACAGATGACACAAGTAGCCCTGATATTGTGCTTGGTTTCCACGGGGAGTTTCTCCTCATGTAGAGGAATGGAGGCAAGGGTGCCCTGGGGTATGCGAAGTGGCTCAAGGGAATGCTTGCCTTGCCAAACCTGCCAGACCAAACCCTTGTCCCCAGATCCAGAGTTCAGGAGTGAAGGAACTGGGTGGAATTCAGACAAGGTGGAGCTGTACCTGGGGAACAGACTTGCATCCAAGGAGACCAGTGGGCAGTGCCTTGCTAGGAGCAGTCAGCTCCTTAGGGGCCACCTCTTGCTGGCTCTGTGGAGTCAGATTGTCATATTTGGGTGGCCACAGCCTCTGGGAAAAAGGCTGGCCAGTCCCCACCCCAGTCCATCTGCTCTCCCTTCCTGTCCTTCCTCCCATCCCCACTTGCTCTCCATGCTGCTCTGGGCTTTGAGGGTCTTTTTTTCGCCTGCAGTTTTACCTGAATTGGGAAGTCACAACATCAGTGTTAAAATGATGTGACAGGGGCTCAGAGAGGCAGGCCTCCCAAGGTAAGACCCTGCTGGTGGCTCCCTGGGAGGGCCACATCTTCTCCCTTCTGTCTGGTTCCCACTTGAAGGTGCCAGGTAGCAGCAAAGGCTCAGTACTGGGATGAGACAGGGCCCTGCCTATTCTGGGGTTAGACAGCTAATTTGATCCCCCCTCAGCTCCTGACCTCCCCGAGGCCACTCTCTCAATGAGGGGACTCATCCCTTTCTCTCAGGTCCTGAAGTGGAAGAGTTGTATATCAGCCACACTCAGCCAGCCAGATGCTCATGGGCGTGTGGAGATCCAGAAGAGCCTGGGGTCAGGTGGGACAGGGACCAGGCTGGCTGAGGTAGACAGGGCTGGGCATGTGCACACACTTGTGTACATGACGTTCCCGTGTGGACGTGCTATAAGGGATGTGGTTTTTGTGTGCATGTGTATGTGAATCTTCATGCTTCTGCAGGCCCACCTGGGCAGCAGCAGGACGCATGCGCGGAGACCTGGCCCCTGGCTGCCGTTGGTCAGAGCAGGGCATCCTAAGCGACTCTCTGTCTGCTCGTGTCCATTTCAGGTGAGCCACCAACTGGGCAGTGTCATGGACCTTTTCACCACTAGCCTGTCCCTTGCGGGCTTGGAGCCAGCGACAGGGTGATCGATGGCCTTGACCTCCTCCCTTCCATGCTGCAGGGCCAGCTGGTGGACAGGTTAGTTCTAGCCAGGCACTCGCCCCCTGCCTTCTCCCCCAGCACCAAACAGCGGAGCCAGAGCTGGCTGACAAAGCAGCTTTTTGCCCAGCTGGCTGAGAATAGAGGGAGGTGAGACCCTTGTGACTTTCTGGCACGAAACTCATCCTCCCTGTGGGGTCCGTCATTTCTGCTCAGCCATGGGTGGAAGGAGGGAGTGTCTGTCTACTTGAGTCATTAGCCACTCCAAACCTCTGGAGCCATGTCCTGCCTTCCACCTCAACACCAGAATGCTGCTCTGTGCCCAGAGTCAGTCAGCTCCGGCTTGAGACCAGCCACCCATCCCGAAATCAGGGCAGGGATTAGATGGGCTTGTGTTCTTTTTTTGTTTTTGTTTTTTCCAATATTGCCTATTTTTTTTCTTTCTCAAAACCTGGCACAAGAGCCTATTTACTATGAGGGAGGCCCTGGACTCAGTGGGCTGTCTGTCCCCCAATGGAGCCGGAGTCTCTGGTGACCATCTGAGACTGGCTTCACCCCACACCTGGCCTCCCAAGGCCAAGAATGATGGCGACCATAGTCTCACCCTACTGCCTCAGGGACTTTTGCACCTATGCCTATGTGATATCATCAGGGTCATTTCTATAAAATCTTAGCTCTAACCATGCATCCAAGAGTCTCTTGAGTCACCCGAGCCCCCTGCTCCCTCCCTGACAGGCCAATATTCTATTACCGTGGCAACACGCTGATGGCAGTCACCCTGGGCCAGTACAAGGCCCATTTCTGGACCTGGACCAATTCCTGGGAGGAGTTCAGACAGGTAAGGGACCTTGGGGCTATAGACTCTGCACCACTCCCCCAAACCCAGTCCTTAAGGATACATCTGGGCAGAGAAGGCTGGCAGGAGGCTTCTACAGAGTGGTGACTGGCACACAAGTCATTTGCTTCCTGCTGTGAGGAGTTAGAAGCCCCATGGTGTAGCTACAAGGACAGCCCCTGAGGGCCTGGATGCCTCACCCTCTCAGGCCACCCAGAGCGTGGGGAAAGGCCTCAGGGCAGGCTAAGACCCGCCCAGGCCAGCCACCTCAGGGCCCAGGTAAAACCAGGGTGTCTTCCCCCAACTCCCTCCCCACTTGTCACTCTCCAAGGCCTGGCCAAGGTGCTCTGTGGCCCTTCTGAAAGACGATCTTAGTTTCTGCATCACGGGTCTGCCCTGAGGGCTTGTAGGTGAAGTGTCACATGCATGCTGAGCCCCAGAGTTTTCAGCACATGGTCTCAGGTTCCTGCTGCTCCTCAGGGCACCTTCTCTCCACTGCTAGTCTTGCCTGCCCTTCCCGCTTCTTGCGTCTTCTCTCTGCTGCCTCTCCCTAAGCACCCTACCCAGGTCTCTCAGCTCCCACTTATCCCACCATCTAGGTCTTTAGGCACAAAAAAAAACCTGCTAATGTGCCTTAATTGAGAGGAAAAGCAATATAAGTTAATGAAAAATCTAAGTACTGGAACACTCTGCGCCACTTTGTGTGCAGAGTACAGACTTAGTGGGTCACAGGTCTGGTCCAGGGCTGGTGAGTAACATGGCCAGGCACTGCCTGTGCAGTGCCCAGACCGGATGCCCCGGGCACTCGGGCAGAGCAGAGGACAATGTGTGTTTCCTCCAAGTGGCCCAATGCCCACGAATGTCCCTGACTTGTGGTCGGAAGCACTGATTGGCATCAGGCGGGCTTAGCTGAACCAAGCAAGCCTTTGTTTCTCCTTTGCCCTCTGAGGTCCAGAGTGTCTTGTGGGCCCTCAGACTCTGTGACAACAGCCTTAACCAGAAATCTCTCCGCAAGCGGCATAGAAGAACAGTATCCCCTGGCTGTGTACTTGTCTCTGGTCTCCCATCCCTGACAAGCAGGGTACCCTGGCTTGCCCCTTTAGATGCCCAGGGGCTGAGAAGCTGTAGGAACATCCAAAAGGGGCTCAGAGGCTGGCAGTGGGGACCCTAGGGCACAGCCATGTGGCCTCACTTCTCCCTCTCTGCCCCCAATCACACAGGGAACTCCCCAAACAGCCTCTAGGGTCCCCATTGTTGGCTGCTCGAGAGTCCAGGTGGCCCAGCTGGCAGGTATGGCTGGTGTTCTGGGAGCGGCCCCTTGGGCCTTTCTGTGGCTCCCTACCCTGTGAGTTCTCAAGGCCTTTTGGGGCAGAGTCCAGTCAGCCCCCACCCAAGTGAGACAGCCCAGAACTCAGAAGGGCTGGGAGAGCTTATCTAGAAAGAATACTGAAAAAGTTTAGTACCTGCATAGCCCGTCCTGACCTGACCATGTTTACAGTGGGGTTAGGATGCATCAGGAAAGGCCACCCCAGAACAGCTGGGTGACACCTTCCCCCACTCCCTTTGCCCCCTACCCACAGGGCTCAGTGGGATGCACTTCCATTTTCTAAGGGTTGTTTGTGAGAACACCTGGGTCAGTTTGGTCTGCATGGCTTCTGTCTTCTTGGGAGGTGAGGCACAAAAAGCTCCCTTTTCCAATGTGTGTAGACATTAGAGGAGGCCCTCCCTGGGAGGGTGGCTGGTGAACACAGAATCGGGCTGTGGGTTCACTGTATCACAGCACAGTCACAGTTTTATTTAAACGCCAAGGGGACAGCTGCAGTGCCATTTGGATGGCCCTTTTCCCTCCAGGGATCAATAAAGCTGAGGGGGCACATGAAGTCGGAAAGGACCCTGTGACCATCAACAGCTCACCTGAGCACAAGGGGAAAGTTGATTCTCCACCAGGCCCTTCTAGACGGTTAACACATATTAGCTTTGTTCAGAGGCCACATGGGGCCCAGGTAAGGGAGAAGCCTGGGGTACGATTTAGCTGGGGTATACCAGTCTGTGGTCTCCAGGTTTGAGTGTCACCTGAGTAGACCCTATTAGCTTCCTGACTGTACACTTGTCCTGGGGTGTCTCACTGGGGTCCTACTGTGTGTGGCCCGCCTGCCCGAGCCCCAGGTTTTCTATCTACTCACGATTGCTGGATGGCAGAGGAGGAGGAGGGAGTGAGTATCTTTCCCTGCCGGACCTGGTGCCACTGTCCCACACAAGCCCACGACCTCCCACCATGGGGGCAGCTTGAAGCCATGGGCGAGAGGAGGTACATGTGTATATGTGGCCTCCTGCATTTATGGACTTAATCCCAGGGACATTAGCTACAGTGCATGCTCATCCCCTCCTCCCTTCCCACCCTCCAAAAAGCTAGCACTGTGACCTGCAGGTGCACCTGCTCCCTTTCCGGGGGGAGGGGAGGAGGAAAGGTGCATGTGGGGGGCCAGCTCAGCTGCGATGCTCCCAGGGTGAGGCCTATCTCACATGACAACAGTTGTAAAAGAAAAATCTTGTACTAATTAGCAGGATCTTAATTAAATAGCTTATTTGATTTGCATCCAAATTATAATTTGTATCTTCTGTCTAGACTTAGATATTTCTCCATTAACCACTCAGCATTTTTATGCTAAATGTGGTGGTTTCTCCCACTGTTTCATCCAGATTTGTTCTCTAGCAGTTCTGCTCCCAGAAGGTCAAAGGGTCACCCCTTTGGAAGCCCTGTGTGTCCACCGTTGGCTGCCCTCAGTGACTTAGACCACAGCCCCTGACTTGGGAATCGACTGCTCAGTGCAGATAAATGGAATTTCACAGGCTCCTAACTTCTCTACTTTATTGAAAAACAGAATATTAACTGCTCCACTGACCAGCTGTCCATTACAGACACACGGGGGTTAGAAATGGTTTCCCTGTCAAACCAGGCACTAATACCTACAGAAAGCCTTTCAATCAGTTACTGTGCACAGGTCACAGCCGCCTGTCCAGACCTGTCAGCAGTGCCCTGTGTTGGTTGGAGACTGGTGCCAAGCTGCTTGTGTGACTCTGGGGTCACCAGTGCCTCAGGATGGGGACCCTGGCCTCACCTAATATCCACTGGATGGTAGGGGGCTTTTCCTTTTCCAGAGTCAGGGAGCCACAGGGGCAGCCTTCAGGCCACAGTTTTGAGGACCCACCTTGGGCCTCAGGACTGCCCCAGATCTGGACAGAGCTCAGAACACATGCTGACATAGGGAGCCTATTCCAGATATGCGCCAGAGGCCACACAACAAGGAAGCCAGGGGACAGAGGAGGCCGGAGCAGGACTCGAACGTGGGGCCGTGGGCCCTGCGCCTGAATCTTAGGGGAGCCTGGTGTTTTCTGCACTCTCCATTTTTTTCCTGTTTTCCTGAACATGTGAAACATAGTCATCTTAGGTTCCCTGTTAACTTGTGCATCTGGATCATTTGTGAGCCATTCATGTGTCTGTGTTTCTCTGGCTTTCAGGACCAAGGTCCCTCCTCACCAATAAAGGGATGTTAACCACCATGCACTCCACTGGCCACGAAGCAGATAGAATGAAGGCGAAAAACTTCGCTCTAGAAATTAGAGGCAGTCAAGATATGAGATGGGCTAAAATAGTTTAGAGATTCACTGCCCCACCAAGAAAAGTGTTCCAAAAAACTAGGGGATAGTACTCAGGGCATGACTGCTCAGCAGCTCTGGGGCCCAGGATTGTGGCAAGGCTCCACCATGTAGGATCCCACTCTCAGGCTTGCTCAGGCCTTGACCGCTCTGACTCGTTGGAGATGGACTGGCTAGCCTTGCGGTCAGAGCTCACGTGCTCAGAGACAGCGCTCACTTGTCCTTCCTCTCTTTTCAGGGCATTGATTTCTGCCCCGGGCAGAATGTCTCGGGAGTCACTACCCACACACAGGAAGAGCACACAAAGCTGCCCCTGGTCTTCCACCTGGGACGAGACCCAGGAGAGAAGTATCCCCTCAGGTGAGCGGGGCGCAGAGAGCCCTTGAAGCTGCTGAGGAAACGTTAGCCAGTCCCAGCCAACACAAGCACACACACCAACACGTTGAGTTTTCCAGAAGAACCCTGTGTGCCGTGAACACTTGGAGATGCACAAATGCCGGCAGGGATGTGTGGAGCTTCCCCTTCCCACCACCACCAGGCGCCCTGGGGCCTGTACGATGGTTTTCCCATCTGGTGCATACGTGTTGTGGCCTTTTGTCTGCGGGTGCCCCCTTCTCCACACTGCCCCACTCTTTTTGTCTCCCCATTCTCCCACTCCCTGTGGCCCAGCAACTGACATGACCCCTGCCCTGAGCTGCCTTCAGGGATGGCCAAGGTGGAGGGTGACGGTCCAGGCGTGGGGTGGATGTGAACCTCTGCACGGCCACCAGGCTGCCATGACGGGCAGCAAAAGGATGTGGAGGGCAGCACTACCAGCCCGAAAGACCTACCAGGACTACCCCCTACCTGCCAGGTGTAAATGAATTCCCCTGGTGAGGGTTGGATGGGGCCTGTCCACGTTGTTGGGAAATGCTTTGGGGCTTCCTTGGCAGCACCTCCCTTCACTGGAGCTTTGTCCAGCTCAGAGGCCCAGGGCCATGGGAAGAAAATGTGGAGAGCCAGTGCCATAGCCAGGCTGTGGCCAGGGCACACAGTCCCTTCCCTGCAGCGCCCAGGCCTTTATCCCGTCTTGCTGATGCCGCCACAGCTGGAACAAACTTGGGCACCTGGGTTTGGGCGCCTTCGAGATGGGTCATAAGGACAGAGATGGCCGCTGAGCCTCTGAAAACCCCTGCCCAATGGCAATGCGCATGATTTGGCTTCTCAGACTCAAATGCCCACATGAAGGTTGATACAACAGGCTGGCTGAAGAGCAGGCTTGGTGTGAATCCTGCCCCTGCCCCTCGATGGCCGTGAGTGTGGCTGGATAGCACCACTTCCCCACCTTGACATCTTCTGAAATTTAAGATCATGGGGGTCTACCTTGCAGGGTGAAGATGTATAGAACACACCTGCCTGAGAATTCCCTTGTTAGACTCATATTATTGCTATTTGGGGGCGCTGTGGTATTCAGGGTCATTTCCCCAATTAGAAGCCCCCTTGGGCACCTGCCCACACCCACTGCTCCCTCAGAAGCCCATAGCCCCTTGTGCCTGGCCTCCAGAAGAGGAAGTTGGGATCTAGTTTGGGATGTGACCTGTCCAGGGTTATTTTGGGGACATGGCTCTGGCGAGAAGACCTGGGAGCTGTTGCTTGGCCCACAAGAGTTCAGGGCCTCCTGGAGCCTCCCACCTGCACTCACAGAAGCCTTGTCCCCAAAATTGCTGCACTTGGTTAAGCTAGTCCTTTCCAGTGTATTTGGGTACAGAATTCTGGAAAGACATGAAACACTCCTGAGACCTGCTTTGAGAAGCTTGGGGGCTCTGTGTGGATAGAGTGTAGCCAACAGAGCAGGGAGCATGGGACCAGTGTGGAGGCCTGAGGAGTAGGGATGACAGTGTAAGATGAACCCCAAGAAGGTGGCAATCAGGGCAGAGCCAGCCATTCCTGATAGAAGCAAACCTGGACCAAAGAGATTAAAGAAAGACCATGAAAATGGGGGAAAGGGCCCTGGGAAGCTGCCAAGATCTGGGGCAGCCTGGGGACACCAGGAATGCAGGTGCCCTTCTGGTCTGGCCATCTGCCGAGGCCCTGAAACAGAAAGACTGAAGAATCACAGTTGCTGCCTCTGTCCCATGGCTCTGCGTGTCACCTTATTTGTAGGGAAGGACAAATGAGGCAGACGTGGTCTCTTTTAGCTGTTTATTTCCAGGAGGCTCCTGGATGGTGGCACCATCAGGGAGGGGTCCCCGGGTTCCCAGGCCCCTTCCTGGTGGCCTACCTGGATGTCCTGCCCCCACCTACCTTATTGCTTTCCTTCTCTGCTTCAGTGACCTGGTACTCTCTCGTCTCTAGCTTTGCCAGCATTGAGTACCTGGACGTCCTTCGCAGGATCACCCCAGTCGTGCAGCAGCACCAGGAGGCCTTGGTCCCCGGACAGCCCCAGCTCAATGTGTGCAACCAGGCAGTCATGGTAAGTGGTTTATACGTGGCTTTCAACACTAGGAGGGTGCATTTCCTGTTGGGGTCATCTTTAGGGCCACAAGTGCTATGGGGTCTGCATGCCCCATCACTTCACCTGCATCCTCAACACAAGCCCCATAGATTTTCAGCGAGTCTGGCAGCCATGTGCCTCTCAGGAGCACCACCCTCCTCTCACCTTCAGGGTGACCACGGGGCAGTGTGGTGGGACCAAGGCAGAGAACACGGTTACAGAGGCTGCTGAGTTGCAGGCCAGAAGCCCGCTTCCCTCCTGCTTCCATCTCAGATCTCACAGATGTGAGGGGTCACTCGACCCCTCTGCAGGTGCAGGACAAGCCAAACCCACGTAGGGTGCAGACGTCCTGGGCAGATGGCCTGGGTGTATGGCCAGCCCGTGGGGCCCACCTCTCAGCATAGCAGACGCAGGTCCCAGCAGGGACAAACCTCTTTAAACCCTGTAAGTGACTCACCTGGTAACTGGAAGTGTCTGTGTGATACCCTGCTCCACAAAGATGGTTGATTCACATGTCCTGGTGTCAGAAGCTCTGGTGGCACCTCAGATCCCAGAGAACGAAGGCAAATGGTTTGGCCCAGCTCCCTAGCCTGTCAGCCCCTCTCCCAAGCACTCCATTCCCTGGACCCACTAGGCCATTGTGAAGACAGCTAAACACCCTGTAGTCGCCCGTGTGGAATGCATCTTGGCCATATGGAGCCTAGCGTGCCCCCAGGAGGGAAGTGATTGCGCGAGCAGTCAGAGTGCAGAGTGAATATGATGGGAGGAAATTGTGCAGGGAAAACAGAGTCAGGATATTAGAAGCATTTTCCTAGTGGTGCGGATTATTAAAGGACGGATGACTCGGCAGTGGACAAAGGGACTGAGTTGGACAAGGGCTGGTGGGGGGGGCTTATCACTGTTGTCCACTCCCAGAGCTTACCACAGGAAGACAGTAGGAGAGCAGGGCCTGCCCCTTCCCTTGGAGGGGTGCTATTCTGGCATGCTGGTCTATGGACTCAGCAGTGGGACGAGGTCGAGACCCTGAGGTCTCTCAGGATCCAGGAGCCTGAGAGCACCCTTCCTGGGAGGAGCCCCTGGTCCCCGCTCCAAACCTT
This sequence comes from Eonycteris spelaea, assembly GCA_003508835.1. NCBI lineage: Eukaryota > Metazoa > Chordata > Mammalia > Chiroptera > Pteropodidae > Eonycteris > Eonycteris spelaea. The sequence continues at coordinate 2,765,045 of PUFA01000139.1, forward strand.
GTTTTTCCTTCTGTGAAAGCAATGCTTTTCCCACACCCAACAGAATGTTTCTCATCTCCTGCTGGCGACTGCTTTATGGGTGCAGGCAGAGTCCCAGCTTCCTGGAGATGAAGAGAGTCTTAGTTGACAGCAGGGGAGGGGAAGGGAGGCGACCAACCTGGCCAGGGTGCTGCTGCCATCTCCTGGGCACCGTGGGAATAGTGGAAGCCTGGCTGCCCGCGAATGAAAGTGGGGGATCCTGCAAACACTGAAAGTGAACTGAAGACAGGCTGGAGAAGTGTATGGATTTATATGTGTGTGAGCATGTGTGGGTGTGTACGAGTGTGTAAAGGCCTGAGGGACCCCCCATTCATCTTCTCCACACCCCTGACTCCCAGATGGAGGGAAGTTTGTACTCTGAGCCCTCTGTCACACCCTTAAGCTCAGCCCTGGCTCCCTCACTTCCAGCCTCCCCCCAGCACGGCTCTGGACTCCCCACACTTCCATCTTTAGCTCAGCCTTGGGCCCCCTGCACTTCTAGGCTGTCCAGCTCAGCCCTAGCCCCTGGCCCCTGCACATCCAGGCCAGCTCATGTAAGGACTCAATGTGGTGTCCTTTGGTCTCTCTGATAAAAAGACCAGTCCCGTTCAGCCTGTTATAGCCCTTGAACAGTAGTTGACTATCCTGTTGAGTATCAGACACCTAATGCTGGCTTCCCCGAAACCCGACTCTCAGCCTGGGCCCAGAATCTATGTTCTGCAAGGACATAGACATGTGGCTCTCTCCACTCTGCCTCAAAGCTTGGGAATAGCTTTCTTATCCAAACCTGGCCCCACCCAGGTAGCCAGCCCCTCTCAGTGTGGGCATCTGGGGCCCCCATGACCACAGGAGCCACGAGATGCCAGTGCAGGAGAGGGCTTTCCTTATCATTGATGCTCCAGTTCAGTAACATGCAGTCTCTGAGGTCCTGTCCTTGGGTGTGCCCCTAGAGTCTCCTGACTGTGGCACAGCGACACCCCTGGGCACTGGGGGCACACAGCAAAACCAAGAAGGCTCCTTCTTAGGGGCATGTGTCTCCCTTTCTATTTCCAGGGAAAGCATGGCCACATAAAGTGAGGCTCCACATTAATGTGCACAGCTAGGCAAGGGCTGCATTGAAATAAGCCGTCTCTCCCCTGGAGAAAGGGTTCCTAACAATTAAAGAGCTTTCCATGGGAAATCGTGAGTTGTATGAAATATCTCAGTCAATCAGCCTTTCTGGACGAGGAGCTCATTCTCTGTCACAGCGGGGTATATGCAGCCTCTAGCATTTCCTCTACTTGGAACAAGGCCAGGGGGTTGGGGCAGGTAGCAGGCAATCCCCTTGGATAACAGGGATCAGGCACGGGCCCCACTCTGGCCACTCATACCCTAAGACCTTACCATCTTGCCCCTTACTGGCCTTGAGAGCCCGGGTGTCTCTCATGCTGGCCTCATCTGGGGTACAGTAGAGACAGTGGAGCTTCCACATTGCAGCCAGTTGGATGGGCTAGGTCATGGCCAGGGCAGGGCAGGGCAGGAGTATAGAAACTGCTAAGTCCAGAAGTGCTTGGAATAATTGTGTTTTCTCTTTCTGAATTTTCATTTCCCAGAACTGGACACCTCCAGGCTGTGAAAAGTTGGGGAAGTGCCTGACACCCCCCGAGTCTGTCCCCAAAAAGTGCTTCTGGCCCCACTAGCACCTGCTCAGGTTCAGGGACCTCCCACTGGCCCTGCAAGTGTCTGGGGGTAGGGTCTGGCCTTGGCCCGCACACTGGAAAAGCCCCACCTGCCCTCTGCCCTGCCCATCACAGAGGGATGTCAGCTGCAGCCAGCAGCAGCAGAACCTGCATGGCTACACTTCCTGGCCTGGAATCACTCCTCAGCCGTCCTCCTAGGCCACCTGACCCTGCTGCCTTGAGCGTGAGGCTGTCAACTGCTGCCAGCAGGTCTCAGTACCCTACCTGTCTTCCCACTCAGCAACTGTCACCTCCAGGCTGGCCTTGTCCAGGGCCTGGCCTCCATCCCAGGACCCAGAGCTGCCCCCACCTGTCCCCTCAAGCACTTCAGCCCCAGTGTGAAGGAGGCTCTGTGTTGAGCCCTGGTGCTACACAGAAGGGCCATCCCAGCACCACCTCCCTGTACCACCCCATGTGCAGGGAGAGGAGGCAGAGGGATCCTCGACAGCCAAGGCCTCCCTGGCCCAACAGGAACAGTTGATGCCACTACTTTCCTGGGACATAAGGATGTCAGCGCTTTCGATTTTCCACCTTTCAGGGTTCTAGACCCCTAACCCCAGCACACCGTGAGGTGTGTCTGCGCCTCCCAGCCATGTGCTCACCCTCCTCCTACTCCTGGCATCTGGTGTGGCAAAGAATGAGGATGAGCCCTTTCACTGGCCCAAATCAGAAACGCCTGAACAACCAAGCGCGGACCCCAAGATCCCCTCCGTGAAGGCACGAGGAGCTCCTTCCCCTGAGTGGGGCTTTCACATCTGCAGTGATTGTCTTGCCAAAGCCGTATTGCTATAAGATTGGTAAATTATGAAGAACAGGTTTTAGAATAAAGTAACGGGCATTTTAGCTTTTTTTTTTTTTTTTTTTTTTTAATGAGATTGTTTTAAAGAAGTTGTCCCTGGCGTTCCCGGCCGACGCTGCCCCAAGGACCTACCGGGTCGGGATTTCAGGATTTCCCTGAAAGCCGGCAAGCTGCGTAAACACCATATTCCATCGACCTTAACTCGCACCTCGGCCCTGCGCGAACGTCCCTGAGGAAGGGATGCGTCTGTTCTGGGTACAAGAAATAAGCAGGCGTCTCAGAGTCAATAGTACCTAGGATTCGATGAAATACGGGACTTCCTACAAGGAGCGGCAGGCCCCGCCCCAGCGCCGCGCCCGAGGTTCCCGCCTTGCAGACGTCCCGGCCCTCACGCGCGGCCGGGTCCCCGCGCAGGCGCGCAGCCGCCCGCTGGTGGACACGCGCGGTCTCGGCAATGGCGGACCCGGAGCTGCAGCTCGTAGCGCGGCACATCCGCGCTTTCCCGGACTTCCCCATCCCGGGCGTGTTGTTCAGGTGCGGAGAGGCCGCGTGGGGCTGGGCAACCGGAGGGCCCCGTCGAGCCTTGGGTCCCGGCCGGCCCAGGCCGTTGTCCCGCACGTAGGGTGGGGATGTCGGGTACCGGTACCCGTGGACTCTGCCCCAGGGGATTGCCGCCCCCACATGGGGACCTGACCTCCTGGTCAGCAGCCCTGTCCTTGCGCGTCAGGGACATCTCGCCCCTCCTGAAGGATCCCGACTCCTTCCGTGCCTCCATCAATCTCCTGGCGAACCACCTGAAGAAGAACCATGGCGGCAAGATCGACTACATCGCGGGCAAGTGGAGGGACCGGGGCAAGGGGGCCCTGGCCCCTCGGGATCTCCAGGGCTAGTGCTTCCTGCCTCCACGTCCTCGCCTGGGAAGCCGTGAGGTGGAGGGAGGGTTCACTGGATTTGGGCCAGACCCCAGGAGGTGGGGGTTCCTTTCATCTGAGCCAGGCAGACGATGGAGAGAGGGACGATCCCACCCCTACTTGAGAGAGGGCTTTGGTGGGAGGGCTTTGGGTGGGTACCAACTGTGGGTCTTGGAGCTGAGGACAGACTTCCCTAGGCAGATATGTTTTCTTGTTCCCCTTCTACAAGTGTACTGAGCTCCTGCTGTGTGCCAGGCCTTTGACCTAGTTTGGGGCTTCCCGAAGATTAAGAGATCGGGAAGTTCCCTGAGGGTTGTGTCTCTAGGTGAGAGCTCCGCTCCCTGACTCTCCCATGGCTCCCAGCTGCCATGAGGGCACAGCACTACTGTTCCTCCTCTTCAATTTGGTGTGTCCTGCAGAATCTGGAAGCCCTCCCTTACCACACTTCTCATGGAACACTGCAAGAGAGAGCCAGTCACTTCCTCTTCTGGGGTGTAGACGCTGCCTTTAAAGATGACAAGAGTTGTCTGCTGAATGTGTGTCATTACTACCAGCCCAGTTAGAGACATAGCTGAGCGTTAGAAAGAGGTGGAGTGACTTCCCCTAGGCCATCTGGCTACTTAGCCCTAACTCCAGCTCCTAGCCACCCAACAATCCCTGCATGTCATAGGTGCTCAGTCTACATTCCCTAAATGAATGGATATCATTGGCCTTTTAGCTGGAGCCAACAAGGCCAGGCACCCTATGTCACTGTGGTGACTCCTTGTCATTGTCCAGCCCTGCCTATGGGTACCCCCATGCTATGCTACACAACTGCCCCACAAACATCCCAGCTCTCGCCAACAGGCCTAGACTCTCGAGGCTTTCTGTTTGGCCCCTCCCTAGCCCAGGAGCTCGGCTTGGGCTTCCTGCTCATCCGAAAGCAAGGGAAGCTGCCGGGCCCCACCGTGTCCACCTCCTACGCACTGGAATACGGGAAGGTGAGAGGGCTGAGGGCTGCTGCCATGGACTCTCCGTTCCTAAAGGGAGAGTTGTGAAATCAAGTAGAGCTGACATGATTGGAATGAACACAAGAGCTCAGAGAGGCAGAGACACTGGACCAGGCTCACACAGCCTGTAAACAGTGGGGTTTGAAGCCAGGACCCAGGTGGTAGCCCCTTATCAGCTCCCAGGCTCCATACACCAAGACCCTTCCCAGAGAGGTTTGGACCACATGCCTGTTTCTCATCCACAGGCTGAGTTGGAAATCCAGAAAGACGCCCTGCAGCCAGGGCAGAAAGTGGTCATCGTGGATGATCTGCTGGCCACTGGTGGTGAGAGTCTCCCCTGAGTGAAGAGGGCCTGGTACCAAGGAGTTGATGGGGTGGAAGAAAGTACTTCGCCATGTGTGTGTGAGAAGTGAATTAGTGCCTCAACACTAGTTTACCCTGTGTGCCAGATGGGAGCCTGGTTGTAATGCCAACTCTTTTTGCCCCCAACCCCTGGGTGGCCCAGGCTGCATGGGGGTCTCACTCTGCTCCTCCCACCCCACCCCCCCAGGAACCATGTGTGCAGCCTGTAAGCTGCTGGACCAGCTGTGTGCAGAGGTGCTAGAATGCGTGAGCGTGGTGGAGCTGACCTCGCTGAAGGGCAGGGAGAAGCTGGGGCCCGTGCCCTTTTTTCCCTCTTGCAGTATGAGTGACCCAGGCACCTTTCCCAACACCAACTGGAAAAAGTCCAGCCTAGGTTACTACAGTGACCTCCACTGGCCACCAGGGGCTACTGACTACCCACTTGGACTTTTAAAAACCCTTTTCTATGGTTGAGTGACTTTCCAGCACCTGGGACCCTTCCCTGCAGGTTCTGGAGGTGCAAAAGCCTAAAGCTGTTAGTCCAAAGCAAAGCCAAGCCCAGGCTGCTCAAGTTCTTTTACAGAGAAATGAAAACATGAATAATCAACTTTGCTAGAATGGTGTTTTCTTCAGTCGTTCAAGGTGGGGTCTGGACCTCAGGGCCAGGAGGTGGGGGGCAGATGTGGGGACCCCATGGTTGGGGGTGCATGCATACTTTCAAAGCATTTGCAGCAGTCTGTGGTTCTCTCTGGTGTGGGAACAGACTGCTTAGGAAGCAGGTGCTGCCCGAATGGGTTTCCCATTGCTGCTGTCATAAATGACACAAACTTGGTGGCTTAAAACAAGTTTATCAGTTTTAGAGATTAGAAGTACAGTTGTCTCTCAGTATCCATGGGGCAAGGGAGGGGATTTATTCCAGTACCCCCCATACCAAAATAGGATGTTCAAGTCCCTCATGTAATTGGTAGTGTATATATAAACTATGCACTTACCTAACAATGATAAGTGCTATGTGAATAGTTGTTATTCTGTATTGTTTAGGGAATAATGACAGGTCCATATATGTTCAGTACAGAGCAACCATCTTAAGCCTAACTACATAGTACACGTCAGCAACTTTTTTCTCCTTTGAATTTTTGATTGGGCAGTGAATCCATAGATAGAGGACAAACTTAAAAAATCATGTTATAGACAGGGCTGGTTACTTCTGTAGGCTCCAGGGAAAATCCATCCTATCTTTGTGTTTCGAAAAGCTACCCACATTCCTTGGCCCCACCATCTTCAAAGCCAGTGGTGTACAGTCTTGTCTCTGCTCCTGCCTCCCTCTTATAAGGGCCCTGTGATGACAGGGGGCTCACCCAGTAACCCAGGATAAGCTTGCATCTCAAGATCTCTATGTTGGCATCTACGGAGGGGCTGTTATTTTGCCAATAATTCAAACCTGTGACAGCAGAGCTACCCTAGCACACACACACCCCACATTCCTGTACCCCCAGTGCAGCAAAGAAAAAGCCAAGAGAAACCAGTTTAATGATAATACACTGTACAAGGTGGGCATACCACCCACACTGGCCAGAGTCCCCCAGGCCATGCAGCCAGAACCCAGCCCAGCCTCTGGCCCTGAGGGGTACTCAAAAAAAGGAGAGAAAAGTGCATCATATTCATAAAGGAATAAATAAGACAGGTACAGTGGGCCAGGCTGGGGCCTTGAGCCAACATTTGTGATATGCAGCATCAGGCTCAGAGTGCTTCAGCACGGGCAAGGAAGGCCAGCCGCGCAGTGACAACCGCCAGGTCGGCAGCCTTGTCCAGCTTAACATAGGTGTCAGTACGGATGCGGTGGAGGCTGAGCCAGTCAGGCAGCAGCTCAGAAAGGAGCTGCACATGCTTCGCCATCTCCCCTGCAAAGAGAGGGGCACGTGAGGCAGGGGTCCTGACCCCCTAAACTTCCTCGGTCTATGCACAACTATAAAAGGGGATGCTGCTCCCACCTCAGGACCCTGTCCACAAGCCTTCCGTAGTGCCAGCCCTTTATGCTGGATCTGTCTATGCCCCCAGAAACAAAGGAGTAAACAGCAGTAAGACTGAAAGACTGGAACCAGGGCAGTAACTGCACGGCCTTCCCAAGGAGGTAGCCCTCCCACTTGTGACAGCACAAGTCCCAGCACTCAAAGACCACACAGCAGAGGTGTCCTGCAGCTCTGAGGGACTGCAAGGGCAAAGGCTGAGTTTGTGAAGCTGCAGATAGCCTCAAAAGGCCACAGGGGTGAAGGGGCTAAATGGAGGATTGGGAAGTCACCTCAAGGACACTGCCAACCCAGTACACACAGCAGGTGCTCAATGCATATGTGGGGAACAGTGGAAATTCATGGTGCCCACCCTCAACTGACTGCGCAACATAGGAGGTGTTCCTGCACGCACCTGGGCTCATGGCTGTGTGGTAGCTGCCCACCATCCTGGTGCAGGCCACCTCCATGGTGAGTGCCAACTTGCGCTCAGACACGAAGATACTACGTAGCACCCGTGCTAGCTCAGGCAGCCGCTCGAGCCGCTGCAGCCGCTCTTCCTGCTCTGGGCGCCGTGTCATCTGTGCCAGCTGCTTCTGTGCCTCCTTAGCCCGGATCTGAGTTGGGTAAGGGGAGCAGTCAGTGGATGGCTGGCCTATCCCCCATCCCCAGTGACCCCAAACACTCACCCGCTCCAGCAGGTCCTGGGACACCCCCTTCAGGGGGGCAGGTGGAGTGGCCGGTGTAGCTGGCAGCTCAGGGCTACGAGACCCAGGGCTGCTGGGCTTGGCTGTACGCAATGCCAGGTCACTGAGGGCCTTCTCCATCTAGCACAGGTCAGAGGGGAGAGGTCAGAAGCCTCCCTTGGCCCAGTCACAGGGGAGGCCCTTCACACCCCATCTGCATGGGCCCCCTGCCCAGGAGGCTGTGTCCACCCCAAGTTCACTGCAGTACATCAGGGGCCTGTGCTGGGCACCCTAAGGCAGAGCCTGCCAATGGGAGGAGCTCTGAACATGGGGAGGGCACACCCCACCACCCCTGAGGCCCGTGGTGGAGCATGTAGGAGTCAGGCTGCCCCACCCTGGGCAACCAGGGCCATCCTCACCCTAGGCGACATCAGGCTGCGGGCTTGGGCCAGGACCTCCTGGGCAGTGGCCACCTTCTCTGTGGTGGGTGGCTGGGGTAGCTCAGCAGGCTCGATGTCAGGCACTTCATCCACATTGAAGCGAGGGTGCCAGCGTGTCAGCTGGTCCTCAGGCACCACCATGGGGGGTTCAAGGAGGCCAGGAAGGCCTGTCCAAGAAAGGGGATACCAGATGACCAAGGGCACACCTTCTGGAGGTGGGGCAGGGCTATCCAGGTTTCCATCCCAGCTAGGCACCCGCAGGTAAGCTTCATCTCTCTGGGCCCCCAGGTACTCAGCTGGGTCGAGGGCAGAGTAGAGCACCCACTGAAGTCATCACAAGCCTCCCAAGGCCTGAGGCTATAGTACTGAGCTCTTCACTTCTCTATTCAAGGCAGAACCTCCTCAGCTGAGATCCACTGCCAGGATCCCTAACCTGCCCAGGATCTCCAACCAGCCCATGCCGACTCCATCCATATGAGATGACTGCCCGGCCTCGATGGGCCTCGATGAGTAGTTAAGTGAAGGCCCATTTCTGCTGGGTATGATGGGGCTGGGACACTCAGGACACATCAAACACTAAAGGAGGGGACACAGCTCAGGGCCCTCCACAGGGGAGACACTTCCTACAACAAAGACTGAGCTGGTAATCTTGGGGTTGGCTAGCTCACCCTGTGGTGCTCTCGGACACGCTCCACCAGATTCTGGCTGAAGACCTGCCGCCGCTGCAGGAGTTGAGAGGCTGTGAGCTGGGGGACCACGTTGCCAACCTCTGTGGGGAGAGTTTAGGGCTGAGCCTCCTGGACCAGGCCCACCCAGTCGCCCAGCCCCACACCCACAGGTCTCAGAGATGAGTGATTCGACCACAGCACACTCACCCTGGTCCAACAGTGGCTCAATGGTGAGCTGGTAATCGGACTCTTGAATCCATCCTTGAAGGTGGGGACATTACGCTCCTGGCGGAAGCGGTAGGAGGTGGGATACACAGTTTTGATCTGGCCCACGTTGCGCTCCTCAAAGCGCCTATGGAATGAGGGTGCCATGGTCAGAAAGCCAGGCAGGGCACATCGGCAGGACAAGACCCCCGCCCTCCAAGGGCCCTGCTCACTTGCGCATCATGTCTTGGACACCCTGCTTGACTTTGGCGAAGGTCACAGTCTCTGACCGGTTGTAGAGCATGCCCACGATGGTGTCCATGCTGCGGAACATCTCAGCCAACACCTGGTACTTGTAGGCAACACGAGGCCAGGGAGCCCTGGCTGGGCCAGGGCATGGAAGCGCTGGTAGGCGGGAGCCTTCTCTCCACTGCCAGAGAGAGAGCCAGGCCTTGAGAGAAGCACCAGACCTACACCCCCTCCAGTAGTTAACAGCTAGCAAAGTGACCAGGGATACCCCAAAGGTGGGGTCTGTAAAACTGCCACCACCACGCACTACATTCCAGTTTACAAATTCCCTGTGTGCCCACCTCCGCATCACAAGCACTGTCAGAGATGGAGACAGAAACGTGTAGCTTCAAACCCAGTTCTGCCACATCCTTGGTCACTGAGGGAGGTCCCTGGCCACCCCCAGCCCTGGTCTATTTCTAAGACACATGATGACTACAGGACCTGGGGAGAACAGACACAGCAAGAAGAAGCAAACACCCAATGACCACTAGCTGCGATGTCATTTGAAATTCACAAGGGCCCACTGAGGCAGGAATTGGTGCCTTCTTACAGATGGAGAAGGGTGCAGGGCTCATGAGCAGCAGTGCTGAAATCTGAGTACCCTACCGACTGCGCTGGCTCCCTGAAGCAGCCCCGGCCCTCTACTCAGCCTTGCCCCCACCAGGCCGCCCACCAGGCACTCACCATGGCCCTGCTGGGTGCTCTTTGGCCTCCGGTGCACTGGGTTCCCCAGCATCAGTCCTCTGGGCATTTGTCCTCAGCTCCTGGACCCGTGCCCCTAGCTCCCGGGCCCGTTGGAGGCACAACTTGAGCTCCGAGAAGGTGGCCTTAGAGGGGACCTGTGGACACAAGGTGTTGTCAGTTGGCCAATCGCCCCCATGCCTCCCTCTCCCACCCTTGGTTCAGCCTCCTCACCTTGTCCTCCTGGGGTGCCAGGTTGGGCGGCTGACCTCCTGAGGTGGCCTTCTTTGTCTTCTTGCTGGGAGAAGGGTGCTCTGGGGAGCCAGGGGCAGCTGGGGAGCGAGGAGCCAGGTCCTTCACCTAGAGTGAAGGACCCCCAAAATGAACAAATGACAAGACCCTTCAGTGCACTGGCTCTGCAGAAAAAGGATTTTCTTCTTTCCTCAGTCCAACCTCTTGAGGGGCAGCCCTCTTAATGGAGGGGCCTGGCCCACCCACGTTTGTTCTTCTCAGGATGGTTAAAAGAGCCTGACCTTTAACCTAGCCCTGAAGACAGGCCTGTCATTCACCAGCCCTCCCAGCTCTGGCCCTCCCACATCAGTCGGATCTGCAGACTCCCCTATTCAAAGCTCCTCTCCCCTCACTTCAAGCCCTTTCCAAGCTTCAAGCCCTTTCCAAGCTGAGTCCTTACCTTAGCCTTAGGACACCAACCTGGCAGCTCTCTCCTCTCAAGCCACAGTTCAGGACTCCCGCTTGGGGCCTTGATTTACCCTCTGCATCCAACCCCTTGGTCTGTGCCCTCCGTTTGGGGCGTGTCTCTGCAGAAGCCCCTCCCCGGCCTGACCACCTTCCCCGCCTCAGATTCCCCTCTCCTCCGCACGGCCCCCACTACCCCGCGCCCTCACCATGTCGGCCGGCAACCTCAGCTTCCTGCGTGCAGGTGGCGCGGGCTCGTCGCGCGTGAGCTCCACGCGCGCGGGCTCGGCTGACGGACGGGCGCGCTTGCGGCTGCCGCCCTTGTTGGGGGCCGGGGCGCTGGGCTCCGGCTTGGCAGGGCTCGGGGTTCTCCAAGTCCGCTTGGCCCACGACGACGCGGCGCGGGGTTTGGGGCGGCGGCGCGCAAAGAAGTCGGTGACACGGCACTGCGCCATGGCGAGGCGGAGAGCGAAAACACAATCAGCAGCCGGAGCCGAGCTGCAGACGGAAGTGGTGCCGCGCTTCGCGCCGATTTTCGCGCCACACGAGGCTCCGCCCCCGACGGCTCCGCCCCCGACGGCACAACCACCGGCCCAAGGACGGGGGTGGAAGGGAAGAGACATGGACGCGCCCAGGCGCGTGCGCGTCAGGGGTTCTCAGGCTGTGCCACAGTGCGGCGTTCTTGGCGGTTGTTGGGTACTTTCGGCCACTTTGTTCTGTGTCCCCGTGGGATCTGCGCTGGACCGCGCGGCTCCGGGTAGACACCAAGCTAGTGCAGTCCGGGAAAACGATATAGTGTGTTTAACAGAAAAATGCCACGCTACTTCCAGCTTAAATTTAATCAGTGTAATGAAACAGTAACATTGCGCTGCGCGGAGCCGCTGCCTAGGGGAAGGGGCCGTGCACGTGACCCGGCTGTGCACTTGAGGAGACCCGGCCGCTGTGTCCTGGCCTCCGCGCGAGCTTAACACAACCTGGGGCCTGGGCGGAAACCCCAGGGCGTGGGTTATTTGACCAAGGTCCCCCATCTGGGGAGTGAAGTGTGGGGAGTATACACCTCAGAAAGAAAAATGTTCTGGTATTAGAGAAACATACTAAAACCACTGAAGGGTGAACTTTTTGATATGTGAATATCTCAATAAGGCTATTTTAAAAAGTTGCTTTCAAAATGGCTGAGTTGAAAAGAAGTGTTAGTTCTTAAAACTTAAAGTTTAGGTTTTCTGGAAGACTTGAGACTCCCGTGCCAGATAAGCAAGGCCCAATACTAGTGGAATTCCCAGCACAGAAAAATGCCGTTCCTCCAGTCCTGAAGTGTGTCTACAGGTCTGGGTTGAAAAATTACAAAGATTGTCTTTGGGAGGGGTGAGGGCTGAGAGAGGGCTTTACACTCCCGAGTTTTCTGTAAAGAGCGTGAACTGTGCCTATTTTAAAAATGTCAGTTGGGTGATGCCATTGATGCTTGCAAAATGGCAAGAGAAAATTGGGGTTTAATGCAACAGATGGGTAAAACATCGAATGTCCCATATGTATAAAGAGAGTTAACAACTAGACCCGTAACTTTTAAACAGCCGTAGCAGGTTACTAGCAGGACAAAAATCAGCATGGAAGGTTGCAGCCAGTATTTTAAGGTTACGTTTTTGTACAATTTTCTTTTGGTATGTGTCTAGTGAACCACCACTTAAAATATATTTCTTAAAACAGTAGTTGGGGTTTAGAGGAGGAATTGATTCAAAGTGGAACACTTCAAATTTAAGCCTGCTGTGCATTGAAGAAGGAAAGTTTGCAGGGTTTCAGAACTGTAATGGGAGCATAATCCTTTGGCTTATGGCTGCTCATCAGGAAGGAGGGAGCTTTCTTCTCCACCAATGACTTGGTGGTTCCCCACTCTCTGTTCCACATTTAGAAAATAAAGAAACATCTGCTCCAGGAAAGGTAGAGGCAGCTGCACCTAACCACAAGTGACTTGTCAGTATCTGGCTGCTGGCAGTTTGACCCAGCCCCTGCTCTCTATAGATAAGTTGATGGGTAGGGTGCAGCCAGCCTGCCCACCTGCCCACTGGCCAGCCTGGAACCACAGAGTGGTGTGCTGGACTCATGCCCTTGCAGTGCTGTGCAAAGGGACTAGAGGCAGGCCCCAGGGTTGTGAGGTTGTAAGACATCCAGGGAAACCATCTCAGGAGGGGGCCTTCCTTCCCACCTGGCCACCACAGAGCTGTGTGACTTAGGCACACACTGGCAATCAGGTCCACCTTAAGGGGACTCTTGGGAAGGAAAGAGTCATGCACAGCGTGGCTATAATTTTGGCTAGCCCTGGGGCACGACCCTGGAGGCAGAAGTGGGCCCTAACAGTCCCAGATAGCTCTGGGGATGAGCTGAATCCTAGAAGGACCATCTAGTAGGGTTTTATAGAGTCCAAAAAGTGAATGTAAAATGAGTCTGCCCCATGTGCAATGACGGGCAAGAAGTTTTGGTGTTCCAGGGACTTAACAGTGTGCTCTGCATTCACCCCCTCACAACCAGCCAGCAAGAAGGCAGCATGCAGCACAGCAGGGGCCTCGGGACCTTCTCCAGTGCTATGGCCAGTGTCCACACTCTGGCATAGGGTCTGTTTTGGCCACTGTTACACATTTTTAGTGTCACTCCTAGGGAGTGGGCATTTTGGGGATGGCACCTCAGAAATTTGCTGCCTGCCAATAATAGAATTCACACTGTGTAACCCCTGCTTCATAGTCACTGCTGATTGGACAAGAGGCACACAGCTAGCCAATTAGATCCTCTCCTGGAACCAGAGACTCTGGAGCTGGAATAGCCTGTCTTCTGATTGCAAGAAGTAAGATGGAGTAGAGCTGCTAACTTCTACCATGTGTGTCTCAGAAACAGAGAGGAGTATGATTTTATTCTATAGTGCTGAACACGGTAGAAAATAAAACCAGTGAATGAAGAATCAGGGCTGTGCCTTGATTTAACTCATTTCTGTCACCTACCTAGCAAGCACTCAAATATGTGTTGAATGTCTGTGGCCCCAAAAAAGGTGCACTAGTTCTCTACTGCTGCATAACAAATTATCCCAAATTTAGCAGCTTAAAATAATCATGTGTTATCTCATGGTTTCTGTGGGTCAGAAATTCAGGAGAGGCTCGACCGGGTGGTTCTGACTCAAGATCTTATGTTGCTGGGGTCAGATGATATTGGGTTGGGGATGCCTGGAAGGCTCCCTCCCTCACATGTGTGGCAATAGGAATAATCCAGCACCTAGAGCTAGAAAAGTGAAGACTGTGTGGGCTTCCTCTCTCTCCCTCCATGGGTCTCTCCTTGTCTCCAACGTGGCACCCTTGGGTAGCTTGGGTGAGACAAGAGAGCATACAGGACATATCCCTTTTAATAGCTGAGCCTTGGAAGTCCTGCCCCTCCTGTGGGTTGAAGGAGTTGCAAAGGTCTGCCCAAGCTCCAGGGAAGGAGACGTAGGCTCCGCCCTTTATGGTGCAAGGTCCTGGTCACGTTGCAAGAAGAGCTATCTGGAGACGAGGTAGTAAGGAAGCTCCCCCAGGAGAAGGGATTCAAGCACCGAATGTTAACTGCCAAAGTGTGAAAGCCCCCATGTGTCAGGCACAGTCCTGAGAACTTTACATGTATTGACATGTCTGATTCACATAGCCACCTAGGACGCGGGTGCTACAAATAGGCCCATTTCATGGATAAGGAAATTGAGACCAGAAAGATTGAGCCACTTGCTTCAGGTCACACAACCTGCAAGGGGTAGAGGTGAGACTCAAACCCAGGCCCCGCCTGGCTGGGCCATCTCTCTGGGCTGAGCCAGAGCCCATCTGCCTACCCAGGTGATCCTCATTTGAGACTGGAGCAGCTTGGATCTTTCCCCCACCAGCTCCCTGAAAGGCCTGTCAGCTTGATGTCTTTGCCAGTGGGGCCTGTTCTGGGTCTGGCATAGAGTTGGCATTCAGTAGTTGTAGGATGACCTGAAGTGTTGACCCAGAGATTGGCCTAAAGGATCGTCATGGTCTCTAGTTTGCTTTTCCTGCAGAATTTCTCAGCCTTGCATCAGTATTCAGCTGTACCTTAAAGACCTAGAGAATCTGGTGCTTCTCTCTCTGTGTCTGCACCCTGGTCCCAGCCAGGGTCCTCTTTCACCTGGATATCTGCAGTTGCTCTTCACCATGTCCCTGTGGCCACCCAGCTGGGCTCAGCCTTTAATTAGAGAATCTATAGTTTTAGAGAGCATTTACTAAGGGTTCATTATTGTGATATAAACACAGAAATAGTTCACAGTCTTCATTCGTGTACCCCCAGAAGCAGACCCTGACTCAAAGATTTGGGGGCAAATCATTTATTTGGGAGATGGTTCCAGGAAGTAAGGGTTTGGGAAGTAAGACAGGGAAAGAACCCATACAAGGTGTATTCCTGAGCGGGTGACCACCGAGGGTGACCACCAAGGACAACTGTGGCCCCATTACTTCAGGACTTCTGGGAAACACTGTAGAACACTCTCAGCATTGTTCCACCTGGGACCAACTGTGTCCTCACTTGGTGAGGACTGCTCCCAGGGTCCTTAAGCCATCCCCTCAAACCTACTACTCTAATCTGCACTGCTCTACCTTTAGGCAGAGAGAACCCAGGAAGCCCTTCACATGGAGGGAAGCTGCCTGAAAGTGATCCTCAGATTATGTACAGAGGGATCAGGGTGAGCTACCATAAGTGTCTGCTACATGCACAGATGTGTGTGTGTAAGTGCAGAGGCACATATGTATAGCTGACAGTTCTCAAAAGTGGACCCATGAGGTCAAAACTATTTTTCATAAATTTATCAAAGAAGACTGTTTGTCCTCAATTATCTGGAGAGGCTATTGAAATATTCCTCCGCTTTCCAGCTACTTCCCTATGTGAGGCCAGATTTTCCTAATATACTTAACCAGAACAGCTCATCCCAGCAGCTTGATAATCCAATGGTCCCTTATTGAGCCAAACATTAAAGAAACTGACAAAAAGTGTTTTTTATATGCCAGTCTTTTCACTAATTTTGTCTTTGAAAAAAAAAACAAAAATATGTTATGGGTTTATTGTTATTTTTAATGACTTAATACATAAATGTTTTTTAAAGCCTTAGTTTTAATTTCTGATGTGGTAAATACTGATAGATATAACACACATCAACAGAAGGCCTTAGGGGGTCCTCAGGAATTTTTAGGAGTATATGGCCCATGGAGCAGAGCTGGGGTCTGAATTTTAGACCTTTGACTTGTAATGAGGCAAGAAGTATGGGTAAAATCCAGGACCTGCAGTCAAACTGCCCAAGTAGAATCTGGCTGTGTGACTGCACAGATGGCTATACCTCTGAGCCTCAGTCTTCTGGTCTACAACAAGTGTTGATAATGATAATACTCGGTTTATGAGGAACTTATGAAGATTAAATGTGGATAAAGTGCCTAGAACAATTCTGGGACCAGCACCAGTGAAAATAGATAAAGTTTGTCATCATCACTGTAATCACCATCACTATCATCATAACCACTATCACCAGCATGACCACTATATTAATTATAATCACCATCACCTTTACCATCATCACCACCATTGTCGTTCCATCCTCATGATCATCATTTTAACCACATTCCAGAAAATGATAAGAGTTGCAGTAGGCTCTGAGTTTGGACCACAGCCATGTCTGACCTTCCCTAAATTCCCAGAACCCATCCTGTCCCCTGAGGCCTCCTTTTGCCAGTCTGCCACCTCAAACAAGCATGGCATGAGTGGCTGCTCCTCAACTGCCCTCTATCCTGGTATCATTTACATATAACAGCAACCACCCAGGGTAAATTAAGAGTAAATGCAGTGCCTTAGAATTTTCAAAGCAATTTCACAAAATAATAATAGTTGGCCTCTTTTGAGGTGTCCTTTTTGTAGGCCCTGTTCCCTGTGATTAGAATGCCTTCTCTGTCTCACCCTCAAAGTGAACCATCAAGTGGTACCCCATTTGTGAGTACAAGCTGAGACTTGTAGGGCACAGAGCTGGTGCACCAGGGAGCCGTTTTTCACCCCTACTTCTTCCTGTCAATTGGCCTCTTTTCCTTCTCCAAGACCAGATGGGAGCCAGAGTTAATGGTGGAATTCAGGCTTTTGGGGATCCCCCCAGGCCCTACAGAGAGCCTGTCACCCACAGCCACGAGGGAACTTTTTATAGTCTTGGCTTATGATGTGAAGTCCTTGGCCAAATCTGGAGGCAGCTTTGATCTTCACTGAAGGCATTTGGGTCTCAGCCAGGATCAATGTGCACTTGGCTCACTGTCCACCAGACAGCTTTGGAATCCATTACAGAAGGGATAAAGTGAGAGGATGGACAAGCTGCAGCTGCAGCTGTGCATGGACTGAGTGACCCTGGAGGTCTCGTCTCCTCCCTAAGCATCGGCTTTTTCATTCATATCAGGGGCCTCAACGGAACCTGCTTTCAGCAGGGCTGCTGTGAGAGTCCTGGGAAAATGAACTAAACCTCTAACTCTCACATGTTACTGACAAATACCAACACCACACACTTGATTTCTGAGAGTATCAGGGTGGAAGAGGGTGCACTGTCTTGATCCATATGTGGGTGTCCAGAGCAGCACTGTCTAATAGAGTGGGAGCCACAAGTGTAATTCTAAATTTTCTAGTCACTACATTAAAACAGTAAAAAGGATCAGGAGACATTAATATTACATTTTTTAAAATTTTACCCATTATATCCAAAGTGTTATTTTAACAGGTAATCAATGTAAACCTTATTAATAAGCTATTTCACATTCTTTTTGTCACCACCGCCATCATAATCATCAAGTACTACACTAACACTAATCATATAAGTGCAGTGTGTATTTTACACTTACAGTAAATCTCAATTTGGAGTATGCTAAACGTTCATGGAAATACTTGGCCTTTATTTACATTTCATGAAATTCACAGTTGGCAAACTGGATTCACAGGCCCAAGTTGTTGTAAATAGCCGTAAAAGTTTTCCAGTAACTGCACAGAGTGTTTAAAATTCATTAAGAGTAAATGCAAGTGCAAGCCCAGTTTCCAGCGGTCCTCCCCCTTCTGCAGGGTAGAGCAGGCCTTGCAGACTGCGTGCGCAACTGACAACCGAGGAGGTCCCTTCCACCCACGGGCGCCCACGACCAAGCGGCTGGCCACACGTGAAAACTAGTGCGAGGGCCCTGGAGCCGCAGGCAGTCAACCTTGGTAACCTGAGGAAAGACCAAGGCCCCAGCCTCAGCCTGCAAATGAACGCAGATCCGCCAGAGCATGCCTGTGTCTCGGCCTGGCGCTGTCAATCACGCAGCGGCGGGAGGGAAGCAGGGGCGGAGCTTGGTCCATGATGGGGTGGAGCCGGGATTGACGGTCAAGCGGTTTTGCCAGTCCCGGCGGTACAAAGAGTTCCCACGTGGTGGGGCGGGGATTAGCATCCGGAAGGGGCGTGGCAAGGGTGGGGCGAGGCTCGTAAAGGAGCGCGAATGGTGACTGATGTTTCCGGGAAGTTCCACCGGTTCTTGAGTTCGGATCCCACAAGCAGACGAACGGGCAGGCTCAACTGATGCCAGCTGCGGGTGGTCGCCAGGGTCCTCCTGGGTCACCTATTACCCTGCGGGGCGCCTCCTGTCCTGACACCTGCTACGATCTGGCGCATAGAGTGAGCCCAGGAGTGGCCCCTCCGTTGGAAGGCATCCTCCGTGGTTGTAAGAACTCACGGGAGAATGCCTAGAACTGCAAGAACAACTTAAAAAACAATGCACAGGCTAAGCCTGAAACCGAGGGTCTTGTTCCGGAGTAAGACCAGAACTGCCCCAGCGTCCACCAAGCCAAGCACGGGGTCCTTCCCTCCACCTGTAGTAAAGGTGGACATCTGTCCTTCTAATGGCACCCCTCGCCGCCTGTTGTCATGGCTCATGGACCACTCTTGAGGGGCTTGCAAGTGTTTCTTGCTTAACAACGTCGAAGGCCCTGCCTCCAGCCACTCCCCTTCCTTTGTAGGTTAGATGTGCCCTGCATCCCAGGAGTTCAGGGCTTGGCAGAGTGGAGGTTAGTGATCAGGAGCCCAAACTTTGAAGGGAGACAGTGGTCCATCCAGCAGTGTTCACTGAGGTACTACTACGCGGCAGAGCCCATTGTGTCTTAGTGCAGGAGGAGGAAGGCCAGACCCTGAGGCTTTGGGAGTCGAAGGGAGGGACAGCCTAATGGCAGCTGGATTAGAATGGTCACCAGACCACAAAGAAGTTTGAACTTCCTCTTAAGGCTGGTGGGAAGGGAACAGGGACAAAACTCTGGGAGGAGTTATTTGCTTGCCAGTTGTTAAACTGCCGAACTGTTAAGCACTGTGCTGAGAGGTTTGTGAGAGGGTTTGCAGAACTCCCCTGTGTTTCCTGAGCCCATGGAGCATCCAGGTGCTGGGTACACAGGGGGAAGGAAGGACATGACCTTTGTAGATAACACCCCTCAGCTATGCCCTTGGTCTAGCGTCTCATTGTAAAGGCCAGTTCAAATAATGATTGACCCTATATTTGGGAGGTCTGGGCTTTTTTTTTTTCTTCTTTTTTTCTGTAACAGGACCAGGACACTTGTCCTGTAAACCTCATGTGGACAGTTAGGTCCCACAGCTACAATGCTGAGGTTTTAAGGGGGCCAATCAGCTTGCAAGCACTTTTCACTCTTTTGCATAGATTACTTTGACTGCCACATAAATTAAAGACCAACTCAATGCTGAGGCCAGTAAATTAGGTGGGGAAGCTCAGAGGACCCAGAGGGTCTCCTTGTGAGTGAGTAGAGATGATTCTATCCAAGCCCCCATGTGTCTGTAGGGAGCACAGCCCTTGTGTGGGGGTGGGGCCAGGGCTCCCAACCTTGGGATCTGTCCCATCCTCAGACCAACTGCAATTGGTACTGCCAATTGCACACATGTGTGTTCTTGGTGAGGAACTCTCTCCACCAGAGACTAGAGTCCCATGCAAGGCCTGGTGTAGCATTTCCCTAGGGCAGCGGTGCATGGAGCTCATCAGGGCCTGGGGGAGCGAGGCAGGCTGAAAGCCAGCGCAGACTTGTCTTAGCTCGCAGTTGATGGCTCAGTCACACACGACTCTCCCCTTAAAGCTGAGTAGATCACATTTCAGGGCTTTCCAGGAGAGAAAGGAAAAGAGTTTATCCACTGGCTCCCATGAATCAAGGGTCAACTTCGCTCCCCTTCTGCATTGTGCATGTATGGATATAGTCAGGGTCTTGGGTCACAGAGCTCCGGGCAGAAGGTGGGGCAGAAGAGTGCAAGGGAGGGGCACCATTAGGGTCTGGGTTCCGTGTGACTGTTTTCTATTGCCACATTGAGCTGGTGCTTGCAGCCACTATTAGTGGTCAGCCTTCTGCAATGGCATCTGATAAAGGCACTGACTTCACACCCATTCTGGATGGCTAGGTGGCTCTTCTATTTGCAGATGCTGTGTCAGCCCTGAGGGTGCAGTGTCCCTTGAGGTGGCGCCCCATCAAAGGCCTGCCCATTCTCAAGTCTCGCTGGGTGCTCACTGGCCTCCTCTGGCCTTGTTGACTGACTCATTAATACTAGCATCTGGGCCCACCAGGATGGCTGGTTCCAGACCTGACTTGGAGCCATGGGGTGGAACCAGGCACCACTGGTGACTCTGGTCCAGTCATATCCTGAGCAGACATAGCCAAATGCTGGGCCCGAGGGCAGCAAGGAAGTAGGATCACCAGGCTGATTCCAGGTGGGCAGTTGGATAGGAGAGGACAGTTACTCAAGGCCAGCTCTGTGGGATGGATTCCTTAGGAGACTCCTGGGATCCAGCGATGGATGGGACTAGGATGTGTGCTAATTCTCCACTGGATCAATTCCTGTTCTTTGTTTCCAGGAAAAGGGGCCAGGGAAATTCAATGGGAATGTACTCAGGAAAATAAAAAAATATATCTCCCCAAAGCTCATCAGGTCTCTGGCCAGGAGTCCAGGAAACAATATTCAGAAGAAACAGAATGTGGCTGCCCCTGGGGAGGCTCCGGGTGGAAGAAAAGACATAGTATGGGCTCCTCGAAACCATCTTAACCACGTGTATGTTTTCCCAGGTTAGTTGTTTATGGTGGGAAAAATTCAAAATATAAAATTTATCATTTAAAACATTTTAAGTGTGCAATTCCTGTGGCATTAAGTACATTCACATCATTGTGTAACCACCACCACCACTATTTTCTGAACTTTGTCATCATCCCAAACAGAAACGCTGTCCCATTAAGTAATAAGCCCCCCTCTCTTCCTCAGCCCCTGAGAACCTCTCATTTCCTTTTGGTTTCTGTGAATTTGCCTATTCTAGATTGTTTTCTGTTAGTCGAATCATAAAATATTTGTCTATTTGTAACTAGCTGCTTTTGCTGAGCCTCATGTTTTTAATGGTCATCCATGTTGTAGTATGTTTCAGAGCTTCATTCCTTTTTATGACTGAATAATATTTCATTATGGGTGGACTATATTTTGTTTATCCATTCATCTGTTATTAGACACTTGGGTCAGTCATTTCCTTTTAAAATTGATTTTTAATTATAGACACGTGACAACTACATTATCCTTGGGGACAAAGTTAAACCTGAGTGATAATCTCCCACTGATGATACTCTTGTCCTTCCTTGCTCCCTAGGGGACCTAAACATTCTTGTATTCCAAGATTAAATTACTATTTTAATCAACAGCAACAGTGTAGGAAGACCTCAGAATTGGCTTTAGACTTGGGAATCAGGAAAGCTGGCCTTGTGGCCTGGTTTATCCTTTGGCAAATGGCTTACCCCCCTAGCCCCCACTTCCTCACCTGCAAAGGATTAGAACATGAGTTATTGACTGGCCAGGGCCATTGGACAGGCAAGCTCTCTGCTGCCCCCTGCCTGGCAAGAGAGCAGATTGAGAAGCTCTTTTCTGAGAATTTATCCCTATTGTGCTCATTTTAAATTTATTTTATGATTAGGTGATACACATATATAGAAAAAAATCAAAACAGCACCAAAAAGTGTCCCTCCTATCCAGATATTGGGGCCCCATTCCTACCTGTCCTGTGTGCCCTCCCAGAGATGGTGTCCAGCAGGCATGGGCTTTACCCTGCTACTTTTTCCCAGATGTAATATTGTATCTCAGAGATTGTTCCATATGATACACAGAGAGTTGCTTGATTCTCTGTAACTCATGGGCAGTACTCTAGTGCAGGAGGCACTGTAACTTATTTACCTTATTTACTATAGGCTGTGGGCGGACAGTTTTTTCCTAGTCTTTTGCTACTGCAATCCTTGGATACACGTTCTGTTCCTTTGTGAGCTCACCTGCAAGGAAGTTCTGAGGTTCCCCCTTTCTTTGGAGTAACTGTCATAGAGCTAGATGAGAAGGTGGGAAGCTCTGTAAGCCAGGTCCCCAAAGCTGCTGTAGTGGGTTTGGAGGCTATGGATCTGCCCCTCTGTCCTCTCTTCTCTCCTCCTCATTCCTGAATCTTCCTGCTTCCCCTGAAGACCTTACTCTTGGGAAAGTGCAGCCTCAGCTGTAGGACTTAGCTTAAAGGAGTGGTTTTTAAGCATTTTTAGTTTTGCATTTAAAACTTTTATGCAAACAAGATTGTCTTATATCCCTTCAAGGCCCTGTGCTGGTGAGCATCAGTGTCCTTAGAGGGGAGCCCCCTAGTTGCCCCCACGATCACCCCAAGGGCAGTCTAGGCAGAGGAGGGAGCGAGGGTAGTCCTAGGCTGGATGCAGTGTCTATTCTGCTGGCATTCCGGCAAGCCTTTCTCTTCTCATTTCCTTCCCTCTTCTCTGCTGTCTGCATGCTAGGAACAATAATACAGGATAGACAAGAGGACAAATGGTGACCCTCACTGGGTGCATGTTACTTCACACCTACTTTAACATGGTTTCCTCTTAAATCTTCACAATCCCAAGGCTTGGGCAACCACCCCATCTTGTAGATATTCCCAAGGCAAAGAGAGTGGGTATAGCATTCTGAGACCATAAAGCCAACAGCCTGTGGAGCCGATGTGGGCTTTCCTTCTGGTCTCCTCTGTTGATGCTGATTCTACTTGGAGATCCTGGCCCCAACCCCTGCCAATGGGTGACCCATGGTGGCCAGATTTGTGCTTTTTCATGAGGGTGGCTCCAGCCATATCTGCTAGAGGCTAGAACAGGCACATGTGCAGATGAGTCCTGGGACTCCCAATCAGATGGACCCCATGTCCCCAGCCTTTTTTGGGCTCTGACCTTTGGGAGGGACCCCAAGGATACAAGTCTCAGACAGTCTAGAAAAAGTTTAGGGTCAGACATGACTCTAGCTGGGAACTGGGACAGGAAGGAGCAGAGAAGCACGAGAAAGCTAGTCAGCATTTAAACACCAGACTGCATGAAAGTCCCACCTTTTGGGGCTTTGAAGAGTCGGAAAGTCTGGGCCTGTTTTCTGGTTGGCATCAGTCGGCTGGTGTGGAGTGGGTCAGTGCTGGCTACAAGCTGTGTGGTCCCCTCCACACCCACCAGCCTCACTCATTTCCTCATGCAGCCAAGTTGGGAACCTGAACAGAGCTCAGCCTTACCTGCATCCTGGGCGCAGCCTCTGACGCTGCGGGGCCTTACCCTTTTCTCCTTTCCCAGCCACCTCAAGAGTGGCAAAGGCCAGACTGCAGCGTCCTGGGTGAAGTGCCCAGCACACCCTGGATTCGGACCTTGATTTGTCCATCCGAGCAGACAACAGGTTTCGGCAGATTCTCTGGCTGTTATTACTACTGTCTCACGGCAAAGTGATCAGTGCAAAGCGGGTGGCGGAGGCAAGTGCGGCTGGAAGCTGCCCCTGGCAGCCTACAGTCGGGCAGCCCACCCGACGCGCGCCTGGTCCCCGGCTGGTCCTCCGGCCTGGGGCCCCGGAGTCGATCCACGGTCCCCAGAGGGCGCTGTGGCCTCACGTCTGCGGTAGCAAAGCGAAAGTCGCTCGGGCCACGCGGGGCGCCGTTGCGCGTGGGGTACTGCGGGCGAAGCCAGGCCCTAGGGAGCCTTTCTTTAGTGCTCCAGCAGGGTCCGCCGGGGAGAAGTTCCCTCTTCCCGCCCCCCGCTCCCCCCCCCACCCCGCCACCAAGCGCACACCAAACAGCAGCGCCAAGGCTATTGGGGTTGCGTATCTTCTCGGGGCGCACGCCGGGCGGGGTCTTGGTCCCGAATTGCCAGCCCCAGCCAAGAGGGCAGGCGGGGTGCGCTGCTGCGTGGGACAGCAGGGGTGCCAGGCGCGCCTGGCCGTCGAGGCAGCGCGGAGGCGGGCACGCCGCGGAGGGCGGGCGGGCGGGCAGGCGGGGGCTGAGCTTATAAAGGCCCGCGGGCGGGGAGGAGGGAGGGAGCTGCCAAGCCGCCGTCCGGCCCTGCTCCGTCTCCGCGAGCTGCGCTCGCCGCTGGGCAGGGCTGTCCCCAGAACGGACGCAGGCCCGGGACCAACCGAGGAGGAGTAGGAGCGCGGAGGCACTCGGGTCACCGCCGACCAGAGGAGGTCCTGGCCGCCGCGCGCGGCACGTGCGGGGACCCTCCCTGTGAGCCATGGCGCGCCAAGCCCGGATGTCCCACGCGGTCCCTTAGTGCCCAGGCAGCCCAGCGACCCCGGACGGACTCCACGGGCCCCCCACCCTGGGCATGGAGTCGCACGTGCTCGGCGCCGTGCTCTACTGGCTGCTGCTGCCCTTCGCGCTCTTGGCCGGTGAGTGGGGCGGGCGCGGTGAGCTCTGGGCTGGGACACGGCTGTGTCCCGCTCCCCACTTCCCGGCCTCACCGCGAGTGAAGCCAGCCCGGGCGGGGGCCATGCGCGGGCTGGCGCAGAGATTCCCCAGGACGCGCGGCCCTTGGCGCCCGCATTCCAGAAGCATGAGAGTGCCCGCGAGGCCGGGGCGGCGCGGGCGGCCTTGGCGGGGTCCCCGTCCGAGCGCCGGGCTTGGGAGGGCGGCGGCGGGGTGGCAGAGAGGTGGTAACCGAGTGCCCACGTTGCGGGCCGGCGAGTGCCCCTGGAGGGCGCGGCTGGTTCCTCGCTCAGGCGCCGGGGAGCAGCGACACCGCGAGGGGATTGTTTGCCCCTGTGGGACGGGCCGAAGAACTGGTGAGGGGGGCACGAATCTCTTTTTTTCTTTCTTGTTAAAAAAAAAAAAATAGCGCAAACTTGCATCATGACTTCCTGACCAATGTGGGAGAAGGCGGGCTTCCTGCCTGGAGCTGTTTAATCTGGAGCCTCCAGAGCAGAACTAACGTCTGTGCCCTAGGCGCCCCCACCCCTTCCCTGCCCGTCCCCACGCCCAGCCGGACTGGGGTAGGCCCATGCTTCGGAAAAAGTAGTTCTGGTTCCTCCCTTCCTTTTCCAGTGCCCTGGCTTACTCTGCTCCATCTCTAATGCTGCGGGAGGGGCCCGGTACCTGGGTTCTGGGCTAGGGTAGGGAACACCCCCATAAGAGGCTCAGGCCTTGGTATCAGAGCAGAGGGTCCCCAGCCCTGGCATCAGTGTCGCCCCTTCCGGAAAGCACATCCTGTGGTTCTCGGTGCTGTAGGGCCTCTCCCTCTGCACCCCTGCTTCCACTGTGCCCAGGGCAGTGTGTCCAGCAACTCATTCCACACTTCACACTGCCCTCAGTTCCCTCCACGTGGGGCTGGCTCTACTGGGTGTGAGTTGGAAAGTAGTCTGATTAAATTAATTCACGGAACCATGGAAGGGTTTGCATTGGGTGCAAAAGTCTGTCTGTTGGGTGGAAATCTGTCAGACCACGGTAGGTGGTGGTGATTTTATTCTGAAAGCCTTTCCAGAGCCTGATAACTCACTCCAGGTAGGCCTCTGACAACTTCTGTTATAGGTAGGCACAGGCTCCCAGTGAGCCAGGAATGTGGGGGATCCACAGCACCCTGCACTTTGGCTCCCAGACAGACTGTGTTTTGATTTGTAGCAGAGAAAGGTGGTGAAACTTGGGAAATTTTTCAAGGCAAGAATCAATGAAACATTGAGGTTGGAAAGGAGGATTCGAGTTGTCCCTTGTGTGGACAGGACAGCCTGGGATGTGCATGGGAGAGTGCAGGGTCAGCCCGCTGGGCACTGTGCCTCTGGAGAGCCGGCTGGTATAGACCCGCAGGACAGATCCAGCTAGAGGTGGGCTTAGAAGCAGTGGTGTGTGTGAGGTGGTGGGGGACAGGTAAGCTTCTCAAAGGCACAGGTTTGGTGGAGTCTCCTCGTACAGGGTCAGCAAACTTTTTCTGTAACGGGCCAGATAGTAAATATTTTCACATCATGAAATCTTTGCAAATTTTTCCAACCGTTAAAAAAAATGTAAAAACCACTCCTAGTTGTGGGCTATGCCAAAACCAGTGGTGGGGCCAGGTTCGGCCTGAGGGCCGGAGTTTGTTGATTGAGAATTAGGCAGGGGTCCTGGCTTCTTTTCTGGGTCTCTGCTGCTCCCCACGTGGTGATGGGGAGCGTTCTCTTGTCCCTGGATGTGGAGGTGGCACTAGCGCAGGGTTTCCACCTGGGCCATTTTGGGGTCATCTGGGGAACTTGATGACTAATTCTCTGTGCTTGTTGCTCATTTTTTCTGTAAGTCTAAAACAGCCCCCAAAATAAAGTCTTATTAATTTTTTAAAAAGCCCTGATGCCCAGACCACACCCCATACTGATTCTGTGCCTGGCTGTGGGGCTTGGGCTTCGGTATTTTTTCTTAAGCTTTGGGGGAGGGTGATGTCAAGCTGGTCTGGTGGGTGATACCTGAGACCAGGGTGTAGGCAGCTCCCATCCCTGGGGACCCAGTTGCTGTCCTTCTGATATCGAGGCCAGGCTGCCTAGCTGGAGGTGGAATATTCACTCTGTTGTCTCCTGAGCACCTCCTCTCTGACAAACTCTGGCTAGAAACGGTATTTCTACAGCCTTTTGCAAGTGAGAGGTGGGTGCTGGATAAGGCCCTCAGAAGATATTAGTCAGACTTGTTCCCTGTGCTGGCTCAGGTAGTGGCCGTGGGGAGGGTTTGAGTCATCCTGGGTGCCCCTTGCCCCCATGCTATTCCCTGTGTGGTGCAGGATTACTACTACCCAAAAAGCATGGCTAGGCATCTTCATCATAACAAGACTCTCTGACTCCCTCTGTGAAGGATGAAGGCCTTAGGCCGCTCACCCGCTGTCCCTGGAACCCTGGCGGATCAGGACCCAAAGCTGAAAGCTTCTGGAGAGATGTCAGGGCAGGATATTTAGTGATTCTTATGTAATAGGCCACACCTCCTGACTCTGAACTTTACAGGGACAGCCAGAAACGTTGTAGCTGAAAGGGAGGTAGTTAGAAGGCAGTAACTGTATCATTGGCCAGAGCAAACAGACTTAGCGTGTAGTGCATAGTGCGGCAATATGGCCTCTGCCTGAAGAATGGGCCTCAGGCCTCGCAGGCACACCCACTGCACACTGGGGTGTCACCTGCACCAGACTGATATCACTGAGAAGTGTTACCATTTAGAATAGGGACACTTCCTCTTTTTCATAGTGTTGTCACCATTACTGTCTCTACAGCCCCATGAGGCAGCAGAACGTGGTCTTCTCTCTTGGCAATGAGGCCTAGGTCTTGGGGCCTTGTTAGCAATTTAGATCCGAGAATTCAGCATTTACCCAGTAATCCCTTGGGGGGGGAACAGTGTGCTCACCTCTCAGAACAGCACAGACCTTGGGTCTGTTTCGTCCAGAGGCTATGCTCTACAGTGCCACTGAGAAGGAAAGCACCCAGACTGAGTGGCTATGGAGCTGGGGGTATGTCCTGCTTTCCTCTGTGACCTTGGAGGAGAGACACTGCCTCATGCTGGCCTCCAGGAAGACTGAATGAGTCAGCAAGACTGAGGTACATGGTTGACAGGACTGAGGGGTGGATGTGCACATGTGTGTTTGGGGAAGGGGCCAGGGTCTGCCCAGGAGCTGAGGACAGGTCATCTATCTGTCTGTAGGCCATCATCCCATTGACAGCCAGAGCATGAAGAGCCTGGGGCCCAGCCAGGAAGGGTCCTACAGAGGAAGTATCCTCTGGAGGTGGGAGGATGCCTGGTCTCGGATCCTGGCCCTGCAGGCTACTTCCTGGGCGGTGTCTCCCCTGTTCTGACATGGCACTGAATTTGCTTTCAGTGCTCAAAGGTGAAGAGGAAGGAGGTGGGCCTTCTTGACTCCCTCTGCTCTGTGCACAGCCACAGGGGATTGCTTTCTTTGGTGAGTGGGAGATGGGGCCAGCCCATCAGAGGGATGGTGGATGTTCAGGGGCCAGTGTAGCCACTTCTGATAGGAAGCCACTCTTGACCAGCTCTGGTCCTCAGAAAGCCTCTTTTCCTTAGAATTCAACAAAATGTTGGGCTTCTCTTTGTTATCATCTATTTTAGAAACATATAGACCTTTAAAATATATATTTTCCTCTTCTGGTTGCGAAAGCAATCTGGTCCTTCTTTGTGGTAAGGCCCAAGCATTCTGGAAGCAGTTGTAAGACAGCACATGTCTGCCAGACAGGGCACCCTCATGGAATGCCCGCTTCAGGCTTTTCCTCAAGGGAAACAGTATGGCTGGCAGCCCTGTCCCCAGCTCCCTTTCCCCCTCATCCTGAGTCTCCTGGAGAGGTAACTGGGGCAGGGCAGGACCACCTCCTCTACATCTGAGCTCTGTTCCACTCTGACCTTTGAACTCCTCTGAGTGCAGCATGTTTTCTGGATGAGGAATGTGGGGGTTGGGGAAGTTATTTCAATCACACAAGTAAGAAGTGAGGAAGCTGGGGATGAAATCTTTTCCTTTCTGGGGCAGGTGAATCTCACACCTGCTGGTAGGATGTCACCTTTGGGAGACCCTGGAATGGAAAGTCATGAGGACAGAGATGGAAGGGAAGGGAAAGGGGGAAAGGAGAGGAGGGGAGGGGACATAAAGGGGAGACTCAGCTGACTTTGCTGGAGGGTGTTTGTGGGCCGTAACTGCTTCGGTCCTGCTCTGAACTTGCTGGGACCTCACTCCTCTCTCCAGGCCTCGAGTTTCCTCACCTGTAAACAAGGCAGTGAAAGCTCGGAAGGTTGCTCCCAGGCCTCTGATCTCTTGGTCTCCAGGGCTCTGGACAGAGGCAGGGCTGAGGCAGCCTCCACGCACAGGCCTGGTGGTCCAAAGCTCTTTCCCACATGTGCAGCGCGCTGTGCCGCGTGCTGGTGTTTAGCCACCAGGGTGGGTCTCTGGAGGCAGAATGGAAGGAGCCGCCCACCACCAGGATCTGTGGACACAGGACTGTACAACCAGTCTCGGGCATGTCCCAGGAAGTGGGAGGTGAGGTGTCCAGGGCTAGCTAAGGGACCACGGGTGTCAGTAGCCTGGCTTTCTGCCAGGACGCACTACGCCCACTCACAGATTCCTGTGAGCTCATACGGGACCTCTCCCTGAGTCTTTCCCAGATTCATTCAAGCGTCGTCTCATCCAGATCTCGAGGGACTGAGCTCTGGGCAGGAGCCAGGGGCTTAAGTTCTGGTTCATGGCCAATGGCCAATGGTGGTGGCGTGGGAGGGGCTGGGACTCATCCTTCTTCTTTTCTAACCAGGCAGTAGTTTCCTTGGCTGTAATAAGAGGTCTGGGGTCCTCCAGCTCCTGGTGATTTGGTCTGTAAGTGCCTTGCTGTGTTTATTCACACAGTAGTGTGCTGAGCACCAATGGGCAAGATGTGCAAAAAATAAGCCACATGAGGTGGGGTCCCCAAATACTGTTATACAGAACAAGGACCAGGCTGGGCATGAGCTGGGCAGGGCAGCGGGGAGGTGAGCACCAGGCAAGGCCAGTCCGCTGGAGGGGGAGAAGTTGGCAACCAGGCAGGATGGCAGCTCCAGGGCCCCGGACCAGGGCAGCCCCCCACAGCTGGGCACTCTGTCGGTGGGTGGCTTTGTCTATGTGTGTGTATGTGTGTGGGGTGTTTCTTTCTAGGCTCCAATCCCCTGGGTGAGCCAGTTAGAGGTGGGGCAGGAGAAGGGTTAGACAAGCCAAATAGTCAGGGCCTGGGACATGAGACAGTTCTCCCCCAGTTTTGATTTTTGTTGACATAAGTAACTTATGAATGCTTTTTCATGAGATAGTGACATGTTAAATCTGATAGGATGAAGTTCCTGTTTTAACCCTTTGGGCCTGTTCACCCCACACTCACTCTCAGAAGGAGACCTGCCCAGTGCATTGTGGGCCCTGTAGAGCCCCGCTGTTCGGGCCTGTTTTTTTGTCAAAGCACAAATATTTCTGCCTTGTGTGCTTCTCACAGCCCTGTGACTTGGCCTCCCCTCTGTTCTTCTCAGATGGGCACCCACTCCCTGTGCTCCCCCTCTCGTGGGAGCTGAGATTGCTTCCAGACCTTTGGAATCACAGCAGCACTGCCCCCTTATGCTCCTGTGTGTGTTCCTGGGGGTGGAAATGGGGCCAGGACTTTCTCCTTTTGTAGACAAGCAGCCGCAGGCTGAGGCTGGGCAGCTTGGTTGGCTCTGGGGCGGGCCGCCCCTTAGCGGGAGGTGATAGCTGGCTGTAGCACAATGGGGCAGCGTCAGGGCCCAGACCAGCGCCCGGGGGTAATGCCAGGGCACCCTTAGGCTGACGTGCATGGCCTCCCGCTTCCCTGCAGCCGTCTGGGGGCCTTTGCTCAGTGGGGTGGGTCCATTTTTCTGGTGTGTTTTAATAACATAATTATAGGGAGTATTTTTAGGTTCCCTCTAACGGGCCAGCTGTTTACCAGGCTTCTATCTGCACACTGTTTTCTCCATGAGTATATATAGCCGAGGCCACTTCTCCTTCCTTGGGTTCAGGCTAAAGAGAGACCATGGCCACCTCAGCCACCTCTGTGGTTTCTTTTACCAGTGAATGGCGGCTGAGATGGGCCCAAGAGCGCAGCCGGCTCCTGCAGAGTAAGTGGGGGCTCAGGGGCCATGCCTCCACCCCAGTCCTCCAGATGGGGAGGAGCTGGCCCATGCAGGGAGCAGGGGGAGGCGCCCAGGTGTGCCAGCCAGGCCCGTCCCTCCCCTAGCTCTTCCTCACTTCTCCTGCCCTTCGAAGGCCTTCCCGGGATCTCCTGGGGGGAAACAAAAGAATAAAACTGCCACATAAACAGATTCCTCAGGCCTAGGGAACAACCAGAGGGCTATGATTGTGGCCAGGACCGAAGGGCAAGAGAAGGAGAGGGCCAGGTGTGGGCTCCCCAAGCAGAATTCCTCTGAATTCCTCTGAGGAGGAATTCTGCTGGCCTCTGGCCTGCATCTCAGACTTTCTTACCCCCTGGAACCAGCAGGGCCTGTGGCCTGTCAGCTGGGACCCCGATCACACCCCGGCTCCCCTACAGCCTGGGTCCAGCTCTGTCACTGTGTAGGCATTGCCGCAATCTCCCCCCCCCTTTCTCCTCGTTTCACCCCACTCCCTCCCATTCACTTGATTTCTATTTATGGTTAAAAGACCATTAAAACAGCACGTCATTATAACAACCTGAAAGGAATTTTTAAAGGGAAATGATATCATCCATTCACTACTCTTAACTAAGCTGTTTTATCGTTCCTTTTCCTTTCTCCCATAGCCAGGGATAATAAGGACCACCGTGGCCCAATAGCTAACGGGAGCTACTAAGTGCGAGGCTTTGTGCTACCCACGTGTCCACCCGCTCCTGGTATAGGGGGTGGGTGCTCGTGTGCTGTTTCCCAAAGGAGCAGGTCGCGCACCTGCCTGACGTCGTTCTGCAGGCCCGCGCGTGCCCTGACAACGTAAGTCCAGGTGCAATTCGGATGTGGTGTGCTAGTCGCCTTTTCGAGTGTGCGATCGTCCGTCCTAGGGCAGTCGCTCCCCCGCCCCTCCTGAACTCCCTGCCGTCCGTCTCCATCTGCTGTGCGACTTCCCTGAAGTTGTCCACCCTGTCTCCTCATCCTCCAGCTGACCGGTCACTCAGGCACAAACCTCTGATCGTTTCTCTAACTCAGCGTCGGCTCGTCTCCCTGACCATCTCTGCAGCCGCTGCCTGTGTTCACTGCCATTGCACCCTGGGCTGGGACGCACATGTGCACCTCTCTGTTGTCCTGGCCCAGGCTTTTGGTTCTGTGTGTCTAGAGGCATCCCATGCCAAGTGGCCTGAGATATCTGAGCACCCATTCCTTCACCTAAAACCCCAAGAGCTGCCACTGCCCACCTCGAAAACCCTGCTCCTCAGCTTGGAGCGTGGCCCCTGATCTTCTAGTCTCCCTTCAGGGAGTCACCAGCTTTCCTGTGTGCGGTTGGTGGCGGCACTCTGCAGTGAGCATGCTCTCTTCTCCTAACTGGTGACATAGGGCCTGGGGGTGGTATCATGCACGTAGGTGGCAGTTGACACTGGGTCTGTCTGCCCCCGAAGCCAGGGTTCTTGCTGTGACACTCCTGCTTCTCAGGGAGCCCCAGCCTGGTCCCCGTACCTTCAACCTATTAGTCTGTCGGGTGACTCCCCAGTTCCTTCCTCTTGCTGTACCTAGACTCACAGCTTCTATCTCATCCTCCACCACCCAGAGCTCATTCTTGCCCTGGGACCCTGTCGGGTGTTCCCTCTGTCACCATCTTCCTGTGGCTGGCTGCCCCTCTTCCCAACCAGACACTGGGACCCTCTGCTGCCTTCTGCCACTTTACTTTCCTTGGCAAATATGTTTAAAGAACCTGCTTTAAGCCAGGCCCTGCTTTAAGCTTTGGTGGTCCTGACACAGTCCCCAGCAGGAGACAGCATCTAGTCCATGCCTTGTTTTTAACTGAAATATCATGAGCAAACACTAAAGTGCCCAGATCTTTAAGTATCCTGTTTGGTGATTTTTGACAGTTGAATACCTTGGTTTAACCACTTCCTCAAACAAGACAGACGACACTTCTGCCCCCAGGGTCCTCATGTCCCCTTTTGACCACCCCCCCCCTTGATTCTCTGACTTCTGTCACCTTAGGTCAGTTTTGCCTGCTTTTGGGGTTCATGTTCAAGGGACCACCAGGGCCATGTGCTTCTGTGTCTGCCGCCTTCATTCACTGCAGTTTCTGCAGTTGGTCCCGGCCGTGTCACTGGGACCTTCTTTTTTAGTGTTGGTTAGTGTTCCTCTGTTATATACACCACATTTGTTTATCTGTTTTCCTGTTCTGGGTTGATGATTATGAGCTAGGCTGCTAAATGTGCATGTCTCTCTGCGGACACATACTTGAATTTCATTCACTCCTACACACCTGGGTGTGGGGTTGCCAGGTTCTCCAGGTTGCCTCGTTTCCGCTCCCACGCAGCGAGAGGGTTCCAGGGCTCACACCCTCCCCCAGCGCATGGTGCTGGGGCCTCTGATTTTAGCTGCTTTGTGGGCGTGGGGTGGTAGCTTTAATCTGTATCACCGATGTTAATCACCTTTGATGTCTTTTGTGAGATATCTCAAAGTCTTTCACCCACCTTTAAAAATGGGTGGTTTGTTTATTTCTGACTTGCGGAAGTTCTTTATGGATTCAGATTTTAGGTCTTTATCAGCTGTATGCACTGTAAATATTTTCCCCCCGCGTGTGGTTTACGGATTCTAATCATTTTCTGAGTGGTGTCTAAGAGTAGGTGTAGTCCGTTAGCTCATGCTGTGCTCTGTTTAAATGTCCAGCTTCCCGCCAGAAGGTCAGCTGTGGCTGGGTGCCTGGCACCTGGGACCTCCCTCAGTATTTCCTGATGGGTAGGCTAGGCCGCTCAGGCTGGGCTGGTCTCCTCCTGCGCTTCCTGCTTCCTGCCTTCGCCGGTGCCCTGTGCTCACTCCCCACCCTCAGCTCTCAGATCCCTTCCCAGAGCCTTTGTCCTGCTGTCTGCAGGGACCGTGCCTTGCCCACCAGTTCTTGTCCTGGGTGTCCCGGGCATGGCTGGGTCTCTCACTCTGTTGTCTTCAGCAAGGCCTCCCCTGGGCCACCTGTTGGATGAAGTGGGCTCATTTCAGCCACTGTACAGTGACAGTCCAGGCCTCCTGGTCCACCATTCCCTGCGGTCCCAGAGGTGCAGTGGCCTGCCTCGTGTGCTGCCTGCTCTGCCTTCTGTTTCCCCCCAGGGTAAATTCCTGGAGTTGGACCACTGAGTCCAAGGACCGCACAGTTTCAGGCCCCCTGTATGCTGCGCCCGAGCTTGGCGAGTGCAGCACTGCCCGCCCTGGGAGTTTGATCCCCAGGGAGCCCCATGTGGCCCTAGCACTCTCCTGCATCTCCCCAGCCGATGAGCTGCCTGTGAGTCCTCAGGCAGGACAGCCACACCTCTTCGGGGTCAGCATGAGTCTCCTGCTTCCTCTTCTGTCTTTCCAGGACCCAGCAGCAGAGCAACCACTCACGCCTGTTTCTCCTCCGGTTCATGCGAGAGGCACCGGCCTGCTTCCCCGACACCGGTGCCCAGGTGGCATTTTCTTTCTTTACCCCATGCCATCCTGCTGTCAGCGGTGGTGACTGTGTTCCCTTTGGGCATGCTCGTGACCTTGCCGATGTTGTCAGGGCCCAATCCTGCGGTCCTACTGGTGGGAAGGGGATGTAGGCAGAGTCTGTGATAAGTGGCACCGCTTGAGGGCACTCTTTGACACTCACGCCAAAACCCACCAGCTCCTGAGCCTGGGGCCACGTCCTATCCCACCGCAGGAGCTGCATCCAAGACTTTACCCGTGGGTGCAGACCTTCCCAGCTGGGGAGAGGTGCCTCGTCTTTGAAGATCAGGAGTGGTGGCTTAGTGGTGTTGGAGGGATGTGGGGGACTTGCAGGGCGTAGGGGCAATCCAGGGAAAAGTGGCTTGAAGCCTGTTGTGGGCCCGGGGTGGCGGCAGCCCCATTTGTTCAGGAGCTCACTGTGTGATCCGGCTCCTGAGTGTGTTTGCTCTGTGACCTTGACAACAACCTCTCCTGCCTCAGTTTCCTCATCCTGGCAAATGGGCATGTCTGTGACCTCATGCGAATGAGATTAATACAGAAGAAAAGTATAGAGTGTTGTCTGTCTGGAGGTCACTCTACATGGGGTCCTGGATGCTGGAGGGTGGTTGGTGAGCTCAGGGTCCCTCTGCGTTCTCTAAGGAGGCCACGGACACTGGCTTGTCTTCTTCCTTCACATGGAGGTGCACCCACCTGCCATTCCACTGCACTGTTTGGCCCTATCAGACTCTTGCCTTTAGCATCTGGGGGACCTCGATGGCTTTGTACCCTTAAAGTTGCTGGTGGAGACACTCTAGTGTCGGGGAGATGCTGTCTTAATCCTTCCAGAGGGAGGCAATATTTATACTGAATAAACAAACCCCAGGCATGCAGGAGGCACACACAGAGGGAGTCTGCTCCTCTCACAGACTTCTGGCCTCCTGCCTGACCCCTGCCCCCAACCCACTGTTTCCTTGGAATAAGGCTCCTCTTCTCTCTCCACATCTCTTCCCTTGCCCCCAAACTGAGTTGGCTAACCTTGTGTCCCACGGTTCCCCATTTGGGTGTCTCTCCTGGCACTGCCACGTTGTCCCACTCTGTCCACCCCCCACCCCCTTCAGGTCCCTGTCCTGGAGAGCAAGGGATGAGGGCTGGAAGCCAAGTTGTCTGCAAGGACGAGAGGGGGACACGCTCCCCTGGAGGCCTGCCCTGATCAAGGAGCCCCAACTGGGAGGAGACCCCCTGACCCTCCAGCACTGAGGCGTAGGACGCAGATGGAGAAGCAATTAATTGCTGCCTCCGGAGGAGGCTCGAGAAGTCTCTGGGCTGGACAGACTGCATTACATTCCAGAGCCTGAGAGACACTTCCAGGCATCACGGGGGCCAGGAGCCTGTGCCGGCGTCTGTGTCTTTGGGAGGCGTTGCCCTTGCGCCTGCCTGGTGAGGCCCGTGAGGTGGGGCTGAGGGCCTGTGAGCTGGGGTGGCCCCTGTTGGTCGGGCAGTGCTGCCCTGCCGACACGTCCTGGCCCGGGTGGCCTCAGGAGCTCAGCCTTTGCACGGGGTGACTTTAAAGATGTGGGTGCTGGCAAAGGTCAGTCAGTCAGAGGAGGAGGAGGCGGCAGGGCTCTGGGCCATGTCATGGGTAAAGAAGCCTGGTGCTATGTTTCTTTTTACCCTTTTGCCAGACTGGGGCTCGCTTCTCACAAACCCGGCCTGCTGGGGGCCGGGGCCTGGTGGTCGGAGCACAGCTCCAGGGTACTCAGGTTCTAGTGGTTACTTGTAACTTGAGGCTGGTTTCCTCATTGCACTCTGTTCTCATTGGCAACTCCTGCTGGTGGCCAGGCCACAGAAATGCACATGAGCGTACCAGGCACCAGGCAATAGGTGCCTCACCAGCTTCCTCACTTGCTGCTGTGCAGAGGGCCCACATTCCTGCTGCTTTTCCCCAGCTCTGACTGTAGACATAAGCTGTCAGCTCATGGAGAAAGGGATCCTGAACCTCAGAGTCTCAGCCATAGTGGATGGTTGTTCTGGTCGCCGTTCAGGGAATCAAGTCTCTGGCCAGGAGGGCCCCAGGGCATCAAGTGTGTGGTCATAGTCACTGCCTGTGTCACTTCTGTGGGTCCTTGCTCTGCTCCAGCCTGCTCTGTTACCCCGCTTTGTTGTCCCACTCTGTGCCCTGGTGGAGCTTGGGGGCCCACCAGGGCAGCCTCAGCACCTCAGCTGGCCCAGACTTCTGCCTCATTCTGCACACATGGGGGGAAAAAGAAACTTTGCCCTCCTAGGTTCTTTTGGCTGGTTTGATAATCAAATCAACATGACACAGATTAACACGAGAAAATAACCGAATTGGATTACATACCTACATATGGAAACCCTACATACATGAGACGTTCATAGACAGAAATAGAAAATGAGGTGTATATGACACTCTGAGCTAAGGATGAGGTAAGGCACTTTGGGGCTTCAGAGGGGAGGAAGGTCATTGCAGGATGATAAGAGCAAATGGTCAGTAATTAGAAGTGTGCCCTGCCCTACAGATAGATCAAAAAGTTTACCTCTGATAATATATATTATGGGAAAAGCATATAATTTAAGTTCTTCTAGATAGTTAAGGGGAACAGAATTTTCTCTTGAGCCTGCCAGGATCTCACTTGCTTTTATCTCAAAATAACCCACGTACCACAGAGGCACATCTTGGGGTGACTCATTCTGAACCCCTACAACAGTCACGGGGGCGATCCAGGGTACGGCTGTGTTGGGATTCAGGCTTGAGCACAGACATGGTCCCTGTATGCTCAGCAGCTGCTGGGCAGTGAGTCTCACAAGCCACATGCCCCTCTCTGCCTGCTGGAGCGGCAGGCGCCCTCAGAGCCTAGGCAGTGTGATGGAAAAGCTCCCAGGCCGAGCTGCTTCTCTCTTTCCCCTCCCATCTCCAGCTGGTCCAGTCAGACTTGGCTCCAGGTTCTCCCTCTGTTGCTAGACTTCCCAGGGCAAGCCACTCAGCCTCTTTGAGTTTTGAACGCTTCACCTATAAAAGTGGGACCTAACCACCTGCTTTGCTGCTGGCGGGCCTTCTGGAGCAGAGCCACGGGCACAGAGCCTGCTCCGCCTGCCCGCACCTGCAGCCACCCTTTCACTCATGGGGGTCTCTCCACAGCTGCTTGTTTTAATCTCCACTTGTAAGAGTAGTAGCGCCTGCCCTGCTTGGCCTCCTGGCCCTGGGGATAACCCATCAGTGAGCTGGGTGAAAGTACCTGGCTAAGGCCACCTGAGTGAGAGGCAGGGCCGGTGCTGTTTTCCCACACCCTTGCTGCCTTGGCTGCAAATGCTATGACCAGCCTCTTAGTCACCCACCTCTCAGGGCCAGCAGGGTTGCGTCCGACATCATCGCGAAGCCTGCCCAGGATGCAGTTGCAGCCATGCACTTTAACCAAGGAGCCCTTCATTGGAGCCCTTGAGCACGTCAGTGGCCTCACCAGTGAGGAATCCAAGGCACAGAGTCATCTGGCAGCTCGGTGACGTCCTGCCACCAAGTCAGGGGCTGGCAGGGTGACTATACCCAGGTTTAGGCCTGCTCAGACAGGATCAGTGGAGTCTGCTGGGTCTGGCTGAATCATGGGCTGCTGGGTGCTCCCATGGGACAGTGGTGAAGGCACTGTGTGGCCGACTTTGTGGGCTTCTGGAGAAGGGTTCTTCCCAGCCCAGGCAGGAAGGGAGTGGTCCGGGCAGGCTCGCCCCTGCCCACGGCCTGGAGCCCCGGCTTGGGGTAGTGGGCACCCGTGCTGATGGCCACCTCTCCCAGCTCCTTAGAGAGTTGGCAGTGGGGAGCATTTTCCCATGCCCTCTTAGAGGAATGATACCTGACTCCACGCTGAAGACCATCACCAGCCTGGGAAACTCCAGGCGGCCTTACCAGGCAGCTTCCTGTTCCCAGGACAGGGTTGGGTGTTGACTGATGGAAAGAACAAGACGGGGTACCCTGAAAAACTCCTTGAAGCCCCCCTGCCGGCAGTGGGCCCCGGTAGGCCCTCCGCTTGGCTTCCCACCGTGTCAGCCATGGAGTCCTCTTGTGGCCTCTTGGGGCAGCCGCTGCTGAGTCAGCTGTGTTGTAGGGATGAAGGTCACAGCTTGAAGAGATTAAGCAAGTTCCAGGTCCCGCAGCTGGAAAGGACGGGAGCCAGAAGTGAGCTCTAGGGCCTGTGAGGCTGGTCAGAGTGGGGCGGGTGTGCGGTTGGCAGAAGCTTCAGTGGGAACGGGTGTTAGGCTGACCCTGTGGGCTGCCTTTGCCTGCAGCTTCCGCTCAGGCTCCGCAGGACCTGTTCACACAGAGCCTGTGAGGATGGAGTTGTCGCGTTCGGCTGGCAGAGTGGGTGGGGAGGGACCCTGTCCGCGGGGCTGGTGTCAGTGAGCATGTCTGTGTGTGGGCGGGGGAGGCACTGGGAGTGGGTTTCTGCAGGCCCGTGGGGCACCGAGCACGTGCAGAGATGCCAGGCCTCCCTGGCCCACCTCGGGCTTACCTGGCCCTCACTGGTTTCCTGCCATCAGCTGTAGCAGCTGGAGAGGCACTCAGAAAGTCCTGTCCGTGTGTTAGTGAGGACCCCGGGGAACATAGTGCAGCCCGGGGAACTAGGGGCAGGGCTAGCTCAGTGCCACGTTCGGCCTCCCCCCTTACGGTGACTGGAGTCTGCCAGTTCCTGAAGGCTCATCCTCAGCTTGCAGGAGGGGTGCCCGTGGTCAGGGTGGGAAGGCAGGCGCAAGGCCTGGCTCCAGGCTCAGGGCTCCGAGGTTTTGGGCGGGTGGTTGGCATTTCTAAGAGCAGCCTTCGGCTGTCAGGCTCAAGCACCGGCCTGGCCCGACGAGAGGCAGCATGCACTTTTGGTGTTCATAAAGGAAACGGCGCTATGCTGTAGCAATAACCAACGTGCCTACATGGCTCTACACAGGGCATCGCACCTGGGGATGGACACGGTTGGCATCCCTAGATTACAGGTGAGGAAACATAAGGCCAGGCCCAGAAGCAGGGCCTCAAGGCTCATGGCATCTCTGGCGCTTTCTGAGCTGCCATCGTGGGCAGCTGCCCCGAGATGACAGGCCTTTCGAGAGCAGGGTCCAGCTGAGATAGGGGTGTGTGGATGAGAGTCAGTCCTCTCCTCACTGCTGGGAAGGGGCCATCGATCGCCAGCCCAGAGTGGGGGTTGGGGGGATGAAGGCTCTGAGCCCGGGTGGAGCTGGCAAGGGAGGGTGGCTCTGCCACACTGGACCAAGGGAGCCCTCCTGCCTCTTGGGGTCCGTCTATCATGGCCTCTTGGGACCCCTGAGGATGTCTGCTGCTTGCTCTGCTGTTAGGAATTGGATTAGTTTTCCATAAAAACAGGATGTGGTGGGTGAGACGGT
The DNA here is from genome assembly GCA_003508835.1 of Eonycteris spelaea. Classification (NCBI taxonomy): domain Eukaryota; kingdom Metazoa; phylum Chordata; class Mammalia; order Chiroptera; family Pteropodidae; genus Eonycteris; species Eonycteris spelaea. The sequence goes on from PUFA01000139.1 coordinate 2,804,281, forward strand.
TATGTCGGTCTTTTTTCTCACTCCTCTTTTTCCAGGAACTGAATGTATAGCTTTAGCCAGGACTGCCCTGTCCCCACCCGCTGCCTTCCCCAGGGTGCAGGGAATGTCGCTTTCTGCTCTTAAGTGGCTGTTTAATCGGCTTCTCCTCTCATCGGGGAAGCTTATTGCATCTCCAGGAGCCAGCATGCCGATGGTGGTGTGGTATGAGGGCCAGGCAGGGTGTAGGAGGAGGGGCTACAGGGCCCAGCCAGCAGTGCTGGAATGGCCACTATGCCACCGGCTGGAGGAGGGCACGCCGTGCTGGCCCTGTCTGGAAGTCTGTGATGCCGGACTAACCCTTGGGTGATGATGGCCCGTGAGAGCTAGCAGGCACTTTGGCCCCTCCCCCTAGGAAGACACCCCCACAACCTAGAACTTCAGAGATTCATGGGTCCCACTTTGCAAGCCTCAGCCTGGGAGGATCCTCTGAATTAAGGAGGTGGTGGAGCGCCAGGCAGGGGTGAGGTGCATGCCTGACCTGTGCACGCCGGCATGGGGGCCCTGCGTGTATGAGTTGCGTGGCTGCTTCAGGAAAGAGTTGTATGCAAGCAATGGGCGGCATGTATGGGATGGCTTGGGGGCAGGACGTGTTAGTGAGTGTGGATTTGTCCTGCTAGTGACAGGAGTTGCAGAGCCCTTTGACGTACCTCCTCCTTGTTCTGAGTTCTGTGAGAGGAGCTGCTACTTCCCGGCTGTAGGTGAGAGGATGCCCCACAGTTAAAGACCCAGCTCAGAGGCAGCTGGTCCAGCCTGGCTCTGTCATTCACTGGCTGTGTGGTCTCGACTTGTGACCTGTGGGGACCGTCCCTCCTCAAGCACAGTCCCTCCTCGTGAGCGGACAACAGTGGGGCCTCCCTCCACCATAGGCTCCTCCTGTAAGTGCAGGGCTTGACAACTTGTCTAGGCTGAGAGCTGATGGGATCCCACTTTGGGGCATCCGAGAGATGAGGGAAGGGGAGCATGGTTTCCAGCAAAGCCACCTTCCCCCTCGGCCACTCCTTGACAGGCTGGAGCTTCGTGCTGTTTAAGAGGGGAGAAAGCCCTGTGGCCTGCTTATACAGAAAGACAGGCCTACCCACTCCCACCCTCGTTCTGAGCTGCCCTGACCTCTGTCCTCCTCTGCCGGATAGCATTGGGCAACTGGCCTGGGCTTCTGTTTTGGTCTGCCAGGAATTGGGAGTGGCCAAGATGGGCTCGCAGACAAAGATGGCACCTCTGTGGCAGCCCAGGGCCTGGCCCAGCAAGGCCAGTGAGCTTTGAGGCCCCAGAGCGGCTGCAGCCCGGGTTTGGAATGCCCCTTAGCAATGACCCTGGACGGAATCCCAGAGCTCAGAAGTGGCTCTGTCCTGGAAGAATATCTCAAAATTCACAAATGGTTTTTTTTTTTTTTTTTTTTCTAGAAAAAGGGAGAGGAGTTGTGGTGAAATGAGCAAAGGGCACTTCAGGATAATCAGTAACGTTTCATTCTGAAAAATATACATCGGCCAGAGAATTGAGTCAGAGACAGACAGCTGGGACCAGGAGGCATGGGACTGGATGTTTTTTATTTTCTTTGCATCTGAAAAACTTAAAAACGAAGAAAAGGAAAGTGAATGTCATATGAGCTGGTCAGCAACCTTTCACGCAAAGGGAAAACTGAGGCCCACTTCTAGCCTGCTAGAGCCCAGGGTTCAAGCTTGGGGAGGCCACCAGCCATCTTCCCAGACTCATGCTGGTTGTCTCCTTGGATGCTTAGAGCAGCGTGGGCCCGCCTGGTCCTTGTTCCAGGGCCTGATTTCCTTGGGGGTGGGGCCAGGTCGGTTGTTATGAGTGGACTGTGTTGATTTTTCCTTTCGTCACTTCATGAGCTTTTTGAATTGCCAGAGAATGTGTGGGGTCCCCAGCACCCTGTCTACCTAGCCCTGCAGCCACCTGGGCCTGGACCTCAGAGACAGGCAGGCCAGCCCAGTGTTCACAGCACAGAACCTCAAAACCAGCTGAATCAGTCAGGGTTTCCCGGAGGAACAGAACCAGTAGAAAGAATACGGATAGAGAGATGTGACGTATAAGGATATCGGTACACGGATACATTTACACATGTGTATATACATGTATACACATATGAGAGAGATTTGTTTTAAGAAATTGGCTCACACAGTTGTGCGGCTGGCAAGTCTGAAATTTGTAGGACAGCCCCGCAGCCTGGACATTTAGACAAAAGTTGATGTTGCAACCTTTGGTCCAAATTCCGCAGCAGGGCAAGTGCCTGGAGAATTCCTTTTCCCCAGGGGGCCTCTGTCTTTGCTTTTAAGGCTTTTATCCACTGGCTGTGACCTACCCACCTTATGGAGGGTCATCCACTTTATTCAGAGTTGACTGATTTAAATGTTAATCTCAATCCAAACAAACCCTCACAGCAAACACAGACTGGTGTTTGACTAAACTGGCGCCCATGTTGACATGTACGATGAACCAGCACTCCCACGCTGCTCTGTTACAACCTGCAACTCTTAGAAAACACAGAGTGCCAGCCAATTTGCACATAACTTCTCCGTCACACCTTCAAGCTTTTGGGCAAGTCCCCTGACCTCATGCCCTCATTCAGAGTAGAGATAGCCTATCAGGTTCTCCAAGGACACCCAGATGTCACCTGTCATCTGGTCCTCGCACTGTCCCTGGGAGGTACTTGCTGAGTCACACGTTTGTGGGGTGCCTACTGGGGACAGGCACTATGCTGGGGTGGGAGCCCGCTGTGGAGCACGGTGGTCAGAGGGCAATGTCTCGTTTTACAAAAGGGGCAATTGTGACACAGGGTGGGCAGGCTGTCTCCTGCTGAATATGCAAAGGTAATGGTAGCCCCCTTCTTAACACCCAGACACAGTCACCAGCATTGTCATCCCTGGGGAGGTCAGATTCTGAAGACAGCTGTAGTTCCCCTCCCCCACCTGCCCAGGCTGTTCCCAGTAGGAGGTTGCCAGGTGGCATTCTTTCCTAGGTGTTGGTAAGGTGACCAGGCTCTGGAACCATTTGTACAAGCCAGACTGGACAAGCCAAGGGACTTGGGGTACTGGGGGGCCTGCTGAGTCCCCAGTTGGGCCTCTGTGCCCCAACCTCTGTGCCCAGAGCTAAGGAGGAGACATGGGCTCTGGCTCTGCCTAGGGTAGACACTCCTTTTGGGAAGGTGGCCCTAGCCCCAAGGGGTGGCCACTGGAAGGGGCCAGCAGCCCAGAAGCTCTTTGAAAGCCCCTGCTGCCTCTGGGCCCAGCTGCTGTGGGCCATCCTTAAAGTGGACGCGTCTCCCCTCATGGGGAGGCAGGACTTGTAAGAGGGCAGCAGGCGGCCAAAGGGCCTGGTGCCCCTCCTACCACATAACCAGAACAGAAGGTCAGTGTCCTTTATGGGAGATCCAGGTCATACTGTCGGGTTGGCCACAGCCCATCAAAAGACAGGTTGTGGCAAGAAGATTGTGATGAATAATGTTGCTTATTCCTTCTGAGTTGGAAGAGTTACACACCTATGTCGGGAGTAGGAGGGGTTACAACACAGACTGCAGGGCCTGCCCCGAAGGTCAGGCATGCCTCAATCTGCATTGCCACCAAATTTGCAAGTGATGCTAATAAGAACCCCACTTTGAGGACCGCAGTTCTATGGAATGGGTTATGCTAAATTTTGTCACAGTAAAAATGATGGGAAAATGCTGCGGCCTGCTGGCTGAAAGGGACTTTGGGAGGGTCCAATCTCCTGTGATGGAGACCTAGATAGTATGTCTGGCTCATGTGTGTGTCAGAGCAAGTCCCACCTTGCTGCCTGCTCCCTGGCCTCTCCTGAGTCCCCTGACAGCTCCTGCTGCGTTTCTACCCCAGGGCCTTTGCATTGCATGTTCTTCTGTGGGTTTGTTTCTTCAGCTCAGGCCCCGTCTCTTCGCATCACTAGGTTTATGACCACGCCTGATGCATGACTGGCTGGTACGTGTATGTTTGTTATTTTGGGGGCCTGCAACAGATGTGGACCCCACACCCTAACTCACAGCTCGTGCTTTCCTACAGTGTGAGCCAGCTCACTGTACTGGTTGTGGGTGCTCGTAGGATTTGTATCGCCCTCTCTCTTCCTCTGCCCTATGCATAGAGGAGTGAGGTGGCCGCCCTCCCCCCGCGGGGCCTGAGTGGCTCTGGGTAGGGCTTTTGTTGAGGGCAGTCAGTGCTAGGTGGGGTTCTGTCTCTGTGAGAGGATTTGAGTGGCCCAGGCTCACGGTTTGGATGAGAGGTTTGGATGAGAGGCCTGTGTCCTGCCTGGTTCAGGAGAGTCCCCTGTGCAGCATGGCCTCATCACGCCCATCATTTCAGGTGCCAGTGATGGCGCCACCTCTGTAGAAACCCCCATCTGTGGAATGGGGCCACTTCTGTCATATCAATTAGCCTGGAACCCAGTCATATCAATTAGCCTGGAATTCTGGGGTAGGAGTGGGTGTGGCCATGGCTCTGAGTCCTGGAGGTCTTCACTTTTTTTTTTTTTTTTAACCCAGCACTTAACACCAATCCTTCTCTGTGCATATCAGCATGGTCCCAGATGCCCCTGGACTCGTGGGGTCAGGCAGATAGTATAAGGGGACTGTCCAGACCCACCTCCTCTGCACACCCTGGAAAGCAGGGAGGTGGCTGTGCCTCTTCAGTTTTACAGTGAACTCGTTCCCGAAGCCAGCATGCCCCTCCCCTCATACTCACCCTTGCTCTCAAGAGCCCTCACTAGCCTCACGCCACCGCCCAATGGGCATATGCCTTATGTGTGTCCTCATTAAATCCTCACAGTCAGTCACCTGGAGAGGTCAGGGCCAGAACTGCTGTCCTCACTTTCTAGATGAGAGGAGGGTTGCAGAGGAGAAGCAGCCACGTGCCTGTGGCCTGCAGCCAGCTCTGCTCAGGGCCACCAACCTCAGGCCTTTCCCAGCCTTTTCAGCCACCTGCACAGAGGAGCTGCTCGCTTGCTCACCCGCTCAGGCACAGCGGCCTCATCCCAGGCGAGTGTGTCAGCCGCCAGCTTACTAGCTGGACACCAGGCAGACCTGAATCATAACCTGGAACTACAGGCTTCACCTGCCCCACCCCGAGCTGCTGTCCTGTCACCACGGCTGTTTCTCGCTGTGCCCCTAGACGGGGGCCCTCTGTCACAAGTCCGACCGTGGACACTGGCAAATGGTACAGCAGGAACGCGTTGCTGGTGCAGAGCTCAGGGTCCGGCTTGGCAGCACTCGCAGGGATGCAGTGAGGACCCTGTCTAACCTGGTGGGCGTCAGCAGTGCCCTTCATGGTCTGGGGGTACAGTTCAACTGGGAGCCCCTTTTCTTGAAGCTGTTGGAGGTGGGTCCTGCTTTTCCCTAGGGAGTCTTAGTGACAGGGGTCTGGGAGGGTAGCGACCTGAGGATCAGGCTGGAGTCTTGCACACACGGGCCGACCCCCTTGGAGAGGTGGAGGGTGTCAGTGTCCTACCTCTGGTGAGGCAGGAGGGCTCCCTCTACTGGTTTGGGGACCCCATGATGTAGGCTGAGTGTGTCACCCACTCACTGTGGCCCTTCATGCAGGCCCCAGCTGTGACCTCTTCCTGAGGGGCATGAGGGGCTTGTCAAACCACAGCCCGTGCAGAGGTGGGGCCCACCACACATCAGGGCCCCAAGTCCATAAACGGATCCCTTTCTGGGCACCCTGCCCTCCTGCCTGTTTACCTGTGTCAGCTGCAGAGATGTCCAGGCAGATAAGAGCCTGGTCTCCTCCCACCCTGGCAAGGGGGGCGGAAGGGGGTTCTGCACAGAGGTCCCTCCCTGCGGAATGCGGGCCCCACCCCTGCCCTGGAATCTGGCTGTGGCAGGACAGCCAGTGCTGACCCTTCAGGGGAACTGAAAACATAACAAATATGTGCTCTCCTAACAATGGGCCACAGTCAATGTCATCATTGCTGTTTTCCTGGGACCCTGGAGGTGGGGAGGGTCTGATGGAGGAACTTCCCAGCCCTGCTGGGGAGAGGGGTCTGAGCCGCTTCTTGCTCACCTGTGCAGAGAGTACCCTCCTGCCTGCTGTAGGGGGACGGGAGGCGACTCCACTTGTGGACGCTTTTTGGTTGGGAGGCCTGGAAACAGTCATTGAGGCCAGGCTGCCTGTGTCCTCCAGGAGCAGCTCTGGTCAGCATGTATTAACCACTCTGGCCTGGGCTTCCTCAGGCAAGGCAGTGCTGGTTGAGAGCTGGGGCTCAGGTGTTCAAGTCCCCACCGCTCCACCTGCTGTCACCTTGGAGAGCCGTTTCCTTGCAGCCTAGGCCTACTCATCTGTGAAATGAACACAGTGGTATCGGCCTGGGCTTGTGTAGGGTCTTGTGGACAGTGCCTGTGGTGGTGTTGCTGGTGGGCTATCAGGACCCCAAGACTTGGTTCAATCCCCCTACCTCCTTTTTGGGCTATCGCAGGCACAGCACCTAACCTCTGGGACTTTCGACTCCTGTCCTACAAAGTATAGGCCTTCTGACTGCTGCTGGGGCCTGTGGGCTGTTCCTGCTCCCTGGGCAGGTAGCCATCCCCTCCTACCACACATTTGTCCCCTGTACTGCCACATGTCTGCATCTGCCCCTCCCTCAACCTCTGGAACAGGTGGTTCACCTACAGCCTGGGGCTGAGTATGACTAGGAGGTGGCATGCCACTGCTGCTCTTTAAACCCATAGGGATTGAGCTGGCGGATTCTGGTAGGCAGCTGTGGCTGCCTTGTCCCTTTTGTGGGGTTCCTCTGTGCCCAGCCCACAGCAGCCACCAAGCCCCCCTAGGCCCTGGGCACTCACCATGGCTTCACAGAGCTGGTGTGGGGAAGATGCTTGACCGTGCTCACCTTGCCCTGCATGGGTCACGTGAGCTGTAAAACCAAGGATCCCGATGCCTGTGCTAATTGACGTGGACACCGTGCTAGTTAAGGTTGCACCATGGTCAGTACCTTGGTCCTGTCCTCTGTGGACTTCAGGCAGACATACCCCTTTTCTGCCACAGACCTCATTCTTTGAGACGAAAGGGATTCGGAGTTTTTAGAGCTTTGCAAACTGCTCTAAAAACCATTCCTCTTCATGCCTGCGTCTGTGCTACACTCTAAAGAGGGATATGCATTAGATGCATCCTTCATTTCTCTCAACTTTCCCTGTCCTTCAGAGCTGGGCTGGGCAGGGAGGCAGGAATGCCAGGCAGGGTCCCTCCCCTGCGACTGTCCATGCTGTGGGAGTGAAGACCCCGACACTGCCAGTGGCGCCCAGTGCTGGAGTTGCCAAGGTGACAGAGGGCCTGGCCCTTCGTGAGATGGGCTTCCGGGTGGTGGGTGCTGCAGGTGGGACAGGGTCTCAGGTGGCATGTACTACAGGGTGCATCACAGAGGGTGATGAGCAGGAGGCGGGGGATTTGAGGGGCAGATGGCTGAAGTGCCAAGAAGTTTCAAGAAGACTGGCAGGGTTTGCTCGGGCTGTGGGCATGGCCCGTGAGGGAGGGCCTGGGTCAACCAACCAGGCCCACTTCCCACACTCCACATTTTATGTGCTCACCAAGGGTCCCTGAGTGCCCAGAGATCTGAGATGCTAGGCTACACGGCCCATGCTGACTCCAACGATAGTTCTTGTCCTGAAAGGTTAAGGGACACTTGGCTGACTAGGCCAACCTCGCCAGCTTTCCTCTTCCTGAAAGGTGAATTGACCTAAGTCCTGGATCACCTCTGGGCCAGAGTCTGGGTTCAGTTTTTGCACCCTCCCTTGGGGAGGGGGGCATGACAGATGTGAATACCTGAGCACTGTGGGAGCCACCGTGGGAGTGTAAGGCCTAGCTGCCTGGGCACCTCCAGTGGAGGGCAGGGGACAGCTAGGCACTGCAGGTGCCCCTTCTGCCCCATCTGTCTTCCCTCTAACTCTTCCTCCTCTCCTTGCCCCTCCTGTCTGCTGGCAGAAGTTAACCTAGAGGTGTTTTATGGGTTTCTCCTTGAAGCCAAATAAGGTAGAGCAAGCAGTAGGCAGGGGGAGGGGCCAGTGGTGGGACCAGGATCCCCGCTCCTGGCAGCTGTCTTGGCCTGGCAGCTGTCATCTGGGGAACCTGGGCCTCCCATCCCTGGGCCCTCTCTGTCTTCTGAGGAGCCTCACCCAGTGCCTGCCCTGGTCAGGAGACCCCGGATCCAGTCCTGCCATTGCCACTGTCCTCTGGGAACTCAGATGACTCATGTCCTTCCCAGCCACCAGCCCCTTCAGTGAAAGGAGAGCCTAGGCTGTATGACCCAACGCCCTTCTGTGGTATGTTTCCTCCAGTCTTCTTTATTTCCCCCAGTAAGTCCATTTGGCGATGACCCTTAACCCATGAAAGAGTTCGCCTTGTCAAAATGGAAACCTCATAGATGGGGCCAGCAACCCTTCCGCACAGGTGAACATTGGCGTCAGCCCAGTACTGAGCTTTCTAGGCCTTTTTATACATCTATGGACATGAATACTGTTTGTGTTTTAGTTTTCGTCTTATGTGAGAAGAATCATAGTGTGCATTGATGGGCAACTGGCTTGTGGCACCCAGCAGTGCCTTAGAGATTGGTCCACATTAGTTCTCTCCTACTATGTGCCGGGCACTGTTTCAAACTGCAGCCTCTGCAGGGTGGTAGTTATGATCCTTCCCACTTAACAGCTGAGGGAACTGGGTTCCAGAAAGGCCCTCATCTCCTGCAGAGCAGAGTGGAATCACCAGATCACGGGCTCCAACCCTGTTTCACAGATGGGGGAACCGAGAGCCAGAGGAAGGCTGTGACAAGTTGCCTTGTTCCTGGCAAGGGGCCTGTGCCACTGAGCCTCCTCCCTCTAGAACCGCCTCCTGACTAGTTAGCCCTTGGCCATCAGCCCTTTCCTCTTGGACCTAGCAGTCTAGCCCTAGGCACAGTAGGAGCACAGTGGGAAGAAGAGGAAGTGGCCTTGTGATGGGCAAAGCCCCTGGACTCTGGGCCCTGCTCCCTCCCTCTACCCATGTTGACTTTATTTCCTCCATGTGCCAAGGCTCTGGCCGTCCCTCAGAGGGGTCTGGTTGTCCCTTCACCTTGGCGGGAGGGCGGACAGCTCTGCTCTAGTCCTGGTTTCCAACATTGGGCCTGCTGGCCAGGTCCCCTGCCCACCAGCTATCTCCTCAGACCTGCTAGTCCTAGACTAACCCCACCTGCCTGGCTGCAGACTGTCCAGTATGGCAGCCCCTGCACCCTGGCCTAGGGGTGACCCTCATTCCCCCGCCTTCCATACTTCCAGGCCACTTAGACCCACACTATTTCAGGGTGTGGGGGGTACGTCAGCCCCAGTTCTTGGGCTCCCTCAGTTTCCTCACCTGCAAAGTAAAGGTAATGATAGTGCCCCTAGCAGGCGCACGGGGACAGTGACGGTGATGGCCATGGTGTGTTCACCAACCGTACGGGCCTCGCCGCCTCTCCCTGGGGCACTGGCAGTTCCAGCCGTCTCTCTCAGGACCACTGCCCAGCCTGTGGGTCACAGGGCAGTGTGGTGTCATGCTCAGGCTGCTGGGTCTGTGTCCTGGAACCTCCCTGAAGTTAGCACTAAAAATAACCGCCTCAGAGGGTCGCTGCGAAGACCCTGTGAACAGCCACATGTGAGGTGCCCGCCCGTCACCACCACAGCCCTCTGTGCTGCGCAGTTTGCTCCACTTTATAGATAGTGAAACCAAGGCTCAGAGCAGGTGGCCCTCACTCAGGCTCCAGGCTCCTGCAGGAAGGATGGCGCAGGGAAGATCCGAGCGGATTCCAGGGCCTGGGGGACGTGTTCCAGGAACTGCATGTGACCTGGGGTCTCAGGTGTCTTGACATTCCCTGGGCAGGCTCCATCTCCCTGTGGCCTTGATTGTGATGTCCAGCCCTCTGCATGGAATGTCGCAGCAGAGTGGTCCTGGATGTTTGTGACTTTCATCGCTGGCCCTCCCCGCCTTCCTTCCCAACCTGGTACCAGCTGAGACTAGCGGGGCAGTCTGTCCTTCTGGGCCTCAATTTCCTCATCTATAGGACAAGGATCTGATGTGCTGGGTGAGGGTCTGGGAGGGGTTAAGCTTGTGCTAGTTGGAGTGAGAGAGTTCTTTCCTGCCCAGCATTGCTTTCTCCCCCCCCCCCACCCCCATCCTATTGTTCCTGGCTCAGGAAAAGGCATATTTCCCCCATGAGGTCACCATCCTGGCCACTGGCAGCTCCCTATGGGGAGGTGGGAGCTGTCTGGCAAGGCAGGCCCTGTCCCCCCTTCCCTGCTGTCTTTGGTCCCCACCTCCTCCCAGATGAGTCCTTCCTTCTCTGCTGGAACCTGGAGCTGACCAAAACTTCCTCTCTGCCTTTCCTGAGTCAGCTGGCCTTCAAGGCCAAAAGCAATACCACCTCTTCCAGGCAGCCTGCTCTGATGCCCTGGGTTTTCTTGGTATAAAAAGTCACAGTGGGGCCACGTTCATGGCCCTTAGACCAGCAACCCTGATGGACAGACTCGTAGTGTTCCAAAGCCCTGGATGTGGAGCCATGAGTCTGGACCGAGGGCCTGGCTGTACCGCCCCGCCCCCACCCCCGCCATGAAGCCCTCCCCTCTGAGAACCTCTGTTTCCTCATCTAAACAATAACAGAGTGCAAGAGTTGGCTCAGGTTTTGCTATTAAAGCCAGTTTGCCTCTGCTCCCGTGCTGGCCGGAGGTCACTCTTGCTCTGCTGGCTGGCCTCTCGCCCGGTCCCCTGTCCCTGATGACAAGAGGAGGTCAGCAGGGTGGGAACATCATCCAGCCCCTACACTTAGCCCACCCCCCTAGGCTGCCTTGCTAGGGCCCGGAGCCAGCAGCCCAGCTTTCCCAGCTCATGTCCTCAGGGCCGGCGTCCAGAGCTGTCCGGGCGCCACCCTGTGCCCAGTGCTAGCTTCCTGGTAGGGCTGATGGCAGAAGATAGAGTCAGGGAGGCCGGCCCATCTCACAGCCTGTCTTTGGGAGAGCTTGCACACTCTGGTAGGGCAGGATGGCTTGGGTGGGCTGTGCTCTGAGACATCCTGGGGCCCCTAGGAGAGCTGGAGCCTCAGTTTTCTCATCTGTGTGAATGGAGACGCTCATCTCCCAAGGCGCTCACTGCCTTTCACTGTCTAACTGTTGGATGTGTCGTCTGAGCCTCGACAGTGTCTTCCTCTGGGCAGGTCAGCTGTGTGCTGAATGAATAAGGGGGGAGTGCACTGTTACCCACTCCTGGGCAGGCCTTATGCTGGTCTGTGGCACATGTGGATGTCCCCGGGGTGGGGCAGTAGCCCGTACACCCTGCCCTGGGCCTGATGGGCCCGATCTGCAGTCCATTCCAAAGGGCTACCCACATGCTCCCCTCTCCCTGCGCCCTCTCCTTGACTCTTCATCTCCCATTTCCTGCTTTTGGCAGAGCTTCTCTGAGATTCTTTTCCTCCTGCTCAGCCTGGGGGTGGGGAGAGGATGGGGGAAGCCTGGCTCCAGAACACCCCACGGCTCCACTGACAACAGCAGACGGGGCTCAGGTCAGCCCCTGCCCCTCAGGCTCTGGTTTCTGAAATCCTTCACTGATTTCAGGAGCTGTGGATTTCTTTATTTGGGGAAAATATACATAACATAAAATGTACCATCTTAACCGTTTTTTAAATGCGTGGTTCAGTGGCATTAAGTGCGTGTTCAGTGTTGTGCAATGATCACCACCATCCAACCACAGGGTTTTCTCATCACCCTAAACTGAAACTCTGTACCCATTAAACACTAATTCTACATCTCCCCTGTCCCAGCCTCAGGGTCTCTTACAGAGCCAGGCAGGGAGACTGTAGGAGACACACGGTGGTGAGAACCTGTCCCTCCGAAGCTGTGCCTCTGCTTCCAGGAGCTTCCCTGGTGGCTATTTCACATTAGATGCCCTGTCACGGGCTTTGGGCATGCCATCCCTGGTGCATCTATCTGGCGTCCCTGGCAGGTCAGAACATGAATGCCTGGGGTCAGGGACGTGCAGGATGGGTCCTCAGGAGAAAGTTACTCTGGTGGATGGATGGGGTGCGTGTATGAAAGATTGGATGGACAAATGGATAGATGGTGGATGGTAGGTGGATGGGTGGGTGGGTGGATGGATGGATGGATAGGCTGGTACAAAAGGGGAGGGTACCGCCTCTCTGGGGACGGGGCTGGGGCTGGCACTGTGGTGGGGAGAGAAGCAGAGCCCAGTAGCTTGAAAAGTGCAGTTCTGGAAAACGAAAAGGAACTGTAGAAGGCTTCTGTGCCATAAGTGCATTTCCTTTCTGCCTCTTGGGCCAGATGAGATTGATTTTTTTTTTTTAATGATAATGTATAATTGTTGAAAAACTTTAGATTTAGAGTTGAACCGATCACTATAGCTAGTGGGTGTAATGGAAAGAAGCATCTTAACTTTAGGGACGCCCCCCGCCCCCGGGGCGTGGGAGCATGCTGCAGTGTCCAGAAAAAAAGGCGGGCAACCCTGAGTTCAGGACCACAGCACCCGCCATGTGGTTCTTTGGGGTTCCCACATGGTGGGGTGATAGAAGGGGCTTAGGGGGTCAGTGAGAAAGGACCGAAGCCTGCGTCCCAGCCCTGCGTTCTGCACCTCACATCTGCGATTTGGTTTAAGCCTCCTGATGACCCTTCGGGCAGGTAGTTTTAACTCCATCGTACAGATGCAGAAAGAGGCTTAGAGGGTGAGCTGGCTGCAAGGGTCACGAGGTTGGGGTGAGAGTGGCCTGGCTGTGAGGCCGGTGGCTCTGTCTCCGGACTCAGCAGCTCGGTTGAGGCAGCACTGGCTCCTCTCACCTCCGTCTCCTCTCACTTCCTGAGGCCTGAGCTCCTCGGTCCCAGGGGCTCTGGTGAAGGTGGAGATGGAGGTGGGAGGGGCGTGTGAGCTGGGCTGTGCTCCCTCTAAAAGACATCCTGGGGTCCCGAATCCTGGTGAGGATGGGGGACAGGCAGAGGTGTGGGCAGCCCCCCAGCACCACCAGTGACCATGGGCCTCGGCGTGAGGTCGAGTGTCAGCAGGAAGCTGCTGGAGTCTCAGTGCTCCGAGTTATTTGAGGAGTTCCTCCTTTGTCCTGGCCTCCAGGGTGGGACCATTGAGGGAGTCCAGTACGGTTCTTGGCCCCAAAACCAAACCTTTCTAGCACAAGAGGGCATGCCATCGTCTCCAGCTAGTGACTGGCAGCAAATGGTGCCATCTCTGCGGCAGCAGCTGCCCTCAGCCTGGTTCAGATACCTTTGTCTCCAGGAGACCCTGTGAAGGTCACTGTGATCAGGGCAGCTAGAGGCTGTGAGACAGGCAGGGCCCAGGTCACGCCCCAGGGGACCCTCATACTTGGAAGGCACAGTCGGGTGTAAAAGCATCTCTCAGATGAACGCTGCCTGTTGGCGTCCTCCCCAGAGGCCTGTTATTCTGGCCCATTTTGTTCCCAGAGGAGATGACCTGGCCCTGGCTTATTTTAGCACACTCCACCTGGCCCTGTCACCTCCTCCAGGGAACATGGTCTGTGTAGCCACGTCCACAGACAAGCTCCGAGTCAGTGGTTCAGCCCTGGCTATCCAGACAGCTGCTAGGGGGTGGTCTGAGCAACGGTCGGGCTTACGGCTGGCACCTAGGGGTCTGAAGGGCTGAGAGTGGAGGTGCAACAACGGCCCCCCTCAGCAGACGGTGTGTGGAGCCAGCTTTTATTCCATGCCTCTTGGTGGGAAGGAAAGAGGTCGGGTCCCTTTGCTCCGTCACAGACATCTGGGCCCGTGGGCACTGGTGCCTGCCAAGTTCTGCACTGTCCTCTGGGCCTGGGTGGGCAGGGCTGGGGTCAACCTGGGCCTGCTTGCTAGTGGCAGTGACTGAGGAGCGGCACAGGCAGAGGGGGCTGAAGCCCTGGGGACCTCTCCAATGGTGCCTACGTGCTGCTGGCCTCACTGGGCAGTGCGCAGTGCCTCTTGGGCACCCCAGGAAAGGCTGAACGGGCCCCAAATTCCCGTGATGAGACCTTCATCAAACATGTAGCCTCTCCTTGTCATCTCCTGATAACCCTCAGTTCCTGGGGTGGGCAGATGAGGTTCCTCTGGACACCGTACTACACTTTGTCAAGTTAGTGTCAAGCAGGGTGAGACTCTGGAAAGTGCCCACAGGGTACAAAAACATGTTGTGGAGTTAATAAGAGGAAAAGCCGGAATGAGCTGTTGACACAGAGGCAGAGGCAGGGGCCAGGCCAAACACTCCTTGCTGGGCAGTGTTACTCATGTGATGTGTGGGATTCTGGGGGAGGCACAACCACAGAAACTGGTCAGATGACCGGGGCGGGGCTGCTGCAAAGGTGGCACGCTGCATCTGGGGAGAGCAGGGGTGTGTCCCTGTGGCTGTACACATGTGAAGGCCCCGAGAGCTGGACCCCAAAAGTCAATTGTGCTGGATGTTAATTGAAAATATAAAATTTTAAAAAGAAGGAAAACCAAGTTAGGAAGATCAGTCACTACCTCAGTGTCTGCTCACAGGAGGATGGACATGGCGTTGTATGTGCCTGGGACACGTGGACAGGATGTGACGAGATCCACACGTTTCTCCAGGGAGCATTCCCCACAACGTAACATCGGCGAGCAGACTGTTAGTAGGACCGAGTGACAGAGTGCTTGCACTGAGTGACAGGAAGTGTCAAGCGCTGTCTGGGGACACGCTGTGACAGTGGACATGCACCAAGCGACAGGTGGCATGTTGCACATTTTCGTGACAGGTGGCATGTCATATGTTGAGCACCGTGACTTGTACATGCAGGGAGGTGGGCCACCTTGTGGGGATGACGAGCACGGATTGCGGGGACAACATTCCGGGGGGCAGGGTTGTGGGGGGTGAGGTTGGGGGGTGACGCAGGGGGCGCGGGGCCGGCCCTCCCGTGCGTGCAGCCATGCTAACCATGCGTCTCCCCTGCAGCTTGCCTGCTCCGCTCCAACGCGCTCTCGCTGGTCTACCTGCTCTTCCTGCTGCTGCTGCCCTGGTTCCCGGGCCCCTCCTGGCACAGCATCCGAGGTAAGGGCTGGCAGTAGCTCCTCCTGCCTGGAGCTGGGAGGCGTGGGGCTCGGAGCTCTTTGTCCACGTGCACCTAGCCCAGGCATCCAGTGGGAGGGAGGCGCTAGGTCCTCTTCAGAAACCCTGGGCAGTGGACTTCCTCTCTGGTTTAACAGCCATGGGTCCCACATCTCATTTTCATCAGAGACCCCTGCTAATTTCAGAATCCCTTTTCTGACCATGTGTTACAGGGACATGCTGAGGGTCGTGGAGGGGATTCCCCTGACCCTGGGGAGTCTCAGACCCAGGGCTGAGGGCCAGCTAGTCTTCCTACAGGCCCCCTGTCATCCCCTACCCTGTCTCCAGCACTGTCCATGCAGCCCCTCTGTCCGGCGAGTCTCCAGCCAACCCTTAAGTCCAGCCACCACACTGGCTCTCCCTGCCCCACCCCACCCCCATAGAGTCAGGCTCCATTCTTGTTTGTCTGGTGCCCGTGGGGCTTCGGGTAGCCAGGCACACCATGTCTCCATCAAAGTCCTGAGCTCCTGGAGGGTGAGTCTCAGTCTGTGTAGACCACACAGATGGATGTGGGAAAGCCCATCGGGGTGCTATGCCCACAGGAGGGTCTGGACAGTGGGGCCCACGGTTCGGACCCCCCTGAGAGGGTCTGGAAATAGACAAGTCATTGCTCCGTCTCAGGATCCTGTGTAGGAGGGGGATGGGGCGTGTGCAGGAGCCCTGCCCCCTGGCCAGCAGCACACAGGCAGGTCCCCTGTGGAGGGACATGCAGAGCTGCAAAGGACGACATCGGGCTAGATGGCAGGAGGGGCCCCACCCCTCATCCCGGGGCTCCTACCACCCACCCTCTGAGTACGTCAGTGTCCATTTTTGTCCCAGCTTTTCAGTCAGAAAGTGCTCGGGGACCCGTCCCTGAAGACTGTCATGTGTCCCTGCGTGGGAAGGGCCCGGGTTTCAGAGGGTGAAGAGAGGAACCCAGGCTTAAAAGAGGGTCGTGAATAAGCAGTTTGTCAGCAGCATGAGCACCACCGCCCATCAGAGATGGGTGAAAAGTCACCCAGCAGGCAGGCCGAGGGTTTAGCTAAAGCCATGCAGGGTGACAGGCACTGCCCTTGGGAGGGGCTAGCTGCAGCAGACTGGCCCTTGGGGGCCTTAGGAGCCTCTGAGTGTCCTGTGGCCGCTGAAACAGTCACCGCACTGAGGGGCTGGAACCACCCATGTTCATTCTCTCAGGTCTGGAGGTCGGAAGACCAGCACCATCTCCCGGGGCGAGAATCAGGTGTTACAGGGCCGGTTTCTCCTGGAGGCTCCCAGAGAAAACTCATTTCCGAGTCTTTTCTGTCTTCTTGGTCCCCGGCTCCTCCTTCCATGGTCCTGGCCCTCCTCCCCTCTCCCAGTGTTAAGATCTGTGATTACCCCGGGCCCACCCAGGGACCCAGGATCAACCCATTTTAAGGTGATTGACAACCTGGTTTTCCTTCTCTGTGTGAGGAAACTTATTTATTACTGGGCTTGGACGTCCCATGAGGGGTCGTTCTGCCTCCTGTAGGGGGACAGGTCACCCCCTCCCTGGCCCATCACAGGCTCTCTCCACTGCGTCTTTGCTTGGGACATTTGCAGGAGGCGCTAGTCTTGGAATACAGGGAGAGTTCAGGTGCAGAGAAGGGAGGGGCCCCAGCTTAGGCAAGTGCTAGTTGCTGCTGGGGACCAGGCCAGACCCCTCCCAGGGTGACTCAGCTGTCTGCCCAAGACTCTCAGCTCAGGCCAGCTGGGCCCCCCTCCCTCCCTGGGGGAGGGCCTGCTGGGCAGAGTCTGCCACCTATGCCATCCTCTTCTCTCCGTGGAGCCAGTTCTGTCTGTTCCCAGGCCCTCAGCTAAAAGCCACTTGTCGGTAAATATTTCAGTAAATATTTCATCCCCTTTACGTGACTGGAAACACTTTCCTCTGATCAGTAGTGGAGAAAGTGCAGGCTCGGGCCAGGGCAAGAGGAGCCCAGAGTAGGGAGGGTTAGGGCGCAGGAGGAGAGGCACTGGGAAGACTTGCTCCTGGCCTCTGTCTGTCCGTCTGCCAGCATTAGAGGCCCTTCAGGGACGGGGAGACTGTGGGTTTTTCCAGGCGGGAAAGAGGAAAGTGGGAGGTCTGCCCAAGCCTGAGTGTCTGGTCTAGGGTTCATGAGTTGTACAGTGCTGGGCCTTAGCACCAGGTCCTGGAGGAAGGTCCGATGCTGTCCAGGGCCCCCATGGGCACTGACCCCTGACCCCATCCCCACGTGGGCATCTGCCTGAGCCAGGGGAGCTGGGGTGGAGCTCCCTGTGCAGGGAGGGAAGGAGAACGGAAGTGTCTGCCTCAGTGTTTCCTCAGAGGAGTTCCAGCACCTTCCTTGGTCACTTTGGCTGGCAGTGGGGCACCACACAGAGGCTGGGGCTGTGGGCATGGACCATGTGCCCACAAAAGGCCGGGCAGAGATGTAACAGAAGCTGTAGAAAGACCCTGGGGTCAGCTCCCAGTGACCGGATTAACCTTTAGGGACTCGAAGAGGCCTGTCCCTGCCTTGGAACAGAACCCACCTGAGGCTGTCCTGCCGGTACCTGGGCATTGCTTTAACTCAGGTGCTTGCACGAAGGGCCTGGCAGGCAGGGCCGTCTGGTCCGCTTCTCGGGGCAGTGCACCTGAGGAGCTTGAGCGTCTGTTGGATGAGGAGACGAGGTGCCCTGTGTGTAATTCTCATCATTCTCGTCTAAACAACGTGTCTTGTAATCTTATGCCTGTGAACAGAAGATGCCCCCACCCAGGTCTCAGCAGAGCAGACAATACACCCCCTCCCCTAGTAGGTCCTCATAGCTCAGACTTTGGTTTATGCCCTGCCGGGTCCCTGTCCCCTCCTCTCTGGACCGTCCTCGATGAGATGGGGTCTTGGACAACTGGAGGACACCCTTTCCCTTGGCTTCTCAGGGCACTTCCTGGAATACTCCTGTGCCACCCTGAGGGATCCCGATGTACACCCCACTCACCTTGCTTGGCTCGTGTGTGTGTGTGTGTGTGTGTGTGTCGGGGGTGGGGCCTCTCATCACAGCCCAGCTCAGCCCCAGGGTTCACACCACACCTACAAGGGGCCTGGGCAGCCCCAGAAAAGAGCAGTGGGATGGGGCCTTCATGGGCCACAGTTCAGGTGGAAGGCTGGGGATCTGTGAATGCGGCTGGGAGATGGGCAGTGGGAGTCAGGACCCTGCCGAGGGCAGGGACCCGCTGGGGCCTTTGCAGACAGAGCAGCCACCATCAGGCCAGTTTGGGGGCATTCATACCCAGGGCTCCCGCTCTGGGTCAGACAGATGCTCTTTTATAACTGCCCTTTAGGAAGGACCCCGCCTTCCTGTGCTTCTGCGACCCACAGCCTCTCAGCCCCACTCCCTGTTTCTCTGGAGACTCCTGCCTGAGCCCGAAGCCCCTAAGCGGGAGCCCCAGCACCTTAAGGAGGGGCGATTTCTGTGCCCACCCCTTCTCCACCATGCACAGAGGTCGGGGGCACCTGCCGTGCAAGGGCAGGGCTTGTCCTTCCATGATGCTCCCTGCTCTTTCAGGCCTCCAGTGTCAGGTCCCAGGAGAGACGACAGGCAGCAACAGTATCGGATGGTCTAATGCCCTCCTCCCTGCTCCTCGCAGCTTCCCCATCCCCTCCCCACTAATGGCACCCGTTCCTCCCAGCACTCAGGGCCTGTTCCTCCCAGCCTCGGTGTCCACAGAGACCTATTTCCAGTACCTCTAATGGGCCCTGGCCACAGCCCTTATCCCTCCCGAGCAGATGCAGGAACCCCTCACCTGCCTGACCCCCTGCTCTCACCTAGAGCCAGAGCTGCCCTCTGGGCTTGCCCATCCCTGCTGCCCACTTGTGAATTCCCAGGGGACTGTCCGCTCCCAGTGCAGTTGGGCACGGGCAGGCGAGAGAGCATCCCAGCCTGAATAAGCGGTGTGTTGAGTGCCAGGCGGGGCCTCCCATCAGGCCAGGCCAGACTCTAATTCCAGCAGATGTGGTGGAGGAGATGACAAGGGAGAGGAGCAGGGCTCAGCAGGGCCCCAGAGGAATTCCAGATGCCATCATACCCCCAAGGAGGTGTCAGTAGCTCAGGGCTGAGGACAGGGGACTCTTCGAGATGGACGTTTGGGGATGCTGGCAAGCACATGGGGATCCACGGCCATCCCTGGAGAAGACGGCCAGGTTGGAGCACCTGTCTCAGCGGGGCATCGCTCCAGGCACATGTTTCCCAGGGGTGCCTCTGGGACCCGCGCTGCCTCTTCCAGCTGGGCAGGAGGAGCTAAAGTCACCAAGCCAGGGCTCCAGCCCTTTGGCTCCGTGCTGACTCAGGGTCCAGGACACTGCGGAGCCAGCCAAGAAGTGAAACAGGAAGGGGAGGGGAAGACAGTGGAAAGTGCTGACATCTGATATGCCTGCTAGGCGGATGTCCGGGGGTGCTGGATGAGAAGGCTGTCAGGCGTGAGGCAGGGAGGTGTTCAGGTCACTCTCCCGCTGAGGGGCTTTCGCCCTGGTGCTTCCTGTCCTGACTCGTGGGCCCTGCCGTGTACGGGGAGCCCATCAGACTTGGTAGCTGTCAAGGCCGGCCTCAGGTCTCCATAGCTTGGGAGCAGGGTGAGTCCACAGAGTGGGGCAGGGGCTCTCCCATCACATGACCCATTGGGACTTCCCAGATCTGTATGAGAGGTGTCATGTAGGCGGGCTGGGCAGAGGGAAGGCCGAGCCGTGGTAGGGAGGAAGCTCTGCCTTCTCACCCTGTGGCTCCTGTGAGTTCCTAGTTGGGAGGGAGTATAGGCCAACCTCTGGAAAGTTCTCCCCCCACCCCCAGCCCTGCACAGCGTCCCACTGGCAGCCCAGCTCTGTACTCCTGTGGGGAGGCCCATGGCCTCTCCCTCCTCTTGGCCTGGGGCTCTGAGCAGAAGGGCCCAGCCAGGGCCCAGGGCCAGACTCTCCCATTCATTTTCCATTTATTCTTCCCGCCAGCGAGCTGTTTCTTCCACCAACTCCACCCTGCTCTCCCTCTTGCTCACCCCTGCCCACCACAGATCAGAGGCTGTAATCGAAGGGTCAGAATGTCAGGGCTTGGAGGGACCTAGAAAGGAGTGAAGCCGAGAAGTTGTCAGGATCCTACTTGGGTGCCTCTCTGGGCTGCCTAGGGGAGCCCTTCCCCCAATCTGAACCTGGCTTTCCTTGGCAAATTCAGGCAAGATGGTGTGTGAATGACATGTCACTCAGTAGCTTACCTGCTGGGCCAGCCCTGGGGTAAGGGAAACAGGCCAGTTCTGAGTCTATTCAACAAATAGTGATTGTGCTGAAAGATAGTGAACAAATTGGACAGGGGCCCTGAGCTTGCCAGCCTCTGGCAAGAGAACGAGGGCTGGTTTCATGGTGACCCCATCTGTCCCTGGGAAGTCGAAAGAGGGGCCCAGCTGCTCTGTGAGTGTTAGCAGCAAATCAGATGGCTGGCAAGGGTGAGGACTTGGGGGCTCCTGCCAAAAAACCAGGGACTGGAGAAGGAAGCTGCTCCCTCCCAGTGTCCTTAACCCAGGATTCAGAGCTCAGACTACAGCAGTCAGACCTGAACCGAGGTCTCTGGTCCCGGCTCCTGCACAGAGTGGGAGCTGCCCACCCACTCACAGGGTGGAAGTGACTCCAGGGCTCCCCGAGTCCTCCCTTCACGTGGGCCACGGCCACCTAGCTCTCTCCCTGCAGCCAAGGTCTCCTTATCAGGTGGGCTGAATTCTCTTTCCCAGGGAGCAGGGTCCAGCCATGGTTATGAATGCCTCTTCCTGCCAGGCTGGAGGCTAAAGAAGGGCACTTGTCCAGGGCTGCCCCTGCCTGCGCTCACGGGCTTCTGGACCCATCTCTACCTTGGCTTCTCCCTCCACGAGGTCAGGACCTCAGGATGATGAGGCTCTCAGCAAGTGGCCATTGTTCCTTTCTGAAATGACTTGTTCTATACACATGTTGGAAGCATTTAGCTCCATGACACCCTCCCCGCCAAGAGGGCAAGGCTCACCCCACTTTCCTCAAAGAGCCAGGATTCCAGCCTGCTCCCCCTAACCCTTGATCATGGGGCATGATTTCAGTCCATACGAGGTGGGCGAAGCAACGTTCTGTGGCCAGGGCCGAGGAGAGTGACACAGATGTTTGCTGGACATGTGAACAAACCTGAAGGTGTCTCCCCAAGCCTAGGGGGCTTTTCTAGTGCTGGCCCCTGCCCCTCACTGCCCCATCGCCCCAGACAGCAGGTGAGCTGTTGTGTTCAGCTGATTCCTTGCTTTGTGACTAGAAAAGTCACTTCATCTGTCTGTCTATAAATTGGAGGTCACGAGAGTGCCCACCTATGGAGCTATTGTGGGCAGTCAGTGGAATGGTCCAGACCACTGCATGAGATCAGATGCTGACCTCCAGGATACGCTCTTTGTGTGTCCGGGGCTGTGTGCTGGCCTCATCCCTCCGTTTCTGCCCACAGGTCACACTGGCCGCCTCCTCCGAGCCCTGTTGGGCTTCAGCCTCCTCTTCCTCATAGCCCACTTCACCTTCCAGATATGCCTGCGCACCGTGCCCAGCCTGGACCAGCTTCTGGGGTCAAACTGTGAGTCCTTGAAGGGTGGAGAAGCGGCTGCCCAGGGGCAGCAGGTTTGGGGGAGAGCGAGTGTCCTTCCTGAGCCAACTGGAGGGTGGAGGGTAGAGAGGGAGCCACCGAAGCCCTGCAAGAACCTTGTGTCTCCATGGGGAGGTAGGCTGCCCTGCCTCACCCAGGCTTTGCCCGACGCGGGCCACCCCCTGAGAGCCTGTCCATGACTTATGTTTAGCCAAGATGGCACACATGAAGTGCCCCGGTAATAGCTGGCTGTGGGGCCGGGCTAAGCACTGGTATGGTGCTAATTCCAGAACCTGGAGCACCGCTCTTGGAGCAGCCCTGTTCTTCTCGGTGTCTCCCCTGCCCCACCCCCACCCCCAGTCAGCATCTTTCTCCAGAACCTGCTAGGACTTAGAGTCTCAGCCTCACTGCCCTGCGCCCTTGAGCTCCTTGGCCTCCTTGGCACCCAGCCCTCCAACTCCATTGACGTCAACCCGCTAGTCTTCAGATGAGGGAGCCCCAGGTTCTGAGGCCTCCTGCCTGGCTGGGGTCTCCCACCTCCAGGTCCTCCAGGCTCCTGCCTGGCACACTCAGCCATGTGGGCAGGCAGGTTGCCTCACCAGACTTCTGGTTTCGTTTCCTGATGAGTGTGCCCCTCCTTCAGTTTAGAAACCGGAGGGAAGTTAGGTGTCTCACTGTGTGCCAGTCCTGACCAGGCCTCCTCACTCCAGCCCCTAAGGAGCAGCTGGCCCCAACCGATGGGTCTGAAGCCTGGTCCCCCTCCTGGCTACATCAGCCCTGCTGAGGCCGCACACTGCCCAGCTGGGCTGTGAATCCCATTCTGCCAGGCAGAGCTGATGGGCCTTTGATCCACTTGGCTTTCCTGGCTGGGTTTCCGTCTCCTACCAGAAAAGGCGATGTTTTCAAGCATCCCATAGACTAGCCATAGGCGTCCTGGAGACCAAGGGTTCCATGACTGGGGATCCGAAGGCCTCCTGTTGACTGGAGGGGGTTTTTCGGGTTTCACCCTTCTGACCCAGTTCCCCTGTACCTTTCTCCACAGGCAGCCACTGGAGAACCTCTCTCGACTTGTAGGGGTCACGAGGTAAGACCTCAGGGGATTTTCTGGGCCCAAGAGTGGGATCCCCCACTCCATGCCCCACCTCCACTGGCACCTGCCTTCCTGGGCCAACCAGTGGGCTCTCCTGCCCTTCACAGGCTGGATCTGAAGGATATCCCCAATGCTGTGCGACTGGTGGCCCCCGACCTGGGCATTCTGGTGGTCTCCGCTGTATGCCTTGGCCTCTGTGGGCGCCTCGCACGGGAAGCCCCGCAGAGCCAGTGTGCCCAGGATCCGGTGAGCTGTGGCGGGCAGGGCACAAGTGTGTAGGGGTGGAGCATCCTAGAGCTGCATCCCAGACACCTGAGGACTATTTTACTTTCTTTTTCTGTTTTTCCTTCTTTAACAAATGTGGGCTTTTAGTTGTAAGAATCCGTACTGTGCAAATTATGAAGAGATAAGAAACCAGAGGGAGAGAAGGTACGTTTCCCATGGGGGTGGGGTACACTAGCAACGCAGCACATGTCCCTTGAAAACCTGGTCCTGGCAGGGCTCCTCCTTGGGGGACACCTGCAGAGATCCCAGACTGTCCTGGAGGAGACTCTCTGTGGTCACAGGGCAGTAGGGAGTCAGCATTGCTAGAGGATGGTCTGTGCCAAACATCAGAGAGTCCTCAGGATGAATGGACAGATGGACTGATGGACACAGGGATGGACATTTGAGAAGCCCCACCCACAGCAGTGTCAGCGGGCTCGTGGCAAGGTGGGGGCTGTGTAGGCTCAGAGGCCAGCAAGGCTCTAAATCAGAGACGGTCCTTAGAGGGTCCCGAGTCTTCCCTTCGGCAGGACGTGAGCACGGGGCCCTGATGTCCTCCTTGGTTGAAGGGTCAGCACTCTTCTGATCTGTACAGGGTCTGTGGCCATGAGTATGGCCTGGTTTCCAGGGCTGGGTGGGATCTGTGACAGTCCAGAGACCTCCCAGTGCCCGTAAGCCCCTTCCATACCCCCATGCCTTTGTCCAATAGCTGAGGCGTGTGGGGCATGAGGACCTTGACCTACAGAGGAGCCCAGAGAGGGGAGGCAGCTTCCCACAGCAGGTCAAGATGTTCAGCCTTCAGCTGACCCAGCCTGCTGCCCTGCCCGTTGCTGCCCCATCTCACCAGGCAAGGCTGGTGCCCCCATCTCAGAGGGGGATACAGGGACTTGGAGGTCAAGTGTCTTTTCCAGGTCTTTGTGGGGGGTTAAGCTTGGGCCGCTACTGCCCTTTTGCTTCTCTCAGGGCCCCCCTGCCTGGGTCCCCCTCCTTTCCCACAGGGACACGTGGGCACCAGCAAGTACATGGGCCAAGGCCGCCTCTGGTCTCCTCATTAGCAGAACTAGGGCTTCCTGGAACAGCTCTGCCGGGAAGGGGCTGGACTGTTCTCAAAACCTGTGGGTGGGCAGGAAGAGTCAGTCTCCCACCCACGCTGCCCACTGGGGCTGGACTCTGGTCTGCTGTGTGACTGGGACAGGTCACCTTTGCCTGTGCGTCCTTAGTGGCATAGAGCCTGTGCCATCCTGCCGACCTAGGCGTGACTGGTGTGGACAGGTCCTGGAGCATGGCAGTGGGGGTGCCCTTCACAGGTGCCTACTTTTAAAACCCAGAGCTAGGAGCAGCCAAGTGCTGCGTGACACTGCCTGGCAGGGCCATATGCACACATGGTGCACACAATTGTGTATGTGTACACATCCGGATTGTCACAGCCATGCACACGTGTGCTCCGAGGGGGTGAGACGGGCTGTGGTAGGAGGTAAGGAAATGAGTGGACACTTCTGCCTGTCGTGGCCTGTGGGACCAGCCGAGTTAGAGCCAAAGCCAGGTCAGGCTGGGCTGGATGCCATGGGCAGCCCCAAGCACCTGTCTTTCCACCCAGCAGCTGCCTCTGTTTTTCCCACTCTCAGAAATGCTCATTTTTCACAGTCCTTCTCGGAAGCTTTCCCAGGGTCTGGGCCAGGCTGTGGGCGGGGGTGAGCTCAGGCCTGGCTGCTGTACCTGCCAGTGGCGATCTCCTCCATCTGGGCTGGCTGGAGCCTCTCACTCCTTGCATTCCAGGGTCTAAAGGGGGAACCCTAGTTACACATCTGATCTCAGGGGCCTGGGTGCTGCTCTCATATCTTTGGTCATGGGTATCCTGTAGCCCTTTCCCCTAGCCTGTTCCCTTCCCTCCTTCCGAGTATATCCCTGCTGCACCTCCCTGGGGCCTCCCCACTCCTGCAAGCTCTGTGAGGGCAGGACCTGTCTGATTCACCTCTCTTGTCCAGCCCCCACCCACCTCTGACAGACGGGAAGTGGACTCAGAGGTTAGGTGACTTGCCCAAGGCTGCACAGGCGGGAGATTGGAACTGATGTTTGACCAGGTCACCTGGATCTAGAGCCTGTGCTGTCAGCCTGGATGTCTAGTGCTGCCTCAACTACTAGGAAAGGCTTTGTCAGGGTACCCATTTTACAGATGGGGACCCGAGGTGGGGCAGGCATCTGACACAGAGTCCATGATCTTCCTGGCTTTCTCCTGCCCAGGAAGCAGCTCCATTTCAGGAAACCTGAGGTAGGGCTGGGGCCAAAGGCCCTGTTGGATCTCCGTCCCCACTGTTGGCAGGAGAGGCCTGGAAGGGCTATCCTGTCTCCTCCTGGGTGGTTGGCCACCTCTGTGTCTTCAGAGAGTTGACCTCTAGAAGAGGTGGCAGGATGCACCAGGAGACCCCAGCACCTGGGTATGCCCCCACAGGGTCCATCTGTCATTCTCCAGAGGCCCCATGGGGACCAGAGGGTGAGCAGGATTCAAACAGCCATATAATTTGGGAATCTCTCTGAGCTTCTGCTTCTTACAAGGAAAGTACTACTTCAGCCCATGGAACCACGTGTAACAGGTGTAAAGGGGCTCTGTAAACTGTAAAGTGAAGTGCACACATGTGCATGTACTGCTTTCCTTTTTCCTAAAAATCCCTGCTTGGGCCCTCTCAGGGGCCAAACTGAGCAGGAGCAGGGGCTTTCAGGACACATGCAGGAATCTGTGAGGCCTATCTGTCCTGGGGGACAGGGGGTGGTGGTGGTCTAGATGGGGAGATAAAAAAAGGCCCTTGAAGGATTACAGAATGGTCCAAGGTCAGCCTGCATGGGTCAGTCATTGTGTGCTGGGGCTTGGCAGGAACTTGTTTTGGGGCTGGGCTGCCTCCAGGAAGGCCTACCAGGGCTATGCACTTGAGTGAGGCAGCGGGAAGGTAGTGGCAGACCTTGGGCACAGAGGGTAGCACAGGTCTGTGCTCAGGCTGGCAGTCTCTTGGCCCTCAGAGGGGAGGAGCAGCCCCTATTCCTCCCTGGTGGCTTGAGTGCTGTGCCCCTGACCTCCAGCCCTCCCTGTGACCTTGGCAGGACGATGATGACAGGGATGTGGACACCGGCTGCCCGGCAGGGCTGCAAGGATCTCCTGTGCTGGCTCCCAAGCAGAGGTCACGGCTGGCCACCCGGTTCCGGATCACAGCTCACTGGCTGCTAGTGGCCTTTGGACGGACCCTGGCCATAGTGCTGCTCGCACTGGCAGGTACCCACTGGGCAGAGAGCAGGGATACTGGCACGGCTGTCATACTGGAGGGCTTTTGGCACCTGCCAAGCTCCCTGCTGACCAATAAGATGGAGGTCCCTGGCTGGAGGTCCTAGCCAGGTATGACCCTGCATGCCCCTGTCTGGTCCTGCAGGCATCGCCCACCCTCGGCCTTCTCCAGCGTCTACTTCCTGGTCTTCTTGGCCATCTGCACCTGGTGGGCCTGCCACTTTCCCATCAGCCCCCTGGGCTTCAGCGCACTCTGTGTCATGGTGGGATGCTTTGGTGCCAGCCACCTCATCTGTCTCTACTGCTACCAGATGCCCTTCGCCCAGGATCTACTCCCACCTGCCAGCATCTGGGCCAGGTGAGGGCTTGCCCACACAGACCCATTTCGTTCCTTTGTCCTGGACCTGCCCACGTGCCCTTCCCATCAGTCAGAGGTCAGTGCCGTGTCTTCTCTGCATAGGGTTTTCGGTCTTAAGGACTTCGTGGCCCATACGAACTGCTCCAGTTCCAACACACTGGTCCTTAACACCAGCCACGACTGGCCCGTGTACGTGAGCCCCAGCATCCTGCTGCTGCTCCTGTACTACACTGTGATCTCACTCCTGAAACTCCGCACACACCACCCCCCAGACCAGGTGGGTCCCTAGGGCTGGTGCCCCTCCTCTGTCTTCATACCTCTGGATCGCCTCTCCCCTACCTGCCCCCAACCCACACACATCTCCTTCAGGCCATGGCCCTTGGGTGGGATGGGGAGCTGAGCTCTGCTCTGGTCTCTGCAGATGAAGGAGGCCTGCCAAAGGTGAAAAAAGGGAAGTGGAGCTGACTGAGGTGGACCAGTGGCCCCAGGGCCATGCCAGGGCTGCAGCCTCCAAGGAGGGAGGAGCTGCCCAGGTGAGGAATCCAGGCTGAGTGGTGGGGCCAAGTCCACCTGCACACGGGCTCAACTCATTGGGTCTTGGCTCACCTCTGCAGCACATGACACCCACGCCCATGGGGCCTGACCCTGAGGCCGACAACTGCATCGTGCATGACCTGACCTGCCACAGCCCGGTCCAGCAGCGCCCCTGTGAGTAAGACACAACCAAGACAGCCTAGGGGACTCTTCCTTCTATGGGTACGCTGGTGCTGCCTCCTGGTGGCCACTGTGGTAGCGCCATGTCAGCCTCTCCAGCTGTGCCCATCTGGGGCCACAAAGCTGACTGACCCCCAAGACCCTGCAGAGGGTAGGAGGGACACCAGGTCTCCTGCCTTCTCCCTACCTGCTTCCCAGTTCCCAAAAGACTAGACTGCTCTGCCTTGGGCTGGCCCCAAGGCCCAGGGTGGCTGCCTGTCATCCAGGTGGATGCTGGCCTGGGAACGTTGTGTACCAGCGTCCCCATTGGGAGAGCTGTTGTTCTTAAGCTTTGATTTCCATTTTGTGAATTGCCCCGGAATGAAGCAGGAGCTGAACTGCTGGCCTCAGAAACTGGCACTTGTATGCCCACAGGACTGGAAGGGGGTCAGGGCCATCTCGTCCATTGAGCCTGTCCCTTCAGAGCCTTGGACACTGAGGCCTGGAGAGGGGTGAGGACTGACCAGGGTTACACAACAGTTGGGAGTGATGTGAGGCAGGAGCCTGCCTTTCCTGCCTGCTGGCGGCCAACGAGTGCCAACTGCCGAGCAGCTCCCTCCTTCCACTGGGCTCTAGCACCCTGGCCACGTTTTGGGACAAAATCAGGTGTGAGTGAGGGGCTTCTGGCCTGTTGATGCTGGAGCTTCCTGAGTGACTCCTGCCCCCTGCTCTGTAGTGCGCCCCAGGCGGGCTGAGCTGAGAGAAACGTCGCCGCTCCACGGCCTGGGCCACCTCATCATGGACCAGAGCTATGTATGCGCCCTCATCGCCATGATGGTAAGGAGCAACCTGCTCGGGTTCCCTCACATGTACCAGGAGGCAGATAGGGCCCATGTTTCAGAGCCCAGTGCCACCTCACCAGCAATAGATGGAGCTGTGTCCTACTGGGCCAAGAGCCACCTGGCTAGCCCACAGCTGCGTGTACGAGCACATGAGTGTGAGCATGTGTTAATATGTCTGTGAATTTGAGCATGTATATGTTTGAATGTGAATGTGTGTGAGTTGTACACGCGTGAGCACTGTGAGCGTGTGTGCATGATTGTGTGCGAGCATGTGTGTGAGCATCCGCAAATATGGATGAGTGTGCATGTCAGTGAGTGTCCACATGAGCATGCGAGCATGTGTGTGGATGTGTGTGTGAGTGCGTTTGTGTGTGTGCATACACATGGTGGTAGGGGGCATGTGTCCTGCGTCACTGTGCTTCAGACAGACAGAGCATGTTCGCCTTCCTGTCTGAGCACCTCCCTGGGGGCCCCACCCCCTTGGCATCCTTGGGGAGCAGGTCAGGGCTGGGCTGGGCTGGGCTGGGTGGACTGTGCAGCCTGCCCACCAGCCCCTGCCATCCAGGTGTGGAGCATCACCTACCACAGCTGGCTGACCTTTGTGCTGCTGCTCTGGGCCTGCCTCATCTGGACCGTGCGCAGCCGTCACCAGCTGGCCATGCTCTGCTCGCCCTTCATCCTGCTCTATGGGCTGGCGCTGTGTGGCCTGCGCTATGTGTGGGCCATGGACCTGCGTTCCGAGCTGCCCATCACCCTGGGTCCTGTCAGCCTGCGCCAGCTGGGGACTGGAGCACACCCGCTACCCCTGCCTGGACCTCGGTGCCATGGTGAGTGCCCCCCACCCCAGGGCACCTGTGAGCATATGCTAGTGCCTGGGGTTTCTGCATGAAGACCCGTGACAGTACCGTTCTGTTCATCACCGAGCTCCGGTGGGACGGGAGCTCCGGAAGGGGGGCCTATTTCTAGTGGTCACCACCGGGTTCCCACTGGCCAGCCCAGAGTCGTTGCTTGACTGAATGAGTGATGACCTTACGTTGTAGGGGGCGCGGTCCCCATCTCCCTGACACAGGTATCTTTAGTGTCGCACGCTGCTTCTGGGTCTGAGTCTCGGTGGGTTCACATCTCACCATGTGAGACCTGGGAGCCCATGTACATGCGTGTGTATGCAGATGTGTATGCAGATGTGAACCTGTGTGCACCCATACATGTGAGCCTGTGCATATGTGAACGTGAGCAGATGTATGAGCCTGTGTGTGCAAATGTGTGTACTTGTGTCTGAACTTGTGTGCGGGTGTGTATGTGACAGGCTGAGCTTTTGCCTGCAGGGGGCTGGGCTGGCTGCCTCCCTACTGAGGGTCTCTCCCCCACCTGCATCTTCTTGGGCTGGACACTGGCTTTGGGAGGGGTGCCAGGCCACCTGGCCCTCAGTGGCGCCGCCTCACCCCATCCCAGTTGCTGTATACCCTGACCTTCTGGCTCCTACTGCGCCAATTCGTCAAAGAGAAGCTGCTGAGAGGAAGAAGGTGCCCCCTTCACTGATGGAGGTCACCATCGGAGACACAGGTGAGCAGTCAGGGCAATTAGGTCAGCCCCCTCCCACCTGGTCCTAAACTCACACCTCTGACCCCTGCCTTGGCCCACAGAGCCCACAAGGACGCGGATGCTGCTCCGGAGCGTGGGGGAGCTGGTCACAGGCCTCTATGCCAAGTACTGGATCTACTTGTGTGCTGGCATGTTCATCGTGGTCAGCTTTGCCGGCCGCCTTGTCGTCTACAAGATCGTCTACATGTTCCTCTTCTTGCTCTGCCTCACCCTCTTCCAGGTACCTGGGGTGGGGGGGGACCCTCAAGCAGCTGGGCCTCACTGCAGGAGAGCCTCACACAGCCTGTCCTTGCAGGTCTACTACAGCCTCTGGAGGAAGCTGCTCAAGGTGTTCTGGTGGCTGGTGGTGGCCTACACAATGCTGGTGCTCATTGCCGTCTATACCTTCCAGTTCCAGGACTTCCCCATGTACTGGCGCAACCTGACGGGCTTTACTGACGAGCAGTGAGTTGCGGGTGGGCAGTTGGAAGGCAGGCGGGTGAGGTTTGGACACGGGCTACTCATTTCTTTGGGCCCAAGGCTCTACCTTGGGGAACCCAGGGGCCGGGCAGTGCTGACGGCGCACCCTCCCCAGGCTGGGGGACCTGGGCCTGGAGCAGTTCAGCGTGTCCGAGCTCTTCTCCAGCATCCTCATCCCCGGCTTCTTCCTGCTCGCCTGCATCCTGCAGTTGCACTACTTCCACCAGCCCTTCATGCAGCTCACTGACCTGGAGCACGTCCCCCCGCCCAGTACCTGCCACCCGCGCTGGGCTCACAGGTGCGCCTGCCCCCTCCAGGTGGCCTACCTCCCCCCGCAGCCTCTGAGGGTTGTGGGCTCTGCTGTCAGCTCATGGTGGGTGAGAGGAAGGCGTGGAGGTCTGCAGAGTATCACCCCACTTCAAACTAGTACAGAGAAGGGCCTTGTCTAGGAGAGGACAGGAGGCTGGGCGGCAGGAAGTCCTTGGCCACCACCTTCGAATGCCGAGGAGCCTCAGATGCTGGATGTTTCTTCCAACCTAGTGGAGGCTCGGGGGTGGACTGTCATCTGGGATGCATGCTCTGACCTAGCAGCTGCAGCACAAACACAAGTCACCAAGCAGAGGCAGGAGGGGGTCAGGCAGAATTTGTTGGCCCCCGTAGGCTAGGGGCATGGGTAGGAAGTGACACCTTGGGGCCCTGTCCTAGGCAGGACGCAGTGAGTGGGACCCCACTATTGCAGCAGGAGGAGGAGGAGGCCCCCCGCGACGAGGGGCTGGGCACAGCTGGCCTCCACCAGGCCACACAGCCCCGGAAGGTAAGTCAAGAGGGGTTGAGTGTGGGCCCAGAGAGGTGAGTGTGGGGCACCTAGGAGCTGGGCCACTGGGTCCCCTGTGGGCGAGCCCCAGAGCCTTGTCTCTGTAGGACAGAATAGCCCCAAGCCCAGAGTCCCTGTCCCTTCTTAACCGTCCCCCACCCCCAACAGCTGCAGCCAACAAATGGGGCCTGGTGGCGGAGCGACTGCTGGACCTATCCGCCAGCTTCTCGAGCGTGCTCACGCGCGTGCAGGTGTTCGTGCGGCGCCTGCTGGAGCTGCACGTCTTCAAGCTGGTGGCTCTGTACACTGTTTGGGTGGCCCTGAAGGAGGTGAGCGTGGGACACGCACCTTCCTGTTCTGCAGTGGGATTACTCAGGGCACCTCACTGGCCTCTCTGGATCTCGGGGGCCCACAGGGGAGGGAACTGCCCCACCTTCCTGGCTCAGCCCCTCAGCCCCACCTGTTCCACTTGCCACCAGGTGTCAGTAATGAACCTCTTGCTGGTCGTGCTCTGGGCCTTCGCCCTGCCCTACCCCGCTTCAGGCCCATGGCCTCCTGCCTGTCCACAGTATGGACCTGCATCATCATCGTGTGCAAGATGCTCTACCAGCTCAAGGTCGTCAGCCCCCATGAGTACTCCAGCAACTGCACCGAGGTATTGCCACCAGGCACCACATCCCCGAGCCTCGCAAGTCTCCTGCACCTCAGGTGCCGAGGGGCTGCTTCTTCAGCTCAGAGTGAGGGACAGATGCAGAGGGCCGTCCTTAGGGCCGAGGGCTTCCGGGAGGAGGTGTATTTCAACCTGGTCTGCAGAGGACGCACTCCCTATGCCAAGGTGTCTGGGTTAGAGAAAGGTCCTGACTTGGCAGACTCCCTGATGAAATACAGGTCATGGCGTGAGGTGGCGCTGAGGCCAGGTGTCTCCTGGGGTGAAGGGAGTAGAGCCCGAGCCAGGCCTGGGAGGGGAGAGGCCACTCAGAGCAGCCCCTACCCAGAGTTTTCTCTTCATTCACCCCTCGGCCCCTGCCTGAAGCCTTCCCAGCCCCAGTCACCCTGTCCCCTTCTCTGTTAAGGTGGTTTGGAGGCTGACAGCACCCTCATGTCCCTGGCCAGAGGCAGCTGTGATCTGGCCAGACCTGTTCTGGAGCTTTGGTTGGAGCAGGGGCTCAGGGTAGGGTCAGTGGCCAGTGGCCCCTGGGGCCAGCATCCAGTTACTTGCATCCAGGGAGCAGGTGTTAATGCTGCCTGTGTCCCCCAGCCTCTCCCCAATAGCACCAACCTACAGAAGATGGAGATCAACCAGTCCTTGCTGTACCGAGGGCCCGTTGACCCAGCCAACTGGTTTGGGGTGCGGAAGGGCTTCCCGAACCTAGGCTACATCCAGGTGAGGGCAGGGCCAAGGGGTCAGGCAGGGGCGGGATCAAGGTAGGCTGGGGGAACAAGGCTGGGGAGTATATGTGTGGGGCAGGGGCTGAAGGGGCCTGACTATCCCCTCCCCAGAACCACCTGCAGATCCTGCTGTTGCTGGTGTTCGAGTCCATTGTGTACCGGCGCCAGGAGCACCACCGCCGGCAGTACCAGCTGGCCCAGCTGCCTGCCCAGGCCATCTGCATCGATGGCACCCGTCAGCGGCTGGACCAGGACTTGCTCAGCTGCATCAAATATTTCGTCAACTTCTTCTTCTACAAATTTGGGCTGGAGGTGAGGTCAGGCGTCAACCCTCATCCTTTCTCCCCAGGCAGGGCTCAGCCACTTGGGAGACCCATGCCACCCTCTGTAGGGCCTTGGCTGAGCATCTGCAATGTGCTGGGGACACAGGACCAATCACCAGGGGTGCAGGGTTCTCCTGGGTGAGGTAGGCCTGTAGAGCGAAGGCCGGGGGCCAGGACTCAGACTAGAGCCTGGGTCAGAGTCTCGACTCTGCCCCTAGCCTCAGATTTTCCCCTGCACAGTGGAGATACATCCAACCTCTCCATCCCTCCAGGAGGGTGGTGTGAGCTGCCATGGGCTTGGGCTGCAGGCTCCCACTCTGTGCATGAAACCTTAGTGCATTGAGGCACAGGGCGCTCTGCTCCCTGCCTGCCTGACCGTCCCATGCTGCCTATGGCTTCTGAGCCAACCTGCTGGGCCTGAGGCTGCCTGCAGGCAGGACCAGGAAAGTCCCTTCTACCAGTTCCTTCCGTCTTTCATTCTCATCTCCTCCTCCCCACTCTGCCACCCCCAGATCTGCTTCCTGATGGCCGTGAATGTGATTGGGCAGCGCATGAACTTCATGGTCATCATACATGGCTGCTGGCTGGTGGCCATCCTCACCCGCCGGCGCCGCAGGGCCATTGCCCGTCTCTGGCCCAACTACTGTCTCTTCCTGACGCTCTTCTTGCTGTACCAGTACCTGCTGTGCCTGGGCATCCCCCCGGCCCTGTGTATTGGTGAGCAGGGCGCGGGCTGTGGGCAGGGTGTGGGGCATGAGCACTAAGCAATCTGGTGTGCATGACTGGCCACCCAGAAGCGCACAGGGGTGTTTCCCACCTGCTCTGGGCTCCTCTAGCCCCCAGAGTTGGCCTCAGCTCCCCTCACCATTGGACAGCCTGGCCTCCCCTAGTCCATCCCCACTCAGCCCCCAGCCCCACCCAGGTGGCCCTGGTGCTCCTTCCATGGACCCCGCCAGCTGCAGCCATCTCTCTGGAGTGGCAGTGCTGGCACGTGACTGGACTCTGTGCACCCATTGCCTTCCTTTTTGCCCAACATTCTATTTAAAAATTTCAAACAGTTCTTTTTTGGTGGGGAGAATAGTGCAAGGCACAGTGTACACTCTTCCTGGGCATGTGAGAGTCCCTGGAGGAGCTTTATGCCCAATCCTGCCTGAGAGCGGGCGCCCCTGTACCCCGGGACGTGACCACGCACAGCTATCCATCCCTGGACGATGCACTGGTCTGATGTGTATCCGTACTCAGTGGCCCATCTTCACAGCTATGTCCTTGGTGGCTGTTTGTTTTGATGCAGGACCCAACGTTTGCATCTGGCTGTCCCCTTCTCTCCTCTCCTTTCCCTAGACTGTCCCAGCCTCTGCCTCTCATGAAGTTTTCCTAGTCAGGCTAGTGGATTTGCAGAAAGCTCTGGAATGTGGATTTGCGGGGTTGTTGCCAAATGCACAGACAGAACTCGGCAGTGATGTCCTCAGTGCGGCCCCCAACCGGGCGTCCTCTTCCGGGGTCCCCAGCTCGCTCTTTGGCGGGGCAGCCACTCTACCTTTCATCGTCAATGTGTGGTGTCCTCTTTCACTGACCCTCCCCGAGTCAGCCGTGGTGGGACGTTACAAAATGGACATTTTCATTTCCGTTATTCCTGGTGCGTTGTTAGCTGGCTTTTCTGTGCAAAGAGCTTTGACTTCTCACCCTCCTCATTTCCGTTGCTCTTTGTCAGCAGCTCCACAGTTCTTTTTCGACGTGTTACATATAACCCGTTTTTGTCGTTCCTTTTACATCTCGGAGCTGGCCACGGGAGCCCTTCGAGCTGGTGCTTTTGGAAGTCAGGTTCACTGGGGCTCTGTTCACACCCAACAAAATCCACCCCCTTTTTAGCATACAGTTCTGTGAGTTTTGACATATAGATGCTCCAAGTCATGTGACCACTACAAGTCAGACACGGAAGCGTTCGAGCCCCCACACTGCCACGTTCGTGCAGCCACTCCCCACTGCTCATCTCTGGCGACCGCTGATCTGACCACTCCTAACTGCCTTTTCCAGAACGCCTTAGAATGGACTCAGCGTGTCACCACCTTGAGTCAGCAAAACACATTCGAGCTTCCCCCGTGTTATCAGCACTGCACTCCTTTTTTGTTTGCTTTTGTGTTTTGACTTGCGAGAGAGTTGAGTTGTCCAGAGGTCCCAAATGCCCTTCTCCCAGTTTCTCTGTCATTAGCCTCTCATGTAACCTGGTACAGTGACCAAAACTGAGAGATGAACCTGGATGCAATGCCACCAACTACGAATGGAAACGCAGGCTGTGTGGCCGGGCACCCTGCTTGACCACTGCCGCCTGCTTTCTGTCCTAGGACCCCATGCAGATCCCAGTGTATTTTGTCATACTGTCTCCTCTGCCCTTCTTCATCTTGCATGCCTTGAAGCTTTGGAGGAGCACCGTGCTGTTACTTTGTAGAATGTCCCTCAATCTGGGATCATTTGGTGCTTTTTTCGTTAGACCAGGTTACGCTCTTTTGGCAGGAATATCATGGCTGTGACATGTCTACCTCCGTGTGTTATATGAGGCCAGTGTGTCTCAGCACAGTGACAGTTTCCTTCATCACTTGATTACAGTGTGGTCTGCAGGGTTTCTGTACTGTGAAGTATTTTCCTTCTTGCGATTAATACATTATTTGGGGGGAGTTACCTAAGGCCATACAAATGTCTTCTTTCTCCTTAAGCTTTCAGTCACTAATTTTAGCATCCACCGGTGGACCCTGCGTAGGAATTAACCTGGTTTTCTAACACTGTCTTCCTATTTCCCTGTTTCTCCTATACTTATTAATTGGTACCTACTTTGGAGAAGAGCGTTCCCTTCTCCCATTATTTGTTTGCTTGTTTACTGATATCTGTATGGACTCCGGGGGTTAGTCTTGGGCTTCTTCTCCAGTCCTGTCACTGTCAGCTTCGTCCTTCACACTGTCAGAACACTGGCCCAGGGAGCTCCCCGGGGTTGGCTCCTTTGCGGTCGGCCTGCCCCAGCCCACCCCACCCTTGAGGCAACCACTGACCTGTCCTGTCCCTATAGTTTTGCTTTTTCCAGAATGTGACACAAGTGGAGTTATAAAACATGTCGCCTTCGGATCTGCCTTCTTTTCGTAGCGTATAAGGAGCATCTGTGTTGACGTGTGTGTCGATGCTTTGATTTTTTTCCTTGGTTTGAATATACTGTAGTTGGTTTGACCTTTCACCCATGGGAGACGTCTGGTCGTTTCCAGTTTGGGGCTGTGACGTGTAGGTTTCTGTGTAGGCACAGTTCTCGTTTCTCTGGGATAAATGCCCAGAGCAGCTGTCCCGTTTCACATTCCCGCCAGCAACATATGTGTTACCCGGTTCTTCCACATCCTCGCCAGCGTTCAGTGTCACCACTGTTTTTTATTTTAGCCATTCTGAGAGATGGAGGATGATGTCTCATTCTCGTCCATCCATACCATGGCCCACCACTCAGGAAGGCTGCCCCGCCTGCCTGCCCGCCTGTTATTCTCTAGCTGTAACTCAGTTCCTCCCATGGGGACCTGGGGCACAGTTTATGCCTGGGAAATGTATACAGAGAATGTGCTAGAAGCTCTGGACCTGCACGGTCTTGAGACTCCAAGTGAGAGTAGGTGTGTCGTTGAGGCTGACTGTGTGAATGTGTGTAAGTGTAAGGGTAAGAATGATTCCCCTGGACACTGGGCCCCTGGAGACTGCAAGCCAGCAGAATGGGACAGGGACAGAACATCTGGAGCCCTGATGCACACCCTCCACCTACAGACTATCCGTGGCGCTGGAGCCAGGCCATCCCCATGAACTCCGCACTCATCAAGTGGCTGTACCTGCCCGACTTCTTCAGGGCCCCCAACTCCACCAACCTCATCAGTGAGTACCCGCCGCTGGGCCTCTTGTCCACGCACACCACCTGCAGCCTCATGGGAAGAAAAGGAGGTTTCGTATGGGGACAGGCAGTGGGCAAGTGCAGACCCTCCTCTCTAGCCAGCAAAGAGGCACTTTGTCCAGGCCTCGCTAGCCAGTCCAGTCCTGTGGTTCCTCAGCAAGATAGGGGACATCCCCATGGCACTGAGGCACACCTCGCATGTGCACGCCCAGCCATCAGACATGTATTTGCTTGTCAGTGTGTAGGCAGCTGTGCATGCAGGTGTGGATGCAGGGACAGTTGCAGGTGTGGATGTGAGGGTGGACACTGGTGCGGATGCAGGTGTGTACCAGATAGGCAGAGGGACAGACACAGGTGTGCTCAGACTGATGCCTATATGGCATGAACTCAGGCATACTTCATACCTGATATGCATATGGTGTACATAGAGCCGCATATACATGCACAGACACACAGGATGTGTGCACAGGCGTGGTCCCCGACATCCACGTGCATATCCATGCCCGTGTGTGGGCATCACTTGCCGGCGTTCACACACACAGACATGTGTCTGCCCAGTTGCCACCGCCCCCCCGACCCCGCCGCACACACACACAAGCTGTTTCTCTCTGGTCTGGGTACAAGGTCAGTGCCAGGTGAGATGTGCCCTGTGCCCTTCATGTGCTAGGCCTCCACATGGCCAGTGGTTCTTGGGGTCAGTGTGGCAGGGCGCCCCCATGTGCCCACAGGTGACTTCCTCCTGCTGCTCTGCGCCTCCCAGCAGTGGCAGGTGTTCTCAGCTGAGCGCACCGAGGAGTGGCAGCACATGGCCGGCGTCAACACCGACCAGCTGGAGCCACTGCGGGGGGAGCCCAACCCTGTGCCCAACTTCATCCACTGCAGGTGGGTCCCAGGGCCTCGCCAGCCTGCGGAGCCCGTCGGGGCTGGGGGCTCGCTAGGGCTGCGTAGGCAACTGGTTAGCAGAGCTGACAGACTCACCTGGGTTCTGGCTAGGACTGAGCCTTGGACAGGTGCTGCCAGTGATGTCCTGTGGCCAGGACAAGGGGTGGACACCGACCTCACAGCAGAGGGGCCTTTGGAGTTCCTTTGTCTCGAGGCTGCGGGGGGAGGAGGGGTAACTGGCCCACAGTGACATCCCACCCGGCAGGTCCTACCTCGACATGCTGAAAGTGGCCGTCTTCCGCTACCTCTTCTGGCTGGTGCTGGTGGTGGTGTTCGTCACAGGGGCCACGCGCATCAGCGTCTTCGGGCTGGGCTACATGCTGGCCTGTTTCTACCTGCTGCTCTTCGGCACCTCTCTGCTGCAGAAGGACACGCATGCCCGCCTCGTGCTGTGGGACTGCCTCATCCTCTATAATGTCACCGTCATCATCTCAAGAACATGCTCTCGGTGAGCCGGCCTGCCCAGCCCCAGCCCTGCCCCTGACCCCGCAGGCTAGGTGACCCTCTTTCTGCCCCCAGCTCCTGTCCTGCGTCTTTGTGGAGCAAATGCAGAGCAGCTTCTGCTGGGTCATCCAGCTCTTCAGCCTTGTGTGCACGGTCAAAGGCTACTACGACCGTGAGTGGGAGAGGGCAGGTGGTTGGAGCATCTGGGACCCCAACCCCTATCCCTGACCCACACCCCTGACCTATGTCCTTGACCCTGACCCCGACAAATATGCTTGACCTCCTGCCCCTGACTCAGGTCCCTAACCCCAACCCATGTTCCTGACCCCGGTCACACCCCTTACCTGTGCTGCTGCCTGTCCCACAGCCAAGGAGATGCTGAGCAGGGACCAGGACTGCCTGCTGCCCATAGAGGAGGCCGGCATCCTCTGGGACAGTGTTTGTTTCCTGTTCCTGCTGCTGCAGCGTCGTGTCTTCCTCAGCTACTACTTCCTGCATGTCAGGGCCGAGCTCCAGGCCACCGCCCTACAGGCCTCCAGGTTGGCCCCTTCCTCGGGTTCCTCAGGCCCATATAGGGCAGGACGCTATTCGCTGATGTGACATGTCCCCAGAGGGAAAACCGAAAACCATAGGCCATTAGCCCTTCCTCAGAGGCCCGAGTGCCCCTTCGTGTGGCCTCAGCCCCAGCTGTGTGTGGGCTGCTCTTTCAGTCCTGTTATTGCCCCCACACTGGGTTGGGTACACCCCCCCAGAGGGCCTGACCCCCTTGCCCTGTGCTCTGGTCAGTGAGCCGACGATCTCCCTCTCCCCGGCCTCTGCAGCTCCTGTGGCCAGAGAGACAGGCCCGTGGTCTTGTGGCTGCCTTTTCATTTGCACTCCTTTCCACCCCACAAGACTCGAGGCAGTCGGAGGGATCGCCACCCTCTTACTGTAGTACCCGATGGGGTGGGGGTCATGCCGGGGAGCCAGCCCTCAGTGTGAGCAGGGAGGGGCCGGGGAGGTGGGCTGAGCCCAGAGGAAGAGGAGCCTTTGTAGCTGGAGCTTGGCACCCCCTGGGCCTCACTGAACTCTCCACAGGGGTTTCCCCTGTACAATGCTGCCAACCTCAAAAGCATTGACTTCCACCGCAAGGC
This sequence comes from Eonycteris spelaea, assembly GCA_003508835.1. Classification (NCBI taxonomy): domain Eukaryota; kingdom Metazoa; phylum Chordata; class Mammalia; order Chiroptera; family Pteropodidae; genus Eonycteris; species Eonycteris spelaea. The sequence goes on from PUFA01000139.1 coordinate 2,843,498, forward strand.
GAGGAGAAGTCACTGGCCCAGCTGAAAAGACAGTAGGTGCCATCTGGGGGAGCTGGGTGGGCGTTCTCCTGCCTGGCCCAGCACTCAGAGCCTCCTTCCACCCGCAGGATGGAACGTATCCGCACCAAGCAGAAGAAGCACAAGCAGAGCCGGGTGGACCTAGGCCACCCCCAGGAACCCTTGGACCCTGGCCAGAGCCAGTATGGTGTGGCTGAGCCTCATGGGCCCCTGAGTCCTGGCGTGTTTATGCCACTGGAGCCTGCCTGAGTCTGTGCCATGTGACGTCCCAAAGGGCTTCCAGCCCATCTGTCCTGTGCCATGTGGTCACTCTCTGTCCCCACAAGCCACACAGTGGGCCTGTGACTATCCGTTTGCACCTGTGGGCTGTCCGCCATCCCCACAGCGCCACATGGCCTCTGTCACTGCAGGGACTCAGTGTCTGTCTCTGCCGAGGGGCCGCCCTCGTTCTCCCATGCCTCTCCCTGCTGGCTCATGTCGCCACCCCCTCCCCTCCACAGGGCCCAGCAGTCCAGGGGGCTCCTCCCCGCCACGGAGACAGTGGTGGCGGCCCTGGCTGGACCACGCCACAGGTACTGCCCAAATCTGGCTGCCATGACCACACTCTTAAGATACCCTCCCCTCCTCTTGGTCGCTGTCCACCTTTGGGGTGGCTGGAGTTGTCAGATGCTGACCTCCAGCCTGTGCATGTTCCCCTTCCCTGCGCTCCCCATGATCACTGTCATGCACACCCAGGCCTCACTCCGAGCCATGAAGTAATAAGGGGCTCGTTCTCAACTTAGCTGGGCCTCTGACAACAGGCTCTGTTCTTTTCTAACTCGGGGATTCGGAAGCTGAACCTTCACGCCCACCCCCTTTCCCAGCCGCGTCTCCTCTGTGTTCCTCTCGTCCAGTCTTGTCTCGTTCCACGGCTCTGGCCTGTGTCCTGTGCGTGTGCTTCCACCCCTAGGCTGCTGCTTCCCTCCTTCAGCCCCTGCGGCTGTCACTCGGGGGAGGGTGCATGGGGACCTTGGACCATGGAGTCATAGGATACCGAGGGGACCCAGCAAGACCTGTTACTGGGCCCACTTAAACCCATGAAATGAATTGAAGGTCTTGCGGCACGTGGGGGTGGGAGGGTAGAAAGCCCTTCCCTGTGTTAGGGAGGCCGGCTCTCAGCCCCACTCTGCCACAGTCGTCCACTCCGGGGACTACTTCCTGTTTGAGTCCAACAGTGAGGAGGAGGAGGAGGCCCAGCCTGAGGACCCCAGGCCATCAGCACAGAGTGCCTTCCAGGTGACATGGGAGGGTCCCCTGCCTGCCGTCCCTCGTCCATGGAGCTCCAGGGCCAGGGTAGCACAGGGAGGACAGATGCCCCCAGGGCCTGTGAAGCCTGCCCAGCCCCATCCAGACTGCCCAAGTACACAAGAAGGGACAGCAAACTATGCGGGATGTAGGTCATGTGCGCCCTGTGCCCACTGCCTCCCATGGGCCTGACTCTGACCACCCAGGTCTGTGGTAGCCACTGGTGGCCTGGCCTTTGAGAAGGACTGAGTATGTCTGCTAGACACACATCTGTCTCCTGGGCCAGGAGACTCTTAGGTCCACCTTTAGGTCCCTGGTTCTAGCGTGGGGCCCAGGCGCTGTGATGTGCTGGGTGGGCTGTGTGCAGGGCAGTCCCATGATGCCCATTTCCTGCCCAGGCGCAGGCTGAAGGTCACTAGCTGGGCCATCTGATCCCCGGCTCCTCCTCTGGAGCTCAGATGTGGGCCCAATGGGACTTAACTGTCGGGGAGGCAGGGTGCTAACCCCGAGGCCCTGGCCTGCAGATGGCGTACCAGGCATGGGTGACCAATGCCCAGACGGTGTTGAGGCGGCGGCGGCAGGAGCAGGCACAGGAACAGACACAGCAACTGTCCGTGGGTGAGTCAGGCCGAGTGCGGATGGAGGGAGGAGATGCAGGACAGCAAGGCACTGACCAGCTCCCTTATGCCCAGGAGGTGGCCCGGGCCTGGAGGAGGAGTTGGCAGAGGGCCCTGAGGACGAGGTAGCAGGTGTGTAGGCCTCAGGGGCCCGGGGGTTGGGGTCTCTCACTGGCTGCCTCTCCAGCACCCTCCTGCCAACCCCCCTCCCTGCAGGCCGCAGCCACGTGATGCAGAGGGTGCTGAGCACCATGCAGTTCCTGTGGGTACTGGGACAGACGCTGGTGGAGGAGCTGACACGCTGGCTCCACACCTTCACGCAGCACCACAGCGCCATGAGTGACGTGCTGCGCGCTGAACGCTACCTGCTCACCCAGGAGCTGCTCAGGGTGGGTGCCACCATGCCCACCCCATCATACTCCCAACCCGCCCCCATGCCCTTCCACATGACCCTGCCCCTGTGCACACCCCTGTCCCCACCACCTGACCCCCGTGCCCCTGCCCTCTGCCCCCGCCTCTCCCACGCTGGGGATGGAGCAGAGCTGGGACCACTCCACTGCCCTGAGCCTCCTCGTGTACCCTGCAGGGCGGAGAGGTGCGCCGGGGTGTGCTTGACCAGCTGTACTCAAGTGAAGCCGAGGCCACGCCAACAGGCCCCTCAGAGGCCCGTGATGCACCCAGCACTGCGTCAAGGTAGGTATGGGCCACAGGGGCTCAGGCGGGAGTCAGGACCTACCCCACCTCCCTGCTCTCGGGCCCAGAGCCAGGGCTGCCCAAGCCACTGCAATCAAGGGCACATAGCCGCCCAGCCCCTTGTCCACCCGGGACCTTGAGGCCCTCCTGCCACCTCTGACCAGCCTCCCGTTCCACAGTGGGCTGGGGGCTGAGGAGCCGCAGAGCCGCACACCCGAGGACACCAGCAGCCCCCTGAGCACTGGCTACAACACCCGCAGTGGCAGTGAGGAGATGGTCACCGAGCCTGGAGCCTCCTTGCGCGGCTCCCAGGAGCTTCCTGTCAGCACTCGAACCCGGACACGCACAGCCAGTGAGCTGCTCCTCGACAGGTTTGAGCAAGGGGCGGTGGGTGGGGGGCAGTTTGGGGCAGGGCAGGTGGGCCTAGGCTGGGGGTCAGAACCTGCCTGAGTGTGGTCCTTGCAGGTGCCTACGAATCCCAGAGCTGGAGGAGGCTGAGCAGTTTGAGGCTAGGCAGGGCCGAGTGCTGCGGCTGTTGCAGGCCATGTACCAATGCGTGGCTGCCCACTCAGAGCTGCTCTGCTACTTCGTCATTGTTCTCAACCATATGGTCACTGCCTCAGCTGCCTCCCTTGTGCTGCCTGTGCTGGTCTTCCTGTGGGCCATGCTGTCCATCCCTCGGCCCAGCAAGCGCTTCTGGATGACGGCTATCGTCTTCACTGAAGTAGGCAGTAACGGGAGGGTGGGGGTGGGGGGGAGCCTGGCCCCGCCATGCTGAGCCCCTCTTCCCTGCAGGTTACAGTGGTTACTAAGTACCTGTTCCAGTTTGGCTTCTTCCCCTGGAACAGCCACACGGTGCTTCGACGCAACGAGAATAAGCCCTACTTCCCACCACGCATCCTGGGCCTGGAGAAGTCCGACAGCTATATCAAGTATGACCTGGTGCAGCTCATGGCTCTCTTCTTCCACCGTTCCCAGCTGCTGGTGAGTGGCAGGCAGTGGGCGGGTACCTCTCAGCACCTCCCCACCACCCCCGGCCTGAGCCGTTTTGTTCTAGGAGGTGAGGCTGGACACTGGGCCCTGCGGTAGGCCTGGCCATCTTGCCTGTCCCACACTAGAGCTGCCTAGTGAGGCCATGCTGGCCTCCTCGCTGCCCTCCCTCTCACGCTTCCTCCACAGTGCTATGGCCTCTGGGACCATGAAGAAGACCCGCTTTCCAAGGAGCACGATGGGGGCCGTGAAAAGGAGAAGGAGCCTGAGGAGGAGCCGGCCCTGCTGGAATTCCAGACCAAGGCGGACACAGGGCCTCAGGAGGAGCCAGGGGTGGCCGGAGCTGCCACTGAGGATGATAGCGAGGTGGAAGTGAGCGATGGGTCCCCAGAGCGGCCAGAGGAGCTCAAGCCCCGAGACAGGAGGCGCATCAGTCTGCGTTTCAGGAGGAGGAGGAGAACGTAAAACCCAGAGGACCAGCAGCCATTGGTACACAGCCCTGTCCATCCACAAGCACCTCAGCCCACCCAGTTCCCACACTGGAGCCGCTGCCCCAGCCACATTCCAACCATGCCCTCTGTGTCCAGAGGACACAGCCCCAGCTGACCCATTGCTGGTGACCCCCGAGAGGGCCCTGTACTCAGTCTGCTGGTCTGTGAAATGGGGTGATAGCAGCCCCTTGGGGGGCTCTCAGGGTGGTCAGGAGCTGGGCTAGGTCAAATCCCCTGTGGCCTTCCATCAGTGGTGGCTGCTCCCCCACAGAATCCAAGGCTGAGGACAAGGAAGAGGAGGCGGCAGCTGCCTCTCAGAGAGAGAAGAAGCGGAGTCGCGCCCGGGAAAGAGTGAAGGCAGTTGGGATCTGGCTGCAGACCTTCTGCCTGTCCCTGTGAGTGACCAGCCTGGAAGTGGCCCTAGCCAGAGGCGGGTGGGAGGAACCAAGTGGTACCAAGCTGAACCCTACTCCACCCCCCTCAGGGCCCAGAGCATGTACCGGCCCCTGCGACGTTTCTTCCATGACATCCTGCACACCAAGTACCGTGCAGCCACTGACGTCTATGCTCTCATGTTCCTGGCTGACGTCGTCGACTTCATCATCATCATCTTTGGCTTCTGGGCCTTTGGGGTGAGCTGGGCTCAGGGCCCCAGTGAGCAGAGCCCAGCAGCCACCCCAGCTCCCCCTGACCTCTGCTCTCCCGGCCACAGAAGCACTCAGCGGCTACGGACATCACATCCTCCCTGTCAGATAACCAGGTGCCTGAGGCCTTCCTGGTTATGCTGCTGATCCAGTTTAGCACCATGGTCATTGACCGTGCCCTCTACCTACGCAAGACCGTGCTGGGCAAGCTGGCCTTCCAGGTCATCCTGGTGCTGGCCATCCACTTCTGGATGTTCTTCATCCTGCCTGCTGTCACCGAAAGGTGGGTGCTGGAGGCTTGGGCCCTGTCCGCAGAGGTGTGCTTTTCAGTACCTGGCAGAGCCAAGGCTGGGTCCGGGGACTTTGAGGCCCCAGCTGCCTAACTCACCTGGGCTTCCTGTCCTACCCAGGATGTTCAGCCAGAACACAGTGGCTCAACTCTGGTACTTCGTAAAGTGCATCTACTTCGCCCTATCCGCCTACCAGATCCGCTGTGGCTACCCCACCCGCATCCTTGGGAACTTCCTCACTAAGAAGTACAACCACCTCAACCTCTTCCTCTTCCAGGGGTGAGTTTGGGTCAGCCCAGGATAGGGTGGAGGAGCGAGGCTGTCTTCCCTCAGCTCCTCCTGATGGGTCTGCTGGCCTTGGGCAGGTTCCGGCTGGTGCCATTCCTGGTGGAGCTGCGGGCTGTGATGGACTGGGTATGGACCGACACCACGCTGTCCCTGTCCAACTGGATGTGTGTGGAGGACATTTATGCCAACATCTTCATCATCAAGTGCAGCCGAGAGACAGAAAAGGTGCCTGGGCCCATGATGGGAGTAGCGAGGTGACACTGGTCACTCCTGATTGGGGCAGATGGATGCTGCAAAAACCAGACAGTGCTGGTGACCCAACCCCTCCCCAGGTTCACAGCCCACATCAACATGAGGCCAGAAGGCCACCAAAAGCCATAGAGCATTTCTAGAACTCTTATATGTGGCCAGAAGCAGCTTCTTAGAGAGAACTTGACCCTGTCAGGGAGGAGGCAGTTGGCACAATGGCCTGAGCAAATGCCCAGTGGAAGAGACATCACTATGTTACATGAATTTTGTTCTTTTTAGGAGCTTTATTGTATGATGATTCACATACCACAAGATTCACCCGCTTAAAATATACAATTTGGTACTTTCTAGTACATTTAAAGTTGTATAACCATCATCACAATCAATTTTAGAATATGCTCAGCGCTCCAAAAGAAAAAAAACACCCGTATCCATTAGAAGTCACTCTCCATTCCCCTCATTACTCAGTTCCTGGCAGCCACCGCCTACTTTCTGTATAGATTGGCCTGTTCTGGAAATTTCACGTTAATGCAATCATATAATATACGGCCTTTTGTGGCTGGCTTCTTTCACTCAGCATGTTATCAAGGTTCGTCCATGTTATAGCTTGTGTTAGAATTTCGTTTCTTTTTAAGGTTTAGTACCGTTCCATTGTGTGGATGTGCTACCTTTTGTTTATCCAACTGTTCCAAGTGTTGGATATTTGGGTTTGTTTTATTATAAAAAGTGCTGTTATGGTTACCTACAGTCACTGCACTGTATCAGGGTCCCACCAATCTCTTCCACATCTTGTCAACACTTGCTATTGTCTTTTTTCTTTTATCCATCATGTGGTTTTGATTTGCATTTCCCTGTCTAATGACATTGAGCATCTTTTCCTATGCTTGTTGACCTTCTTTGAAGAAATGTCTGTTCAACTCCTTTGCTCATTTTTTCCTTGTTTTTCCCTTTTATTGAGTTGAAAGAGATTCATAGATATTCTAGATACTTGATTCTGATTAGATGTATGATTCATAGGTATTTTCTCCCATTCTGTGGGGGTTTTTTTCCTTTCTTGATGTCCTCTGAAGCACAAAAGTAATTTTTATGATGGGCAGTTTAATTTTTTTTTGTTGCTCATACTTTCCATTTTAGATGAGAATCTTTTGCCAAATATAAGGTAACAAATATTTGCCTGTAAGAGTTCCTTGATTTAGGCCTTATGTTTGAGTTAATTTTTGTATACAGTGTTAGATAAGGATCCACCTTCATTTTTTTGCATGTGATATTCAACCGTCCCAGCAGTTTTTGTTGAAGATGGTCCTTTCCCCGACTGAGTGATCGGTAGCCTTGTTTCCATGTGGGTTTGTTTCTGGGCCCTCGATCTGTCAGTCTCTGTCCTGTGCAGCACTACACAGTCTTAACTGCGATAGCTCTTCAGTTAGTTTGGATATTCAGTCAAAATTTGACTTTATGAGGCCACCGGCTGAGCCTAAGACCATAGCCTTGAGGACAGGAGGGGCAGGGCATGGAGGGCGGCTCCGGGAGCAGCAGGGAGGGGGAGCCCTGGAATAGTGCTTGCGGCCAAGGAACAGGGATGGAGGCCTGCACAAGGCAGGGCAGGAGGAAGGCAGAGCTGAGCCAGTGACCCATGCACCCTCCCACCAGAAATACCCGCAGCCCAAGGGGCAGAAGAAGAAGAAGATCGTTAAGTATGGCATGGGTGGCCTCATCATCCTGTTCCTCGTGGGTATTATCTGGTTCCCACTGCTCTTCATGTCCTTGGTGCGCTCTGTCGTCGGCGTGGTCAACCAGCCCATTGATGTCACTGTCACCCTCAAGCTGGGTGGCTATGAGGTGAGCAGCCACCTTCCGCTCCAACCAGGGGAAGCAGTGCAGGTGCAAGCTCTGTGCACACACTAGGGGCTCTGGCCAGGCACCCCCAAACCCTATTCCTCTGCTTTCTCATCCTCGTGGACGGTTTAGAGCTCAGCCTGGGTGCAGGTCACCTGGCACCGCTGGCATCACGTCACCCTGTTTCCATCCCCAGCCCCTGTTCACCATGAGTGCCCAGCAGCCATCCATCATGCCCTTCACACACCAGACCTACGAGGAGCTGTGCAAGCAGTTTGACCGCCACCCAGTGAGCAACCCCCATGCTGTATCTCCTGGCAAAGGAGGGGATGGCTTAGAGGGAGGGGTGGCCTGGCTACACCCACTGAGGTGCCATCCTGTACCCAGCTGGCCATGCAGTTCATCAGCCAATACAGCCCTGAGGACATCGTTACAGCACAGATTGAGGGCAGCTCTGGGGCACTGTGGCGCATCAGCCCACCAAGCCGGGCCCAGATGAAGCGGGAGCTATACAACGGCACTGCTGACATCACCTTGCGCTTCACGTGGAACTTCCAGAGGTATGTCCTGGGCTTGGGCGGGGCCTGGGTGGGTTGTACCCTATGGAGGGTCATGCTGTACCCCTGCCTACAGGGACCTGGCCAAGGGTGGCAGTGTGGAATACACCAACGAGAAGCACACCCTAGACCTGGCCCCCAATAGTACTGAACGGCGGCAGCTGGCCAGCCTGCTGGAGGGTACCTCGGACCAGTCAGTGTGAGTGGGGGCCCACGGGACTCTGGGGCACCAGGAGGCCTAGGCCAGGCCTGACCCACTGGACTCCTCCCCACAGGGTCATCCCAACCTCTTCCCCAAGTACATCCGTGCCCCCAATGGGCCTGAAGCCAACCCCGTGAAGCAGCTGCAGCCCAGTGAGTGTGTGTGGGTGGGGGGGAGGAGGTTGCTGGCTGTGGCCTCCACCCTAGAAGAGGGTGGTGGCCCTTACTGTCTCATGGGCCTGATGCAGACGAGGAAGCTGACTACCTTGGCGTGAGCATCCAGCTGCGGAGGGAGCATGTGGGCTCAGGGGCTGCCGGCTTCCTGGAGTGGTGGGTCATCGAGCTGCAGGACTGCCAGGCCGACTGCAACCTGCTGCCAATGGTCATCTTCAGCGACAAGGTCAGCCCACCCAGCCTGGGCTTCTTGGCTGGCTACGGGTGAGTGTGTGGTATGTGACATGTGGCCTGGGAGGTGGCTGTGGGCAACAGCCCCCAGGACTCACCCGCCCCTGCCTGACAGGATCATGGGGCTCTACGTGTCCATCGTACTGGTCATTGGCAAGTTTGTGCGTGACTTCTTCAGTGAGATCTCACACTCCATCATGTTCGAGGAGCTGCCGTGTGTGGACCGCATCCTCAAGCTCTGCCAGGACATCTTCCTGGTGCGGGAGACACGGGAGCTAGAGCTGGAAGAGGAGCTGTATGCCAAACTCATCTTCCTGTACCGCTCACCGGAGACCATGATCAAGTGGACTCGCGAGAAGGAGTAGGAGCTGGGCTCCTCGTGCACCGTGAATCAAGGAGCCAGCCCAGCAGGCAGGAGGGTGGTACTCCTCGGGCCACCAGAGCAGACACCCCAGTGGAAGGCCACCAGCTGTGACATGTCCTCCTGGCCCACTGAACCCTGATGCTGCTGTCAGAAGGAAGCTGTGGCCCCTCTGTGGCCCAGCACAGGACTGCTGTCCCTTCCCGTCGTCCCTGCTGGGCCCGGTGTAGCCCACAGCCAGCCACACTGGGCCAGGGGGCCCGGCCCTCCCTCCCCCACGTGTACTGTAGAATTTTCTAATTAAAAACATTTTTATTTATACAAATGGATAATCACATGCTGCCTGCCTGTCCTTGCATGGCAGAGGTCCCAGTGGGGTGACCCTGGGTGTGCATCCTTAGGCTCAGCTCTCACCAGTGTGCACCTCGTCATCGCTGTCTTCAATGAGATACTCCTGGATCTCCTGTGAGACCCAGGCCCTGGGGGAAGAAGCCACACAGTGCAAATTAGCCTGAAGGTACTCATGCCCAGAGGCCCCTCTCCAAGGGCTCCCCCGGCACAGTAGGCACTGGTACCTCTGGCTGCGGAGCTGGGCCTCGGCCAGGATGTAGGGTGGCAGGGGGTCCAGGGAAGGCTGCAACGGAAAGCCAGCATGGGCGAACGGCTGCAGGGCACTAAGGTGAGCCAGTATCCACCCGCCCCCTCACCCCAAGAATGAGATGGCTTCCCCTGTCACCAACACAGGGCAGGTGCCTACTCACCAAATCCTTCATGTTCACACGGCAACCATAACACAGCTGCTCGATGACATGGCCTCGGGGGTCCTTCCTGCGAGAGCAGAGTTAGACCTGTGTGCCTGGCCCAAGGGCTTGGTCCCAGGTTGTACCACTACCGTCTGTGTAGCTGCAAGGGAGCAGCCATGGGGTCGGATGGGTCAGAGAAGGGACTCACCTCCCACAGGGCCCAGCCCCCTGGCAACAGCCCTGGGCCCTGCCCACCCCTGCAGAACAGCAGGGTGCTGTGGGTGTCTCAGCTGGTGGGGTCGGGGGCTGCATCTGGGAGAGATGCGAGGTCTGTGCTCCAAAAGCTGTGGCACTATCTGCAAGCAGAAATGAGCTGAGGGCACCCCAGGGGCTGTTGAACTGCAATACCCACTTACTGGTACTCCTCCCCCTCCACCCAAGCACCCTAAGGAAACAGCACAGACCAGCAGTATCGATGTCCAGTGTGCACATGCAGAGCAGACAGCGAGGGCCTAGGGGACCAGCAGCGCCACTGTCCCTGGGGGCCTTGACCAGCTTCTCACTTGTCCTGGGAGCATGAAGACAGGGCACAGAGGCATCACTGGTTGGCTGAGGCCTTGCCCATGCCTTGGGGTGGTAAGCTGAGTGCCCACCGCTCCCATCCCTACCCCGGGCATACACACACCTGTACACGTGCTGACTGTGGAGGGGAACTGGGCCTGCAGCCGGAGCATAAAGGCTTCCATCAGCCGGTGGATGCTGGCCTTTTCGGAGGCCTAGGGACAATCATATGGGGGGCTACAGGAATGGCTCCGGTACAAAGAGGCAAGGCAGGCTCCAGGCCTGGTCAAGGGGCCACCTGGAATAGGGGCCATAGGTTTCTCCATGCTGTCAGCCCTTGACAATCTGCCATGTTGGGAATGGAGCACGCCAGGGCACACACTTCTAAAGTGTCCCTGTTGCTAAACACAGACATTATTAAAATTAAATTATGTTAAAAAAAAAAAACTTAAATGTCCCTGACAAAGGTCATCCTGCCCCCCATCATCCCCTCCCCATGTCCATGACCCCCAGCTGGGCATCTTGCCTTCCCAGGGACAGGGGCACCAGCCTGTCCTGGATATATGCTCCAAAAATGCTGGGGACAGAGGAACTCCACTGGCACCAGGTGGAAGGCGCTGAAGCTGGTATGGACAGTTTGGGCTGTCAGAGGTATGCCAGCGACCTCTGCCCTGTCCCTGCAGCTCACCTTGGTGTCAATAGCCGGTGTGAAGATGGACGGGACACCAAACAGGCGGTTGTAGAAGGCGACTTCCTTTAGCGTGTGGTCGCGCATGGGCCGCACCACCACCACGTCGCCATGTCGCTCATCTGAGAAGCCCTGGGTGGGAGGTGTGGGGAATGTTCCTTGCTGCACCTAGCAGACAGGCTATAGACCCCCTCCTTCCTTGCCAGCCAGGGGGTAACACACCTCCCCCTCCACTAGGGAGACCCCAAGACTGATTCACATGACACTACTTTCAAGTGAAGGGTCCTGAAGGGTGAGGGTAGGAGGGGCCCCCGGGCAGCCTGCCCCAGAGTACCGTGTCCCAGGCCAGGAAGGCTCCTCTCCCCAGTGCTAGGCTAGTCATGAGCTTGATGGCCAGTCGGGTGCAGCTGTCCCCTGTCATCACCTTGGAGTAGCCGTGGGTCCGGGCCACATGCAGGATCAAATGAGTCCTGCAGAGCAGGGCAGGGGACCTTAGAGGTTTCAGGCCCAGGTGGGGCAGGGCCATGACATGGTGGGCAGGAGGGCTCACCGCAGGGTCTGTAGAAGCTCCTCCTTGGCTGTCAGCGTCTTCACTGAGTTGAACAGTCTGGACAGAGCCTCAGTCTGGGCAGCTGTGGGTGGCCCAGCTGGGCTCTGGGGGTCTTGGGTGCCAGGCTGGCTCTGCTGCTCCTCCCCCTGGGCTGGTGCATGCTGCTGCTGGAGGAAACTGTCCACAGCTACCTTGTAGGCCCCCTTGGTCCCCACAGGCTCCTGGGCAAAGTGGCGTAGCACGGATGGCGGGAGACTGAACACCTTGCATGGTAGGGAGGGTAGAGGAGGTCATGTGATGCCCATGCCCAGCTCTGTACCTACTGGGGCGGGGGGACGGGAAGAGGGGAAGGCCCAGGCAAGAAGACCACAGGTCAGCCCCAACAATAGGCACAACATTCCTTGTGGACACTCCAGAAGAGACCTCCAGCGACCTTTTTAAGAGACACGTCTACCCACCTCTTCTAAAGCGACAATGTACCAGGGGAAGCCAACAGTCTGCAGGATCAGCTTCACTTCAGCCAAGGTTTTGGCTCTATCCTCTGGGCTCTGTCCGCAGACTGCTCCCTCTGAAACAGGCAGACAAAAAGGAATCATGCCTTATAGGAGAAGAGTCCCAGGCAGGCAAGACAGGGTCAACAACATGGAAGAAATCCCTCAAGGTGGTAGTTTCTATAGAAACCACATGTAGCAGACCTCCTTAGAGAGGCATTTTCAGAACGAGCAGTGGGTTCTCTGCAGTGGCTGTGAGGACGGAAGGAGAGGGGCGGAGCAGATTAGCATCCCAGCCCCTTGGACAGTGAATTGCCTGTCTCACTCAGTGACCTCAACTCACAGAGAAGACCAGGTAGACGATCCTGCCGGACTCTCTGATGAAGGTCTGACTTAAGACAACAGTGGTGCAGTCTGTTATTGTAGGGATCCTCAACCCCCGGACTGCAGACTGATACCAGTCCATGGCCTGTTAGGAACTGGCTGCACAGGAGGAAGTGAGCTCATAGCAGCATGAACCTTTTTGTGAACTGTGTATGTGAGGGAGCTGGACTGCATGCTCCTTATGAGAATCTAATGTCTGATGATCTGAGGTGGAGCTGAGGCAGTGACACTAGCGCTGGGGAGCGGCTGCAAACACAAATTAACATTAGCAGAAAGGTTCGAATGCACAGAGACCATAACAAATCAATTGCTTGCAGACTCATATCAAAACCATATTAGTGAGTGGCAAGTGACAAGCTGCATCTGGTGGCAGACTTTATAGTGGTGAGTTGACATATTTCAATTGTACAGCTGCATCTGGTGGCATCTGATTCTGCATTATGGTGAGTTGTATAATTATTTCCTTACATGTTACAATGTAGTAGTAATAATAATAAAGTGTACAATAAATGTAATGTACTTGAATCATCCTGAAACCATCCTCCTGCCAACCCCCACCCAGGTCCATGGAAAAACTGTCTTCCAGGAAACCAGTCCCTAGTGCCAAAAAGGTTGGGGACCGCTGTTATTGGACGTGTGTACTCTGCCTCCCGAGGGATGCCCCATCAGGGCCTTGGTGTGAGCACCGTGCCAGCCGTTCCAGGGGGCCCGCCCAGAGTGGCCCAGGGTTGGGAGGAGAAATGGCCACACATACCATCAACGTACACGACCCCTGGCACAAAACGCAGTCTTTTGGCAGAGTCTCGACTCAGGCCCTGGAGAGGGGTAGGGACAAGGCCTCAGACCACAGCCAGAAGCCACAGGACAGTTTCCCTGCAGACGCCATTCTCTGTCTAGACTGAGTACCCTCTGGGAAGGGGCGGTGACCCCCATCTGTAATAGACAGGCTGCACGGGGAGGCCGTATATCCTGACTCACTTCAAAGCAGCCCAGTCTGAACATCTGTACTCCCCCTTGTAAAACTGCCCTCCCCAATGTGTCCCTGCTCCTGGCAATGCCCTGAGAAGCAGCCAGTTCTACATGGCCTGCCATGCCCCCTACCCAAGCCCTTCTGACTGTTCGGCATGGAAGGGGGCAACAGGATAAAAGTGAGTCACCACTGCTCAGAGAGTAGGGCCAGGTGCTGGACAAACAGCTGGGGGAGTAGGCACTTATCTTGCAACACCTGGTCAGGGTTAGGGGACTGTGAAGAGAGAGCAGATGTACCATGCTGGGGCACAGGCCCCTCCATGGCCTCAGACTCGTCACCAGTCCCTCCAGTCTGCACCTCTCGCAAGGGGTGCGGAAGGTCCATGTGTGGCTGGGTACTTTGGGTGCAGCTTCCAGCTTGTGCACCTCTTATGTAAACATCCAGAACCTTCCAAGGTTCCCAGTTCGGGGTGGACTATTCTCTCTATCTCCAAGCAAGAGCCCCTCAATGCTGACCTCCCATCCTCAAACATGGTGGACAGCAACCTGGGCCCAGGGGGACAGAGTGGAGACGCACCTCAAGGACCTGCCAGACCATGGAGCTGGACGAAGGCCCCCCAGACCATGCCAGGAGCACCTGGAAAAAAGGAACATTATTGGAGGGTACCACATCTCCAGTGTGAGCTTGCCCACCCCCCGACCACTGCCATGGACATCCCCAGACATGGGTCTATCTTCAGAGCCAAGGTGCAGGGCAGCGGGAAAGTTGGTGGGATGTAGCTGGGACAAGCCATCTGGGGGAAGGGTGGCAGGGGCAGAGAAATCAGGGCCTGGGGGTCTGGGCTGCCCAGTTGAGGACCCCGCATAGAAGTAACCCCATACTCTACCTTCTCTCCCGGAAAGATCAATCGGTTCTTCCCAAGCACAGCTCTGAACTTGTGGACATAGAACACCTTAAAACAGTCTCTGCAACACAAACCACCACTGGCTGCAGCCGCACTGCCCAGGCCACCCACCCTCCACACCAAGACAGGGAAGCTGTTCACGCTGGCCACACAGGTCAGCTGCCTGATGCTCGCTTAGTTACCTTTTCCTTCTTGTACCAACTTTCATCTTTAAAACCAGCATCTTGACATTGAGGCTCCACCCAGAGGCTGGCGTAAAGGGGTTCTTGCTGGTTATGGCTGCCAGGATGAGCTTCATATCACATGTGGAGGCTCACCTGAGTCACCCCCACAATCCTTACCAGTGTGAACCAATGGTGAGGGGCCAGGAGCCTGGGTGCCACCTGCAGACACTCAGAAAGGCCCAGCTGGTGGAATGGATGGAACCAAGCATGTGCAGGGGCAGGCCACCCCTATTCTCCTCTAAACAGAGTTGATGACCCCTTCCAAGACCACCATGAGGAGAAGCACCACCTCTTGGGGTGAAGGAGAAAGTACTGACTAGGCTGCAGGGGCCCAGGATCCTGAAGCTCCACAAAGGCCTCTCTAGCACGCTGATCCCACTCAGACCAGAAATGCCCAGAAAGCTCCAGCAAACACAGAGTCCTGAGCTCTTCCTCAAACCTATAGATCAGAACTTCCAGACCAGGTCCTGGGAATCTGTGTTCTTGATAAAATTTTCAGCTGGTTCTCAGGCTCACTAGATTAGAGATTGTTAACTTTGCACATTGGAATCACTCTGGCCAACTATATCAGAGTATATCGGGACAAGATCCAGGCATCTGCATTTTAAAGCTCCTCTGGCAACCCCAAAACGCAGTCAGGGTGGAGAGCAGTACCCCAAGCAGAGGGCAATGCTGCCCCGAGAGCTGCCCCACACCTGAGGCTGCACCTCCTGTCTGATCCCTTCTTCTTGCCCAGACGTCCTGGAGTCCACAGCAATCTCCACTTATGAGGGGCTGACCAAACACCCACGGGTCCTTTGAGGACGGTAACTCAATCAATGTTTAACAGCAAAATGTGGAGCTCTAGGGACCCCAAGTGACCAGCCGCAAGAAGTGACTCTCAAGAAGGTTGGGGTGTGATGGGGCTCCCCAACCAAACACAGATGTTTGACTTTGTCTGCTCAATGTGTGTGTACGGTGGGGGAACGAGGGGGAAGCACTCTGTGGCTGCTCCACTCCATGCCTCCCTGTCCCTCTAGGCTCCCAAAAGAACATTCTCCCTCTGGGTTAGGCCAGGTTTTCCCACACGTGCTGATCCTCACAATCATTGAGGAAACTGGCTCAAAGTCTAGATTGCCAAAACCTACAACCTGGAAAGTCAGCTTCCAACTTTTCCTGTGACCGAGCAAGTAGGAGATGGGGCTCTGGGCCCAGAAGGAGCCCTGCCGGCCCTGCCTAGAGCTACTGCAGCCTCCCTTCCCCTTCTCGGGAGTTCTCTAAGCAGATTGGAATGACCATCATTTTTAGATGCTCTGAAGTGATTAAAGCAGTGGCTTCTTTACTTCAAATGTATTTCCTGGTGGCACACACCTCATTCTACTAAACACATACCAAGTCTACTGCACTCCCAAAAGATGGTCAGAGACAAGAAAGTTTTTAGAAAACAATTTACTCAGTCCCTTCAGTTTCTTTTTTTGCAACATTTTAGAAACAAGAGTCCAAACTCTTGGAAACTAATTTAAGATGTGAGCCCCTCACTCATTCAATAATGTTTATTTGCTATACAAAGCATGCAACACACCAGGAATTAATAGGGATAAAATGCGAGACCAGCCTTGCCCTTTTGGAGCTATGAATCTAGTAAAAGTGATCATAGAAGAGTTAGGATTTGAGGACAATGTGGCAGGGCCACAAAGAGCTTCAGAAAAAACAACATGCTAGTGCCCAGGCTCCTCTGGGAATTAGCTTCTGCTCTTCTGCAAATGACCACCCCCTCTCCCCCAGAACTGGAGAAAGGCTGGGCCTGCCTCCATCCCCTTATCACTCACAAGTAAAACAGGCATTCCACAGAGCACCTGTCCGAGATCCCAGGATGCTCCAAACTGCTCCTAGATGTGTTCCAACTGCCCCCAAATGCTCATCCTGCCGACACCTCACTCACTCTCATTGCCAACTCTCCCTATAAGCTCCATCACATACCCTCCTGCCACCTGATCCATGGTTGGATGCTGGAGAATGGTACCCAACAAGAAACCAATACTTCCCCACCAGTGCCAATCTCCAGGAGCAGAAGTAAAATGATTAAATGCTTTTAAATGCAAGAAATAAAGCCACAGAAATGGAGGCAATCGTGGCTGCTGAGCAAGACTATTTGCCAGGGTCTTCTACCCACCTCCAGGCCTCACCTGCAGAAGGCATCTCCTGCTCGGATCACCACCACAGGCAGGACGTCCTTGCACTTCATACACTTCAGCTCACGGCTTTGGAGACATGGGAGGTGGGAGAGAACAAGACCACAGATTATACACACCCTTCCCAGCAGGCTTCAGAAAGTCAGTGTCCTGTTTCTCACTGTGTATGGAAGAGGTCAAGTGGGAGGCTGTACACACACAAACCAGGGCTTCCGTCTTATCCAAACTACCAGTTTGTAAAAAGACAAGGGCCCTAGGGGATTTCAGTTTGTTAAAGCCGGCTCAGAAGGCACATAAAGGCCATCTCTCAACCTCTTCAGGTCTGGCAGAGACAACTTGCTGGGTGGCCCTGGAGGGGAGATGTGGAGCCAGTGGGTGGAAGCACCAGGAAGGCCGATTTCCTCTTCGAGTAAGGACAGCATGATCAGCGGCGGAGCGGTCCACTGGCTGCAAGAATTTAAGGTGCGAGCCAGTGGGGAAAGCCCCTTCCTGGGATGGTCACCACCGGCTTGACAGGCACTCCCTAGGTGCTGCGGAGCGAGGGCCGGGACCCCGGCCTCAGCGGTCTCCGAGCTTCCCGGAGCGCGGCCGGGCTCTCAGGTCCGGGTTCGCCGCCCGCCAGGGTCGCCGGAAACCGGAAAGGCGGGTGCGGTGCCCGGTTCTTACCCAGACCGCGGCGGCGGCAGCTCCTCGGGCGCTGGCTCACCGAACTCCTCGCCCACCTGGCACATACCCGTGCTGGGTCGCGCGACAGACAGCGAAGGTACCAGCGCGGGGACGCGCTCTGATAACGTCACGCGAGCGCCGTCGCCCGAGCCGAGGGCGGGGCGCTCCCTAAGACGTCAACGCGGCGCCGTCGCGGCCGTGACGCGCGGGCCGGGCCGGGCCGGGCCGGCCGGGACAGCGGTGGCGGCGGCGGCGGCGGTCCTGGCCCTGGGATGGCGATGTTCCGCAGCCTGGTGGCCTCGGCTCAGCAGCGGCAGCCGCCGGGCGGGCCCGCGGGCGGTGACAGCGGCCTGGAGGCGCAGTACAGCTGCCCCATCTGCCTGGAGGTCTACCACCGGCCTGTGGCCATCGGCAGCTGCGGCCACACGTGAGTGCTCCGGCCTCCAGGCGGCCACGGGGCCCGGCTCTGCCACGGGGAGGGGTCCGCGCCCTGCCGTGAGGGGCCCGAGGCCTACGGCGGCTCAGCGCAGCCTGCGAGCATCGCGCGCGGAGGACTCGGAGGCGGGGGGCGGGGTGGGGGGGAGGGGGAGGCTCCCTGTGCAGCGCTGGCCCTGCTTTCGGGGCGCATTCTGCCTCAGCCCAGCCTCCTGATCGCCAGCCCCGGGCACTCGACCCGACCACTCTCTTGGCATATGGGGATGACCTGCAGCACTGCCCGGTCTCGGGGTCCCGGGTCTCCAGGACTGCTTATGTCCTCAGCAAGCCTCCCCGGGTATTCAGAGGGCAGCAGGTGCGACCTCTGCGCCAGTCGCCTTGGATTTGGTCCTGTGAAGACCGAGTGGGCGGTTGTAAATAAATGTCTTGTGGTTCTTGCTGTCAACTCTTTCGGACCCGCTGTCTGCTTGTCTAGACTGTTAAGTTCCTTAAAGTTAGGAGAGGGGCTTGCCTGAGGTCTGGTGCTGTTTTGTTTTGATGAAGAACTTGGGTTACATCCATCACCGAGCAGTCAAGCAGGCTGGTCCTCGGGGACCAGTCACCAAGCACCTTGCTAGAGTTTCTAATTGCACCAGGGCCCACAGCGGGCTCCTTCAGGGTATTTCAAGAACAGAAGTCTGAGGATGTGGCTCTCCTCCCAGCTGACAGCTGCGCTCAAATCTTCTTGCAGCTGCCAGCCTTGTTGGGAGAGAGCTGAGATCAGGGTATCTCTGCTCTCTGACTCTCCGAGGGACTGAATACAGCTCTCGAGTAAAAAGCAAGATGGGGAGACGGGGCTGGAGGGCTTGGCTGCCAGAAGAGCTGCTGAGGAGGTGGGGCTTTCGCTCAAAAAAGTTGGGCTGAGGTATACTCTGGCTGGTAGGAGGCCTAGAATATTTGCAAACAAAGATAGCTGACTTGGAAGGCTGTTGATACAAAAGGGGAGCTGGAACTAATGGGTGGGTAAAGGACTGCTTATCACCCAGGGAGGTGGCAGGGACAGTGTCAGGATCCAGGAAGTCTTCGCTTTCCTTTCCCACCTCCCATCTGCCATGTCAAGCAGCACAAGAAAGCACTGCATACTGGTCTTGAAGGATACTGCACCTTACTTTTCATGCTGCTTGTGACATTTTGACAGGGGCAGCCTCGGAACAGGACTTGTTTTAAGATGTGTTCTGCATCTTTCAGTTCATCATTGAGAGAACTGTAAGGCTTATCCTGGTCCTAATATTTAGAAAGGCTTTCCTAGGCTTTGGGTGATGCCCCCTTGGCACTAACACTCACCCAACCATGGGCCACAGTATTTCCAGTCTCCACATCTGTGCAAATACGTATTTCCTCTTTCTTTTTTTCCAAATAAGTCTTTTCTTAAAATGTGGTTTTCAGAATACAGAACTACGTAGTTGTTGTGAAACATCGCCTATAAATGCCCTTCCTCCCATGCTTTTCATGGCAGAACCTGACCCATCTCCTCCTACATCTAAGGCTAGTCCTGCATGAACTTCTTCTACAGCTTCTGCTTTAAAAATACTTTCTCCCTGGCTTTCCCTTCTGGCTTGTTTTCCTGGTTATTCTGTCTCTGCCTCTTACTTCCCTAAGTCTCTTGCCTGGTGTTGTGAAGACGTGTGCAGATGCAGTTTTAAAGGCTCCTCCTTTCCTTTTAAAACCCTTGCTGGTGGTCTGGTTATTTCCCTCCATAGCTATCTGAATATAAGCAGTTTCCTTACACAAAGTAGATTTTCTGGTAGTGAGAACAGCCCTGTCTGGAGCAGGTAACCCTGCTCCAGCACGTAGACAGAAGAAGAAGTCATAGGGCTTTTGAGCAGGACGCCCCTCAGTGGAACTTGCGGAAGAGCTCTCAAGAACTCCCCAGAGGCCCCAGCGGAAGCTGGTTTTCTGTCACACTTGAGGGACATACTGGGTAGTGAGCCATAGCCAGAACCAAAAGCTGTATCACTGTTTCTAACCCTCTGATGGACCATCCCCCAAGGGTCTGTGTTTGTTTGGGGCAGGGTTCAGCCAGGCTACCTCCAGCCTTTATAACTCTTCTTTCGTCCCTTTTGTCAGTGCTGTCACATTTGTCACTGTATCTAAGTATCCCCACATGCAGGTTGTTCATGAACAGAGGTCATAGAAAAATTTAAAAGCTCATGTTTAATGGGAACCATAGGAAATGATAATAATAGATGTTTTCTGAGTGCTCCCTGCATGCCACAGCTCAGTGAGGCAGATACTGTCATTATTCCTTTTGTACAAGGAAAACAACACACAGAGAGACTGAGTAAAGTTCCCAAATGTCACAGCAAAGCCAGGATTTGAGCTTGGGTAGTCAGGCCAAGCCAGCCTCTTAGCCACTCTCCCCTACCACCTTCAGCAGCCCCCACCCCCCTCAGCACCGCCCCCTCGCCACCATTTGTAGTCTTGGAATAGCCACTGCAGACCCTGAGGACTGCTGAGCCTTTGCACTCCTTTGCCCAGCTGCACCCAGGCCAATGAGCTGGCTTCTCTAGGCAGGATCCCAGAGGACCCAGGAGTTTCTGTCACTCTGGAGAGCACAAACCTTGGACAGGCGCATGGAAGCTTGGGTCCACAGGCAGCTCACCTGGATCTGTGTGTGGGTGAGCCAAGTCAGATGGGCCAGGATGTGAGTGAGTGAGCAAGTGACCACCCGGAAAAGGCTTTGGAAGTCAGTCTCTGTGCTCAGGACAGCTCCAGGTGCTTGGGGCCTGGCCTGCTTGCCCTCCTTGGTCTCTGAAACATTGGCCTACCCTAGTGTACGTATGCGTGCACAAGAAGCCAGGGTGGGAGTGAGACACATTGGTGGTGCCACTACAGCCCGGGGTCCATGCAGTAGCTGTCAGGCTACTCCAGCCGTGCCAATGGGCTTGGGATGGATGAGCAGACCCCTCAGCTGCCTTCTTCAGCTGAGAAGCTGCCCTACACCAGCCCCTCGGGCAGACGCTGGCAGGAACCTCCTGGGAGAGAAGCAGGCACTGTTAGTCTACTGTGGCTCTCAGCACACCACAGTGATGATGCCGGAAATTAGGCCATGAACTTGGCCACCTCGTGGACACCCGATTCTGCCTCCAGCTCCTCAGGGACCATGACACGAAGACAGGCAGTGCTGCGGGGCTGGCGGGTAAGTCTGGGGGTCAGGCAGGGGGCTGTGCAGGGCTGTGCATGCCTTCCCAAGATGCCCAAAGCTTCTCTGCCTCCTGTTGGAGGACAGCGGGGCGCCCTCCATCCCAGTGTCCTGTGCGTCTCTCGTCAGAGACCTGCTCCTCTTGAGGCCTGCACTGGATCCTGCCTTCTGCCGATGATGTGGTGATGGCTTGTCCCGACGTGTGGTCCTCTGTCCTTCTGCATGTGTTTTTACAGTTTTATCGAGATACAATTTCCTCATTTAAAATGTACCATTCAGTGGTTCATAGTATATCCACGGCACTGAGCAACCATCACCACAACCAATATTACATTCTCATCACCCCAAAAAGTCAAACCCTACATCCCCACCTCCCACAACCACTAACCTGCTTTCTGTGGATTTGCCTGTTCTGGACAGTTTGCATAAATAGAATCACACACTATTTGGTCCTTTGTGACAAGTTTCTTTCACTAAGCATGACGTTTTCAAGGTTCCTCCAAGTGGTCACATCTGTCAGCACACACTGTCTCTCATGGCCGAGTCGTAGTCCATCACAGGGATAAGCCGAGATCTGTGTGTCCGTCACCCATCAATGGACACGGGGTTCTTTCCTCTTGGCTCTTGTAACTGGTGCTGCGTGAACACTCGTGTGTGGATTTCCTGCAGCCTCCCCATTGTGACCACCTAGCCAGCACTTTCCTCCAGAGACTGAGTAAAGTAAGCAGCTTCCCCTGGCGATTAGGCTAAGCAGATCCTGGGACAGGTGAGAGGGACAGCTTTGGAATCCTCACCAGAGCAACACGGGTGGGTGTGCGGTGTCTTCTTTGCATGTCTGCTGTGATACCTGGCAAGCTCTCACCAGGTGCAGGACATAACAAGTGGGCTAACCTCCTTCCTCTGCAAGACAGGGGTTGTCAGAAGACTGCACTCTGATGGCCTCAGGTGTCAGGCTTAGCCAAGCCTTCTCTTGTGTGCCAAGGTTAATTCATTAATTCAAGTGGTGACCAGCCAGGTGGTGCAGCACTGGAAGCCAGTGTGTAGGAGGAGGGCCTGGGGTTGAGCAGTAGGGGACTCTGGAGGTGAAAGTCTGATGGCAAAGGGAATTCTGACCCCTTAGCTTAGGAGTCCTCTGTACACTCAGGAAATTCTCCATCCCTGTGTCCCATACGGCTCCGCCCCACCATGGCCCAGCCTGCTTTCGCACACAGGAGGGAGTGGAGGAGTACGTACCTTGGTTTCCTGTGGATTCATTGCAGTCTGCTGATCACTATCTTTCTCATGCATCTGAGCCCAGCTGCCGTGATGGGGCTTAGCATGTGCTCTTCTGGGGCTGTGGAGGCTCCATATTAGTGTCTCCAGTTCCAGGTTCCACGTCACAGCTATGTGGTCCCTATAGCATTTCCTATGAAGCTGGACCAAGGTGGTCCTGTGATCAAGCGCCTTCTCCCTCTCTCCCCTGCTGACCAACTTTGTCCCTGAATGAGTGGCGCACTCTTCTGCAACATGGGGGTGCTTGTAAATTCCAGCTGAGGGGCACAGGGAAGGAGGGCTCACTGCACATGCAGCATACACGGGATGTGGCATCTCCAGGGACAGGTGCCTAGAACTCAGGGTTGCAGGGAGCCTCTGGTGCCCAAGTATGTGCCCAGAGCTGGGAGCGTCATTGCTGGGCAGTCAGGAGCACAGCCCCTCCTGTCACTGGGCATCTACCCACTAAAGCCTAGCAGGAGCCTTTCCTGCCTGGGGATGGGGCTCTGTCCCAAGACTGGTGTTGCTCACCTGCCAGCTTTTGGCCTGATCCATCCAATGAGTCCTGGGCCCCTGGGGCCCTGCAGTTTCCTCTCTTGCCATTGTCAGTGATTTTACTCCCCAGAGCTTAGTGGTTGAATGGTCTCCAGGGCCCCTGTGCTTTCTCCATGTCCTTGAGCCCCCTGAGGTCTTGTTATCACTGGGTGGTGGTGAGACTGTAAGGCTGAACCCCAGCCTCCTTCTGTAGCCAGAATCTTGCTGGGACCAGGCCTTGGGGCCAGCACAGGTCCTATAGAGGCACAGCTAGCTCTGCCTGGCTCCAAGATATGGCAGAGCATCCCAAGAGCCCACAGCTGGGAGGGAACCCTTTAGCCCATCTAGCCAGTGGGACTTGGGCTCAGAAGTGAGTGTCTCCAGAAATACACAGTTGGCAGCAGAGAGTTGCTGCCCCATGTGTGCTGGAGCCCATGCCCCCTGCCCCCTGCCCCCTGCAGGTTCTGCGGGGAGTGCCTCCAGCCATGCCTGCAGGTGCCATCCCCTCTGTGCCCGCTGTGCCGCCTGCCCTTTGACCCCAAGAAGGTGGACAAGGCCACCCATGTGGAGAAGCAGCTCTCCTCCTACAAGGCACCCTGCCGGGGCTGCAACAAGAAGGTACCCCACCCTGAGGTGCTTCCTGGGCCGGGAGGGGGCTTTGATCTGGTACTTGGGCCCTGGTTCTGCCCTCCAGCAGTGGAACTGGGCTCTTCCCTTTCCTGCTGAGGACCTGAAGGCTCTGCTTGGCCCCTCCCCCACAAGGCTGAGCCCTGCTTCCCCTTGGCCATGTTGTGTGTCACATGTCGCAACCTCCCACCCCACTGCCTGGCTCAGGCTCTGGGTCACTTGTGTGCATTGCACCTGATTCAGGGACACTGGGCCTGAGCCAAAACCCACCCCAGACGCGGCCTCGACGCTCCAGTGATCCACCCACTGCAGCTGGACATAGGGAAGAGGAGGGCAGCTGGGGGCCACAGGCAGAATGGAATGCCTCAGCAGCCTCTGTCACCCACCCTGGCCTGCCTGTACCATCCTGTCCCCGGAGCCAGCCTCACCACCCTCCCTAAATCCACTGCTGCCCCAGGGCTGGGAGGTCCTGCCTCCCGGTGTGCTGGACCCAGAACTGTTTTGGAATTTACATTTTCAGACTTTGCCATCTTTCTGGTTAACAAGTTCTACCAACTCATCGCAATGGAAAGCAGCCCCTGGTTGCTTTACCTTAAAGGTCAAAGGTCTGAACTTCTGAGGCTGCCCAAGGACCTCGGGCTGCGGGGGCTTCCTTCAAGCTCAATGCGCCCCTCCCCCAGGCTTCTCCCCTCGAGTCCTCCTATAGTTTCGTATATGAAGCAGCCCTGGGCAGAGCCAGTATCGGGAAGCCATCTCCTGTTACCCTGGACACTCAGGGACTGTACCCTGTGCTCATGGAGGCAGTTGTCCCCCACTTACCCTCCCTTGCTGCTTCCTCAGTTCTGTGAACTAGCCTCCTGTTGGTGACATGTTTACCTCCAGCCTCTTGGCATTCGTGACATGGCAGGAGGATGGTGTCCACTCCCCAGGGAGGGTTGACCAAGATTCCCCACCTGCCCGAGGGAGTCGGCGCTCCCCTCCCCGCTTGCCTTTCTCTGAGCTGGGTCCCCCCTGGACCAGAGAGCTCATGACTCAGGTGGCCAAGGAGAAGGTTGTGCTGTGTTTGGCTTGGTTTCTTTTGGTAAGGAGTTTTGTCAGACGTTCAGCTGTCTAAAAGGATTTTGTCTGTTGGTTCCTGTTATGAGGTATATTTTCCTTAAACGAATGTGCTTCCCATTCCCTCAGGGTTTGTACCTGCCCTTCTGTACCTCCCCAAGGACCCCAGCTGGGGCATGCTCCCTTCCAGGGGCTGGTGGCTGACACCGGCCCCCTGTGCAACCACAGCAGCACTTCCCTGGGGTCTCAAGTCTGTCTCCATCCATCGGTGTTTCTTCTCCAGCAGGGACACTGGGCCCCGGAGAGAGGCCCCCAGAACCTGCTTACGCATGCTGCTGGGCCATGAATGGCAAGAGCAGGACCAGCCCGCTTGCTGGCGGTCCTCTGATCCTCTGGAGCCTGAGGTTTGCCCCGACTCCCCCACTGCCTGACCCCCGCCCTACCTCTCCTTCTAGGTGACACTGGCCAAGATGAGAGTGCACATTTCCTCCTGTATGAAGGTCCAGGAGCAGATGGCCAATTGTCCCAAGTTTGTCCCTGTGGTGCCTACGTCCCAGCCCATTCCCAGGTAAGCTGCCCTGCCAGGGGTCCTCAGAGTCCCTGTCTGTTGTGGGGGCAGCACTGCTCTGCCCTGAGAAGCCGGGAGGGGCTCTGCTCCGCTCTATAGAGGGTCTCACCGCCCTGCAGGAACAGAACCCAAAGAGGTCCCATGCCAGGCCCCTGTGTCACCTCCCAGCAGGGGAGTGCGGTCCCCAGAAAGGCTGGGGCTGGACAGATGCCTCCTCAGGGCACATGGCCCATCTTCCCCCGCTTGCCCTGCCATGTCAGAGAAGGAGACGGACCAGGATTTTACAAGGCGCAAGTAGGTCCAGAGCAGTTGCAGGGGGATGTGTAGGGGGCGGGGCAGAGGACCTCACCTTGGCCAAGGTCCTCAAGACTCTAGCTGAGTTTCCTTCCTGCTGGCCACCCAGGGTTCATGGAGGGAGGGCAGAACATGCCTGTGTTGGGGTAGGCAGGGCCGGGCTGCAGGAAGGTGGGCAGTACCTGGCCCAGCCACCGCTCACCCCTCCCTCCCCAGTGCTGTCCCCAACAGGTCCACCTTCACCTGCCCTTACTGCGGCGCCCGCAACCTGGACCAGCAGGAGCTGGTGAAGCACTGCGTGGACAACCACCGCAGTGACCCCAACCGCGTGGTGAGCATCCGCAGCCAGCCCCCCTGGGTGCCCAAGCCCCACTGTCCACCCAAAGTGCCTTCCTGGGACCCCGGGGTGGGGGCCCACTGCCCACTCTGGCTCAGCTTCACCTCAGCATCCCCTCTTCCAGGTGTGCCCCATCTGCTCGGCGATGCCCTGGGGTGACCCCAGCTACAAGAGCGCCAACTTCTTGCAGCACCTGCTCCACCGGCACAAGTTCTCCTATGACACCTTCGTGGTACGTCTCCTGTCCCCCGCCCCAACTTCCTGCCCTTAACCAGCCTCAGGCCCACAGCTCAAAGGGAACTGGACACACAGAGGCCTCTGGGTTTCTGTGGGAGCCGCCTGTGGTTTGGCCGTCACACCTACGTGGCTGCTACAGGGCCTCAGCATCTGCGCAGAGCAGTCCGTGAGGGCCCCTTGGTGCTGCAGGGTCCCTTACTGGAGAGCTCTCTACAGATGGGGGGAGCATCTCTGGGAGAAGCAGCCACAGGTATGGTGGCTGTCACAGAGGCACCATCTCCCTGCCAGGACAGAGTTCCATGGTGGGCAATGGGCTGCCCTCAGGTGCTTTTTGGAAAAAAAACAGAGGGACTTCACCACCTTAAACTTCTACTCTCCCTCTCCCACATGTGTGGGTCGGAATTGTGCCTGCCCCAGGCCAAAAGACCCTTTTCAGGCTCTTCCTCCTACTTGGCCCCTCTTCGCCCAGCCCTGTCTTCCTGTCCCCACCAGCCTCCAGGCACCTGGGTGGATGGGAGGGGAGAGGGGTGTCAGGTAGTGGGGAATAATCACTTGTGTTCCTATCTGACCTCCGGGTCCCAGTGGCTAGAGGCATGGCGCTCTCCAGTTTTCCTGCTCATCTCCAAACCCGTGTTCTCAGAGCTGAAAGGCTCTGAGTTCTACCCCTCCCACAGGCCTGCTGGACAGGATCTGCTGGGTGTGTGTCTGTTGGGTGGGTGTCTGCTGAGCAGCTGCAAAGGCCCCATGCTGCCCTCGGGGAAGCAGAGAACTTGGGAGAAGCCAGACAGCGATCCCACATGTGGGCAGCCCTTTAACCTCCCACAGAGCTGTTGCCACGGACACGGATGACCTCATGACTGTGCAGGGCCTCGGTCGTGCTGAAGGGGGGTGGGGGATTAGAAGTGGTAGCACTGTTCTGTTTGGGGTGAGCTGACAGAGGAGGTGGTCCTGAGAGACCACTGACACAGCTGGGCTTGTCTGGTCCCTCTTGTCCCCCAGCCCATCTCCACTTCCTGTCTTCCAGGACTATAGCATCGATGAGGAAGCCGCCTTCCAGGCCGCCCTGGCCCTGTCTCTCTCTGAGAACTGAAGGCACAGCTCAGCCACCAGGACCAAGCCTTTCTGCCTCGAGGGACAGGACTGTGCTGGCTCTCTGTGGTCCGGCGCCTGCATTGGAATGCGCCTTTTGGGCCAGGTGAGGCCTCCATCATTGCAGGAGGCGAGGCAGTCCCCAAGATTGCCAGGGCCCAGGAGACTGCTGTCCCCTCACCATCAGAGGACAGTTGTCTGTGCTCCTGGCCAAGCATGGCTGGTTTCTTCGGTGCTTCGGGCCGAGCAGGCGGCCCTCGCAGGGCTGGCCTGTTGAGACTGAGAGCAGTCAGCAGTCTGTCTCTCTCAAAGCCATGATGCCCTCCCCGTATGGAGGGGGAGCCCCAGCGACACACCTGACCGGCCACCAGCGTCGGCAACACCCCCCGCGCACCTGGTACTGGCTTTGTGATACCTAGAAATTCTGGCATTTTTCTATATTATCCAGTGTGACAACCTTTTCACATTTTATAGAGCAAAGACAAAGCAGTTACTCTTCATATTGCAATACCTGTGTTTGACTAGGAACAATAGTATTTTTATGGAACATTTACAAAATTATATTTTTTAAAAAAATCAATCAAAAATAAACAGTTGTGGGATCAAGCTGGGGAGGCAAGGAGAGATGGGGCAGGTGTAGGCGCCGAGATGAAGCTGTGGGCTTTCAGTCGTGGGCACAGGACGAAGGTGGCCATGCCCTAGGCCATCCTCAGTGTTTCCCAGGGCTCCTGTGGTTGGTTGTCGTTTCCCTCGGATGAGGACCAGGAAGAGATCCCAACACCCTGGCCACTTGCAGTGACTGCTGGGCTGTTCTGAGGCCTCCTCCTGCTTGGGGTCTTGGCCTCAGCCCTGCTGTTACCTTCCCAAGGCAGGGCCACCCCCAGCGGTTGGCAGAGTTGGGGACAGGGGCTGGGGGTGGGGGCCTTTGCAAGGTTGGGCTTGGCTAGAAAACACGTGTCAGTACTCTCGTTTGGTTCCTGGCATAAATTATTGCTGTCTTTCAAAAAAATTTAAATAAACTGTTTCAAAGCATCTCTAGCAGCCTGGACCAGTGGGTTTCATTTTGTAAATATGAAAAGTGGATGGCCGGCGTCGAGTCACTGCCACTTTCCTTTGCATGAGGCCTGCAGATGTGCATCTGTCCCCAGGCAGCTCCAGCTCAGAGTGGAGCTGGCTTCAGGGTCACCCATGAAGAGGACACAGCAGCCAGGAGGAGTGCCATGGGGCAGCTGTCCTGCCGAGGCCCTCTCCCCTTTTGGCCTCTGCCACCAGCAGTCGCCAGGAGGACCAGATCCTCCCGCTCCTCCCATGGGCACAGTGCCTCCACAGTACACAGGAGGCTCCTCAACCTGTGCCCCTTACTCCCGGCCTATGTCTGCCTCCTTTAACAGGTTCTTGACCTGCATCTGGTCCCCTGTGATAAACCCAGGCACAAGTTTGCTGGGTGTTGGTGGCTTTCGCCTCCTTCCTGGTCCTGAGATGGGGTCTGCTGAGGCCGGTAGGCTGGGCACCTCTCCGGACTCCCTGGCTGGGGCTGGTCTGAAGGGCGTCTGTTCTGGTGCCGAGGCGGCCATGGTGGCCTTTGGAGTGGTCTTCTGGAGGCGCTTGGGGTGAAGCCCCACAGTTCTGCAGTCCCCACGTGGTGGCCACTCTCCATGTTGCTGGTTCTTGGCACTCCGCAGCCTTCCCCACAGCCTTCCTCGTGCCCCTGCATGCGCTCTCAGCCCCTGAGCCTCGCACAGCCACTGGAGGGTCATGAAGAGCCGTTTGGACATTGGTGCCTGGCCACTATCACTGTCACAGACCCTACTGCTCCCCAAGTCACTATGAGCTTTTCAAGCTGGCAAGAATTACCTGCTGGCCAGTGTTTTGATGGCTGGTCATCAGGGCCGATTCCTGCACCAGGCTCCCTTACCAGGTGGGGCTGTGTTCTAGACCATTCCTCTATGAAGGAGGTGGGTCTCCTGAGCTTAAAGCTGTGGCAGGGCCAGGCAAGCAGAAGTCTCCACAAGCAATCACTCGAGGGGAGAATATGACTTGGGCTGAAGTTACCCCTTTAGAAGCAGTTGGCCTCGGACACCTTTGTTAGGAGCCACTGACCGTCCCCCCCCCTCTGACTGTCTGGCCCCGCAAACTGTGGATGCTGGGCTCCAGGGAGCAGCAGAGGCACCTGACATCCTATCCTTTTCATCGCCTTCCAGAGGGAGGCCTGTGATGCAGCACACCACAGGGAGCTGTCTGAGTGTAGACGCAGCTTCGTCCAGGGCTGACAGGAAAGAAAGGGTGGTACAGCAGCTGAGGTCCCCTCCTAGAGGAGGCTGAAAGGCTGGGACCCTGGGACCTTGGCCCCAATGAGGCCTTCTTGCCCCACCCTGCTGACTGGCCTACCAGGCACACAACCCCAAGCACAGACTCAAGGCCATACTCACTGAAGGGACCTGGAGCCAGCTAAGGCAGTACAGGGACCAACTGGGCTCTGGTTGCTGGTGTGGATGCTTCCCCTCCTTCCTGCTGCCCCATCTCCTCTCCACCCTCCAACCCAGCACCTTCTTCCCCTCATGGTCCTCCCCTGCACCCACATCCAAAGTACTGACCTCCTCCAGGAGAGGCCGAGTCTCCCCTTGGCCAAAACCCTTGTCTCTTCTTCCCCTAGAACAGCCTGCACATCCTGTCTGGACATGCAGCGGCTATGGTTTGGGGCTGTCCACAGGGGCCCATGTCTTGTCCCCAATTAGGTCTCGAGCTCTAGAGCGGGGCTGGTGTTGGAGTATGTATTCACCCGCTGGCCATCAGCCAGGGCTGTCCACACCCAGACAGCCTGCCACCCACCCCTTCTGGGGGATAGTATGGTGCTGTTCCCATAGGCCCAGGCTGCTTAGTCGTCATGGCCCACAGTGCCCAGGAGTCCTGGAGGCAGCCTCAAGGTGTCTCGGCAGGTCCTGACCTCACCATCTGCCTGTCTGGGAGATGATGTCTGGGTGATGGGGCCAGAGAGCCACACAGGACACATGGAGTCACACTGGGCACACAGGGTTCCTGGGGCCTATGGGACATATGGGGAACATGGGACATGTGGTACCCAATGGGACACGTAGGGCACATGGGACACATGAGCCATACTACTGCTCCAGAATGGTGTCCAGGACAGTCTTCCCAGGGGAGGGCATCAGCATGAACCCCATATGATGGGGGTGCATGCGACCTGGATCTGCAGACCCTCAGGCTGAAGCCACTGCACCAGCAGCCTCCTCTTACTTTGGATGAAATCTGAAGTGGAGCCACATGTCTGAAATCCATGTAGTGGTGCTTCCCAGTGAGAATGCAGGGCCTGGACCACAGCTGAGACGCAAACCACAGACTCAAGCCAGCCCCTCATGTCCCTCCCCAGGTCCCACCACAAATCTGCAGGGCAGCCAGAGGCCACAAGTCTGCATCATAGGCCTCCCAGTGCCCTGAGTATGAGCTGACCCAGGGACTCACCACTCTAAGCTGGGAGTTCCTAAAGTCAGGGTCCCTTCTACCTTGACAAACACAGGGACCAATAATCCTCAGCAGCTTTTCTCTGCAGCATACAGTCAGGCAGACTTTATATCCCGGGCCCACTCATCTAAGCCCTGGGGTGTGCCTGACTGGAGGTGGCATGCCTTTCATGTTAGGTACCCTCTACTGCCTAGAAAGTGCCTACAGTTCCCAGGTACCTGCGACCTTCTCTGCTAAGGGAGAGGCACCAGCGTCTAAAGGCAGGACACCCACAGCAGGATCCCCTGGCTCAGGTCGGTCTCCCTTCACTAGCCTAAGGCTCTCGAGAACTAGCTGCCAGCTCTGGGCACTCATGGGCAGCAGTGTAGACACACAGGGTGGGGCTGACAATGGTCATGCAGGCTCACTGCTGAGTGGCCTTCTGGCAGGCTTGACTCAGCCTGGGTTTGCAGGACTCCAGGCGAGTCTTTTCAGGAAATACAAGTGTGCACAGGTGCCTGGCACCAGAAAATAAACAAACAAGTCTACCTGCTTTACCTCATCATCAGGGGGCCCAGCACACCTGCCACACAGAGCCATACCCTCCCCCAATCCCTTGGACATGCAGAGTGGTACCTTGGGGTTCATCTAACCCAGGGCCATCTTGATTTAGGCTCACAAGCCCCGGGGAAAATAGACTGAAGTCACTATTATCGTTTCCGAGATGAAGTAAGAGATTCCAAGAATGTGTCATTAGAGGCGAAAGGCCTGACTTGGCCCGAGCATGGGCTCTTCCTACGGGCACACTTTAACAAGCCCCGAGGCATCAGTGGAGAACAGATGCCTCCGTCCCCAGGGTCTGGTGAGAGGGAGGGTGTGTCTTCATGACCCAGCTGCAGTCAGTCTGCCCAGGCATGGGGGGTGAGCCAACCCCATCAGAGATGACTCTGAAAAGGCTGTCTGCACCTGTCCTCCCGTCCTCCATCCTCCCATGGTGCTCATGCCCCACACTATGGATCTTCCTTCTAGCACTGAGATATGAGGACTCCCCACCTCTGTCCCACCCTGAGCATGCTCCTGGGGAAAGAGGCTTAAAAGCATTCACTACAAGGCATCCAGGACTGATGGGATCCAAGGCACCTTCACACAATCAGCCTCAGGAATGCACACTCTCAGGCAGCTGAAAGCCAGCCTGGCCTCCCACCTGGAGCCTGGGCCTCAGCCCAAGAAGACAGGCAGTGAGATGGAAACAAGGCTGGCTAAAACAGGCCATTTTCCTCTGAGTGCTGCCCCCATAGCCACAAGTATGGCCAGTGGCTGGGCCGCTCTTGGTATGGGCTTCTCTCCAAGGATGAGCAGAAGAGGCAGGAACTGGCAGACTTTCGTTGAATTGCACGTCACTCGAGAGTCTATGCTATCAAACCCTGAAAACACTTGGGAGAGAAGGGGCAGGCGGGTACAAGAATGGGCCACTGAGAAGTGCAAGCAGCACCAATGCGGTATTTTTTTCTAGAAACCATGAGCACATCTGGTGCATGGGTTTCTGGGGCTGTGGTTAGCTCTCCTTGATTATCTATCTGGACCCTCACTGCAAATCAGGGCAAGCCAGGCCACCGTGTGCATGAGTGTCTGCAGCAGCTAAAACAAGTGCCACAGCCGCGTGGCTTCCACAACAGCAAAGCTCAGACGTCCGAGATCCAAGCGCCGGCAGGGCTGGTTGCTTCCAAAGGCTGTGAGGGAGCATCCATTCTCTTCTTGCTCTCCAGTTCTCCAGGCTCTGGCAGCCACCAGCATCCTGGGTCAGAATGCATCATTCTCACCTGTCGGCTTCAACACAGCCTCCTCCCTGCATCTTCATGTCATCTGCGCTCTGTGTGTATCTGTGTCTAAATATCCCCTTTCGTTAGAATACCAGTTAGTGGACTGAGGCCACCCTAAGGACCGCATCTTGACTACACCTGCAAAGACCCTATTTCCAAATAAGGCCACAACCCCAGGTGCCAGGGTTAGGACTTCGACATCTTTCCAAGACACATGCTTCAACTCCAACACTGTCCATCTGCTCATTGTCAGCATATGCAAAGTAGAGAAGATCTAGGTGTGAGCTCCAGCTTGGTGCCACCTGAAAAGGTAGACTCCCTGACTGCAAGAAGGCTGCAGGAGCCACACCTGTCACCAGTGTTGCTGAGGGCCCCTTGAGAATCTGAACTGCCCTGACCCAGCCCAGGGACAGAGCCCAGAGGTGTCTTGCTAAACGTGGTAACCAGCATGCTAGGCCAGCGGAGATGCCTTTGGACCTCTCAGCCCCACTGCTGGCTTTTTTGGGGTGTGCCTTGAAGGGACTCCAGATCCTGCAGTCAGAGGTTCCTAGAGAACCTGCCCTAAGCCTGGCTGCCTGTCATGAGGGCCCCAGGGCTCAGGAGGCGCATCTTGGAGTCCTGGGCATGTTCTGGCTGGCAGGGCTTAGCTCCTTGGTTGGAAGCTGCTGCAGAAGTGAGAGCCAGCTGAGATGCCTCTCTTGCAAGCCTCAAGGACAGGCTGTGCCTTGCTGCTCTCTGTGCCCTGGTGGCTGGGTGACTGACAGGCACAGCATACTGACCAAGTGAACGTGAGGCTGCATGTGCCAAGGTTCAGATGCTACAGTGAGGGCAGATCCATAAGATGGGGATGTCCAGTCCATCACTGTAAGAGAGAATCACCGAACATGCGGTTCTTTGAGTCTCTTCAACAACCTGCTGGAGACGAGGGGCCAGTTCCACTGTGCAGAGAAGAGTGCAGAGAGGGTGAGAGGGATGAGGAGCTGGGAACCAAGCTGTGGACCCAACGGGCCACTTCCCTCAAGGCCAAGGTTCTCCCACTGATGCCCAGCTCTGTGACACATGTGAACAGTTCCTGCAACTTCACGCACGCACAGACGCATGTGCACACACATGCCTGTGTGTGTACTGTATGTAAGCATGTATAGGACACAGACCTGCACACATGCACATACACACGTGCACACACATTGACACTTATGTGCACATGGCACATCCTTGCCTCGTCTCCGCTCAGTTCTCACTTCTGTCCCAGCCCACAAGACTCTCTTCAGCACCCAACATCACTCTCTGGCATTCCCTAGGGTGTCTAGGCCTCCATTTCCTGTCTTATAAGCTCTGTGTAGAGGGTTGATATCCCCTCTCATTACCTCCATATCACACAGGATGTGTCCACTGAACCCCATTTTAAGAACCAGTATCACCTTCAATAATCAGGCCCCAAAATAGAATTAAGTTCCCCTTCACTGGGGGTAACCAAGAACATGCTGGTCACCAATCTGACCAGATGTTGGGTGCTGGAGCATTGGATCCAAGTTTCCACAAGTCTATAAACTTGGACAGCTGGGAGGTGCCCTAAGTCAGGATTTCCCAACCACATCCACCCTTCCTCAATAAATACTCCACACACTGACACAGGGGGCCATTGTTGCCATGGATGATGCCCCAATGTGAAGGCCATCTGCCCAGGGTCTGAGACAGCCAAGCCCCAGCTGCGAGGCTTAGCTCTGAGCACTGTTCCAAGAGTCTCAGTGCCAGGCTCTCCCCCAGGCCCTGGTACCTTCACACACATATCTGCAGTCAAGAGCACAGACAGGGGCTCACCCCTCCAACCCACAGGGACATGCGTGCCCAGGGCTGTGCTGTTTGGGGACTTTTGATCTAGTCCAACGAACATTGCTGAACCCCTGCTGTGGACCTGAGCACATGCAGGCACTGTGAAAGAATGAGGGCTCTCACCTGGCCCAGAGGAGTGGGGGTTCCACAATGGCTCATGGAACCCAATTGGTAAAAAATGAGCATCAGTGGGACACAGATGTATATGTGCACACACCACATAGGTAGTACCAAGCACTATCACAGTCACTATAAGGTAGCATACAAAGAGAGTATAAACATACACATAAAAAGAGAAAACATCAACATAAATGGAATTGTAACATCCGACCTGCTGTTTCTGGGGCTACCCTTCTTCCTGACTTGGAACTCGCCTGTTGGCCTGGTGGGTCACTAATAAAGGCAGATGGGCTGAGTGGCAGCCTGGCTTTCAGAAACTGTCATTCCCTGGGTCCTACGTGCTCAGGAAGATTGCTATGGTTTCTCTGCGGGAAAAATGGACCTCGGTTCCCTGCAAGTCCTGCTCTAGGTGACAGAGGGAGCTGGTGGGAAGTGGGTTTCTCGCCACAGAGTAGGGTGTGGGGCTTCACTGCCAGGCACAGCGGTGATACTGAGAAGGACGCAGAGCAGATGGGGACAGCCACACCCCATTCCCTGGGGCACTCAGCTGGGAAAGGCAGATGCTGAGGTTTTCCCTGTGGGTCCTACGTGGGTCCAGCCCAGACACAACCGTGTGAGTCACAGCCAAAAGTGAGCCTGTGCCACCATAGGAGGGCAGTTCTGAGACACTGGGACCGCACATTTCTCTTCAGGTCATTTGTTATGTCAGCCCTAGGGAAGGGATAAACTGCCCCTACCCAATGGCACTCTAAGGACTCTCGCATCCCTGGGGGCTTTCCAGGATGAAATCAACAGATTCTCCATAGGAGTGTTCCAGCTTCCCTAAATAAATCATCTCTCTGGGGATTAAGAGGGTCATCTTGGCCTGGGGTCACACAATGCGTGGCTGGGTGGGTGGAGGGTTGGCCCAGGTATCTGCAAGTGTTATCTATGTCTGGGGAGGGTGAGTGAAAGAAGAGAGGGTATAAATAGAAACTTTTCGAGGTCCAGGAACAGGTGAATAAGCAGAAGGCAGCCACATGTCCTCTGAAAGCTACACACGTGGCAGTGTGGTGCCAGGCCATGGCCCAATGGGAGAGACGCCCCCCTTCTCACCAAGCAACAGGCAAGGTACACAAGCCTTGGTAAGGCTGGGATTGCGGGCCCAGGTCCCAATCCCACCGCTTCCCAGCTTCTTGTTGCCTCAGTTTTCTCATCTGCAAAACTGTGGGAACGTAAGACACTGTGTGACACGGCCCTCTCTCCACTGTCTCTTCACGGGCTTCTACGACTCACCACCATCCGCACCGTGCCTCCCAGGCCCTCAGATGGCAAAGAGCACTCAGCTGTGTGCAACATCTGGGACTCAACAGACTCTACTTGGCAGGCAGGCAGGCCTGCTGCACAGCCATGGGCATGCCCCGTGGCTATCAGGAGGCACCGTGTCTACCTGCCCAGGGACCCTCTCTGACCCCTGAACTCATGAACCCTCCACACAAAAGGGACTAGACTCCAGAGCTGACTCACCCAGTTCTTTTCCACACTGAGAATTCCAAATGACACTGCAGAACGGACACACGTGGCTGCCTAGCATCACAAGCGAGCTGCTGCAGAGTGCACACGCTTCGCCCTCTTTGATTAAACTTCCCATACCAGCATGTCTGAACCCTTCCAGAATTCCAGGCTATGTCCCTTCTCCCACCAAATGAACTTTCTGAGTGCCTGGGGACAACTCCTAAAGCATTTTCTCCAGAGGAAGGGACATACTAGAAAGGGGGCTCCACCAGGCCAGCTGACGCTCCTGGTGGGCATGCCGATTAGCTGAGTCAGCGTTGGCGTTCATCAATGTGCTCATCAATCCTACCGTTGCGGGTTCCCGCAGGAGGTGGAGCGGGTGTAACCGGCTGGAGCGAGGGTTCTCCGAAGCTGGGCTCCGCTCATGCTTCCACGCCCTGTGCACCGGAGAGGCCTGGGCTTCTACCCAGCCCTGACCTCCGCCCTTTAGTCGGAGGCAAGTGGGTGCGCCAGGCCCCAGGGGTCGGCGTGACTCTCGGCGCACGCCAGAGAGGTCCCGTGGGCAGGACACTCCAGCCACGCGCTACCGCCCCAACGCCGCGCACCTGTCTTGGGCGTGGCCCCGAAGCCGGGTCCCGCAGCTCCGCCCCGCCCCTCCCCGCCCCGGCCGCGCCGCTCGCTGGTTGGCCGAGCCGGTGCGCTATGCTAATGAGTCTGACCCTGCCCGCACCTGCCGCGCGCTGCGGACTGGCGCCCACGGACTTACAAGTGGAACCCGCGCCTGTGAGGAGCCATGCCGCGCTCCTTCCTGGTGAAAACGCACCCCAGCACCAGGGTCCCCAACTATGGGCAGCTGGAGACGCAGAGAGGTAGGGGCCGACGGGCACCCCAGCCAGGGCCTGGGCTGCTGCGGGGCAGGAGGAAGAGCGGCGGGGACACCTGTCCCAGGTGGGAGGAGAGGAGTTAGCTCTCCAGCACAGCTGGGGCCGAGGCCCCGGGCTGGAGGTAGGTAGGTCGCCCGAGTCGGGCGGAGCAGGTGAGGCGTTTCTCCCCTACTTAGAGAAGTTTCTAGGCCCCCCATTCCCTCTGGGCTCACCCACTATGGCTTGGTGCCCCCATCCCAGCTAAAGGAACCCGGAGCCACTTCCTGGGGCTAGAAGTTTGGAAGGGGTGCCAGAGATGGTGGGGAGAGAGATGGAGGGACACCTGGGGGCTGCCGTCCAAACGCTCCCACGGAGCATCCTGTCTTGGATGGTGACCACAGGGGACAGGAATTGTGACCATGGGCTCTATGGTGCCAAGACCCTGCTTGCCTAGAGTTCCTCAGCCCCCTCCAGTGCCCCCTCACACTTCCCATGGGTCTCCTTTACTCAGGCCTCTCCTCACCCCAGTGCAGGTTGCCCAGGGCAGGCTGGGCTAAGGCGCTGCAGTCCTCTCCCCGGGGCTCAGTGGGGAGATGGGAGGCCAGGCACCCAACACTGTCCCCTCATTCCCATTACCTGCTAGGCACGAGGACTCAAGGTCCCAGAGCAAAGGCCTCTAGAGTCATCAGAGCTGTCCTCCATAGCTCCGCAGCTTCTTGGGACAAAGACCCCCTGAAGGACTGACTGCTCGATGACTCAAAGGGGGAGAGGGCAAAGAGGGACTCGGCAGAGGCCAGGGCAGCCAGCTGGTGCCTCTCAGAGCCTTTAACGTTCTCAGAACCAGCGTAGGGAGGGAGTCGCTGACCGGTACCGATGCCGGGATGCCACCAGGGGGCACCTTGCAGGACAAGGCATCTCACTTCTGCAACCTGAAATCAAGTTAAGAGTCACCACCAGAACAAACCATCAGAGAGCAGCGCTCCCAGTAAAGGAAACTCCTGTTTCAGATATATATGATGGAAAATTAAATCGACATAGTTTTAAAAGTTTAAAAATCATTATGTAGAGTCCAGTAATACAGTGTGCCCCACTTCACTATTTGAATGTGCAAATGGGGGCAGCAGTGCAAGGCCCAGTGATGGATTGTCAGAGAACAGCCTTGCAGCCCCTCAGTGCTCTCTCCCTGCCTCTCCTCCCATAACCGGGGCCAAAGGTTTTTTTCAACACATAAGGAATAAGAAATGGGTTGATGGCTGTTTGGAGGTTTGGGCTTTGGGGAGACGCAGAATTTAACTCATACCTGCTAACTCGTTTACTTTGGGGACCTCATCTGGGTCAAGCATGGGGCATGCTGGCCCACAAATACTGGAGCAGCAGGCTGAGGGCAAGTCCACCTAGGAAGCAGTATGGTACCTGAGGACAGCCCTTCTGGACCTGGGAGCGTTGGCAGAAGGCTGCAGGCACTACGTCATGATGGCCAGGAGTAATCAGGAGGTGACTGGAGGCTAATTAGTTACTTTACACATGGTGGCCTGCTGCTCTGCATTAACACTAGGAGCCTGGGGGGTACACTGTGAGCTGGTCCTGAGGTAGGACAGGGGCTCAGAGAGAGTGCCTGCCCTGCCTGGCAGTGAGGGAGCCTTCTTTGGCCCACGAGGACTGTCCTGTCGGGCTCCTGTAAGATCTTTATCTCTTTGTTTTTAAAGAGGAACTGAGATTCCTCCTCTAGACCCCATGGTCTCTGGGCTGTTGTCACTTCCCTAGCCAACACATCCATCTTTCAGGCCTTTCCCTTCATGCCATGCTGCCGATGGCCTAGAAGGTGGTTTTGAGATTGGACCTGAGATGCAAGTTTAAGAGCACAATATGTTTGGACTCAGTCTTCCCCTTTTTATTTTCTCTTTCTCTGCTCTTCTAGAAATCAATGGTGCCTGTTCTGCTTGTGGGGGGCTGGTAGTGCCCTTCCTCCTCCCAGACAAGGCAGCCGCTCCCGCACCTGGTGACACTGCCCAGCCCTGGGACCATACTTCTGTCATCACCTGCATCTCCCTGCCCCTCCCACGTAATGAGGAAGCTCGGGGGATCTCCGCGCCGGACCCTTTGGAAATCAGCCCAGTGGACCCTAGGGCTGGCCGAAGCACTAGCGTACCCCTCAAAGACAGCCTGAACCACCTCAATCTGCCCCCACTGCTGGTTCTACCCATGCGGTGGCCCCCAAACCTGGGCCCAGTTGGAGACCAGGCTCCAGACAGACTGCTAGGGGCTGAGCAGGCCCCCTGCCCCCCAGGTGGCTTCCAGTGCATCCACTGCCGTAAGCCCTACCACACGGTTGCTGGGCTGGCCAGGCACCGGCAGCTGCACTGCCAGCTGCAGGTGCAGCGCTGCTTCACCTGCAAGTACTGCGACAAGGAGTATGCCAGCCTGGGCGCCCTCAAAATGCACATCCGCACGCACACGCTGCCCTGCATTTGCGCCATCTGCGGCAAGGCCTTCTCCAGGCCCTGGCTGCTCCAGGGACACATCCGGACCCACACAGGTAGGATGGCATCAGGTCCACAAGAGGAATCTGGGTAGGGGAGCAGGTGGGACCTGTGCATTAGAAAGAGGAGAGGGGCGATTCTATGAACAAGAGGATGGACGTTTGCACAGCTTCTTCTCTCCAGTGTCTCCACATCTCAGGGCCGGGGTACACAATCCTACAATCTGGGGCACTCAGAACATCAGAAATGTCCTGTTTGGAGGCCAGAAGCCAAAATCCAGGTGTCCCACAGATACCTCCAAAGGTTCTAGGGGAGAATCTTTCCTGCTGCTTCCAACTCCCAGGGCCTCCAGGCATTCTCTGGCTTGTGGCTGCACCACTCCAACCTCTACTTCCATCCTCACATGGTCTCTCTTCCCTGTGTGTGTGTCCAAATCTCCTTCTTGTTATAAGGACGCCAGTCATGTTGAGTCAGGGCCCACAAACTGCAGCCTGGCCTCATCTTAATCTGATGACTGCAAAGCCCCTAATGTCCAAATAGTCACATCTAGAGGACTAGGGTTTAGGATGTGGATGTTTCTTCTCTGGGGGACACAATTCAACCTCTAACACCCAGCAAAGCGCATCTGTATGGTCTGACTTCTCACATTTTGCAGCCTTGAAGAATTCTGGAGCAACAGGAGAGGGGAGCAAGAAAGGCCTGGCCTGGGGTTGAGAACCATAGGGGTCACAGCCTATCCAAAGGGCAGAAGTGACAGCTGAGACTTCACCCAAGATTTGGGGACCTGGAGCAAACCCATCTGTGGGTGAGAGGGTGGCCAGCAGCCTACAGAAAACAAAGGACAGAAGAGCAGTTGCGGAGAGGAGACAAAAGCAGAAACAGGGGAAGGAAAAGGATGTGGGCAAGGCCTAAGAACTTCAGCCTTTCATTCTGTAGGTTACAAAATACTGCCCAGAAAGAGCAGAATGGGCCTGCTCTGCCCAAGGGCAGCCAGTGGCCTCAACCAGTTGGACCTTAGCCCAGGGCTTTGCCAGGCACACCGTACAGAGAGGGAGACAGCAACAGAGAGACAGAGCTCCCAGAATAAGACTTTTGTCCTGATTGCAGACCCACAGTTGCAACACATACTTTCTGTAACTGAATCTCCCCAAGTCATGGCTCCATGACTAGAATCTTCTGAGTCACACCTGGGTGGCAGCTGGAAAGGATTCTGCTGGAAGGGAGGCTTTTTTTCAGGCTGGAAATTCCGTCTGGTTTTCCTTAACCCTTTGCTAGGGATCTTGCACACCATCAGAGTCTTAGTGCTCTTGGTCTGGTAGCCAGGAGGGTGGGGAGTCCCTCAGGAGACTGGCCTGGGTGTCAGGCTAGGAGACTGCAGGCTGGTGCCCCTCAGGACTCTGTGGGACTGCAGGACTGAAAGCCACTCCACATGAGCAGAGGAGAACGGGCGACTCTTAATGACCCTTTTATACTTGTTAGAGTCGTCCTGGGGGCCAAGGTCCCAACAGGACTTTGTTGAAATCTCTGGTTGCCTGATTGGAGGTGGCCTGGAAGATCTTAACCATTCCTAAATGCCTACCTCCTGTGCAAGAGGAGAGCTCACCCCTTCCAGCCTGCCTTCACAGTATCTGCAGGAGCCTGGCCAGTCTCCATCACTGGCCTTCAGTGGGCAATACAGCTGCCAGCAGGTGTCCGTGCTTCTCACGTCCAGATCTGGGTGGCAAGGGGCCCCAGGAGAGCTCTGGCAAAAACAGAAAGACCTAGCAGCTGTGGTAGATGTAGCTGCACTGGACCTTTGCCCTTAGGAAGGGTTAGGTGTATCATTCTATCCCTTCCCCAAGTGGCCTCAACCTTGGGTGCTTGTGTGGCCTCCAGGCCTTAGCTTCTCTTCCTAGGGCAGGGGCTAAAGCCCCCATCACTTATGTCCTGAAGCGGGTGCAGTGATGAAGATAAATGCATTAAGTTGAGAAGGGGAGGGATGGGTTATTCATTTATAAACAGGGACACTTGACCCTGGGCTGCCTTCCCAAGATACCTCAGATAGTCACTCACCTGGCCCTCCCCTCTTCCTCCCCCAGGGGAGAAGCCCTATGCCTGCTCTCAGTGCAGCAGGGCCTTCGCGGACCGCTCCAATCTCCGGGCCCACCTGCAGACACACTCCGACACCAAGAAATACCAGTGCAAGAGCTGCGCCAAGACCTTCTCCCGCATGTCGCTCTTGGCACGGCATGAGGAATCTGGCTGCTGCCCTGGCCCCTGAGAGGCGTGGGTTTGGTGCAGGTAGGAGGGACAGGACCTCATCCCAAGAACCTATGTCTGGCACCCCTCTTGGCAGCCCCATGCTTTCTGGTGTGCCCAGAGGAGCCAAGCATCCTGGGAAGGCAGGAGCCCAGCCTGTTGCTCTCAGGCGCGTTCCCCTGCCCACTGCAGCCTGCTTCCATTCAGAGCCAGAGCAGCTCAGCGGGCCGTTAGGGTGAGCTCGACCTCGTGCAGACCGCCCACCTCGCTCTTCTCCGCTTAGAGGGGACTTCTTCCCCATGGACGACTCCCATCGAAACGAGAATCACCATTCTGTTTACCACTTGCTCTGGTTTCGGGTTCTATTTCTCAACGAGTTCAAGACTGCTGGGAGACTGTCTCCCATACAGAAGATTCGTGCCATTACGCTGACGAACGGGGCTGCCTTTCGATCCTTTGGAGCCCACACGAACACTCCGACCTGTGCCAAGAGCATCGCAGTCTATCCTGTGTGGGCAGAGCTACCTCAAGGCTCACCTCCACCTGCCTTTGGTTTGAGATCCGGGCCACACTGCCTCATGTCACACGTACGCACACACACCCTCCCCATCTCACTAGGCGTCCCCTGCAATGGAACAGCACTGGGAGGACCAGCAGCGAGGCCTCCGTGCACAACCACGGGGCAATAAAGAGTCCGTGCACTCAGGCCTGTTCTGTCTTCTAAAGGTCCCTGTCCTCCCAGTCCCGTCTCTACAGAGGAGGCCAAGTTCTGAAAAATCCTCCCGAGGCAGCGGGATTCCTGGGTAACTGGACCCTTCTGGCCACAGCGGAGGGGGAGTCTAGGGGTCAGGGCATTGAGCTGTGATGTTGTTATGGGATGGGGAGCATGACTGGGGGATGCAGGCTCCGGGCGAGCAGGGAGCTTTCTTCTGGAAGTAAGAAATCGGAGACGGGAACAGTGTTTCAACAGTGGGGAAGAATGACTGAGGGGCATGAACTCAGGCTGGCAGTGAGTGAGGGTGTGTGAGGGAAGAGGTGTGAGGAAACGAAGGCTGGGAGAAAAGGCCACGGGTGGGCTGAGAGCCCCTTTCCCCCTGGCTCTAAGTTAGTAGAGAGGAGCAACCCTGTGTATCTGTGCACCTTGCCACTGATGTCACAAAGACATCTCCTAACTGCACCATCGCACCAAGGGGCCACGTCTCCACATCTGCCAGCAGTGCTGTCACCTTTTTCTTCTGCACGCCCTCTCCTGAGGTTGTAGGCATTAACAAACTGAGGGAGTGACCCAGAACTTTGACCTTGCCCCAGACACACATATCTGCCCAAACCAATTCAGGTGCTAACACACAAGGCCCCATCCCCCACCTATGTCCTGAGCCTACTGCCCCAGCATGGTGGCATCCTTTCTTTCTCATAGATGGCCTCCTCTCACCCCCAGGTCACCTGTTGGGCTGGTCTCACCTCTTGCCAGTGTCTTTTAACCGTCTCCGGTGGGACCCTGGAGGATGGGTGGCATCCAGGACCAAAGGAAGCCTGAGTCTAATGGAGACTGACTGAGTTCTTGACACCAGGAGGGACGTCTGCTCCTCTATGCAGCTCCACTTCTGGCTCCAGCCAAGGGACAGAGTTAGGCCCCTTGGTCCCGGCCCTGGAATGGAGTCGCACAGCAAGAGGCCCCCATCTCTCAGCCCCAAGCTGCCAGGCCTGCTGAGCCTCCTGTGCATGTGAGAACGCTCAGGAGTATGCACCAGGACCACGCCAGGTGCCAGGTATCTTATCCTGGCAGCTACCTGATGCTGCCGTCCCAGCCCTGGCAGGCCCCACCGTAGGTTCCACCTGATGCTCATCAGGGGATGAAGGGGCCCCGGGTGGCTGGTTTGATGAGGACCATTAGAAGGGCCTTGGGGGTATCCCAGAGGAAAACGGACCTTGGTCTTGGGCTCTTCTGGACCAAGACGACCTTGATGAAACAGACCACCCAGAAGAGCCCCTGCTTGGCCTACACCAGACTGTTTCAGCCAGTGGAATGAAGATGCTTCTGAAGATGGGAATGTGCCGTTTAGCTAATGTTTCAGTTCGCTGTGGCTGCTGTAACAAAGTCCCCCACACGGGGTGGCTTAAACAGCAGAAATGTACTCTCCCACAGTCCTGGAGGCCAGAAGTCTGAGACCAGGTGTCAGCGGGGCTGGTTCCCTCTGGGACTGTGAGCGAGAATTTGTCCAGCCGCTCCCAGTTCCTGCTGGTTTGCTGGCACTCTTTGATGTTCCTTGGCTTGTAGAAGCGTCACCCACCCCATCTCTGCCTCCATCTTCAGATGGCGTTCTCCCTATGTACCTCTGTCCAAATTTCCCCTTTTTCTAATGAAACCAGTCATTGGCTTTGGACCCATCCTAATGATCTTGACTACATCTGCAGTGACTCTATTTCCAAATAAGGCCACATTCTGAGGGTCTGGGGGTTACAACTTCAACATATAAAGTGGGGGGATACCATTCACCTCCCCCCCACGCCAACAGCTGATGAGAACACATGATTTGCCAAGAGATGCCAGGTGGGTCCCCTGTGCTTGGGCTTAAGACAAGCCAAATTCCCTTCTTCCCCAGTCCACAAAGGGTGTAGGGGCGCGGTGGATTCTAACTGACAGTTACTAAAAACACCTCCTCCAAAGGTCTGAGTCTCTCTGCTCAACACCCGAACCCCTCTAATGTTCATGCCTGTCCCCCTTTTCCTCTCTATCATCCAGTCAGGGGGTCCTGTAGGGGTGAAAATGGCCCTGTCCCCTAACAGGTTGACTCTTCTCCCACACTGTCTCCCAAGGCGCCTGGCTCCTCTGCCAAACAGGGGCAAGCTGCCTGGAGGTGGTCACCTCTACTAGCAAAGGCAAAAGCTCCAGCCAGTGTTTGTGCTGCTGTACCCAACCAGCTCATAGGAGGCTTGCTTGCTTGCTTGCTTGCTTGCTTGCTTGCTTGCTTTCT
The DNA here is from genome assembly GCA_003508835.1 of Eonycteris spelaea. Taxonomy (NCBI): domain Eukaryota; kingdom Metazoa; phylum Chordata; class Mammalia; order Chiroptera; family Pteropodidae; genus Eonycteris; species Eonycteris spelaea. Next base: position 2,887,662 of record PUFA01000139.1, read on the forward strand.
TTCTTTCTCTCTCTCTCTCTCTCTCTCTCTCTCTCTCTCTTTCTTTCTTTCTTTCTTTCTTTCTTTCTTTCTTTCTTTCTTTCTTTCCTTCTTTCTTTCTTTTTTTAAATAGCATCCAGATGCCTGAAGGAAGCTATATTGTAAATTGTGTTCTATTTCTGGGCCCCGATATCTAAATGAGGCAATGCACCTGTTGAGTATGAAGGAAGGGAATTTCACAGGCCTAAAATAAAGTCAAATGTTTGCCCTTCTGTGCTGGCCCATGGAAAATGCTCTTATATTTATATCTGGCCTGGCATAGGGCAGGGTAGTAGAGGGTCGGTTGGCAGAGGGGTGAGGAAAGGCCCAGCACCTGCCAGGAAACTGATACGGAATGAATGGGGGACATCCCCTCGGAGCTAGTCAGCCACAGTCAGACCGTGAGGCCACCACATCCCCCTCAGGCTACCGCCACACCTGCTCACTCCGGGCTCACAGCTCTCCCCCTGCCTCGTCTTTCCTTGTTCTTCAGTCTGATCACCAGAATTGATCTGGGATGCCCCTCTAATTTGGGGGTTTCTGAAGCCCTCTCCCCATAGCTACAGAGTGAGAATCAGAAAGGGTCTAAGGCTCACTCACGTTCGTTCCTGGGTAATGTTGGCATAGCCAGCTCTTTCCTTGGGGGATTGCTATTTGGCCCCCCCCCCTGCAGGCCTTCTTTCTCCTACCCAAATCTTGACTCATTGCTTCTCCCTAAAGAAGGCTTTCTGATCGGATTACTCCGAGCATGCTGTCAGAACTTCTCTCCAAGGTGGGAGTGGGGGTGGAAGGCGGACAAGAGGCTCGAGACCGCTGACATTGGAAACAGGTGTTTCAGCTGCCGCCTGGTTAAGTCTGGGTGAAAGCAGGAGTCTAAGAAATCAAGAGGATTCAAGACAAAAGAAAACCCAAGTAACAGGCTCTCCAAAGTTGGGGACAGAAGCTTCACAGCATAAAAAGCGCTCCCAGGATGGTATGTGACAGGTGGACCGGGTTGGCACCAGAGCACATAGGAAAGAGCTACCGGGCACAGCAGGCCTCCACTCTTTTCTGACTCACAGACGTGCGTGCCTGGCCTCCATGAGCTCAAGCCCTGGAAATAGGTGTGAGAGGGGCGCTAGGCCTCTCAGCGGCCAGGTCCCTCGCCCCACTCCCTGTTGAAAGAAATTTTTCTCTTGAAACTGCAGATGCGCTAAGGTTATGCCTTCCTGTTCAGACCCAAAGGGCTCTATAAATATCATTTTGGCCCCAAATATTCCCTGGAAGTTTGAAAATAGCCCACTTGTTACTATCTATATCCAGAGAACCCACTCCTGGCCTCCACTTGGTGGCTAAGTATAGCTTCCTGGCAAAGATCAATGGAACAAAAGTTTCCAGGCCTTCATCACCTTGTGGATGGCAGAACATTCCAGGAGAGCACCTCGGCTGCCAAGACTCAGAGGAGCTCAGAGAGAAGCTAGCAGAGATGCAGCCGCCCTCTTCCCCTCGTGCTAGGGAGTCTGCGGGGCTCCCCTAGCAAACACGGGCGTCCTGCCAGATCCAGAAGGGAGGCGCTCTGATCCCAGCACTGCGGTGCTGTTGGGGTTGAACCAATTCCCTTACGAAGCCTTGGTTTCCATGTCTGTAAAAAGGGAAGTGTGCTGACCTCTATTTCAGAATTTAAGAGAGTGCAAATAAGCATAATAGTAAAAAAAAAAAATCACTTAGGATACTGAAAATAAAAATAATTGCTACCTTTAGACAAACTCTCAATCTTTACTCCTCTTAGAATCTCTATTTCTGATCACCACGTTCTGACTGGAGTAACTCTCTCCTCCCAGCGGCCCAGGCATCGCCATGAGCTGTCTGGGGCTGGTCTGGCATCTGTCCAGGGCAGCTGTAGGTGCCAGCAGAGTGCTGAGTAGAGAGGAGGTAAACGGATGCTGTGACGGGCAAGAGGGGCAAGGGGCAGGGATTCAAACCATGGCCCCTCCAGATGGGTGAGCACCTACCATCTTTGAGTGTCGTGCGAAGTTAGAGGCTGCCTTCCTACCACGTCAGTCACTACTGTCCTTCTCTCCCCAACCCTCGCTTCTACAGACAGCTCCCCCTGCCCAGGTTGACCCTAACCCTCCCCATCCCCACACCTCTGTCCCTCACAGCACCTTTCGTTTTCTCTCCTTGGTTCTTCCTGTACGGATGGACTACAACTTGTCCTTAATCACTTCAGTTTTGCTTATCCAGCTCAGAACACCAGCCCCCATTTCCTTCCCCAGGGAGCAGGCCTTGATGGGTAAATCAGATGAGAGGTATGAAGGCGGTAATAGAATCACAGGGGACTCTTCTGTGAAATCTGCTTATTTACCTTTTGAAGTGCAACTGTTTTGAATTGGCCAAAAAGAGAGGCTGAGATTGGCAACAGTGAAGGGCCGGATCCTGCCGCCATCCCTTCACTGAGCATGGAATGAGAGGTGGCCCCCAGGACCCTCCTTGGCACATGGGGGTGAGGTGTGGCCTGCTGTCCTGAGGCTCCAGCACCTTGGTAGTCGTTGTCCTCTCTCACCGAACCGGCACCTCTACGCCAGGAGATCACACAGGTGGTCTTCAGACTCCGCTCCAGGGGGGCTATGCGAAGGGAAATTTCTCCCTGTTTGGCAAAAGCAGTGGGGGCTACAGTGCGTCCACCAAAACGACACAGGCAGAAACAGGTGGGCGAGCCCCGCTGTTGATATCTATGAAGACCAACACTATGGCGATTTACAAAAATGCAAAAGAGGCCACAAAATTTACTAAAACTTTCAGAAAAGTTAATTTTTTTTTGTAAAAATGTTACTATGTGATGGGTTCATTAATGACATTTAAAATAAATTTAATAAATCTTTTAAAAATGTACCAATTTTTATTTCTGATATAGGTGTTAGATAGATGCGCCCCATGTACATAATAGCTCTTTGGAGTCCTCCAGTATTTTAAAGAGTGTGAAAGGGGTCTGAGACACAAAGCTGAAGAACTACTACCCCACGTGTGATTATAATGTGTGAACATGAACCCACGGTACCAAAAAGACAGCAGTCCAGCCCGGTGCCAGAAGAAAAGCTTATACCAGCCTCAGCGAGAGATGGTTCTGCTCTCGTTTCCTGGATGACTTTAGGAGTTATTAGGGATAATTCTATGTGTGTTTTTGGCTTTGTGCATTGACTCTGGAAATAAATACCTGAGGCCATGTGACTTCATCCGGTGTGCAAAGACAGACCCGCTTCCATGTCTAGTCAGTTCACCTCCAAAATTTTCAGACCAGCCTCTTCATCTCCATCCTCACGGTTATCACTTTAGTTCACGCTCTTGTAACTTCCCGGCCCAACAACTGTGGAATCCTTCTAGCCCTGCATTTCCATCTTTGATTCGTCCTCCACCCTGCACCCCCAGTGCAGCACCACAACCCGCTTACCACCCCCTACTCTCCGTTCCAACCTCCGACAGGGTTGTCTGCCCCTGCAGTCTCAAGGTAAAGCCCATAATCCTTGGCATCAAGCACAAGGCCACCTTCTCCCAAGAATCTCCACCGTATCATAGCAACCTCTGTATGCCACACGCCTAATCTCTATCTGATCTGGGATAGATACTTGACAAACATCAAGGGAATAAAGGATAATAAACAAGGAAGAGGGCAAGGCTCAGTCTAAACCAGCCTTTTTCTCCCCTTTAAACCATTTCTGGGGCTAATCTCACAATCATGGCTTTTTCCCACCAGTGGAAAGGAATCTGCTCCCTTTGGCACAAACTTAACAACGCCATCAGCCCTAGGAGACAGGGCAAGCAGCCTCCTGTTTACCGGAGCCATGTGAACCAAGCTTTGGATCAATTTACCCAGGCAGACTGCAGTGCAGGACAATGCATGCGTGCGATTGAACGCATGTGAGCTGGGCGCATGTCCCTTTGATGAAAGAAATACTTTCCATGGTGAGTGGCTTGGGTAAAAAGACGCCAAGGCAAGTGCAGAGTGGTGATGCCAGCCGGCTGGCCCCAACTGGCAAAGATTCCTCACCACGTGCGTACAGTCAGTGATGGCATGTTTGAAGAGCTCATTTTGGAAAACTGGAAGCTATATACAAGCCGTGTGAGTTACTCACTCATTTAACCAAATGAACATTCTGTTTCTTTTGAAAGGTGACTATACTCATCCCAGAGCTTCTTTTAAGATCAATAATAACCAACCCTTCCTGTGGATTGGCACAGGTATGAGATTGACGTGACCCTTCTAAGATTTTACCTTCTATGAGAGAGGAACTATCTTATCCCTCTCGTACAGGGGAGGAAATGAGGTACAGATCGGTTAGGCAGCTTGTCCAAAGTCACAAAGCAGGTCAGTGGCCGAGCTGGGATTTAAACCCAAGTACTTTGGCTCTAGAAGCTGTCATCTTAGCCACTCAGTAAGAAATTCTGAGCTTTCCTTTCACTTGGAAATCAGAACGAGGGTACCAGATCAGGATGGCAGGTACTGTTTTTCAAACTGGAGCCAGAACGTGAGGTGAGATGGTCAGACGGCCACCAGGAGGATGTGCAGGAAGGGGAGCTGCCTGAACCTGGAAAAAAGGATCTTGGAGTTCTAGAACTCAAGAGTGGGAAGCCGGTTCTCTTTCACCCACTGGTTAGGGGAAGAGAAGGTGTGATAACCAGAAGGAAGATAGGGCTAGAAGGAAGTATAAGAAACAAGAAATGCTCAAAATCTTACAGAGCTGACCACGGTTTGTGAAACAAGACAAAAATTGCAAAGAAGAAAGGAGGAAAGAGGGAGGTCAAAGGGCAGCGTCAGAGCAATGGCTCCAAAGGTGGATTCGCAAAGGATTTCTCCTGAGCCAAGTGTGACGTCCACCTGCGAACAGCCCAGTTTGGAGCCTAAGCAACAGGTAAGTAGCCCAGTGCAACACCTGGTACACAACAGGTGCTCAGTAAATGCTCAGCCGTCTGCACTCTATGACTCAGCTCTGGTCTACCTGGTTTACAATGGGAGAGACCTTCAGCAATTTCTATTGGAACCACAAACCTTTCAAGGTAAGATGAGCAGCCAGATGCTGGCAGGGGGCTGGAAGGTACCTCTGCCAAAATACGTGCAAGAGCAGAGGTGCTGGGGGCCATTGTGAGGCAGGTGGAGATCCCACAGAGGACCCCTGTCACCGACTATAAAGTTAAAAGTGTGCACCAACATGCCTGCTCTGTGCTTTTATTCCTAAGCATTTGGGGATACAACGTATTATAACCTCTGTACTCGTTTGCTAGGGCCGCCAGGACGAAGCACCACAGACAGGCAGCTTAACCCACAGATACGCACTCATTCCTCACAGTCCTAGAGGCTGGTAGTCCCAGATCAAGGTGTGAGCAGAGCTGGTGTCCCCTGAGGCCTCTCTCATTGCTTTGTAGACTGTCCCCAAACTGTGTCCTCATGTGGTTGTCCCTCTGTACATGTTTGTGTCCTGTTTCTTATTTCCCCCAGTCATGTCGCATTAGGACCCATCCCACTGACCTCATTTTTAACCTCATTACCCCTTTAAAGACCTCATCAAACACAGTCCCATTCTGAGGTTCTGTGGATTAGAACTTCAACATCTGAATTTTCAGGGGATTCACTTCAGCCCACGAGAGCTTCCTTTCAGAACCATTTAATCTTATTTTAAAATGAAATGCTGGCATGGCCGCCCAGGTGCTGGTGTGCTCCCAGGGCCCTCCCTCCCCACTCCAACCAGGAGTCAGTCTCTTTAGCCCTCTGAGAACGGTGCTGTTCCAGCCCTGGTTCTGGGGTGGAGGCACAGGCACGGGAGGCAGGCTGATTTGCCCAAGGTCTCGTGGCTACAGTTGTGGGACCTGGACTTGCACACAGCAGCCTTCCCCAGATTTAGGAATTCTTCTCATGCTTCTTTGCTGCTAGAGACAGCAGCTTTTCAGAGGATGGGTGGACTCTGATCAGGTGGTGTCCTTGATTGTTGCCCCCTGTGCAAAAGCGGGTGGCTTGCCTTCTCGGGGAGCAGATTTAGAAGCCTTTCATCCAGCCGGCCCCCCTCTGCCCCAGCAGCACCTCCAGGTGGGCCGACAGCTGTTTAGGCAATGAGCGCCGTCACCCCAGCCTCCTGGATGCACCGCCCCGTCGTTGAAGCTCCCTGGCGGCTCTGACTAGAGCATCGATTCCTCACCCTGCACCCATCACACATACTCAAGACTATTTCCTAAGTATAAATAAATAAAATAAAAAAGGAATGAGAAATCTAGAAATAAATTCTTCTACTGTTCTCTCTCTGCTCATGAAAGAAAAGGGAGACAACTAGCATTTGCAGAGTCCTTGCTCCCTGCTGGCCATGTCACCTCCTAACAGGCTCCCAAAACGGATTCAGTAGGAAATGGGAATGCTCGGAGGCCGGGGACCCGCAAGAGGCCCACTGGCCAGTGGCAGAGCAGGGGTTCAAACTCTGGCCTCCCTTCCTCCAACAAGGCAGACATGGTAGCTATGAATGGAATCTAGAAGTGGCATGAAGGAGCACCTGGAGTAATAAAAAATGTCAGTAATTTCAGAAGGGAGAAGTAGGAACTACCATGCAAACAGACTAGGCTAGGCCTCTGGCCAAGGTACTGGCAGCAACAGTTTCTTCCGAGTCTCCTCCCCAGTGTAAGAGGATACACAGAGGACCCACCACACTGGTGTGAACGTTCTGCTATTGTCTTCTTGAAATTCTTCATTCTTTTTGAACACAGGGCCCACCTTTTCTATTTGCATTGGGCCCTGCCAGTGATGCATCTGGTCCCACACTTCAGAATGGATTAACGAAGACATGAACAACCAGACAACAGCAGACGGAAGGGGCCTCGCCACTCAACGTTTCATCAGGGACATGTCTCTCCCTCCTCCAAACTCATCTTCAGGTCCCCGCTAATGGAACTTACTCTTGTGCTGCCTTTATTGTCATTTGACCATTGTTTCAAAATGCCATTTTCAATGTGTTTATGCCAGATTCAAAGAGTATATTTTGGTTCCAAAACTGAAAGACATATTTTTAGATGAGCAAAGACAGCTATGGTTCTGATATGACAAGCGCATTGGATATCCTCAGAACCCAGTCAAGGCAATAACTCTAAAGCCAGACATTCACCATTTCCCCTCCCTTCTCCAAGCCCTCAGTTCATAACCATCCACAAGTAGCTCAGACATAAAGTGTTAGCTTAATAACACAGCCTTACTGGTGTGTAACTGGCATACAATAAAGTGCACACTCATGTGTACCATTTGATGAGCGCTGACATCTGTACGCACCTGTGAGACCGTCACCCCAATCGACCTAACAGGTGTATCCATCTGCAATATGTTTCCTCCTGCCCTCCTAATCCTTCTACCCGCCACTTCAGCCCTACTGCAGGCAACCACTGATCCACTTTCTGCCACTACGGGTTAGTTGCCATTTTCTTAAAATTTTATGAGTGGAAGTTGCCATCTTTTATTCATCTCTTTCCCTTAACCTCTACCCCTAGGCCCTTGACATTATCTCAGGCTTTCTTCCTATCACACTTCTGAGCCCTCAGACTCCTCCTATTGCCCCTCCACTGTTGGTCCAGATCTCCCATTAGAGAGTACCATAGTCTATGCCACAACAGATGACAGATGTCATAAACCAGCAAAATAATCTTTTAGGGGTCTTCCTGACTGAAAATGATCCTTGCTCTACTTCATCCATGTCACCGCTTATCTTTGCTCCTAGGATACAGTTATAATCATGTCATTCTCCAGACTGAAGCTGGGCCTGTCTCCATGTCTGTGGGACCTCAGCATTTATAGCATCTTCTGGCAACTCACCGCCATCATCTGTGTCCTCTCATACAACTGTCTCTGCTATGTGCTGTTCACTTTTTAGAAGTTGTCTCGTCTCCACAACTAGGCTGTCAGCCTCCTCACCCGACCTGATACTGTGCCCTGCTGAAGGGGCACCCCAAAAAAAGTTCGTGAAAGCACACAGAGAAGTATACACAACTTCAGCACAGTTGAGAAAAGACTAAGAAGGTTTTAGAATTTCTGTTTGTGGTCATTGGAAAGATCTCCCTGAAGAGGAAGAGAATAGGAGGATAATTTTGAAAGCCTGAAACTATGAAGGCCACGAGGTGACCTGACATTCCTCCTCACGTGAAGTGTGAAATGAGCTCCGTTTCACTACCAGTCTTTGACACACGCACTCTTTAAACACTTATTTTTTTCATTTCTGCTACCAACCCCCTACCTTCTCATTCTCGCCTTCCCTGGGATGCCAGCAGGTACTCTGCAGCGGAAAACACTCTGCCCTAGCCAAGTTGGTTGTGGATCCCCACGACTTTGAATTCATCCTGTGAAGAGAGTACTGATCTTTAAAGATGTAATTGTGTATGAGAACAGCAAGCCTCAGAACATGTGCTGGGGCAAGATGGACAGAGAGGGACAGGTCAGGCAGCCAAAGGCACCCAGAACCACCACACAGGATGCCTGGGAACACTGCTCTCTGGTCCCCTCTGCTGGCCATCCTGGCAGCCCCAAGGTGGAAGGAAGGGGGGCATCTGTGTGACACCACTAAGGCCCAGGCCGAACTTCCTAGGTCCCAGGCGGGGCTCTAATCCCGTTTCTGCTTTATTGTCCACCCTTGCTCATCACACTGCACTTAGCAAAGCGGTGAGAAGCATGGCAGGCATGTGACCGATGTTTACTGAATGAACAGGCAGCCTCCCTCACATTTTCTGTAACTTCAAGGCACAAAAGGCTGGAAGAATAAGTCAGGAAGGACCCTCAGCCCTTGGGCCCCTGTCACATATATGGTGCTTGATAATGGCACACAAGGACCCCCACTTCTTGATCTCTGCCTTGGCATCTTGGTCTCATCTCTCATCCCAATATGGAAGGGCTGGGTAGCAGTTTTGATGAAGCACCTTATTTATTCTATGCTTGTGTTGGAGCCCTGTGCTTGGCAATTTATAACAGCTCTGTAGAGAGCATTATTCCCATTTCACATGAGGAGACTGAGGCACACTATAGTTAAGTAACTTATTTAACACACTAGGCCTGCCTGACTCCAGAGCCCATGCTCTCTGTCATCTATCTTTGCTACTCAAGGTGTGGCCCTGGGACCAGCAGCTTCTGCCATTGGAATCCCCTGGGTACCTGCTAGAAATGCAGACTCTCAGGCCCCGCCCGACCTCCCGAATCAGAACCTGCCTTTCAACAAGCTCCCTAGGTGATTTGTATGCATATTAACATTTGAGAAATACCATCCTAGTTGGTCTCTCATCAACATTGGGAGATTACTTTAAATAAAAGGAAATCTGGAACGAAAATCAAAATCACAAGGAGATATTATTTCATACCCATTAGGATGGCTATTATTAAAAAAAGAAAATGGCAAAACTGTGGAGAAATCAGAACCCACCTGCATTGCTAGTGGGAATGTAAAATGGTACAGCTAATGGGGAAAACACTATGGCGGCTCCTTAAAAAATTAAAAATAGAATTACCATATAACCCAGCAATTCCACCTCTGGGTATATATCCGAAGGGAATGAAAGCAGGGATGTGAAGAGATATTTGCACACTCGTGTTCACAGCATTATTCACAGTTGCCAAAAAGTGACACCAACCCAAATGTCTATCAATGGATAAATGGATAAGCACAATGGGGTCTATACACACAATGGAATACTATTCAGCCTTAGAAAGGAACAAAGTCCTGACATATGCTACAAGACGAGGATGAACATTGAGGACATTATGCTCAGTGAAATAAGCCAGACACAAAAGGACAAATACTGTATGATTCCATTCATATGAGGTTACTAGAGGTGTCAAATTCATAGAGATACAAAACATAATGGTGGTTATCAGGGGCTAAGGGAGGGGAATGGAGAGTTACTGTTCGATGAAGACAGTTTCAGCTGGGGAAGATGAAAAAGTTCTGTGGATGGATGGGGTGATCATTGTACAACAATGTGAATATACGTAATATCATTGAACTGTCCACTTAAAAATGGTTAAGATGGCAAATTTTGTTATATATATTTTACCACAATTTAAAAAGTGCTTCAAAACAAATCTGAGGACTGCGGAAATGCTTCAGGCTTACAGCAGGAGCGTAACATACGTGTTCTTGCTCCTTAGCCTTAAAATTTCAAGCTTTATTTCCTGTATTTCCTGCACCTACCACTATCCCCTTTGAAACATTTCATAATGGAATTAGAATAACATGTGGACGTGTAGTTTAAAGTACCTGTCCTTTGGTTTATCACCTGTACCATCACCCAAAAGGCATTAACCCACAACCTATTTGACAAAATCTAAAAATAGGTTTTTTACCCAAGAAGCCCTATGATGAGTTTTTTAGACATGTGCATAGGTTGACTGTTCAGGACCTGGGCTGAAGGTTACAGCATGAGGATCTATGTCTAGCCCTCTTTCAGGGGGCGTCCATTCAAGGTTCTATACAAAATAAGGGAGCCCTTGCCTACATGCACATAGTTAGGCTCAGCTGTGAGTATGGTTTACATAATCATAATAATGGAAGCGAGGAATACCCATTTAACTGTACAGAGGATGGGGGAGGAAGGAATGTGGTTGTGATGGAAGAGAGTTCCTTATTTCTACTTAGTGGTAATTAACAGATGCTGTCTAAAATGGGAAGGAAGGAAGAAAGGAAGGAAGGAGGAAGGAAGGAAGGAAGGAAGGAAGGAAGGAAGGAAGGAAGGAAGGAAGGAAGGAAGGAGGAAAGAAGGAAGGAAGGAAACCACAACAGGTTATTTAGTAACATGGGTAGAAGTAAAATATTTGAAAGTGGCTGCTTTTGATGAGTAGAACCTGGGGGCAAGCAAATGAGGTTAGGGTCTGAAATGACTATTAAAATCATGTATATATAATACTGTCTTAGTCTGTTCTGGCTGCTTAAACAAAAAATATCATAGACTGTGGGCTTAAACAACCACCGTTAATTTCTCAAAGTTCTGGGGGCTGGAAGTCCGAGATCAGGGTGCTGGCAGGTTCTATGTCTAGTGAGAGCCTGATTCCTGGTTTATGGATAGCTGTCTTCTTGCTGTGCCCGCACATGGTGGAGAGGACAAGGAAATTCTGTGGGCTCTTATATAAGGGCACTAATCCCATTCATGCCTAATCCTCTCCCAAAAGCCCCACCTCCTGATTCCTTTGATCATAAACAAGATTAAAAAGTTACCCACATGATGTAGGTAAAACACCTCACAGTATGTGGCACAAAATAGATGCTTAATAAGCATCTGTGCTCTCCCTTCCATCACTACTATAAATTACTGAAGTTCATGGGTGACTTGTCTTCAACCCTTTCCTCCATAGCTCAGAGAATACACCGTGACTATTGTTCAAAGCAATCTACCATCAATTCTTCAAAAGAAGTTTTACAGCCTATGGTCATGCCACCCAGAACAAGCCTGATCCCATCTGATCTCAGAAGCTAAGCAAGGTTGGGCATGGGGTAGAACTTGGATGCGAGACCACCTAAGAAGACCAGATGAAGTAGGCGTAAAAAAATAAAAAATAAGAGGTTGTAAGCTGACAAGGTCCTTGGAATCTGTAAGGTCAACCCAGGGTTGCCTTGCCTAAAAAAAAAAAAAAAAAAAAAAGATGCATAAGAAATTTTATTGGCTTTGCATGAAACAGAAAAGTGATAGCAAGAGAAACTTAAAATAACAATAATCTGAAATGCAAATAGAAACAATGAGATACTATATTTCATCCATGGAGTGACGCTGGTCCAGGCATGGGCACACTATACCACAACAATCACCCACCTTCCAGAGGCAACTTGCCCACAGCTATCAGAATTACTTCAGGCATATTCCACTTGGCTCAGAGATTCCAATTCCAGGAATTGCCCCTACAGAAATATTCACATATGCACAAAATGTGTGGAAAAGCAGCTTTTATATATACAAATGGTAACAACACAGCGGGGAGGGAACGAATTGGTACCTCTAGACAACAAAACCAAGGAACTCTTTTGTATTGAAGTGGGATGATGGCCAGGAAACACATAGTGGAAACAACAAGGTGAGAAAAAGCTATATTCTTGTACCGGAATACCTTGCTTTCTGCGTGTCACAGATACTGCATTTTCATAAACATTGAGACAAGATTTCCACCAGCAAAAGGATTATGACCCGCTTAAGGCTCAAATGATGGTTAGCATTTCTTAGCAAAAGGTATTTTAAAATTAAGATTATGTAGGTTTTTGGACATGCTTATTGCATACTTAATAAGCTACGGTATAGTGTAAACATGATTTTATATGCATCGGGAAACCAAAATATTTGTGTGACTCACTTTATTGCAGTGGTCTGTAACGGAACCCGCACTGTCTCCAAAGTATGGCTGTATCATGCATAAAATGGTGATGGAAAATTACCAAAAATCTATAATAGGACCCAGGGTGGGAAACTTCATCTTAATATCTTGACTGAAATCTGAACCATTTTAAAGCTAAAAGTAGATTTTTATGAAGGGAAGGGGAAAATGAGGAATTAGTGTTAGGTGGGTAAAGACTTCATTTAGAATGATGACAAAGTCCTGGACACTGGTGGTGGTGATGGTTACACATCAATGGGAATGTACTCAATGCCACAAAACTGTATACTCAAGTGCTTAAAATGGTAAACCTACATTAAGTGCATTTTACCACAAGAATAAAGCAAATGTGTATGTATAAATCTGGCAATCCATGTCAACCATGAAAAAAAGAACCCCTGCTTTCATAGAGCTTAAAAAAGGGGAGCAGGGTTTGAAAGCGCCTAGCTCTTGAAGCAGTTCGTCCCTTGGCAGCCCACCTCAGTGCCACTGGTCAGGGGGAGTGGGCGGTGAAGGGGGATGATGGCGGGGGCACGAGGAAACCGGGGCTGCAGGGCCGCAGAGGTAGCTCGAGAGCCGGGACCAGGGACGATAGACCCAGGATGCCGGGGCCTCGCAAGCCGCCGCGCTGGGCACCGCTTAACTTTCGGCCCCGGGGACGGAACTCCCGCCCCCGAGTACTGCTCCGCCTCCTCTGCCGCTGGACATTTACCGCAGGCGTCCGCGCGGTGGGGACCTTAACCGGGTCCGCTAGCACTCCCGGAAGTCCCCTCTCTGCGCCTGCGCACATCCCGCGCCTACACGACCCCGCACCTGCGCAGGGCCGGCACGTGTCCGCTGGGGACAGTGAGGCGGGCTCAGTGTCTGCAGCCCAACGTCACATCCCGTTCATTGGCTGAAAGGTGGTGCGTGAGTCAGACCCGCCACTGATTGGACAACGTAAAAACAGCTGGTTGCTTGGGCCAATGGACTGGCGGGCTGGGGCCGCGGGTTGGAAAGGCAGGTGGCTGTGGGCTGGAGTCATTTTGTAATTCAGTCATGGCCTCCGAGAATCCGGTTGTGACTGTAACCTGCACCGCGCCAGTCAACATCGCGGTCATCAAATACTGTGAGTGCATGGGCCAAGAGGGTGGACGTGGGGAAGACAGCCCGGCGCGGGTGGGCTAGGCGTGTCTTCGGCCCGCTGGCAGGCAGGCTGGGCTCCCCCTTGTGATGATGCAGCTGGAGATCCAGGTGCACTTGTCAGCACTTACCCCAGCCCTTCACCCAGCCCCGCAGTATGGCCTGCGGAGCCCCGGGCCTACGCTGTAGGACACTGTCCACACAGGACGTCCATCCCCCCGGGCGGTGGTACAGGCCACATGGGACGTCCATCCTCCCGCAGCCCTGGATTCTTGGTGAACATGGTCCACACAGATATCCATCCCCAAAGGGTACTCAGCTCTTATGGTCACGCCCACCTGGCCACCTCGGGCCTACTTTTCATTTCTGGCATGTATTTTTTTTCAAGAATGCTCCGTAAATAGAATCGTTCAGCAGATGGCATTTTGAGATTAGCTCATTTCACTCGCTATTATTCCTGGAGATTCGTCCAGGTGGTAGCGGCATCAGTGCTAAGTTTCTTTAGTGCTGAGTCCTGTTTTTCTGGTGTGGGCAGACCATGGTTTGCCTAGTCATACGCCTTTTGAAAGGCAGCAGACCAGCTTTGGTCTGTTAGGAATAAAGCGACTATAAACTTGTGTACAGATGTTTGCGTGAACAGAAGTTTGTCATTCTTCTAAGTTAAATGCCCTGGAGTGCAATTGCTGAACCATGGGGTAGTTGCATATTTAGTTTAGTTATTAAGAAACTCTTAAATTATTTTCACGAGTGGCTGTACCATTTTACATTTCCGCCAACAATATATATGTGATCCTGATTTTCAGCATTTGGTATTGTCACTGGTTTTTGTTTTAGCAGATACAGTGATGCTAACTACTTTTTTATGGGCTTATTTGCTATTTGCTTGTCGTCTTTGGTGAAATATCTTTTGTCCATATTCTTATTAGATTGTTTGCTTCGTTACCATTGAGTCTTGAGAGTTCATTATATATCTTAGATACCCGTCTTTTGTTGGATATGTGATTTGCGAAGATTTCCTCCTATTCTCTAGCTTGTCTTTTCATTTTCTTAATAGAGTCTCTCAAACAGCCAAAGTTTAAAAATGTTTGAAGTTCAGTTATTAGTTTTTCCATTTATGGATAATGCTTTTGGTGTCAAGTGTAAGATCTTTTTGCTTAGCCTTACATTCTGAAGATTTTCAGTTTTTTTCCTAAAACTATCATAGTTTTACATTTTAAATTTACGTCTGTAATCCATTTTGAGTGTGTGTGTGTGTGTGTGTGTGTGTGTGTGTGTGTGTGTTTGTTTTGTGCATGTAAAGTATGAGACTTGGGTCAAGGTTCATTTTTTGGCCTATGTGTGCTTAACAAAGAGTTTTGAACTTTTGGACTTTTAGGAAGGTTCACTTTGTCGTGAAATGCCAGGAGTGGGAGTGATAGGCAGAAGTGGAGATGGGGTGATTCTGAGTGTCTCCAGGAAATAGGAACAGGGAGATTCAAGGTGATTTCAGTAACTGAGGCTCTTTCTGTTTGGTAAGAGAAAGCAAACACCTAACAATGCTTAGTACCTGGTAGACACTCCAAGGTGATTTGTCAGATTAGTGAAAGAAGGTAAAACAAACAATGAAACGGAGATGGCTAGCCTCCAGCTCTCCTCTGGGACCTGGAACTCAGTGAAGTGAGGAGCAATCTAGGAGAGCTTCCTGAAGGTGGGTTCTCAGTAGGAAGAAGACTTAGATTGTGCAGTGAAAGAGCAAGGTTCAGGCAGGAAGAAGACTTAGATTGTGCAGTGAAAGAGCAAGGTTCAGGCAGATTGGGGAGCTGTGGGATAGGAATGGGGTGACTGGGGAATGCCAGTGGGGTGGGGTGGGCCTTTAGTGGGTTGAGGCAATAGTACCCTGGTTTATAGGGCCGAGAAACTGACTGGCCTTGCCGTGGGTTGTCTGTTCCAGGGGGAAAGCGAGATGAGGACCTGATCCTGCCCATCAACTCCTCTCTGAGTGTCACTTTACACCAGGACCAGGTTAGTGTGGACTGGCAATAAGCACCAAAATAAATATTTACTAAACTTTTGTTAACCTATCGTTCAACAGTTGGTAGCAATAAATCCCCAGTCCATGAACAGTGTCCGTTCCATGCCGCGCTGTCAGGAATGCTCATTCACATGCATGCGCATGCCCACACCCCTGGTTGCCTCTGCCCTGCCCCTTCACTTTCATGCCTGGCCCAGTGGCTCTGCTGTGGGAGATGAGTAGGGAGACCAGGCCTGGAGCTGAGCCTACCCACCTGACCCCCTCCTGCCTTGGTCATGACCTCCTGTTCTCCAGCAAGGCTGTCCCTGTCCCTGAGTGGGCAGTTGTGATGGGCCATGGCAAAAAAGGCCTCCTGAGCAGGAAAGGGTGCTTGGTGTGCCCCTGCATGTGAGGTCACCCTGTGTTTTCTTTTCCAGTTAAAAACCACCACGACAGCTGTCATTAGCAAGGATTTCACCGAAGACCAGATTTGGCTCAATGGCCAGAAGGAGGACATAGGGCATCCGCGCATCCAGGCCTGCCTGAGAGAGAGTAAGTGGGGGTCACATGTGGGATGTTGGGGTCAGATCCAGTCTATTCCTTCCCTTCCTAGCTCTGGGCAGGGTCTAAGAGCACAGCAAGTGCTGCTGGTTCTTTGCTCCTCACCCAGCTTCCCGAGCCCCTGGGATAAGGGTGTTGCTATTAGCACAGCTGGGTTTGGGTCTGGAGCTTTCCCCAAGGAGGTCTGCAGGAGAAGTTTGGGGCCGCTCTGCCCAGTGGCTGTCTCTCCATTCCCCACAGTCCGCCGCCTGGCCCAGAAGCAGAGAAGTGCTGATGACAAGGACCCACTACCCCTCAGCCTCAGCTACAAGGTTCATGTTGCATCGGTGAACAACTTCCCCACAGCCGCAGGCCTGGCCTCCTCAGCCTCAGGCTATGCCTGCCTAGGTGGGTGCCCACAGGGACACTTACACTCCTGCAGCCTTCAGGGAGCCACCATCACATGAGGCTGAGGCCTTGGTTGTTTCACGTATCGGAACATTAAAATCTTCCAAGGGCTCTATGTGTTGGACCCTTTAGATTGAACATGACAGAAACCCACCTCAAACTGGCTTAAGCCAAAAGTAGGGATAATTCCTTGGTTTCCATAATAGAATTCCAAGGAGTGCAGCTTGCTTCAGTTGCAGCTGGCTCCAGACTCTCCAGTAGCCTCATTGGGCATCCATTTCTCTCCCTTGAAACCCTGGCATGCTATATTCTGTGTTGGCTCACTCTCCAGCAGGCCCTCCCCACCTAGGGGCAAAGCTAGTCACCACAGTGACAGGCATTGGGCTCACACTGTCCTCATAGCCACTGAGATCAGTGGCCTATTGAAAACCCCAGGATAATGCTTACTGGGTCAGCTTGGCTTATGTGCCTATGTCAGAACCACCCTCAGGGACCAGGGAGTGTGTGAGCCAGGCCAGGAGGGGGTGCCAATGTTGGGGCAAAGTGCTTGCCTCGTGGACCCCCAGCTCTGAGTTCTGGCATCAGACCCTCGATCAGGCTTGGCCCTGCTCCTTCATGCCCAGCGTGCTGGTTGACCTGAGGGTGCACATTCTTCAGGCTTCTGTGCTTTGATACCTCTCAAAGCCTTTGGTGCCACTCCTTGGAGAAATTCCAGCCCCTCGGCACTCAGTCCTCCAAGTCCCCAAGAGTGGTTCCCCTCTACTCCAGCTCCATAGGTTCCAGTGGTCTTTGTATGTCCAGCTTGCACCGTTGAGAACACTGAATATGTAAACATGGGGATGGGTGCATGGGTGAACAGGTAGATGCTAACCTTGGGAGCTGGTGGCTGAAGTATTGTCATCTCAGAATTTATAATTTCCTGTGGGGCACATTCTTATGGGGTGCTAAACACAGCCTGGCCTGGCACCCCCTGCCTCCTGAATCTGAGTCCCCTTCCCCTGCCCACTCTCCGTCCTGTCCCTGCAGCCTTTACCCTGGCCCAGGTCTACGGGGTTGAGAGTGATCTCTCAGAAGTGGCTCGCCGGGGCTCTGGCAGTGCCTGCCGGAGCCTGTATGGCGGCTTTGTGGAGTGGCAGATGGGGGAACGAGCTGATGGGAAGGATAGCATTGCCCGGCAGCTGGCTCCTGAGTTGCACTGGCCTGAACTCCGAGTCCTCATCCTTGTGGTAAGTGATACTGCCGCGGAGTGAGGGGTCTTCTTGGGCTGAGCTGGGAGCAGGATGAAGGAATGTTTCACCTGCTTCTCGAGTTCGCTGAGGGGTGAGGCTTTTGGTGGAACATTCAGGAATGACTCCCATGTAGTAAGGGGGCTGCTCATCTAGATGCTGCCATTCCCAGATCTGCGTCATCTCTGCTGTGGTCAGGAGGCCTCCATGGGCAAGGAGGCTTGCTGGCTCCCACCCTGCTGTCTACACCAGCTAAGGGGAAGGACAGGATGGGTATTTAGGGCAAGGTCCAGGCTCTGTCTCCCCCTGTGCAGGTGAGCAGTGAGAAGAAGCCGACCAGCAGCACAGTGGGCATGCAGACCAGCATGGAGACCAGCCCACTACTCAAGGTAAGGCCAGTGCTCGGGCAGATGCCAGTCCCCCAGGGTGTGACCTGCATGTCAGGACACACACCGGGTTCCACCTACATCTTCCAAAGCTGAGCTCATCTGCTCTGCGGAACATGTGTACAGATCCTAAGGCCTGGGAGGGGGTGGGACCTCTGAATTGGAGTGTGTGCTCTGGCTGATGGGCTGGGAAGCAGCCAGTGCCTCATTGGGAAACTCCTGTGCCTTACAGTTCCGGGCTGAGGCGCTGGTGCCAGCTCGCATGGCAGAGATGACCCGCTATATCAAAGAGAGGGACTTCCAGGGCTTCGGCCAACTGACCATGAAGGATAGCAACCAGTGTCATGCCACCTGCCTGGACACCTTCCCGCCTATCTGTTACCTCAACGACATCTCCAGGCGCATCATCCAACTGGTGCACCGCTTCAACACCCACCACGGGCAGACCAAGGCATGGTGGGGCTGGGGCTGCACAGGACACCCATGGAGTGTGGGCTTTAGGCTACGAACTTCAGTAAAATCACGTCGTATCCCAGCCAGCACATGCTTGTCTGTGACAAAATCCCACAGAACCTGAGTTATGCTCCTATGTACGAGGCGCTGACAGTTTCCTTCTCACTCTGTTTCATTTTGGTTGCATGACCCACTAAGGGATCGCAGCCTGAGCTCTAAAGTACTGGTGTGGCCCCCGCTCCACTTCAGGTTGGCCCCACAGGCACTGTGGGAAGCCACGGGCCTCCACGGCAGACACGGGGGTCTAAGGTGGAGCTACGGTGGACACGTTCACATTGACCGCCCTGGTTCCAGGTGGCGTACACGTTTGACGCAGGCCCCAATGCCATGATTTTCACCCTGGATGACACTGTGGCCGAGTTTGTGGCTGTTGTGAAGCACAGTTTTCCCCCTGAGTCAAATGGAGACAAGTGAGTTGTGGGTTCCCCTATTTAGGAGGCTGTGGAGGGAGGAGCAGGGTGTCCTGCCTGGATCAGGGTGGCTGCACCTAAGGCCACCGTGCTGAATGGGGAGTCCTGCAGGAAGTGTCGATCCCCTTGGGGGCCACAGACAGTGTGTCACCAAGTGTGCTCTGCTGGGACTGTGGACTCTTCATCATATGTCCCAGCGCCGTAGTCAGAGACACACACATGCAATACCACAGCTCTGTGTTGACAGTGCCCGCTGCCCCGTTGTGGGGACAGAGAATTTGGATTTCTTCCTGTCTCTTGTTTTTATCGTTCCTTCTCAATGTGGAGACACCTTCCTGCTAGGGGTGTTGAAAGTGTGTGGGGTTGTTTTCTGTCACCATCGCTAGGGCAGTACTGATGTCTAGTGGGTGAGAGGCTGGATTACTAACTTCCTAAGTAAGCGGGACAGACCACATGACCATGATGGCCTCAGAGGCCGGCAGTGTCCTCATTAGAAGCTCTGCACTCATTGCCTTGGTCACCCCGATGGGTGATGTGCAGGTTTTGTTGTTCTGAGGAACACAGTAATGGACTCTTGCTTGAACTGAGGCATTTTTTCTTATGTCACCCCCACCGGGCAGAGCAATAGCCACAGGCCAGGGATGAACTCAAAACTTCAGGTAGTTACCTGAAACCCTTCTCTCACAGTGGCCCCAGCCAGGCGCTTGGTCATTGCTGCTCAGCTTTTTTGTGTGTATGGTAAAATACATATTACTTGAAATTTACCATTTTAATCACTTTAATGTGTACAATTCAGCAGCATTAAGTATATTCAGTGTTACACAACCAGCATTTCTGTCTGATTTCAGAACTTTCATCACCCTAAAAGAAACCCCATATCTACTGGTAGTCACACCCCTTCCTATCTTGGGTCTGAGTTCTGCATACCTCCTGTTAATGGACGCACAGCACACTCCTGCCTTCCTTTCCGCAGGTTTCTGAAGGGCTGCCTGTGAAGACTGCCCCACTTTCAGACGAGCTTAAAGCTGCGCTAAGCATGGATCCTACCCCCGGCGGCATCAAATACATCATTGCCACTCAGGTGAGACCCGGCACTGGCCCTCAGCCCTGGAGCCTGGGGCCCCTGTGGCCCAGTACACTCGGGGAGGGCCCTGTCCAGCACACTGGCCTCAAGGGCTCAGACCTGGTGTGTCTGGGTGAAGGGGCTCCCTTTGCCCCCACTTTCAGGGGTAGAAAATTGAGCTGCTAAGAGTAACAGTAAATGTAGGAGTGCATTTCCGATTTCAAGGCATCTGGTCCACTGTGGTTTGTTTCACTCTCTCGCTCTCAAGTGGACATTTCAGGACACCCTGTGACGAGTGGAACAGTGTTCCTAGTACTGAGGGGGGGAGGGTGGGGCTAGGAATGTGGATACCTAGGGTCCCTCAGGGCTCATCCACTGGAATGGGATCAGGATCCCTGCTCAGAGTGGGTTAGCTGGGATTTCACTCAGATTATCTGATTCCAAGTCCCCATGCCCTTGTGTGTGTAAGCCTGACCTCATCTTTTCACCTGAGTCTAGGTGACAGAGGCTGATAGACCATGCAGCTCTGCCTGAGAGAGTTGGGCACAGGGTCAGGGTGTCACTACGCAGGTGGTCAGCTTCTGACCTGCACTTACCTAGGAGGGCGGGGATACACTGGTCTCTCCTTGTCACCCTGACCTGACATTGATTTCTCTACCTGTCAGGTAGGGCCCGGGCCTCAAATCCTGGACGACCCTCATGCTCACCTCCTGGGCCCCGACGGCTGGCCAAAGCCAGCAGCTTGACTGCTTCCTCAGCAGGAGCCCCGCCACCACTTGGAGAAGGAGCCGCTTTGCCGGGACTGGGGAGATGGGTGTGGTAGCAGTAGGGGTGTGCTTGTTGGGACTAGTGGGTGGCCACCAGGTCCTGGGTGCAGCAGAGTGCTGTGGCTGAGTGGGGGCACTGGAGCGACCACCTGCAGGCACCCAGGTGGTCAGAAGTGAGCCTACCACCAAGTGCCTCACCTTCCCCATCTGCACCAATCCAGTGCCGAGATGAGGGCTGGGATCGGATGTGGGACCTGGAGGACCCAGCTGATGGAGATGAGTTGCCATGTTCCCAGTGAAGGATCTCTGGCCCTATTCCCACTGGGGCAATTCCCACCGCCCACAGCTGGAGCTGGGCACCAGAGATAGTGGGGAGTTGGCGTCCCTCCTTGGAGCTGAAGAACGGGTCGCGTGCAGAGAGCCACCTCTGCCTCAGAGTCCTTTGAGCCCGTCCGTCCTAGCTCCTCTGCCAGAGCTCAAGCCACTGAGTGTGTGGATGGAATGCTTCTTCATAAAAAGACCAGGAATGGGACTGGAGCAGGAGGCTGGGGAGCCAAGGTGTGTGGTCACATGAGAACCCCATCAGTTGACCACTGGGAATAAAGCCAGCATTGCTTATTGGGCCTGGCATTCTTCTGTGTAACCAGAGTTCCTGTGTGGCAGCGGGCAGCGCTGGGAAGGGCACGGGCTGTGTGCCTTCTGCAGGAAGAGACTTGGAACTTGCTCGCTTACTGATTTGCTCCTGAAGATGATGCCGTCTGACCCAAAGCTCCCCTTCAGTTGCCCAGCCCTGTGGTGGGTGTTAAGCACACAGCCACCCCTGGGGCCACAGGCCACACTCAGTGGCTGATGCAGTCACTAGGGCTCTTGACTGGTGTGGGGATGTGGTTTGGGTGTGCCTTTAAGCTCCCAGTACATGAAAAAAGTGGGAAGCAGATTTGTAGGGAGGAGCAGTGTGATCAGGGAAGATTCCCCTCAGCCCAGAAGCTTATGGGTTCTGGAACCCAGGAATGGCTCGCACTTCTTAATGAGTTTTTCCATGAGTGTCCAGGTCATTGAACCCACTTTCTCAGCTTCGACACAGTTAGCTTAGAAGAGGAGGAGGGGTGGACACCTGCACCCTTTGATCTACCTCCTGGATCCCAGCCTCTTCCCTACAGGGTCAGACACTGCTCCTGCTGACCCTGAAGCGGGTGGGCAGAGGAGGGAATGAAAAGGAAGAGGACACAGCACTTAGATTCTGGGTTTTCCCAGAAGCTTTGCATACTGTTTCCTTCCCCTTAGTCTGAGCAGAGAGTTGCCCGCCACACCTGCACTAGCCCAGGGCCAGATGAGGGAGTGGGGACTGGGCCTGCCACTGTCCTTAGTGACAGACACTGACTTCCGGGGAGGGACTCCACTAGTCTCTGAGGCTCCTAGCCTGAGGCCCTTCTGCCTGGAGGGGAGTTTTCCAAGTGGATACAATGAAGACTCTGGACCTTTAAACCTTTCTAGGAACCTGGCTTCACACCTTCCAAAGAAGCCCTTTTTGGCACCTTTAGGAGCTCAGCATTCTGGAAGGACTCTGCCATCTGAAGCAGGTGTCCACCTCACGGTCCGGACCCCTCCAGCACCCAGTCTCTCAGGCGATGCTTAGGGCGCCTCAGGTTGTCCAGGCGGGGAGCTGGCAGGAAAAGCTCCTGGCACCAAGAAGGCATCCAAGTGGGTGGGGCCTGCAGTGCCTCTGAGGGTGCTGGAGGAGGAGGTGAAGTGGAGGCCCCTCCGACTGGCAAGCAAGAGGGCCTGAGGGGCCGGTCAGGCCTCCAGAACACTAACCCGTCTCGGTGTCCCTGCCTGCCTTGCCTGTCGCCAGGGGGCGGGGCAAGGGCGGGGCTGCACCCGGGGCGCTAGGGGACAGGGGGCGGTGCCGGAACCCGGGCTGGGAGGCAGCGGAGCGTGGTCCTCAGTGTCCCAGCCGAGCCCAGCCTCATTGGTCGCCGCTATGGGGCAGATCGAGTGGGCCATGTGGGCCAACGAGCAGGCGCTGGCGTCCGGCCTGAGTGAGTGTGACGGGGCTGGGCACGCGGAGCGGGGCAGGGGACGCCGAGACCCCAGGCTTCGATCAAGGAAGTGGTCTGGAGATGGGGTTGTGGGGAATCAGCTGCCCGAGGCTGCGGGCCAGGGCGCTTGGGGCACTGCGATCCCAGGCTGCGGGCCGTGGGATGAGTTGGCTGGGAACGGAGCGGGAGAGCCCAGGTCCTGAGGGTCAGAGACTACAGGCTGTGGGCCGAAAGGTGGGAGCTGAAGCCTGCGGGTGGGGGCCCCGAGACTCCTTCGGAGACCCGAAGCTTCGTGGCGAGGAGGGGACTTGGGGTTGGGGGCACCTCCCAGCCCCCTCGGGCTGCAGGGGTGGTCTGGAGACTCGGCAGACTCGTGCACTTCCGTGCCTCCTCCTCCGCGGTCCCCTCTTCACCCCTCCGCTCAGCCCGGACCTCCTGCGAATAGAGGAAGTTGAGTCCTGGAGGAGGAGGCCTTCCCCTCGGTGGTTTCCGAGGAGTCAACACCCGCCGTTTTGGAAAACCCGGGGGGACCACTCACTCCGCCCCTCCTGCCCTGGAGTGGAACTTAGGCCCAGGAGTTGCCAGGGGCTCCCTCCCCAGCTCTGAGTCTTCACGGACATCTAAAACTGCCCAGAGGGACTCTTCCCAGCTCTCTCTCAGGGACTGCTTTGGCGAAGGATGGCAGGCCCCCAGTCACCCTGGGCCTGCGCTCAGGCGCCTTGGTGAAGGCACAGTAGGATCTGCACCGCTGTACTACCTATACTGAAAGGGGAACCTCTCAGGAGGGGTGGGTGGGGCTGGGCCCGGACAGGGTTTGAGGCAAGAGGAAGTTGCCAGAGGCTCTGCCCGCCTCTGTGGACCTGCCACTCCCAGAAAGGACCTGCACCCAGTGGTGGGTGGGTAGTCTGTGGGGAATGTGATGATGAGGAGGGTCCCAGTCCACCACCATTCCCTTGGGACCCACCCTGAGCCAACCCCCCACCCCACCCCCCGCCCCATGTAGGGACCAGAGGAGGCTGGTGAAGCTCTGGGAGGGAAGGGAGCCAGTGCAGATGAAGTCTCCCTGGCCCCGGAACTCTAAGGTCACATTTTGGGGTGGGCCGCTTTAGGGTATGAGGCCCAGTGGTCTGTTCTGTGTCCAGGCAGGTCACCCCCCTTTTGGCATCTAGAGTGGGTAAGAACTCAGCGAGTCAGACAATTCTCCTCACTGCTCCCCAGAGCTGTCCTCAGGCTGTTCCCTTGCCTGCCACAGTCTGTGAGCCCTTAGACCACCGCAGACCAGCCTCCCTTGCTCCCACAGTTCCTCAACCCCTACCTCACCCCCAGGAAGTAGAGGATGACAGAGGGCACCAAATGGGCAGCTCTCTGCGAGGCCTGGGTTCCAGTCCTCGTGGGTACAGCTAGTTACCCTCCAGCACCTCTGTTCACGGCATGCCCACTGTGTGCAGGTTGTCCCTTCCTCGTCTTAGCTACTGTCCACGGTGTCATGAGCCCAGAGCTGTTCTTTCGTCCACTTTACAAACAGTGAAGTTGGGGCCAAGAGAGCCAAGGTGCAGCTCAGTTTCCTCCACCATCAAATGAGACCATTTGTTGAAAGGTCTCCCAGGGCTCTTCCCACTCTGAGTTCCTCCTCTTACTTTTTTTCTGATTCACTATAAATGTAGCCACCTGGGATAGCTCAGACCTGGCTAGGCCCTCCTAACTAGCGGCTGTATCCAGCAGGCTTCTTTTTCGTTGTAGAAAATCCCATCTAATCAGATTATGTCACTGCCTACTGAAAACCCTTCAGTGGATCCCATTGCGAAGACTAAAAGCCAGATTCTGACTGCTCTGCCCCTGCCCTGCTCCCTTCTCTGTCACTCCATCTTTACAGGCCTGTCTCTGTTCGCAGATTTCCCAGGTTTACGCAAGGGCTTTGCAGAAGTGGCTTCTATAGCCTGAAGCGTTTGTGGCTGGCT
This sequence comes from Eonycteris spelaea, assembly GCA_003508835.1. Lineage (NCBI taxonomy): Eukaryota > Metazoa > Chordata > Mammalia > Chiroptera > Pteropodidae > Eonycteris > Eonycteris spelaea. The sequence continues at coordinate 2,912,439 of PUFA01000139.1, forward strand.
CCTTCATTCATTTCTCAGCTCAGATGTCACTTGCTCAGAAGTGACAGCACCTAGACCTCTGTCATAGGCCCCGTTCTAGTTCACCACTTTCTGATGTTTATTTTTTATCCCCTCCTGAGATTAAGTCCCATGAGAGCTGAGGCCTTATGCATCTTGGCCCCACTGCATGTCTGTACCTACAAGAGGCCCTGCACACAGTAGGGCTCTGTCAGCGCTCATGTTTCGCTGGCGAGCCAGTGGTGTCTTTGCTCCCCTTTTGCTGATGGCAAGCAGCAAAACTGAGGTTCAGCATGGGAAAATTATACCCCCAAAGGCGAGTGGACTGCCCTTCCTTCTTCCAACTCACGGAAATGCAAACCAAGAGTTAATATGTAGCTGAACTCAACTCCAAGAATAGGAAATCCATTGGCAACAAAAGCAGAGTGAAGTTTCAAGGTGACGGGCTGGGGTGGAAGGAAGGGGTACCTGGAGAATTGGGACCAGCAGGGGCTCAGGCTTTTACCAAGTGGGATTTGGGGACCTCTGTGTGAAAAGGGCTGAAAGTGAGGTGCATGCCTCAGGCCAGAGCTGGAAAAGACTGCTTATGCAAGAAACAAATTAGAAAACTGCCCCTCCCCTCCCCACTCCGCAAGGAAGCATGCTATCTGCTGCCAGGGCCTGGTAAAAAAAGTAATGAACAAGACAAAACTCCCGAAAACTCAGACTTGTGCTGTGCATAGGGAGAGGGCTGAATCTGCCCTACCCTGTGCTGGAAGGACCACTGACCAAAAAATTCAGATAAATTCAATTCAGAATTGGAGAAACCCTTAGGCCTGCAGCAGAGGCAAATATGAAACTGTTCTATAAGGGCATTTCCTCAACCGGGGTACACAGACTGTGCACAAAAGCAGACCCTGTTGGGGACAGCTCATAAACATAGCCACCATTTGAGGAAGCAGACACCAAAAACAGGAGAATGTGCCTCCTTAGAACCAAAACTACCAGTGCCATATGGAAGAGACTTGAGAATATGTGTACGTTTTTAAACATATGCATATATTTAGAACTGTTCAAGGAGATAGAATAGAAAATTACACAGGACAATGGAAAAATAACTAATAGAGGATGTCTAGAAATAAAAAAATATAAAGTTATTAAAGGTTAATGGATGAATTATCTATAAGTTGAAGAGAGAATTAATGAAGGAAGATGGATCTGAGGAAGCCTCACTGAATGTAGCGGAAAGAAGTTAAGTCATGTACAATAGTACAAAAAGGTGTAACAAATGTGTAATGGGGGATCCAGAGAGAGAATCAACAGAATGGAGGGAGGCAATATAGAAGGGATAATGGGTGAGCATTTCCAGAACTGAAGGAGAAAACAAAGTTCCTTACAGAATAAAGGAAAACAAATCCCTTCTTGGACACACTGTAACGAAATTACAGACCATTAAAGAAAGCCTTTAAATTTACCAGAGGAAAAAAAATGGATTAGTATCAGACTAATTTCAGGCTTCTCATCATCAGTAATAGATGCCAGAAGACAATGGAATAATATCTTTGATGCCGACACAAAAACATGAATTCAATATCCAGGTGAACCATCATTCCAGAATGAGGGCATTTTCAGACATCCAGAGAACTGCTGCTAACTATCACGGAAAGGACTACTAAAGGATGTATTTCAGAAATAGGAAAGTTGAATTTTGAATCCAGAAGAAAGGACTGGGGTGCAAGAATGAAGACACTGGTGACTAAGTATTGACTGTAAATAATTAATGATAATAGGTAATTTGAAAATGAGATTGAAGTTAAACATTTTAAAGTCCACATGCGGTTCAGGAAGAGGAATTTTAGAATCAACATTGGGTCAAGTCAGCAGGAGACAGGAGAAACAACAAAACACTGTTAAAGAGAAAACACAAGATAAAATAAGGTCCAATTATCTGTAATCATAGTCAATAAAACCTGTTAAATTCACCCTCAAGTTAATTATAATATAAAAAATTCATCTATATATCAGCTTATTCATGATAGCCAAAAACTAGAAGCAACTGAAATTTCCCAAAGATGAAAGAACGGATAAATGGTGGTTGATTCACACCATAAAAAACTACTTAATAAGAAAAAGAGCAAGCTAGTGATCCAGCCAAACCACATGAATGACCTTGACAACTTTTCTTCCATTGAGCAAAAGAAGCCAGATCTAGGGTTCCAGTGTTGACAGAAGCACGAGAGAACTTTGGGGATGACGGGAATCTTGACTTGGGTGGAGGTCACCTGGGGTTCACATGTGTAAGAAGTCATCAAGCTTATACCTGTGTATTTGACTGCGCGTAACAATTATACCTCAATAAATTGCTGGAAATTCTGGGGATGGATGATGGTGATGGTTGCACAACAGTGTGTATGTACTTAATGCCACTGAGCTGTTTGATTTAAAATAGCTAAAATGGAAATTTTTACTTGTGTATATTTTACAATAAAAAGGTTGCAAAAAAAATTACTGGGGAGAAAAGATCCAAATATATGCCACTAACAGCTGGACCACACAGAACTGAAAATGAAGGGGTTGGAAAGCTAACAAATACTAACCAAAGAAAGGTGTGTGGGTACCAGTATCAGACAAAACTGAAATTAAGGTGAAAAACAGGGATAGGGCAAAGAGGCACCTTGTGCGATGAGAAGAGGCCATCCATCCATGGAGCAGACATAAGATCAGCAATCGATAATGTAGTCTGTAAATGCATAAAGCAAAACCTAAAAATGACAAGGGTTCGCAGAGCTCAAGAGTGAGGGTCCGGGCTGGAGTGCAGGCGTCTCCTGCTCAGGGCTCAGAGGCCAGCTCTCCCCCACAGCTCCTGGGACACAGGCTCGGCTCCAGGCTCCATCCGTGCCTGGCTCCTTCAGCCCCTCGTCCAGCTCATGCGCCACTTCCTAGGTGTCCCTCATTATCTGCGGGTCTGCAGGCACCTGGGTCCCCTTACTGGACAAAAGTGTTGATGGCTCCGTGGGGGACTGGTGGCCCAGCCATGGGAGGGGGCATGACGAGGGGAGGTGGCCAGAGCCCCATGCGAACCCAAGCCTGCAGGGATAGAGCGGGGGCATGCCCCTCCTACTGGTGGGGGGTTCCTACTAACCCGCTTCTCCTCTGCCCACAGTCCTCATCACGGGTGGCATCGTGGCCACTGCTGGTCAGTTCACCCAATGGTACTTTGGCGCCTACTCCATGTATCCTCCCATTGTACACCCCAAGACTGGGGCGGGGGAAGGCACTGCTGGGGGCAGCGCTAGTAGGGGTAAAGATGTCACTGCCTTCGGGGGTACAGCGTTTCACAGTTGGAGAAAGTGCTCACATCCCCAGGCCCTTTAGCCTCTCACAGGATGGGCTCAGCTGCAGTGTTGGGACCCAGGCTCATCAGGGAAGCAACTTGCCTGTGCCTTGGCAAGGGGGTGGGAGGTGTCAGCACCCCCAGGGACCCCTCTGCACCTCCTTCTATCAGCCCCCCAGTGGCCTGCTCAGTTCTGTCAGAGCAGGCTGGGCCCCCTCTGTCCTCTCCTGCCCTGAAACCAGCTGTTGCGGGCCCTCTGGAAACCAAGGCAGAACGGGCAGTGAAGTGGCCAGACCTGTGGAGCCCTGCCCCGTTGTGCCCCGGCTGTGACCCAGGGCACGGCCGTACCTCTCTTACTTCTCATCGGCAAAGCGATGGCTGACTTTGGCTATTCCTTAACTGCAGCCTCAGCGTGGCAGGTGTGTTCATCTGCCTGCTGGAGTACCCCCGGGGGAAAAGGAGAAAGGGCTCCACCATGGAGAGATGGTGAGTCCCCCATTCGCTCTGGGGTTCATCCCGGGGGATAGGTAGAACTCAAAAGGGCAGGACTCTAGGCAATGAACCTGCAGGAGCCTGGTCCCATCCCTCTGAAGCTCTGGCACCAACCCATTTGCCCTCTTGGGCAAACCAAGACTGGTGCCCGCCTAACTGCTGCGGCCCCGTGGTCTCTGGAAGGGAAGAAGCTAGGGTGCTCTGGGGTGGGGGTGGGGTGGGGTGGGGTACCGAGCAGGACTCAGTCTGTCTTCCCTCTCTCCCTCGGCCTAGCGGACAGAAGTACATGACGAAAGTGGTGAAGTTGTTCGGGCCCCTCTCCAGGAATTACTACTTCCGTGCCTTCCTGCACCTCGGGTGAGTCCCCACCCATTCCCAGGCTCAGGAGCACCCTGGAGTAGATCCTTCTAACTGGACTGACCACATGGACTGGCCACTGGACAGGAGGGGCAAGTCAGGCCCCTCTCAGCCCAGCTGTTTTTCTAGACAAAAGCCAGGACCCAGGCTCTGCCAGGGCTTCTCCGAGCCTGTAATGCTTCTCTCGCTGCATAACAGTTTGCCCCGAATCAAATCAGGAACAGTCAGGTTCTGGGGTTGACGGGGCACAGCTGGGTGCTTCTGCAGGCTGCCTAACAGGTGTGTTAGGTGGTGACTGCAGCAGGCTGGAACACCCACGTGCCTCTGCAGCTGCTGGGACCTCCCAGGATGGCAGCTGGGGCCAAGAGCAAGGATCCCAAGGTTGTTAGGGTACTTCAAGTAAGGCAGAGTACGGCTCCAGGGGCCCAAACTTAAAAGCCCAGCATTTGTCAGAGCCCGGTGTCCCCTCCATCCACTTGTCCTGGGGACAGCACGCTTATGGTCTGTTTTGTCTTGGTAACTTGTGGCCTCTGCCCAAGACCTGGCTCCCTGGAGACTCCTTCTGACTGCCCTTCTGAGTCCCTCATCCTCCCACCCCCCCAGGCTCTCAGTACCAGCCGGCTTCCTGCTTGCCACCATCCTGGGTACAGCCTGCTTGGCCATTGCGAGCGTCATCTATCTGCTGGTGAGTGTTGTGGTCTGCGGTCAGCCCTGCTGATGCTCAGCTCCTCAGCCACTGCAGCCTCCTGTAGGCTGAGCCAAGGCCAGGAGCCTGTGTCCTCGCTCCTGTCGTAATGGGGACAGTGGTGACCCAAGGGGCCTGAGTGCATTTTAGCAAGTTCCCCCGTGCTGCACACTTTTCACCCCCCCAGCAGACCTAGTGCCCTCGGGGAGGCTCCAGGCCAGGGTGGGTCCAGAGTGAGTGGGCCCCTGCATTCCTTGGCTGCTCTACTGGGCCTCTCCCACCCTGCATGCTGCCTGGCCTCCTAACGCAGCGTGATGGACACACAGGCCTGGCTTCTCTGTCCTGCTCCCAGGGGAAGCCTGGGAATGTGCATCTGGAAGTGGCCCCCAGGGGACCTTTCAGAAACCCAGGGATTCCTTGCCCCCTGCCTACCGCATGGGGACCCTCCTGGCATGGCGGAATAGCTCCAGTTTGGGGTCAGGCAGAGCTAGGTCCTCACTGTGTGGCCTCAGGCCAGTCACTTAACCTCTCTGAGCTGCCGTCCCCTCACGTCTTACTGGATTCAGAGTTGGTACTGCTCTGTACCCTGGTGGGTCAGGGCATGCAGAGGCAGGGGCCAGTGTGGGGGCAGTCCCTGGAGGCTCATAGGCCCAGCCCCTCTGTGTCCTGCAGGCAGCCACCCGTGGTGAGCAGTGGACCCCCATCGAGCCCAAGCCCAAAGAACGGCCACAGGTTGGAACCACCATCAAACAGCCGCCCAGCAACCCTCCGCCCCGGCCGCCTGCCGAGGCCCGCAAGAAGCCCAGCGAGGAGGGGGAGGAGGTGGTGGCGGAGGCGCCCAGTGGCCCCCAGGAAAACCCTATTCCAGTGACAGATGAGGTCGTGTGACAGACACCGCGAGCTGCTCCCTGAGTGGCTACTGTCTCAAGGGGCACCCAGACCCAGAGGGTACCCCCTTTCCTGCCCTGCAGAACCCCAGGCCCTCTTCTGGTGTCATTCGAAGCAGCCCGTCACCCTTCTCAGCGACACTGGAAATTGTGGAGCATCTTCTATTTCATGAAATACAGTATCTGGAATTCCAAGTATTCGGGTTTCTACTCTGGAGATGAAACTCCTGGGCCTGGGAGAAGGGAGTGTGTGTGCCCTTACCCGCTCTCCTGGACCTGGTCGGACTCACCCAAGGTGCTGAGTGAAGAGGTAAAGCAGATTAGCAAGGGAGAGGGCAGGGAGCCCAGCAGGCCTTCGCCTTCATGCCCTTTCATCTGGTGTCATCCTGGATGGCTAGGCCAGCCGAGGGCAAGGCCAGACCTGCCCTGCCTCTTCAGGCCTGAGGCTGCGAACACGCAAACACTCTCTCTCTCTCTCTCTCTCTCTCTCTCTCTCTCTCTCTCTCTCTCATTCTCTCTCTCTCTCTCTTACCAAGGCAGGGCTGGGCATGGTCCTCCTGGTCACTGCCTGTTGCTTCCCAAGCAGGAACCCCTGTAGTCCCCAAGCTTTGCCTGGCTTCAGCTCACACCCCAGCTTATGAAGCCCCTTCCCCCTCAGGGGGTTCTCCCCAGGTACCCACTCCCCCGAAGTCTAGAACAGTCCTTTAAACCCGCACCTCCTGTTTGCCCTACCACCTCTCAGCAAATCCTACTTTCAGAACTGGGGGTCCTCTAATGTTCTAGGGCCAACACCACTGCACCAGCCCTGCCCCAGGAAATGGCCGCTCTGGCCTTCCAGAAGGTCAGTAAAACCTCAGACCCCCTTGACTTACCCTTTATCCACTCCATACCCTGTTAGGGCTCTGTCTTCAGCATAAGTCTGCCCCTTGTTTCCTCCACACTCTGCCCTGCCCCTTGCAGGCCATTCCCAGCACTGCAGCTGACCCTGCCTGTGCCTGCTCAGAACCCACAGGCTTCCACAGCCCAGGATGGGCACCCTCTGTACCTAGACCCCACGGTCACGTCCTACTTCTTTGGTTCCAGCCACAGTGACCTCCCTGGACCATCAGACACAGGAACACTTCCTTCTCAGGGCCTGTGCACGGGCTGTTCCCTCTGCCTGGAGCACAGGTCCCTGGCTGGCCATCTGGCCTTTGCTCAGGTGACCTCCAGGGGGAGCTCCCCTGAACTGGTTTGGAATTGCAGTCCCTCCCCCTTCCCTGCTTCGCTGTCCTTTTCTTTCACCGCTAACCGACCAAGCACTTGACTGGTTTGCTCTGTGATTGTCTGTCGCCTGCATGCGGGCAGGCAGAGATCTGTCCGTTTTGTTTACTGCCCTATTCCCAGTGCATAAATATAAGTCCTTCCAGGCTCAAGACAAAGATCACCCAGCCCCTCTTCCTGGGCGCTTGCACATAATGGGTGTCAATCAGTAGGTGAAAATGATTGGCCAGGCAGGGAGGTGCTGACGAAGGCCTTGCAGGACCCTCCCACCCCCGCGGCCCAAGGAACCCTTAGAACCGATTGGGCCTATGCATTACAGATGGGGAAACTGAGGCTCCGCAGGGGGTTGTAGCTGAGCCAGAACTACCCCAAGGCCCCTTCCACAACTGCTGAGGACACGCAATCCTGGGCTCCTTAACTAGATGCCTTCAATTTTAACATGCCAAATGTACTAATCCAGGAACCGTATAGTGAAAGTACAGGCCAGGTCATCAGGCGGCCAGTGGGGCACCTGGCCTGGGGGTGCTAGCTAGCTCGGCTGCCCCTAGACTGGCAGGTTGCCAACAATGGACAGAAGCCCAAGCTGGTGTCCAGGCCATGGCACTGGCTTTTGGAACTGCCTGGGCCTCTGCTGGGGCTGGGGAGAATGACTCAGACACCTGAAGGTGACGCTGCTCAGCCAGGCTGCAGCGATGCCCCATGGAGCTGACACCCTCTAGGAGTTACCCTCAGAGACACCTGTTCCTCAGGCAGCGAGGTATGTCCGTAGGTGCTCACCGTCACAGCACAGGCCTGGTCACACCCTTGGCTGGTAGGTACAGGAAGGCCTGCCTACATCACCACTGGGCTGTGGGAGGGAGGCCCATCCCTGAGACCCGGGTGGAAACCACACACAGGTACCAGCAGGGCACGCCTCTTCCACTCTGTTCAAACCCTTTCCCCGTCCTGGATGCACTAGAGACCTTCCTGGAAGGATATACCAGAATCGGGCCTGTGGCTGCCCCTGTGGGCCCAGCTAGCTGTCAGCCAGGCAGGGTGAGGGTGCTTTCACCCCTACATCTGTGGCATTCAATACTGTGCTCTGGGGGTGTTTTATCAATTTAATATTTACATTTACCATATATAATAACATATTTACATTTTCCATAAATAATTATTTTAGAAATACAGGGGGTGCTGGGAAGCAGGAGCTTGGGGTGGCCTGGACCAGCCTGAGACCAGTGATAGGGTGAGGGGATGAGGGGAGCTCAGGGGGACCACCAAGCTGGGAGCCAGCAGAATACCTTTTCTGTTGTTTTAAGAAGTTCTAGAAGAGTAACAAGGTTCTTTCTAGTCCAACTTTTTGTGACAGGGTATCTGAGTATCCAGGTGGGGTCTGATCAGCACAGGGTCCACCTGGTCCTTCCAGTGGCTGGTCTCCACTATTCTTAGCTCAAACCAGAGGCCCAGAGCCCTGGTACCTGCCCAGGTACCCCAGGCAGTGGAAGCAGAGTCACTTAGGGCATATAAATAACCAATAAATACACATAAATAGGAGGGGCCCTCTCCACACTGTCCAGTCTGGGAGCTGATCCCATGGGGGAAGAGCTGAGGCCGGCAGTCCTCACGCCGCCCTGGGCAGGACGCAGGTGCAGCCGACGGGCACGCGGATGGACTCGGTGTGGAAGGCGAAGGCCCCGGGAGTGGGCTCCCCCGTGGCGTCCTGGGAGCAGGGCCGGCGGCGCAGCACCAGCAGGCTCTGGTGCAGAGGGACGGAGTTGAGCGCAGCCGTCTCTCGGCCGGTCCTGGTGCTGATGCAGCCCCTGCACAGGCACTCGGCGATGGCCAGCTTCTGTGGGTAGCGGCTCTCGTCTGTGTCCACGCTAAAGGGACAGATGGATGAGGCTGAACCCCAGAGCCTCGGCGGGTGCATCCCTCCTTTCCTATCCCCCCCATGGCTGCCTCATCATCTCAGGGGTGCTGCTGGCCTGAGGGCTGAGGCATCAGGATGGTACAGGGCACCCGGAGGGCTGGCATGCAGTCGGTACTCACTAGGTGAAGATGACCCGTGATCCCAGAGCACAGAAGCTGGGGTAGAGGACTTCCAGAAGCCCCGTCCCTCCCCTCTGGGCCTAGCCCAATCTTTGCAGGGGCTCAAATGGGGACCTCCGAATTTTCCCAAGTGACCCTGATACCCAAGGCCTGGGCTAAGATCTTGGAGATAAGAGTGGAAAAGAGGAGCGCATCCGATGGAGCCCCACCTCCCATGCGGGCGGGCTGTATGGAGGTCAGCATGCTTATCCCATTTAACAGGTGGAAACACGGAGGTTTAGAGAGCTCTGCAGAAAGCCAGCACCCAGAGAAAGGAGGGAGCCCAATGCCACACAGCGGAGATCTCAGTGCCTAGGGAGCTCCCACAGTCCTCACCGGTATCTCCAGGGAGAGATGGAGCGCTGGTGGATGTCAGCTTCCAATACTTCCTCGGGTCGCAGCACTGGGCACCGGGTCCCAGCCAGGGGTTTCTCACGCCGCTTCCTGCGGTCCACCGCCTCCAGGCTGGACACCAGGGCTACAGGCAAAGACTGCTCCCACTTGGCAGTTCGAGCCAGCAGATGTGCTGGGGCCTGGCCTAGGGGCAGCTCCTCGGCTGAGTAGCAGCGTGGGGTCCCATGGGTGTGGGTGTGGGAGTTTATCCAGAGTGAGGGTCCATGGTGGGCCAGGCTGGCAGGCAGCCAGAGCAGAAGCAGGAGGCCGGAGAGGAGCTGATGAAACAGGTGGGGGGTGGTCAGGGAGTGCCCGGTGAAGGGGGCACCTTGCTGCCACTCCAACTTGCCCTGTTACCTGTGGAAAGTTGGGGTACAGCCCACCCTTCATAGCTGGGAAAACTGAAGCCCCTTAGCCCTTCCTCCCCAGCACACCAGGGCTCCTGGGTCCTGGCTCTCTCTCTGCCTCAAGATTTGGGGGGCTTCCTGGACCCCATCCCAACATCCTTAGCTTGGGGTTCAGGGAACCGCCAACCCTTCTGGGCCTGATGACACTGTCCAGGTGGGTGTGTGGGCAGAGGCTCACCATTGCGGTGGTAGTGGCTGGGTCTGAGCAGCTGATGTGTCCCTGGTGGCAGTCCAGGACACACCTGGCTGTGGTCCTGGGGTGCACCTGGCAGTAGCCGGCTCACAGCGCCCTTTATACCGCAGCCACACCTGGGGAAAATCCTGTACCGCTTCCTCCTTGGGAAGTGCCCGGCTGCTGCTTCCTCCTCCCCTCCCCACGGTCCTCTCCTCCCCAGCCCAGGGCAGGCCAGGCCCACCCCGATTCCAGCCCCACTCTCACCCCCACCAAATTGTCACTGTATTCTGTTACCCTCCCTCCCTCACCTACAGGGACCCTACATCACGCTAAGCACCTGTAGATGGAGCTGTAAACAAGTCTTGCCTGTGACATTCTCAAACCTTCTGTAAAAGAGTTTTACAGGCTGAGTATTCTTTTTGCGATTTGCTTTTTTGATTCCACTTACATGTTTTTGATATCTGGACCTGGGTACCTGGGGCGGAGTCGCTCATTCCACACCATGGCACAGTGCTCCTCCAGGGTTTTCTCCTGTCCCCTGTCAGTGTACATGAGGTTGGCTCCATTTCTTATCTAAGATGATCAAGATCAGGTGGACACCAGTGTCTTTCTCCTGCCCATGGGGGAAATGTTCCAGGACAGATGTTGGGGGCTGGGACAGTGAGCATTTTCAGGTTTCTATTTGGGCTTCTGTGGTTTTCTTCAACAAAAGTTCAAGCTAAAATGTCTGAGATGGAGGGGGTGAGAATGCCTTGGAAACTTTAAAGTACAGTGGACCCTAGGAAGCGAGAAGGCCCTAGAAGCCTACCTGTGCCCCACCCACCCAGTGCTGCTGGTTGGGAAGGAGGGTGCTGGAGGTGCCTTTGTTATCCGGAAAAGGAGAGAGTTTGGAGCCAGATCTTGCAAAGGCTGAGGACTTGCCTGCCCTGGTCCTCTCAAATCAGAGTCTAAAACAGCAGTCCCCAGCCTTTTTGGCACCAGGGACCGGTGCTCTTATGAGACTCTAATGTCTGATGATCTGGGATAGAGCTGAGGCGGTGATGCTAGTGCTGGGGAGCGGCTGCAAATACTGATGAAGCTTCGCTCACTAGCCTGCCGCTCACCTCCTGCTGTGTGGCCCAGTTCCTAATAGGCCATGAACCAGTACCTGGAGTTGGGGGCCCTTGGTCTAAAACGTCCAGCTGAGGGGGTGGCTCTGTAGTGTAGTGGTTAGCATGTCTGCTTTACATGCAGAAGGTCCTGGGTTCGCACCCCAAGTGGAGCCACAGACCATACCCCAGGTGCGCCAGGCCCTGGGTGCACGCTGCGAGTGTGTGGGAAGAGATGCCCTGCCTTCAGAGACTCAGTTCTTAAAGGGAAAACGGCAATATCCATAGGTCAGGGGTCGAAGTATATGGGGGAATTAAAGAGGGGGGGAAAATAAAATAAAATGTCCAGCTGAGGAGTCTAGGGGGTGGAGGGAGGTTGTCAACCTGTCTTCCAGTCTTTCTTGGCCTGCTGGCAGGTGCCAGAATGTACACCATTAGGGCACCACCCTCTAAGTTGGAACCATAACATGAAGACCCCCTGATAAGGGAGGGGCTGGAGAAGGAAGTGGGCCACCTGGGCTCTCCCAGCTCCTCCACTCAGCAGTGCCACGCTGGGCACGGAGTTGCTCTCTCTGGGCCGCTGGATCTGCACCTGTGAGCAGGGCTATGCTGCCCTCCTGGGGAGCAGGTGAGGATTAAAGGATCCCGTGCTGCGTCGGCCAGACGGAAACGCTGTGGCAGCAGGTGCTGCTTCACGTCTGTTTTCTCCGCTTACTCTGAATGATGGCTAGCGAGATGCATTGAGTCCCCAGGGCTGCGTCTCCCTACAATGCCCTTACCCACCCACTGCTTGCATGCCTCCTGCGATGGGGAGCTCACTTTCTGTATTAGTTTGCTAGGGCTGCCATAATCAGGTTCTACAAACTAGGGGACTTAAAGCAACAGAAAATTTTCTCTCATAGTCTGGAAGCCATAAGTCCAAAAATCAAAGGGTCAAAAGGTTTTTTTTCTGGGGTCTCAGTAAGGATCCTTCCTGCCTCTACCAGCTGTTGTGACTGCCGGTAATCATTGGAGTCCTTGGCTCGTAGACATATCGCTCCAACCTCTGCCTCTATGTTGACGTGGCCTCTCCTGTGTATCTTTGTGTTATAGGGACACTCACCCTCATCCAGGATGATCTCATTTCAAGATCCTTACCATAATTACATCTGCAAAGACCTTTTTCTCAGATAAAGGCACATTCCTCGCAGGTACTGGGGATAGGACTTCAACATATTTTGGGGGGGATACAATTGAGTTCAGTATACACTCTACCAGGATGGGGCCTGGATGCTTGTACTGTGGGTTATAAGTCAGGTGGAGAGAGAGACTCACATTAGGCTGAGCTGAGCTCTCCCTCCCTGCTGGGGCCTCAGAACAATTTCAGTCCCTCCTTCCATCCCCAAAAGGTAGTGTGAGCCCCTTGTGGGCATGGACCATGTCCCAAGCACACCCTGGCACCTTGGAGCTCTATAAATATAGCAGAGCAAAGGGAAGAGAGGTGAGTCTGGACTCTCCTGTGGGAAAAACGGGATGACAATGCCTCATATGTGGGGACACATGGGGGCCCATGCTGGCTGGACAGGAAGGCCTGGAGTCAGGGAGACTAGCCAGCAACCACGTTGCTTCCTTTGGGCTGAAAAGCCCAGACACACTCGAGCAGATGCTCCTTTAGGTAATGAAAAGGCTGTAAAATTGTTGCTTGAGCAGGGGTTCCCCGGGTGTCCTCACCCCGCAGGAATGTCCTGGACGCTCTGGCTATAGTGGGGCCCTAGCCTTGTCCCCCTGCCCACGCCAGCTGCCCGTGGGGTGAGTGTCCATATCTTGTATGTTCCTGTGTCTGCTCTGAGCAGCCAGCCGGGTGGGTGGGCGGGAGCCGGGCTGAGTGGAGGAAACTAGGACCTTGGTTTTGAGTCCATCCTTCCTCGCAGCGTGCTCCAGGTGCTCCCAGTGCTATTGTGGGGAGTGGGGAGCAGTGAAGGCCAATCCCCAGGGACCAGCATGGGGACTAGGGGTCAGGGGTCCCGCCGTACACAGAGGTCAGAAGGACAGATGCAGGGCGAGCCGGGGTGGCACCTCATTCCTGGGAGGCTGAGGCAAGCACAGAAGTCCCAGGTTGGGCAAGAGTGGAAAGGTGGCAGCCAGAGGAAGGCTGGAGTGCATCCTGGAGGTGGTGTCTGGGAAGACCCCCTTCATCCTCCCCCTCCTCAAATCGCCCCCACCCGACCCCACCCTCTACAGACCACGCCCCACCAACCACGCCTCCACATTCCAGAAACGCAGAATGAAGAGGACTGAGGAGTCGGGGAGAAGGATGTGTGAGGGAACTGGGATGTAGGAGTAGATGCATGATAGGACAGGTGCAGAGAGTCACAGACACTCAGACAAGTGCAGAGACAGAGATTGGAAGAGGGAAGGTGGGGAGAGAGAAACAGGCAGAGGCCAAGGCAGGAAAGCCAAAGTGCAGGAGACACAGGGGCAGACACACTTCTGGTGTGGCCGGCCTGTGGCCAGAGCCCTTACATCCTTGGCTGGACAGAAGTGGGCCTGGGTTGGGAGGCGGCCTGCAGGAGGGGTTTGCCCCAGGCTCTTCAGGCTTCAGGTTTGATGTTTTCCCCCATCCTGGAGGAAGACCCAATGGCAGGGCTCAGACCCCTCATCTGTGAAGGGGGAGCGACAATACCGTCTCCCCTTCTCTCGGAGACATGGCCTTCCCAACCACTGGGCCCCAGGCAGCCTCGTCTGCCGTTGGTCTATCACACAGCCCAGTTCTCTTGTGCGCACAGCACTTTGCACTGTCAGGAATGACCTCTTAACCTCATCTTTGTCCGTGACCTAGTAGTATGGGCTGTCCAGGGCTGTCCCTGCTTGTTTACCCAGGGCCAAGGCCACGGCCTGGGATCCTCCAGCCCAAGCTCCTGGAACTGCTATGCAGCTGGGTGGCTGGCAGGACATGGGGAGAGGGAAACCTGGGGGAAGTAAAGGCAGATGGGGGCCTAGGCTTTGAGGGGAACAGCAGGGACCTGGCCTTGGGGCTGGGAAATGGAAATTAAAACCTGATCCCTTCCCTGAAGAAGAGCTAATAATACTGGGAGCTGCATCAAGTGCCTCCAGGGTTACACTTGAGGATAGACAAGGTGGCGACCTGCGGACAGCACTGTGGCAGCAGACAATGGAGGGACTTGGGAGGGAATAGGGTGGGCTTGCCTGAGCTGTGAGAGGAAGTAGGCAGTCAGCCAGGCGAGTTCCAGAACCAGGGGGGACAGCATGTGCAGAGGCTCTGGATGGGAAGCACGGCAAGCAGGCCGGGAAAGGCAGGGTCGGCATATGCAGTGTGGCAAGGCCACTCCAGCCATGGAGGAGTGTGGACTGGAGGGGCAGGGGATTCCGCAGTGGCTTGCACACTCAAGGAGCAGTCATGTGGGCAGAGATGGAACCTGAGGAACTCATAATTATTCCCACTATTTGCATGTTAACCACCTGTCAGGATCTCAGCCCTCACGTACCCTGGAGGGCAAAGATGCCCGAGGAGCCATCACATGACAGAGGCCTCCCCTTTTCTCAGACGTCTGGGGAGTGAAGTTGGCTCAGGGTGTGACCCACCATCCCTCCCAGGACAGGAACCTGCCCCAGACTAGCCCAAGTGAGCTATGGCCCCAGACAGCAAATGGAAAGCTGCTAGTTTAATCTCACCTTAGGTTGGGGAAGCCAGGGCTGTGGCTCCGGTCCAGGCATTAAATGTCAGGGTCAGGCCAGCCTCTTGGGATGGGAAGAGGCTGGTCAGGTGGGCAAGGAGGGCCGAATGCAGAAATCTCTGTGGTGTGCTCATCTTGTGGGCTCCTGACTTAAGCAGGGCAGTCACTGCCTAGCTGGACTGCAGGGTCCAATGGCTCAGGGGCAGAGTGCACAGGGACAGGCTGGAGCTCAAGGCATCCTGGATTCTGGCTCCTTGTCCTTGAAAGCCACCCATTCAGAGAATGGGAGTTTCCTTTGATTTAATAACAAACCAGATTAAGTCTTTAAAATTTGTGGAGATGTGTGACTGAGGCCACCTTGATGTACAGGAATCTCCTGTCCTGTGCTGTGGAAGGGACATGGACATGAAATGGAAACACTGCACTCAGGCGGCCTGTGTGGCCAGCCCACAGCGCTCCCTCCCTGTGTTTGTCTAGTCTAACTGCCACGTAGCAGTGGGACTGAGTGCTGTGGAATGTGTCCTGTAAGCTGGTTGCAGCTCAGCAAGTCATAGAACCAGGTGAGAACCCCAGGCTGCTGCCTCCAGATGCTGGCCCCACAGGGCCCTACTGCAGAACCGAACTGGGGGCAGCAGCCTGGGCTCCGGGGGCCATTTTGTCCACAAGCATTTGCAGCACTTGCTATATGGTAACCTAGGGTGTCAGGGCACTCCGAAGCCTATGGCACCACTCTGTGAACTTAATCGCATGAGGAAAGACTTGGAGGGAGCACTGGGATCTTCCCCCTGGAAGTCTTGGTGGCCCCAGGGGCTCTTTGGGCTGCAGTGAGCACTGCAAAGGTGGCCGCTCAGAACTGCTGACATTTCTGCTCTGCAGAGAATGACAGTAGTTCTGGGTCTAGGACTTCTCAAGCTCAGATATGTGCATAGCTGTGTGGGGATCAGATGGCATGTTTAAGGCTCTGCATGGGGAACTGGCTTTGAGGTTGGGTCTGGCCCAAGGAGTGTCCTTCTTGACCTCACTGGCCCAGGGCCTGCTGCTAGGAGAGGCTGCAACTGGCTTTCATTCATGAACCCTGCCAGGGCCAGTTCCACCATGAAGAAGCTGAGGTGTAGTGCTCCCTGGGGGCTGTGGCCAGAGGGCAGAGTGCCTGGTCTGGTGGGTGAGTGAACACCTACTGTTCCTGACTGGCAGCCCCCTGGGAATTGCACAGAGGTCTTGGCGAGGGGCGGGGGACGACTCCGGGTCCTTAGCATCCATCAGCCAAGGGCTCCTAAATGCAAGGCAGGCCCAGTGGGTGTCTTGAGGTGGCCAGGCCCTGTACCGTGGGGAGGGCAGAGGGTAGGGAGACCTAGGCACATGCAAATATTACCACCAGGGATAGACAGCTGCTTATCAAAATATTTTATTTTAGGAGACCCCTCAAAAAAAGACCCTCCACATTAGACAGACGCCCAACAATACCCTTGGCCTTTTTTTTTGGTCTTTCCTGTTTTTGTTTTTTTTTTCCTTTTCAAATCAACTAAAACAATTTGATGCTTAAAAAAAAGACAGGAAATATTTCCTAGTCAGACTTTTGTCAGAATATATATATTTTTGATCCTGGGGGCAGGTGGGGTTGGGGAAGAGGCTGCTCAGAAGCATTCGGTGTTCCTAACGACAGGAGAGCAGTGCGGCGAGGACACCACACACGGCAGGGCGAGACCTCGCCTGACTAGCAGAGGGAGGGAAAGAAGACGGGGGGGGGGGGGAAGCATGGGCTGGCTGATCCGGGCGTCTGGGACTCATAATTTACATAGAACTGTGCCACGTCCTCGCTCGGTGCTGTCTGCCGCCTGCCCGCCTGCCTGTCTCGTGGGACCTCTGCTCTGGGAAGGGACTGGTCAGCGTGGTCGGGAGAAGGCTGAGGTTCAGCGTCATCTTCATTACGTGTGTGTGGCTTCTTTTCCAGCTGAGAAACTTTTTTTTTCTTTTTTAATTTTTAAAAAGACTCACAGCCAAAATAAGACATTAAATGCAAAATCCAAAATGGCTGCGCTTACCCTATTTATAAAAACACTTGAGTCTCTGCCTCCAGTGGGGGAGCCGAGCCTGCGGGGCCCACTACACTTTCCCGGGGATCTTGGCCCGCTTGCGAGCTATGGCGTCCTCCACGGCTTTGAGCTGTTTCAGGAGCTCCTCCCGCCGAGACAGCGTGCTGGCCTTCCCTGATTTGGTGCCGGTGGAAGAGGCAGTGCCGGCGTCTGAGGCTTTTCCGGGCACACTTGTGACCTTGCTGGAACTCTTGGACTGGGGTGACAACTGGCGCTTCCTGCGGGAGTGGAGAGGCTATTAGAGGGTCTGTTTGAGAGCCTTTCTCCTCTGTGCCATGAGCTTCCCGCCAGGCAGGGCACACGAGGGCTAGTCTGGCGCCTCGACCCTGTAAGCTGTACCTGCAGGCAGAAGGTGCCCTCTCCCCAGGGAACAGAGGCTTCACCATGGTGGACAGCCTAGCGCTCCGCTAACCTGTCCCTCCTACTTCTAGTCTTTGTAGGCAACTTTCCTCTGTGATGAGGGAAAACCCCACATCACTGACTCAGGAGCACCGCTGAGGCTGTGGGGGCCCCATGGTGTGCAGGGAGCTGTACGGCTCCTTGCTTGAGCCCTGTGCCCGCCCTCTCCGTGTCCTCCTCACCCAGCCCTCAACTCCAAGCTGCATGGTGCAGGTCCACAGGATCTTGGCGTTGACTTCCTGAAGTAGGAAATTACTGTCCTACTTCTTGTGCCTGACATGGGAGGTTAGAAAAGAGCTATGACCATCTTGGCCCCTTTCCCCCACCTCAGGCTGTGAGCTGAGTGCCTTGGGCCATTTCTCATTCCAGGACCCACTGGTGAGACAGAGTGAGACATGTGTGGGGCTACCCTCTTGCCTCGAGATCTAAGCCCAATACATAGTCCCAAGCTGCATCTGGGTCTGCAGATCCTCCTCAAGGCAAAGGGGCCCACGTGGTGTGCCAGGGGCACAGGTGACATACTCACCTGTCTGGTAGGGCCATGGGTGCCTTGGAATTCTGGCCTCTTTGCCGCTCCGACTTTGGGGAGCCCAGTCTCCCACTTGACTTTCGGTCCCGAGAACCTGGGTGACACGGGCAAAGTAAGATCAGGGTCCCAGTTACATGTGGGGTGGTGGCAGTGCAAGGGGCTGGCCACCCTTACTGGATATCAGTGACCATGTTCTGGTTGCAACAGCTCAGCACAGCTTTCTCATTTTTATAGGAAGAGGCAGAAGGGCGGAGCTGGTGAGGAAAGGGGAGAACTGATTACGTGAGAGCGAGGCTCCAGGAAAACCCCAGAAGCTGAACTCAATTTCGGTTCCAGGGTTTCCCTGAGCCCAGTGTCTAAAACCGCTGAGTTTTCATTATCCAGAAAAGATCCTTTCTCCTGGCTTTGAAGAAACTTATCATATGGGTCTTCAAATGGGAACAAAAGTCACGGTAGTTTAAAAAATAAAAGCAAAACCAAGAAATCAGGAAATCAGGGGTGTTGGCTGCACTGCTGTCAAGTGAGCACATGGGGTGAGAGCAGATAGGTGGGTGGTCACCACTTGGCAGAGGCAGATGGGTCTAAAATGAGGGCCAGCGTGACCATTGTGACATCTGTGCTTTGGGGGCAAGGCCAGCCCTGGGCTCACCAGCAGAGGCAAGTAGTACCCCACTTCCTCCCAAACCTTCATGCTCCTGATGGGCCCCGAGATCTGCACACTCAACTACATGGAGGTTTGGCCGGAACCCTGCCTTCTGCTTTAGCGAAGAAAGATGGCTTGGCACAATTCAGGTTTTGCTTTGCTTGTTAAAGCCAGCCAGGGAGATGCTCCGAGTCTGGGCCAGGGGTTCTTAAGGTGTGGTCCTTGGACTGCCAGGGGTCCACACAGTCAGGCTGTTTTCACAGCACACCGAGACCCTGCCTGCCCTCTGTGCTCTCATGTTCTCACAGCCTAGGGGGGAGTTTCCAGAGGCCACGTGTTTTATGCTATCACAAGAGATGAGAATCTACCCACTGTCTTTCAGCCAGATGTTAGAGATTTATGACAAAAAAGAAACAAAGTCATTCTATTAACTTTTGTTTTGGAAAATAGTTATTTTTTCATAAAAAATGTTATGTGTGTTAAAATATAGTGACTTATTATTTTAAAATAAATGTTAAAAATTTTTCTTAGTTTTAACTTTAATACTGTAAAAATTGATATATATAACCTACAAGATGAGAAGTTCCTTGGGGTCCTCAATATTTTTAAAGAGCAGAAGGGGTCCTGGTCCCTCTACCTGTCAGGCCCCTATAGGGACAGAGCTTACCTCGGTCTGGGGACATGTTGGCCCGCTTGGCTGGAGGAGGGCTTTGCCTGTCCTTGTCTGAGGGCTCATATCGCTTCCTGCTCCCTTTATCGGCGGCCTAAAATAACGGAGAAAGTACAGTGAGGACACAGGGCCTAAGCTGCTGGTACCAAGTGGAACATACTAGAGGGGAGCAGTGGTGACGTTCTCACGCCCAGACCTGTTCTCGGCTCCTATGGACCCTATCCTCTGGGCTCCCCCTTCACCCACTTGGCCTCAAATGAAGCAGGGCCCATGGTTTGGGGCCTTGATTCTCTGTAGGGAAGGTGTAAGCAGAGATGCTGTGCTCCCGGTGAGGGCCACAAGCCAGGGACAGAACTCCAGCAGATGCAGCCTCACCCTTCTAGTTTCATGGGGCCCTGGGGACATCAACTCACAGAGGCCAAGTCTGCTTTGCTCTCCATTGCACTGCTGCCCTGTGCGAACTGGAAAGCCCAGGTACAGGAAGGAGGGCCAAGGGGGCAGGTTCTCAGGGACAGGGAGAGCACTCTCCCCTGGATGCTCTGATATCCCAGGACGAGCTGTAGGAACCCATCTCCCCTGTGCCCACATGTCCCTCTACTTCCCCCAGGGCTGTCCACCAGGGCAGGAGGATGAGCAGGGGTAATATCTGGCCACCAAGCCTGAAAGGTCACTTGCTGGCCCTCACTCATTCTCAGTCCCAGAACGACCCCAAGGTGCATGGCTCCTTGGAACTACCCACCAGAAGTGCCTCTGGCCTCACCTTATTCAGCAGTGTCAACTTGATCTCCTTGTGGGCCACAAACGCACTCTGCTGGGGCTGTCCAGGGGGTGCCTGCTGGGGGGTTGAGGATTGCTGGGCGGATTTACCGCCTGCAGAAAGTTTTGAGGATTTGGGCAGTTGGGTGGATGAATCTCTTTTCCGCTTATCCTCTTTAATGCCATCTTCTTTTTTAGATTTTCCTGTCGATGAGAAATGTTTGGTCACAGTCACTGAGCCAGGATGACAGTTTCCCATGTGCCACTTGGTGGAGGACTATGTTTTCAGCCAGCTGACACGTGCATAGGGATGCAACTGGGAGGCCAGTGCGTTCTCGTCTGACCAGCTGCATGCACTGGTGACCGAGGCACCTCACACCCTCTCTCCACAAAGGGCATGCCCCTCCTCTGGTGCCACAACACCCAGGACCCAAGGAGCCCTGTACCTTTCTCCTTCTTGGTCTGGGCTGGGGTGGGGGACCGAGAGCTGGCTGAAGACACAGGGCTGGCCAGGTCTGCATACATGTCGTCCGAGTCCACGCTGTGCACTGAGCTGCTGCTTGACGTGGCGCTGGACACTGAGGAGACGCTGCTCACGCTCAGGGACCTAGACACACAGGAGCCTTTTTGAACCCACATGGCCCTGACTGCAAGATGGGCTGGGGATGGAGAGCTTAGGTGGGTGGGTGGGTGGCTGGGTGGGTCCCGGGGGGGCTTGGTGCAGGGTTCTATGTCCAGTTTCCCCAATTCCCATTTTTAAGGAATGTGTACCCACCAAACCTTAAATTCCCGAGGGGACGCTTGGTAAAGGTGACACACAGTGAAGGGACACTCATATCACTGAGTGGAAGCTCCCCATCTTGTTTGTTGGGCAGGGACATGACTAAGGGTGACCCAAGAGTAAGTGATGACAGAATTGAGAGTCCCAGTGAATGATGCACCAAAGGGAAAGGGCTTCAACCTGCAGTGACACCAGACTGGAGACTACCTTAACACACGGCATGTCTCAGGAAAGCCTGGAAATGATGGCCAATCTCTTGGGTCCTTAGTTTTGTCACAGCTCATGCTGCGCAAGGACTTGAAATGCATAAAGCTGCTATGCTGGTTTCTGCTAAGTACTATATCTTACGCTCTGAAAAAATACCAACCACCGTTTCCTAAGGTCATCAGATGCTGGGATGGGGGAGGGGGAAGGAGAGGGAGCTCCACTATTCTCTAAAGGTTAGGTCTTTAAACCTATTTAGAAAGATTTAGGTAAATGTATATAAACCACTTGCTGCCTAGAAATGAAAGAGGAAGTTTGATTTGAGGAACCTAAAGACTTATTTATTACTGTCTTCTTTTTAAACAAGTAGTAGAGTTCTTTTTCTATTTATTTTATCAGATTTTAAAAAACTGACTGTCCCCAGCTGCCTCAGGAACAAGAGGCTGGGGCAAGACTCAGCCCTCCATACAAGAACAGGTCTGAGGGCACACACACCAGCCTCACTCAGTCCTGCCGGGCTGGAAGTGTCCTGGTGTCCTCAAGCCAGTAAGGCGCTGTGGGAACAGAGGGTGTACAGGCCTCTCCTGCATGCCTGGAGCCATCAGGCCAGGCTCCCTACTATGTGAGCATCATGCATTCTCTTCTCTTTGTCCAGTGGAGACAGCCAGCCATGCTGCTCTAAAATAGCACTCAGGGTGCCTGAGGGAAAAGGACACCACACCTAAGCTGACCCTCCTCCAGGGTTCACAGACTACAACAGGGAGGCAGAGGTGGAAGCTGATGAGGACTAGGGCCAGAGAGATGCTGACAATGACCTGGATCTGGAACTAGAGCCGCTGTAGCTGCTGCCGCTGCCGCTGCCACTGATGGTCCGCCTGCAACACAACCAAAAGTCCCACCGCTCACACCTCTGCAGAACTGACAAAGGGCAGACAGTCTTAAACCTGGGCTAATCACTGACCTAAGACAAATGTTTAACCAGTAACTTGCCACAGATGTGAAAGTGGACAGGGCTCTATTTTCTTTTAAGTACATCTTTTTTCCAAAATAAAAAACAAAGCCTCCCTTCAGTGTCACCAAATCACTATCGCCTCTGTCCATGGAAGATTCTGGGTGCTGAAGAAGTGCTTTCTCTCTTCAGGTAGAGTAGTGCGATGGGCTCACGCTATCTATTGCACTTATGGGGAAACTGAGGCTCAGTGAGGAAATATAACTAGCCAAAGCCTCACATGTCAGGGAGAGAATGGGTCCCTGGCCTCAAATGCTTTGCCCAGGAGTACCCCCTCCCCCAGAGCTGGCACCAAAGATGTGGAAATCCCAATGAGGGTCCTGCAGAATGACTTACCTCCTGGGAGGGGTCCTGGCTTGCCGCTCTCTCCTCCTGGCTTCCCGAGGGTCTCCTGGCTTGGTGGGCTCCGGGGCGGGAGCAGTGGCCTTAGGGACCTGTGGTAGGGCTGGAGGTGGGGCTGGCTTCTTCACCGCCTTCTCTCTGTGACATAGGATGGAAGGAGGTTAGACCCGGCGGAGGGGCCTGCCAAAGACCTCAGGGCACATCAGGTGTTGATCCGATCCCACCTTACACTGGCTCTCAGAATGCTTCTGAAGCTACAGAGCAACAGCCCTGCTTCCCCTTCACAGGCAGAAGCGAGAGGTGCATCCCCAGTAGGAAGAGTTTCATCTGAGAGCTCTTGAGAACAGCCAAGAGCTGGCACTGTAGTCCCTTGGACCCTCTGCCCCAAATGTTTGGGTAGCCCTGCAAAAGTACTGGGGCACAATCACATGTGGAAACCACATAGTAAAAAAAAGACCCCCAAAGCTTTTGTTTACTGTCAATGTGGGAAAACACTCTAATTGTTTCAGTAGCACTGAGCATCATGATTCAGATGGAGCACAAAGCATGCATCTATCAGAAATCCTGTCAACAAAGTGCCATCAGCAGGAAGCAGTCTTCAGCAAAAGCAAGCTGCTCAGCATGGCACTGAGGGTAAATATTAATCTGTGCCAAATCAAGATCTGCCGATGAAAATGCAGAACTGAAAGCATGCATCCCGCATGACTTAATCTTTGTTAAGTCTGGGCAGCGGCACAGCCGCTGCAGGGCTGTAACGTTTGTACAGTAAGTTCTAGATGTTTCTAACTTCTCCTATCAGTCACATCTATTGAAAAGGATTAATGTAACCATTTCCAGGAGCAGCAGAGAGTGAAGATGAGACAGAACTTGGCAAGGCTGCTCTTTCTAAGTCTCACAGACAGCCCCAGGGCGGAGCTTGGCAGGAAACCCCGCCCACTTAGATGCCCAATAAGAGTGGAGCCAGTGGCCTGTGCTGCACTTGCTCCAAATCTGAGGAGCATGGCCATCCATCGCCACGCTCCAAGCAGGGGTGCTGGAGCACAGATGTGACACATGGCTCCTAGGTCACATGCTGGGAAGTGAGAGGCTAGGCCTGCACCCTTTGGCCTCCAGAGCCCAATCCCTTGCTGCTCTGCCCACCCCAGGGGTCCCGTGTACTATTCCCACAGGGCTTCTCCACAGATGTGATATAAGAGGGAGGGAGGGAGGGAGAAGGCTGGAAGCTGGCAGCCTGACCTGACCACTGGGCACTTACCCTGCTTTTCCAAGAGGCAGAGCTGGCTCCCCCTTGGTTCTGACAGAAGGTCTGTGTGGGGAAGGCGTTGGAGAAGGTGACGGGGAAGAGGAAAAGGACCGGGACCTAGGGAGTAAACAGAGGTGTGAGGAGGGAGTGCTACAGTGCCCTAGTTCAAGCCTGAGCACACTGGGGACACCACCCCAGATTCACGGAGAAGGCCGTTATGAGCTTCTACTTATTTGCCTCATTTAAAATGGCTTTCAGAGCTTTTGCATCTTGTAAAATATAGTGTCAGAGAAGAGAGTGCTGAGGGGACAGCTGGTGTCAACTGTGCACGCACGGGAAAGGCTGTAGGTAACCCTCCTAACATGGTGGTTTCTAAAAGTTCCAAATTTCCCAACTTGGTCTCAGGCTTCTTCCCGCAGTTCACCAGTCTCGTTTCTTAAATGAAGCCGCACACGAGGCTTCTCCCTTGTCGACCAATGTCTTTTCTGTCTTGCACTTCACCTTCTACAGGCCATGGGTGCCCCATGCCTGGCAGCCATTCTGTGCCCCCTAGATACTGCTTAAACTTCCTGCAAGAAGGTCAGGAGGCCCCAGGGCCCAAAGCTGACCCTCTAGACACCCTTAGAAAAAGGTTTCCTCTCCCACCTCCCAACCAAGGCTAATGTTCAACATTCATGGAAAATAGGCCCCACATATCACCCACTTTGTTTCACAGCCCACTTTAAATGATAACTGGACCTTCAGATTCAATACTTCAATGATCTAATGCTGTTCTAATTGTCTCTACAACTGTCCCAAAATAAGATTTGCTGCCAGGAAGGGGCCGCACTGTGAAACAACAGATTCCCGCAAGACGAAGTGGTCCATTTATTCTCAAAACATCTGGGGGGATGCTTCCCAGAGAAGTGTGGTGTGTGTGTACTGTGTGGTGTGTGTGTGTAGGGTGTGTATGGGTATATGTGTGTGTTGCCTTATTTCTGATTTTAGCACACCCCCAAACAGGCCATTGTAGGTGCTGCTTCTGAACAGTCTCTTGATGTGCACTGTGTGTTACAATCTCCCAGCGCCTGCAGTTTGTTAGTTGGCACCTTACTGTGTATTCTTCAGAACTGACCATGTGATAGGTAACTTGGTGAGACTGTTTTGAAAACAACAGTACCTGGAAGAACACCATCAGGACAGAGACCTACCATCAATACAGGCAACTCAGGAAGACTTGGGTCACACCCAGAAGTGCCCAAGCTTGCCACATCTGCTGGGCCCCGGGAATGTACCTGGACCGGCTGCCTGAGAATGAACTGTGTCTGGAAGACCGGCTGGAGTAGGAGCTGTAGGATGAGGACCGGGACCGGGACCGGGACGAACCAGAGCCAGAATAGGACGAGGACCGTGAAGACGACCTAGAGCATCCGAGGGGAGAGAGGAGAGCCAGGTCTTCTCCACCCCTGCCTCGCCCGCCAGTGCTGGGCCTAGGGTGCAGACCCGGACAACAAGGCTACACTCACATCCAGATACACCCCACACTCACACGGACTCACCCACCCTTCTGACACCTTTATGAACATGCTGCAGTCCCATCCCCCTTATGGTAGGAATGCTGTTTAGAAACCAAGACCTGGGTGCTGGGTGTCTCACTGCCATGGTGACACAGCTCCTTAGTGAACAGAGCCAGGATATGCGCATGTGTATTTCTCCATCTGTCTCTCTGTGCACACAGCGAACCCTGAACCCACACTGGTACTTGCAGTCCCCACCTAACACACTGGCTCCCCTGGGGCGCCCTTTCTGATCTGTAACGCCTTTTTCTGGCAGGGAGAGACCTAGCTCTCACCAACTGCAACTTCCTCACTTGTTTGTTAAGGACTAGTGCACACACACATTTCAGAGCTGCTAACCCCAACTCACAGGAGAAACAGAAGAGTTGACTATATGACGAGGCTCGAGCTGTTCCGCTGGTTTCTCCTTACGGCGTCTCTCCTGGGGTCACCCAGGCAAGCGGTCTCCCCTGCTGACCACCCCGCCCTTTAGCTTATGGCCAGGCCTGTGTTCCACTCTGGGTCACTCATATCCTGGGGGATCTCCTCACATGAGACTGTAAGATTCTATGCCGCAGTCTCGCTTGCTGCTCATGCGCCAGCATCACTCAGTCAGTCTCTGCTCAACTAACGAATGCTTGTTTGGTCCCACTGATGTCTCCCTAGGCAACAACTGTGTGTCACCGCTGTGGTGTTTATGAACAGCCACTCCCACGAGCCAGCCTCCTTACCTGGAGGAATTGGAGGCAGAGGCTGATGACGCTGATGTTTTTCGACGCCTTCGTGCCCGGCTAGGGGAGACTGATACTCCGAGTTTCTTCTTGGGAGATTTGGACCGGCGCCAAGGGTCCTTCCACTCATCTGCGCGCTTTACCTGTGGCCCAGCGGAGGTCACCTCCTTCTTTGGTGGCTCAACTTGCCGGCTAAAATTACAGAGGTGTTAGCAATTCTTGGGCCACCTTCCATTTGACAATACTACTGTTTGGTAAAGAAAGTGAAGAGTGAGATGATGACATGTTGGCTTTTTTGAGGAATGCCTAAAAAAATAAAGGGTCATCTCTAAGAAGTGGCAGATATTCCACTTAACAAAACTTTTCTGAACAGGACGAGTGGAGCTTTCTCCATACATGGTTTCCACTCACATGTATCATCTTCAGGGGAACATCCATCTTTCTTCTTCATGGTACCTAACCATACTGGTGCTTCATTTTTTGGGTGTAATTACTTATTTAATTCTTATCTTCCCCACTATACTGCAAGCTCTGGGAAGAGCAGGCATAGAGTCGGCCTCATCTAACATGTTTTCTCTAGAGCTGGCACACAGTGGGTGCACAATAAATACTCATGAAATTCAAGGGTAATGAAGTATTTTTTAATTTTCAAATGCGTTAGAAATTTTGTGAATTATCAAATCCAAGTCTTAAACACTTCCTTTATTCTCTAAGGTTTTAAAAGACTAGTTTTATTCACCAAGAAATATCTTGATTAAAATTCCAGAAAGAGAGATGAGAGAGAGGTCCAGAGAAAGTCACAGGTGCTCCTATATAATAACCATTAGCTGCAAGAGTCCAGACTGAGGACTTGTGGGTTAGCAAAAAGAGAACCTGCCAGGCTTGATGGCAATTCCCCTCCAATCCTAGCCAGGCTGTGGAATTGCTGATGACAGGTGGGCAGATGAGACCAACTGGAAACAAATCAAGTCCTAAATGTGAAAGCCACGCACTGTACTGGAGAACTCGGGAGGGGAGGGAGGCAGAGATCACCAAGTCCTGACTGTGAGAGCCCGCCCAGCCCTGCCCAGGGTGGAGAGAAAGTGGGAGTGCGAGGTATCTGCTGGTCCTGTGATTTTTTTTAAATTAATTAAAAAATTATGTAAGGTCATTAAAAATGTCTGGAAAATTCATAAAGTAAAAGCAAGAAAATAAACATCCTGTTATCTTACTCTTCAGGGACAGCCAATGTTTAGCATCTCTGCATTCTCTTTCTGCCTCTCTTTTATCTTCCACGATGTACACTCACACACCTGCTCACACTCACTCTAACCACAGCTGGGACCTGCTTGTGACTGCTCGGCAGGCAGCGGGAGCAACTCTTCCTACGTTGTCCATTTGTGGAGACTGGTCTTTCTTGACTATGTGACAATTCACTGTCAGGTGTTACATAATCTGAACATTTCTACAGTTAGCTGTTTCTTTTAAAAAATACAAATAACATTAAAATGACCCTTATTTACAAATCTTAGGGATATCTTGTTTTTTTTTTTTTAAAGGGCAAATGCCTAAGAAGTAGAACCACTGGTTCAAAGTAGATGAGTGTTTTACAGGTTCTTAGTATACTGTCAAATATTTTCCCTGAAAGTGAAGCCAACTTATACTCACCCAGCAGTGCGAGGTGTCCATTCTACCTCACTCTCAACACTGCTGGGTTCCTGTGTTACCAGTGAAATACCACAAGTACCACTAGACAAAAATAAACCCCAGATCCTGGCAGCTGCACACACAGAAACTGTTTGTTCCCAGAGGTACCAATGGCTGGAGGGTTCTGTCCTCTGTGATTCCTGGCACCTGAGTTCTGATCATCTGCCTTGTTCTTGGCCAGTTTTCTAGCTCTTCATTTATGAAAGACTGTAAGGCTATTTGCTTTACACTGTGTTTGGTGATGGTGTTTGTCATATAGAGCATAACACTTTGTCAAGTCAATTCCTTTTCCTTCTCTTGTATAGTTTCTTTTAGGCTTACAGAGCCCTTCTCTATTCCAAGTCACATTCACTTGTGTTCTTCTTCTAGTTGACCTAGAGTTTCTTTCTTTTGACTATTCCTACAGCACTGGCTGATCAGCTTCTCTTTCCCAAATGGTTTGTGTGTGATGCCATCTTTGGTATATATAAATTCTTATTCTGAGGTGGGAGTGCTCATGGGCTGTGCTCTCCCATTAATCTCTTTACTTTCATTCTAGAACATATCTGCAGATAGACCCACGATATACAGATAGTCCCCAAGTTACAATGATTTGACGGGATTTTTCAACTTCACGATGATGTGAAAACACTAGACATTCAGCAGAAACCATACTTTGAATTTTGATCTTTTCCCAGACTAGTGATATTTGGTACAATACTCTCTCATGATGCTAGGGAGTGGCAGCGACCCATAATCACGAGGGTCAACAACCGATACTCTACTGTGTATATTCATCGTGTTAGATGGTTTTGCCAACTGTAAACTAACATAAGTGTTCTGAGCATGTTTAAGGTAGGCAAGCTCAACTACAATGTTTGGTAGGTTAGACATGTTAAATACATTTAGACTGATATTTTCAATTTATGATGAGTTTATCAGGATGTAACCCATTGTTGAGTTGAGCATCTGGAGTTAAAATTCCTAATACTCTTAATATTCAAAGATTTCTTGGCATATCCTGCCTGTCCTTACCTACAGAAGGACTTTAGTGACAGTCAGACCCTGCTCTCCCAGCCCCACTGGGCTTTGGATTAGACTGTTTTTCAACTTATTAACAGCATTAATTCAAGTATTCTTTTATGGGTAGCAGCAAAGGATAATAGTTTTCCTCATAAGAAGTCCTGCTTTATTGAGGTAGAATTTTAGTTACTATGAATTCACCACCACCAGCATCTCAGCATCTTGGCTTACACTTGGCTGTGCTGTGACCAGTATCTAGTTATATGACATCATAACATAAAAACCATTGCCTGTTGATATCTTCAGAACTGTTTTAATCAATCAATCCACCAACTAGCAAGTTCTATGCCTACTATTTGCCAAGAACCATACCAGGAGCAACACCCAACCTATAAAACTGCCTTAAGAACACATTAAATTGAGGCATAAAATCCCTGTTACCTCGCCCCAAACCCGGAGAGCTATTGCCACATGAGCTCAAAAGCATGTCCTCCTAGAAAAGTAATCCAAGAAGGAAGTAAAATCTGTCTGATGATTCCAGCCTGTCACAACCCATCGGGGAGCTGCTTTCACCTTTATACTTCCTGTGTTATTCTCATTCTAAAAATGCAACAGGAAAGGAAGCACCTTGGTCACCAGGTTATTCATTAATCATCAAAGTGGCCCAGCTCTGTCAACCAGCAGCCCTTCTAACATAGGGAGAGAGGAAAAGATGGACATCAAAGGAGTGATTCATGACACAGCCATGACAGTACTGAAAGTTCTTGCTGTAGTGACTGAGAAGAAGAGAATGCCGTACCCTGTCTCCATCACAGTATGGAAAAGAAAACCACTTGAGGCCATAGAGAGGTGGCCAACACAGGCCTCCATAATCTTTTATTTAGAGTCAACGTTTTCTCACCAAAAAGAACCTTTCACTTACTCTGGAGATAAGACTATAGGTTTCAAAATGAGCTGGCTCCTGTAACAGTGCCAGAATGAAGCCTGGAAGTGTCCCTAAAGTCTTTCACTCTTTGCGCTGGTGCCATGGATGGGCCTGAACACTCCCATCAACCCCAAAGCCAGCCCCACACTGATAGAGCCAACAGCTGGCGTTGCCTTTCCTCCGAAGGGCCAGTACCAGGCCTGGCAGTGGCCCTCATTTAAAAAGTGAAAATATTTAAAAAACATATAGGTGGCACCTGGATATAGAAAATCATGTAGTTGGCATAAGACTGAGGTTAAGTATAGGGATCATTCTATGTTAATGGGCCACTCTATAGACCACTAATGTCAAATATCAATGAGCTAAACCCCAACTGGTTTCTCTCCTCAGACTTAGGGGACCCAAACCAGAAAGAACTGATTTCAGACTTGGAAGGAAAACTTAAATCATTCATTTAAATGGCACATGTTTTGGGAAGAATGATGGCATTAACAATCAATACAAAAATTCATTAAAAATTCCATTTGGGAAAAACGTTCATATGATGCCGGGGAAGGGCAAGGAGAGAAGGCAGGACGGGCCTGCTCTCGGACTCGAACACACACAGCGGGAAAGCGTGGCCTAGAACAGCAGCGGTCGTCTCCAGGCCATCGTTTCCTCTTTAATTTTAATTTTTTAGGAAGTTTTCCAAATTTTCCTAAATTGTTGTGCTTTAAATTTATTATAGAAAACACCTCGAATGTTATTTTTTTCCCCATTTCTGCAAAGACAATGTTTTAACACTATTGACGAGTACACGCTCTCAGAGATTTTACTAACTGGTTTTAGCGACGTGTTCTCATCTCTCATAGGAACCTCAAAGGAGAAGGAAGGTGACCCTGCACACTGACCTGAGGAACTGAAATGTAAAGTGGCTCGGAAAGAGTATATGGCCCAGGGTATCAGTCCTCAACTTTCTTTAAGTGCAACACCATCAGGGATACAGAAGTCTTCCTGCACCCAGTGGCAAATTAAACACGATCTAGTTAGTAAGGAAACAATAACTAGAGAACAGAGCTTAGGCCGATGTGCCTGGAAATCCTGGTGAGGGTGGCACTTGACAATGGGGCCCATAATCAGGGTCCTCAGGTGGCCAAACAGGTTTGCTCAGGCTGTGGGGCTGGGGTCATGTTGGTGCCTTGAGTCGATGGCAGAGAAATAGGGCTGTACTTCTGGCTTTCTGAAGGAGCATAAGGTATGTCAGGCTGAAGCCCTTCTCTCACTGAATGACAATACCCCAGGGGAGAGCCTGAAAAACTAGGGAGAAAAACCTGAAAACTAGAGAGATAGACAGACGATACCCAGACAGAAAACAGCAGGCTTGCCACCATTTCCACACATGCTACCCACTAAACCCTGTGGGCAGGTCAGCCACTTAACAATTTGAAGACATGGACAGGAAGAAAACCCAGCTGAATGGAGACACCTGGTAAGAGATAATCTCAGTCAGGAATACTGACATCAAGAGCTGGCAGAAGTTTGAAATTTGCATAAATACTTCTAAACAGAGAGGGGTAAAAACCCTCCAGTAATCTCTGAGGGAGGAAGTGGCCTTCCCCAGGCATAGCTAGGACACAATCTTATCTCACTGGCACCTGATCCTTTGTTCAAGGCCACTGAAGAGAGACTCCAAGAAGCAGAGGTCAGCTGTTTTGTGACTGTCAAATAAATATCATAACAAAGGGGCTGTGAGTCAACTCAGGACATGCTCACACATTACATCAGCACCAGAGGTGTTAATGCCGATGATGCAAGTCGGCCATAGCGAGTGTGTCTGGAAATTCCGACCTGGGCAGCTGCCAGGTTTGGGGTCAAAGGTAAAAAAAAGATAAAAAGGATGAAGGTTCTCTTCTAAAATCAAAAGGGTTAAACATCTAATAAAGACATAAGTAAAGAGAATTTGAAGCACATGGATTTCCTCCCAAATAAAGTCACACTCTCATCTGGAGAAGCTCAGAACGTCTTTCATGGCAACTCCTCTCTGCTTTTTCATCTGGAAATCTTTGTGGAGCATCACACTCTGCTCACCTCCCGTAACACTGAGCAAAACTGCCTACACATCCTTTCCTGCTCCACGCCACACAAAGCAGGAGGCTCTTGTTCTCAGGATGCCTAGGTGGACCTCTGCCAGCAGGAGAAACTCCAAGCCCCAATCAATCCCTCCCTCCAGAACACCCATCTAGAGTGAAGTCCCTTGCATTCCCCTCCCAGGACTGTCATTACTTTTTATGATCCACCCAGCAGGCTGTAACCCCTCCTCCAACCTCCACGATGCTGTGTAGCCCTCTCTTAGGAACCTACACACAAATAAGAATGTGATATAACTTGTATTTCCTATTCACATTTTTCAACTCTGCGTCCCTCACAGGACTGAGCAGAAGCCTTGCAGCACACGCCAATGCATGCTGAATCAATAAGGCGCAGAGCAAATCCCAGCACCTTGTCAATTCCAGGGCCCAGAGTATGAGCCCTGACTGGTGGCCCTGATGGAGCAGGACTTTCCAAGGGTCCAGGGACTTACATTAAGTGCTGCCATTCAGGTGACAGTCCTTCCAAGGGAGGCTTGAAAAAGTGGGTGCAGGAAAGATGAGCTTTCCCTGGTGAGGTGGGCACCCAGGGATGACAGACCTATAACTTTAATCCTCAAATTCTGAAAACACATTTGAACTTGAAAACAAGCAGCTAAACTTGAGAGAAATGTTACTGTTAACAAAGGTGACACATTCCCACTCACACTTTAATTTCTGAGGGAACAGAAAGAAAAATAATCTATACTCTTTCAAGTGGTGGACAGGTGTCATTAAGTCTTCTTGTTTCCATGGTGAGGGCTTGCCATTCAAAAATATTTCCTGAATTTCCAAGACTATGAACATTGCCTTAAGTTCTTTATGTCATTTCTCCACTTCCCACCCTTGACCCCAACCGTGAATATACAGCATGACTGTAAACAGAGTAAGGCTCAATAATGCTTCTTTCTAATTCTGATCGGTTTTGTATTCATCCATACTCATCTAATTCCTACCCATAACAGATGTCTCTACTTAGCCTTGAACAGAAACCACTATTTATCTGCCTTTCCATCTTTATGAAATAGTTGGGCAACTCTGGAAAATTCAGTGATTAAGGAGTCAAGAAGTTAAACAGGATACACTTTTTCTTAAATATGCCCTGGGCACAATGACTTTCCAAGAATCAAGCAATTAAGCCCTGCCCAGGACAGATCAGAATGAGATTAGAAAGGAAAAATAGGTTTATTAAACTCTCAGGGGAGTGTCTTTTGTGCTAACAGAGATATCAGTGACTATTTTAAAGCCGAACCTAAGAGCTGGGGATCCAACTCTGTAGTCTGACCACTTGGCTTATCAAGGGACAGTAAAGGAAAAGATAGAGTCAGGAGTGAAGTGGGAGGCCAGGTGACCTGTCCATCATAGGGCCTCAGGATGGCACCGTTCCACTTCTCAGGTTACGTGCATCCTGTGCAGCTGACGGCAGTTCAGGTGTGGTCATCTGACACACTCAGGATCAAAGGTGTGTGACACCACCATGGGGGTCTAGGTACAATCAAGCCCAACTCTTAATGTTCAAAATCAGGAAATCAACAAATTGCACCATTTAAGATGTGCATGTCAGCGGGACAGAGGTGAAAGGTGGTGATGAACCCCTAGTCGTTGGAGGCAATGAAGAAAGGAAACTGAGACGACTAGCACTATGCTGGGCAAGGCTGGAGGAGAGGCCGCTGCACTCAAGAAAACAGGGAGGGAAAAAAGTCACCAAAAGCTGAGGGAAACCTAACGTATATATTTTACAAAAAAGATAGCGGAGTCCCATGGGCCAGTCACAGCAGACCAGAGTGACCGTCACCCTTCTCTCTAGTGTGGCAGAAGGCCATGCAGCCTTAGTTACAGCCATAATGGTGAGTCGGAGCTGGATGGAGACATACAGGGCAATGATCCCACCTGGAGCACACTTACTAACAGGCCACGCATGGAGCACTGGCAGCCCCAGATGATGAGAACCCCACCTGGGAAACAACCAGGATTCAGTGAGGGTGAAAAAAGGCAGGATCAAGTGTTCCCTTATGAAGATTAAGGAAATCTCCCAGGAAATGAGAGCCTGCCATTTCAATGCACAGCTGAATGTTTAGTTAATAGCTTTAAAGATAACAGGCAGTCTGAGCAATTAATTCCTCTAGGAAGGTCCCAGCTACTATTTATATTTGGAATGAAATTCATTCACCTAAGCCAAAGAACACCCTAGTTCCCCACCTCACTACACCCAGAAAGCATACCCACTGGCTTTCTATAAAGAGCAGATTTTACAAAAGGGATTTCCCCTAACCTACATAAATGCATTCTACAGAACTGGTTAAAAGGTTCTGCTCTGTCTAAAAATGGCTCCAGCAGAGAAGTGGACAAAAGTTTTCAAAGGGCATAATTATAAAAGGAAAATGTGGGTGAAAAGTGACACAACTGCTAAATACAGGGACACTGCATCTAGCCTAGGAGACTAGAGAAAAGCTGAGCAATCTCTGAGACAGGGATTTGGAGGAAAGCTCACCAATTGTTTAGAGGGGTACATACAGCTCAGGCAAGTGAGAGAACCACAGGAAAGAGTGGCGACAAGGTGGGGGAAGAAGGGAGCCCCTGGTATCCTGCTGGCCTGCTGCGCCGTGCTTCTCTCTCCTGGTAATGGGGTGTCTGGGCTTAAAACCCTTGCTGGTTGCAGATGAAACAGAAGAACCACTGTAGTTTACTGAAGTTTATCGATGTCCACTCCAACTTATGTCCACTGGACCCTGCGAGTACTATTCCCAGTAAAGATTCTGCTCTCCAGTGGCTGGAAACAGAAGGTTCCCAAGTGGCTCTTTTTGGATGCAGTTATGTCATCCTCCTATTTTAGGTGCAAAAAGTTCTTTTCATCCAGCTACTGATGATGAAAATTCCAAACCTGTTGAAAGCTAAATAAATAAGCTCTTCTGTAAGAGGGAGATCATATAAAGGTATTATCGTAGGGAAATTCAGCCACCCCCTGAAGTGGTCATGCCATCTCCGGTTGATCAAAGAAACTAGGAGGGCTGTGCTGGAAATTCTGCTCTGGTGAAATCCTAGCCCTCAGGCTGGTAGTGGGGCTGGCAGGGCTCCAGCCAGGGGATCAAAGACGGGGTTCAAGACTCCTTAGCACTAGTGAGATAGGCTAAGTCCAGACCAAATGACAGGAGCGCCCTACCTCTGCTGATGGCAATAGATGTTGGTGGGAAGAAGCCCAGAGGATAATAAGTGAGAGTTTGGGGAGGAAAAGAAGGGAACAAACAAGGTCACACTGGGGTGGGATGGAGGGAGAACAGATTCACCCAGTTTGGTGAGAAAAGCTGCATCTGATTTTAGGAAGAACTCAGTTAAGCTTCCTGATCCCTGATCTACTAATTCAGCTGAGCGCTCAGTGGTCCTTTCCACTCTTGAGAGTCTATGGTTCTAAACATGTAGGATTTGGAAGCGATACACAGCAATCTGCTGCTTGGGGGCTAAGCCAATAAATGCCACAGCTTTTAAAACACTCTTTTTGTATTCGTAGGTACTTTCCTCTGGAGAGATTAGGCAACAATGAAGATACAAGCGAGCGCTGGATGGTCATCTGTCCCATGAGTAAGTAACAAGCCGAGAAACACAGCTGACCTATGTGGCTATTCTCCAGCAAGTACTCTATACAGTACCCGTGTGGGCATACCCGCTCCTGGGTCCCTCAGCTAGAAACGCAGACGCTTGATTTGAAAGAGCTGCCTGGCTTCTTGGAAACAAGCAATGTTAGTATGGGCGGGGGAAAGGATCTGTAGCCTGAGAAAATATGCTTGTAAAACCACAAAACTACAAAATTAGACTTGCTCATGTGATTGGAGAATCCAGAGTTACATGGACAGTGATATCCTAGCCATTGCTTGTGTCTCTGCTTAAGACCAGGGATCTTTACATGCATGAAAACAGAGCCATTTTATGGATCTGGAAAGCAAACTGAGTTAGTTCTGTTTGCACAACTCAGTCTGCAATTTTACCAATTCTACAGCACTCACTTGTGTCACGTAAGGCAAAAATGCAGGCTGCTACCAAACCCCAAATTCATTTATGGCTCCATCAAATGTTCAGGTACACCAGCTCTGTGCCAGCCTTAAGACTACAGGGCCTTCCAGGGGATTACATTCTAGATGGTCAACACAGGATAATAGATAAGTGAAAGAGGGACAATAAAGCAGGGTGGGAAGACAGAAGTGAGTGAGGAGACCTCTTTGAGTAGTGGGATTTGATCAAAGCCCTGGAGATACTGGGGAAGAGGGAGTGGCAGAGCACAGGCTGATGCTACGATGATAAACAGCAAAGAGGTGTGAGTGGCCGGCAAGTGTGAGCAGAGGAGTGCTGGGCCTCATCATCCAGTGGGGAGGCAGCCCCAGAACTGAGACCACAGTGGAAACGCCATGCATCTCAGGGGAAAGGGCTTCTAGGGGGCTTCCAAAGGACTAATAATAACAAAGTCTCAGGGGAAAGGGCTTCTAGGGGGCTTCCAAAGGACTAATAACAAAGAGATCAAAATCAAAATTCAAATAAATATATACATTTCAAGATAACTGAAAAAGTAATTACTGTAACAAAAAGATTCATTAAAACAGTTTTTTAAAGAACAAACAGTGCATCTAAAATATGTGATTTACTTTGAATGTTCTTTAAGAACATTACTTTGCCCAATGTTAGAAAAGCATGAAAGAATACAGTAAATTTAGATGACAAAAACAGGTAAAACTGACATTTATCACAAACTAAGCATCCAGCTGCAGACATATATTTAATATGAAAGACTACAGTCCTGATGTTTACATTCAGGAATACAACTGTACACAGGAACTGGTCTCATTAAAAGGTCAAGATAAAGGGATGAGAGTCTGGTTTTATCTACCAAAAAAAAAAAAAAAAAAAAGGGGGGTCAAATATATGGTGACAGAAGGAGATTTGACTTTGGGTAATGAGCACATAATGCAGCATACAGATGATATATTACTGAATGGTACACTTTAAACCTATGTGATTTTATTAACCAACATCACACCTCAATAAATTTAATTTTAAAAAACGTTAGAACTAATGAATTCAGTACAGTTGCAGGGTATAAAAATCAACCTGCAAAAACTATCTGCATCTCTGCACATTAACAAACTAGCTGAAAATAAAACAAAGAAAAATTCATTTACAATTGCATCAAAAATAACAAAATGCTTAGGAATAAATTTAACCAAGGGGATGAAAGATCTGCACATTAAAAATTATCAGACATTGATGAAAGACACAAATAAATGAAAAGATATTTTGTGCTCATAGACTGGAAGAGTCAATACTGTTAAAATGTCCATACTACCCAAAGCAATCTACAGATTCAATGGAATCCCTATCAAAATTTCAATGGCATTTTTCATAGCAATAGCAAAAAACATTCCTAAAATTTGTTCGGAACCACAAAAGAACCCAAACAGCCTAGCAATCCTAAGAAAGCAGAACAAGGCTGGAGACATCATACTTCTCAATTTCAAACTACATTACAAAACTATAGTAATCAAAGCAGTACTGGCTTAAAAACAGACACATAGATCAATGGAAAAGAACTGAGAGCCCAGAAATAAATTCTTGACAATAGGGTCAACTAATATTTTA
The DNA here is from genome assembly GCA_003508835.1 of Eonycteris spelaea. Taxonomy (NCBI): domain Eukaryota; kingdom Metazoa; phylum Chordata; class Mammalia; order Chiroptera; family Pteropodidae; genus Eonycteris; species Eonycteris spelaea. The sequence goes on from PUFA01000139.1 coordinate 2,949,515, forward strand.
CAAGGGAGCCATGACCACTCAATAAGTAAAGGACAGCCTCATCAATAAGTGATGCTGGTAAAACTGGATATTCATATGCAAAGAATGAAACTGGACCCCTTCTTAAACCATTTACAAAAATTAAATCAAAATGGATTAAAGACTTAAATGTAAGAAATAAAATCATAAAACTCCCAGAAGAAAACAGGGAAAAAGCTCTTTGACATGAGCCTTGGTAATTTCTTGGATATGGCATGAAAAGCAAAAATAAACAAGTGGGACTACCTTTAAACTAAAAAGCTTCTGCACAGCAAAAGAAACAAGTAAAAGACAACTTATAGAATGGGAGAAAATATCTGCAAATCCTATACCTGATAAAAGATTAATATAAAAAATATAACGAACTCCTACAACTCAATAGCAAAAAAACAATCTCATTAAAAAATGGGCAGAGGATCTGACTCAACATTTTCCGGAAGATGACATACAAATGATCAACAGATATATGAAAAGATGCTCACCATCACTGATCATCAGGTAAATGCAAATCAAAACCACAATGAGATATAGCCTCACACCTGTTATGATGGCTATTATAGAAATAACAAGGATTGGCAAGGATGCGGACTGCTAGTGGGAATGTAAACTGGTACAGCCACTATGGAAAAAGTAGGAGATTCCTCAAGAAATTACAACGAAAACTACCATATGATCCAACAACCCAGATCCCGCCTCTGGGTATATATCCAAATCGCTCTTGAAGAGATACCTGTACTCCTATGCTCACTGCAGCATTATTCACAATAGTGAAGTCATGGAAACAACCTATGTGCCCGTCGATGAATAAATGAAGAAAATATGGTATGTATATTCAATGGAATGTTATTCAGCCATGAAAAAGGATTTCCTGCCATTTGCAATGACACGGATGGAACTTGAGGGCATTACGCTAAGTAAGTCGAAGACTCTCTGTTTTTGCTGTATGTTCTCACTTATATGTGGAATCCAAAAAAGCCAAACTCATAGAAACAGAGTAGAATGGTGGTTGCCATGTGCTAGGGAGTGGGGGAAATAGGGAGATGTTGGTCAAATGGTACAAATTTCCAGTTACAAGGTAAGTTCTGGGATCTAATGTATAGCACGATGAGGAGAGTTAATACTGTATCGTACAGTTGAAAGTTGCTACAAGAGTATATCCTAAATCTTATCACCATATACAAAAAAACCCCTAATTATGTGAGGTGATGGTGTTAACTAACCTTACTGTAATAATCGATTCACAATATAAATGTATCAAATCATCACATTATATACCTTAAACTTACACAATGTTATACATCATCTGTATCTTTTCTTTAGAAAGCTGGAATAAAAATAAGAGGCCTTCCTTTAAAAAAAAAACAACGAAATGGACATGATCAAGAAAGTAAAACAACAACCCACAGAATGGGAGAACGAGAATGTATCTGCAAACTAGATATCTGATAAAGAACTTATACCTATATAAAGAACTTTCACGACTCAATAATAAAGACTAACAAATTTAAAAATGGGCAAAGGATCTGAACAAACATTTTCCAAAGAAGATATACACATGGCCAGCAAGCACATGAAACAATGCTCAACACCCTTAGTTATCAGAGAAAAACAAATCAAACTACAATGAGATAGCATTTCACACCCAATAGGATGGCTACAATAAAAAAGATAGTTAACAACTGCTGGCAAGGAAGAGGAAGAAACTGGAACCCTCACATGTTTCTGATGAGAATGTAAAATGCTGGAGCTACTCTGGGAAAGTCCAGCAATTCCCCAAAAGGTTAAACATAGCTACCACATGACCCAGAAGTTCTACTCCTAAGCATTTACCCAAGAGGAATGTAAGCTACGTTCACACATAAACTTATACATGAATGCTCACATTCGTGATAGCCAAACTGCAGAAACAACCCAAATGCCCATCAATGGATGGTTAAACAAAATGTATATATCCATATGATGGAAAATTATTCGACCCCAAAAAGGAATGACATACGGCTACATGCCACACACAGTGTGGGTGAACACTGGAAAACATGCTAAGTGAAAGGTGTCAATCACAAAAGACTATATATTATAATTCCATATATATGAAATGTCCACAATAAGCAAATCCATAGAGACTGAAAATGGATTAGTGGTTGCCAGCTCAGGGGGGTGTTTGGGGAAAATGAGGTGTGACTGCTAATGGGAATGAGATTTCTTTTAGGGGACAAAGGTGTTTTAAAATTGTGATGGCATTACAATTTTAAGCTGTGCGATATACTATAAACCACTGCATTTGTACATTTTAAGTGGGTATGTTACAGGGTCTGTGAATGATATCTCAATAAAGCTATATAAAATACACAAAATTTCATCAAGTTCTATGATTTTCTAGTGAGGAGCAGCTGTCCTGCTCCAATATTTAAATATGTTTAAAAAGAAAAAAAAGGCTGTGCGAAGCCCCAGAGCCTGCCCAGCCTCTTGGGCCTTTGCTGTGGGGCCATGTCTTCACTGCCCACTCCAGCAGTCCAACTGGCAACTCTCGTAGAGCAGCACGTAACCTGCCACACAGAGAACAAGCTAAGTGGAGAGGCCAGCTGACCCTGCATTCTAGCTGCTAGAGCGCCATACTGTGGCCAGTAACATGCATATCCTGAACCTCCCGATTTCTTCTTCCAAGTCCCAAAGGAACTAGGAATTCAGAACTTTCCTGATTTAGGAAAGTAATAGGGTACACACGGCACATGTTTTGTAACACACATTACATGATGGGGCAGCACCTACTAATCAAAACACATCAACATTTCTTTAGCAAACTGATTTTGGGACAGTGGCATTTGGGCTGTGCAAACAGGCAGGGATGCGATCAACACGGCCCAGACAGTGGAGCTGCAGGCCCCAAGCCCTCCTCCTCTCAGGGCCCCACACCCCGGCCTCCCGGACCCCGAGCAGTGGGCAGCCTACCTTGGTGGCTGCGGGGAGCGGGGCTTTGGCTTCTCCTTCTCCTTCTCCCGCTCTTTCTCCCTGTCTCGGTCTCTGTGCTGTCTGTCCTTCTCGTCCCGCTTGGCTCGCTCTCGCTCCCACTCCTCTTTCCTCCGCTGCCGCTCCTTGTCTCGCTCACGCTCCCGCTCCCGCTCGCGTTCCCGCTGCCGGCGCTCCCGCTCTCGGTCGCGCTCCCGCTCCCGCTCACGCTCGCGCTGTCTGTTCTCTCGCTCTCGTTCCCTTTCCCTTTCCTTTGTTGAAAAGCCAAACACACACATACCAGCTGTGATTTAAACACTTAAAACAGAAAGTACAGAGAAATGCTAAGAGCAAGGGAATGAAAATTAGAACAATCTCTGGTGTTAATTTTGTTTCAAAGTTTCTCCTTAAAACACAATGTTAAAAAATGGATTAGAAGCTAAATTAGAGCGGGATGAGACCTAAGAGTGAACCCTTCCAACCACTAATTTTAGACTAATCAGCATCCCAGGCTGGTGCAAGTTCTGGCACGTGAGCTGTTGGGCCTCCCTGGCCTCAGCAACTCATGCTTAAGGTGAAGACAACCCAGGCACCTAAAGCACTCTGCTTAGTGGTGTCTAGGACAGAGTGGACACCCCAAAATGGGGGCTCTTGTTTTTCTAACCATAATCCTTGAATACCTTTTTGAACTACTGTTCTGTTTCATTCATTCATCTGCTGTAATAGTCAAAATAAAAAGCGAATAAAGCCCAAGTCACAGTACACTGACGGGCTCTGGGCTTTAGGTGGCCTATACGAAACGAAGTACACTCCTGACCTTCGTGCTGCCCTGCCCTTAGACACAGTGGGGACACATGGTGGAAAGGGACTCCAGCATGTCTCTGCTACCTCCAAGGCTGCTGGGCCTGCCATGAGGCATCTGTACTCCTGAAGCCCAACCTCAGTGAGGAATCTGCTCTACTGGAGAGAGGGGCACAGATGGTCAACCAGAGTCCCCATCTCTTTATAAGATCACTGATGGGCACCCAGGGCTTCCTTTGGTCCTAAAAACACATGACTGTCATATAAGTCATAGCACAAAAACTACTAACTTGCCTCTAATTGATCTCTTCCCAGTGGCAGCTTTTTTCATATCACCCTAACAAGCATAAGATTAGGGACCCAAAGGCTGAAGCACATACATTTATAAATATACTAAACTCTCAGAGAAATGCCAATATAGGCCAGTTCTCCATTAGACCAACAAGGCATGGCTGATAGAGGCCCAAAAGAATGTACTTAACTGGTTAAGCACAATAATTATAAATGGTGTTACCAAGGAGTTTGAAAAAGTAATATGCTTAAAAGGGTGAAACACACAACCCTGTAAACCTGTATCAATAACCCAATCAGCAAATCTAATTAAAGAAAAAAAAAAAACAAAAAACAAAACAGCAAGAACAGAGATAAATCCAAGGAAGTCTGTTTAAATCACTACAAATTTAATCTGTGGATCTCTATTAGTTCTCTACAGTCAATCTGAGCTGGAGTTAGTACACCATACCAACATGATTAAGCCCACATAAAGTCCTATAAATAAAAAAAGGGGCAATTTTAATAAATCAATCAGTAAAGTTCAGATCTACATATCTAAGTCCTACTTACCCGGTAATTGTGGTATGGTTCTGTTTCTGTATATTGCACCCTGAAATTCTCATACTGTCCACCACGCCAGAACCGCTCTATTTCATAGTCATAATAAGGATCTGCATAAGGCTCAAGTCTGAAAAAAGAATGAATAAAAATTAAGTCTTTTCACTTAAAAATATTAATGCAAAAATATTACATAAAAGTTAGCAAACAGAATCTAACACCATATTAAGAAAGTAAATACCATCACTAAGTGGGATTTGTTCCAGGAATGCAAAGGTGGACCAATATTAGGAAATTCGAGAGTATACCGCATATGATAATAGACCTACAGAGAAAAGTCATAGGATTCCACCCACGGATGACGAAAATGTCTGTGATAAAAATTCAACGCCCTTCCTGATGAAAATATTAAAAAAAAAAAAAAGGGAAAATAAATAATACTTTCTTAAAATGTGATAAAACATATGTATACACTTCAGAATAAAGCCAGCATCTTCACTTCAGGGGAACAGAGGGAACATTTATGTAAGATCTGGATGAGGCAAGGAGGCCTGCTGCCTCCCTGATGACCACTGTGTTGGAGGCACTGCCAACATGATCTGACTAGAGGTGCCCGAGAGAGGAAGAATGAAAAAGGAAGTGAAATTATCTCAATTTGCAAATTAAGTGATACTCTATCTGAAAAATCGAGACTCAATGTTAAAGACAATTCAAAGAGCCAGAAAGAAGAACCCAGTAAAGCAGAGAAAAATTTACAGAAACTAACATATTCATATACATAAATAATAACCAGTTAGGAGATAGAGTACAGAGAAAACCTCATTTACAACCAACCCCAAGAAAGGAAGAAAATACTTAGGAACAAAATACTTAGGAAAAAAATACTTAGTAATTAACCAGGAATGTACAGAACCTATCTGAGGAAAACTTCAAAACACCCTCGAAAGACATGCAAGTTTGTGTGACAATATTCCTTGTCTTTGGATAGATGACTAGACATTAACAAGATGTCACTTCTCCCTACAATAATTTACAAATTTAGGACAATCCCAGGAAAAACACCAAGTTTCTTTATGAAGTGAGACAAACTGATCCTCAACTCACAACCACATGGAAACAGAGACATGCAAGACCATCCAATCACTCATGGAGAAGACACACCCTGAGATGTGACAAGATGTTACAGGAAAACCTGGGAATGAAGATACAATATGGACTGGAGGAATAAAACACAAGTCCAGAAACAGACCCCAGCACTCAGGGTAAAGGTGGACTTTGAATCAACAGGGACAGGACAACAACGGACTAATCCCTGGGAAGAAGGTTTGAGTAGACCCATGTTATTCACTTGGGCTAGAAGCCACGCACACTGACCCAGAGGTCCTGCCCTGTGGGTGCCTTGAACAGGTGGGGGCAGGGGAGGAAAGGGGAACATACACTTGGCAACAGATAGACGCCAGATAGGAGGTTCTTTCAAGGATTTCTTGGCTCCAGACCAACTCTCCCCTTTGGGTGAACTGGCAGGAGAAACCAAGGTGCCTACAGCTTGCAGAGGCCCCTACTTGGGTAGCTGCAAAGGCCTCTGCCAGGCTTGTGCTGCCACCCTTGTTGCTGCCATCTCCAACTGTCTGCATGGCCTTCCACTGGCTACTTTCCAGGAAATCTCTCCTCCAGTGTTTCCAGCGCCTCTGGCAGAGATAACCTAAGGCTGGCTCTGCCAAATAACACAGCCTTTCTTCATCCAAACAGCCAGACATCTTTCTAACAATCTAACCCTCACGCCACACACAGATCATATTTGATGACAACAATCAGTAACTTTGCGCAGAGGCCTGCAGCATGGCATCACACTACACAGAAAGAAGAGACTTTCCAAATTGGGTGTGAAGATATGTGCTCTCACAAAGGGGGAAGGTCAGGTAAGTTTGTTTTGGGAAAATTGATTAAACAAAATGAAAATAACCTCTCTCCCGAGGAACTGTTCAGTCTTAGGCTACAGACGATGGGAAAAGGGCATGCAGTGTCCCCTCAGCCTGCCTGACAGTCTGGCTCTAGTTTACTGAGCTCTGTTCCTGACAGAGCTAGTACCAATGACCTTATTTGTCACAGGTGATACCCTGGGCATCCTGGGGGTCCCTTGTGTCTTTTGGACCATTGGCCCCTGCAGGACTCAGTGGAGTACTCTCGGTACAGTGCCCCACAGCCCCGTGCAGAGATGACATTCCTTAATGTCTCCTATGTATGAAGTCTCACAGGTCAGATGGTGATTGAATAAAGGCCTGATGTGGTAGAAATGGAACTTTAAAAGATATGAATTGGGGTGTGTTTGTCTAGAATAGCATTATTTTTACTAAGTAATCATGCTAACAAATTCTGTTTATTTCCAAATATAGGTATAAAGAAAAAACTTATTTTCCCATCCTTTACAGGAGTGGTCCCCAACTTTTTGGCACCAGAGACTGGTGCTCCTATGAAAATCTAATGCCTGATGATCTGAGGTGGAGCTGAGGTGGTGACGCTGGGGAGTGGCTGCAAATACAGATGAAACTTTGCTTGCCTCCTGCTGTGTGGCCCAGTTCCTAACAGACCAGGGACCAGTACTGGGGGCCAGAAGGGCTGAGGACCCCTTCTTTATAGCATCCCAGAATCCTTCCTCAGGATTTCTTGAATAGGCAGCTTTCCCATGGGTTCTATAACCTAGCTCCACATGACCAGAACCTGACCACACTAAGGAGATTCTACAGAGTTTTTCTATCCCTAAATCTTAGCATCATGTCTGACAGCCTACCCCCCGGAACTGAAATCTGTGGCTCTCCGACATCAGCGGGCAGCAGAATCACCTAGGGGCCTTGTTAAAAACAGCTGGCTGGGCTCCACCCTCCCTAGAACTTCTGATGGGGCAGCTCTGAAAGAATGTATTTTCAACAAGCTCCCAGGTGATGCTGCTGCTGGTCGAAGGGCCATTCCTAGAAAGCCACAGCTGTCAGTTATTTTACCATTTTTCCCTACCTGGGACACAACCTTGATCGCAGGCATGCTGCATCACTGGGAAAGAAGCACCTGGACACAAAACAGTAACACCGCAGGGTTCCAGTAAATAAGAACTAGTAAGGTTGGTCTTTTTGAGTCTTAACGTTGATGACCCTTGAGCTTATTAAATTCCAACTTAGTTTCTCAGTCACCCTTCTGTACCTCCTACTTCGAAGATGCCAGCACAGCTGGCCCTGCGTGCCCTCCTCAGAGGTCTGAGTTCTAGCTCCTCCCAGCTTCTCAACTTTAACAGTTCCAACCTACACCCCTGCCCTTAGCAGCTACTTCCTACAAGTTGCTACCTTTCCCATTGCTTCCGTAGTCACCCAAAAAACATGTCTTTATGTTAAATGTTCTTCATTAAAACAGCTGAGTAGTCTCCTCTGCTAAGTGGACCCTGCCTGACACAGCCCTTACACTGAGTGCCATTAGAAACAGTTTGGATGCTTTCCCACCTGATGCATGCCAGGACGCTGTTCCCAGAGGTCTGGAGTGACCAGGTCTGGGTGGGGCCTGGCACATGCATGTCACAGAAGCACAGAAGATGTTGAATACTTTCCAGTAAATGTAAATGCATTAATTGTTGCTACAAGACTAAGATGGTGGTAAAGCTAGTTCGGATCACTGAATAAATTATACACCACCCCATGATCTGAGTCCACATCATACTGGCTGCTCACAAGAAACCTGGCCTGTTTCTGTTCCCTTAGAGGTAAGTGCTTTCGCCTGGGATTCGGAACACTGGGAGACAAAGGCTGTACTTATTATATTACACAATTTTTAAAGATTTGACTTATGTTTTTCAACCACGTGTACTTCCTAATTATTTTTTAAAAAACCAGTACTAAAATATCTGGGAGAAGAAACAACAAAGACAATATTTTGTTAAAAGGGTCGCACCTGCCGTGCTCCTGGATTTTAGTGACAAATTTCATAGGTTTTCTTGGTTTCTGGGTAACTTGGGAAGGGGTTGAGAGGAGACTTATGGGGCTTCAAGACCAGCTGTAAAAACTCAAGAGTTCATATGAATCCAAACAGGTGTGAGCCTTCTCCAGTCACACAGTCCTTACATAAAACTGAAATATGCACTTCAGAGAAGCAAAAAACTGAGGAAAGTCAGTTGCAAAGAAGTCTGAAATTATCTCAGGGATGTCATTCTCAGTCAGGGACAGTGAACAGTCATCAGCCCCCACACACCTTGGGGACCTACGTGCTCTCTTCCAAGCCCCACACAGCTGGGGACAACTTAATTCTCTCTCGAAAACGGAATGAAGAGGCAAATCATTCCTTACGTTGTGTCTCTGACATCTCTCGTGATCCGATAATTCCAATCTCTGAAAACTTCATTTTCCTTGTCAAACTCCCGTTCATCTTCCCCAATAGTCACAGTAAACCTTTTTTCTTCAAAATCAGGTTCTTGTTCTTTTCGAATGGTTGCCTTTTTTAAAACCTACCATTGTGAGAAGAAACCAACACTGGTTACTGTTAGGAAAAACAAAGAGAAGCCTGTCCTGATCTGACCCAAAGCCTTGGCCCCTGTGGCTGAAGTGGCCCCACAGAACTGGCATGACTGAGTGCTCAGCAGGCAAGGTGTGCCTGAGCTCTATGCCAGGGGCATTGGACCCCATGTGCCTTTCTGTGGGACTGGAGCGCCCTGTCCCTGCACACAGTTGTACCTGGCAGTCAGGATGGGCCCACTAAGCAGCGCCACAAAACTGACATTCTGGGAAGGGTGCTGGAGGTGGCTGCTTCCTAATAATAGTCCTGGCATTGAACCAGGGAGTCCCAGATATTCATTCAGTGATGAAGACACAGTGTGGAGAAGAAAATAAGTCCGCTCATGGCAAAAAAAGGCACAAGGAGTGAAGTGTGAGCTGAGGTAGCAAGGAGCATGATTTTGTTTTAGTCTATCATCTCACTGAAAAGAAACTGACATAAGTGGCTCAGAAACAGCCTAGACATCTGGGACAAGAGTGTGGCCTGGAGTGAGGGAGTGGGAAGGGGCGCCCATGTGCACACTGAGGATCTCTACGAAGAGAGGATGGCTTCTCCAGAAGACAGGCCGCTAGGGGTAGCAGTGTGTGCTAAATCTGGGGAATGGCTCTGAGTGGCTGGGGGCTGCAGCACCAGCTGGGTGTGACTCAATGTTACCTAAGCCACATGAAGACAGGGGTCCATGTTCTAGGCTGGAACTCCATGGCCTTCTGGGCTTGGTCATGACCTAGCATGCCTCACAGAACAGTCAGACATTGTTTTCTATTTTCCAGCTCTTCAAAGAAATATACCTCTTACTTCAGAAGCTTTACTGAGTTTTTAGTCACTAACTCTGGGTCAAAGAAATGCTAGCTTTATGGAAGGACTGCCACTGCTCTCTTTCTTCTCAGGTTTTCTGCCAGTTACCTCTTTCGCATGCCGAAGTCCTCGTTCCCAGGCACTCTCTGTGGGGGGTTCTGGAGGGGGTGGAGGCAAAATTTCATCAACTACTGGCCCACCCTATTAAGAAATGAGACAGGAAAAGTTGAGAAAGCAAGCAAAACTTTAAAATCTATAAAGAAACGGGAGCAAAAACACCATTTAAACATCAGCTGGCTGCACACTGCCTGGTCTCTCCTCAGAGTCTCACTCTGTCCTGATATGGCTGCCCTGAGTCTAGGATTACCTCTACACATGGAGACAAAGGAAACATCCGGAAGGCAGCTCTGACTATGACATCACAGAAATGCCTTTTATACAAGTGGCATTAATATGCTTTAAGCTGGAGAGTCACAGAGCTTAGATGTCTGATTTGCTAGTAATTAAAGAAAAGAGGTGTTCACGCACCCAAGGGTTGGCAGGCATCAGTGGGTGAGGTCCGAGAGGTGGGGCACCATTAGGCGGGAAAGGTTCGGCTTTGGTGATTAGGGAGTAGTTGCCCTTGTCGTTGACTCCAGGGTGTATAAACCTACAATTCATTCCCCAGGTACAGTTCCCTAAGGAAACAAAAGTCAGGTCAGAATGGGTCAATGAGAGCCCAAGTAAGTACATGAGGTCAGACTCTTGTCTGTATTGCTTGGGCAGCAGCTTTCCTGAGGGTCTGCTGAGCATGCTCACAGGCTACTGGTGTCACTTTTCACCCCATAAGCTGCATGAGCCCAAATGTGGACGGGCCAAAGCCTAGGGGCTACAGTGGCAGGGCCAGGGCTCACAGCAAGGCTGATATACTCTCCACCATCACCTCCCTGCAGGGAGCCAGGGCAGCTATGCAAGTGTGCATGGGCTCACTCCTTAATGAGCTCCCAGCCCCCACCTCTACACACACCCAGGTCCCCAGCAGGCAGGCCTGGATAATCTTAGACCAGACTCTCAAGCTAGGGAGTGAGCAGTATTTCCGAAAGAGCTCCTGAAGGGAGCTGGTCATGTTAGAGGAAACATAGCCCTTGTTCTAAAGTCACTGTGGGAATAGTTCATTTCCCCCTAAAAACAGAAAAGTCCAAGAGCCTCCCAGTTAGAGGCAGCCCTTGCTCTGTGGGTTTACTGCTCAGAGACACTGTGTTCCCAACCAGGCTCACAGGTGCATATACGGGACCATGATTCTGACTCAAAAGCCACTCATACTGAAATAGAAATCAATGAGAAGCATAAAAATGACCAGAATTCTATAATCTTGTCCCATGGTCTTTACCAGCTCTGTAAATCTGCATTTCTCTTATCAAAAACTCACAAACCAATTCAGGATATTTCTGCTACTTAAATGGGTTAAAGTTAAAACACATTGACAATTATAAAAATTAGGTGTTTATACTTTACAAAAGAGAACACCAGGGTTATTCAAGAAAACCATCTGCCTTTTCGACGGAGAATGCAAGAAGTCAGTTTTTAATCTAATCTGTGAGTAAATCACTTTTTAAAAATTTAATTTTTGAGTAGATAACAGGTACACAGGCTCAAAAATAAATATTGTACACAATAGCTAGTTTTAAAAAACATTTTCAATGGGTCAACATGTAATTAAAATTTAAACTATTTTAAAATATATATTCACTTCTAAACATATTCCATTTGAACATTTGTCAGCTAAACATGTTTTTCTCTTGTACAGTGTAGATTAAAGAGAAATAATCGTTTGTACTTAGAAAAAAGCCAAATTTTACCTTTTAAATACTTAAATGAATACTTAAAACATGTTAAAACCAACTTAATATATTGATCTAAATTAAATGTCAAATAAAGTATGCTTAAAATTCCTTCTCTGGGAATGCAGAAAGTGACAGATTAACTCTTAAAATTCCTAAAAGTGCCTGTAAAATCACATAGAAGGCACTTCTAAAATCCCAGAGTCTCAGGGGGTTTAAAGAAAAAAAGACATCTAAATAAAGAATTCCAAAACACTGTCTTCACTATGACTCATAAAAACTCATATTGTAGTCCACTTTGCTTTTGTAGTTAAAAAAGTAAAAGCTCATAGTAGAAGATTTCTAAGTATAGAAAAGTATTAACAAAATAAACTACAACTTTTCTGTAATTTTTTTAACTTGGTGGGTTAATGGGTATTTGTTATTCTCTGTTCCTTTTGGTATTTAAAACATTTTCAAAACAGAACATTACCCATAAGCCAGCCCACTGACAAAAAAGGTCTTTTATTGGTAGGGGGAGAAAAGAGGAACAGGTGGATGAGAAGAAACACGTGAGGAAAGTAAGAGGAAAAAAGCAGGGCATGCACCCCTCCGAGATACCCATGAGTGACAGAAGCTCGTCCCATTGGACCCTCCTGCTCCTGGGTGTGCTAAGATCCTTGCTGAGCATACGTTTGGACCTCTGGCTACCAGAGAGGACAGATGTCCAGCAAACAGTCAGAAGGGAGCAGCTGTAATAATGCAATCTCATTAGACTTTTTAAAACGACATTTTTACCTGTGTAGAAAGAAGCCTGGAACTGTTGGGGACTGTGGAAAGAGACTTTTATCTTTTATTGTCTTGACTCTCATCAGCACATGTTACTTTCATAATTAAAAAATAATTCAATTGAGAAAAAATTATCTGGGAAATGGAAGCAAACATTGATCTTCTGGTTTTAAAATTGTATGGTGGTCTGCTTCTGAATGAAACTTCACAAACACAAAAGTTTGTGGATTATCATTCTGACTGGATGAATAAATAGGTTTACAATTATATAAGGACATGGCTATGAGCCAGAGGGAACAGAAGAAATGGCAACAGCTGTGATGTTTTCTTTTCTTAACTGGATGGTGGGCACATCAGTAATTGTTTTATGCTGTTTTTATTCTTTTTGCCTTTATACACCTTATATATTACGAAGAATTTCATAATAAAACTAATAAAAGCAACACATGTAAACAAAAAGTATCCATATACTCTGAAAGATATTCAGGGAAGTCTCCATGCCTCCAAGGACCCTCCACAGAGGCAGTTATCAATTTACTGGGGCTCAATCGGTGTACCCATCTCTATTTTTTTCCTGGTTATATTATACACTGTGTTGAACCTTCCCCGCCCCCCCGTGTATCTACAAGAGTGGAACCTCCGAGTTCAACAGCAACAAACCCAAACTCTTATCAGTGAAACAGATATGACATATGCAGGAAACCTAATGATCCCCAGCAGAAATCAAGAGAACTAGACACAGAAAGGACAGGAAATGAAATCCACATCTCCCATGCCAGCAACCCACTGGTCACAACCCACACACAACACAGCAGCCCAAAGAATCCATCTCTCCCACAGTTTGAAATGTCAGAAAAAAGTATGCCATGTCTGTGGGCACACGTGTGAGCATATGTGCATGTGATGTCCAAAAACACTACGAGATTTCAAAATTTCTGATTCTTGGTTCAAATGGTGATCAGCATAATGCAGTGTGATATCATTTTTTAAGCTGCAATGTCACTGTATTTACAATGCATCCTACTAGAACACTTGAAATTATTTTACATTTTCTCTATTTTTCATACAAAGTACTTGCTTCAAACTAGAATTTTAAACAAAGACTTGCTTACTTCTAAATAAGACATTGAGGTCTTAAATATTTCTTGTTCCCATTTCCTGTTAGTCTAAACAACTCAGAATATCAGATTGTGAAAATAAAATAAAGCTGTTTAAAGTACTTCATGACAGGAAGGTAGAATATTTAAAAATAATTAAATATTAAGAACAAAACTAAGCTCTACAAATCTGTATTCTAATAGGCATAAATCCAATGAAATATCACACACAAAGTTGTATAAAACCAAGAACTCATGTGTCCTTTCTTTTCCCATGTCACAGAGCACTATGACTGAAATGGACAGATTGTCACAGACACTGAGCAGAGTTCTGAGATATTTTAACTTCTTTAGGGAACACATTTATCATAGTAATCAAAAAATTAAAATAATTTCTGGATGGCTTCCTTATGAATAACACAGAGTTAAAACCAGCAGTTCTCTAACTTTTTGGTCTTAGGACCCCAAAGAACCTTTGTTTGTATGGGTTCTATCTATTGATATTTACTACAGAAATTAAAACAGAAAATTTAAAAACATAATATATAACATATGTAATTCGTTAAAAATGTTAACATAAATGTTTTATGAAAATTATTTAAAACCAACAAGTGATATAAATAGCATTATTTTCCTTTTTGCAAATCTCTTTAATGTTAACACAGAATAGAAGATAGCTGGGTTCTAATGTCTGCTTCTGCATTCAATTGTGCCAGGTTGTTCTGGTTAAAATAGGTGAAGAAAATCCAGCCACAGGCAGATATATAGCTGGACAAGGAAGAGGCATCATTTATTAGCCTTTTCAGATACTCTCAGATGTTCTTTGATGCTGCACCAAATTCAGCAATGCGGGATCTGCAACCCTATCACTGAACTTTTCTGACTCTGTTCCACTGAAGTCCACTGGTTATCTTGAACTGTGAATGGGTCTTCTACCCAGGTATGATTCTGTAACATCACATAATGGTCATTTGGGAAAGTTCATTAAACACTACAAAGCTGTTAAGCACGTGGTGGAGACGGACACATTCCAAGATTCTAATTTTCACTCAAGAGCTCAAATTTTACCATTTGCAATATATATTGTCAGTTCTCCTTAAAGCAGCAGGCTCACTTGGTGAATCTTTGAGAAGACCTGGTTTTACAGCATCATGGTGTGTCATGGTCATTCCTGCGAATCACACACTTTGTGGGAAGGCAGCTGGTGCAGCTCACAGTGCAAACCTCCTATGTGCCCTCCCTGGAGATGACCTTTGCACTTCAGTGTGCAGCAGAGGGGCTCTATGTGCACTTCCAATCTCATCACACTGAATGTAGAAAAGACATGTACTGAGGGCTCTTATAGGGGTGATGAAAATGTTTTAAAACTGAAATGTGATGATAGCTGCACACTTGGTAAATTTAATAAAAATCACTGAATTGTACCACTTAAAACAGGCAAATTTCATGGCATGTAAATTATATCTCATTAAAGTTGTTTTTTTAAAAAAAGATCTGTACTTAAGTGTAAAATTTAACTATAACTTTTACTGCTCTATCACAGATTCCTTAAGTGAAACTGGCATTATTTAATTGTGAATGCATGGTAATCAATACCTGACTATTAGTACAGATGATGTTATGAAAATAGTTTTCATCTCAGGGGTCCCCTGAAAATGCCTCAGTAACCTCTACAGGTCCACAGACCACATTTTAAAATCTGCCGCTTTAAATAGGAACAAGACAGGGATTCAAAAAAAGGCAATAGACATTTCTCCAAAGACATACGAATGGCCAAAATCTCATGAAGAGATGTTTGACATTACAAATCATTAGGGAATTGCAAATCAAAACCACAATGAGTGGGGAGAAACCAGCCTCACGTCCATTAGGATGGTTACTAAAAAATAAAAAAATTGGAAAACAATAATTGTTATTTGTTGCTGGCAAAGAGGTGAGAAACCAGAACCCTTGTGTGCTGTTGGTGGGAATGTAAAATGGTACAGCTGCTGTGGAAAATGGTATGGTGGTGCCTCAAAAAGTTAAAAATAGAACTACCAGATGGTCCAGCAATCCCAATTCTGCATATATACCCAAAAGATGTGAAAGCAGGGTCTTGAAGAGATATCTGCACATCTACCTTCACTGCACTATTCATAAGCTAAAAGGTGGAAGCAACTCAAGTGTCCTTCATCAGATGAATGAACAAACTGTGGTCTATACAAGCAATGGAGTATTACTGTCTTAAGAAGGAAATTCTGACACACACTATAACAGATAGACCTTGAGGACATTATTCTAAGTGAAATAAGCCAGTCACAAAAAGACAAAATACTGTATGATTCCACTTATATTAGGTACCTAGAATAGTCAAATTCATAAAGAAAGTAGAACAGTGGTCCCAGGGGCTGGGGGGCGGGGCAGGGGGGGAGGGAGAATTGGGAGTTAGTGTTTAATGGAAAGAGTTTCAGTTTTACAAGATGAAAAGAGTTCTGGAAACGAATGGTAGTGATGACAATATGAATATACTCAATGCCACTGAATTGTACACTTAAAAATGGTCAAAATGGTAAATTTTACATGCATTTTACTATAATTAAAAAAAAGAGAGAATAGGAAGCAGGAGGGAAAAGGAGGCCTGGCTCACAGAATGGGCTGGGTGGGTACTACTGACAGATGAGTAAATTAGAGACTCAATGCAGGACACGGTTTAAAGAAAATGCAATTTTTGCCTTTGTGAATAGAACTTTGTGTCTTGATGAGTCAACATAAATATGTGAGATAAAAATATATCATAAAGTACTGGTGCTTTAAAATGTTTCAGTTTGAATTCCTAAGTTCATTTCTTGTCAATGGTCACAAATATCAGTGTGATCCCATCTGGGCAATTAAATGACTAATCTCGGATCACAACTTAGCTAGTATAGCTAACAAACTTTTTAAAAAAGAATTTTCAAATTAAGATATAATTTACATGCTATAAAATACCACCATTTAAAGTATACTGAAATTCAGCAAAATTGTGCTATCATCACCACTACCTTAATTCCAGAACATGTTATCACCCCAAAAGGAAACCTGTATTTATTAGCCACCATCCCCTCACTGTTCCCATCCCTACTTACCGGCCTAGAAAATGACTAATTTACTTTCTGTCTCTATGGATCTGCCTGTTCTGGACAGTTTACATAAGTAGACATGTACACTATGCGGTCTTGTGTGTCTGGCTTCTTTCACTTTGTATAATGTTCTCATATTGTATTATCAATACTTTATTCCTTTTTATGGTAGAATAATATTTCATGGTATGGGTAAACCACATTTTACTTATCCATCATTAGTTGACGGGTCGTTTCCACTTTTTGACTATTGCAAATAATGCTGCTACGAATATTCACGTACAAGTTGTAAGTATGCATGTTTTCACTTCTCCTGGATGGACACCCAGAAGTGGAACTGCTGGGTCATATGGCAGCTCTATCCTTCACTTTTTGAAGTGGTGACAGACTGTTTCCAGAGCAGCCACACCATTTTACATTCCCACCAGCAGTGCATGAGAGTTCCACTTCCATGTATTCTTGCCAAACACAACAAACTTCATTTTCCAAGTGACTTCTGCTGTTGAAGGGAACTTACATGTATCCATCTCAATTTAACACAAGCTTATAAACTGCAGGTAAGCAAAAACAAGTACATCTGAAAACTTTCTCCTAACTAAGCAAAAATAGGAAATATGTTCTAGAACGCGGAAAGAATCAACCATTTCTTTGTGTACATCACATTACTCTGCAGGTAAAACAAACAGTAGGGGGGAAAAGGTAAATATATATTTTAAAAAATATTCCTGAAACAAGTTACTGATCACATCTAATTAAACTGCGAAAATCACCACTTGCCACTAGCTTCAAATTTTTCTACTGCAGAAAGCCTTACCCACTGGTCTCACTACCTGACATCCAAACTGAGCACTTAGTTCGACCCCCCAAGAGGCACCTTGCTCCTATTGTGATGTGACCCTGGTGACGTCCATAGAGATGACATCCTGTCCTTGTCCATCGGGCATCTCCTGATGATGCTGATCAACTTGCAGCTCCAGCAACAACTTCATTCGTGTACATGCTTCTCTTGCTAAAGTCTGGAAACTATCCCAGCGGTGTGACCCCAGCATCTGGGCCAGAGCCTCTGTGGCATGAACGGTGGGCGCTGCTGCCTCCTGCTGTGGGAGCCTCTGGCTAGTCCTGACTGCCAGTTTGTGAACAGCGCTAACTGGAAAGGACTGCAAGTACATATACATATATGTGTACATATTTGTCTCCACTGCTTTAATCTAGAAATTTCAGAGACGGATTGACATTTATTCTCACATCACTATGGAAAGGAAATCTGCTTCAGTTTAAATTGTCTGAAATACCAACACTTGAAATACTTTTTAAAACATATTATCTGCGGTCTTAGGGTGGCTCTGCGGTCTTAGGGTGGCTCTGCTGCTCACAATGTAACATCTGCTCTATAGCACAAGACCATGCTGGCTGCCTTCCCACAGCATAGTGGAGCCCATTACATGCAGGAGAGTCAAACTGTTTCCACTTGGTAAAAACAAGTACAGAAACAGCATAGGTCAAGAGCACATACCCCGAGGAGCATGATGACCCAAGTTCTGAGTGTGCTAGTCCCTCAGCTCCCATGCACCCTCATCGTCAGGCCATCCCTCAGTACCAGGGATAGGGTTGCTCAAAGGCCACTTGAACTGCAGAGCTGCCCTCTCTGTATGATGGGACTCCACCGTGCCCGTGACCCCACCCTCCCCATGAGGTCAGTGCACAGCTACTGAGAGGCCCATCAGGTGCCTCTAAATTAAGGCTCACAATTGCTCTCTGCCCCTCCATGCCTCCCCTTCCTTCTGGCTTCACAGCAGTACTCTGGGTCCAGGAGAAAAAAGTCTGGCCTCTGGAGCAGGGGGACTTTGAGGGACTAAACAGAGTGAATAGTGTATATTTTGTACCTTTAACCTGGTCTCTGAATGGTATGGAATTTGATATTGGTGGAAGAAGAGTGGATAATGGTGTCACAACATCTGGAAAAGAAGTACAGGAAGCTCTGGTGAACTTTAGATGGTACACGCAGGCTGGGTCAGTGAGCAAAGTCATCATGGGTCAGAGCAAAATTAAGAGAAAAACATCTTCCTACTCGTCCAAGGAAAATGCTGAAATATAAAACATACCCAACCTAATGCTGCACATCAAAGAAACCTTAAGACTGTGAATCCTCATTTCCATTTCCAAATCTCAAGACTTTAGTCCAGCCTTTTCAACAAGATTTTATTACATCACCACCTGTTACCGCTTGACTCACACTGTTCAGTTTTCAGGAGGAAGCCCTGCTGCTTTCAAGGCCATCCCTTTGCTATTTCGAAATCCATTCCAAATGAACGCTATACCTCTGATACATCTTGCAGAAAAGTGGTAATTTTCCTTACAGTGAGGGGAAAATGTCAAAACTGGTACCTGAGGTATTTTGCCTTATAAAAAGGACCACTTAGAAATATTATTTATTTGTCTATGTTAAAGTCATGGGTTTGTTACAAACAGGTGGGCCTGGAACCACAAGTGTGAAAATGACCAGGCTGGCTCCCCTCCGAGTTAGTCATTAACGTGATAACCAATAAAATAATCTATTGTTTCATGCCAATACCACAATAACCGCCATCACAAACTGTCACAGTCTGGCCCCAAGAACAGCCTTGCATTGGCTCCACAAGCTGAACCACCACCATAGTCCTGGGAAAAGCCAAGGCCACACAAATGGGCCATGCAAAGGCCCCTCATTCAGACAATTACCTTTCATGAAGAATCGGCAGGTGGGACGAGGCCTCACCTTCCTGTCACTGGGGTCCTTTACTTCTCCCTCTTCCAGATCATCATCCTGAAACAAAGGACAATGTGACTTGCAGAAGGAATCGTCTAAATGAGAGGGAACAGGCAAGAAGGGCATCTACCAACGAGCATGGCTTTCACCAAACCAGAAAGGATGCGGTCACAACACCCGTGTCTGGGCCATTTGCCGATTCATATACATTTTCCAAACCTGATTCTTCATCCACACAATGGGACAGCTCAAAGCTTACCTACAAGTCGGAGGCAGACCATGAAAGAACACTGAGTAAAAACACTGTGAAGCATGTAGTGCACGAGGTTTTGTTATAATTTTCTTAACAATTATGGGAAGGAAATGGTTATGCTTAAGGTTTTTAATATTTTGTGCATTTAAACAAAATTTATAGAACAAAGTATCTTATGTCCTTAAAATTCAACACTAACTTCTAATTTAAAAGTCTGGGAGCAGGAAGGAGGGAAGTTAGGAGACTCAGGTCAGCAATGACACATGGCCAGTTTTGTGGACTCACCTTTGACCTCAGATCTAGGTCCTGCTCTTCTCATTCTTAGTCTAGAGTTTCTAACCTTGCCTGTCAATTTTTAGAATAATGTAGCAGTTTAAAAAGACCAAAGCCCAGGGATTCCAAAGAGCAGCCACAACCTGGACCACAGCCCTGTGCCGATCCCAGCCCCCACTGCCCAGGGCCTTGATTGCCACCAACCTGCACAGACTCCCTCCCAACCATGCCTCTTTGTCACCAATGATCTGCACAGACTCCCACCAGTGTCCCTTAGTCACCACCAACCTGCAGATTCCCAACAGTGTCCCCAGGTCACTACCGACTTTAGTCACTCTTTAGTTACTCTTTAGTCACTAGACCTGTACAGACTCCCACCCACGCCCCTTTGTCACCAATGACCTACACAGACTCCCACCCGTGTCGCACAGTTAAGATATACCCGCCTCCAACCACCCCTAGCCCAAGCAGATATCCAGCTGCCCTGCCGACATCTCTGTTGGTTTGTCCAGAATGGAACTGCCTGTGTCCCAGTCTGTTCAAGTGCCCCAGTGCAGGCAATCCAAGGGGTCCTAACAGGGCAGAGGTCTGGGAGTCAATGGACCCCTCTCTCATCTCCTGTAGCACCACTGTCTTCCAGACCATGGCCCAGTCCCACCTGGTCGGGAGAAGTACTCCCTAACTGGCATCCCCCACTCTCTCCTGAGCTTGCCCACACTACCCACAATGACCTCTTCAAACCCTAGCCTGACCATATTCTTCCCTCTCCTTTTCCCTCATCACTTAACTCATCTCATTTTCAGATTGCTGCTTAAGTCCCCTTCCTCAGGGCTCCCCCCATCTCCCTTCATGATGGGTCCTCATTGCTCTCTCTCCTGCAGCACTGGTCAGGGTCATCACAGCCTGCCTAACAGAATTGGAGTCTCCACCAGGCACGACTGTATCTGTCTGCTCACCATGTGTTACTGGTCCAAGTGCAGTGCAGGGCTGGTAGTAAATGGTCAGTATTTGTTGAATGCAGAAATGCTGAAGTAAACCCTGGATTTATGATGATTTATTTTTAAAGCTTAACTATTTGTTTGTATAATCTCTGTCTTGAAAATATTTAATTAAAAGCATCTTATAACAAAAAGAACAGATGCCTGAAAGTTATAACCTTAAGAGAACAGAATTTCTTGAGATTAAATAATTAAATTTTTTATAGGTCCCTAGAATTCATCTTATAACTGAAAATCTGTACCCTTTGAACGTCTATCTTCTTCAGCCCCAGAATAACTGCTTTAAGTTTTAGAGAAAATTAATTATTTTATGTCAAGACAGAACACCTCTCTCTCCTGGTCTTTTAGGCTGTTTTATTTATTTATTTACTTATTACTACTTTTCTCACAGTAATGATTACTACACCAAAACCTGAATATGGTATTTACATGAGCTCAACTCTAAGCTGAGAGCAAATTCTTTCTGTTCTCATTAGAAAAACGAGACCTGTTTGAATGGTTAGAATCCATTCAAATCTTCCTAACTTAGAAATTAATGCACAGAGTGAAATGATGAGTAGAGTAATAGTTTTTCAAAAGTCAGGATTCATAGTAAGTATACTATATCAGATTTAAAGAGGTGTGTGTTTCTGTAAAGGTGTTATTTTCAATATTCGCAAGAGCAAAAAGGAGAACCACCTACGAACCACCTACCCATTTTAAGATTGGTAAGCAGTCACATGAATCAAGGACTACACGCAGCTACTAAAAATGATCAGTAAACATACCTAGAAATGCACCCTAAAGCACATGATATAATGTCAACTCAACGAACACAGAACAGCATCTACCAGCTGTCCAGTCTTCTAGTCCCTACACCTGCCAGGATAGAGACAGAGGGCTGTACACATTGGTGTGCTGGGTTTATGGTACCTCCTTTAATTAAAAAAACAAAAACAATCAATAAATCACTCAACAATATAAAATATCCTGAACGGATGTTATGGATAGATATTAAGTGATGAATGATTAAAACAAATTCTTAATCTTACAGAGTTTCATGCAAATACAACTCAAGAAAGGGATCTCTATAGCCAAACTCACAGTGCTCATTTGTTTGAGGGCTGTTACATCGAGTGTGTAACATATAGGAATTCTTTCAGGCCTCCTGACCATTTGGCCTAGAGCAGAAGCAGCAGATAGCAGAGGACAAGGAGAGGCCCTGGTGGTCCAGTCAGAAGCAAAACGGTGGGTCTATGAGGACAGTGTTCATGAAGCTTTCCACATACATTTCTGCATACATGGCTAAAATGGCACAAACACCTAACTGGGGGAGTATGCAAGGCCTTCTAGAGCTTACAAATCTAAGGATGGCTCACTGGCATAGCTCTAGCTGTGCTTCCTCAGAGTCAATATGCACAAGGCACATTCAACTTTAATGGATGGAAGTCTGAATTCTGATGATGTGACCAGAAACACATCCCTCCACTTTGAGCTGTGGTTTCCTATAGCAGAATAGGGCTACATTCAGAGCGCTCTTGTACAGTGCCTTGCATAAAACACAAGCAGTGAATGCTCAATGAGAGCTCATTATTTTAATAGATAAACACCTAAGAGACAACATGCCAAAATACAATGATCTCTAAGCAATGGTAGCACAGGGGATTTTATTTTCTTCTTTGGGCAGGTTTTTATTTTCCTTAAAAAAAAAAAACAACACTCAAAAACCCAAACCAATGCCTTCTTATAGGAAGTCATTTCTAATATGGCAGCTCCTATAGCAACGGCAGATAAAGAGATGGTCACCACATGGTACAGCAAACACGGCATGTGGAAACAGGCACCAGAGCAGAGGCCTAAGCACCATCTGGGCCAACCACAGTCTCCTGAAACCTGCGATCCTGCAAATGCAAAATGGGATAACAATGCAGGTCTATGATCCCTTACCCCAAACTTTCAGGGCCAGATGTTTTGGGAATTCAGAAATGTTTTGGTTTTAGAAAGGCGATATAATGGGATCAGAAGCAGTACCCCATAACAGTTAACAGTAGTAGTTCTGTGAGGAGATGCGTGACGAGCCCTACGAGGCAGTAAATACAGAAGTACAAACAGCCTGGTATCAGCTTGGGCTGGGTCTGCCATCCGATGAGTGAGGAAACATTTCCCTTCTCAGGGGTTCTGGGCTCTCCTGGCCGAATGCAAGGACTGTGACCTGTGCTTATTCACATGAGCATGCTGATCAGTCTTCCAAGTGGCTGATACCTCATGGGCTCTCTTCTCAAATGTGGCACAGGCAGTGACTTCCTAGGCTTTGGCAAGGGGACTGATGCTATCCTGCACCTAAGTGGCTTAGAGGAGAGCGAACACAGTGAATGCGCCACCTGAAAGGAGCAGGCCTTGCAGATAGTGAATGCTTAGTCATGAGGGTAAGCTGAGGATGACCTTTTGTAGAAGACAGTATGTATCCAGACATAAAAGAAACAGCTGCAGTTGAACAGAAAATATAAAATACCACCTGCAAAGAAAATGCTTCAAAGTATTTTTGAATGTGTGTGGGCTGAGAGCCACTACTTCTGACCAAGGAATCACCTGGTGTGTCCATTTAGGACACGGCTGCTGTCCTGCTGTCTCTGAGAGGCCACCCTACCAGTGGGAGTCATCAATGAAAAGAAGAATAGAACAAAACATGTATCCCATCCTTTTCCAAAGGGACTGTATACTCCCGGTGGTTGAAGTAACAAGTGGTTGAAATGACAAGATATAAAAACAGAACCAAGTAAATGAGACAAGGAGAGAATAGACAGACCAAAGATGGGAGGATGCAAGCCTGTAAAGGTGAATCAAAGACACATGAAGGCTGTTTAATCTGCTCATCAAACCGAGAAGGAAGAAATGGTTCTGGTGAGAGACTAAGCAGAGAGGTGCAGAAGGAAAGAACAACTTCATACAGTGGGAAATGATTACAGTGGCTCCATTCATTCTTCTCAGAGATGCATAGATAGAAATAAAGCAACAGTTGTGCCTGCTTTTCTTAAGTGTGGCTTCCTGAATAGGTAAGGGACTGTTAAATAAGGCTCACACCAGGCTCAGTTGCCGGGGACCTTCGGCCTCAACTCCACAAATAACCAGGGTGCTAGAAACAGCTGGACCACACCTGTGTGCAATATCCCACCCCTACCACAGCAGGAAGTGGAACTTCCAGAAAGGAATTTGTATCTGAAAGGTGTTCTGGTAGAACACCAGAAACATATAAAGGTAACTTAAGACCTTAGTCACAAACTGTGTGGTTTAGACAAAAGAATTTTAAGGGGTTTTGCACAAATTGACATCACTATCAAAGAAATTACCAAGAGGCAGAAAAATTGGGAAGTGTCGGGGTGACGCCTCCCAAATCAGTTCACCTTTCCCAGTGACCCAAAATCTAAGAGAGAAAAGCAGGATGATACACCTGACAGACGGGAAGAGCTCCTCAGTTACAGGACATGTCACTCAGCATTCTAGACTCTTTCAACTCAGCTGTTCCCAGCGACGCAGGACTGGAGGTTGGGGGAAGAGATGGAGCAGCGCGTGTGCAGGAGGGGCCCTTTGAACTGTGAGCCTCTTGATTTAGCCAGCCTTGGAAGGATGTCCACTGGGCAAAGGAGCACTCAAGGGCCTCACTGAATGCACATTTCTTCTTCAAAAAACATCCAGGTAGTTCACTCTGACACCAGAACTGCACTTAAAAGCCATGGGGGAAAAGTCCTCTGCGATGTATACTTTCCACCAGGCTCAGAAATTACTTTGCAGAGATTTAAACTAAAGGGGACCAGGCCAAAGGCCTGTTGGATACAGGATGCAAGCTGTTCCTGTACCCAAGTGCATACGTCTGGTTTCCTCTCCATCAGAGAAATGCACCTGGGGACAGGACATTTTGGGAAAGAAAGACACAGGAGTGTGTGCTTGGTGTGGACATGGGGCATCTACTCTAGCAGAGATGTGACAGGGAGCCAGCAGTAGTCATTCATATACAAGCTAACAAATGTCTACCCTAGGTTCTTCCAACGGTGGGTGGTTAGAGCCGGTGCTGGTCACCCACATCCAGTGCTTAGACTACCCTCTCTAGGTGCATGGCTCCCCAGGACAGACCTTCTGTTTACTGCCATTCTCATGGCATTCAACTTAAATGTGCCCCAAAGCAATGAGTTTCTCTACCTGCTCAGAAGACAGTTACCAACAATTATAATGTGTCAGGTCCTGGGGATACAGAGGAAGCCAGCCTAGTAGTCCCAGATGTAAGGAACTTGTATTCTTCAAGGTGGGGAGAGGGGTACGGGAAGCAAAAGAAACAAATAAGCAGATGACCTGGTTAATTTACCTGTGGAAGTACAATAAAGGAAGCACTAAGCCAGGTATAACAGAGAGGCAGGTGCAAGGGGCAGAGCCTATGTAAAGGAGGTGACATTTACGCTAATAAAGGATGGGGAGAAGCTCAGAATGAAGTCAGGAAACCAGAAGAGATCCTACAGGGCAGGTGAACTCCTGTGAGGGCCTAAGTCACCATTTACATGGTAGGCACTATAGAGGTGAGGTCTGCCTGTCCCTAAGGTGGGGGCAGGCTCTGCCCTAACCTGTCACATTCTCAGTGTGGTTCAAAAAGCCTGGCACAGTGCAGGGCCCACCAGTGCTGTGACCGAGAGCAGAGACCTGCAGAGGTGACCTGGTTAGCAAGCACGGTCTGTGGTGCGAGAAGGAAATTGTCTTCTGTGGCTAAAACTGTACCTGGTCTCCGCAGCAGCACACTGTTTCTAAACAGGCTGTGGGGCCCCTCATGAGGGTGCCATGCAGGGCAAAACAAGCCAAACCAACCCACCAACGGTGGGATCTGGGTGGACAAGAAAATCAAACTGGATTTATTATTTCACAGGTTGTTTCTAGGAGAAATCAGCCAATCTCCAGAAAAAATGTTTTTTAGAGACAGGTCAATTCAACTCAGTGTCTCACACTGACACATCTGAGTACAATGGAAAAACCCAGTGGTATGATGACACCAAGGCCCTGCGGGACCTGCAGGAAGACACCTAACCCCATATGATCATGGAAAGGCAGAAGAGTAGATGAATTTCCCCCTAAGAGTGTGACTGGTCCTCTCAATGGGTAATGGACTATGTAGAACTCCTGGACCCAAATCAGGAGCTCCCTCAAATTATCTGATGGCAGAACACAGACATGGTTTTTCTCTAACACTGAAAAACCAAACTCACAGGCAATCTCAACCAATGGCTTCACATTCTGCCCCAAATTGCATCCAATCTGATTAACTTGAGTGTTATGGCACCATTTTCCCCTTTGCCGACCTTGTTGTAGAGGTGAATTTTCCAAAAGTGGACGGAAGCACAGCTGGCAAAACCTAAGGATACCTGCATGACAATGTCCCAACAAACACCCTTTTAAATAAGACAATATTAGGTACAGGTTTAGTAACTTAGACCATCTCCTACACTTAGTTGTGAGAAGATAAAGATCTGAAATTCTCATCTTGTAACCACACACATACACCCCACAAAGTTTTGTTCTTATGAACCAAAGTTAGATAAACAATGTCTAAAACTCTATAAATTTCCTGGGCACCCCATGGCCACCTCACATTTTAAAATGGACTGAGCACATAAGTACCAACGCACGTAAACCTGTGGTTAAATATTAACTAGCAACTCCTTCCCTTCCAACCCAAAACATTTCTGAGAGATATTCCACATACTTTTCACTAAGATGACTCTCAGGTAAGTAAAATCTCCTTCCCTGGGGTACTTAAATAAAAAACATGTTATTTCAATCTGTTCTGTCCTCTCTTGGCTCCTTTGAGTAAAAGCATTACTCAGTAAGACTTCAGGCTCTTTCTCCTCAAAATTCAATTTATTAAAGATCATGATTAAAGTTCTTTCAAAATGATTATGTCATAAAACTCCAAATTACCCCTATTGCAGATGATATATTACAAGTCTTACCTTCTCACCTGAAGGACAGATCATTTAAATAAATTATAAGGAAGTGTAATAGTTTAATCAAAGGCTGAGATGTTTTGGCACACAACCCCATTTTATCCAGTCCTGGAGATCTTTTTAGATGCTTGGCCCAGCTGGGACTCTAAAAGAATAGACAAAACTGGAAGGAAGTCTCTTGAAATTTCTCAATCTCAAGAACCTGACAAGGACTAACGATCAATGATGGTTCTAGTTGAATGCTAACTCAAATAAAATTTAAAGATAGCAAAGACAAAGAGAGAAATTACCTCTTCACTTCTTTAAACAAAAAAAAAAAAATCCAGAACTTGAAAAAACAATTGGGGCTAGGCACTTTAATACAATCCAGCAACAGCACCAGAGAGATGAGTAGGGGTCCATGGAAATTCTGCCAGCTACCAACCAGCAGACAGAAGTTTTCTGAATCTAGCCTATTTCTCCTTCTTGATTTTTAGCACTTCCTAATACCATGACGACTGGCTCCCAGAACAATCTTATTTTCCTGCACTCTTCCATCCCACTTCCTTGTTCTGAGATGAGCGGATCACTGAATTAACCCTATGAAGAGCCCTCCTCCTGGCTCCTTCACCAGGCCAAAGTGCAGCTTATGGCAGGAAGTCCTTCTGGGTTTTATCTACACACACTCACAGCTCAGGTGTACTCACATCAATCTCCCCATCATCGATCTCTCCATCATCATCTTCTTTTTTTTTCTCCTTGGCAGCCTCCAGGGGCTCCTTGTCTTCCACACCGTGGACACCTGCCTTCCCCTCCTCCCCAGGAGCTCCTTCTCCCTTCTCCTCATCATCCTCGGCCCCAGCCTTCTCGGCTTCGTCCTCCTGCCCAGCAGGGGCTGGTTCTTCGGGGACCTCCTCATCGTAGTCTAATTCATGTTCATCCAGTTCCCTGGTGACTGACGAGGCCTCGTCCCTCAGATCACTTGTATGGTCTTCCTCCCCACCATCCCCTTCCTCTGCACGTGGGGGGCTCGTCGGGCCCCTGCTTAGCTCCTGAGCCTCAGAGTCCTGGTCCTGGTCCTCCTCTTCCGAGTGACTTTCCTCTTCCTCCTGGCTCAGTCCTGGGGCAGCATTTTCCTCATCCTCCAAATCAGAAGCTCTCCCCCCAGCTCCGTCCAAATCCTGATCAGATCCACTTTCCCTCAGAATGTCATCATCTGAGAGCCCCTGTTGCTCCTCTTCTTCATCCTCTGGAGAGCGAGGGTCCCGTTCAGGGCTCTCGGCCACATCCATCGGTACGCACAGTTCTGCAAAAGAAAGAGAACACAGAATCACAGCATTTAACAAAATGGAAAGTGAATCATGCCCTGGTTTTCCTGGCCCCGTGCTCATACCTGACCTGCAGGAGAGGATCAGGACCTGCACTTTGCTTGGACCTGCACACCTTCTCCAAACCCCAGACCTCACTCCACAGACCTCTGCTATTGGCTA
Source organism: Eonycteris spelaea (assembly GCA_003508835.1). Taxonomy (NCBI): domain Eukaryota; kingdom Metazoa; phylum Chordata; class Mammalia; order Chiroptera; family Pteropodidae; genus Eonycteris; species Eonycteris spelaea. The sequence continues at coordinate 2,977,915 of PUFA01000139.1, forward strand.
TTCTACTGCAGAGGATGGCGGGCCATCCCTGCACACAGCACCTCCACAAGGCTGGACTGTGCTCACTAAGCTGTGCATTAAGTGCCTCACATCTGCAGTAGCCAAGCAGAAGGACACCTGGTGTACCCCTTCTTCAAACAAATGCAAACCAAATGGTTAACAGAAAGTGAGTGATAAGATGTGCACTGCAAGGGACAGCTTTTTGGATTTGGAGGCTAGATTGCTGATGAAATTCAGGAAATTTTGTATTATAGAATCAGGCAGCAAAGGTGAAGGCACATGTTGGACCATATTTCTGGAGTTATCTGAAGGGTCTGGAGCAGAAACCCAGCCCATCTGTAGGCTGTTTCCTGTTTCTGAATGCACTTTTACAAGTATGACCCTGCCTATCAGAAGCATTTGGGACGATCTTGGGCCTCACCACAGACCTGTATGCTGGAGTTGCCAATGGATGCCCAGAAGACAGTATTTATATACTTTGCAGTTCTCACAGGAAGATTAAGAACTAAATACAGGTATGCTATGAGAAAGAACTCTGGCAGAAAATGTTACATATTTAAGTAGAACCGACCATTCAAACACACATTGTTCAAGGGTCAACTCCATGGTTGGAAATCTGAGTATGGGGAGGGTTGACTGTAGTTACCCTTAGATTTCTGACTGCTTAGGAAATTAGCACCCCTAAACCCTAGTTGTTCAACTGTAGTTTCTTTTGTAAAAAGACTTGACAGTGCCATTTTAGATTTCATTTTTATTTTTACAAATCTAGATTTAATAATAAAGTGAGTATTTTCTGGTTTTACCACCTTAATGTACAAAGACAGTTTACTGTCCCATTTGTTTTAAATGTAGATTGCATAAGGCACGGTAAAGTGTGCGTGCATGAATCCAACAGCAGTCTATAAGCAAACACCATTCACCAATGCAGAGCATAGCAAGTTACCACCAAGTTAGTCTGAAATAATAGGAACAATGAAGGGTTCAATGTTCACTTGAGTCTTCCAAATTTTTTATGTAAAATAAATGCATGTCACAGTCATGCTGCTTTAGGATCTCAGCCAGATCTGAAAACATATATAAAATGTATAATTCTTAGATATATAAAGTTATTTTATGTATTTATATAACTAAAGATTAAAAATATATATCTTTTAAATTTCTACTTTTCAAAGAGAACCTGTGATTAAAAATGCACACATCAAGAACTGGCATTGGTATCTTAACCTACAGTTAAAAACATTTTGGGGCTCTTAATGGAAATTATTATAGATCAGCATACATTAGGACAAATCACTTAAGATTCATCACAGTATAAAGAAGCTAAATGGTTAGCAGTAATAAAAATGTACCAACCAATTAATTCAAAGTAGATGATTTTGAAGATGATTCATTTTTTGATCTAACTACAATATGCAGAGGTAGGACTACTGAAAGAACTATTAAAGACAGTTTGAATATGGTGTACTCTGCTGAAAAATGAAAAGCTGAGGTTACTCTCATGGCTTCCTGACCTCCCTACACAGGACAGAGCCTGTCACTGCACACAACACTCCTATAGCCCACCATAAGGAGCAAGGATGAGAAAGCTACCAAGAACAGACCTGGCTGCTAGGACCCCTACACTCTCAGCTGTTCCAGATAGAGCATGGGAGCAGTTACAGCAATCAGCCAGGGACCACTGACAATTTGGCGGCCTCCCTACTCCTTAATATTAAAACACATAAGATTTTCCTTTGTGTATGATACCCTATGCTTATCTCTGTATACTTTTTATTACATTGTATATAGGAAATCTCCACAGAAGGGCAGGGACTTTTATCTCCCAGCTGCTTAAGCTAGCAGGGCACTGATTACTGAGCCTTAACATCACTAGTTGAAACCAAACAAATTCTCAGCCTCCCATGTTACAGACTAATGGTGACCTTGGCCAAAGTTACCTCTTAAATCAATCAACCAAAATTAAATGTCCTCTCAAACTAGTTTAAAAATCACACAACAACTCATACTCAGAAAACACTCCCTCTCTCAAGCTTATGATTGGACTTGCAACATACTATCCTATTCACAACTACAAACTCTCATAACCTGATAAAAGCTCTTTTCCAGCGCCCAGGTGCAAAGTGGTTTCTGCTTTGCTTTCACTGTTATGACTAGATCCAATCAAATTACTTTTTACATTTTAGCAAACTTGAAATTAAATCCTAGAGTAAGAACTGGAAGGGAAGAGTGCCTAACTTCTAATACCTGAAATAATGCAAGAAGTAAGGCCAGTAACATGGGATGTTTACCTCTTGGTACACTGTATCTTTATGGGATACATGGGCTAATGCAAAACAGTGTGGGCTTCTGAGGTAGAACTTGAACCCCAGCTCAACAACTTTCTTCCTAGCTTTAGGATCTTGGGCAAATTATGTAAACTTGCCAGATTTCAGGTACTTCATCTGAAGTATGAGAATAACAGAACTACTTTATGAAGCTGTTGCAACAATGAGATGAGATAAGCCTGATAATGTGCCTGGCCATGCTCCACACATTTTAACTTAAACTGAATTTATGTGAAGGTGAGTAAAAGTAATTCTCAACTTCCAAAAGTCATAATCCTTTCACCCCTGTCAGTTTCAGTTCAAGTCTCTTGGTGCACTCAGGAGTAATTCATTCACTGTTTCATTGGGCAAGTACCGGAGAATCTACTTAATGTGAGACTCTATTATTAAAACAACTTCTGCAATAAAATCAACAGCCACCATTGTCCACTGTGACCACTACTCTGTCAGGCACTTGACCAATTTCTTCCTATCAACCTTCCAAATAAGTGATGTTCCCCTTCAAAGATAGGGAACCAGAGCCATATGGCCAGAGTAGGTATCCTGAGACTGAACTCAGAGCTGCACCTCAAGGGAATGCTCAGTCTGAGCCATACAGGAGATGAGCTTCTGTTCCCTGGCTAGGAAATAACCCCCACTCTTTGCCATTGTTCCTATAGGAAAATGGGACCCAAATTCCAAACTGATTTTATAAATTCCTTTTTGGAACACAGCCCATGCATAAATTGGGAACTTCTACTGCACCAGTAGATTTTGCCTGTTTTTCTCTTGTGCTGATCCAACTATAGTCCTATCTTAGCTCTCCTAGAACCACACATTTTTTCATATAAATGGAAAAGTTAGCATATAATTTATACAGACTAGTTAAAAAATAGCGATCATCATCATATGGAGATCCAACTTGTGACACCATTTATTTTTGTCCTAAGTTTGAATCTTAGGTATTTAAACTAAACAATAATGTCCCCAAGTTTGAATTATAGAAATTCAACATTCTAAGGAAGCAAAGGTAACTTCCCAGCTCTCAAGGTAGTTCTCAGTGCTGACCAGAGGTGGTGAAGCCAAAGGTCCTGAGTGCACCTGCTACTTTCAAAGGTGATCCAGTGCTGTCAGTGGTGTTTAGCTTTTTGGGGAGCAAGGATTGCTTTGAGAATTTGATGGCTTCCCTCCCTAGAAAACCTAGACACACACGATTTACCTTCTATTTTAGAGTTCAAAACCTTCCAGATTACGTACTCTTGCACTAATTATACTGTACATTATTCTACAATATACCGATACTTAACATGCTTAGAGTACCTGTTTCCAAAGTCTTTTGGAAGACTCTCCTGCCCCCATGAAATGCCTGAGTGGAAGGGCTCAGACCTCTGTGTTCTTTGTGCTCAGCCAAAGGCTGGAACTTAGTAACAGCTCCCATGTAATTTACTACACTGGGATATGTTTTAGACTGAAAGGGGGCACTGTAAACAATTACAATAGGCATGAATGGGGGCTGTCCGAGGCACATGGGGACATCTGGTCACCCTAGGAGGCCCTGACAATTTCTTGAAGGAAGGAGTCATCTCTCTTCTTATGGAACTTTCTGGGAATTTACAATCTGAGGCTGCTCACAGGTGAACACCTTGCAGAGGGAAACATGCCAAAGAATCTCCCTGTTATTAGAAGCAACCTGAGTCAAACCTTGCTACACAGAAGAGGAAATGTGTCAGTGGAAATCAAAAGATGGACTGTATTCCAGGTCCCACTCTGGACAAGCTGTCTTACTAGGTGTCTGTGTCCTAAATCAATCTAAGATTAATTCAATTTGGCAAATATTTGAGTGTGTGTTTCTATGTGGAGATCAAAAGATGGACTGTATTCCAGGTCCCACTCTGGACAAGCTGTCTTACTAGGTGTCTGTGTCCTAAATCAATCTAAGATTAATTCAATTTGGCAAATATTTGAGTGTGTGTTCTATGCTGGGTGCTAGAAAAAACATGTGGTTATGTCAGATGCTAGGAAAAACACTGTTAAGTGTAGACAATGAAATGGAAGGTCCTCTGGTCACATCCTCACCAACGCCCAGGTACAAGGATTTCACTGTTTGTTCTTCTCACACAATCACTGTGCAATTGCGGATTCTTTGCAAAGTTTAGAACTAATTCTTTAGTCTTTTGTTCCATAAGATGGTGAACTTGCCCAGAGAACAGCGTAAGTATCCATTACTGTCTCCACTGCCTACTGCATTTGGCAGATGGTGACTGACAAATGTTTGCTGAATGAATACATGACAAAATCTTGTTACTTGACAAACTACCTGTTGCATACCAGAAATAAACTGGAAATAAGTGCTTAACTTTTAGAAGACCACACCAGAACTCAAGCATAGAGTGGGAGCTGTCTCATTTCCCAGCAGTCACTCTGGAAGACTGCACACTGATTCCAACAGCACTGCGAAAGCACAGAGCATCTTGGGAACTTCTCTTTTGAGTGACCATTAGAATCTGCAGAGTATGCTCTGGTCACTCTCAGGGGCAGCAAATCTTCCTCTTCTCAAGGTGGGTCACTTTGAGAAACCACAGAAGCCATTCAGAGCCTGATCTGGTAAGTGAGGTGAATTACAAGCCAGGTAAGACAATTTTCGGTCAAACATGGGGTGTAACCCTGTAATGAGACTGATTTTCTCATATGGCTTATGTATTTACTACCTAAATGGGAATTCTCAAGAGGTTTTGGCAAAGAAGTACCAATGAAATACAAGCATAACCTCTTGGGATATCAACTTTAAACAGAGGAGTCCCTATATGAATGCCTAAATTCTGGTACATCTGGTTAAAATTCTGATCCATAACTTCATGAACTTACAAAATCTAAAAGAAAGATGTCAAAGTTGGTGTCGTGAACTTAAAATATCTAAAAGAAAGATGCCAAAGTTGGTGACAGACACCACCCCTGAATTGACTAAGCTTAACCATCAAAAACTCAGGGAGAAAGCACTCACCTTGAAATGATCTGTAGCTGTGAAAAAAGAAAAAAGCAAAAAAAAGAAAAAAGTAAAAAAGGAAAAAGCCTCTTTAAACATGAGTAAGACCACAACTTACCTGTTTTCTCTTTGGAATGACTCCACAAAGCTTTCTTACAAAGCTTGGGCATTTCCCACCCAAAACCAGAGAGGTCCAGCCTTTGAGACACGTTTGATTGCTTTCCAGAGCTAGCGGAGCTCCAAATGTCTCAGACTGTAAAATTACCAGGCAAAGACTCCCCTCCCAGTGCCGGGAAGTGGTAATCAGCCTGGGTCCAGGCTCATTCTGAATCCCAGCCTCTTCTGGGCAAGGAGCAATCCATGGGCTAAATGATGCAGGTGTCTCCTGAGAGAAATAATGAAAGTCGTTGCTATAGCCCTAAACAGTACTTCAGATGTCAAACGGCCTCTTTTTCCATTTTCCCCAAATGGATCTGAAGACTGACCTACTGTTGCAACTGAGTTTGCTGATATTTAAAATGATCGACTACCTAGCAAACTTAGCTGTTACAAAGAATTTAGGAACTTACGTTTTAGCAGGAACAAAACTGGAAGTCTCAGTCTTAGATTCTTCCAGCATCATAGCTGAAATTAGTTTATACCAAGGCTCCGACATTATTTGGGCTAACCAAAGGGTCACAGAAGTTACATATTCCTAAGAGAGTGGCGCGCGTCTTGAGAACAGCCAATACGTCCAACCTGTGCATACTGGGAAGCTGAGAAAACAAGTTCCAGTAGGCTCCAGAGAGCTCAAAGTTTCCAAAGAGCCCATCCCCAGTCTGGGCTGGCAGCCTCCGGAGGGCGAACCTGCGTGCCTCCCCCCCACCTTTTGAGCGGCAAACATGTGCCAAGCGAATGTCCCGGAAGAGAAATGACAGCTTCAGGAAAACCAACTCCACCGCGGGGCGCAGAAGCAGTCGCGGGGAGCTCGGAATCTGAGGGCTTCCAGGGTCCCCCGGACTAGATCGCCGCAGACGGAACGCGGGGTCGTGACTGTCTCAGTGACCCCTTCCGGGGGTCCGAAAGCCATGGTTCGGCCGGAGGAGAAGCCCGGAGCGCTCCCCGTAGGCGGCGGCGGCGGGCTCCCGGGCCTGGACTCCGCGCCGCCGCCACGCTCCCCGCCTGGCCACCTCCGCCTCCTCCCCGCCGGCCCAGCCGCTTCGCCGGCGCCGCCGCCGCCGCCGCTTACCTCAGCGCGAGGGCGGGGAGGGGGCCACGATTCCGCTGGGGTCGGGGCGGCGCGGGGAAGACGTCCCTCGGCCCTTCCGCTCTTCACAGGCTCCGGCTTAAGGCGCGACGCGGGCGGAACAAACGGGCTCCACTACCCGCGGGGGCCGGCCATTGTGCGACGTCATCAGGCCGCGCCGGTCGTCCTGCGGCCCGGCGGGCTTCCCTCGCTCGCCCCGCCTTCTGTCTCTTCCTTCCGGCCTCCGCGCACTCCCGCCTCCGTGCGGCGCGCGCCAGAGGCCGCTTCGGCGCAGGCGCCACAGGAGGCCACGCCCGTGTGTGTGTGTGTGTGTGTGTGGTGTGTGTGTGTGGTGTGTGTGTGTGTGTGTGTGTGTGTGTGTGTGTGTGTGTGTGTGTGTGTGTGTTGTGTGTGTGTGTGTGTGTGTGTGTGTGTGTGTGTGTGTGTGTGTGTTGTGGTGTGTGTGTGTGTGTGTGTGTGAGTGTGTGTCGCGGGGCTGGTGTCCGTAAGTGCTGGCCCTCTGAGGAGCCTGGGGGGAGGGTTTACGGCGACTCGCGGTTTGCATCACGTGCTAGCCCGAGGTTTCCGCCTCCTGGGCTCCAGTTCTGGGTAGGGCTCCGATCTTCGCAGAGTTGGGTGGTTTCGCCGTCACAGCTTGCATATTTTACTTCCGTCAGTCTAAAGAACTCCATTCTCTTAAACGTAAGCGCCCAATAAAAAAAAATCATTTTTGAGATACTGAATTTAAATATGAAAGCTTGCATGTTTTTAACTTTCCATCACAGTAAATGCCCCCATTTAATGTAATCAGTTCAACAGAAAATTAATCATTTTTGAGATATTGAGTTTAAATTTAAAAACCAGAAAATTTTAACTAGTCCTGCTTTCTTAAAAATAATCAGCTGGGAATCCTCCTACACTGTTGATGGAATGTAAATTGGTGCAGTCACTCTGGAAATCAGTATGGACATGCCTCAAAAAATTACGAATAGAACTATCATCTGGTCTAGCAATTCCACTTCAGGATATTCACCTGCAGATATGAAAACACTAATTTGAAAAAATATCTGCACTCATATTCGTTACAGCAGCGTTTACAATAGCCAAGCTATGGAAGCAACCTGTGTTTGTGGCTAGCCGAATGGATAAAGAACAAGTCTATGTCAATGGCATGTTATTCAGCCATAAAAATGTGAAATTCTGCCAATTTGAAAACATGGATGGACTTGAGGGAATTATGCTAAGGGAAATAAGTCAGGGAAAGTCAAATGCTATAAGATTTCACTCATGTATGCAATATAAAAAACAAAAGCAAACTCAAAGAGACAGACAACAGATTTGTGGTTACCAGAAGGAAAAGAGGGGGAGGGAGGGCAAAACAGGTAAAGGGGTCAATGGGACAGATGGAAACTAGACTTGTGGTGGTGAGCAGGGTGTAGTATAGATGTCAAGTTATAATGTGGCACAACTGGGACTTAGATAATTTTACAAACCAGTGTTACTGCAATAAAATAATCAGCTCAAAACAAAAAATCAATTTTGATATACCAAGTTTAAATACCAAAGTCTAAACTTTTTTGTATATTTATTACTTATTCCTGTGTAACAAATTATTCAAACACTTGGTGGCTTAAAACATTTTTTTTTAAATCCATAGTTTCTGTAGGTAAAGAATCAGGACATAACTTAGCTGATCCTTCAAGGTTTTTTTCCAGGCTAAGACGAAACATTTAAAACTATTTCCATGGGACTAAATGGCTTCTGCTCTATTAAATACAACCAGTTCAACACAAATTAATCATTTTTGAGATCTGGAGTTTAAATAGTAAAGCTTAAAATTTTAAACTATTTCCATTAAACTAAATAGCTCTGCATCTTTTAAATGAGATCAGCTTAACCTGGTATAACCTTTTCATGATCGGAAGGACATCACCTGAAAGCTTACTGCTTTCATAGACCCTCAGGGGGAGCCTCATAGAGCCAGCCTGCAGAGGATCAGTGTGATCTCTGTTTAAAGAGGAACCTGAACTTAGAAGGGTACTGGGCTTGGTAGAATGCTCTGCTGTCCACACCTTAAAATTCTCAATCATTTTTTAACAAGGGGCCAGGTTTTAATTTTGCACTGGACCCTGTAAATTATGTAGCTGGTACTGGAGATAACTAATGATTTTGGGGGATGGTGAGCAGAGCAGACCCTTCCTTCCCTCATCTTCCTCCTCCAGGAAACCTGCTCCTTGGGGAAACCCACCATCCTTCCCACAAATATGAGTCTGGCCTACAGTGAAATTGAATGAACTCATAGATGTTTGCCCTATGTTATCTGAATGAATTAATGATCAAGGGAAGAAATGAAGGCATTATCATAGAGTTACCATATGACCCAGCAATGCTACTCCTAGGTATGTAAACCAAGAGAGCTGAAACATACGTGCACACAAAAACCTGTACACGATTGTTCATAGCAGCATTATTCACATTACTCCCAAAGTGGAAACAACCCTGCTGTCCGTCAACTGATGATGGATAAATAAAATGGTCAATGCTTACAATGAAATATCATTCAGCCATATAAGGGAACAAAATCCCCTCTCCCTCTGTCTCTCCCTCTCAGTCCTCATCATGTGAGGACACAGAAGGTGACATCTGCAAGCCAGGAAGGGAGCTTTCACTAGAACTGGATCATGCCAGCATCATGTTCTTAGAATTCCATGTTCCAGAACTGTGAGAAAATAAATTTCTGTTGTTTAAAGCTGCCAGTCTATAGTTTTATTATGGAAGCCTAAGCTGACTTACACATTTACAAGAATTATCTAGAACAGGGGTCCCCACTCCTAGATCAGACTAGAACCAAGCTGCACAGCAGGAGGTGAGTGGCAGGATAGCCAGCAAAGTTTCATCTGTATTTGCAGCCGCTCCCCAATGTTAACTAGCAATACCTCCTCAGCTCCACCTCAGATCATCAGACATTAGATTCTCATAAGAGCGTGAACCTTGTTGTGAACTGTGTGTATGAGGGATCTAGGTTGCATACTCCTATGAGAATCTAATGCCTGATGATCTGAAGTGGAGCTGAGGCAGTGATGCTAGCTGGGGAGTGGCTGTAAATACAGATTAACATCAGCAGAGAGGTTTGACTGCACAGAGACCATAACAAATCAATTGCTTGCAGACTCATATCAAAACTCTTATCAGTGAGTGGCAAGTGACTATTAAGCTGCATCTGGCGGCAGCTTTAGGTCAAAATCCAACATTTACTTTAGTCTGTGCGTGGCCCACCCATTATTTTATTTACCACTTCCATCAGCACTTCTTCCCCACACTGCACACTTGTCTCAGTTTTGGTAAGCCCACAAGCTAACCCTAGCCAAAATGAGTAAAAAACAAATGTCACTGGAGAGCATCTTTGAAAAGGGGGAAAGACCCAATGATGAGACAGCAGAAGACTCTAAGACTGCCAACAAAAAGAAGGCTGCATTTAAAAGGAAATACCAACGATCCTACTTAAATTATGAGTTCATTGCAACAGGTGATTCGCATTCTTTGAGCCTGTTCTTTATATGTGGCAACTGGCTATCCAATGAAGCCATGAAACCTTCAAAACTGCTTCGCCACCTGGAGACCAAGCACCCTGTATTAAAGGACAAGCCTTTGGGGGGGAAAAGAAACATGAACACAAAGAACAGAAGTAATTATTGAAGGACACCACTTCATCAAATGTGTCTGCACTGAGAGCATCATTTCTTATGGCTAACTGCATTGCTAGCTAAGAAGCCTTTTACTGTTGGTGAAGAGTTGACCCTGCCTGCTGCTAAGAAGGACATTTGTCGTGAACATTTAGGAGAGGCTGCAGTTCAAAAGGGGACATGTGTTCTTTTTTTCAGCTAGCACCATAACTGGATGATGAAAGAGCAGAAGATATTAAGCACAATTGTTAGAAAGGATCGGTGAGTCACTGTGGTACACAATCCAGGTTGACGGGTCTACTGATGTTGACAACAAAGCAACAAAGCTTGTTTTTGTGCGATATATTTTTCAGGAGGATGTGCATGAGGATATTTATGCACACTTCTGTTGCCACCCAACACCACAGCCTCAGAACTATGCAAGTCTTTGAATGATTACATGTCTGGAAAACTGAATTGGTCCTTTTGTGTCGGTATATGCACGGACGGAGTGGCTACCATGACCGACGGCTTTCTGGTTTCACTACTAGGGTCAAAGAGGTCACTTTTTAATGTGAGTCTATGCCCTGTGTCATCCATAGAGAAATGCTGCTAGCCAAAAAATGTCACCTGAATTTAACAATGTTTTTCAGAATGTGATTAAATATATCAACCACATTAAAGTACATGCCCTTAACTCACCTCTGTTCATTAGCTCTGTGAGGAGATGGACGCAGAGCACACACGTCTTCTCTTATACACAGAAGTGAGATGGCTTTCTAAAGTTTGATCACTGGCCAGAGTTTTTGAGTTAGAGAGCTGCTCCAGAGATTTCTTTTAGAAAAACAGTCACCATTGGTAACACATTTCAGTGATACAGAATAGGTCGCAAAACTTGCTTACTTGTCTGATATATTCGACCTGCTTAACCAACTCAACTGTCACTTCAAGAGAGAATGACAACTGTGTTCAAGTCGGCAGATAAAGCGGCTGCATTCAAAGCCAAACTGGAGTTATGGGGGCGACAAGTGAGCATTAGGATTTTTGACATGTTTCAAACATTAGCAGAGATTTTGAAACAGATTGAGCCAGGGCCTTCTTTCTCCGAGCTGGTGCATGATCACCTGTCTCAGCTTTCAAAAGAGTCTGAGCATCACTTCTGAACCACAAAGGACTCCCGAACTGGGAAGGAATGGATCTGCCACCCATTTGTAAATAAGCCAGGTGAATCGAATTTGTGCTAAAAGAGGATCAACCGCTTGAGATTGGAAATGACGATGACCTTAAAAGTATGTTTGAGACAACTTCAAATCTCCATACATTCTAGATTCAGGTCAAGGCTGAATATGAGATTGCCACAAAGCACTGAAAAGCCTGCTTCCATTTCCAAAATTCTATCTTTGTGAAGCAGGAACACACTTACAGTGTCATTGTCTCCCATCACCCCCAGATGGGACCATCTAGTTGTAGGAAAACGGGCTCAGGGCTCCCACCGATTCTGCATTTTGGTGAGTTGTATAATTATTTTATTACATATTGCAGTGCAGTAATAGAAATAAAGTGAGTAATAAATGTAATGTGCTTTAATCATCCTGAAACCATCGCCCCACCCCCTAGTCTGTGGAAAAATTGTCTTCCACGAAACTGATCCCTGGTGCCGAAGAGGTTGGGACGCTGATCTAGAAGACCCAAATTCATAAACTCAGAAATTAGGTTAGTGTTTACCAGTGATTGAAGGAGGGAGAATAGGGAGTAATCACCAAATGGGTACGGTTTCTTTTAGGATTGACGAAAACATTCTGGAATTAGGTAGTGCTGATGGTTGTACAACTTTGTGAATATACTAAAAACCATTGAATGGTTCACTTTAAAAAGGTGGATTTTATGGCATCTGAATTATACCTTAATAAAGCTATTATTTTTTTAAGAAAAAAAGAAATGAAGGGAGTCAAGAGGAGGGGAAAAAATACAGGGTGAGAACTGAGAGGAAGTGAGAGGGAAGAGGAGAAAGGGCTGAGAGAAACGCACAGAGGAAAAGGGGCAGGACTCCTTTCCACAACTCTGCCTCCTAACTGAATCTCAAATTATCTTCCCTTTTCACCATCCCCCTGGACTCTGGTTCCAGCCACCATCACCAGGATTAATGCCACAGCTCCAAACTGTCCCCCCCACCCCATCCCCTGCTATAATCTTGTGTTGGTTCCAGTCTCACCTCTCCAGCCCGAGGCCCCTCCAGCGGCTCCCTCTGCACCCAGATGAAACCCAAACACTGAAGCCTGATGCACCTGCTCTTTATAATCTGGCCAGCAGCCAGCCCGTCCACCAGCCCTCATGCTCCTTCCCTGGCCCTCAATGCCCTCCACACTTTTCTGTTCCCTAGGTCTTTTTACATGCCACTCCTGCTGCCTGGAACACTGTTCCCAGCTTTCCCCTTCATCTGGCTAAATTTTAATAATTCTTCAGGTCTTGGTCTGGATGGACACCCTCCCAGAGCCCTGTCTCCACAGCTGGGTGAGAGCTCCTGGGGGCAGGACTGCAGTGATCACCCTGTAACCTGGGGTCAGGCACTGAATTTCTAATCACAATGTTTGCAACATCTGGAGTGTGTGTGTGTGTATTAGGCGGGAGCATTTAGAAAGACTAAGAAAATGGCTGAGGTTGGATTAGAACCCAGGTCTCTCTGAATCTAAACACCATGGGCTCGAACCTCCGTGCTTTGAGTCAGAGACCTCAGGTGTGAAGGCGCAAGCACCATCTCTTTAAGCCTCAGTTTTACTGCTTTGTAAAGTGGGGTTATTCATATTTGCTGCCTCCCTTCCTGGAGGGAATGAAGAGACCACAAGGTGACTGATACAAATTTTGTTGGTTTGTGGAGCTCCTCATGAACAAAGATCCCACCATTATCTCCATTTTATAAATTGGGGAATATAGAAGGTGGAAAGTCACAGAGCTATGATTTCATCCCAGGCAGTTGGACCACAAAACCAAGCCTTTCGTGACATAATGGACGAGGCTGTGCTTAGATTATGTTACTCTGGCTGTGACTGTTATATAAGAAAAACTTAAACACCTGTTTTATCATTTGGGGGCACTGTCAGTGCAGTCGCTCTGATGCTAATGGGTACATTCCTTCACATTCTGGGTGCCAAAAGGCATGGTCCCATCTGGCAAGGGCCACTGGATCAGTCGAGGACGATAGGCCCGCATTTACGCTACTTACCATAGCTGCCTCTGCTGAGCTGTGACAGAACATGGGACACTGAATCTGAGAATACCAAGGCTGGTAAGATACACTGGGCAACAACCACATTGGAGAATGATGTACTATTGAGAGCTGTAGATGGTGACCAGCCGCCCCAGGCATACACCTAGACAGGCGTTCTCAAGGTGGGATCCCTGGACCAGCAGCAGCAGCAGCAGCAGCAGCACCTGAGGATCTGTTAGGAATGCACATTCTCAGGCTCTGTCGCGCCACTGCTGCATCAGAAGTTCTGGCAGTGAGGCCAGCAGTCTGCATGTTAACAGGCCCTGGGGACTGTGACTTTCTTGTCCATAGACACCAGAGAGCATGGACAAGGATGTTCATAGAAGAGCTTTTAGTAGTAACTGAAAAAAATGACCCAAATGTTTATAGATAATTGTAATATTATGCAGTGATATTACATTAAAAATCATGCATTAAAATTATAATACGTGAATCTTAACTTTACATATATTAAATGGAGCTGTTTTCTTTCTGCCGTGCCAGGCTGCTTCCAGAGAGGATATTGACCACACCCCACTGAAGAGCAATGGGAAGCCGCAGTAGACTCTTGAGCAGGGGAGTGACATGAAGAAAGTGGCATGTTGCTAATGTTAAAGTCGCTGTCTTGCAGCTTCTACATCCGAATCACCTGTGTGTCTTGCTTTTCCCCTTGGCTTTTGGTGCTCTGGTCCCTTTTTATAGCACACCTTGTACTTTTTTTAGTTGGTATTAAATATTGTGGATAAATTATTGTGGGGGGCACTGAAATGGCATTATGTCCTCCCAAGAGAGTGAGGCTTTATTCTTACAGGCAGATGGTTTCAGCAGATCACTGGGGCCTGGTTCAGCCTTGCTCCGAGGCCTCACAAAGTCTGGTCTGTTGCCAAGAGTGTGGCCAGTCTTCCTGGGGAAGGGACCGTCTTCGCTCTCAGTGGAAAGCAGCCTGCACTGTCCGCTTGGCCTCCACCTCCCAGGTGTGTGATCTACAAACTGTCTCTCCCAGAAGGACACGGCTGCTGAATGTGTGCTCAGCTCCTAATCCTCCAGGTGCTCTTTTCTGCTGGTTCTTGCAGTTTTCCTGGCTTGGGTTGGCCATGACCTCAGAGGATTTGTACTCATGATTCAGGGCTCCTTTTCTGCAGGGTTTTCCCTCAAGGCCCAGCTTTGGACCCCTGTCTGCTCAGTAAGGCTGTGCCTGCTGCTTTTATTCCCCGCCGGACTAGCAAGGGGCGAGCCGACAGGGTGAACGGAGGAGGATGGTAGTGGTGTCACTTGTTTCCCTTCCCTCAAGGGTCAGAGCCCCTATGTCCTACCAGTGTTGGCTGCCCTCCAAATGCTTTAATATATGCATGTCTATATGTTTTTATAATTTTTATAATTTGTTGTTAGTGGCAGGTGGGAGGGTTCAATACAAGGATTCTGTCTGAAAGCAGTATTTTTTAAAGGTGAAATATATGATGGACAAACAACCAGAAGGAAGACACTTACCTGGTGGGCTCTCACTTCCTCCAGGTTGGCCCAAATCCAGGTCAGCCTTTGCTGTTTTCTCAAACTGCTGCCAGAGGACGTGCCGACCCAGGGATTCTCCGGGGGAAGCGCTGGATGGGCCCGGGGCTGGGCGCTGCATCACTGGCATGAGGGAATGCACAAGAGTAGCTGTTGCTTCCTGGTGGATCATGCTGTCCTAGTTTCCAGGTCCTGTCAGCCCTTCTCATTCTCAGGTCACAACACAGAGGACGCCTAGCAGGCACGGGCGGCATCAGGCTCATGGAAATTCAAGCTCTGTCCATCTTCCACTTGCTCAGAGCCACATGGTGGAGGCAGTAAGGACCCCTTCCCGTTCTGTGTGGGACTTCCACTCATATCACAACCCCTACCCAGACACAGTGTGAGGATGAGAAAGGGTGGGTCTCTGCCATCAGGTGACCTGATCCCTGTGGACCTTTCCCCTTCCAGGCTCTTCCCCAACATCCTATGGGGAACCCGACGTCAACCATATGTGGCCTCCTACCCTCCCTCCCTCAAGATAACCAGGGTGACCCTCAAACCTCTCTAAAAGGTGGCTGCCTACCAGTGCCTCTCTGACAAGGTTCTCAGCCTCACCCTCCCAGTTGGGTGTAGGATTCCTAGGACCCCCTGTGCCTGAGGCTGGGGAGTTTTGCTGTTTCTGCTGCCCCAGCCACTCCCCCCCCCACAAACACACATACTGCCAACCAGCACTCTGCAGGGCCTCTGCAGGCTGGTTTGGGTGAGTAAATGGATGAATGTCAGTTCAGTTCTAACCACGTGGCCCTTTTCAAGGACCTTAGATTTCTTCCCATGTTTACACTTTATGGCTTCTCTTTGGCATATCTGAATGCTGGCATCACTGCTTTTGTACTTTGGGGGTCATTATTAAGTAAAACAGGGTCACTTGAACATATGCACTGCAATACCACAATAGTCGATCTGATAATTTAGACAGCTACTAAGTGACTAATGGACAGGGAGCACATAGAGCATGGGGAGATGCTGGACAAAGGAACGATTCACTTTCTGGGCAGCACTGCATGAGATTTCATCACGCTACTCAGAACAGCGAGCAATTTAAAATTTACAAATTGTTTATTTTTGAAATTTTCCATTTAATGCTTTTGGACCGTGGGTAACTGAAACCATGAAAAGCAAAACTGTGGATAATGGGAATCACTGTACTTCTCTATGGTATCAGTTTTTCCCCCCTATGACATCGATTTTAACAGCCAGATACTCTGCTGTGAGGACACAGCATCAAGTTTTTACCATTCCGAATGGACATTTAAGTTGTCAGCAAGTTGTCTTATTATGGACAAAAGTTACATAACCGTGCTGCACCCAGGAGGTACCACTGAGGGTGTCTTTTCTGCTGATGGTAGCTGAGGGTGGGGCTGCTCAGCTGGCTGCAGGACTCCTGGGGCATGCAGAGGGTGGAGACATGAGAAAATCTGTGAAATGTAGTCTGTTCACAGGTGAGCTAGTGGGCACAAGCACTCGAAGGCAGAGTAAAAACACTTTTTACATAAGTGCTGGGCAGTGATGCTATTGGTGCTCTGGCAGTCTCTCTCTTGTCCTAGATGGAAGGAGGATCCCCCCATACACACCAGATCAAGGGCAAGGGGTGTGGTGTAGAGCAAGGGCCAGCATAAGGTTGAAAATGTAGATTCCCGTCTTGGCTCTACTGCTTCTAGACTTTCCTCCTTCAAGGGGACAAAATAATAAGGTTCCTACTCTTCATCCTGCAGTATGGATTGGCTGAGGTAGTCCCCACATAGACAACGTGGTGCCTGGGGTATAAAAGTACTCACTGAATCTCAGTTTCATTCATTATTTCTGTTAGCTGTGCGATTCTGGCCAAACTGCTTTCCTTCTCTGGACCTCTGTTTTCTCCTCTACATGATGAGGGCCTTCGTATGGATGGATTTGTAGTTCCATCCTACACGATTGGATTCTGTTCTCTTCCAAGTTCACCCAAGCCTGTAGCTGCTTGGAAGGCAGTAGAGTGGATTCAGCACCAGAGATAGAGGACAGCAGCCTGGGAGCTGTCCATGGGGCTGAATTCACCGGAGGACCTCCTGGAGAAGGCCGCAGATGTGTGCATGGTGGGTTGGGGGTGGCAGTAGCAGATCGTGAGAGATAGAGAAAAGTGCCACCCACGGAGCACAACAGAGCCTTCTGTGTGACGATAGTTCATGGAGTCACAGCTTTCCCAGGCATTCCAGGCAGCCCTAGTGGGGAGCTGAGTGCTATGTTTGGGGGTATTAAGGACCACAGCCTGCCATGTATGCCATCTCCTCTACCACTTTTTCTTCTTCCCATAAGCTTTCTCCTCTCTCCACTCATCTCTGTGGTCCCAAGTTCAGCCGGGTCCTGGAAATCACATTTTTGGACCAAACTAATGAAAATACTACTGAGCCAGAACTCTTGTACAGGATGTTCATAGCAGTGTCATTTGTGATTACCTCAAGCTGGAAACAACCCAGAAGTATATTGACAGTCTATCACATATTAACATTTGCAGCCTAGTCCTATAATTCCAAGTGCCTCAGAAGAGCCAGGCCCCTGGCCATTGAGGGGAAAGAGTCTGGGATTCCTGATTTCCGAGCCTGCTGAAGGGTGCCTTTGGGGTTTCTTTCTGAGAGAAGGGGTGCCAACCATGACCCTTGTAGGGTGCATGGCAGCAAGCCTCAGCCCAGTAGGAAAGGTCTGGGGCACCCCTTCCCCTCAGAGCCTCCAGAACCAGGCTCCAGTCCCACTCCTTCACCTGAGCTAGCCACTTCCCTTTCAGAGCCTGTTTCCCCTCTGGCACGTGCTACAGAAGGCGCTCAGCAAGCATGTCCTTCTTTCCAGATCACTGTGAAGGGCTCTTGGGGAGTGGCCGCTACATCAGAGTCACCTTCAGATTCCAGATAGGCTGAGCATCCCCAGTTAATCCCAGTCTAGCCTCTCATGGAGAAGGGGACTGGTCTCTGCCTCCTTACTTCCTCCCTCAGTCTCTGCCTCCTCCTGTCAGGCCACTGTCAAGGGCTCAGTTAGCTAGTTGAAGGTCCTTCCCATCCTGATGAACTCCTGGGGAGCCCCCACCCAGAACCTGGGAGGAGAGGCAGCGGGCCCTGGGCTGCTTCTCATAGATATCCCTGCTGGGTGGGCTGCATCAGCTGACACAGGGTTGGTGTGTTCAGCCATGCAGAGGGAGGGCAAGGGGCAGGAGAGAATGGGGAGAATTTGGGGGCCCCATGTGTCTGCGCATACATGTGCAGCATTGCAGCCTGTAGGATGAGAAGCCGTTGCCTGTGGACTGACTGTGATGTGGGATTGGTTTCCCTTCCTGTTTCTCTTGGAAAGAGGAGAAGGAAGGCACCAAGGCTCTTCGTGGGGTAATTTCTCAGTGCTTGAAAGTTTCTCTTGGGGGCTGGGCTGGTAAACAGTGGTGTGGACTGCCCACCTGGTGGAATGTTCTGTGGAGAAGGGCCAGTGTGCAGGCAGGATGTGATAGATGGGGGGCACTGAGATGCAGAGGTGGCTGCAAGTGGGGGCTTGCACATCTGGAGAAGCTGCTGTGAGAACTCTGGATTCAGCCCCCAGGGCTGCCAGCCTCTGCAGCTGAAAAGGAAATGAAAACTTTGGGGGTTCTCAGTGGTGCACTGTGACCCTGGGGTGATCGTCTCCTCACCAAACAGAAAAGAAGACTCATTTTCAGGAGAGTGATGGGCATGGGGGCATGTAGATCCGTGTGTGGGGTATATGCAAGGCGTCTATGAATACAGGGTGTGCTGTGTGTTCTGTGTACTTGCGTATGTGGGCATGTGAGAGTGGATGGTGTATGTTTGTATTTGCAGTACAAACGCCTATGTCGTGGGAGCTGAAGTGGGGGTTGTGGGGCTGTTGGCCACTAGGGCCAGGCAACTGGCCCAGGGACCAGCTGTGGGTGGTGATCAGGCTCGGCTTCATCCACACAGTGGGGCATCGCTGCCAGTTCCGGGTCATCATGAGAATTGACCTAGTTGGTGGGGAGGTAGGATGGGGCTGCTATGGGCCAGCTCTGCATATGTTTGGCTTCTTATGTCAAATTGGGGCTCTGAGAGGAGCTGACATGTGGCTCTTTAGGCCAATGACACTAACAGGGTTGAAGGGCAGAGGTGTGTGTATGGTGTGTATGTGAGTGTGTTGTGTGTGTAAGAGGTGTGTGAATGTTGTGTGTGGCATGTGTATGTGTGGTGTGTATGGTGTGTATGAGAGTATGTTGCATATTGTGTGGTGTGGTGTGTTTATGTATGTGTGATATGAGTGTGTGGGGTGTGTGTGTGTCCCATCCCCTCACCTGTTTGCCCAGCTTCTAGCTTTGACTCTACTCATTGAGCAGATGACTTTGGTTCTTTCAGCTCATAATAAAACCCCTTTTCCTGTCATTCCCAGGAGCATGAGAAAGGGGGAGGGTACCTTCTTGCCCCCTCCAACACCTGTTTAGCCGCCATGGAAAATAGGACCAAGATGGATAATCCTAGTAATATGTCGTTGGTGTGAGGCATTGCCCTCCTGGGCCCGATTGAGTGCATGGTGGTCTTGGTCTTCCTGGTGCTCCTGGTATGCATGGTGGACACCGTGGGCATTACCAGAGTGATCCTGGTGGTGCTGATTATGCAGGACATGCACACACCTACCGACTGCTACCTCATGGAGCTGCTAGCCACAGAGTTGCCCGATGTCTCTGACAGTGTGGCTGGGCAGTGGGTCTGTGGGCATGCCGACTGCCTGGACACCATTAACTTGGAATATCTGGGCATCAATGTTTTCTTCTGCTCCATCCTGGCAATCAATGGGGAGAGGTAGATCCTCCCCACCTTCCTTCTGCATGCTATGTCCCTCACCACAAAGCAATGCATCCAGGACTTCCTTGTTGGGATCCTCGGTAAACAGAGACTCAGTTGAATGGAGAGGGGATTGGGGTGGGGCCTTGTAAAAACCTGGCACTAGGGAGCAGGTGTTAGGAAGTGGGGTTCTCATCTCAACTCTAGGGCCAGGCAACTGGCCCAGGGACCAGCTGTGGGTGGTGATCAGGCTCGGCTTCATCTACACAGAGGGGCATCGGCTGCCAGTTCCAGGTCTAACTTGCCAAGGCAACCCCTTCATTCTTCTTGTTCTGTTTCCCCATCCAGAAAGTAGGCATGTGAACTGAATAATTTCTTGGGTCTCTTCTGGTTCTAATTTTAATACCTGAGAAACATTCTAGCCTCATGGTAAAGCAAGTAGACTCTGAAGTCTGCTGACTGGGTTCAAACCAAGCTCTGCCACTTCCTAGATGCATGGCCTTGGGCAAGTTGGTCCAGAGGATGGGTGGCATTTCCAGGGACACACAGATTCAGGGCCTAAGTGGACAATGCCTTCTGGCATCCAGACCCTCGCCTGGTCCTGGCTCTCCCCATCTGTGCCCATCTGGGTCCAGTGGCCTCCATCTCCTGGTCATATGCATTGACCTGGTGGCCTGGGTGTAGTGGGGTGGGAGGATCCAGGTCTATGCTGTGAGCCTGGCCATGGGGGGCACACAATGTCATTGGATGCCTCAGTCAGTGACCTTTGGAGGTGGGAAACACCTGAGACTGGAGCAAGGTCAAAGGCTTTTGAAGGGCACCAGGGTCCCTGGGCTATAGCAGTTGTGGCTGTGCCTGGTGGGCCTCAGGGACAAAGGTCCTCAAGGGGCAAGTGGAAACTGCCTCTCTTTACTCTGCTAGTTCCCCATGGCTGCTTCAGAAATGGCTACCTGGTTCCCCAAATGGCCCTCAAATTCTCCCATGAAAGAACCAGTTCAACCATTGTGTCCCCTTTCCCATCTTCCGAGACAGGGAATCCGATTGGCTAAGCTGGGTTAGGTGCCCCCACCGTGGTCTAATCACACACTTGTGGGTGAGTCACATGACCCCACTGCCTCTGGGACAACTGGGCGCCCTGTGGCTGCAGGTACATCACCATCTGCTACCTGAAGTAGGCACAGACCATGTGCACCATGGCCTTAGCCAAGTGGACCATTGTGAGCCCCTGTGAGGTGGGCAGGTCCATCTACTGCCTGCTCTGGCTCTTCCTGGTGGACCTTCCTGGAATGCGGCTACGAGGTGTCCTGCAGCCTCTACCTGCCCATCTGCTTGCAGGACTTTGCTGTCTTCTTCATCATGCCCCTGCTGGTGGCCACCATCCTCTATGGGCTCATTGGGACAATCTTAACTCACCATGGGGGTGTGGCTGGAGGTAGGAACCAAGGAGGGGCAGCCTCACAGACCAGGCAAGGGCAAAGTGGGCAGCTGCCCCAGGCCCAAAGGCTTCCTATCTTTCAGGAAGCAGGTAATTGAGATCTCCAGGGTTGGTTGGGGGTGGCAGGTGGGGTACTAGAGGAATTGGTACACAGAGGCAGAGAGAAGAAGCAAATTCAACATTTGTTTATTAATTCAACAAGTGTCTATCGAGCACCTACTATATTCCAGGCATGGTTCTAGGTGCTGGGACGCAGGGGAGAACATGACAAAATAGACATCTTGACCTGCCGGGGCTCGTGGCAGGTGGAAATACGCCATGAGCACCACAAGTACACAAAAGTCTGTTAGAGGAAAGAGGGGAAATAAGGAAAGAACTAAAGCTGGGAGAAGAGAGGCTTTGGAAATAAAGTGACGACTTCATGGTGCCCCGCTTCCTCATCACAGCTCATGAAGAGACTGCTGTTATCCTAATGCTATAAGTGGGAAGGGAGGCTCAGAGAGGTTAGGTGGGCTGCCCAAGGCTACACAGCGGAAAGCAAGGAGCGAGGATCTAATTTAGGCCTACCTGCTTCAGCCCCCACACTCTCACCTGCTGCCTCTGTACCCTGGAGGCAGCAGTAGGTAGGTGCCAGGATTAGAGCAAATGAGGGGACCTCCAGAGACCTCCCCTCAGCTCTGGGGCCCCTAGGAAGCTCCCTGCATGGGTCAGGTTGGTGGCTGTCTCTGAGGTGGCCAGGGCACATGTTCCTTCCCTTTCCCAATGACCTCACCTCCCTCAGACATAGGCACAAAGAAGCCCTGATCCTAATAGACTGTCCTTGGGCTATAAAAGCCCTGTCTCCATCCCACTTCCCCACAGGTATTTTTCTGGGTCTGGTGACTCACCTTTGGGCTGAAAGTATGGACCAGGGTCCCCCCCAGAGGAACACGGCTGTAGCTGAAAGGGGCCATCAGACTGCTATGAGCACAGATGGGCTGCAGGAGAACCTGGGTCATGGGTGACACATGCTGTGTGGTCCCTTAGTTCTCTGAGCTTCTGCTTCCTCATCTGCAGAGCAGAGAAGATAATAGCACCTTCTCAAGTGCCGTGGGAAGGGCCCAGCGCAGGGGAGGTAATGGGGTGTCGGCCACCACTGTGTTTGTCCTGGACCTCTCTGTAGCATCTGGGTATCAAGGCCTTGCTCCAGGCATCACATCTTTGCTTGGTGGGAATTTGAGAGGTCTGGGGGGCAGGGTGCACTTGGGGGGAGGAGACTCAGGGCAGTGACTATTTACCAGCCTATGTGGAAGTGTTACAAGATCCTATCAATAGGCGCAGCTTTGAACGTGAGCCCTGGGTTACCACATAGGAAGTGTTTAGTACAGTGCCATGGGATGCAGTAATAGTTTTAAATTATTATTTTAGTAACATTCTCATGACTTACTCAGCAAACACTTCCTGAGGCAGGAGCCATGGCTGCACCTTCCTGTGGCATTTGCTTGGCCCCAGCCAAGTGGTGTGCTGGGCCCCAGTGGCTTCCCCTCTCCTGCCCTCCCACAGGTCCCCCAGATGCTGGTGGTGGTTGTGCGGCTCTTCGCTCTCCTGTGGATGCTCTACCACCCGCTGGTACTGCTCAACTCCTTTACGGCCCCGCCTTTCCTAGATCCCTGGGTCCTTCTCTTCTGCCAAACCTATGTCTATACCAACAGCACCATCAGCCCCATCAGCTACAGCCTCATGTCCCAGAAGTTCCAGGTGGTCTGCTGGACAAAGGGGCTGCAGAGGTGCACAGCCTGCCTCACCACCAGCAGCAACAATGCAGTCCACGAGACCCTCGTCGAAGATGCAGGCCAGGAGGAGTGCGGTCGCCGGCCCTCAGAAGCTGTGCCTCCATCCCAGCTGCCGAAGCCATATATCAGCACAGTCTGAGGGCCACCCTGCTGCTGCTGGTCAGCCCCTCTGGGCCTCCCGCTGTCTCCACTCTCTCAGTCTGCTCACTGCTGGGTCCTGTCATCATCCCCCCTCCACTGTGGCTGGCAGAGCCAGGAGAGGGCAGACATCCCTGTGCCAATGACTCTCAGCTTCAGGTCCCAGGGGCTTCCTTTATGAAGCAGGACATTAGAGTGTCCTGGGTCAGGTGGTTGAAGTTCAGGTCTGGACTCCATTTGGATAGCTCTCTTAACTCCTATGGAAGCAGGGGAGGTGAGGGAGAATGCCAGCCTTCATCTTTGTAAAATTACGGCTTATTATTATTATTATTTATTATTTTAAGCACTTTTTCCTTTGGGGGAAAAAGGTATTAAAGGAACACACTTCCAGTCTTTGGAATACCCATTCATCAGTCTAGCTGTGGACAGCGCCACCTAGTGCCTAGCTTCCACAGAAGGGTACCTAGCTTCCACTGGCTTGATACCCAGAGACACTTCATGCTGCCCCATCACTGGCAGAAAGGCTGTTTCCACTTTACCACCCATGTATTCTCAGAATGACCTGGTACATAGGACTACTGCTTCCCTCCCCTTTGAGTTCCGTCCCTGGGCCCAAATCCCAGAGCAGGACTGTCTCTGGGTCACAAACAGAATAGAGCACCTAACCAGAAACAGGAAGCTATTTCTGACCTCCATGGCTGCCAAACGTGCAAGCTCTGTCTTGTGGGGCCCACTTTGACCTTCAGACATAGCCACCAATTCCCCTGTAGATGAGCCATGGAGCTCCCGAAAAGAGCTAGATATGACAAAACCATGAGACCCCTGACCCCATCCCTGTTCCTCTCAAGATTATTTTCCTCTGAAGCCCCTGTGATGGTCATTAAAAGCATATTTTTGGTGGAGACTTGTTTGGGAGGAGGTCTGAGTTTTCCAGAGGTGGCTTGAGTGTCACCTTGACAGTGGGACACCTGTGTAGGGTGATGGGAGGCAAGAAGGAGGGTCATCAGGGGCAGGTGGGCATCTTGAAGGCTGGGGCCAACCCAGCAGGTGGTGTGGGCGGTGGTGAGGCTATGTTTTCAGAGGGGACTAAGGGATGGATAGGGGAAGATGGGAAGAGGGCTTTGCTGGAGGAAGGGCGCCCATGCTGTGACCTTGCAGCTGAGCTCAGTGGACAAAGGCATCTCCTTTGGCCACTGGTGGCCTGCCAGTGTCAAGGTCCAGTCATTGACGTTAAGAAGCCAATGCTATGCAGTATTGCTGTCTGAACTGTTCCTTTAATATTTATTTATTTATTTTTGCACAGGAACATCTCATCAATAGGGAAGTTAACTGTTTTGTTGTCCCTTACGCAGGACATAGATGAAAATCAGGAAGTCAGTTAATTTGTGTAGCCCTTACTTTCCTGCAAATGAAAAAAGAAAACTTCTAAAAAGCAAAGTCACTGATACCCAGGAGTGAGCCCGTGTCTCTACTTTATTTGACACATAGCTCTCAGGCACTCAGTGTGGTGGTTCAAGAATCTCCAGACCTGGATATTACTTGATCCAATTTCCATTTCCTGGTTCTCAAGTGCTGTGCACCAGAATGGCAATTTCCACACGTGAATCCCCTGGGCCCCGGCTGGAGGCCTGAGGGTCTATGACAGAGGGGTCTGGGAGATACTCAGTGGGAGCCACGAGAAGCGATGACCATAGTGAAGTAGGCTACAGAAACTGTGACAGCTGGTTCTGTGTTAAGCACACCGGGGTGGGGGCCCCTGAGCAAACAGCCCTAGCCATCTGGCTGGGCTACGCCCACCCCTTAACTGTGACAGTGCCTGGCAGCAGGCAACACCCCTGTTTAAGGTGACAAGGACCATACACTATGCTATAGGTGTATTTCTCACCCCAAGTGGCTAAAAGTGAAAAGCATAAACCAGGGGTTCTCAGCTGTGTCATGAAATCCTCACAGACAAGTGTCAAGTTTGATTTATGCGTGAGATTCATTCTTCCACATTTCAGATTCATGCTGTCCTTAAAACGACTGTCAGCAGAGCTTTCTGCCGTGTGTTAGTGGGTGTGGCAGTCAGGGTGAAGCCAGCCAGTGGAAGGGCTTGTGTTTCTTGGGAATGAGCCCAGAATGCTGTGCTCAGTAAGTGACAGTGGCCCCAAGAGCCACTGGGGTGGAGTGTGATGATGGCGGAGCCCTTGGGCATCAAGATATATTGATGTAACGCTACTAAATGCTGCTGAGCCCTCTGCCACTGCTTCTGTTCTCTGAGGAGCATATGCAGCCTCGACATGGGTCTGAAGCCTCGGGGGTAAACCCCCCGCGTGGTATGGTCAACGAAGAGACAGGTCCCAGTGCCAGCACAGGCAGATCTATGAATCTCCTCGCCCCAGAGACAGCATGGGGGAGGAAAAGGTGCGGGGCTGTGTGCTTTCTGGCACAGACTTGGAGCTCAAGCCTCGGATGCCGCCTCCAGGAAATGGCTGAAGCGCTGCTGTGTGTGTGGTCCCTTCTGAGCCTTCTCAGGACTATGTTGGACTTTATCTGAGCCTGTGCTCCCAGAAAAGAGGGACAGGGAAGAATTCTCCATGATCCTTTTATTTTCCAAATATCCTGGGAGATGGCTAACTGCCAAGAACCCCTTCCCCAAATGATTGAGCTGAGACCCTGGACTACTATTCTTCATGACCCCCATAAGGCTCACAGATGACCCCCTGGGCTACCTGTGACCAGACCAGACCCAGGACCCTCTAGCTCCCTGTTTTTCGTCTCATGGTTGACTGAGATTAGAGCTGTTTGTCCCCTTGAAACTAGCTAGGCTCAGAGAAAAACATTTCCTACTCAGCTGACCTTGACTCCCCTGATTGCAAAGCAAGCCCCCTGTAGGCCATCTACCTGTCACCTGCAGACCACCCACCTGTCACCTACCCGTCATTTGTCTACTCCCCATACAAACTCAGGACAAAACCACCTGCCAGGACATGTGGCCTTCAGACCCATGGAGTTCTCTGCATTGCAAAGGCCTAAGTGAAACCAAGGCCTTTCCTATGATTTTGTCTTTGGCATCAGCCCCAGTGGTGGCTCCTCAACTTAGAGTTTGGGGGCAGAGGCTGGGCAGGTGCGGGGAGGTAGGGGTGCGGGTTAGGGAGCCAGGCTCTTGGAGGGGAGTAGCTCTGGAGCCTCTCTGAGCCTCTGTTTCTCATTTTCCATTTAGATGGAGCCTCACGGTGGTCCCAAGGTCTGACTCTGTTTCTCATTTTCCATTTAGATGCAGCCTCACGGTGGTCCCGAGGATGAAGGAGGATAAAAAACGTTTGTGGTAAACTGTGAGATAGTCCTGGTGTGCAGGGATTCACACACACAGTAGGTCATATTCATAGGCTGTTGGAGCTATCAGGTGACGCATCTGAAGCCCCAGCTAACCAGCTAGTGGAGGCCACTTCCTGTGCAGGGGACCCAGGTTCCTGAAGGTAAACTGAGGAGGTCTGTTCGACAAACAGAGCACTGGACCTGTGTGGGGTGAGGGCTGCAGCTCCCACAAGGCTGAGTGCTTCTGGGACAGGGATGTTCCCTGCCTGGCCCTATGTGGGGGTGCTGGCCAGGGGCCAGAGTGGTCACTCAGATTCCTGCTGCATTAGAGAAAGAGAGCCAGCGCCCCACAGCACATGGAGAAGGATGGGGTTTCAAAGGGCGCTGGGGCTGTGCCTTGACTGGCTTGTGTCTAGGCACTACATTAATGTCCCTGGGCCTCCAGTTTCTTCTTTGACAAGACAGAGAACTCACTCCCATGGCCCCGGGGCGGAAGGGGTAGGGGATTTAATCTAGCAGTTCTCAACGTGTGGTTGGCGGAACCCTCGAGGGCTGTAATGTGACAATCGCTTAGTCGTCATTTGCCTTTTTTACACATTGACTTTTGCACCGATTGGGCAGAAGCACCCTGGCAAGAAACTGCTGCAGCCTGAGCTGGATGGAGGCAGAGGCCCCGGCCTGCACGCACGGTCGCTACGTCCTCCACACGCACGCACGCAGCCCAGCCGAAGAAACACAGCTTGCTCCGGGACTGTTCCTGATGAGGCAGCAACAAATACTAATTGCATTAAATCTCGACTCTTGAATCCTGTCGTTTGCGCGTTTTTGGTGACAAAATGGGAAGGGTGCAGGGTGTGTGGAGGGAAGGCTTGTGCGCCAGGTGTGCTCTTGGGGCCGCGCCAGCTGCTCTTCCCGTGGAGTATATGTTCCCTCTCCGGGGTGACTGTGACACAGCATGGTAACGCAGAACCGCGTCTTCTCGAAGACTCACCAAGTGAGCCTGCCACTTTAGGGAGAACAACTGACAGTATCTGTTGCTAATGACCAAATGTGAGCTCTTGAGTGAAAATTAGAGTTTAGGGGAGTCTGTATCTCCACTGTGAGCTTGACAGATTTGTAGTGGTTAATGACTTTTTCTGATCAAATTGGTGATGATGTTAACAAGCATTATGTTCAGATATTGTATAATGAAGTATGTCACCATTTGGGAGATCAGTATGACTCTGAACTTAGATTTTCCAAATGACACAATGTGGATGTTTAAGATCATGCCCGGGTTACAGATCCTTTCAAAATGCAAAATGGACCTTTGGATTTTCATGTAACAGAGAAGGAAAAGTTTAATGATGTGGTAGCAGATTTCACATCAAAGCTAATCGTTCGGAATCGATTACTTATCAAGTTTTGGTGCAGCCACGATGGCCCGACAAGGCTATTGAAACGCTCCTTCCTTTCCAACTAAATATTGTGTGAAAAAATTTTTCTTTGTATACTTCAACCAAAATAATATATTGCAGCAGATTAAATGCACTCTTCTCACTGAATTTTCTTTTTCTTTTGGAAACTGTTATTTTTTGTAAAGGCATTGCGTTAACATGTAATGGATTTATTCTTGTTAGTTTTAAATAAAATAAGTACTTAAAAACTTCTCAGTTTTCACATCTAACATGGTAAATACCTATAGATGTAACCCACATAAATCAAAACTCTTTGGGGGTCTCATTAATTTTTAAGAGCATAAATAGTGTCCGAGGCTAAGGTTGTGAACCACTTAATCAGACAATAGAGGCTAATTAATTTGCATAGTACCTGGCAAATACTGCTCTTGATGAATGATCATTTTCCATCCTTCTGGTTTACTTTTGGAGAAACCGAGGTTTGGAGAGGAGAGGACCACCTATGGACACAGGCAGGACCAAGCCACTGCTGGTCTCCCAGCCAGTGATGCCTGCTCTGCCCACCTCATCCTCCACCCTCTTCCTCCCACCTGTCCCCTCTCCCCAAACCTGTGACGACTGAGCAAGGGTGTCTTGGTGCAGTATTTCTCTGAGGAGCTTGGAGCCCTCATGACACTTGCTCAGAATCTATCCCTTCCACCTCCCCAGGGCCACCAGCATCTGGAAACACCTCTGAGAAGGCAAACCGCTGTGAGGGATAGAAAAACCCCAGCCCCTGCCTTTGGGGAGCCTCCATTCATGTCCCC
Organism: Eonycteris spelaea; assembly: GCA_003508835.1. Taxonomy (NCBI): domain Eukaryota; kingdom Metazoa; phylum Chordata; class Mammalia; order Chiroptera; family Pteropodidae; genus Eonycteris; species Eonycteris spelaea. The sequence continues at coordinate 3,006,500 of PUFA01000139.1, forward strand.
AGCTACAACAAAATCACTGCCAATTTTTAGCTGTAAGCAAAACATGCTCAGCATGAAAAACTAGGAAAAGAGAAAAAGTGAAAAGAACTCCTGTGTAGTTAGTTCCTTTGTGTTACAGCACAAAGTACAGTTAACCCTTGAACAACGCGGGGTTGGTTAAGGGTGCCGACTTCCCGGGTAGTCGAAAATTCCTGTGCAACTGCAGTCAGCTCCAGTCAGAGTTTCGCCTTGAGCAACGTGGTTTTGGAATGTGCAGGTCAATTGAAAAAAATCTGGGTCTAATTGGACCTGCAGTTCAAACCTGCACTGTTCGAAAGTCAACTGCACCTTCAAATCCATCACCTCACGTGAGCTTCTCTGCTGGCCACCGAGAAAGTGACCAGTTCTACCTTCTAAGGACTGAGGAGGCGTAGGAAGCTGTCTGTGGCCACAAGGGTTTGGCGGAGTCCAGACCCAGGCTCGTTCCTCATCTGCATCAGCTGTGGGGAAACATGATTAAAACACAATCTGTTGACCCAGAAAACCTCTCCTCAAGGCTAGAAGAGAGAGAGAATGGTTTTATTACGGAATAAGCATGACCCTAGAGTATCACTTGCGTCGCATCTGCTAGGTGATCGGAGATGGGAGGGCCCACTGTTCGGTTAGCTGAGATGCAGCCCATGACACACATGTTCTCAACACAAACAAGAATTAATTCTTAGGAAAGAGGGCTTGACAACACTATTTGTCACATGTAGTTTATGCTGAACCTATCTGGTAATTGGGGGCCATCTGTGTTGGCTAATTGCCTTTATCTAAAGGAATAATAACACTTCTTGTATCTCTGACAGGGGCTGGCCTTGCAGCTGGGAGCCAGGTGCCTGCTAAGTTAGGCTCCTGCCCTCCATGGAAACTGGGAGATAGAGTGCTCCCTTCTTAATGATCACATTCAATGAGGTGGCCCCCAGGTCCTTGAGAAAGGCAGTCCTGGGCTGTAAAACTACAAGAGGCTTATATAGTTTTTAAAAAGATGATGTACATTTCAAAAGAGGCAAAGCAAGAATTCACAAGTTTTCTAAAGTAAATGCTCTAAGGAGAGGGAACAATCCTATTCCCTTTTTGCACCTGGAGAATTAAAAATTTCCCCTATTTCTATGTGTATTTGCCCTGGCCCAGCCCATCAGGGTGTCCTGAGGTGGGCTAGAGATAATGTGCTAGGTTGTGTCAAACTAATCGGGAGCAGGGATGTACCGTGCAGAGGAATAGGCTGATAAAAGGTGTTAGTGCAGGAGCATTAAACCTGTGAGGGACTGGCAGGGTGTCATCAAATTCCTGAGATGCTGGCTCTCCTCAACTGGGGAATTGGGGGCCTGGAACCACAGGCCACTGGAAGCACTGAGCTGTCCCCTGGAGAAGCCCAAGCTGATTGAATCCCTTCAAAACATAGATTCCAGGATCCACATCTCTGTGTCACTAGAAAATCAGAGTCTTAGAATGTGAACACAATCCAGCTATGTTCTCACAGGGCCTGAGCCCAACATGTCTTATTTGCTCCTCTCGTGATTCTGGAGTAGGACCATCCCTGCTTTGCTGAGAAGAAAAAATGAAGCTGGGCAGTCTCTGTGCCCAACTTAGCATCACTGCTGGAACATGGAAGCAGGACTTACCCCTGGTTTTAACGCCAAACCTTTGTCCTCTCCAGCCTGCTCCACAGTCCCCTTGATTTTTTTTTCTTTTTCTGACCTTCTCAACTTATTTAACATTTTGAATTTTTTAAAAGTAAAATGTGAGAGGCACCCCCCACCCCCACCCATGATAGTTCAACTGGAGTGTCTGTTGAATGAGAACATTTGTAATGAAGAAGGAGAGCTGATTTGAAATTGGAGACACTTAATGCACGTCTCCCATACACAGGCCAAGTGCAGGTACAGACATATGAGAAACAGGCTTGGCCACTGTACAGATATGACCAATGGCTGTAAACTCAGGCCCCCAAGTGTCCATACTTGCAGGTTGAGAGCCATTAAGTCAGAACAGAGTTTTCATTTCACAGCTGGGGAAACTGAGGCTCTAAGAGGGGAAAGGACTTGCCCAAAGTCACTTAGCAACTGTGGCCCTGGGCTCCAGTTGTCCTGATGCTGGTGGGCCTGGCGTCCATCACAGCAAGGTCTCTTCCAAACGTAGGATGCTCCCAAGGCTTCTCTACTCAGACTGTTTGCATTGTCCTGTCTCTCTAGCAACCAAGAAGCACCTTTGATGGGTTTTGTCTCTTTAAATGTAATCAGGGCTCCTGTCCTCTCACAGCAGGCAAAGGACAGCTCCCGCTACCTGCCTCTCACCCCAGCCTGGCCCAGAGATGTCACTGGAGCCCCACTCTGAGGCCAGAGTGGGGGGGGCCCAGGTGTTCAGCCACAGCCCCCATCACAGCAGGGCATTTCTGGCTGCACATAGAGTTCATAACAAAATCAGAACCTAACCAGCCCTGCTGAGTGGCTTGATCTTCCTGCTGTCTTGACTCAAGGCCACTAAAACTGGAGGGTTCATTTTGATGTAAGCCAGTGTGTGAGTATCTCAGTGTCCCAGAACTGCTGTGACAAAGCACTACAAACTGGGGTGTTTAAAACAACAGAAACTTATAATCTCACAGTTGTGGAGGCCGGACTGAAACCACTCTGAAATCAGTATCACTAGGTCGGAATCCAGATGTTAGTAAGTAGGAGCATGCTTCTTCTGGAAGCTGTAGGGGAGGATCCTTCTAGCCTCTTCCAGCTCCTGGGGGCCCCAGACATACTTGACTTATGGCCACATGGCTCTAGTTTATGCTTCCGTGATTTCACGGCCTTCTCTGCTCCTGAGTACGTCACGCCTCCCTCCCTCCTGTAAAGATATGCAAGATGATCCTGAATTTACCTGGATAATTCGGGATGATTGCCCCATCTTAAGATCCTTAATTTAACCACATCTGCAAAGAACATTTCTCCAAATAAGGTCACATTTACATGTTCTGGGGCTGAAGACATAGTTTATTTTAGGGGCTATAGGTGGCCGACCAAAGTGAGTGTGAACCACCAGACTAGATTCTGATCTTAAAAACCACCTCCTGGCCTGTGCTTGGATGTCATTAGGTCATAGAAAGGACAAGAAATAGTGGATTCTTAGCATGCACTCAGGTGGCTTTAAGAGTGTCTGTTTGCTCTAATTTCTTTCTCTCTCATTCTAATGCAGGGGTTAGCTCCGGCTTTGAGTCGAATGGATCTGAATTGCTGCCCTCACTCTCCACTTATGAGCAGGATGGCAAGTTAGCTGAGCCATCTGAGCTTTGCTGGCCTTATCTGTAAACAGGGTTGGAAGCAAAATGTCACCCAGGTACCTACCTGTAAATGAGATGCTGTAGGCAAAGGGTTTGGTAGCAGCCCAGCCTCGTGGGAAGCTCCTAAAAACAGGGAGCTTTCAGTACGAAATAGGAATGGGGATCCACATAGAAATAAAGGCACAGCCTCGTTGCAAGGTCAGATGAGAAAACATCTGTCATGAAGCTTTGTAAAACGTAATCTGCTCACCCGTGGGACTTGGGGGCGGGGTTCATGGCAGAACAGCAGGACCTTGTGACAGATGGCCAAGTCTTGGTGGCAACCACATTTCCAGGAAGCCTGCTTGTCATGAGTGGGCCTCTCAGTCTGCAGTGTGTGGGTGGGCAGCCAGCACAGTAGGGTGTCTGCTAGGGTCCCAAGGGCACAGAGTTCTAAAAACACTATTCACAGAGTTGAGAGGCAGCCCACGGAAGGGGAGAAAATCATGTACGTGATCAGGGATCAATACCCGGGATAAAGAACTACAAGTCAACAACCAAAACTAAACCACCTGACTCAAAAATTAGCAAAGATCTTGTGTAGGCATTTCTCCAAAGAAGATTTACAAATGGGCAATAAGGACATCACTAATCATTAGGGAAATGCAAATCAAGACTACACTGAATACCACCTTACACCCACTGGGATGACTACTATTAAAACAAAACAAAACAAAATAACAAAATAACAAAAAGCATCGACAAGGGTTCCAGAAAAACTGGAACCCTTGTGTACTGTTGGTGGGATTGCAAAATGTGACCACTGTGGAAAAGGCTGGCAGTTCCTCAAAAAATTAAACATAGAACTACCATATGACCCAACAATTCCACTTCTGGGTGCACACCCCAAAAGAATTCAAAGCAGGGTCCTGAAGAAATATTTCCATACCCATGTTCATAGCAGCATTATTCACAACTAAAACACGGAAACAATCCCAGTGTCTATGAATGGATGACTGGATAAACAAATTATGGTCCACATACATAGTGGATATTATTCAGCTTTAAAAAGGGAGGAGATTCTGACGGACGCTACAACCTTGAGGACATTATGCTCAGTGAAATAAGCCAATCACAAAAGGACAGATACTGTATCATTACATTTACATAGAGGTGCCTAGGGTTGTCAAATTCATAGAGACAGAGAGTAGAAGGATGGGTGCCAGAGGTGTGGGGAGGGGGATGGGAAGCCGTTGTTACAGGTACAGTTTCGTTGGGACGGCGGGAAGTTCTGCACATGGTGGTGATGGTTGTATGATGTGGATGACCTTGATGCCAATGAGCCGTACATGTAAAAATAGTCCATATGGTGAATTTTATGTGTATTTTACCGCAGAGCATAGTCAGATGTGCCCTGGGGGACATTTCATTACCTCCTCGACTCTGGCACGAGTTGACTCCCCTAAGAATGTTGGGGGGCCACTGTGGGGCCCCTTTGCAAAGGTGGATATTCTATGTATGTGAAGAGGGTGGATGTTATATCACGTGAATTTTACCTCAATTAAAAAAAAAAACATAGGGAGAGAGAGAGTGTGGTGGGGAGTGAGCCGGGTGGGGAGCCTGGTCTCCACACTATCCTGGCAAGACTCAAACTCACTCAAGGCCCTGGGCTCTCCCACTCAGTAACAGTGCACTGATGGTCTGAGTCCTGTGCTCCAGTGGCCTCTGTGAGCTCTGCCCTCGTGTGCCTGCCCTGGGAGGGTTAAGCCCTCTTGCCTGCTTCCAGGATGGCACATGTCCTTCTCCATCTCACTGAGATCCAACTGGGATAATCTGCTGGCCGATTCCAAGTTGTCTTAATGTAGATAAAGTACTTAGAAAGGTCAGCAGTGTGATGGTTATTTTAAAAGAGTCTTATCTCATCCTGTTTGGGAAAATAGTTGACCAGACAGCTTTCCGAAAATAGTTACCTGGCTGAGCTTGGACCCTGACTCCCCTCTCGTGGGCGTCCCGGATGGGTGAGAAAGGCCACATAGTGGCCTGCATTGGTCATAGGCTGGCCCTCAGCTCTCTGTGAAGTCTAGGTTTGGGGAAGGATGCCCTGTAGCCTCTGGGTGCCGCTGTTTTCCTGGTCTGGAGTTTGACATCAGGCTTTGCAGGAGGCAGGTAGGCAGGTAGAAGAGAGAGATGTCTGTCCGCAAGCCTACCTTCTCACCGCTGGCAATATTCCCCCGGCTGTTTCCCCTTTCAGAGGCCCACGAACCTTTATCCTTTACCTGCAGAATCTCCACTGGCTCCACCAAAATGACATCTGCCTGCCTGGGTCCTGGGCTTGGAGCCACCCTGGGTGTCTGTCCCTGTCCCTGGGTGATCTGCATCTTGATCAAGCGTGTTAGGGCTGGGACCCTTCCTGGTCTGTCAGAACCGGCCCTACTTGTGCGTTCGCCTCTTTCATGGCAGAATGGACGTCAGCGTGTGATAGCCCCCAGGGTGCTATTCCCCAGGGGAATAAGGTAGAGACACTATCTCTAAGGAATGTATGGTGTTGGGGGGTGGGAGACCCCAAACTGGGGAGGCAAGGGGCAGGAAGGGGGGTGGTGGCCCTGCCATGTGACACTGGTCCCAACCTGCCAGGACTGGGGCTGGTGGCCTGGAAGCCCTTGCTGACTCCTGTAGGGTGAATGGGATACTCTCCTGGGAGAAAGGCCTTTGATGATAATGACATGTCTACCACTGATATTAGAGGGCATGATCCTGGTGGCAATGTCTGTGGGGCCAGTGGGACCCTCCCATTTTACTGATGAGGCAAGGGAGGCTCAGGGAGGCCAAGCAGTTGAATCAGCTCTCATTGTCACAGGTAGAGCTGAAACGTAGACCTCTATGCCATGCAGGCTCTGCCGAGGTCATCTATCTGGCCGTGGCATCTTCCTGCTCTGAGCCCATCCAGAATCTCTCTGTTCAGAACAAGCATGCCCCCTTCTCCTGTCGGCCTGAGGAAAAGGGTGCTCAGTGCCGAGTGGTCCCTATCTGTTGGCTTCGGTCACCGGACCTCCACCCAGGCTGGGGCCATGTGAGCACCTTGTTTTAGTGCTCCCGGCAGCCCTGGGTGGAGGGAGGGGAGCAAGTCGAGCCCCCTCCGAGCCCGCTGCCCCTTCCATAAGAACAGTGGAGGAAAGACAGGCTATAAACCGGGTGTGTGGGAGGCGTTTGGTTACCTCCTGGAGCCTGCAGGCACTCTGCCTGGGGAACCCCCTTGCCTTCTTGGTGCTCCCTTCACCCACAGCCTACCCCAGTCTCGGCCCTTCCTGAGTTGGCTGGTCACCTTCGCTACTCCTTCCCTATCTGTGGAGACAGACTTGTTTCCAAACTCTGCGAGGCCTGTGTGTTGTGCGCCGGTCCTGCTCCATGTCCTCCTGAGGCTCGGACTGGCCACTCCCCCCTGCTCCCTCCCACCCCTTACCTTCTGCCTCCTCCCGAAGACAGAGGGTGGACAGGCTTGGCCAGCCCTGAAGTGTGATAGGGCAGCAGGCTCCTGTCACCTGGCCTACTGGCACAAATAAATGTATCACTGCTGACCCCTGGTGCCAGGAATGTCCACCTGCAACCATTCCTGGAGCCAGGCTGTACCCAACAGTGTGTGGGGTGCCCAGGACTGTAGATGACAATAATCTGGGTGTGGGCTGCTCACAGGACTCTGGGGGATGGCCCACTTAGTAGGAGAAGGGTCAAGTGGTGGCCTTGAATGTGGGCTGTGTATGTGAGGAAGGATCCTGGGGGATGGACAGGAGAGGCTGGCTTTGGGGATGGGCTGTAGACCATCAGGGTGTGGGGGAGGGGGATGTGCTTATTTGTCTACTGGGCCTTTAACTCCCTCAATGACTGTGTGCCCCTCCCCAGTGTCAGGCCATGGGCCAGGTGCCCAGGAGGCAGTAGCCAAGGCCAGTGAGGACCTTGGGGAGGGGCTGGAGGGATAAAACCAGGAGATTCTAAGTGTGACCACCCTTTATGGGGGAAATTAACAGAGTGATAGTATGGAGAATCAGGGATGTCCCTAGGCTGACAGTTGCATGACAAGTAGGGCAACCCTTCCGGGGAGGCAGACCGTGATGAGGTACTAAACTGAGCAGCATGAACAGAACCACAGAACGTGGTGGGGTGAACAGGACTTGGAGTCCACTTCTGTGTGGTGGGAACACGTGAAGGCCTAAGCAGAGCATGCTGCCACCTGGTCTCCCAACCTCTCCCTAATCTTGGCTGGCAGAAGCACAGGTGGTGGCCAGTCCATTGGATGGGGTGTGGCCAAGGGCATAGATGGAGTGGCAGCTATCCCTGGAGAGGTAGGGCCAAGTGGACCTGCCGGTAGGTTTGGAAGTGGCAGCTGAGAGAGAACCCTGGCAAAGCTGCAGACCTAGGAGCCAGGTGGTGGATGGGAGAAATCAAGAGCTGCTTTGGTGAAATTGAGAATTGCTTGTGAGCAGGTGAAGGTGGTGTTCTGTCAAGGTGGATGGTGATGTCTGCGCAGGGATGGGAAGAAAATGAAGGGATGGGGGGGGGTGCCTGGTCTTGGACATTCAAGCACCTTGAGGGACGTAGGTCAATATTGGGGCAGTGGGAAGATAGGTCTAGGGCTCAGAAGAGGCATGGCTTGGCTAGAGATTTAGGGGCACAGGAATCCGTGTGCCCACCTGGAGAGTATGCAGTAAGAGCTTTGAGGGAAGGGCTCGAGGGGCTCTGAGAGCCTTGAACTCTCCTCATTTAGAGATGCAGCAGTCTAGGAGGCTGGGGTGGTTGGGAGCAGGGAGCATCAGGTTTCCTGGAGAGAAGTGGGAAGGAGGCCAGCGCACTGTCCTGGGCTATTCCTGGGGTAGTGGCAGCAGGGAAGGTGGCAAGTTCTGGTGTGCGTTGGGGTGAGTTGTGGGGTGGCGGGCTCGAGAAAGATGCAGGGTCTACTAATGGTCGTCTGCGGGGTGTGGGAAACACTGGAGTTTGAGAAGGTAGGGGGTGGGGGTAGGCTCTGAACCGTGGGCCCATGCAGTAGGGTGCCCAGCCCTACACTAGGGGGTGCAAAGGAGGGCGATGAGACCCAGGACCCAGTTGCAGGGCCCTTAATGAGGAGCAGGGTGCTGCTTTAGGGCCTCCAAGTTGAGCCACCATGGGCCTTCCCCAGGCCTGGGTGGAGGCAATAAGCTATAGGGCCCAGGACCACTCTGGTGACAGGGCTCAGCCTGGCCAGCAGTTCAGGCCTGGGGTGGGGGTCAGGGTTGGCTCTGCCTTCTGAGCTAAGCTCTCAGAAGGGGCTGTGGGATCATTGATCACACCCCAACCCACATTTACAGGTATGGAAACTGAGGCTTTTTTTCTGTGTGGCACTGTCTTCCATTCATATCTATTCTATTCATTTGTCACTTTGTGTAGGGTTGGGGATGTAGCTCACTAGGCGGGGTGAAGAGCTGGACGCTGGTCTCCTCCATTTCTCATATCCAAGTTGCGGTTTTTCCCTCTTTGAGCATCTGTTGCTCATCAGAAGCCATATCCCTGATTATTCCCCAGCATCTTAATTTTTTAAGAACAGTGTTCAAACATCAGAGTAATGTCTACCTTTCATTTGGTGATCTGACTGGGAGGTGGAGCTTCCTGAACTCTCTCTGATAATTCATGCAGAACAAAGCAAATGAGGATCAGGGCTGAGGGGCTGTGGGCCTCCCCTGCCCTGACGCAGAAGGGCAGAGGCTGGGATGGTCTTTGCAAGGACAGGCATCTACAAAAAAGGCAGCTTGGCTTTCCTGAGACCCTCCTCCAACCCTTCCTTGGAGCCCAGGCCTCTGGAGGGTATGGGAACCCTGATTGTCCAGTGACCTTGGCCAAATGACCCTGTCTGGTCAAGCCCTGGTACTCATGTAAGCTCAGAGCAAGTGAGAGGGGAATGTGTGTCTGACAAGAACCTGTGGATGATGCCATGGAGACTGTTCTTGTCCAAACACAGGCTAGTTAACATGTTACCCCTGAGGGGCTGGGCGGGAGGGAAACTTGCCTTGAGCCTGGTTAGTATTAGTGGGTGGCAGAAAGCACCTCTCAAGATGGGTCAAAAGTCAGAGTTCACTTTTATCCACTGTAGGCTGCTGGGTGAAACTGCTACTTCAAGCAAAGTTGGAAAAAGGTGCATTTTCTACTAGGGACATTAGCCTGGAAAGTGCCAACCACTACCTAGCTGCCAAGTGGCAAGACCATGGCTGGACTCAGGTCACTTGTGACTGGTCTAGTATCCTTTGGTCCAGCCATCCCATGTGCCACCCCCACAGCACCAGCAGAGCAGACCGGGGGTGGGGTGCCCATTCTTCACACCTGCTGCAGTCACCATAGGTGCTGTGCTACCCCTAGTTCAGGATTTGGCCCCTGCAACCATCTCAGGGGCCACTGTGGCCTTTGGTGCCCTCTTCGGCTACCCCCTTCTCCCCCACCAGCCTTGGCACACAGGGCTTCATCCTCCCCAAGATGCTCCCCTCCCTGGAACCTTGGTGGCCTGTGACTGGATGGGTGATATCCAGGCCCCAGGACTGAGCCAGGTGGGAAGGTTGTCAGCTGGTTAGGATTAAGCTCTTCTCTTTGGTATCTGATAGCCAAACCAGAACTTCTGGTTGGATCTTGGAAGGGTGGCAGCAGTGGACCTAGAAGGGTAGTGCCCGCTCCCCCTGTGCCGCAAGTGGGCGCTGAATAGCTAGAAGGGCAGCAGTTCCCAGTGTATAGGGCACCATCAGACTAATCTGGGGCTCTGCTCAGATTAGAGCCACTAACTATGACTCTGGCAGGGTACCCAGTCACTTCAGACTGCAGTGGCCTGTGTGTATGGAGGTGGTAGTGGGGGGCCTTTTAGTGCATAGATCACCCAAGATGCTTGCTGTGTGCACCCCCACACGCAGGGCCCTCTACTCAGAGAACTAGGCTGCTCTACCACTCTGCTTATCAAATTGAACGTCTTTATTAAGTGCCAAGGGTCCAGGCGGGTGCTGCCCCCTACAGCCCCCTCTGCCGAAGCCTGTGCTTGGTGCGCTTCCCAGGAGCCAGAGTCCCCAACAGCCAGGGGCTTGGGGGTGATCCCGTCTCTGTGAGCGGTAGGCCAGCGGGCCCTGGCTCCTGGAGAATAGTGGGGCGTGTGAAGCAGTCTCCTGTCTGTAGTGTGGCCGCTAGTCACTTCACGTGCTCGGCGGCGTGCGAGGAACAGTAATACTTCTTGTGGGCGATAAAGGTGGACAAGCTGCTGAACTTGATGTTGCACAGGCGGCAGTACCTGTGGTTGCCATTGGGCAGGGGGCCCGGTGTCCCTTTGCTGGGGGTTTGGACGCCCTTGTCCAAGTGGGAAGGAGGCGTTGGAGGGGCCGGGGTCGGGCCAGACCTGGGGCTGCTGTCAGGAGGCCCGGCGGGCAGCTCCTGGCCATTGAGGCCGTCGCGGGGGGCGGCGGGCGAGGGAGTCCGGGCCTCCGCGCCGGGGCCAGCCAGGGGTTTGCCCAGCAGCAGGCCGTGCGCCAGGCGCAAGTGCTCGACTAGGTCTCCACAAACCAGGCCGTTCCGGGGGCAGTAGGGGCACACGACAGCAGGGTCTTCGGGGGCGCGCGGACGGCGCGGTGCCGCGGGGCACGAGAACTTCTTGTGCGCCAGGTAGGCCTCGAGGCTGTGGAAGCTCACGCGGCAGGCAGTGCACTCGTGGTAGTCTGCTAGAGCAGGCAGTACAGGCGTGGGGCTGGTCAAAGGCGTGGCGGGAGCCTGGCGCCGCGGCTTTTTGCTCAGGTCGATAGGCCCTTCAGATGGATCAAGCCCACTTCCGCTTCCGGGCCGTGGCGACGGTGAAGCTGGCGGCTCAGGGGCGTGGCCTGACGCCGGTGGGGCGTGACTGGACAGCTCGGGGGCTTGACCCGGCGCCTGCAGGGAGGGGCCTGGGGTCGCAGGGGCGGGGCTGGCCGCCTGCAGCTCGTAGAGCTTGCGGCGCCTGCGCGTGCGCAAAGGCGGCGCTACGGGCGCTGGGGTCCCGGGAGTTCCCGGGGGCGCGGGCCGGCGCGGCGGCGGGTCGTGCCGCGAGGCGCAGTAGTAGCGCTTGTGCACCGTGTAGGTCTCGTGGCGGCTGAAGCGGATGTTGCACGCCTCACACAGCGTCCGGCGGGGGTCGTCGTCCTCGTCGGCCCCACTGCCCGGGCTCTGACTGCCCCCACTGTCGCGGCTGCCCGCCTCGGCTTCGGGTGTGGCCGCATCCACCGCCTGGTCCTCGCGCGCCCCAGAGCCCGGCGACGAGCTTGGCGCGTCGGGCTCGGCTGGCTGCGGGGCAGGCGGTGCGCGCGCCGGGGCGGGGGGTGCCTTGGGCCTGCGAGTGGGGGGCGCATCGTCTGTTGCACGGCGGCCAGAGCAGTAGAGGCGCTTGTGCACGTAGAAGTTGCTGACGTTGTTAAAGGTGATGTCGCACTCGAAGCACGTGGCGCCCTTGGGGGCCCCGGCGAGTAAGCCGGCTGGCGACCCTGCGGCGGCGCCCACCCCTGCCTGTAGCCGGCTGTGCACCAGCTCCGACATCTTGGCCAGTATCTCCGAGGCTGGGGGCGCCGCAGGGAACTGTGGCAGGAAGAGCGCGCCAGGGCCTGGGCTGGAGCCGGGCGTGGGGCTGGGCAGCTCGGTCTTGACCCGGGCCGGCGCGGGGCTGGGCGGTGAGGGTGTCCGCGACGAAGGTGCTGGTGGGGGCCCTGGGTCCACCTCGGGCTCCTCAGCCGCCTCCACCTTGATGCTCCTGGGGACAGCCAGGGCCTCCCCGCTGCCCCCGTTCTGGGAGGCTGCTCTGGCCTCTCCGTTGGTGGCTTCCGCCAGGGCTTTCCTGTCCAGTCCTGGTGATGGGGTGGGTGCCAGGCCCAGTTCTGCGGAGGCCAGGGGGCCGTGCAGGGCTGTGTGCTGCTGGAAGCTGGCCAGACTGTCTGCAGGGAGACCCCAGGGGCCACACTTCAGGGTTGGTGCAGGACCTGCCTGGGCCAGACCTGAAGAGGGGGCAGGGTGGGAAGGGAGAGCTGGGCGGGGCAGAGGTGGTGGAGGGCCAAGGCCAATGGAAACCCCACTATCTCATGGACCACCCCTCCCAAGTCCTGGTGGGGCCTAGGCTCACCTGAGGGGTGCTTGACTGCCGGGTGGCCGGCCCCTGACGAGTAGATCTCAGACTTGGAGCCTGGCTGGCAACCATGTGGTTGGTCACCAGGTGGCTGTAGAGGATATCCCTTGTGGTGGAGATGAAGCCACAGCTGTGGCAGACACCTGCAGAGGGGCTGTGGTGTCAGGTCCCTGGAGTGGGTGGGCTCCACAGACACCCCTGACCCTCCCCCGTCCCTTTCCCAGCCTGCCTACCGCTCAGCGTGTCGGTGTCGTGTGCTTGAGGTGCCGCTCGCAGTTGGCCTTGGTGGTGAAGGCCGACAGGCAGATGAGACACACGAAGGGGCGCTCGCCTGGAACATAGGGCCCAGTGAGGGGCCGTGACATCGGCCATGTGTGGAGGGCTCTTCAAGCCTCCCAGGACCCCGGCCCGGGCCCAGCCCCGAGCTGACCATCCAGACAGCCACAGGTGGGCTGCATGCCCTGGGAGCTGTGGGAGGCTTGCGATGTGGAGGGAATACCACTGGTGCATCTGTGGCCTGGGCACAGTGGGTACCCACACGCTATCGTAGAGCAGTCTAGGGGCCTGGGGGGCGTGGGGCCTCACCACTGTGGCTGCGCATGTGGATCTCCAGGGAGCTGGCGCTAGGGCAGCTTTTGCGGCACTGGGGGAAGGGGCAGATGCGCTCGTTGGGGTATGGCTCCTTGGGCTTCTCATCCGTGATGGTTGTGGCAGGGGAGCTGGCGCTTTGGCGACTGGCGCAGTAGTACAAGAGGTGAGCTTGCAGATTCCGCTCACTGCGGTACCAAATGCCACAGTCCTTGCAGGGGAAGACGTCTTCTGTGGGGGTGAGAGGTGGGTGAAGCCTGATGGGACACCATGGTAGCAGAGGGGGTCCAACTGCGACCCAGGGCAAGGGCAGTGGACTCTGCCCAGGCTGCCCCGGGATCCTCCTGTTCTGAGCAGTGAGGTTTGTGACCTGACCCCCCACATTACTGTTGCCTGTTCTCATTTCTCTTTACAACCCAGGGTGCTCCATGTTATCAAACAAAACAAAAAACAAAACAAAACAAACTTTCTATGGATCTCTAGGATACTGTGGGACCATGTGCATGGGGACTCTGAGTATCCCCCAGGAGGGCCTCTGTGCTGCCTCCCAACAGTGAGCCCCATAAGGAGATGCTGTGGCCTCATGGTGTGGTCATGGGAGGAGCATGGACATACTAGTGGACATCTACAGGAGTGGGACTGTGTCAGGGATGTGGCTGTGTCAGCAACTTGGTGGGGGTGACCATTTACAAGTGAAGAAGGTGGGTGAGTGTGTGCAGGTGCATGTGTACTGGCTAGGGGGCCCTGAGGGATGGTGTGGACCCAGATACTTGTGGAGGGCAAAACAGTAGTGTGCGTGCACATGTGAACAGGTGTGTGAGTGGCCAGGTACACAGGGACCATGCACGTGAATCCCCAAGCACCTTAGGCACAAGGATGAGAGTCGAGCATGACTCCGGGTGGCTTCTGGGGTAGGAGTGGACAGGGGGTGAGACCAGGAGCTGCAAGGAAGAGCCCTTCCTCTCTCCTGTTTCACCACCCCCCCGACACCTGGTTCATTCCACATCAGTCACCGACTGAGTGGTCACGTTCCTGAATCTACCAAATTTATCCCAAATGGGCTGCCTCTAATTTTTCTCTTTATAGGAGTTTGGATTGCAGGGGTGATTTTGCCAGCAGGTGACGATTTCTCTGATGGGTGCTTCACCAGTTCTCTGGTTCTCAATGTGTGTTTATAGCAGAATTTAAAGGAATGTTCTGTTAGTCTCTTCCCCTGCTCTGTGGTGGCCAGCCACCCCTTGGCTGAAGACAGCCAGGGAGGGCTTGTTCTGCATCTTGACCTTGAGGTGGAACAAGGGGCCCTGGGGTTCTTCATCTGACTTTTAGGCCATGGAATTTACAGACCGGTGTCCAATCTGGTTTCTACTTCTGCAGGTTAGGGTATGTTTCTCAGCCTGGCTTCTCTAATGTTTGTTCTGGGTCCACAGTCATTGCAGAGGTGCTTCTCCTCCACCCAGGAGGCTGCCAGGCTCCCACTTTCCCCTTCTTTTAAGGAATTTAATACCTATCTCCTTGGGAGAGGTGGCTGCCCAGCATGTCCTCCATACTTGCAGTTTTTCTGGTGACTTTTCTGGCTCTGTTCCCTTCCTACTTGTGCCGTTTTCCTCTGCTTTTCAAGTTCCCTTTCATGGGGGGCCCTCAAGGCAGCTCTATTTTCTGTCAGCTGGGGGTGTGAGCTGAGATGGGGACTTGAGGCTACTGGTGGTTTTTAAATATTTATTTAGTGTGTGTGTGTGTGTGTGTGTGTGTGTGTGTGTGTGTGTGTGTGTGTGTGTATGTATGTATCTGCAAAGTCAGTGCTGAGGACTGTGCTACTGGAGCCTCAGAGGCACATTCAAGCCCCAGACAGTGACCCAGAGCTGACCATGGGTCAGTCTTGGATGGGCAAAGCCCAGGTAACCTCGAAGCTGGAATCACGATTACTCTTATTTCACAGGTGAGAAACAGCCCCAGAGTGGTGAAGTCTCAAGAACTGGACCGACTGGGTCTGATGGATGCCGGGTGCTCGAGCTCTTAAGGCCCTTTTGGACCACCAGTTGAAGAAGTCTGTGCAAAGGGCTGGGGTGGGGTTTGGAGATTTAAACAAGATGGCTTCTCAAATGAAATGCTCCTGGGACACTGCTGCTTGGGGGATAGGTACGGACACCAAAACCTGAGGCTAGAGGAGAGGAGACCAGGGCCCGGAGGTGGCTGAGCCTGGGCTGGCTCGAGATGGCAAGCCCAACACCTAGGGCTTCCTGTACCCCCATTGGTGTAGCCCACATGGAGGAGTGGGAAGATGGCCTCCACGCTGAGGACTCGACTGACCCCTGCATACTACCGTGTCATGCTAGAGGCCATTCCCTGAGTTGGGTCCGTCAGGCACTCTGTGGCTGTACCTCCCTGCCCTAGTGAGGTGGTGTCTCTGGCCTCTCATGTCCACACAGGACCTGTTTGCTTGGTGCTGCCCTCTCAGCCCTGCTGCAGGACCCACATTCTCCCTGGGGCAGTGGCCTTGCCCTGTCTGGCCTAGCCCCATTACTCAGGCTTTGGGGTTAGACCTCACAGCTTGTTCTCTCGACCCTGGTGTTACCACTTTCTCTCCCCAGGTCATTTCTACCAGCATACAAACACCAGGATTACTCAGTTTGAGCAATGCAGGCCATGTCCCCTCAAACAGGCTCTTCCTTTGTTCTCTGTAAAAGCTTCCTCCCTGCTATGCTACGATGGTTTTGGTCAAGACCTCAGAGACCTCACTCTTGCCCAGGCCAGCAGTCACCTCTCTGCCTTGGTCTCACCAGTCAAGAGACAGCAGACATGAATGCCCTTGGTAGAATCCCCCAACTAGTGTCCCTACGTCCTGTCTCTTTTGTGGGGACGGGGTTGGGGTGGGGAGGCAGGGCTCATCCTGTGCCAGAGTTCCCCATGGTGCTTTTGGGGCTCTGACCAAGCCCTGAGCCCCAGCATGCATCCCTCAGCTGTCTGAGGGTCATGATGCTCAGAGCTCTCCTCCCTGACTCCCCTGCCAGTGATGGTGCCAGACATCCACCCAGACAGCCACATCAAAGCCCCCGCCTCGCGCTTGCTGCTACCTCCTCACCCAGCCTGACTGCCCCGGCAGTTCCCTGTGGGCTCTGATGTCCCATATGGCTCTGCCTCAGCTGCCTCCACCTGTTTCAAGTCATCACCTTTGACTTGCTCAAAAAGGTCACTTTCTTCTAATTTTGCAACCCACAGCTGCCATCCAACAACCAGGTAATTTCAAAACCAAATCGGGTCATACCTTTTGCAGCTTAAAGCCTCTAGTGAGGCCTTGTTGCTCTGAGAAGAAATCCTGTCTTTGCCTGGAACCACCCTCAGAGAAATTTATCCCCTGTATGCTCACCATACTGCCAGGCTCCAGCCACACTGACCACCTTCTGGGCCTTAGCCCTGCGGGCAACCACTAAACTGCTCTTTCCTGGTATGCAGGTCTTAGCCTGTTATCTGAGTGGCTTTTCCACTCCAATTAAAGTAGCCCCGCCACTGTCTGACCACATCAATTTTCCTTTATGGACTTGCCTGCTCCTGCTGCCCCATCTCCAAGTAAGGCCATTTCTCTGGAGTGGTGGTGCCCTCGGGGTGGGTCAGCAACCCTAGTACCTCCACTTCTTGTTCGGTGTGGATGTTAGAGAGTATTTGTGGAATGAGCGAATCCTATTTAATTCTCAGAACAACCTTATAAGGCTTAATGTGTCCTGGGAGAAATGAGGGACAGTTTCCCTCTTCAGGTATACTCGACAGGTGCCTTCGCCCCCAGGGCACACTTGGCTGTTAAAACTGAGTGTGGGGGTAGTACCAGCACCTAGTGGTCAGTGCTGGGGGCGTGCTACTTCCCTGGGTGCATCTATCTGTCAGCGGAGACTGAGAAACATGCTCTGCTCCAAAAGGGGAGGCACAGGCTCAGGTTTGTGCTTGCCTGCTGGGCCTTTCCTAGTATAAGAGACCTGGGGACCCTGCTGCCTCTGTGTTTGAGCTAGGTGCATGCTACTGCCCTGCCTCCCTTTGGCCTGTCAGGGCTGCCCCATCACTATGCGTAAGCCAACCACGTTGCTCTCATGCACTAGCCACAGCCTGGAGCTTCCCACCCCCACCTGGCACCCCACTTTTAAGCTCCTCTGCTCAGATCCTAGTGGTCACAGATCTCTGCAGATCCTGAGCTCCTGGGTACCACCTGCAGCGCTATATCCCGGGGAATGTGCTGTCTTCCCTGCCATGCAGTTGGGGTAGCATGAGGGTGTACTTACTGTTGATGATTGCTGTAGCTAGGATAGATGCCATGCCAGCCTGCTGGGGCAGGAGCTGGATGTCAGTGTGTGAGGGGGCCAGGCACTCAGGCTCTGCTGGCTCCTTCTTCACAGGGTGGCTGGGGGTGCTGTGAGGCTCAGCTGAGAGGAGCACGCTCAGTAGTCCACCCGCTGGCACCGGCTTGGTAAGCCTGCACCAGAGGGCTTCATCTGCAGGGGTAAGAGCACCTGTGATAGGAGGGCCAGGAGCCCTGGGCCCACCACCCTGCTCTGCCAAGACTCTGCCCACCTTATCCTCGTGAGCCCCTCATCTTAGAGATCAGTATTTTGAAGCCTGGGGTGGGGGATGGAGCCAAGGCCACATGCAGGTCATAGCTGGGCTGGCTGTTTTCCACAAGCTCTCTTGCCTCTCTGGGGTGACTAGATGGTCCCCCAGGCCTGCCTGTACCTTGAACCTCCCTGCCCTGAGCTATGGAGTGGGAGTGCCCCGAGGGTGACTAGAACAGCTGTCTCATTTGCAGGGGAGAGGTGGTATGTGGGACAGGTGGCAGAGCACCTGGGGAGGGCCTAGTAGCTGCTGGGCAAGGTCCTAGACCAGCCTCCTGCTCCATTCAACTCTGCTACTTCACTGTTCCCTTGGCAGCCTGCAGGGGGCAGCCTTGGCCAACAGGACCCCAGTGAGGTGCCCAACCATGCGTGTGGAGCACTAGGCCACTCAGCTGCAAGAACCTTTTTCCTGCCTGAGCAGACACAGGTGGCTGGAGCCCTGCTGCCCAGGCTAGCAGGAGGGGCAGGCCAGCCAGGTAGTGCTAACTGGCTCATGTCCTGGCTGGATGTACAAACTCAAAGTTGACCACTTGCTGCCAACACCAGGCTCTCCAGTGCCTTACAGTTGCTCTGGGTCCTTAGAGTACCCTTTGGTGGGGAGGACGGGCCAGGGTTCTTCACCCTGGCGGAGGGTTAAACTGAGGCACACAGGGTGAAGTGCTGGCCCAGGTGCACAGAGTGGATAGTAGGGTAGGATGGAACGGCCAGTCCCCAGATGCTGAACCCAGCAACACCTTGGCAGCTCCCAGGTGGGTAGAGGCCAAGTCGAGGAGCTGGTCACAGGGCTGCTGCCTGCCCCGAGTGGCCTTTGGCTCTGTCTGGAAATGAGAACCACTCTCAGGATGGAACTTCACTTTTACTGAGGACATTTGGCTGAACATGCTATGTGCTCAGGAGGGTGGTGGGTGTGACACCACCAGAACATTTTAGCAAAGTGAAGCCCCCCACAGGGGATGAGGGTCCCCTGTGGTCGGTGGGTACACAGCCCTCCCAGGTGACCATGTGGCAAATGGCCTTCACTTAGAAGTTGTCACGTGTGTCTGTCCACACACCTTTTCCTGGGACCCAAACCTCCTTATCTGTAACAGGGCCCTCATCACCCTGACACCCTAACCCTTACACATAAGGCCACCAAGGCAGGCAGGGCTGCAGTGATGGAGACAGGTCCTTTCATTTTTGTGGCCTGAACTCTGAAGTGAGAAAGCAAGAGGCGAGGACACCTCTCCTGCTCTCCCTCCCCCTGCCCAGGCCCTCCCTCCTGGGTCCCTTCTTGCGGAAGGTGCAGGGAGGCAGGAGGGACACAGGAAGGAAGCCGGACAGAAGCTCTTGGGCCATGAGCCCTTGTGCTTGATCAAACTCTTTCCTCAACATCACAAAGAAATGGAGGCCCCAGAAGGTGAGGGGACTTAAGCCCCACAGCTAGGTTTGGACACAGCCCTCCTGAATGTTCCTGGAGTGGGCCAGACTGCACATGCCCTGGCCCAGTCGGCACCTGTAGCTGGGCCTGCTGGCCTCCCTGGCCTGGGTTCTTCCACTGCCCCAGCGATCTCCCAGAAGCTCTGAGAGTTGTCTCAGCTTCCTGAGACCCCGCTTCCCCACCCCCAGGCAGGCATCTGTCCTGCCCCAGATGGTCGTTAATTGGGGTACTGAGTACAGTGGTGCCAACCCCTCAGCCTGGCTCAGAGCAGTCTGGTTTCCCTTTAAGGGCCAGCCAAAGGACCGCCACCTTCCGGAAGGCTGAGAGGGAAGTGCCAGATACCAACCCTTCCTGTGGATCTCCGCATTGGCTTCGGCCTCCGTCAGGGCACAGGGCAGTGTCCTCAGCCAGCAGGCCTCATCCTCCAGCAGCAGGGTCAGGGCTGGGCTCTGGGGAACAGAAAGTGGGCATCAGCAAGGACACAGAATGGAGAGAGCCCAGCCAGGGACTCTCTACAGGGAGTGTAGGGGAAAGCCTGAGACTGCCTGGTGGGGTGGCTGGGCCAGGCTACGGGAATGCTACTCATCAAGTGCTGAGCTCATAACACATTTTAGGGATATGGCGCTGGAAACAGGCCCAAAGAAGTCAAGCAACATACTGATGGTTACACAGTCAGCCAATGGCAGAGGGTATCACTCCCAGACCCGCGTTCTGTCCTTACCACACCCCCAACCTGGCAGGCCACTGGGAGCTATGGCACATTCCGTGGGTGCATGGGGCTGTACCAGGTACAGGCTCTTCCCACATGAGCACCCAGGGGCCTCTAAAGTGAGCTCTGTGGCCTGAGGCTAAGATTGGCTCAGAGAAGATAGCATCTCCTGGAGAGGGTCCTCTGTCTTTTCTGACAGTGGGCTCCCTCCCTGTTGCAGGGCACGTGGTAGGCCCACCTTTGTCCTGACCATTCCTTAGGCCAGGACATGGAGGACACTAGAAGAGCGCCAGTAGCTTTTTGCTGAGGTCTCCAGGCAGCCTGATGTCCCCATGCTGAGGCTGGCTCAGCACCTGGTCTCCTCCCTGTGGCCCCCAGATACGAGCCCCTTGCCCACCCGGCCTTGCTGCCAGCCTGGAGAGTAAGCAGTGTCCTTCTCTCATCCCACAGGTGAGGAAACTGAGGCATGGGGAGGGAAGGGAAGAGGGGGACAGTCTGAGCCAGCATCTGGCTCAGCCATGCTCTCTCCCCAGATGGGTCTGCCTGTTGGCCTTTGTAGCACCTGGAAGAAAAGAGCATTCTGGGTTAGGCCCTGAGGGCTGGGCCTTGGATGGGAGTGGCCTGATTTCCAGCACCCTGCAAAGCAGAGGAAACACATGTCCCCTGCCCCAGTGCAGTCTGGTGTCAGGAGATGGCTGGGTGGCATGGGCTACCTACGGCCCCACTCTGTGGCCCAGCCCCTGACATAGTGCAGACCCATGGTGGCTGGCAGGCAGAGCAGAAACCTGGCCCTCTCTGCCTGAGACTGGGGTGACCTGCTGCCACCTCTCGGGCCTCAGCCCCATCACTGGACCCTGGTTCCGGGCAGCTCTGCCCGGAGGTCCCAAGCTCAGCCACTGAGTCTCGTATAGAAAGGTGTGGTGCACGTCAACATTTGAGTATTTTTGTTTTATACCTTTTACTTAGACAGGGGTGGTTTTGTGTACCCTAGGGCTTCACATGGCAGTTGGTGGGGATGCTGCCATGGTGGGACGGCCAGAATAGGTGATGGCACGTGGGGCATCCTCTGATGGGTTCCAGGCACCTCTCTGCCAGGTCTGAGCCCACAGCACTTTCCTGGGCTTTGCCCATGCACAGCATAGGGGCTCCAGACCTGGGCATCAGGGTCCAGTTCAGGCCTGACATCCCTTACTGTGACCTTGGCAGGGTAGCACCTTGGCCCACCCTCTGACCACCTCTGTGTTTTCTCCCTATCTGGTGGCAGACTCAGGGACCCAGTAAGATCAGGCCAGTGTGCTGAACACTCCTGGTAACAACTCCCAGCCAGGTTAGTACAGCCTGGCTCAGTCATGGAATGGGCGAGCAGAGGATAGCTGGCCAGTGCGTCAGGAAGAGCCCTGCTGTCCAGCACCACGAGGCCCTCCTCGGAGCTTCAGCCCAAGCCTGCGTGCTCACTCTGGAGCCTTCCTGGTCCTACCAACTGCTTGCAGGACGGGTCACATCCATGACTCTGTGACTCAGTTTCCCCCAGGGCATTGGGAAGAAGCAAAATGTGTGAAGCCCTCTTTTGGAACAGTGCCCTCTGGTATGTGACCAGCACATGACAAACGAGACCCTACCATCCTTGCTTCCACATTCCCTTTGGCCAGCAGGACACACCAGGCAGGCACTTGCCTTTGGGCCCAGGAGGCTGGCAGCCACTGAAGCACCAGCCAGCAATCACCAAATGTCAACTTGGGGTGGGGATCTCTACCAAGGAGCTCACTTTGGGGCAGGCTGGTGTGAGGCAGCTCCCTGCTTTTAAAAGACACTGGTGATTCTAACACTGAAGAGTAGGGCACTGGAGCTGGGTGCCAGCTGGGGGTCCCCACTAGCTGGGAGTTCTGTGGAGACCACAGTGGGAGGCAGGCCTGAGGCAAAGTGGAATGGGTGGGGCTGGCGCAGTGGTGGGTGAACCAGCGGGGCCAGCAGCTAGCAGCAAGGCGGAAGCTGGGGCCTCCCCAAGTCTCTAATGAATATTAATGAGTGGAGGAGAGTGAAAAAATTAATCTGCCTGATCCTCTGATGGGTGCTGCGGTAACGATATGAAATCTAATTATTCGTCCCAATATTTCTAAACCCTCAAACTGAGACTGACAGCCTCCCCGTCGGTTTAATGCTTATCACTCTCAGGAGCGCGTGTTCGCAGCATGATAAAAACCCCCGCGCCCAGCTTTGCTGACGCTGCAGAACCCCTAATTTTCTGTGTATGTTCCAAGCAGATGGAAGGCAGGGGCGCCATGTCCCTGGCCAGCTCTGTGCCTTCTGCTTGGAGAAGCCCATCCCTGTGTCCTGAAGGGTACTGAGCACCCAAGCTTGGTAGCTGCCCTGGCCGGGCTGGGTGATGGCCCTGTCTTTGAGGGCAGGTGAGGAGGGAGGGGATGAAGCGGTCTGGGGGGCTTCTGTTCTGCACCCTGCACCTGACTCCCGGGAGGAAATGGGCTGGGAGATTCAGGGCTTTATGGCTGACCTTCACCCCTAGATTCCCTCAACCCTCAACACTGGGAGTAGGACAGAGCTGGCTCCTCACTTAAATGGGGAAGGCTCGAGATGGGGGGGACAGCTATCTGAATGGCAGTGCATGCCTTCACTTGGCTCATAGGGGTACAGGGTCCACCGCGCCTGGCTCTTGGGGAGCAGAGCCCAACTCAGCCCAGCCTGCTCTCGCCCCCACCATCCACCCCAGGCAGCCAGCCCCTCGCCCTGTACCAAGCAGCCCACAGGCCACCTCCCCGCCCCCAGGAGTACGTTGTGTGAGGAGCAGATTTGTCTCATTTTCCCTTTTAAAGGGGCTGACACCATATAGGGCTGCCCCATTACTCATTATTTTTTCTTTTTTTTCCCCCTATTTTCTCCCCAATTCTCAGCAGCCCAGGAACAGGAGCCCTTTTCTCTGGTGGTGAAGGCACTGGCTGAGGCAGGTCCCCTTCCTGGCCTGCCCTGCCTGTGGGCAGCAGGGTGTAAACGGGAAGGGGCCATTTATTCATAACTCCCCCTACCCCTCCTGCCAAAACAAGAAGAGCCCTGGGTGCCACCAGCAGCCTTCCCTCTGTGGGTACCCCAGTCTTGGTGCCTAGTCTGGGTTCAGCTCACCCTGGACAGGCCCTGTCCAGAGTTAGTGAGAAGCCCTGCCCATAGCCCCTTGGGGTTCCTGGCCCCTCCCTCCTGGCTCCAGGCCAGCCCCACCCAGCTCCTGGATAACGGGCAGCCACTTTAAATTCTCTGGGTGCATCTGAGAACGTTCCTTGTTTCCCCAACAAAGAGGTCAGTGTCTGGATTCTGTGCCCACTGATAACCATCAGAAACTCTATCTCTGCCGCATCCGCTGTGACAACTTTATCTAAGGCTGTTCCCAAACCTGGTGGTGCTTCTCTTAAAGCTGAGTCGAGGGGAGGTGGGGTATCTGTTCTGGGGGAGGGTGGCCCAGCATAGGGAGCAGACAGCCCTGCAGAAGGTTAATGGGGCCACCAGGCCTCCCCCCAGGTCATCACCAGCAGGTTTGTGGCAGGGCAGGGCTGGGGCAGGCGGGGAGGGCTCTGACTAGACCCTCCTCTCTGTCCTTCAGCCAGTCCTGAGAAACCACGCCCTCCGCCCCCCCCCCCCCCGCCCGGCAACGGCCTTTCAGTCCCTGGGCCCCTTTTATCTCTCCCAGACCCTGTGAAGAACCCATTTCACAAGCAAAGAGACTGAGGCCCACAGAGGTGAATGGTGCTCAAGGCCATCGGAGGTGGCCATGTGCACACAGGACTAGAACCTAGGTCTGCATGATCTCCACGACATCACTGCAGACTTTTCTTTCATTCATTCATTTGACAAACAGTCTCCAAGAGCCTGCTTTGTGCCAGGTGTGGGGTCACTGTGAACAGAACGTGCAGTCCCTGATGTCCTGGTGTGGACGCTGGAGTAGAGAGGCAAAAGCAAGCTCTGGAGGCTGGAGGGGAAAGTGCAGGAGGAACAGGGACGGACTGAGAGGGGCCGAGGCTTGGCGGGTGCGGGTGCAGGGTGCAGGCCACTGTAGTCAGGGCAGATGGGGTGAGGCCTGGAAGGGTAAAAAGGGGAGTTGTGTGGACGTCAGGCAAGAGGGGACATCGGGGGGAGGGACAGCGGAGGAAGAGAAAATAGCGGGGAGGGGATGGCATAGGGAAGAGCCATGTGACTCCCAGGCATTTTCCTCCGGGTGGCCCTAGAGCTCAGCGAGGGAGCCAGCCATCTGGGTGGGCCGGGTGCCCTGGCCCCAGAGGAGGGGTGGCCAGGGCTGAGGAGAAGAG
Source organism: Eonycteris spelaea (assembly GCA_003508835.1). Lineage (NCBI taxonomy): Eukaryota > Metazoa > Chordata > Mammalia > Chiroptera > Pteropodidae > Eonycteris > Eonycteris spelaea. Next base: position 3,030,514 of record PUFA01000139.1, read on the forward strand.
GTGTCTCCCAGCCCTTAGCATGAGTCTTTCCTATGTGGCGGGAGGGGTCCTGAGTCCCTGAGACCAGCTGAATTCTCCTGGCCAGTCTAGGTTGACTCTGTAGCCTGTGTCCCTTCATGCTCACGGCCTCTCTCACTCCCTGCCACAGTTCCCCCAACTCCCACAACTTCAGAAGGGAAACTGAGGCATGGAGAGGAGGGGTGTCAGGGACCCAGGAAGGCCAGCAGCAGGTCTCCTGTTTGGGGCTTGTCTCTAGAAGGGTACCCCATGCCGTACTCTTCCTTATGGTGGGGCTCCAGAGGAGCCCAGACTTGACCATCCCCTCAGGCGCTGCCCCATGCAGGGCCAGGGGCCAACCTGGCCAGGCCCTAGCTTCGCTACTTGCTAGTTCTGTGGAGTGGGCTGAGTGTGGCCCTCGAAGATACGTCCACCTGCATGCAGCCTGAATGCAACCTTGTTTGAAAAAAGAATCTTTGCAGATGTGAAAATAAGGATAATCCAGATGAATGATTATCCAGGTGGGTCCTGAGGAGACAAGTGTCCTTAAGAGAGAAGAGACAGGGAAAAGAAGAGGCAGAGGTGGGACTGATATGTCTCTAAGCCAAGGAACTCTAAGGATCACCAGCAGCCACCAGAAGCTGGAGAGAATATAGTTCTGCTTAAGATACCCAGTTTGTGGTACTTTGTTACAGCAGCCACAGGAAACTCTTACATTCTGGGGAACCTCTCTGAGCCTCAGTTTCCCCATCTGTATAATAGGGCTATCGGAACAGCTACCTTATGGTTGAGGTGAGTCAACAGTGTCAGCCTAAAACTCTAGCCTGGGGCCTGCTGGGGAATGACCACCTTAGTCCTAGTGAACTGTTGGCATCCCCAGCTCTGGGCCAGGCTACACCCCAAGAATATGGGAGGGGGAAGGGAGCATAGCTTCAGGGCATTTCCTATGGGGTCCCATGGGGCTTCTGGGTCCACTGGACAGAGGACAATGGGCTGGAATGGTTGGGAGAGGCTCCCGGAAGCACAAGGGACATGGAGAGGGCCATAGGGCTGCTAAGTAAGGGGGCAGTGCTGGGGCAGGGACGTGGGCAGGAATGGCTGGCAGGCCAGCTCCAGCACTGTTCTGCTATATCCGGGCCTTAGTGGGCAGCAACCACCTGCTGTCGGGGTGTTTTACAACATGTCATGTGTCACTGACTCTCACTTTCCAGGTAGGAGCACTGAGGCTGGACAGCTGCAGCCAGCAGCAGGGTGACCCACTGCACCCAGGGCTGTGACATGGAACACTTGAAAACACGTGAGCAGGTGAGCAAAGCAGGATGTAGGGTGGCTTGCAGTGCATCCCCATCTGGATAAAGAAAGAACTCACAGCACACCACACGTGGGCTGGGTGCCCCAGAAGTCAGTGCAGTGACAGGCTGGGGGTGGGGAGGGGGGTGCCTTCCCTTGCATACCCTGTCCCTTATGACCTATTACACATAGACATAAATGAGAATCAAAGAGGAGAAAGAAACATCACTAGGAGTGTACCTGGCATCCAGCCTCAGGCCTCCTCTGGCCCCTGGCCAGGGCTTGCCCTGCTGTGAGGTTTGGCTCTATTATGGTAGTGACACTTGATGCCAGCATTCAGGGCTTCCTACATGGAGGGATGCTAAGAGCCTTGGGAAGCTACGCCCCAAGTGTCCCAGCCCCATTTCCCTTTCCGGGTGAGGGGCCAAGGAGGCCCATCCAATGGACTCTCTACACCGATCCCTGGGAAAAGACTCACCTGGGGCCACAAGGCTGGTCAGAGCCTAGGAGGTCCAATCTCAACCTCTCAGGTAGGGTTTTTCTCCACTGAACTGGTTGCCCTGCTTGGCAGCCATGGGCCCCTCCCAGGTCTCATTGATATTATGATGGCCTTATGGCTAAAGTAAATAAGTCCTGTGGAGTCAAATGGCCGAGCCAGCATGGGCCAAGCTAGGGTGAAAGAGCTCATTTGTTCATTCATTCATTCATTCATTCACCCATTCATTTTTTCATCCATCCACCATACATTTATGTACCCATTCACCATTCATCCACCCACCTTCCATCCAATCATTTATCCACCCAACCAACCATCCATCCATCCATCCATCCATCTATCCGTCCATCCTGAACATTTCTTTTGTATCTGACTGCAAGTTTTTGAGCTAGCTGGGTCTCTAAGCCCTGGTTTCCAATAGTGGAGGTTGCTACATCAGGGAGGGACTTTCCAAAGGTCATACAGCAGGTTGCTGCCGGAACCAACTCTTGACCCCCCACTAGGCTCTGTGCCCTCTGTGTCCTTCCTGGGGCTCCCATCCACAAACATCCAGCCACCTTGACCCCACTCCTGCCTATGAGTGTTCTCCCCCTCCCCCAAGGAGACCAGCAGGAAAAGGTGGCCATACCCCATCCGTGCCTCTCCCCCTCCTCCCTCTCCAAAGAGTGAAGACAAACGCCTGGCTGGTGATAGGATGATCTGGGGCAGGAGGTGTGTGGGGGAGAGAACTGGGACCCATCAGCTGAGCTCGATAAGGGGCCCGCTGAAATGTTAGCAAAAATATTTAGACAATAAATGAAGTATCAGAAAGGCACGCATATCTTTAAGAAATCAATCATCTTGTTCGTGTGTCTGGACATTTGGCGCCAAGGCAGAGATAGCGCCTGCTGGGGAGATAAGGGTTAATCAAGGATTTAATTCTGCAAGAGATAAAACTGCAGGGAAGAGCAGGCGAGGCTCCTTCCTCCCTGGGCTCCTCCACAAGCGCCTCAAAGGCCTCTGGCTTCTCTGGTGCTGGCTCCCTTGTTCCCCTTGGACATTATCTCTCTGCCTGGAGAGGGTTTCCAGCCTCGTGCCAAGTCTCCCCAGAATGACCTGTGCCCCAGGCCCAAGGAGGACAAAACTCCCAGAGAGGAGGCTGCAGATGGGAAGGGAGGGCAAAGTGGGGACATGGCTGGGATCCTGGGGCTAGTGAGGGTGTCTCCGGCCCCTCAGCCCTGTCCTTTTAGAGCCTGCAGGGGTCTCTGGGGTTGGGTGGACATGGGTTCCAATTCTCCCTCTGCTATTCGATTCGATGACTTTGGAAAGTCACTTAACCTCTTGAAGTCTCGGTTTCCTCATGTGTAGATTAGGGACAATGATCCTTGACGCACGGTGGAGGGAGGAAGAAAAGAGAGGCTGTAACGGTGGGCGCATAGTATGGTGTCGGGAGAGAGTCTGGATACTCAGAACATGCTGAGACGCCCCGTCCTCAGGCACCCTGCCTTTGTCGTGTCACTGCTCACAGGTTTTCTTGACACTTTGAGGGTTCAGAGATAAGAATCGAAGAGCTCCCAGCTTACCTACTCCTCCTTCCAACTATTAACTGTGCTCCCAACAGCCTAGCCTCTGACGACTCATCTGCTGCTTGAATGCCTCCAGGGACGGGAAGTTCATGGCCTTCAGAGACTGCTCTAAACACTACAGCCTCCATCCCATAGTGGAGCCAAAATCAGGTTCCTTCTATGAAGCCAAAATCTACCCTGGAGCTTCCACTGTTTCCTCTCTGCTTGGGGCCACAGGACAAAAGGGTCATCCCTGCTACAGGGCTGCTGGCTCTAGTGCCTGCTGAGCCCTATCCTGTGGTGGGCACCATGTGTGGATCACCTTTCCTTTAACCTGCCCAGCTGCTCTGGGAGGCAGGCATTCTGCCAGCTTCCCCCCACACTGCAGCTCCTCTGTGGGTAGGCTGGAAGGTCTGTAAGCTCAGGACTCAAGGATACTTTAGAGCTTCCTTGTTTCCTCCAAAGGCTGACAAAAAAGTAGCTTAGAGAGGTTGGTGGCCTGCCTGGGGACACACAGCAAAACAGCCATGAGGTAGGAGACCCCAGGATCTGGACCCTGTGCTATGGGGGCCACTCAGCCATGAAGGTGGGTGCCCTCTGTCCTGGGCCAGCGTCCCATTCACTCGACGAGCAGTCTGGGCAAGCACCTGCCCTCTGACCCTGGCTGCTCAGTTATATGATAGGCAGTTTGGTGGCCCAGGGGACCTAAGCTGGGTTGTACACTTGGACCCTGGGAGATCTCCAATATCTTAAGGCCCAGGCCCAAGCCTAGAGATGCTGACGCAATGTGACCCACAGCTCAGATTTGTCACCCACAGGAGTGAGTCAGGGCTATGAGTGCTGGTCCAAGGGTCTACAGCTGGCTCTGACTGTGATCCTCATCAGCCCTCAGACATTACTGGAGGACAAGTTCCTGGGGCTCTGGTTTCTGTGACTGAGAAATGAGGGCCCTAACTGCTAGGTTGGAGCTAGTTAGGGCTATCAGGGTGGCACTTGGCCCCCAGGTGCCAGTGTTGAGGGGGGAGCCCCACCCACACAAACCCATTCTTCCTGCTGACTATATGGAAGCTGACTGGAGGCCTATACCTGGGGACTTGAGACCAGGAGACCCAGCACCATGGGGCACCCACCAGCCAGTGTGTACCCTGGACCAAGCCACACCTGAATGCCACATCAGAAATCAAAAAGGTCATGGCTGTACCTGCACATTTGGAGTGCCTGAGCCTGGGCTTGAAAGGACCAACCTGGGTACCGACTGGCCTCCAAGGCAAGGGCCGTTAGGACTAGGAGGTGTTTCCTGAACACTCATCATGCACAGGCCCCTCCCAGTTTCCATCATACTATATGCTGCCCATTCTGCTGCTCAAGCTTACTCATTTCCCATAATTGATGCCCTAGCCACAAGCCAGGTCCAGACTCACCATCTGGCTCTTTATTGCTTCCTCACATTGAAAGCCCTTCTCCTTGGCTTCACCAACTTCTCATCCATTAAGGGCCCACTTAAAAACCCCTCTTCCAGGAAGCCCTCCCTATTTCACCCAAGGTTCTATGGCCCCCCACTATCTCCTCTAGGAAGCCTTCGCTGTGCTGCCAGCCCTCCTGGTCTCAACACTCACATCTCCCGCGAAGTGGTGGGAGCTCCTGGGCTAGAATCTAACCCATGCCTGACTCAGGGGGACAAAGGAGCCTGTGCCCTGGATGGGATGAGCCCTGGCTGTAGTTGGTGGGTGGGCTGACCATGGTGGGTCTTCTTACCGGTTCTGCCTGCCCAGGGGAAGAGGCTCTGCTCTGGATGCTTCCTCGGAATGGACCCCAAGACAGGCCCTCAGTGAGGTTGTGTCGAGCTCGCACACACTTCTGTCCATCCTGCAGGACCTGCTCCAGCTCGTCTGTGGGGAAAGACATCAGTGGTATGAGGAGCACGTGCTGTGGTGACTGCCCAGCCCTGCTGCCTGCCCAGTTACAGGGATGGTGGCTGGTGCCTGGGAGCCAGGACAGCCCCTATGGCAAGACCATTCCTGGAGACAATGGGCTGCAGAGATAGGACAATGAGGGGTAACTGCAGCTGGATTAGAGCATGCAGGTGCATAGCTTGGGAACCAGGGCTGCTGTGTCAGGGACACGCATGGTCTGGAGATCCCTGCTGCTCTGTCAGGGACACGCGTGACCCTCACACAGGCCAGAATGACATTGACAAAGTTGACTGTGCCCAGGATGCATGTATGAAGCCAGGTCATCCCTGCTGCCTACGTTGGGGTGGCATAGAGTGGAGGATGATGATGCTGACAAGACCCACCCCCATCACCTCCGCATGGTCCTCCCAGCTCCTTCCCATTGGCTGGGTCCTTGATTCTGCAGAGCAGGCTGGTGAGGGTAGCCGTGGAAGAGTTGGGCCTTGGTTTCCACATCTATAAGATAGGGTCCCCAATACGTCCTACCTCCTCAAGGTAGTATGAGGCTTGAATGAGTTAATCCACCTAGCATGCTTAGAACTGGGCCTGGTGGGGGAACCAAGGCACAGAACCAAGCACTTTCCCCAAGCCCCTCGGCAAAGCCAGAATCTGCACCTAAGTGATGCTGAGGTCAGCTCCATTTACTCCCCACAGATTGGTGGGGACCCCAGAACACTGCTGCTCCCACACCCTTCACAGGACCCCTGCTCATTCTCTGGAAGGTCTGTACCCTGACTCTTGCTGAGGCCTTCAGCCAACTGAGGCCCTGGGCTATTTGCGGTCTCTCTCGCAACCTATCTCCTAGCTGAGGGTGTAAGGCACCCAGGGGGCTGTGGCTACCTGGGCTGTGGGTGGGGCCACATTCTTGGGGGCTCTGTCAGCTCAAGTGGCCTTGGCCTTGACTCCATTTGCATGGCTAGAGTAGTGGCATCTGCTGCAGGATTCTGTTACATTTACACAGACATACGGGCCTCAGCTGTAAGCGCCTGCTATGGTCATTCTCACGGGGAAGGGTGGGACCATGGAGTTGAACAGGGTCTGCAGTCAGGCTCTGGGGTTCAGTCTAGCCTCACTATATGATCCATGTGACCTTGTATAGTGGGCTGAATGGTGGCCCCCCAAGAGATCCGTCTACCCGGAACCCATGACTATATCCTTATTTGGAAAATGGATCTTTGCAGGAGTAATCAAGTTAGGATCTCAAGATAAGACCATCCTGGATCATCCAGTGGGACCTAAATCCAATGACAAATGTCCTTATAAGAAGAGACACACAAAGGAGAAAAGCGAGGAAGAAGGCCGTGTGAAGACAGAGGCAGAGAGGAGTGATGCAGCCAGGAGAAAGCTGTGCCTGGGGCCCCTGGGGGCTGGGAGAGGCAGGAAGGACCCTCTTCTGGAGCTTCCAGAGGGAGCATGGTTCTGCTGACATCTGGATTTGGGACTTCTGGCTTCAGAACTGTGAGAGAGATTTCTGACGTTTTAAAGCACCAAGGTTGTGCAAATTTGTTAGGGCAGCCCTGGGAGACGCACACCTGCACGTTACCTGCCCCAACCCCATAGCCTCACAGCCTTAGTGTCCTCATTGGACAAGGGGATGGCGGTGGCTACTCCCTCAGAGGGCAGCCCCTCCCCAGGGCACACACCCTCTGCCCAGGAAGGCCTGGCCACATTATACCTCAGGTGCTACCTGGACTGCCTGGGCCCATGGAGGCCTCACATGGCCTGGCCTGGTCCCCGAGTGAGTGCTGCTGTGGCGGCCCCACTTCCTGGAGCCCCGATTGGGCAGGCTGTGGCCTTAATGGGCCTGATTATCAGATAACTGCCGGCCTAATGGCAGAGATAACGTGTAAATATGCCAGGAGGCCCAGCTAAAACGTTCTAACTGGGTCCTTGTCTTCCCCAGGGCAGATAAGATGGCAGGGGACCAGAACGAGGCCAAGGAGGCCGGCGCCCTTTTATCAGCTTCACAGAGAGGGGAGCAGATGCCGGCTTGGTTGCTTTGTGGCCTGCCCATGAGGGGCCACGTCCTCTGCCGGCCCACCCAGGATGCCTGGGTCCCAGCCCATGGGCCACCCCCTCCCCGGCCCTGTAAGGCTTGGTACCAAGGGACTGAGTAAGAGCTGGCCGGTCATCATGAACAGGAGTGTGGCCTGGCCACACACAGTCACCTGATCCTGCCCAAGCTGCCCTATGAAGCTGGCCCTCTTCTTATATCCACTATATAGATGAAGAAGCTGAGGCCCTGTGGATGGCAGCAAGAAGCCAAGGATCTGAACATAGGCTGCCTGGCTCCAGACACTGACTGGAGTCCTGGCCCTTCATGTCCTGGGTGTATCTGGATCTCTGGCCCTCTAGCCAGCTGATCCTCAAGGGTGTGTGGGAGGAAGAGGCTGAATAGAGATGAGCTCATTGGAAGTTCGTTTGTCCATCCATGCGTCTGTCTCTCCAGGCATCTGATGGGTTCAAGTGCTGCTTCTGAGGCTGGCGGAGACCCCCCATGGACTGAGCCCACTCAGGGCAGTGGGATCAAGGGGGAAGCATACAGAATCCTAATGCCGTGCTTACCCCTACCCTGACAACCAGACGCGCATAAGCCACACAGGGACCAGCCTGCACTTGGGCCTCTGAATAGGGTTGCCCATGTGCCCCTCTGGGAGCTAGGTCTTCTGGCAGGGCCACAGGCAGGACAAGGCCACGACTCCCTCTGTTTTCACATATTATTTTCCTTTCTGTGTACAGAACGTTTATGAGGGAGCTGTTCCCAGCCTTGTCGGTCATGGAGCCCCCACAAGGAGATAACGCCTTCCGTCTGAGGCTGGTGCCCACCCTCCTGAGGGAGGAGGAACTTGGAACTCAGCTCAATCTTCCATGTGTGGGCCGAGCCCCACCCAGACTCGGGAACACAAAGGGGGAAAGAGGCGGCTGGCTGGGTCACCCCTTGAGCGACAGAAAGAATGGGGTATCCCAGGCCTTCCTACTTGTCACAACTACAGGGGCCTGTGGTCTCTTTCCCAGGGATCTGGTTTGCCCCCTACCCTGTGTCAGTGAAGGAAGTGGGCCCCCCACCTGTCCATATATGCACCCATAGGTAAACAGCCATGCTCCCTAATTGGAGCCCCTGAAGCTGGCCAGTATGGCGAGCCTCTCCGATAACAGCATGGCTGGTATTCCCCATGGCAGCTGCTGCATCGCCTGGGTATCATGTACCGCCAGAGAGGGCTGGCTCCTCATAAAGGTGGCCGTTCTGCACACCTGGGGCAGAATCCACCATTCAGGGCTCCGGGGCTGGTCAAAACCTTGGAAAGGTGGGGACCTGGGCTGGGGATTGGCAATGGTCACTGTGACAACCCACATCCTTGGTCTTAGGGATGCTGTTTATGGTGTGAATGCTGGGTCATGGCAGCTGGGCCTGGCTTGATGAGGGGAACATGGCTGGATCCCAGCCCAACTCACCCGCTGATGGCTCTTGTGCAGTACGCAACCTGTGCAACTATCTATGGCAGCCCTAATGATGTTCAACTGCTCAGTAACCTATTTCTAGCTCTTGGTTCCTTCCCAAACCCTTGCTTGGGTGAAATGGGATCAAGCATGGTTAAAACCCAGTTAGCATCTAGCAGAGACCCTCTCCCAACCAGAAGTAAAATTGCATGAGAAAGTGGGGGTGGGTGGGACGATCTACTCCTGGCAGACTAGGTACCTCATATGAGCTCAGTTCAAGTCCAAAAAATGAGTGAAAGCAGCAATGAATGAGGGAGAGAGGTTAAGGGATGGGAGACACTGAGCCAGGAGTAAAAGCTGGCAGAGAGAGTGACAGGCAGGAAGATGTAATTTTCAAACAGTTTTATAACAGCTGGAGGACCCAGACAGTGGTGGCTTTGCAAAGGTCAGCTCCCAACCACACTGACAGGAAACCTAGGGCCCAGGAACATACCCTGAGCTCAGGCTGGAGGTGGGACTGGAACCCAGGTCTCTGGTCTTGTGGCTCAGTGCTCAGTCATGAAACACCATATGGGCACCTGGGACAGGGACAAAAAAGGCATAGCCTCTGCCCTCAGTGGTTCCCAGGAAACACATGTGTTGGCATCTCTAATGGTAGGCCCATCAGGGTAGGCTTGCAGGTGGAGGTGTCCTCCCAGGCAACATCCTGTGACCTATATCTCCATTTCCTTCTCCCAGAGCAGCTGGGGTGAGGAAGGCACAGAGAGAAGCCAGCTCCAACCAGGTCCTGGCCAACTTTTCCCTGCTCTATTTACCCTGGTCCCTGTTCCCTCAGCTAGAAAGTGAGGGCAATGCCATTTGTCCCAATAAGTTATAATCCTCACACAATTTCTGGCTCCCATTATTGAGCCTTAGCCAAGCACATGACACAGTATACAGGGATTTCTCCTCGTCACACTGAACTTGTTCTCTGTTGTATAGAGTGGGAGACTGAGACTCAGAGAAGTTAGGGAACCAGCCCAAAGCACACAGTAGGTCGGTGGGATTTGAATCAGAGCCCCAGCAATGCTCATGGCCAGGGTTTGACACTCCTTTCTGTGCTGAGGCAGGAGGTGATAGAGAAAACAGAGGACAGGGAGGCTGCTGGAGTCAGCCCGCGGCTCTTGTCCTGTGGCCGACTTCCTGCTCTGTCCTTGCTTTCCCATCTGAAGATGTTCCCCTCTGGGAGAGGGGCAAGCCCATGCTGCCTGGGTGGACCCCTTACCTCCATGGGGGTCGGGCCATTACTACGGGGACAGCATTAGACACACTAATTTATTCTGGTAAACAACCCCACACACATTATTTCAGGACAAACATGCTGCACTGGGATTCAATTTTACTCTCAAGCATCTGAAAGGAACCAGATGAGAAAACTCGGCCTTTGAATATTTATATGATTTGCATATCTATTTAGGTCTCAGAATGCTCCTACGGCATCCCAAGGGGACAGAGAAGGGAGGCAGAGCTGAGTATTGCCACCCAGGCCATTTCAGGACCCACTCTTGGGAGTCTGGAAGAGGGGATGGCCGGGTGGGAGAATTGTGGTCTGGAATTAAGAGGCTGGAGCCAGGGCCTGCCTCTGCCTGGCTTTTGCTGAGTCTCAGTATACCTGCTGGGCTGGTGGCTGTGCAAGTAAAGGCCGGTATGTTGGTAGTCATAGCCAGTATTACTTTTCCTCAACTAGGAGCCCAAGCACCCTGAGGCTTGCGGCCCAACCCAGGACTGCCACCGAGCTGCTGCCCTCAGCCTGGGCCCCCAGCTCTGCTGCCACCCTGGAGCCTGTGGTGACCTCCCTCATCGACGACATGAACAAGTCAGTGAGGAGGTTCCACAATTCTAGCTCTGTCCCGCCGAGGTGGCCCAGAGAGTTTGAACAACTCACTCGGGGTTGCACAGCAGTCACCCTGCGTAGACCAGGCCTGAGCTCCAGGGCTTCATCCTGGACTACCTGGTTCCAGAGCCCACCATGCCTTATCTCCCAGGCCTTCGGTTTCCCTCCTGAGCAATGTCCCAGAAAGCTGGTTTGCAACTCTGACTTGGGGTAGCCCTGTGGGCTTGCAGGAATGTCCATGAGCTTGGGGGCTGCCTCTGCACCCTGCTGGCTGGCCCCTCCTTTCAGAGCCCAGGCTCTCTTTGTGCTAATGGCTGGTGGCCTCCAGAGCAGAGTCCAGCTGTCCTGCAGGCCCCACCCTGAAAGGTGGGGTGTGGATCAGCATGTGGGAGCCCACCCTGGGGTCACTGCCAGCATCCACTTATCTAATCAGCTCCATCTCCCCTACCCAGCTCCACCCTGTGGCTCCTGTGGGCCAGCTGGCCCTGGCTTTGTTAGGGAGCGGCCCTATCTCAGGGATCACGCTGTTTGCCTTTGATAAAAGTCATAGAAAAGGGAGAGAAAAAGGAGTAAGAGGGAGAAAGGGAGGGAGTAAGAGAGAGAGAAGGAAAACCCTGGGGTAAGCAAGTGCTGCCCTGGCAGGGTTCTAGAAGCCTCTGTGGGTGTGGGCCCAGAGTGGGGCTAGCTTGGAGGCTGTGTGGGCCCCGGGAATGTGTGCTTCCAACACCATCCTGTACCAGTGTGAAAACTAGGCCCAGAGAGGGCGAGCGGCTCTATCAGAGTCACACAGCAGATCATGGCTGGCCCCTCTCTGTTCCCCTTGGCCTGGTATAGGCTGGCACAAGCTCTCCCACAATGACGTGTCATGCAGACCTGTTCACTCACACACTTGCTCAGCTCCTCTCACTGGATCCCCCCACAACCTACAACATTAAGGGGCTGCACCCATTTTATTAAGGATGGTGTGACTGGCCCAAGGTCACCGGCTCTGAAGTCCAGCCCTTTTCCTCCCTTCCAACTTGATCCTTCTGACTGGAAAAGTAGTTGAGGCTCTAAAAGAAGGCTGAGTGGCTCCTTCTTCTGCTCCACGTGGCCACCGCCATCCAGGGTCTGACTGTCCTCTCTGCAGCTTCAACAGCTGACCCTGGTCCTGCCTTTCTGGGACTGAGCTGCCTTGCAGTGGGAGTGGGGGACTGATTCCAATTAACTCAACTGCTAGAGGATGATGTATAAACCTCCTCCAGCCCTGAGGGCTCTAGAATCTGTGTTTGTATCCTGCCGCTGGCATCTCTCAGCTGGACCCATTGCTTCCCCCCTAGCCCTCTGTTTCTTCTTATGTGAAGTGGGAGATAAGATTACCTGCCTCATAGGTCATTGCAAGGTTAAACGACGTAATAGATATGGTGCATGAAGGACCAGGCCCACACATGGTGAGTGGTCGATGGGCACTTACTCAGGCAGCCAGGAGGGGTCTGGCTGGGCCAAGCTGTAGCCCCGACATGAACTTGGCCAGGTGCTCAGTCCCTCAGGCCAGGGTCCCATCCCTAAAACAGTTGACACCGGTGCCCACTCTCAACGGTGACAGGGCTTCCTGATGGGTCTCGTATGGCACCACACACCATGGTGGGTGTCATGGTGGTGGGCTGCAGCTGCAGCCATTACCAATGGCCTGCCTGGGCATCTACCCCTGGTCCTGGCATGTTGGGGGTTTGGGAGCTGCCCATGGCGGGGTAGAGCCCTGGTCACATGGACACACAAACAGAGGTCACAGGCAGGCACAGAGGCCACCTTCTGGATGGTTACGTGAGGTTATTGTGATGGTTATTGCGAGTTGAGAGCGCCCCAGGTGAGGCAGGCACCACCTGAGGCCACGGCACCCCCCGAGGTCACGGCATCCCATCTGGATGCCCAGGCCTGTGGCTGGTCACCTTCCTTTATGCTCTGAGAGTTTGTTCTAAGTGAATGCTGAGGCCCTGCTCATGTGATCTGGCTACAGGGGGCAAATCCGGGCTTGTGAAGAAATGGCTGGGGCAGGACAAGTTCTCATCAGCTTCTTAGAACATTCCCACCTGCTGAGACCCACCCTGTGGGCCCTGTTTTTGCTTCCAGTTTACAGATGGGGCAACAAAACTCAGAGGAGGCAGACCTGGCTCAGGGTCCCCATGTGGGACTGGGGACAGGCTGAGGAGGCAGACACTTGCCTGAGGCATGTGGAGGGCCATGGGGATGTGCCTGGGTGAACTGGTGAGGTCAAAGTACACTGTGGATAGCCAGCTGCTCCCAGGAGGCCCACTGTGCTGCCAGCTCTTCCCTAGGCCTGCACATCTGTGGGAGCTGTGTGGCTTCTACCATTTGCACTAGTCTGGGGCGGTAGCAAGACTCCTACCCAGGACTGCTGACAGGCTTGGTGCCATCCTTTGAGCTGTCCCACCCTCCAGGGCATGGAGAAAGCAAACATACCCACACGGTCTGGGGTCTCGGGACCAGGAGACCAAGAGCCACAGGGCCCAGCTAGCCAATGTGTCCCTTGGATCAAGCCACACCTGAATGCCACATCAGGAAACAATAAGAGGATGGAGCTTGATTTTAGTCCTGGCTCTGTCACTAGGAACCACAGCACCTTTGGCCCCATCTCAGGCCTCAGGCTCTGATCTGTGAATTATGGGAACAAATATTGAGGAGGCATGGCTAAAAAAGCTTTGGAGAAAAAACAGTGGGGTCTGTTTTTCCTGTTCTCTGCCAGTCCAGGGAAGCAAGGCTTGGGGACGTTGAAGGATTGTCCAAGGTCACATGGCCAGCAAGTGGCACAGAGTCAAGCTCATGTCCCTCTGACCCTAACCCAGGCAGGGTGCCCTCGCTCACAGTAAATCTGGCACGTCACAAGGCTGGCGCGCTCCAGGACTTAAGCACAGTCCTGGCCTCATTTCACGGATGGGAGCAACTGAGCTGAGAGGTGAAGAAATGATACTGATGCCCAGGCCATGCACACAAGCCACAGGCCCAGTGTTGGAACTTGCTCCCAGGCCCCACCCCAGGCCTCTAGCCCCATGGCAATTGAGAGGGTCACGATGGAAGGAATAATCTGAAGTGTGCTGCCGTGGAGGGAGACCATGGCGAAGACAGTGACGGAGCCTCAGAAGCAAACCTACCTGAGGGCTTGGCAGATCAGTGGCTCTTGCGCCCAGGTGAGGGCTTCGACCCTGCCTCTAGCCTGGGTATCCCCGCAGATTCCCTCACAGAGGCCAGACCCCCACAGGAGGGACAGGGTCAGAGAGAGGCGGCTGGAGGGGCTGTAAACTGTGAGCTTAGGGTATGAAAAAAATGAGGACAGCTGTCATTGTTTAAAAATAAGATTTCATGTATAATCTGGGTTCTCTGGCCTTGCGGTAGATATTGGATGTTGTGGTGGAGCCGGGCTCTGGGTCCTACAGGGCCATGACACCATGGAGCCCAATGCCAGCTTCTGCCCCTCAGACAGAGACCACCTATCCTGAGATGATGCCCTACCCCTTGCGCCTATACCGGCCACAGGGCCACGCCTCCATCTAATCATTTTTGTTATTTTGCACTAGTGGGTGCCCAGCACTGGAGATGTGACTGTAGATCAGTGCCTATTTCACTGACAGAGAAAATCAGAGAAGAGAAAATTCCTGAGAACTGCCCAACTAGTAACACAGGGCCTCTGGATGCCCCCCGCCTGGTCCCATCACCACCCTGGGATGTCTCTGGCTTCTCTGCCCTGATGCCTGGTACTTGCTGCCCAGTGTGGCCCTTGCTGACCTCTGGGCCTGGTTATGGGTTTCCAGCCTCTGCTGGTACCTAGTCCCTCAAGTGCCTAGGCTAGTGGGGTACGCAGAGCCTGAGCCCTCCCTGGAGGAGGGTTTCCTTCTGATTTTAGGTCAGAGCTTTTCAAAGGGCCTTAAGCCCAGACCTTTCTTCCTAAGAAGTTTCCTGTAGACCCTGTGCTCACAATGGCTGGGTGCAGGGGGCTCTTTGGAGGGGCTTCCAGAGCTTAGACCCCAAGGCCTCATCTTGACCTCCTCCTGTGGGTGGGGATACACTTGCCAGGAGACCCATGGTGGCCTGCCCAGCCCACCATACCTGCCTGAGGTTCTCTTTCCAGTGGACGTAGGCGGAGTGCCCGCCACTGGGCGAGACGCCAGCTCTCAGACCTCCTCTCTCCTGCCAAGCTCTGCATAGTGGCTGTGCCATGTAGGGCCGGCTGAGCCTAGGCAGAGCTGGCAGGTGACGTTCCTGGGAGCTGACGGCAGAGGGGGCTGACAGGATGGCACTGTGGCTAGCTCCAACGTGGGTTAGTGAGTACAACTACAGTGCCTACCACAGGGCTGGGGTGGGAGGGCCCTCCAGGGCCTCTGTGTGCCCAAGTGCACTCACGTGCACAGAGGGGTGATGCCCTTGTTCACAGGCTCTCCATCCCTTGCTTTGTTGTGCTCTGAGTGCCACTGCTTCCAGCACTGTGGAGTTGACACCTGTATTTTATTCACTTTTAATCTCTCCACTAGAATGTCAGCCCCTTGGGCTGGAGTCATCAATGGCTCTGCCCTGATGGTCCCAAAAGTGCTGGGGACCGAGCAAGCACCTGGAGTGTCTGGAGTGTCTGGTGGATGGTGGCAGGCAGCAGAACCGGAGCTGGACACTCCAGTCCAATTGACAAGCACAGGCCTGGGAGATGGGGCAGCTGGTCCTACCAGGCATGGAGGGGCCCCATGCCAGCCACCTCCTCACCTACACCTGGGGAGGGGCCAAGCCGCTCTGGCCTTCTCCACACAGGGGTGGTTTCAAGCTGCCTACCCACAAAGAGGCAGTGGGCAAGGAGCGGGATGACTGGGCCTGGAGTCCACTGGGGATCAGCCGCATCAGCTAGCCAGGTGGGGACAGGCAGAGAGGACAGACCCAGGTCCTGGAGATCCCAGGCCTGACCCCTGTCCTACCTGCCAGCTGGTGCCTGTGAACTTCTCTCCCTATCACTGGAACATCACTGGGGATTATTGATTTTTCGATATAGAACAACAGCCCATCTTTATCGGGCTGAACCCTGGCCCCAGCTAATTGTGGATCTGGGACTGCCTGGAAATAGCCCGAGTGCAGGGTGGGGCCTGGCTCCCCTGCCTGGGACCTGTAGGGCCCGTTTACCCCTAGCAGGCCCAGAGGCCTGTCCTGCTGAGAGGTGGCCATAGGGAAAGGGGTGTCTGTGGGCTGGGGAGGGGCAAGGTCTTGGCCATCATCTGGACTGGGCCCCAGGTGGGCAGCAGGGGCCGCAAGGAGGCCACACTCAGACCCAGAAGTGCCTTTTCTGAGGCTGTGCAGATAGCTCAGAGTCTCAGGGGAAGTTGTAGTGGGGACTGCCTTGAGATCTGATCACCCCATCTAAACCCCCAAGATAGGGCTCCTTGGGGGTGGGATGTGTTTCATAGACTCTGACCCCTCAAGCGCAGCTGAGAGAACTGGCTTGACTGGCAGGAACAGCCACGGCGTGGGCAGAGGGCCTGAAACTCTAAGTGTCAGTGTGCTTGGCCTAGGACATTGCCCTGCCCTCACTGAGTTTTCCGACAGGCTTCTCTTTCCTCCCTATCCTGGATGGAGCCTCTCCCTAGCCCAAGAATCACAGCTTCCTGGGTATTTCAAAGCACAAGGACTCATGGTCTCTCCTTCATTCTTAAAAAGCTAACTGTCCATGGTCTCAGTCTTCCCACCTGCGAACTGGGGAAAGGGAGCCTCATCAGCTCCTGGGCCCTGATACTTTGGTCTTGGGAGACCCTGAAGCCTGAGCACTGGGGTCAGGGTTCCTGGCTCTCCCTGCCCTGCCTTGTCCTGTGGGCGGGCTGGAAGCAGGATATGTGATAAGGTAAAGAAAATACCTCATGTGCAAATAGCTTATCTGGCCCCTATCAGCCTGAGCGTCCTGGCCCCTGCCCCGTTTTTCTAGGAGCTGATGCCACAGAGAGGGCCCTTTCTTCTGATCCAGCCTCCAGCTCACTGCCTCTCGACCCCTGGCCTGGCCAGCCCACCCTGCTCCCTGCCCTGGGCTGGGGCATGGCCCTTATAGGGCCCTATCTCTTCTCTGTAAATGGGCAGGAGGGGTGGGGGTGAGGATGAGCGAGGATCTGGCCAGAGGCCCAGTGGTAGAAAGGATGAAGAAGAGTGGTCCCTCCCATCACCACTGCCTCTGCTAGGGCCCTGGGTCCACATCAGCCACAGACGAGTCCTGCCTGGGGGGCAGCAGCAGACACTGAGCCAATATCCTGGAGAATATCATGACACTGCCACAGCCTCCATGGACGAGCCCCTTAGGGGTTACAAAGACCCTTCCGGAAAAGACAACAGTCCCTGAGAACCTGCTGGCCCTTTATGAGCACCAAGTACCTCCCACTTGCTCCATCCACAGAGGTGTTACCTTGTGCAGGAGGTCTATGGCTGACTCACAGCACCACTAAGCCCTGTGGCTCTAACTGGGGCACTGGCCCCCTGCCCCAAGGTCTCCAAGGGACGGCCCAGCGCAAGTCGAGTCCTGGGAATTGTTAAAGCTCCCTCTTGTGAAAGCCGTGCACGCTTGCCCCACTGTGTAAAACCAGCAGGAACCTACTTTCATGGCACTGATCGAATCAATCCTCAAACCATCCCGTGCCATAGAGACCGGTGTTATTCCTTTTGCAAATGAGGAGACTGAGGGTCAGAGAAGACCTGGCCACACAGTGAGGCATGGTGACTGAGTTCATACCAGGTCCCAGACCCTGCCAAGTGCTCTGTCCTTCATGTCTCTGGGGGAAGGGGGAGGTGGGGAGAACAACGACTGGGCCAGGGCAGGGCTGGGGAAGAGGGATGAGGAGGCTTAGAGTACAGAGAGCCCTACCCTGCATGCAGTGGGCATAGGCTGGTCCCTACCACAGACATAGCTCCTTTACGCTGTACCTCTACTCAGGAACTCTTGGGGCTCCCCACTGGGCCCTGAATGGAACACTCTGCTGCCCATCTAGCTGAGTCCATGACCAGGTTCCACTGGAGGTCCCTGTCTCAGGGACACGGTGCTTGTTCCCACTCTACTCCTGGCCCCATCTCTCATCTGCCAAAGTGATTGCATGTGTCCTCTGAGACCCAGCAAGTTCCCTGGGCCCTGGGGAGGGGCAGGTAGACTTTTGGCAGGACCAGTAAAGCTCAGGGACCAGGGAAGGGGGTGGCTGGTGGTGAGACTGCCCACATCAGCCCCAGATTTGATGTTCTTGCCCGTGGCCTTTGGCACTGGGCATGTCTGACCTACTGTGTGCGTGTGGAGTGATGTGTAGCCTGGTGATGCGTTGGCGACATCTGTATAGATTTGCTTCTTTTAGAATTATTTCTCCCTCTTATAGAAATTCTGCAGGCCACCAAAAATAAAATATAAATGGCTTGCTATCTTCAACACAGCATGATGACTATTCTTGCCACTCTATGCTTGTCCATGCTGAGATTATTTACCTGGGATAAATTCCTAGAAGATGAACTACTGAGTCAAAGCAAGAGCATCGCAGTGTGGCGCAGGGTCCGGGAGGTTCTAGCCTAGGCACCTGGGTGTGTGTGACTGCTTGCTGGTTGGGGAGGGAGGGGGGTGGTGGGCCTGGGTCCCCAGAAACCACTGCATCCAGATAGCAGGGGAAGTTTTGGTGACAGACAGGAGCACTGAGGCTCAAGGAGGCTGAAGGAACAGTCCAGGAAACCATGGGGCACTGGGATGGCCCAGATGGGTGCCTGGGGCCAAAGCCCTTCCAAGGGCCACTGCCGAGAACACTGGGGCATCCCCTGAGGGACTGGGCTGAGCATGGGTGGCAGTCCCTCTGCAGGGGCAAAGGCGGGTTCTGATGGGGAAGGGGAGGGGCCGAGGCAGGCAGGGTCCCCTCCCCACTATGATACACAATACGCCACCGAGATAGTATCACGCCTCATTTCAGGCCCCAGCTCGGCCCTTTCGGGCAGGATATGACCAGTCCTCGAACCAATGGCGGCCCCTTTGTCCCATCTCTGGGGACCGATCTTATCGGCCGCATCCACGGCTGCCGTAATGGAAAAACGTGGTGAGGAAATCAAAAGTTACGCACAGAGATAGAGGAATAATAAATAAATAGGGAGCCCAGCTCGCCTGGCAGGGAGAGGGGCTCTCTGAGAACAAAGTGTTAAGTCATGGGCTGGGGGACTGAGAAGTTAGTAGGGGCCTGGTTCCCATCCTGGGTCTCAGAGAGATGCTGCAGCTCACCTAGCCTCAGTTTCCTCATCTGTCAAGTGGGTGTGATGGAGCCCACTCCTGGGGCTGGGAGAGATCCTGTGACAAATGGTGCCTGGCACGAGGGAAGTGCCACCTACAATTGCCAGCAGGCTGCCTCTGTCTCTCTCCTGGGCAATGGCAGCTGGCTGGTACAGGGGGGAGAACTGCCTGATGGCGACGCTGATACATGTTCCAGCTGAGGCTGCGTGACCCAGGGAGAGCCCGGCACGTGGCCTGGGGACTGCAGAGCTCCAGGACTGCACAGTCCTGGGCATGCTTGGAGAGAGCCACCACATTGCACACACCGCTCTCTTGCTGCCCTGCCCTGCCCGCCTGACACCTTTGGACAGCCTGAACATCCTGTCCTTGTCCCACAGAGGAGCAGCTTGAGCCCAGAGAGGGGTGTGGTAAGCCCGAGGATCCCAGTGCGAGAGATGACGGCTGGAAGCCAGGCCTGCCCTGGTGCCAGTGTGGGGGCCACACCAGCAAGGGGTAACAGGACAATAAAAGTGCCGGTGACAAGGACAGCGATAGTGACAGTCATAGCGATAGTAACAGCAACTAGTAACAGTGACAGTGAGAGTATCAATAAGAGTACCAGTGCTAGTGACAGTAATAACGCTAGCAATAGCAGCAGTGACAGTACTAGTGCCAGTGCCAGTGCCCGTGCTAGGAAGAGCAATGGCATGAGCACTGGTGACAGTACTAGTGCCAGTGCCAGTGCCCGTGCTAGGAAGAGCAATGGCATGAGCACTGGTGACAGTACTAGCGCACGGTGAGCACCGGTGCGGGAGGAGGGGCCATGCCGCACCAGCGTCAGCGCTGACAAAGGAGCAGCACCAGCAGTTGTGGTAATGGCCTATGGTCAAGCACCAGCCCCACTGTCCCTCGGGGTCCTCCAAGTGCAAATGTCCTCCAAATGTCCCCCCTCGGGGGACACTTGACTGGGAGGCGACAGGCTCAGAGAGGTGAGCTGATGTACCCCAAGCCACATGGCCAGGCTGCAGTGGGGCTGAGTTTGGGCCCAGGGGGAGGACAGGAAAAGAAACTTCTGGAAGGGGCAGCCATGGCTCCAGGGGCTCCCCAGGTGGGGGTGGGCAGACTTGCACGCCATTCATGTTTGGGAGGGGTAAGTTGGGCAAAGACTGATGCTCAGACACACAGCCGACTAGTGGGGTGGGCTGGCTGGGGCAGGAAGCTGGTGGGAGGGCGGAGGAGGAAGCTGGGCTTGATTAGAGCCTGTGGCCAAGATAGGCTGCCCTGGCCACAGATAGGCGCTCCGGAAGGCCAGTGAGGTCAGTGGGCAGCATAGGCAGGCTGCCAGGCCTGGGCCCCACCAGCCGCTGGGATAGTGGGGACCTGGGCCCTAGACACACTGCTCGCTGGGCACCCCGCTGCCCATTCACCCTCCACCCCAGCGGTGCCCAAACCCTCTGAGGAGGGGCCCTGGAAGTCCATGAGGGTGGGTGAGGCGGACTGTGGGCTCAGCTCTCCAAATCGCCTAGCAGTGGTACTGGAGCAGCCGCCCCACTTCTCTGGGCCTCAGTTTCCACATCTGTAAAACAGGGAGTCTGGCATCTGACACTAAGTTTCAGTCTCAGCCTTTGCTTGGGTCGCCCGTGTCTACCCCGCACCCCTATAGTCTGCTCCCCACACAGCAGCCAGTGCGGGCGCCAGCCCTTGCCTCCTCCCACTGTGTCTTCATTCCCCGCATGAGTCCCCCACTCCACCCGACTACAGGGCTTCTGCATGCTGTGCTCTGTGGGGCATTTCCCCAAGGTGTCCGTTGAGCTCTCTGTACAATCCCTGAGGGTGAGGGGTGGCTCCACCCAAGTTCCCTGACCACCGCTCCATTCCTGTCGCATTCTTGGCTTAGCCTGCGCCCCTCGCTGACCGCTCTCTCTGCTACGGGCTGCGGCTCTGAGAGGGTAGAGGCTGGTCCGATTTGCTCATGCTATATCCCCAGTGCTTACAACAGGGGCCGGTATACAGTAGGCACTGAATAAATGAGTGAGTGAGTGAGCGAATGGGGACAAGCTCCCACGAAGCAGTTAGATGGGATGGTGGTCGAGTCTTGCCAAAGAGCTGTGCTGACTACCTGCTCCTCCCATAGGTTCTGCCCCACCCAACCCATGACCCTAACGTCCAGGTGCCTTTGTCAGGAGCGGAGGTCCGAGCCAGAACCAGGCCAAGGGACAGCTGCTATGGCAGGGTGCTAGGTGGTCAGCTCCTCTGGGGTGAGAAACTGCTGAATAAAGTCAGGGGACTCTCCAGGGCTGAGGGGTCAGCGACCCAGCTATGGGAGGAGCCGTGCCAACTTTGTGCTTCAGTTTCTTTATCAGTTGGAGAGGGGGTGGGAGGTCTTACTTTAGGGTCCGCTCTGCACAGGGCTCTTCTGGGGTGCTGTGCATGGCCCGGTGCCTGGGCCCCTGGGGCTTCCCGAGCAGTGCAGGAAGCGGCATCCGTGTGGGCCGGGCCAGGCACAGAGGTGAGGCCATGAGCTCACTGCCCCACCTCAGCCCTATCTGTCACAGGGCCTTGCGCAGAGCAGTGGGCAGTCCTGAGCTTTGGTGGTGGACATGGGCCGGGGGTTCAGGCCCTACCCTGGCCTGGGGACTGACGCTCTGGGGGGGGGGGAGTCATGAAAAAAGCTTGGGATCTGCGGACAGTGGTAGCTAATGTGTCCATTGGTCAGCCAGCCACCCTTGGCCTGCGCTGGCCAAAGCCTGTGACCTCTGAACCTGTTTCCAAGATAGCCACCTGCAGGTGGGGCCCTCACACTCTGAGTTTGCCTCCTCACCCTGCACTTGCTCCAGACCCAGCTGGGAACACTCACGGCCTCAGAGCTCTTGCCTGCTCTGCGCCCTCTGCCTGGCACTTTGTCCGCAGATGGCAGCTGGTTCCCCTTGCTCTTCTGGTCTTGGTTCAAACATGGGCGCAGGGAGGCCCACTTTGGCCGCCCAACTTAGACTCCCTCCCCATCTTTTAGTCCAGAGCCTCACACCCTGAAACACGTGACAGTTTTACTTCTTTATTACTTAGTCTCTGTCTCCTTGACTAGGAAGGACATCAGCTCCCTGGGCGCCTGGGCTCTGCCGGCACTGAGCAGGTGCTTAATACACAAGCGTTTTTTGAGCAAATGAACAACCTCCTTCTCTTGCTCGCTCCTGGGCTGTAGACCCTATACTCCTCTAGTACTATGGCCTGTGTCACCCCCCACAGCACACCTCCATGAGGGCAGGACTGTTCCCATCTCTGCCAGCACCTGCAGTGCGCCTGGCTCCTAGCAAGTGCT
Organism: Eonycteris spelaea; assembly: GCA_003508835.1. Taxonomy (NCBI): domain Eukaryota; kingdom Metazoa; phylum Chordata; class Mammalia; order Chiroptera; family Pteropodidae; genus Eonycteris; species Eonycteris spelaea. Next base: position 3,052,653 of record PUFA01000139.1, read on the forward strand.
CAGGAAACGCCTGGGAAGAAAGGATGCTCACGGCAGGCACACACCACCCTCTCCATAGCAAAAGCTCCATTTCCCCCAAGTCTTGGTTTGCTCAGCTCTGAAGTGAAAGGTCAGGATGGTGTGGGGCCTGCTGGATAGTCTCAGGGAACCTGTCCCTCTGGGGTACCTAGTGTCGACTGCTTTCCCTGGGACACCCAGAAAAAGGTGGTTCCTGGCCCGGCTTCTGGGTCTGGTCTTTGGAGCTGACCCTAGGCTGACCCCTGCCATCCGACATCCTCCTCTCTTGTGCCCCTCCCCCATCTGTTAATCTAAGACAAATAGGCCTATCAGGCTGCAGTGCCAGGCCTGGTGATAACGCAAAATAGCTGAAATGATTTTCCCACCCACACATGGGGAACTGGCAGGAGGGGACTTCGTGGCTGGGCGCGTATCGGCCCATCTCCTGGGCTGTCCATCAGGACAGGCCGTCCTGCCTCAGCCGCCAGCCGCCTGCTGCCCGATAACAAACCTTGAGGTTTGCATAGAAACTCCAGGCAGCAAGATTAGTCGGCCAAGTACGGTCCAGATAGCCAGTCCGACGCCCTCGCTCACACTGCGGGGCGAGGATTCTCAGCCTTCAGCAGGACCCCTGAGACCCCGGGGACCAGGCTCCAATCCCTGAGGAGGAAACGGCCAACAGACGCCTCCTCCAGCTGCTCACGGCAGCCGCTTCGCTTGTGCTCCCCGGGGATGCTCTTACCCAGCTCATTCTCTCTGCAAGGCAGTTGACCAAATGCCCTGCTTATAACCTTTCAGCTCCTCCACTTTATAGCCAAGAGAATGGAGGTGTCTCCCTCCAGTCCATGGCATTGAGCCCAAACCCTGGCCCACGTGTGCCCTGTCCTACCTCTCCGCAAGCCCCCGCCCCGGCCTCTAATCCCTCAGCCACACCCATGCTTTAAACCTCAGGCCCTTTGTGTGTGCCAGCTCCTCGCCTGAACACTCTCACCCCACACCAATTTGTACTTTAGGCCTCGGCTTGGCAGGGGTGGGGGTGTAGGGGTGGAGTCAGGGGCCCTCCTACAGTGATGACCTGGCTCTGATCACCTGGCCGTTACCCTCTGCTGACCTGCAGTGCTGTGGGCACCTGGCCCGCCTACCCATCACTCCCTCCAGGGCCAGGAATGGAGCTCGGACAAAGAAGGTAGCACCCGATGTTTGGGCAATTAGACTTATTTTGTAAACAGTAGTCACCAGGAAAGAACTCCAGACCCTGAGACAGTGATGGGTGAAGGAGACTTTGCTCTTGGGGCCCTGATAACACAGCCAGGCCAGAAACAAGGAGTGTGTCTCCTGGAGGCCGGGGGGTGAGGGGATAAGGGGTGGGGAGGGTACTAAAATGAAGCCTAGAGATACCCCCAACCAAATAGGCACAGCTCACTCGGATCCTAGCTCCCTGTCCACTATGGGCTGGGTGACCTCAGCCATGTTGCTTCATCTTGCTGGGCCTCAGTTTCCCTAATTGTAAAGTGGGGCTCAACTAGTAGCTCCCTCAGAGGGCTGTTGACGGGATTAGGAGAGATAATAGGTGTGAAGGGATAAGTGCGGCTCAAGATATCAGAAAATGTGAGCAAAAGTGGTTCCCATCAGGTCCTGAGCATGCAGGGGGTTCTGCAGTGCTCCATAGTCCTGCTCTTGGTGGGGGTGAGTCCCTATCCCTGCCCCATGACCCTCTCCCAGAAACTGGGCTGCCCCAGGCAAGGGCTGTGGGACCCGGGGGAGTCCGCCTCAGTCTTAGCTTTAGGCTGCTCCCCCACTATAGGCCCTGACTTCTGGGGGAACAGAACCCACTCACTCCTGGAGTCAGGGAGGGAGCAACTGACCCTGGCCCCTGTGGGGACTTTTTACCCCAGGAGTGTCTCAGGTGCTACCCCACCTGGGGCTGGGTACAGGTTGCTGCTGAGTGTTGATGAGTAAAAGGTGAGTGGCAGGTGGTCGACAACCCTGCTCCCTGGTCCTTTCTTGCTCCACCTCAGCTTTCCTGCCCAGTGTCAGTCTGGGGACCAGTGGATGAGCATCCCGCCCATCCAGGGCCCTCACGATAAAGCCAAGCCATGGTCCAACAGTCGATCCTGCACAGGAGGCTGCCCTACCACCCACAGATCTTCTCGCCCAGTCCCCACCCCTCCAAGGCTCTGCCCGGTTGGATTTATTTTGTAAATAGTGGTTCCAGGAAAGAGTTCCAGGCCCTGAGACACTTACGGGTGAAGGGGACCCTGCTCCTGGGGCCTGATCACACAGTCAAGCCACAGGCCTAGGCACCCACTGCACTGACCACTACATGTGACCCTGGCCATGCCCTTTCCCTGGGCCTGTGAAATCCAGGCCACCCTCATGGCCACTTGATGTCCTCAGAGCTGGTGGGAAGCCTTCTGGGCTTCCTGGGTTCCCCTCCGCTCCCCAGTGAGCATGACACCCACGGTGAACAGCCCTGCGCTCAGTAGCCAGGGTGTCAGGACCATGCTGCCTCCCAGACAGGCAGATGGAGAGCTAGACAAAGATGCTCATTTGCCACCTCTGTGACTGGCACAGAGGGGTTGGGAGAAGAGGGAGGTCAGAGGAGTGAAGCCTTCTCAGGCCGTCCCAGGGAAGTCATCTTCCCTCTGTTGGCTGAGGGGCTGCTCAGTGGGAAGAGGCCCAGGGGGCTCCCAGGGAGAGGAAACCCCACACACGAGGCCCCCTGGGGGCTCAACCCGGGGCCCAGCACCCACGCATTGTAGTTTCTGCCTTCACCTGTCTTCTTACAATGTGCCAGGCAGGTCAAGGTCACGCTGACTGCTACTGGACAGAGGCGTGGACAGGGCCATAAGGTCGGGGACAGGCCTGGGACCCCCACATAGTCAGATGGAACCCTCAGGGCTCAGTCCTAATGGGGGGTGACCTGCTTTTTCTGGGTGATACGCGAAGAGGCAGAGGAAGAGAGGGTGATGGAAAGTGGGGGGGACAAGGCACAAGTAGAGGTGGACATGGGGCAGATGGGACCAACCCCTGAGGAGCAGAGAGCTCTGGGCCGGCAGAGCGAAGGCAGGGGCAGCCACCCACCCAGTCAGGCTTTGGGGATTATAGATTATAGCTTGCATCCACTTGCATATCAGAATTTTAAACAGCCAGCCCCTCCAGCAAACAAGGTCATTTCAAAGATAAAAATACTGAGTTCCCCTCTTCCTGCCTGCCCCTTCTCCCTCTGAATTGGGCTGGAGGATCAGGCCAGGGCAGTTCCAGCCCAATGTCCTTTTCCTCAGCTCTGGGGGTACCTTCCGCGCCACAGGCTAGGACCCCTCCCCATAGACCAGAGGTTGGGCTTGGTCTGCTGCCCCACCTAGTCCACTTTGCTTGGCATAGAGGGATCCCCTCTGTTAAACTCCCAACCCACCTCCTCTCCGTTGGGACCAGATCCCACACCAGATCCCTCCTTAACCCCTGCTTCCTTCGGCCCCAGGGCCTCCTTTCTGGGCCTTGATCCCACCTCTGAGCCTTTGTATGGGCTGTGCCCTCGACCTGGCACCTTCCCCTCTCACATGCTTGAGGCCCTTCCTGCCCTGTGGGGCCCTCCGGGTGTGTACTCCCTAGGACCCCTTACTTCCCACAACGCCACAATAGTTCAAGCTGGTGTTGCTTGAGCTCTCTGAGGGTGAACATCCCTGGCACACCCAGCGTTTCTCCAATACTTACTGGGTGCAGCTCTGCTCCAGCCCTCACCCACCCTGGTGGCTCAGAGGAGGAGGTGATATCTTAGAGGATATACTGTGGCATCACCACAGAACTGGGCCTCAAACCCAGCCTGGACCCTGGGCTCTGATGGACAGGAGACCTGGCTCTGGTGCAGTGGAGGCGTCTGGGGTGAGGGGAGGGTGACGGCATCTATGGGGCTCAGATGAACATTACCCACAGGGAGTGAAAGGTGCTTCTTGCTCCACAGCTGCTCAGCTTGGCCAGCGCCAAGAGTAGAGTTCTGGCTATCTCAGACAGTGGCTTCCCCCCACAGAACCTGCCTACACCCTTAGCCCCTTAGAGAACCCAGGCTCCCAGGGTGGGGTGACAGTCTTAAGGGTGATGCTGAGGTGAGGTGCTCACTCTGCGCCAGGCACGATTTTCTCCTCACAGCTCCCTCGAGAGGCTGGTACCCTCATTAGCTCTATTGTACACAATAGAGGCCCAGAGAGGCCAAGTGGCCTGTCTACAGCTACTCAGCAAAGCTGGGACCCTGGCTTAGTGGGCAGACTAGGAGTCTGTACTTCTGCTCTCAGGACAGTTTGGGGTCCAACTTGAAGCAGCAACACCTGAAAAACCAAGCCTCCAGCAACTGACATTGCTCATAGCTTTTGAAAATGAAAACAAACACCCTAAACATCTCCCCAGTCTGTTTTTGGAGCTCTGAGGTCACCAGGTACGAGGCAGGGGCAGGAGGAAGCTAGGGCAGGGAAGAAATGGGGCCAGGGGATGGTGGGATGGAAGACTGGTGACGGTCACTCGCAGGCTCCGGACAAGCCCTCTAGTGCTTACAGAGCCCTGCACATCCAGGGCCTCACTTGTGTGTGCAGTGTGTGTGCAGGGCCTCCTGGGAGGAGAGGGGGTAAGGAAGACTTGCTTCTGCCCTGTGCCATGTGGGTGCTTCTTGAGGGTTCTTGCAACCATTGAAGGCAGGACAGCCAAGCTGTACCTACTGCTGTGCAGCTGAAGAGATGAACACTGACGCCTGCTGTCTCCCTTGGGCTGGTGTCACCTGGATCCCAGCCGGCAGATAGCGGCTCGAAAGGTGAGGCGGGGCAGCTATCATGGGCTGCAGAAGGGCTCCATGAGGCAACTGGCTCCCGCTCTCAGGCAGGACAGATGGCAAACTGAGGCTTGGGCCAAGTCACTTGCCCAATGCCAGCGAGTGTGGGGCACACTGTGGTCAAAGTTGCTGCCCCCATTCCAGAGGCGAAAGGAGGGTGGTGTCCCCGGGCTGGCCTCACAAGCTGCTGACGAGGGTGGGAGCTGCATTTCCCCCATACTTGGGGACAGGGGACTAGCTGCAGGCCAGGGATCAAGAAACAGGGAGAGAGAGAGCAGGAAGCGACGCTCACACATGACAGGGGCTCAGAGGGACAGAGAACTGGAGAGAGGGCCTTGGACTTGTGAAGAGCACCAGGATTTGCAGGTGAAGGTGGCAGAGCACTGGCTGTCCCCCTGCCCCCCAGATGGTCACTGCTGGGCAGTGCCCTTGGTTGGGGAGACCAACCCAGCTGGGCCCCTGTGAAGCCTGCTGCCCTAACTGCCAGCACGGACGGCCCCTGCGAGATAAGAGTCCACTGGGCCTGGCTTCCCTGGCTGGGCGATAAGTGCGGCCTGCTTGGGTTCTGATAGGGGGCGGCCACCATGGCGGTTGGCCAGCGGCCGCTTATCGGCCCATCGCTGCCCACTGCACAGAAATTCATATCTGTGGGGCTGATAGGGAGTCCCCAGGCCCCCGAGGATGCAAATAGTGCAGGAAGCTCCCGGGCACACCCCGCCCTCACCCGGGTTCAGGTTCTGATCTCTGGGAGACTCTTATTTCTCCATCATGAAATGGGGGTGATGATACTGACACTGCGGGGTGGACGGGCACCACCTGGAGGGCAGGCCAACGCTGGCACTCACAAGCCTGCAGCCAGCTCTAGAGTTAGGCGCGGGTCTGTGCCCGGCTCGGCCACGTCCCAGCTGGTGACCTTGGACAAGCCCGTGGTTGCTCTGTGGCCCTCTGCCAGGCATAGATTTCCCTGACCCTCTCCCCACCGCAGCAAAGTGAGGCCCTCGCCATGTAGTTTCTTCCCACCAGTCGTGACCCTCACTTGTGTTATGACGCCCGCACGCACGCTCCCCGAGGCTGTGTCTCTATCTGTCGGTCTGGTATACAGCGGGTGCTCAGCAAATGCTTGCTGCACACGCACATGTGCCTGGCATGAGCGCGCAGTCTCCGTTCCACCCGTCAGTCACAAGAACCGTGTCCTCCTCTTCCACCCACCAGGCTCCATGCAATGGCTCTTGATGGCAAGCTGTACTGAGTCCAGAGATGCAGCCCCACCAAACCCTCTCACACACCAGCCCGTGTTCCCCGAGCTGAGGAACCAAGAGACAACCAAGACTCCCCTCTTCTATGAATTGGTAGGACTGGGGGGAAAAAGAGAGAACACATCTGGTGGGAAAGCCGAGGTCAGAATTCCATCTGCAAATTGGAAGGGTAGTGGGGCAGCACAAAAGCACCCAAGGACACTTCCTATGGTCCAGGACCAGGCAGTTCGCAGCCACCTCCTGCCTCCCAGGTGCTTGTGCAGCCACTTGGGGAAGGGGGTTGTGGGGGACAGGTAGGGTGAGTCTTCTCCTAAGTACCTGCACAGCTTTGAACCTTCAGCTGGCTGGGAAGGCCCTCCACATGCATCCACCACCGTCTTTTGCTGGCTGTTTCTGTCTCCTGGATGCCTGTCTCTGCCCTCACTGCCTGTTTCTTTCTCAGCCAGAGAAGACTCTACCTCCTGGGAATCCTCAGAACACTTCCAGTTTGCTCTGAACATCGGCACAGTTAGTGCCTGCCTCCAACGATACTGCTAGCCCCATAAGTGGCCTGGAGTTTGGAACAGGCACAGGCTCAGCCTGGTGGGTTGCCATCAACCTCTCTGGCAGCAGGCCAGTCCCATCCCCCCAAGCTGTCAGGGTGGCTAGTTCCCAAGACTCCCAGAAGGCTGGGGCCTAGGAACATCCTGGAGGGGTAGAGCTGTTGACCTGACTGCAGGCATGGTTACCTGGTCCGCTCCAGGAGCAGCTGGCTTCCTCCTCCAGACTTGTCTCTGACTCTTGCCCCTTGGTTTCCTCGGGGGCTCTTGGAGGTGTGGGGCGGTGGTGGCAGGGGATTAACTTCTGCAGAGAGAAAAACATGATCAATTCCCTCCAAGCCTCTGGCACCAAGTCACTGGCCTGCCCCACCCTGTGTCCAGGAAGGACACTGAGGCCCAGGTGGGTGAGCACAAGCCTAAGGGCACACCACCCTGGGCTTGCTTCTAATTGGGAAGAATCAGACTCTCATTTTTCTCCTTGCCCTTTAAAACCTCTTATCCCCTCATTAATTGTAGCAATAATTGCTATCCCAGCTGCTGTTAATAATTAGAGTGCAGGACGGCCTACCAGACACGCCCAGGCAGGGGCACACACCAGAGAGCTCCGCCTCCCTGGCCTCCTCCTCAGGCAGCTGGGGGCCCCTCTAGCAGGCTCTGCACCCAATTCCAGCCCAAAGGGCATATTTGCCTTCCCTGCCGGTCTGATAACCACCTCGGCCCCCAATCGATGAGCTCCCATAAAAGCCCCCCCTTAGTGACGTCACGTGCCCGGCAGATTATTAATACCCCAGATAAGGGCCATGATTAACATCAATAAATCAATCACACAGTATAAAAGTCCTATTATTTTTGGCTATAAATCAACGTGGCTGGCATTTGAGCTCCAGCCGCGGCCGGGGAACCGCGCTGGGCCCGCCTGAGAGGCAGATATTGCTTCTGCCGCCTTATCACGTCCATCGCCACGTTATCACCACGGCCTGTGCCAGGTGCAACTCCGGCTGTTTTTTCTAGGTCCTTCCCCACCCCCGCCCCTATGCAACCCCAGCTCCCAGATCAGATAAGGGGCTAGCTTCCCAGGAAAGCCACTGGGTCAAAGTCCACCAGTAATGAGCCATTTACCCTTTGGCAGATATCTGTCTCAAGAGGCACCCCCCCACCATTAGTGCGCAACACCTAATAGTAATAGTCATGGTGATGAGGTGGCCCCTCACATACTCTTTCAGCCCCTCAACCACCCCGAGGGGCATATGCCCAGTTACAGATGCAGAAACTGAGGCTCAGGAAGAACAGGAACACAGCCTGGGGAGGAATGCTGGCTGTACCAATAAGCACTGTGAGATGATGTCTGATGATGGCACAGATAATAACAACAACAACGAGCCAGAGCTGGCACCAGAGGCGAGGCCCAGGATGTCTTCACCCAGCCTGGAGGTTCCTGGTGAGCTGAGGGTGATGGGGTTTAAGTCCTGCTGGCCCAATGGAATGGCCCAATGGGCCTGCTGCTGGGGAGAGGGACACGGGCTAACAGGTCTCAGAGGATGAGGCTTGTTGGGCTCCTGGGCCTGTGACCGTCTCTGATGCTCTGACACTGAGAGATGCTGGGGACAGAGGGTCCACAGTGAGAAGGATCCTCCTGCCAGGGATCAAGGTCTGTCTGGGATCTCGGCCCACCCCCTACCCCTCCTTGGTTTCTAATCCCCCCACCCCTCCCTTGCTGTCCATTCTCTAGCCCACCTCAGGACCTTTGCGCTGCAGGTACCGCTGCCTGTTATGCCCGTCCCTGTGCACCCACAGCATGCGTGGCATTTTTGGGGTCTTTGCTCAATATCGCCCCTCCCCGCCGCCCTGTCTCTCCTTCACTCCCAGTCATGCCCATGTTCTTACCACCTTCCCAAATGGTCCGGTGTGTGGCATATATCTCCCCCATGAGACTGTGGTCTGGGGGTAGGCAACTCAGCCTCTGTGTGCAAAGGGCTTCATGGTATAGAATGGGAACAGGAGTAAGACCATCACCATGGCCATGCTGGAAGATCTCGGGGCAGTGGGAGCCTCTCCACCTCAGCCCTGGGGGTACAGCTAGCTGGAGGGGCCACCCCAGCTTTGAGGCCCTGCCCGAGACCTGGCCAAAGCAGTTTCTTGATGTTAGGTTAATTCACCTCCAGGTGGGGGCTCTCTCTTTCTGTGTCCTGTTCTCAGCCTGAGAAATGCATCCCTCCTGCCCCTGGGGGAAAGTGCCACCAGGAAGGCCCTAGGAGATAGTCCAGGTGCCTGGAGTGGGGTGGCAGGGGGATGGGGAGTAGGCAGGGGGACAGGGTGGAGGCATCAACATGAATTCAGACCTGAGGGGCAGATCCCAGCTCAGGTGCTTACAGGCTGTGTGACTCTGGGCAAGTCATTAACCTCTCTGGGCCTCATTGGAGCTGTAAAATGGAGTGACATGCCTTAATAGAAGAACCTGCTATGTACTGAGCACCATGTGTGCTGAGGCAGGTGCCACAGTCAGGCAAGGCCTTGCTGCCCCATTTCATAGAGGGTAAACTGTGGCTGGGAAGGGGCATGGCTTTCCTGAGGTCACTCAGTGGCCCATATGACTCCTCCTCTAACTCTGGGCTAAGCCTTCCCTACTAGGGCCCTTGATCACCCCATCTGTACTACAAGGGGCAGGACTTCTAAGACTCTTCTGCTGAGGGTGTCCATGCCTCCTCTCTCCAGCTACCCCCATCCCCTCTAGCCCCCGAGGTCAGGCCCTAGGCTGGGAGCCATCCAGGTCTCCCCTGGTCCTACTGGGCACAGTTAGCCCACAGATATACCAAGCTCAATGTCACTTTACAGGTGTGGAAACTCAGGGGACTGGCTCCTGTGAAGTCGCAGGTGAGGACAAAGGAAGGTGTGGGGTGGCTCAGGGTGCCAAATCCCAGCCTGCCACGCCCACCGCCTGACTCACCTGGACTGGAAGGGCTCGGGGCTCAGGCTCCCCCGAGGCCTCTGGCTCTGGCGCTGCAACTTCCTGCTGTGGAAGGCCAGTCTCTGTGGCTTGCGCCTCTTCTCCAGCCTCCATGTCTCCGAGGGAACCTGTGGACATAGCCCAAGGGGTATCATGAGGCACTGGCCACTCCTGGTCAGAGGCCATGACAGGGCGTCCAACAGCATGGGGGCTCCCTCAAGGGTCACTGAAGACTTGCTGTGTGAACCCCATCCCTGCAACAATTCTCATGTCTTGGGGTCACCGGCCCTCCCGCCCCACCTCATCGGCCTCATAGCCTCTGCTGGCCCCACAAACTGCTCTTGCCAGAACAATGGTCCCAGCCTCTCCCCTCTGCTCTACTCCAAGCCATAGGAGCAGCTATGGGGGCTCTCCTGGGCTAGGGGCCCAAGGGTTACACGAACACCACGGCCTACCCCATCCCACAGGTACGCACTTCAGGAGTTCACGGAGCCCAACTGTGCATCCAGAGCCCTGTGGGTAAACATCTCCTGGGGTTTGTTCAGCTATTTCCTCCGCCTTGGAACCCTTCTCTGGGTAGCGCCTAGAGCTCAGGTTTTGAGGTCTGGGCGCTTCTCAAGGGTGGGCCCCAGCACCCAGGACACAGGAAGTGCTCAGAGAAGCTGATTAAAGGAATAAATGCTAGATGGGGCACAGGTGAACACACAGGCATCTAACCTCTGGGGGCTAGAGTGCCCCAGACCTGGGGCCCCCTAATTCCAAACCTCAACCCGCCCAGAGACTCTTACAGGAGTTGCCGCATGGAGCCCACCTAACAGGTGAGAAGACAGATGAGAATCAAGGTAACCTAAACCCAGACCCCCTGTGAAGGTGTGGAAGCTGGATCCACCAGTGCTCCTGACTGCAGGCCAGGGTGGCAACCTCTGACCTGAGGTCAGACGAACGGTGCCACTGTGGTGGGCAGAGGGAACGGTGAAGAACAGGGTCCCTCAAGACTTGAAGTGTGAACCCCACCTGCTCCCCAAATCCTCTAGGGCCCTTTTATCCCTGTCTGTCTCAGCCTTGGCCCCAAGACAGGTAAGGGGTGGGGCTGCCTCCTGCCCCAATTACAACAGCTCTTCGGTTAACATTATTTCTTTATAATGCTGATGAGACGCTATAGGAACCTAACTGCAGTTTGTATCAATAAGCCTAGGGTAAAACGGGTTTCATTATACGTCATTTCACTTAAAGTCACAGAACCTATAGATGATGTTAAAGGAGGGCTTACTGTACCTAAGTTCCTCTCCTGCAGCCACCTGTCCTGTCTCCCACCCACTGGTTATCAGGTAGACGACACACATCATCGAAGTGTGGTGTGGGGGAGATCCTGACTCTTGAACCCCAGCTATGTGCACTCAGGAGTCGGGGTATCGGGTGGTGGTGGTTCTGGGCCCAAGCCCTCTTGCTGCTGAGGAAATGAACAAGAAGAGTCTAAAAGCTGTGGCAACATCTGTGAATTCAGTGTCAGAGGTGCCTGATGGAACACAATGGGGCTTGCTCTGGCTGGTGACAAAAACAGAAGGTACCATAAAGAAGGCCTGAGTTGGCTGAACTCTCCATCCCTGGAGGCAAACAAGTAGCAGAGGAGACTTGCATGGGATTCACACCTCTGTGGCTGGTGGATCCTGACCCTCTGGGAATCTGATGAAATCCAGTGCCTTCTCCCCGGGAAAACGCGCAGAGGGGCCGAAATTTGTCCAGTTTCAGGGGCTTCTCACTAAATCGCTAGTGTTTTCCTGGTACCCTTATTCTCCTCCTTTTCCAGGGTTTTCTAGGGGTGAAAGAAGTTGGGCAGGTGGCTGATGAAGGGAGATGGGGCCTGCTGGTGCCTTAGATGCCTGTCCATAGAGTAACAACTGTGCAAACAGTCAGCATCCAACACGGGCCACACACGCTTGCTCATGGCAGCAAGAAGGGGAGACCCAAGAGACTGTGATAGAATGAGCAATGTTGTGGCCAAGTTCACTGGCTTACTCTCAAAATCTAGCAATTTACATGGAGCAGGGAGGTGGCAAGCTGGTTTCTCTTTGCATTTCAGCTCACCTCTCTGACCAGAGGTGGATGACGGCTGGCTACAGTAGTGAAAACTGAGTTGTTCCTGGTGAGGCAGACACCCTTCCTGCCTTCTGAGGGCAGACACTGTTTTAGAAGGCAGAGGTATCAGGACCTCTGGACTCTGTAGGGGACTTCCAGGCCAGCAGAGGAGACAGTTAAACAATGAATGGGCCTCAAAGTGAAACAACGGAAAATTATAAATGTGCTGTGAGGGAGAGAGGCAAATGAGAGAGAAGAAAAAAAAAAAAACCAAAACAGGCAGAGATGCTACTTGCAGATCTCAGAGGGGATGACATTGGTATGAGAATGAAGGCTGAGAAGGCAGAGGGAGTGGCTTGTGCAAAGGCCTATAAATCAGACAGGCCTCATGTGGTAGGGAAAGGGGCGGCATTCAGGGCTGAGAGGCGAGCAGGGCTGACTTAGAGGCAGGGGACATGTGGATCCTAATCTTAGGGGCACTGGGTAGCCACAGAGGGTCCCAGCAGGGGCAGCAAGGTCATTTCCCAGCTGCAGCCCTCCTGATGAGTCCCAACCTCCAGGACACTTCAGAGCTATAATTACTCAGACCACACAGAACCAGCCTCGGGCTAAGCCTCATGCTCTCATCAATGCGCCCACACGGGCAGGCTCCGTGGTGGGCTGGGCACACCCCAGACCGGTCCAACGCATGCCTCTGGGACAGGTGGGAGGCCTGACCCGCCATGACCTCCCTTGGCATGCACTGGGGCAGGAAAGCAGACGCTGCGGTGGAGGCTGGCCTTCACTCTCTCTCCTGTGGGGTCAGTCCTAGTGGGCGCTACCAGTCACACAGTCCTGGGGTCAGCCTATTTGCTGGCCGTTTTCTAGAAGCCCTGGTGCCTTCTGTGGCTCATTCAGAGCAGGGCTGAGACCCCTCCTGCTGGATGGCCATGGGACTTCAGGGCCTCAGTGTCCTGCTCTGGCGAATGGGTATAAAGCCACCTGCCTTTAGGGACTGCAGGGACCAGAGCACTGGGGCCAGGTGATACCGGACACACAGCTGACACTCTGCTCCCCACACCTGCCAGCGCTGAAAAGATGCCTTGCTCAGGTGAGCCTCAGCCACCCAGGGAGGCCCTGAGCTCATGGTGGGTCCATTTATGGGAGAACAAAGGCACACGCTCTGCACAAAGGCGTGACAATGAGCGTGAAGAAAGAGGCTGCCGGCCTTGGCCAATTTATTCTAATGTCTCTAATTCAGTTCCAGCACAATTAAAACAGCTCTGATAATGCAGGAGACAATTGCTAACCAGCAAATTTCTACAAGCCCACAACGAGGATGTGGTACAGTGAATTCCGCCCCACGCCTGCCTCAGCACCCTGAGTATGTGCCACATAACCTCTTGAGCCCCTGTGACTCCCCCGAGGCCACGCAAGGGCACCTGGGTCCTTGATCCACTTGGGTCTCAGGTAGGAAGTTTTCTCTGCTGGCCAGGGGCATTGGTGAAATGCTTCGCTTCCCCAGGTGCCCTGTGCTAGCAAAGAGCCCTGCCTGGCCCTTGTGAGACCCTCTCTCAAAGGCCTTAACAGCTGAGCCAGGCCAACCCATGGCCAGGCAGGAGGTGTCCTTGCTTTGTGACCTCGAGCAAGTCACTCTTTCTACTCAGAAACCACACAGCTCCTACCTAGCAGGATGAAATGTGGTGCCACCTGTATCTGAGCTTAGCTCAGGGCTGGCACACAGTAAGTATACCCCACACATCAACTGTTATCACGATTAGCTATAATCACCCATCACCCAGTGGGGCCTGGGAAATGGTGGGGGGATGTGTTATTAAGCACTGCCCATATATGAGCCCTGTGCTCAGCATTTTACAAATGTCCTCTTTACCCCTAAGCCTCTTTAGCGCAGGGGTATAGAGGTGGTGGGGAAGGTATGTGTGGGGAGGGGGGCATACTACCAGGCAGCCTGACAGGGTACAGAGAGCATTGGTGGGAGACTACAGTGGGGGGTGGTGGGGGTGAGGTGGAGGGTGAGGCAGGATCCTGATGCCAGTCATTATGGGCGAGTGTACCTTCTAACACCCCCCAGAGGGAAGCTCGAGTCAGGCCCACTTAGTAGATGAGTAAACTGAGGACCAGCAAAATGAACTGACCTGCTCATGGGCTTGGGCCAGGAAGCAGTGATGGGGGACTGGCGGGCAGGAGCCTCCCCCAACATGCTACCCTTCCAGACATTGGCTCAGGCCATGGTCCCCCTCTGTGCCAGATGCTGCCCCATGCCTCCTTCGCCCTGCTGACGACCAGGAGCAAGAGCGACGCTAGTCTCATTGCCTGGCAGGGTGGAGAGGCCAGACACCTGTGTGGAGAGCCCACAGGTGACGACAGTGGTCACCACTCGCTAGGACAGCACTGAGCATGGCCCCTGCTGTCCGAAGCCCCTCAGTTATCATGGTGAGCAGACGCCTGCACACAGATCTGTCTCTTGCTCATTAAGCTGGACGCCGAAATGGAAATGGAAACATAATAGCTATTTGATTGGGGGTGAGATATTTTGCATATTGGCTCGGTGCTGATAGTGGAATTTCATCAACTCCCTTTTTTCATGCTTTAAAACTGAATTACAGAGACAGGCTCTGTGGAGCGGGATGATCTCAACTCCTCCAAGGCCCCGAGCAGCAACGATTAACGATGACCCCCTCCCAGCTTCCACGGCGAGGCAGCTGTGGGGGAGGTGGGGTCCTTTTGAATGACTGCCTTAAAGAAAGCCAGCGCTGGGGGCTGAGAAGGGAACAAAATCCCCTAGACTCTGACCTTGCAGGTGGACCTGTCTGGTGAATGCAGTTGGGGGTGGCTCAAAGCAGCTCAGAGCACTGGATGGGGGAGTCTGGAGGCCCTGGAAGCTCTGGAGAGCTGGGGGTGGCTTCCCTCTCCAGTTCCTGTAGACTGTACCTGTGTGGAGTGGGGGGACTCTGAATGACACCAGGTCATTGGAAATGGGAAAGAACCAGGGCAAAGCCCCAGTGAGCTCACCCTGGACTGGGGCTTGACCATGGGTTTGGGTCTCTTCCTTGAGCCTGCCTGGTGCACAGGTCGTTTATCCCTCTCTGGGGAGGTCCTCTAGAGTCCTAACTTACAGGGGAGGAAACGGAGGAGCAGGCACCCCTGCTCCCCGCCCCCCAAGGCAATCCTTCTGTGTCAGGGCTAGATTTTGAAGGCAGGCCTGCTGGCCTGGGGTTGGAGGAGACACAGTGCTCTGCTCCTCTCCACCAATATCCAGGCCTCGGTGGATGCAGAAGAGGGAGAGGAACGCCAGGCAGACCCCGAAGTGCGGGTGAACCTGGGCTCTGATGGCCCCATTCTCAATCATCATTCTTTCATTCACTCATTCACCAATTCACTAAGAATTCCTTATTCACTCATTCACTCATCAAACCTTCATCAAGTGCCAGACCCCCACAGGCATTGGAGATCCAATAGTGACCAAGACCTACTCCCAAGAAAGAAACCTGAAAGATGCCAGTGTGGCCATTGTCACAAAGGAAAGGTGGAGATGCCAGTCAGGGAAGCCTTCCTGGAGGAAGCAACAAATGAATGGAGATCTGGAAGCGGACAGGAGGAGGTTGCCTGAAAGTGGGGCCAGGGAAAAGCATTCCAGGAAGAAGGAACAGCAGGATGCTGAGGCTGATGACCTGTACAGGCCATGCCTCCCTGAGCCTAGTTTCCTGAAAGCTAGGGATAGAAACAGTCTCGTGCCATGGGCTTGGGTCAGGGTTCAGTAAGGGGGTGCCAGTGGGTGCTGAGCACAGACTTGTGGTTATTATTACAATTGTTATTGTTTCAAGTCTCCAGGGAGGTGCCACCTGCCCCTCTAGGGTTGGGGGTAGGGGTGGACAGGGCTGGGGTGGCTGAGGGGCTGGGGCCTGGAGAGGGCAGTGCAGGCAGAAGAGAGAGACCTCCCCCTAGGCTGGCAGAAGGCCTGAAGTCCTGTCTTGCTGGGCAGCTGGTGGATGGGCAGGGGCACGGCGCTGCCAGGAGAGAGACCCTGGCCTCTGGGCAGCACAGCAGCCAGATAAGGCCCTGATAACAGAGAGAAAATAGCAACAGATTCAGACTTTCCCACCGCTGGGTAGCGGGCAGCTCAGGCCATGGCAGGGACAGAGAGGCGGTGGAGACAGCCCTGCTCTCCCTGAAGGAGCCGTGCTGTGGGAGCTCAGGGTGATGTGACTCGGCCAGTCTGAGTTGGTCTGAAGCCTGACCTCTTGGCAGCGGGCAATGTAGCCTCTGGTGAAGCACCCCTTCCCCTGGATCCCGGCAAGCAGGACTGGATGCTCTTAAACCCCTCCCGGATAGATATGGCTAGTGTTTGACAGACAGGAAAACCGAGGCACAGAGCACAGGGGAAGCTGGCTGCTCTGCCAGTGCCCCCGTGTTAGCCACACCACCCAGCCTCCACTCATGGTCCAGGCCTCTCAGGACCCAGAGACTGTATTTTACGCACAATTCTGACAAGCAGCTGAGTTGCTTTCCAGGCCGAGGGGGAAGGGGAGAAGCAGGTTAGAAAAGGGGAGCACTGGGTAGGGACAGGATGGGGTCTGGACCAAGCCCAAAGGACCAGAAGGGAGTCCAGCATACGGGGCTCTGATGATGACAGGTGTCCCTGGGGCCCTGCTCAGAGCAGCCCCAGATGGTCCTGGGGCCGGTAAGTTCAGCTTGTGTCACCCATTTTGGGCAGGGGCATGCCCAATGGGGCTTTGATAGGAAAGGGTCTGGGAAAAGGCGGGTGGGCACAGGGGGCAAGTCTTAGGCCCCCAGTAGAAGTTACAAGGCCTGGGGAAAGGGTTTCACGTAATCAGAACTTCTCCAACAGCTTCTCTAACATCTGGCATAGAGGCAGGTCCCTGGTCCGCTGCCTCCTAGGAGCTTGTAGCAGCAGAGGAGTGGGGTGCAGGCACCCACAGGAGGAGGCTAGAGCTCTGAGAGGGCCTCCTGGGTACCCAGCCAGTCTCTAGCACTAACCAGCCCTCCCTGCGGGCACTCTTATGCCCACTTCCCATCAGGATGCTGAGGCCTGGCACAGATGCCACATGGAGCCTGGCAATCTCAGTGGGTCCACCTACCATCCACTCCATCTTCTCAAATGTGGCCAGAAGCTGCCCCCGTCTCTCCACACCATTGCCACCATGGGGTCCAGTCCATCAGTAGGTGTTCCCCACCAAGCCCTAGCTCCTTCCTGCTCTACCCTTGCCCCAGGATGAAGCCTAAACCCCTTTTGTTGCCCTGGCCCTTCACCCATAGGGCCTCAGGGCATGCTGTCCTCTGCCAGGACATTCTCTCACCACCTCTCTGCCCAGCTAAGGCGTCTTCACCCCTCAGTGAACTCTTCCTCCCATAGTCTGGGTGTTCCCAAAGCCTCACATATCAAGTGTGTGTTTCTCCAGGGGTGGGGGTGGGGGAAGATCTGGTTGGCTGATGCTACCTGCTCACCCCTCCTAGTGTCCACAGGAGGATGAAGGGTGACACCCTGAAGCCAACTTCAAGGGAAGTGCCGCCCCAATAGCCCTAGTGGGTGTGCCCATGTTTAAGAACTGCACCAAATGGCCATGAAGACGAAGGTGCTACTGGAGATGCAGAGGGTCCCAGTGGAACACAGAAGAGTTTTTGGGGCCTCGGTAGGCGGGGACCAGGAGGGGCCCACAGGCTCATGCTGTGGCCCACCAGTGGTTCTCATCAACCCAGGATCAGTCCCAGATGACAGCTTGGGCGACCACAAAGAGGATGTTGGCAAGATAATCTTGGCTTATTCGAGCAGGCAGACTCTCCTGTGGGGGGGAGAGCGAGTGTCTGAGCCTCTGCATGTACTGGGGACCTGGATCCAGATGCCCTCCAGCACTGGTCCTGCCTGCTCCCACCCCCACCTTACTGACTGCACGAGTGGGACTGGGGCAGAGGAGATATGGGGACTGAGCAGTTTGACTGTACTTTTTCACCAAGGGTCAGCCAGACATTGCTTGAATGAACCCTGCAACGGGAGCTCACTACCGCTCTTACAGAGTCACAGACATCTGAGTCCTAGACTCTTGTGCCTGTCAGGCCTTGGTCTCCCCATCATAGCTGTGTATAAGTGCCAGGCTGAGAGCCTCATAGTCCAGCAGGCACCCAGGCCAAGCCCGGTGGTGCTGGTGAGTGTGACTGTCCCAAGTAAGCCGGCTGGAGGAGGGTGGCTGGCCACTGTCACAATATACTCTGGCCATCTGAGGGCAAAGAGATGCCCTCAGCATCAAGCACAAACTTGCAGTGCCTGGGAGGTGCCAAGAAGCATGTTCTCAGGGAACAGAGAACCACGTTCTAACGGACGAGCTGCTGGGACCTCCTCCAGCTTCTGACAAATTAAAAATATCTCATGGAGATATAATTCACATACGATAAAATTCATCCTTTTAAGTGCCACTCAGGTTTAAAGACCTAAGTGTTCATTGAAAGAAGGGAGGGACGGTCATATATATCCAGATAAAACCCAGGCCCCTCTGTGGCCCAGTCGTATGCAAAGACACACATTGTAGCACCTTTCCTTTTCAACTCTCCCGTACCCCAGCCCCTCCCAGGCCCTAAACCAAACCACCAGCCAGGTCCCTGTCCTCTACTCTCCCCCTGCACCTGTTTGAATGTTCGTTTACCGGCTTCCCTCTCCCTCTTCCCAGGTCCCTTCTCCCCACATCCACATTCTGGCTCCATCACAGGCCTGGCAGCCAGGCTGGCTACCACCAGACCTCACCGTAAGGGGATGGAGGGAGGCCTGGGTGTCAAGGACAAAATAAACCTTCTCCTCGGCAGATGGAGGGTGGTGAGAGGTAAAGGCCAGAGACCATGCTCACATGGATATTTTGTCCCTGTGTCCCCATTATGCCTGTGGGGCGGCTATAACCAAGAGCAGCCACAGGCCCAGAAAGAGGACCCATTTCCTACCACTGTAGCTTTGGCACAGGAGGACCCTTTCCTAGGCTCCAGGCTCTCCGCGCCCTGTGGCATTCACCCTTTTCTTCCTTAGGTCTCACCCTCCCTGGCCACTTGGCGGTCAGCTTCCTAGCTCCTTCCTCCCGGGGCTGTCAGTTCAGATTCTAAGGACACACTCTTTGGTGGATGGTGGTCCCTCACTGTACTCAGGTTTACCAGGGATCTCACCTGGAAAGCCCGCACACCTTGACCCATCCTCCTTTGCTCAAACGCCCCCTATCCATGGCTTTCCGTTTTTCTCAGTACCAAAGCCAAAACCTTACCATGGGCCGCAGCCCACATCAGCATTCCAGCTCTGGAACACTGCCTGGCACACAGTCGGTGCCTAATGAATACAGGTGACTATGTGGGGGTAGGAGTAGGGAAACAGGCTGCCCATGGATGGCTTGGCTCAGAATCGGGTATGGCTGGGGGGCTCCCGGGCTCCCACAGGAGTGGGAGAACTTAGGGTGTCCGGTTTGGCCCCACAGGGAAGCCTTGGGGTCTGAGCCTGTGAGTTGGGGGTGGGTGACCAGGAGCTGAGCCCCAAAACAGGGACATGCCACCTCCCCCGCTGGAGAAAGATAAGCTGGGCCTGCCCTGCCTGGGGTCTCTGAGGCCTGGGCGGGACAAGATTTGGAAAGATAGGACGCTGACACTGGGCAGGGGGGTCCTGCACCCATATCCTGCCCCCCAGCCACCACCACTTCCTCCTGTGGTCAGCGTAACCGACAGGCGGAACTCAGGGGGCTTAACTGCCCTGACCTGAGGGCCACGCCCAGCAGGGATCAAGAGTTGGCCAGGCACTCCCAGTACTCACGAAAACCTAGAGGTCTCATGGGGCAGGAGGGACACAGGCAGCATGGGCCTCTCCCAGCCCGAACCCTGCAGGGCAGGAGTAAACAGCCGTAATAATGACAGCAGTGGGCACTTGCAGTGGCCTCTGAAGCAGGGCCAGTTCTAAGGGCTCAACCATATAGCCGTGTTGATCCCCAGCTCCTTGACTTTGTGTTACCTTCTTTTACAGATGCGGAAACTGAGACAAAGGAGGTAAAGAAACTGGCCCAAGGCCTCACAGCTAGGAGAGTGGATAGGCAGCCCACCTGCTCCCCTTTTCCGTACCCTGCCTTGTGCCCAGTGTTTCCTGTGCTCCCCCACCCGCTCTCCCTGTTTATTGAGGTGAGGAAGGAATTTGGACCCAGGTTTGCAGACTCCCAGGCCTGAGGCTTTGTTTCTCCTTTCACCTGGCCTCAGCTTCCCTTCCTGGTCCTGTGTCACAGACAGCATGAAGCCTGGAGAAGACCTCTCTTCCCTCCCCCTTCCTTTCTGCACCCATTCTCTGGTTGCTGGGTGACTGCCATACGTTTGCCTGCCCGGCCTCCCACCCCTAGTCCTCGACTATCTGTTCCCCGAGGCCAGGGCCTGGGCTCTGACAGCTACTCTCTGCAAGGTGTGGGGCAAGTGTGCCCCTGTCCACCATATGGGAGTGTCTGCCTGCTTTCCTGCTGTGGTGCAGGGTCAGCAGGGGTGTGTAGTGGCTGGCACCCAGGGCACCGCCCTCCCTTTGGCCTCCTCTTGCTCAGATCCCCAGGACACACTCGCATAGTCCTCAATAGTTCATGAAGCTCTGCCAGGACCCTGCTTAGCAAAAGCCTGCAAAGAAACCAGTTCTTCTGTACAGAAGAGGAAACTGAGGCAGAGTACTATGCCAGCCCCTGCTGGGCACCATCATGGGCCTTGGGCCATCCACCCACACAGTTATTCAGGGGCTGGGCTCCAAGGCGTATGAGTCCGGATCTAGGGAGCCTGCCTAGACCTTGGGTTACATATCTGGCAAATGGGTACCACGGCACTGACCGTGTAGCGTCTTTATGAGTGGACAGGAAGGGGCTTTGCAAGACTCCCCAGAAGTGAGTTATTCTCAGGAACACTATGACTCCTATCAGGTTTCTGAGTGTCTGCCACGTGCTGGGTCAACCGTGGGCAAATGGTCCAGATGTGTGTGTGTGTGGCGTGTGTGTGTGTGTGTGCGCATGTGTGTGTGTATGAGTTATATGTGTGAACATTCTGGGTTGGGGGCGGACATGAATCTCAGATACCATGAAGAGCTAGGATGGTATAGGATGGAGAATGGTAGGTGGGTGTTGGGGTGGTCAGTAAGGGCTTCTTGGAGAAGGACGAGGAGATATAAAAGTTGTGATCATGAATAGAGAAAACTGTTCCAGGCAGAGGGAACTGTCAATGCAAAATCCTGGAAGTTGGTGGGTTCCTGTGCTGTAGCTGCGGACAGTGAGGGTGGAGGAGCAGAGGGGCTGGAACAGAAGGCAGATAGCAGGGGTTTATTCTTGGTACCTGGGGAGCTAAGCAGAAGACTATGGGCACTGGACAGCAGGGAGGCCCCGGTGTGTGGCTGTTGTGGATGGCCACCACCTCCAGGCAGCCCCAGCTGGATGCCACCTCCTTGGCCTCAATCAGGATCTTACCTTGCCCGGAGCCTGCCCCCTCTCTCGGGCCAGGGCCAGTGGGCTGGTCCCCAACCCCTGTCCCCAGGGGCAGGGCTGGGCAGGGTGAGGCAGAGAAAGGGGAGGCAGAGGAGGTGGGAAGAAAGAGTGGGGCCTGAGAAAGCCCAGCCTGGCTGATAGGGGAGAGATTGGTTTCAGCCGGAGCTGCGGGCCTGCCAAGTCCACATCCTATCGCGCGGCCTGCACTTACTCAACATTCATCTCCGCTCAGCTTGGAAACTTTATCAATGCTGGAGGTTGGCGCCATCTCTGGGCCTGGCCACTCCCCGCCCTCCGATGGGCCCGATAGCCACTGATAGATTACATGAGATTGTTTCACTCTGAGGACCGATTACTAATACTCCCGGGAGAGGAGGCACAGACCACGTGGCCTGGGCAGGCTGGGGAGGGCCAGGTCACTCGTAGGGCGTGGGGATCGTGGAGAACACACTTGGGGCCACGTGGTAAAGAACCCAGTGTGTGACTGGTGGGGAGGTGGAGGGGCAAGGCCATGGTGTGGGGTGAGTGAGACTGGTGGTCAAGGTCACGGCATATAATGGAGAGCAGGAGGCTGCCTGGGGAGAAGACTGGAAATAGTGCCCAAGAAAACAGGGGCACCGCAGGCTCCAGAGAGAGTCTCTAGATGGGCCGATAAGGCTGATAGACGGGAGCGGGGCCACGGCTAGGGGAGCCGTTTCCGGGTAGCCCCCACGTCGGATGGATGGACTCACACTCTTCCTAGGAGGAGAAAAGGCCCAGTGTGACAGTGCCCAGCCGTCTGATAGTTGGGGTGGGAGACCCCAAGGAGGGATGGGTAGGCACGGAGCCCTCTTCAGCTCCAGACTCCTCTCTTACCTGGCCCTCAGGCTCTACTGCTCGGGGACCTGCACCACAGCTACTATGAAAGGGGCCTCTCATCTCCCATTTTACTGAAGAGCTGCAGCCCAGGGAGAGGTGAGAACTCTGGGCCCAGGGAGCCCTGGGGTTAGGATTTCATTCACCCCTCGGGGTGGGTGGTTATCACCGCCTCTTCCAGGCCAGGTCATCCCAAATCTCTGTGATCAGGCCTGAGAGACTCTAGTGATCAGATTTGTGGCAACTACCCCAGGCTCTTTCTCCAGTGCTCTGGGGATGGTGTGCAGGGAGGAAGGAAGAAGCTGGTCCTCTAGGTTGCCCTTTTCCTTGTTGGGTGTGGCCAGGTCCTAAGCAGCAAAGCTAGTCTGCTCCCACTGCACATATGGGAGTTAAAACATTAGCCTCAAATTCATAGACAGGGTAGAATGGGGGCTGTAGGGACCTGGGGGACAGATGGGGACTTAGTGTTCAATGTGGACAGAGTTTCTGTTGAGATGATGGAAATTTCTCTGGAAACAGATAGTGGTAATGGTTCTACAACCTTATGGATGTACTTAATGCCACCAAATTGTACATTTGAAAGTTACGATGATGAATTTATGTATATTTTACTACAATTAAAAAATATCTGCCGCCCAGTGCCAAGGGGCACATAGCAGATGCTCCGTAAGTGCCTATTTTCTTCCTTGGGGATTCAGAGACACAGGTCCCTCCCTACCCATGTGCATAGCCCTCCACAGTGACTTGGCCTTCCCCACCACCACATTGCCTTGGGCATCTAGCTCCATGCCCTGCAGCCCAGGAATACCCAGTGAGATTGGACTGAGCCCCGGGCGTGTGTAAAGCATGGTCCACAACCCCTAATGGTCCCTCACAACCTGGGAGTGCCCCATTCCCATCTCACAGAAAATGAGACCTAGGCTCAGGGGTTTTAGTGACTGGCCCAAGGGGACCCAGTGTGTATTATTGGGCTGGGATTTACACCTAAGCCATGTGGCTACAGAACTGGCAACGCAACCCTTTCTAGAGTAACTGAGAGTCATGACAATGATGGTACATTGGGGCCAAACCCTCTGGCTGTCAAACATTTGCTGGCAGCTAGATTCCCCAAGCCCATCATCAAGTCAGGGCAAAGTGGAGGAGAAAAGTCTGGTACATCAGAAGGAAGTGGATAAGGAGGAAGAGGAGAGAGAAAGAAGCGAGGAGGGAGAGGAGGAACCACACCGTTCCCTGTGTACCCAGCTCACACCCCGGGCCCAGACGCCATGTGGCTGTCCTGGAGGCAGCATGCTGAGGTGGCGCTGGCATTTGAACTGGCCTGGCTGTGTCGGTCAGTGCATAGCAGGGCGCTGGCAACTTCTCTTCTCACTGCGATGGCTCAGTCCCTGCTCAGAGCTTTGCCTCTGCTGTTCCCTCCCAGGAACATTCTTCCCCACACAGGCCACCATCCCATCAGTCTCTGCTTAAAGTCTGTTTCAGTGTGGCCACCTAGCTTTCCCTGACCAATCCCCCAGCTCCAGAGGGCCCTTCCATTGTTAGGGATTCTGTTTTTCCCTATCTCCCCACCAGCCTAGAGCTCCGTGAGGGCAGGGATTGAGGCCCTGCATGTGAAGGTCACTGGGATCCCTGGTCCAGGCCCCACACACAGTAGGTGCTCAGTACAAGCCAGAGGCCAGCCTGTCTGTCCCAGTTCCCAGGCAGCCTCAGAAGGAGCGAGCCCAGCGCTGCCTCAGGGACAGGGACCTACCTCGCTGTTCACTGGTAAGGATCCTAGTTCCTGCGCTCTGGGACTCTCTCCATGATGTGCTCACTTGCAGACACTAGCTATTGATTCCAATTTCCTTTTTTCCCCTTGAGTTTATTTTGCTCTGCTGGGATAGGGGCTGAGGTGGGAAGTAGATTTAAAAATCAATCCGGGATGTATTTATCAAGCACCTACCGTATGCTGGGTACTCTTCTGGTGGGAACAGAGCTGGCGGAATGGGGGCACCTCTTAGAGAGATTTCCAGGCAGGTGTTAGGAAACCCCTCCCAGGTAAGGCTGCCCACACTGTCCTTTCTCTTTAGCACACTGAGTTCCTCTGACCCTCACACTCCGCCCCCCGACCCCCAGGAGGCACCATCACCCAATCTTACGAGATGGGGAGCCAAAGCCCGGAGAGGTGAGGGGCTGAGAACACCCTGGCAGTCTGGTTCTGGCCCGATGGCCCCCTCCCTGTTTCCTCCCCTTAGATCTCAGCCCAAACTCGTTCCCTCCTCACCCCTCTGCTATTTTCCACTTACGTGTTTTTGAAAAACACCCACGCCTGTGGCTGGTTTTTGGGTCACGAAGCCCTGCTGGGACTGTGGGAGCTGGGGGGCCTCTGGCCGGGCTCTGGGCTGGCTTGGCCTTACCTGGGTACCATCTTGCTCACAAGACATCCCGTGGGGGTGCAAAGTGACTTTGAACACAATGAATGCCCCAAAGTTGCTTGAACATTTCCTATAGATACGGTCTCCTGTTTTATAAATTTGATAATGAGAAATCCGGAAGACCCCGTTTCTAGAATACATTACAGCCACAAAAAGAGTAGGGAACCCCCAGAGAACATCCTTGTCATTGTGTAGATGGGGAAACCGAGGCCCAGGAAGTAACAGGCCTTGCTGGGGAGCACAGAAACCACCCTGGGAGGCAGAGACGAGATTCTTTCCGATTATAGAGGGGAAGCAGGTCTGGCAAACGGGTTAGGACTATCATTTATGAAGATGGTGCTACCAAGAGCCTGGCAGAACATGGTTCTGTACAAAAATCATAGCTGAGGGCAGGCAGAGTCAGGGGACAGCACGCACAGGGTCTGGAGGTGCCCGAACACAGGGAGTAGGAGGGGCAGCTGGCTGGCCTTGAGCTGTTCCCACCCTACTTTTGAACTCAGTGTTCCCATCTGGGAGTCAGAGTTGGCAGCGCTGATCTCAGGAACACACAAATCCTGGCCCCCCAATTCAGGCTGTGGGGGTCTGGGCTCTGAGGGTCAGCAGGAGGTCATCTAAAGGTCAGCCTGTCTAGTCTGTGCACAGGCAAATGGGTGGCTCTGGCAGCAAGGCCTGGAATGATTGGCCCTTCCAGAGCTGGGGCAGGGAGATTTTCACCACTGGGGCAAGGTCTGGACTGGGACACTGTCAACCATGTTAACTGCTTTCAGGGGAGGAGGCCCGCCCCACACACAGTGATCAGCCAATCCCTGGGTCTCACTCACGTCTATTTGCATGCCCCATTTTCACTGGCTGCCAGCACACAGGTTAGGACCTTGGTTCCCTGGCTGATGGGTGCCTGAAGTTGTTGAGTGGGCAGGATTGTAGGGCTGGGCTGCAGTGGCTTTGGGGGGCTAGGCTAGGGCTGCTGGACTCTGGGGGTGCCAGACATTGGGGGACTAGGCTAGGAGGGCCCCGTGCTCTGTGAATGCCAGATTCTGGGGTGCCAGGATGAGACACTTGGGCTCCGAGGGACTGGGTTGGACTCTGGGGGAAGTTGATGAGATCCTGAGCTGGGATCTGGGGGTGCTGGGCTCTGGGAGTGCCAGACTCTGGGGGTCTTGGCTGGGGCTCTGGGGTCTGAGGGGTTGGGCTGGGCTCTAGGGGAGAGCTTAGGCTCTGAGGGAAGAGGTTCCGGGGGTGACTGGCTCTGGGCAACTTGCCCCAGCCCCAAGTCCCTGACACGAAGGGCTGCCTGCCACATGGGGAAGACTTGGGTTATAGTTCAGACTCTCCCTTTTCCTCTAAGGTTCTCTCTAATCCTCAAACTCCACCTACCCACCTCCCCCAGTTAGGAATGACTTAAAGGGGGAAAGATTCTGAACCAAGTCACACAGCCAGTTCACGGCAGCACAGCTGGAACCTCCCCAAGTCCCAGTCCCCCAACACCAAGGCTGCTGGGTCCTTCCCTCTAGGGAGGGCCTGTAGGGGGCAACTTCTTAATTTTCGCTGCCTTGTCTCAGGGCGGGCTATGTTTTTGGTTTTCTTTGCAAAATGATGATGACGATGATGATGATTTCAAGAGAAGACACCCCCCCCCCCCGCCCCAGCTTTTGCCTGAGATCTAATGGCACCACTTTCTCAGGGCTCTGCGAGTTGCGGGGTGGTGGGCTCAGGGGTGCGAGTGTGTGAGTGCGCTTGTGCTTTTGTTCCTGGCATTTTGGTGGGTGAGATAAGGGGAAACAACAGAACCGCTCAGAGCAGCAGGCAGATAGATAACAGTGATAGGACTCCTCCACCACACAGGCCTATCGTCCTGTTTATCACAGTTCCTTTTTCTTTCTTGTTGGGGGTGGGTAGGGTAGAACACACCCCCAACCCCAGCCCCCAAGCCAAGGAACCAAGGGGTAGAGCCTCCTTCTCAGACTCCCTTGGTGTCCAACACTTCCAGCACCCTGGCCCAGAGCTCCTGGCTAGAAGGGGTGGAGACCCTGGGGTAATTGTCACCATGCAGACAGCAGCAGCACATCTGCCCTTTGCAGAAGCAAAGAACCCAGCTCCCCCTCATCAGCTCACACAAGGGTCCCAGACGGGGATGACTCCGTTTCATGGATGAGGGCAGAGAGGCTCAGAGGAGACACACAAAGGTGCGGTGGGGTTGAGACTGAAACCTGAGCCTGGAGGCTGGTGGTCTAGAGACTGGGTGCTGAATTCCTACCTTGACAAGTCCTGCTCTGGTGGGCATAGTTGGGTAGGGACGGGGAGCCCACAGGGGAGCTGGCCAGAGCCCCAGGTCTGTAGGGCAGGTCTTAGTATCTTTAGCTCCATTTTACAGATGTAGAAACTGAGGCACAGAACAGGGCAGTGCCTATGAGCCATAGTGACGGGGCAGGCTGGACCCCACACTCCTTCTGCATTCCCTCTGGCCCTGGTGAAAACAGAGGGCAGCCGTCTTAGGAACAGACTCCCAAGGCCATAGAAAAAGGTTTCAGAACACCTGGGTCACTGGTGGGACAGGATGGGTTCCTGGGCCTCTACAAACTGGAGCTGTTTGCCAAAATAGTTCAGGAAGAACACTGATGAGATTCATGGAGCACATGTAGCTAGCAGCCCCAGGAACCCTTGCCCCTGCACGTATGTGCTCCCTAGGGAGCCCCTGAACCCTCAATGCTGTCCCCATTTCTCTCCCATCGCATTCATCAAAGACCAAGGAGGCCAAAACTGTGATTATACCCATTGTTTGGGTGAGGGAACTAAGGCCCAGGGACATTAAGTCACTTGCTCAGGTCATCTGCCCAGGGAGCAGGAACCAAACCCCAGTTACCCCACCCTACACTTGTCCCCTTCCCCTGCATATGTACCCATTTTACTGGTAATAGCTGACTTTCCTTAGAATACTGAAAGAAATCAAAACCCGAGATGGAAAGAAGTCAACTTTATCACTAAAGGAGCCAATTTTCTGGGGCAGATGTAGAGGTACCTATCGTCCATGTTCTTGGACAGGGCTGTGTGGCCTGGAGTAGCCACACACCTTGACCAGGCCTCTAAGCTAGAGTCTCTACTGCTCCCTCCCATGCTGTGTGACCTTGGAATGGGTTACTCAACCTCTCTGGGCCTTGAGTCTTCCTCCTAGTAGGGAGGACTCTACAGGATAACACAGGTTAAGTCCAGGCCTGGCATACCCCATACTCAGTAAAGGGGGCTATTACCTTTACTGAGTAAACTGCCATTAAGATTATTATAAATGAGGAGTCCCAGAGCCAACCAGAAATGTTGCTAACTGCCCATTCAGGCCTCCTGCTCTGGGCTCACAGAGAATCTCATTTCTCAAGGGTCACTTTAAAAATCAATGCAGAAAGAATGGAAACAGCCAGCTGCCCTGTGGCGGCTAGGAGCCCTCTGGAAGACCCTCTGCAGTGAAGGAGGCAGGCTTGGCCTGGCTACTGCCCCGGGGGCATGCCAAGGCTGCCAGGGCCTTGTTTTCCCCTCCTGCACAGCTAGGGGCTGGGTGTCCCTCTTCACGAGCTGGCCCCCCACAGCTGCCTCACCTGTCCCTCACTGGGAGGATTAGCCACACGCCGGCCCTAATCGCCGCTAATCGCACCATCAGCACTGGATCTTAGATCAGCTGAAGGAGGCAGCTTTATCCAGACAGACGCAAAGATGGCACCTCAGTCCCATCTGGGCGCCGCCGTCACTCACGACAGCTAGGCTGGCCGCCAGAAGCAGGAAGGCTGGGGATGAGGTAGGGAGACAACTGGGAGCCCTTTCCTTCCCCAACTGGCAAATGGGGCTCTGCTTGGTCCATCGACATTTATCGGGCACCTACTGTATAACTAGGCACTGTTCTAGGTGTCCAGGAGACAGCAGACCTGAATAGGCAAAATTCCTGCCCTTGGGGGGCACTGCGTCCTCTCCATAGCCTGGGCCCGTTTGACAGTTGAGGAAAGTGAGGCACAGAGATGTGCCCCAAGAGTTAGAACCCAGGCAGCCAGGTCCAGACTCCTGGCTCTGACAAGGCTTAAATTCCCCCCACAGAGGGCTTGCCCCCAGGCCCAGGCACCAATCCCTCCAATGTGATTCCTTCTAAGAGAGGCCTGCTCTGCCTCCCTGGCCAGGCCCCGGGATGCTGCCTTTGTACCGAGGCTTAGGAGGTGCATGCTGGACACTCCAAGGTGCATGGCCAGCCCGGGGACCAGGAAAGGCCCGGGAGAGACAGCCAAGGGCTCCCCTCCAGGGCCCCCACCCTCCCCACCCTCCTCCCTACCTTCTTTTTCAAAAACATAATTTATCTGTGTATTATCAAGAAATCCAGACACTTTAATCAGTGAGCTATGAAGTCAGAATTTCCATTCTTATCTGCGGGAGGAGTGGAAATGGAGGAGATAGGAGCAGAGCGGATCGCTGGTGGGGAATGTTAATGGGTGGAGAGGCTGGGCTATTGGCCACGGAGACGCTGTATCTCCCCCATTATCAAGGCTGTATCTTGCCAACCATCTGGGCGCAGTAATGGGGCCAGTTCAACTTTCCGAGTTATCACAGGAGCTGAAACCTGCGCCCGCCAGAGGCCCGCACCGGAGACAGTTTGGGGCAGACTGGGCTTTGGCCGGCAAAGCTGGGAGGCAGAGGGGAACCGCTGGTCTGGCCAAGGCCCCTGAGCGCTTGTGTGCGCACAGACCCTCTGGGCCACTGAAGTGAGTGTAGGGAATCCTGCTGCTCTCTGGACAAAGGTTTGATTTTGGTGGGGCCAGGTGTGAGCATATTGCATAAGAGGGGAAACTGAGGCAGGAGGCCACCTCTGGGTCCCAGTGCGGCTGGGTGGTCCCAGACCCTTCTGAGCTATGCCAGGCCTGGTGTGTGGGGTGGGCAGAGAGGGTGGGGCAGGGGTGTGGACACCCTGCTCTCCTACCTTTCGATCTGCAGGGTCCCCTGTTCACTGCTTAGGGCCTTTTCTAGGCCCAAGCCCCAGGAGCAGGAAATATCAGTAGGGTGGGGACATCTTGGTGGGCTTTGCCCCTATAGGTCCTCACCTAAGTCTCAGCTCACATTCCATAGGCCCTTGGCAGCCTGGGGAGCCTGGGGTATGCTCTTGTGTCCCTTAAATGCTGAGGGCCTCCCACTTCCCTCAGGGCCCATAAACAGAACACCTCTGTCCATTCAGAGGAAAGGGTCTCCAAGTGCACTCATTCCAAGCCCCTGGCGGCTGAGGGTTCCCACTCAAAGAGGGGCAGCTGTGGTGTGGCTCATGGGCCTCACCCTAGGACCCCTTCCGCCCTGATCCCCTGTCTGATAACTGTGGTTCTGGTTGCTCTCCTGCAGCTGGAATGCTGGGCAGTGGGCACCTTAGTCCAGAGAGGGGAAGGGATTCACCCAAGGTCACGCAGCCAGTGAGGAATACCAGGGAGACCAGAGCTGGCTGCCGCTTGGAACCACAGGAAGGCCTCAGTTTCCTGGACTTGAACTTGGATGTCGCCGGGCCTAGCAGGGAGCTAAGAGCTCTACTCTGAAAACCGCCACCGTAGCCATCTTTTCCCTCTCTGCAGTCCTGGGTCTAACCTTTAGATTCTCAAAGCCTTAGTTGCTCCACGCACTGGGCTAATCACTGAGCCTCCCTTAAAGGCTGCTGGGGGGAAGGGTATGAACTCATGGATGTAAGTCCTGGGCACAGAGCAGGGGCTCGGTTAACGGCCAGTGAGCCCAGTGTGGTCAAGGGATGAGCTTGGGGCCCCAAATAAGCTGGGGCAGATGGAGGAGGCCACGCAAGGCCCTATGGCTGCCCATGGCTCTGAGCCTTGGCTTTCTACCTGTCTCCAGGAGCGGAGTGCTGATTACCAGAGCAGCCCAAAGACCAGCTTAAGGGGGCAGCCTCAGGCCCCCATCACTCCCTGGGGGCTAAGAATCCACAATACCTAGAATGGATCCACCATTGCCTATGAGACCCTGTCCCTAGCAGGGGGAATTCTGGCAGCTCTTATCAGACCCCCACTGCAGGAAGGAGCCAACACAACCTGGCTCTGGGGTCCCTTCCCCTCTTGCTCTTTGGGTCTGACTTACAGGATGGGGACTTGATGGAGAAAAGGGAAATTGAGGCAGAATAGGACATCAAGAGGAATTAAGAAGCAGCCCAAGGGAGCCTGGGGAGGGGAGAGGTGCCCCTCTGTCTTCATTTTAATTCTGTTAAACAATACAGATGATACACAGGTCTGGCCTAGGCTATACCTCCTATGTCAAATCTCATTCGTCTCATTGAGATGTCTAGGAAGGTCTGTTCCATTTTGTAGAGGGAAATTGAGGCTCAGGGAGGCTCAATGACTTACATGAGGCCCAGGCACCATCAGAGCTCAGGCCAGTGTCCCCATGACACCCCCATCTTGCATAGATAGAGACAGGCTCAAGAAAGTGAGATAATTTCTGTATACCTGTGGAGTCCAAGGGCCTTGACCCCAGGATTCTACCTGTTCACAGTGGTAGCACCCATATTCAGAGATGCTCCCTGTGGCCTCTCCTCTTTCCCAGGAAGCAATATACCTGCCAGTTATGAAGAGGGTAGGGGGGAGTGGCTGGAACACAGGCACCCAGGCTGGTTGCTGGGGCGGGGCTCACACAGGCCACTCCATCTATCCTGTCTCCGCCTCACTCATATGCTGTGTGACTCTGGTGCAGCCACCTACACCGTCTGATCCTCCATTTCTTTGCGTGCAAAATGGGTTGAGAATCCTAACTGGAGAATTGTAGGAGGGGATGCCTGCAAAGTGCTTAGCAGGTAGGAGCTTGCAGACGCTGGCTGGCTGGCTGAGTCTTTGTCTCCGCTCTAGCTCCTGAACTGGAGGAACCAGGAGCACCAGGCCTGGGCTCACGAAAGCTGTGTATCATCACCCCATCACCTCTTTTACAGGTAGGGAGACCAAGGCTCTGAGAGTCCACAGCCTGCCAGCCCAGGATAGGCAGAATGGAGGGACAGAAGGCCAAGGGGAGGGCTGGCTTATCGGCCTCACCGGGCTCTGGCCCAAGGTCAGCTGCCACATTCCTGCCTTAGCGGGGCCACTGCCTTCTCCCAAACATGGGGCTTTGTGAAAGGAGAAGGAGGAGGAGGGTAAAGGGGCTAGAGAGGCCCTAGGAGGATACAGGATGGAAAGGTAAGTGGCTTAGGGGGCTGAGTGGGCGCTGTCCAAGGAAACCTCTGCCCACCTCTGGGGTCCACAGACTCAGCTCCTGTGTCATGAGGCCTCAAGCATGTCACAGTCTCCACGGGCCTCAGTTTTCTCACCTATAAAATGGGTCAGTCAATAATGATGATGATCATAACAGTAGAAAGAGCCCTGGGCAGGAAAGGACTGAGACGGCTTAGGTGTGAGGCTGGCCCGGCTCAGGGTGTGGTATAGTCAGGGCACCCCTGTCCATGAGTCCTTCTTAAAAAATGAACATCCAAAGGGGAGGAAGGCAGGAGACAGGGCTTGGGGCTTCTGGCAAAATATCAGTAACGCAGCCAGCAGCTCTCAGAGCTGAAGTGTCCATGAAGGACACAACCCTGGGTCAGCACTTTACAGTTTGCATCTAAGATCTCACAGACCCGACATAAAGGCCCCAGGAGGGAGCTGCTCTTATTAAGCTCCCCCTTCAAAAGTAGAAACTGAGGCATGAGAGAAGTCACTTGCCCACAGGGTCACAGCGAGGCCAGGACTCATGGCTGAGCAGTGACCACTACTGCAGCAGCCTCCCACTCTAGAGGCAAGGGCTGGCCTGAAGCCCAGAGGACAGCCCAGGCCTGGAGCTCAGCACCCCGGCTCCCTGCTGTGGGGATGGAACCCTGAGGTCGCCAAAGAAAGGGTCTTTGTTCTCAGCCCACCTGCTGGACCCATGGACAGTTGTGGTGATGGGAGCAACATATCACCCAGCAGCACACAGCCCAGGGCCCCACCCGATCTGGGACCTCGGGTATGCTCCAAAGCTGCTGTTTGTTGACACTTGCTGTGTCCTGCTGGTGCTTGAGCTCTCAGCACAGACCCTGGACCAGGCACCGTGTTGCATACATTCTACAGATGAGAGAATCAGAGCTAGGAACGGAAACTCTCACCAAGGTGCTCAGCTGGAAAGTCATGAGCCAGAGTTGAACCTCCGGTCTCACTTGGGGTTTCTAGCTCAGATCCGCATGGTGAGATGAAAGGTTGGGGTGATAGTGGAGGCTGAGACCCAGGCCTCCCTCAGAGTTAGCCCATCCCCGCCCTCCATTTCCTCTTTGACCCAGGCAGGACTCAAGACCCAACCTCTTGCAGACTTCATGTCCTCATTTGAAAAATAGGGCATGGGACTGGGATGTACTCAATGGGCAAACTGAGGCAGAGAGGGAGCACCACACTGATACTGCCTGGTTCCCTAACAGGAACCACTAAGCGTGCCTTCCTACGGAGACCCCACCCCCTCCCGGACCTGCTCTCCCAGGCTAGCCAGGCCCACTGCTCTCCTGGCCCTACCAACTACTGCCTGGGGACCCTCAGTAAGCCCACCTTCCTATCTAGGCCTCTGGCTCCCATTTCATCTGTGAGATGGGCACAGGGACAGAAGAGACTCTGGGGTCCTCTCACTTGGCTACCTGGCCTTGTGGCTCCTCAGCTCTGGGCTGGCTTGGTTTAGACCCATCCAGAGCTCACTGTAGGTAGGGTAGGAGGTGGGGGCGGGGAGAAGAACATCATCGACCACTTCCCAGTGCAGCCCCTCTTCTTTCTGACAGAGTAGACCCCAGCCCAATGAGGGCAAACAATGTGCCAAGGTTGCACAGCTTGAATATCCACTTGGCAAAATGTGGTGGGGATGAGCAGGAGGGGAAGGCTGGCAGGAAGAGGGGTGGCCAGTGACCAGGGACTGGCAAAGTGAGCTCTGTGGTCCACAGGGTTGGGGAGTGGATGGGAGTACTTCCCCGGCAAGGCCCTGCGTGTGTTTTACTCTCTGAGTTTGGGTGAAAGAATTTCTCCATCTCATATAAACTGGAAACTACAGATCTGACCCAACTGACCACAGACATACTGCCAAGGAGGAGGATGGTTGGTGGCATCTGTTTTAGATGATGTGTATTTCCCTTCGGTTCTCACAGCTGTTCTCAGGGGCTGGCAGATGGGGAAAATGAGGCTCACATGAGGAAGGCGCTGCCCCTACTCCCATGGCAGTAAGTGGATCCTAGCCCCCATCCACTTCATGCCCTGTACCCATCTGATCATTTATCTGAGAGTTCTGGAAGGCCCACTGTGTGGGGACAGGACAGACAGACCCACTCCCTGCTTCCAGGGAGTGAGTGATCACACAGACTGATGAGGTCACTTCAGGAAGGGTGGGTATGGAAGTGGGGAACGACCTGCCCGTGCAGGGCTCTGAGCAGCTGTGCAGAGGACCTGTGGCTAGAAGAGACCGAAGGAAGCGAAAGAGAGAGATCCTCTCAGCCTCGGCTTGTGCCCAGCCCTGATGAGGAGCTCAGTCCCGAGGGGAGCTGCCCCTACAAGTGCAGGCTTTCCCTTCTCACAGGGCCACAGGCAGTGTAGTTTGAAAGGAGCTGAGCTCTTACCAGTGGGGTCATCTGCTCCCTACTGCCACAGTCAAGGACACTTAGGCCCACAGAGGGCCAGGAGACACGGAGGTTGACTTTCTCTGCAAGGGGAACCCCCTTCACCCTAGGCTACTCCTGCTTGAGTGGGGAGCAGCAGATAAGGTCCAGAGAGCACACATGTGGCTGTGGCCTCGGTTTCCCCATCTGTGAAATGGGGCCAGGGGCAGCTCCAGGAAGATCCATGGGTATGGTGGCTGGGTGGGCAGGAGCCCAGCCAGGTGCCCGAGTGTGGCCTGGCTGGCCTACATGAGGGCCCAGGCCTAGGTCTATGGGGTAGGTGATAACAATCGGCGAGGCAACAGCTGCCTCCAGGAGGAGGCCTGTCGATGGCAGATAGGCCGGCCGGGAGTATTATTCACGAGCCCGTCAAGCCCCAGGAACGTCTGGTTGGCATAGAAACAGGAGATAAGGGGTACAATTAATGGCATCGCATTCCCTCCTCCTTTCTTCCCCAACTGACCCATTTAAATCGCTGGCAGTGCTGGTGCCATGCTGGGCTCCTGGTGACCTCCGGGGAGGGGCTGGCTGGGCGATCAGGGCTAGGCCAGTCTCAGGCCCCTGGGTAGGACTGGGTGAAGTCTCCCTAGGGGCCACCCCTGCACAGGAATGTCTCCTTCCATGGGGAACTTGGCAAGGGCAGAGTTGGGAAAGAACCCAGAGCACCTCTGCTCCCAAAGGCCATTTCACAGGTGTGGAGACTGAGGCCTGGAAAAGCCCAGAGGCAGGCAGAGGTGAGAAGCCTGTGGGAAAGCAGCGTGATATTCATGGATATACCAGTTCAGAGTGAGGGGCCGAGCTACCTGCACAGCCTTGATGTGGCTCTACCACTTTCTTAGATGAGAAAATTAACTTCTCTGTGCTTTGGTTCCTTAGATTTAAATGATGATAAGAATAGGACCTGCTTTAAGTTAATATGTGGCCTGGCACAGAGTAAGCTCTGTAAGTATTAGCTATTATTAATATCATTATTACTATCGAATGAGCTCACTATCTTCCCTGAGGCCCAGGAATGCAGGAAAACCAAGAACAGTCCGGAGCTGGGTG
Source organism: Eonycteris spelaea (assembly GCA_003508835.1). Classification (NCBI taxonomy): domain Eukaryota; kingdom Metazoa; phylum Chordata; class Mammalia; order Chiroptera; family Pteropodidae; genus Eonycteris; species Eonycteris spelaea. Next base: position 3,087,695 of record PUFA01000139.1, read on the forward strand.
AAGCCCCACCATCAAGGGTGAGAGGCTGGGCTCCAGAGTGCACCGTTCAGGAGTGGGGGTTGTGAGCAAGTCCCTCCGGAGGTCTCTAAGTCCTCTGTCTCCTTTGCTTACTATAGCTCAATACTCATGCCCCCCAGAACTCTGAGGAGGGTGCCAAAGCCAGCTGAGGGTAGGACTTAGGTCTCTGTCAACCTCTGGATGACAGGCACTGTCATACCTGTTTTTCAGAGGCTATGGCAGGCACGGCAAGCAAAGTAACCTGCCTATGATGGCTTGAGTCAGGGGCAGCCAGGTCATCACAGCCCCCTCTTTCCTCGCCTCTCTGCCATTAGAGTGGGGTGATGGGCATTACAAGGTGGCTCCTGGGAGCTAGGCAGACTCCAGGTGCCTCCCACACATGGAAAGAGAGTGTGCATGTCCTGTGCTGACAATCACACTTACATTCATGAAAACACCCAGAGACCACCTCATCTCCTTTCTGGGCCTAACCCAGGCTCTCCTATAACTGGCCCTTGCCAGAAGGCACTGACTGTTAGTTCCACAGTGGGCGTCAGGCTGCTGGGAAGAGAGCAAGCAGGTGATTTTGAAGCTCGGAGTAAATTAGTCATCCTGTGGCCACCAATAATTTGTTTAATCAAACTCTGAGAATGTGTGAAAAATACATCATCTGAGATGGAGCCGGAGCAGCCGTTAGGGCTGGGCCCAGTGAGGACTGGTGAGGCTGGGCAAGGCCCAGCTTCTTCTGGGAGCCCCTTCCCTGGCTGGCCTTGGTTTCCACTTGGTATCTGGTATCCATGGTCCCCAAGGACCCTCCCACTGAAAAGGGGCTCTGTGGCCCCTCAACATCCCTAGTCTGACTTGGGGATTCACTCTTCTCGCCATTTTTCAGATAGGGAAACTGAGGCCCAACGCCACCTTCCTGACCTCATCCTCACCTCCTCAAACAGGCCAGCCCATCCCTAGCATCCCCTGCCTCTTAGCTCCCCACGACAGCCAGGAATCATCACTCTACTTTTTGGAGTTGGAAAGTGAGGCCTGCCCATTGTCCCTGGGACTCCACCACGGCTGACCTCTTCCTGACCTTACTGGAAGTCCCCCGATTCTAGGAAGTGTCCCTGACTACTTAATATACTCCATCTGCTCTCCACTGCCTGCCTACCCTGTATTGACTTCCCACCAGCCTCACGCCCTCCCATCTCACCAAGGTGGTGTAGACCCAGTGCTTGCATACAGCAAGTGCTCAATAAAGACATTCTGAGTGAAGCAAAGCAGATCTATGAAGACCTTCTCTCCTGATGTGGGGACCTGCTCAAAAAGATACCAGCACACTGGATTCCCTCAAAACTCAGCCTAGGGAATAAAAACCACCTTGATTTTTTTTTTTTCACGAAAACTCCAAGCAAGTTACACCTCACACTTGCCATCAACGACACCAACCTCAACATGATTCAAGGGGAAAAACACCCTCTTTCCCGCTGGAGGTGCCAACCCCACCTCTGGCTATCTCACACCATCTAATAGGAATCAGGGGCGGGGTGTCCTCCTCCCCACTCCGCGCCGGCACAGTCACTTTTCTTTCATTTTGATGGACTGTACCACCCGCTGGGGGAGGATCACCTTCTTGGCAATTAAGTGTGTTTGGGATAAAAACTCGCCCAGACAGACGCACCCTGGCGCAGATGCCAACTCCTCTTGCCCCTGCCTGGGTCCGAGGCCCCCACTCGCCCCAGCTGCGACGCCCCCAAGCTGTTGTTGCCTCGAACCGGCGGGGCCTGGTGGCCATAGATAAGGCTTCTTATCGCTCTTGGCGATCGCCATCCAGCCAACCGGCCCCAGCGTTTATCGGAGCTCACATCGACCGGTGGGGAGGAAGGCTCCGCGGGCCGGGGGAGCCAGGGGTCCCGGGCTGCGCCCTGCCCCGCGCTTCCCGCCAGCGCGGCCCGGCCTATCATCTCGGCCATCTGGCCGGCCAAGGCCGAGCTCCCGCCTCGCCCTACCCCGCTCCCACGTTTGAAGTTAATAAATGGAAGCGCCTATCACCGCCGCCATCGGTTACGCGCCTTATCAGCGAAGCACATCTATCTCTGCGCGGAACAAAAGGCGCACAGAGGCGCGGGCAGCTGCGCCCTGGCTTTGGTGGGGGCGGGGGGCGGCGGCCCCAAGCTCGGCCCCCTCCCCTCTGCACCCACTGCCTGGTTGCAGGTGAGACCAGTGCGGCCGACGCACAGCTGCGAGGGCCGCACGCACCGCCCCGGGCAGAGGGCGGCGGGCGCGCCGCCGCTTGGTGACAATCAGCTCTTGCATCTTAACTCGCAAAGATCTGCGGTGGGGAGGAGGTGCCCGGGGCCGCAGGGAGAGTGCCCGGCCCCGCCTCCCAGACCCGGTTCTCCCCCCCGCCCCCCGCCTCCCAGGTCCAGGGCGCGTGGAGGGTGGGAAGCGATGGCTCGCTCATGCGCACGCTGCGGTCCCTGTCCCCAAAGAGCGTAGCTCCGCCGACCCAGCTGGGCCCGGGCGCTCGCCCCGCTCGAGGTCTTATCGGCGCTGGCGATCGGTTCCCAACCTGCGATCTCCTTGCCCGCGCTATCTGCATTTCTCATCACGCCGAAACACACACACATATGCACACATGAGAACAGACCGAACAGAGGCGCATAGGGGAGGAGGGGAAAAAGAAACCAGAGAACGCGCGCAAATCGGGACCTGTGGGTGGTTTTAATACTTCAGTTGACTTGATAGAAGGCGACTTTCTGAAAATAGGTCTCCCTTGCACATTGAGGCAATCGAGTTACGGGAACCTGGATTCATACTCGCGTTCCCACTTCTTCCCGGGACCTCTTGAGTAGACACTCCCCCAGGAGTTTGCACTTGGGGTCCTGGTGGCAGTGGTCATGTGGACATAAGTGGCAGTGTCCAGATGCCTGGGGCTGGGAGTGGGCCAGTCCCCGCTCCTCGCCTCCCAGGAGGCCCCGACTACCTGCCAGTCTGGACTGGGAGATGCGACCCCCGGAGGAAGTCTGGCGCCCAGCTGGCCCCAGCCCTGGACGTCAAAGCATTAAGTTATTATTGGCGTGGGGTGGGGAGCAGCGCTTCCTGTGCGCTCGCTCTGTCGCTCCTCGCGCACCCGAAGAGTACGGGGCACTTTTATCACAGGGGCATCCGCAAAGTGGACATAGCGGGTGACTGGCCTCCCAGCCTCCAAGAAGTAGCCCGTGGGCCAGATAGGCAAGACACTTGGACGCGTGTAGAGGCGACCCTGGCCTGGAATCGAGTCCCCAGGAGCCCCCTCTCTGATTTGGAGCAGCCCCTTGGATGGGGGGGGTGTGATGTGTGCGCACAGGCATCCGAGCACATCTTCTGCGGCCTTGGTCGGATCGGACCTCAGGATGCTGTCTCTGAGCAGGGAAGGCTCGAGTTCCAGACCCTGGCGACAGGACGCGGGGGGTCTGAGTGGCTGGAGCCCAGTGCTTGGGCTGCATTAGCTGCACAGAACCCCCCACGCCCCACCCTCGCAAGGCACGCGGCTCTGTGGCCAAAAGGAGTGGTGGTGGGTGCAGGGCCGGTCCCCGCCACTTGGCCAAGCATTTCCATGCGGCCCCGGTTGCCCCCTCTCCCTCCCAGGTCTCTCTCTCTCCCTCTAGATACAAAGCCTGGGAGAGTCAACCGCGCAAGATAAGATCACAATTTCAGCCCGTCCCGACAGAGCGATCTTATCAGGATGGGACTTGCAGAATGGAATATTTTAAACTTTATCTGAGCCCAGATCGGGGCCACCTTATCGCCGCACCATCTCGGAGATGCGGGGGAGGGGCAGGCCGCGAAGTGGGCGCGTCCCCAGCCACCGCGCTCCCCGCCCTCTGGGCGGACACCCCTCCAGGCCGGACCCCCGGTGCCGAGACGCGGGGGCCCAGCCTGCCGCTAAGATTAGATTACCGCGCGCTTGGCACAGAACGCAGGGGGCGCGGCGCGGGGTGAAGGTCGCCAGCGCGGCAGACAGAGCGGGACGGGCGGAGGCTGGTGGGGGACCCGCGGGGGGTCGGGGCGGGAGGGCGGGCAAAGTTTGACTCACGCTTGATCTGCCGGGGGTTGCTCTGTTTCCTCCTGGACATGTCTCCGGCGCCGCGTGCCCTCCCGGCGGCCGCCTCTAGCCCCTAGAGGGCGGCGGCGGGAGGCGGGGGCGCGGCGGGGCCGTGTAGCGGCTCATGCCCCCGGCCCCTGGGCTCCACGGCCGCCCCAGCCCGCTCCCCTAGCCCGCCGCGCCCGGCCCAGAGCCGCTGCGGAGGCCAGAGGCTTGGCCCTGCGCTGCGGGCGCTCGGACGGCCGGGGGCGGCGGACGGCTGGCTGCTGCCGGTCCTCGGCTTTCGCGCAGACGCCGCCGCCACCGCCGCCGCCGCCGATCAGCTTTTCTCAATGGAACCTGCGGGCAGCGCGCGGCGAACCGGGCGGCCTGGGCCGGGGAGCTCGCGGCGGCGGGCGCGCTGGCGGGCGGGCTGGCAGACGGGCCGGGGCGGAGTCTGCGCATGACGGGCGCCGCGCCTCCGGGCCCACCTCCTCCGTGCTGGCCCCGCCCCTGGGGCTGCGGTCCCGCCCCAGCCTGCACGGAGCTGGCCTCGCCCCTCCCTCACCGCTGCGGCCCGCCCCCAGCACTGCGGCCACGCCCCCGAGCTAATGCTAGTTTGTCGCCCTACCCTGCCTCCGGCTCGGTGGTCCAGCCCCGTCTGGCCCCGCCCTCACTGAGACGGCCTCATGTCGAGGCCACGCCCACGGTCTTGGGCAGACCTCTAGCCTCCTCGACTCTTCCTGGGTCCTACAGCTTTGTACTCAAGCCTGGCTCGAATTCGGAGACTTACGCTGTCTCGCCGCTCCGCGGCACGGTATCCCGCGGTGCTCCAGGTCATTCTGAATCCGACCCTCGATGTTAGCTCCGCCCCCAAGCCTGAACGGACCTGGTTCAGCCCCTAGACGCCGAGGCCACGCCCCGTCCCCGCCCTGGCTGCTCCCTTGCCTCGCCCCGAGCTTCCCATGGCACCGCCCCCTGCCCTGTAACTTCGACCCCAGGTCCTCTGTTTGGCTCAGAACGCCTGGGCTCTGCGCCCTACTCCACCTGTGGGATGCGGCAGTGAGATGTCAGGAAGCCCAGTGCCTTGACTCCCAACATATCTTAGGCCAGATTTGGAGTGTGGAGTCGGCTCTGGCCGACTCTGGCTTTCATCCGAGACTTCTTCCATGGAAGCAGCATCTCCTGGGGTCCAACACCCTGTTGGCCGTGACCCGCAAATGGAGAGTGGGGACCTCGGGTCGTCCTCCCTAGGACTCAGATCTAGCCGGAAATCTGGGAGGGTACAGAAGCTAGGGGTATGTCTCTGCTCTCCTCCCCACAGCAACCCATGGGCGTTGCCCCCGGAGCCTTTTCCCCGCCGGGCACCTCTACTGGAGGCCCAGGAAGCAGGCCCCTCAGTAGGCTGAAGGAACCCCTCGCCCCTTTTGCCTGGGTAATCCGAAGGCAGGGAGGGTCCCAGGATCTGTTCTGTTCATTCCAACCCTGGTAATGGAGATGATCCACCTGCCTTTCGGATATGTTCATGGGATACCAGAGGCCCCCTATCTCCAGTGAGGCTCAAGGTTACATAGAATTAGTTGTTGCTGGGAGCACAATTGTATTCTTTTAATATTCTTGGTCTGCATTTGGTGCCTGACCCTCTCCCCTATATTCTTAAGAAATAAGGAGTTAGCTGGGCCCCAGGGCTTCCAGGAAGAACTTCGCAAAGAACCCCACCCACCTGATGGCAGATAATCATCACCATTGTCACATGCAAGGCTAGCTGAGTGTTGAGCCTTTTGCCCAGGAGACCCCCCCCCACCATTCTGACTCCTGTTACCTTTGCCCCCACCCCACAGATGAAGAGAAGGGTAACCCCCAAAGGCTGAGAACTCTCACCTTCCCTGACTACTCTCAGGGAGGTGTCTCTGGACAGGAGAGTGGCAGGCAGGGCAGGAGGCTGTGGTCCACCCCAGGACCACCCACCAACACTGGACAGAGAGGAACATTATGCCTGGGAGGCCAAGACACCTGCCCAGGGTCACATGGCTTCCTATCCAGGGCCAGAGTGTACAACCTTCCTATAGCTGCCTGGTGTTATACCCCCTCACTGAAGAGCATGGGGCCCATGGCTGGCTGTTTCAGTCACCCAGGGCTCCCATGATGTTTGTTGACATCTGTGCTTTCCACTGGGCCTTACCGCCTTCCCAAAGTTGGGGAATTGAGAATCAGGGGGATTCCTGGAGGAGATGGCCATGGGCTGGTACCTGTGCTATGTTTGAGGCTCTATGTGCATCCAGGTTGGTGATGCTAGAATGGCTGGAAATCTGTGTTAAGGAGGATCCAGGGGGTCGGCAAGAGAAAGAGCCATAATCAATTAATAATGTCTTTCTAGGGTGCGTGCAAGATTAGAAGATTGGAATTAACTCTGGCCACTTCTTTGCTCATATACAGATGAAAAAATGGAAGCCCTGAGAGGATCCAAATCACCCAGCGACTTAGGAGCAGAGGCAGGTCAGAAACAGAACCTGCTGACCAGGACCAGCAATATCATTTTTAGGGCCCACTACAAATAAAAATGTGGGACCCCTTGTCCAAAAAACAAGAATTTCAGGGCAGTGACAGCAGAGTGTTAAACCAAGTGCGGGGACTTCCCAAGTGCAGGTCCCATGCATCTGCACGGGTCACAGGTCCATGAAGTGACATGACAGCCCTGACCCAGGTAAGAGCTCTTTCTGGAGTATTTTCCTTCTATACTTTGCTTCTCAATCTGCCCTTCAGGGGATATTATTACTACCATCATACAGAGGAGGAAACTGCATTGCTGGTGATCAGTGGTGATGCTATAGGACCTTGAGCACACTGCTACACCCTCAGGGGAGATCTGTTGATAACAGAAATAAACTGAGGAAAAAGAGCAAGAAATGAAAGGAAGGTCTGGGTGAGGCCAGAGCAGGAGCAACTGCCTCTGCCTGGGGAAGTCAGGGAAGTCTGCCTGGAGAGGTGACTTCTGAGTGGGACTTTGCAGGAGTCCCTGATCAGGTGGGAGAGGAAGAACAGGGTGTAGGGTTGCTGAGAGTATCCTACCTGGCCACGTCCATCCCCCATGGGCCGCCTGTTGTAAACCCTAATTTCTTCCTGCCCCTGTGTGATTGCAAAGAGTGCCAGGATTCACATCCAAGTCATTAGGGGGAAAACGTAACTGCATTTAGTCCACATAAGGGGCTGTCAGTGCCGACTGTGGAACTGGGAGGGACTTTGCATGGAGCTGGGCTGCCCTGACCAAGGCCTGGTTGTGCCCTGCTTGCTAGATTCCAAGGCTAATAGCAGGCTTCCTGGAGGCCTCGCAGAAAGTGCCAAGAGTGTCCAGGTCCAGGAAGATCTCCTGGGCATGGGTCTATCCTGGGCACTTACTCTAGTAGTGATGTCATTTTTGCATCATCGGCATTTTCTAAGCCCTTCCTTTGGGCTGGTTCATATTCTCTCATGATGCCCTTGTGCCACGCTCTGGTGGTTATGACCATCAGGGTCATTCAGACAGAAAGTGGCAGAGCTGGGCCCGGGAGACAGTCAGTATTCAAGGCTGTTGTGGAAGCTATGAAGACAACAAGGCTCAGAGTGGTCCTCCAGCAGCAGAGCTTCCTATAACCCCAGGCAGGCTAATCCTTGCCTGGAAGCCGTGAGAACTGGCCTGGAATCCTGGTTCTACCATTTTAGTGGGCTTGATCTGGGCAAGTTCTTAATAACCAATCTTGCCCTTGGTTTCCTCACCTGAGTGTGGCCCCAGGCCCCTCAGGGCTCCTCTGGCTTTGATGTCACTGTGGTTCTGGGATTACATCTTATCTACGTCTGCCCTCTGACTTGTGGGCTGGCAATCTGTGGGCATGTTCCATACTGCCCTGCCTCAGGAGGGTGGCCCAGGGCTGGGCAGTTTGCTTTGGGTAGGGGAGGGGGCTAACTGTGGCACCTCCCATAGGCTATGACTAAGGGAGCCACAGAATGTTCTAGAAACTTAAGCTGGACATTGAAGGATGAAGAGGATGCTCAAGAAAGAGTGATGAGAGAAAGACATTCTCAGCTAAGGGAAGAGCAGATGCAAAGGCAGGGAGGGCTGAGTGTGGGGTTTCAAATGCCTGGGTCTGGAGCAGACTGTGGGGAGCATGTCCTGAGGCTAGGCCAGATGAAGGGCCTCAGGACACCAGGACACACCAAGGGCCCTCTTTCTGTTTTACCATACCCCAGTGTCTGTGACTTCACCTCTTTACGGGTCTCAAATGCTCCCTGAGACATTGCCACTACCCCTATCCTGTTCCAAGCCTCTCTCATCTACCACCCTAACCACTGCTGCCCTTACCCCGCTGTCCCTGCAAAGCCATTACTGCCCCTGCTGCAGTCTGAAGCCATCATGAGCCATTGTGGTAACCTCTGCCTCTGCTTGCCCTGCTCTTAACCTCTTTTCTGAACTTCCTAATACATGGGTCTAGGTGTCCTGCAGCCTGGGGCTTTCTGAAAGCTGTTCCTGCTGTGGCACGCACCCTTCCCTCCCACTGCCTGGCCCACGCGTCCTTCCTTGGGGAAGCCCCTGAATGCTCCCAGAGGCCTCTCCTCTCTGCTCCAGCTTATGGGCACCAGGGGCCTCTTCCATAGCACTCGGTGTTCTGCCATCTTACACTAGCAGCCATGAGAATAATGTCATGCGGGCTTCCACAGTGCCAGGCTCCATGCCGAGCACTTATATAAGTCAAACACACTGTCTGCTCATAGCGGTGCTCTGAAGACTGTTAGAATTCCCATTTGCCAGACAAGCAAACTGAGGCTCAAAGATATGAAGTCACTTACCCAAGGCTACAGAGCAACTAAGTGGCAGAGCCAGATTTTTTCTAGGAAATCCACACCCTCTGCTCCAGAATGGACTCTGGTTGCTGCATTGGAGGGAAGGAGGCCCAGTCTGTCCTGTTGCCCCTGCCTGGGCCAGGCCTTGCTTTCCCAGATGCCAGTCAGCCCAAGGCCCTGGAGCCGCTGGGCAGCTGCATCAGGGGCCCATCCTGACATTCGTCAACACCGGCTTTGTGAAGGGTTTAATTAACTTCCTGTTTCAAGGGGGGGATAATGAGTTTTAGGCACCATGTGACTCTATAAGGAGGTCAAACAGCAGCAAGGATGTCAAAATAAATTAAGTTAGGAATCAGGAGGCTGCCTGTGGGGGCAGCAGGGGAGGAGCTGGCTCAGGGACAACTAGATGCTGCCTGGGCCACCCCGGGCTGGTAGGGGCAGGTTGGTGGGCTGCTGCCTTCACTGCTCCCATCGTGGATGGGTGGCTCTGGCCTTGGAGACTGGGCTCAAGCAGTTCTGCCCGCAGCTGGGGACTCCTTCTGAAAGATAGCAGAAAGAGTGGGCCTGAGACCACATGGGACCAGCCCCTTCTCCTAGAGTGGCATGAGCAGCCTGGGCACAGGAGCCCTGTTCTCTATAAAGCCAGCATCTCTAAAAAGCTGCACCTTCTGATATCCTGGGACACAAAGGCTGTTGTCTGGAACCCGTCCTAGGTCCTTTGGTGTTAGCTAGAGTTACGCTTCTGTGCAGCTGCCCAAATGTGGCCCATTGACCCTGTGGGGCAAGGCAGTACCGGGAGCAAGTATTATCTGGAAGGAAGTATTATCTGGACATTTCCCAACTCGGAGAGCTGGGGTCACGTGGTTACATCACCAGATAGGAAATGCACACTTCCTCATAGGAAGACTTCCTTTCTTTCATTCTCCTTCTTTTCCCCTCCCCCTCCTCCCTCCTGCCTTATTCCCCTTTCCTTTGCTCCCACCCCCCCTGCCTTGCTCCCTTCCCTCCTCCCTTATCCCCTTCTTCCTGTTTCCTGCCCTCAAACATGTAATGAGCTCCCACTCTAGGCACTAAAGGCACAATCGTGAATATACACAACACATCTCCCAGGTCAAGCCACAGGAGGACAACAGTCACACAGTTAAGGAGTGGGCCCTGGGGCACATCAGAAAGTCAAATGTGCTATAAATAAAGCACGGCGGGGACCTACCAGGTCACTGGGGGTGCACCTGCCACCTTAAACAGGTGGTTAGGGAGACCACAGAGAGGAGGAGCTATCTGAGTACACACCTGCAGAAGAAACTAAGTGCATGCTGGTGGGAAAGGGTCTGGGCAGAGTAGTGAGACCCACCAATAGTGAGCCATAGCACTTAAGCCTCAGATGGAGCCTCTGAGTGTCACGGCTGGAAGGGTTTTTGGTGATTGTTGTGCCCATTTAATGAGCAAGAAAACTGAGGTGCTCTGAGGATAATGATGAACCTGAGGTCTCCCAGCTTCCAGCTCAGAGCCTGGTCATCCTCATTGCCCGTGCTAACAGAACACACCCACCCTCCCTCCTAGGCCCCAGACACAGGCCCAGGGGTATCTCTCAACAGTGCAGGCCAAGGTGCAGTCTGTTCAAGCCCAGCTAAACTTTTGGCCTCGGGAGGCGGTCTCCTGCCTCCTCTCTCTGCCTGGGGGCTCCCAGGAGGAGGTCTGTGGCCTTGAGCTGCAGCCCACAAGGCCACACCAGCTGGTCAGTGAGGTAGACAGTGCCCTGTGGGAAAGTGTCCCTGGCCTTGGGTACCCAGGCCTAGAGTGGGCAGGAAGGAGAGACAGCCCCAAGGGGCTCAGATTGGCTACTCTGGGGACACCATCCCCACAGCAGTAGGACCTTGGGCACCTGACGACAAGTTTCTGGGGAAATGTGCTGCCCACACACTAGAAACAGGAGTCATGTTGCTTCAAAGCTGGATTTTCAGAGCCCACATGTGGCACATTCACACGTGACATGGGCAGAACCCATGGGTCTCTAAGTCCTGTCCCTTCATGAGGGATGTTTCAAGGAAGCCTGACATTGGCCACCCCAGAGTGCCAAGGATTTGCCCCTTCCCTGGGAGCCATCTGCTCCTTTGAGGCCAGCTCTGTGGGGTCCTTTTGGTTGGATTCTTCTCACTGTGAGTGTGGCTGTCTACACACTTTTCTGGTCTCTAAGGCATTTGTGGACCCAGAATCCAAGGAAACCTCACTTTAGATGTAACATTCTCCAATGGATTCTCTAGGTGGTTGTGGCCAGCAAAGCTCCCCCTTTATGGGGCCTAGGGGAATGCCACCCCACCGCCGGCTGCTGTCCCTCCGGCTGCCCTGATCACCCAAATCCAGAACTCCACCCCCTTCCTCTCTCTTCCAGCCTGTTGCCAACTCCTGCACTTCCTCACCTGGTCCCAGGCAGTCTTCTCTCCCGCCTATCTCTGGGCTGGTGGGGCTGAGGGGTCACTGGGGTCAGGCTTTGGGACTTATTAGAGGATGCAGCTGAACAATACAGACATTTATGTGACCTTCTGCCAACATGTATCTCCCTCTGCCCACTCCTGTCTGCTTTGGGGCAGCCCCTGGAAAGACCTGCTGGCTTCCTAGGTGGTGAGCCACTGAGGATATTTGGGGAATGTGGCTGGGGTGGGGGGCTGTGCCTCATTTTCTCAGCTGCAGGATGGTTGGGCATTTTCTTACATCCTTAGGGAGCAGTAGGCCCTGCAGGGCTCCTGTGCCCAGGCTGTTCTTGCCCGAACTCTCTTCCATCCTCATCCAGCCCACTCCCATGGTTTAAAAGGGCCCTTTGGGATGCCTGCCTGGGAACCACTCAAGGGCCAGGGCTCCCTGATGTACCTACAGTACTCACATCTCAGCATTGTCTGGGAGGGGCAGGTGTTTGTGTGTGAGGCCATGAAGGGGTGCACACACGTACGCAGTAAGCATGAGTCTCTGAGCCTGTTGGTGAGGCTGAGTGTAAGGGGATGCATGTTTATCGTGTTCGTGAGTGGGAGCAGTGGGCGATGCAGAGGCCTAGAGTCCAGCTGTCCAAGCCAGGTGCCCAGCCAAGCTGGGTGAATGCTGCCACCTGCTGGCCAGGCCAGCATGTCCACCCTGGGGGCTATGGCCACAGGAGGGGGCTTCAGTCACAGGAGTCGCGTGGCTTGCTCATGCCAGTCCCTGAACAGACTGGAACCATGGCGGGTCTCCAAATGCCATGAGCGTCAGTGTGTCTGTCCGCTCGCTCCAGAGCATCTGATTGAAGTCTGGGGCAGAGCTAGAATGTCACCATGTTCCCAAGTGATGTGGATGCTGCTGGCCCCAGGCCCTGCCTGATGTATGGTGGGCTGAATGGGGGGGGCACCCAGGAATGGGAGCACTCAGTCCTGTGGACCCACTGTGTCCCATGGATCACCATCCCAAGTCCCCAGACAGTCTTTCTCAAACATGGCTCAGACTCATTCGCCTCCACCTCACCCCCTCTCTCCTTTATGTGCACTCAGGGCTCTTCCCACCCCTTTCCATTCCTGATCTCCTGTCCTGTCTGAGGCTCTGCTATGGTGATCCCCAAAGAGACAAAAGCCGCCACTCATAACAGAATCTGTTTGGAGTTCCCTGAAGGAGCGGGCTGCATCTGGTTCATTTCTCAGAGCTAAGTAGGTGTGCAAATGTGAGATGACGGGCCCCCTCACTCAGTCAGCTCATGGCTGCCACCTGGGGCGGGGTGGCGGGGTGGCGGGGTGGCGGGGTGGGGGGAGCATACACTGATCCATCGGAGGGGCTGAGACTGAGGGCAAGGGAGAGGAGCTGAGAAGGGCACTCCTGGCGGCAAGAGCTGCACAGGCAACGGCCTGGCAATGGCCTGGCCGGACGAAGGTGAGCAAGGCGGTAGGGGAGCGTGTGGGTGGGGCAGGGGCTCTGTGGGCCTGGACAGAAGCGACGAAATCCCAGTTATAGTTTCACGTGTGCGATCCCTCTCCGTGGAAAGGCCCTTCCCAGCACGTGTTGCTGAGGGCCTGCTTTGAGCAGTCTCCCTCACGCCTGGGCCCAGGTGGCCATCGGGGGGGGTGGGGAGGACCAGGTAGGTGCCTGACTCTAAGCCTCATTTGCCTTCCAGGCACTTGTCCCTGGTACTGGAGTCTGTGAGGGGATCTTCAGGACATGGTGGGCTCCAGGGGTCTGAGCCTGCGATGGGGGAGGATTTCCTGGTTTCACCCCTCATGCTGCCTCTGCTACCTTCCCGTGTCCCCAAAACCAAGCCACATTAATGATTTCCCAACACTTTATTTCTCCTGCTCTGCCCCCCAAGGGCCCCAGCCCAAAGCCATGAGGCTTCAGAAACAAAGAGAGGCTATGCTATGGCATTATCTACACTGTGGCAACAACCTTGGAGGGACTGGTGAGACCGCTTCGCTTCTTAGGCCAGGTAGACTAGGTGACGGAATGGAAGTAGCAGCTGAAGCTGACACTTTATGAACCAGGTTCTGGATCTGGGAGGGCAGACAGGGTGGGACTGGTGGGAGGACAGGCACCACACAGCAGAGGCTCTCTGTGAAAATAGTGGGAATGTATTTGACAAGATGAGTTCGCTGTGATTCATACAGTATAGCCCAGAGTCCCTCCACGTTTTATTTATCAGGACTAAAGAGGCATTCTGAGTGGCACACAACACCTTCTAGAAAGAAGATTTGGGCCTGATTTGGTCTCTTTCAGAATACCAAGATAAAAACTTTTGACATACACATTGCACCCAAGGTAAAAATGAAAAAAAAAAAAAAAAAGAAAAGGAAACAAACCACAAACTTCGGACACCCAAGAAGAGAAGGAAGCCTCTCCCACCCTCCTACCCCTTCAAAGACACAATTCTGAAAAGAGGACGTGTACCGACCCCTGGGTCACGTCAGTGCACGAGATGCCAGCAGCACCATACCCGGCCCTGAGTGTCCTAGCCGGCTGCTCTGACTGCAACCCTGGGGCTGGAGCTTGCCGGCACGGGGGAGCCAGTGAAAGACTTCTCAGGGCAGCTGGTGCCTGTGGGCCTTCTATGCAGCCCCCATTGCGCCTCCCCACCCTGTCTCCCCACCCAATCCCCTAAGTAAAACAAATTGAGGAAGCCTATATTCACATTACAACATGAAAATAGCACCAGAAACTTCAGAGCTAAATTGCTGATAGTTGCAGCGAGAGCTCCGTGTAGGAGGAAGGCTCTAGAAATAATTGCAGAGGCTGGGTTGGGGCCGGGGGAAGAGGGGTGGGATGGGGAGGGAGGACCAGTGGACCGGTAGAAGCTGGCCAGTGAGCAGCTTTCTCCCTGTCCGGATGGGAACCTGGTCCTCAGGGGTCAAGGTGCACTGGAGGCCAATGCTTCTGTTGGTGGTAGAGACAGTGGCCGTCAAGATCGTGTTGTCAGAGAAGACTTGTTGTGCTCTGGGGGTCAGGCAGCTCACGAACCACTCTTCTAGGTGGAGAGCCCTGCCGCTCCCTGCCCCCCATCCCATTTGATTTGTAAGGCCACGTTGGAATTCCAGCTACAGCAGCAACAAGACTACGAGGGGTCTGCTGCCATCTGACCATGGCTGCCTCATTGTAGTGCCCTGCTAGCTGACAGGGGGAGGGGATCCTCTGCAAACCATCAGAGGAGGGGCTTCTGTGGTGTATTGTGCCTACACAATGGGAGCACACAGTATGTGGGGTGTGAGCTGCTCTTCCTTCAAGTTCTTGGTGCTGAGAAAACAGCTGTGTGGTCTCAAAGAGACTGCAGCTGGCCTGCCCTTCACCCTCACCTTCCAGCTGTCCATCCACCCCAGGCTCTGCTCAAAGCATGAGTCTCAACTCTAACACCAAAGTCTGAGCGTCTGTACGGTTAAGTCAGATGGATTAAGATGTGGCCTCCAAGCGAACTCTCTCCGAAGACTGAAGCTCACCAGTGTAGACAGGAGTCCCTCATTTGCTGGGCTTGTCCCACAGCCCTTCTCCCATGCACTTGCTCACTCCTATAAATTATTCAGAAGGGTCCTTTTTTAAAGGGATCTTGAAGCTGGTTAGTCTCTGTCCGAAGAGCTGGCTAAGGAGGTCGCTTTGGGACGCAGCTGTCCAGCAGGCACGGGGGTTGGCAGGTTCAGCACCATGGATAGCTCTGCCCCTCTTAGGGGGCCTGTGCAGGGGTCTCGCCTGGAGGAAGGCCTTGCCCAGCCCGTCTTTGCTGCGTCTGAAGTCTCGGTATGAGTGGCCAGGCTCCCCCTTTTGCTGCTCAGAGGGCTGGGGCAGCGGTGTGCTGTTCTGGTTACTGGGTCTGGTCTTGGAGGGGAGCACACGGCTGGGAGTAGCCTGCTTTCGGGGAGCCCGGGTGGTTTGTCAGGGACTGAAGGAGCTTTCCCCAAGCTCCCCACATTTTCATTCTTGGTTGGTCCGAGGGCCCGACCCTTTCTCTTCTTCTCTTTGCCCTCCCCATCCTCCCTGGGGCCTGGGCTCCCCTGAGGCCTCTGGTTATCAGCTTCCCTTGGTGCCTTAGAGTAGCCCTTGGCTGGAGCTCTAGTCAGGGGCTTGCCTGGGGTGGGGTTCTGGCCTAGGCAGTTGGGCTTGGCTGGGGTGGTAGCTGTCTCACTTTGGAGCTGCCCGCTGGCTGGTTGGGGCTGGCTGCCACCTGCTGTCTTGGTGCTGTGCTGCTGGCCTCCATGGCCTCTGTTGTTGGGACCTGGCTTGGTTTTGAGGGCAGTGGGCTTCTGCTTGTCCTCAGTGCCATGGGTTGGCTCTCCAGGTGTCGGGCTGACCATGGCCTTCTTTGATGGCACTGGAAACTTGGGTGCTTTGTTGGGGGTGGACAAAGCTGGCCTGTCCTTTGATGAATTCCAGCAGCTCCCATGCTTGGTGGCACTGCCCTTGTGGGAAGATCCTCCTGTGTTCCCCTCGGGCACCGTGTGGCATGTAGACACCTGCTTCTTCTGGAGCAGGGAGGGTGCTTCTGGGCAATAGGCAGGGGCACATTTGCCAGGGGTACTTGGGGTCCTGCATTTCCCTGAGAACAGGCCAGCGGGCCTCTGTTCCTCTATAGTTTGGCCTCTGGCCCCTGGCCGGGGCAGAAGTCCCTCCACCGGGAAAGCCTGCTGTAGAAAAGGCCTTGGGTTGCCTGGGGAAGCCTTGTTTGTGTGGCTTTCCGGGGCTCGCTCTGGCCTGTGGCCATTTTTACCACCAGCCGAGGCTGCTGGGAAAGGAGACAGAGATGGGAGCAAGAGCTCCGGGGGGTCAGAGGGCAGACTGCTCCCCCTGACCAGGTTGCTCACAGGGTCCATAGGTCTCTCCGGGTCCTGGGCTGACCCTTGATGCCACCTGGAGCCGCATCCAGGCAGGGCTGGAGCAGGGCTGGGGCGGTCACCTCACTCAGCGTGGGGCTGCTGTCCAGGGGTAGAAACTGGTCCACAACTGGCCCGGGGGTGCTGCTGGGCGTGGCCACCTTTCGCCGTTTGCTGGGAAGTGTGCCCTCTCGGGCTGGGGCACACTTCTGCCCAGGGGCTCCTGGCCTCCGTACCCCTCGGAATGTGAAGGGCTGCTGCCCTCTCCTCAGGTGTTTGTCCATATGACGGTCGAACTGCTCCTTCTTGGCGAATGTGTAGTTGCAGGAGCTGCAGACAAAGGATCTCTTGCTGATGTTTGTGACATTGGCACAGAGCTCACATGTGTACAGCAGGGTATGCTGCATCTCCTGCTCTTCCTTCACTCCGTGCTCCCTGGCCAGGTGCATGCGGAGCTCACGAGGCTCAGGGTAGACCAGTGGACACTGGGGACACAGGAAGACGCGCTGCGGGCTGTGCACCGCCAGGTGGCGCTGCAGCTTGAAGGGCTTGGGGAACCGCTTCCCGCAGTGGTGGCAGTCCCGGGAGGGGTCCTTGCAGTCCTGGTGCACTGGGATGGTGTGGAGGAGAAGCTCGCGATCAGAGCAGGGGTCAGGGGACAGGCTGGGGCACGTCTTGGTGGAGCTGGGGGGAGTAGTAGAACTGCTGGGAGGAGTGGGGTTTTTGCCGGTTGACGGGCTGCTGTTGGCCAAGGTGCTGTCTGCCATCAAGGCGCCATCCCGGTTCGGGTTGTTGGCACGAGCCTTGGATTTTGCCCTTTCCCTCTCCACAAGGCCCTCATTTGCCTGGCCAACTGAGCGCTTGCCCCTGTGGGGTTTGGACACCTGCCCCATGATGCTGCTCAGAAAGTGCGTGACAGTGCTGTCCCCCTCCCAGCATCGAGCAGGGTCCCCCAGGGACCTCCGCGACGGTGCCTTGCGGGCGAACCGGAGAGCGTGCTCCCGCAGGTGCTCATTGTACATCCAGATGTCGGCCACCTCCCTCAGGCACATGCCACAGGCCCACAGCCCTGTCCGGCCCTGCACGTGCTTCTCCTGCAGGTGGTCCCGCAGCAGCTCACGGGAGCCAAACCTGCGCTCCACACACATGTAGCAAGTGGGGGAGGCGAGGGGCTGTGGGCCAGCTTGTGGAGGTCCAGCTCGCCGAGGCTGTGGAAGCGCTGGAAGCACACCCTGCACTTGTAGGGCGCCCTCCCGGCCTTGGCTGGCCTGTGCCGGCCTGGGGTCCTTCTGGCCACAGCTGCCTCCTCTGTCCTTTCGCTTTGTGGTCCCTGGGAGTTTGTTGTGGCCTTGAAGTCTAAGAAGCTCATATTGGGGAGACCCACAGGGTCCTCACAGGGTGCCAGGAAGCACAGATCTTGCATTTCAAGTTTGGCACTGAAGCTCTCGAGGTCCATGGTGTTGCCTGGGAGTCTGCAGTCATAGTGTTCTCGTTCCAGGTTGGGAGGCTCGGGGCTCATGTCTCCGAAAGAAGAAGTGGTCTCCTCAGTGGGAAGCTGCAGCTCCAGGCCTCGCCAAGCTTCTGGGACCATGTGCAGCTCAGGGATGTTCTCCGAGGGGTGATCCTCGGCGCTGCAGGAGGGCCCCTGCTTGGCATAGTCTGCATCCAGGTCAGGCTCCAGGGCCCACAGTCTGGGGCCAGGGGCCCAGGGGTCAATGCCAGGCATCTTGCTGCTGAGGAAGCCCTCCAGGAGGAAGGACTCAGGCAGGCTCATGGCCTCGTCACTCCACGGGTCCTCGTGGGACAGGCAGAGGGAGCCTGAGTCACTGAGGTCTGTGGGCAGGCGGGCAGAGGACAGGGCAGCACTGCCCTGGAACTCACCACTGGGCTCCAGTGGTGGTGGGGGCTTTGGCTTTTTACAGCGCTTCCCGTAGACTCGGGGGTTCTTCTTCCGAGTTAAGCGGTTGCCCAGAGGGAAGAGCTGGGAAAAGGAGGCTTCATCATCAAACAAGCTATGAGGGTCCCTGAGGCCAGAGCTGGGGGCTTCAGGGGCCACACCCTCATGCTCCTGGACCCTGTCTTCTGGGTTGCACAGGGGGCTCTGGAGGCAAGTGCTGATGGTGCTGCCTGCTTCAGAACCACAATTCTCTGGAGGTCCTGGAGGCCCAGAGGGGGGCTTGTGCCCCTCCCAGACACCTTGCCCTGACTTACTCTTGGCCACTCTGCTGTTTCTTGCAGGCTTACCCTTAGCTGTCCGTGATGGCTCTCTATAGATGCCCGATGTCCTGGTGTCTCTGGATCCCTGGCATCCCCTTGCCAAAGCTGCCTTCTGCTCCCCTGGTCCTTCCCCGGGAGTCACCCCCTCTATCCCCCCTGGATGGGCCACCCAATTCTCAGGTGACTTCTGTGTGGCCATCTTCCCTAGGTCTGTGGCCACAGGGAGCAGTGGCTGTATGACCTCGGTCTCTAGCTCTGCCTCTGGTGAGAGGCAGTGGCTTGGAGGGGCCGGGTAAATGGCAACCTCAGCTGATGGATTCCAGGCGCTTCTATCTGAAATCACATCAGGAGAGGCGGGAGGACTGCTATCCTCCCGGAACCGTCTCGTTCTTGGCTTTCTCGCTTTCTTATTTGACTTTCCCTCTGACTTGCTGGGGACGTCTGTGGGCTCTCTGCCCCACCTCTGGCCTCCTCCTCTCTCTGCCTGTTTGGGACGAGGCTCCTTCCTCTCCAGGCGGTCCCGTTTCCTGGGCTCTGCAAGACTCACGTCCACCCTTTGCTTGACCGGGTCTGGGGGTTGTGGTTCCTGGCTGGAGGGACAACGTGGTGTTCCCAGAATGCCCAGCCCCCGCCTGAGCCCCTTGGATGTGTCAGGACCTGGGATGTCTTCAGGAGCCGTGGAGCCCTGGACAGGAGGTGAACCAGCAGTGTGGCTGGGGCCGCTCAGCCCGTGCTTCAGTTTCTCTTTACAGGTGCCCTGCGGCTTTTCTTTCCAGGGGTGCGGCACATCTGGGGAGTTGGCAGCGCCAGGGGAGTTGGCTGGGAAGTGGCCCCCCTGTGCAGCCCGTGCTTCCTGGCTCTGTGGCGGCTTAGACCTGGCCTGGAGCGGAAGGTAGCCAAGCAAACCTCACAGGTCACGGGTTGCCCGCCGGGGTCTTGGTCCTTCCAGTGGCCATTCTCAGTGGACACAGGCCTCTTTTTAAAGCCACGAGGCTTCTGTCTGGGGTCCTGGGAACAGAGGGTGTCATCCTGGGGCATCTGGCAGAGGACATTTCTGAGGCTCTGGGGGAGTCAGTTCTGGAGTTGCTGGCTGTGCTGCTCAGAGAGGTGGCTCTGCCTGGGAGGAGCTCTTTGTAAGAGCAGGTGACTGTTTGGTTCCTGGTACCAGCTTTGGAGGCCTTTGTAATGCCCTGGGTGCTCAGCCCCAGGTGTCTCCAGTTCCTCCTGGCCCTGGGAGTCAGCCTCCACCTGGCCTTCCCAGCAGGCATGGGGCTCCGGCCCTGCAGTCCCCTGGGTGGAAGGGTTGGCAGGCACAGTCGTGGTGCTCTGGCCTTCCCCGTTTCCTGGGGGTTCTGAGGAGGGGCCTTGGGCATCCTGTCAGGGCCAGTGTGGGGTGGGGTTCCCCTGCAGCGTTGGTCTGGAGACTCAGCCCTGGGGCCTCCGACTGCTGCCATGCCTGTGGCGGGATTGCTGGGTAGGGCGACAGCCTTGCTGGTCACTCTTGGGGGAGAGGGGGCGTCACAGACAGATGATCCCCTCAGCCTTTCTTTTCTGGAACTCTCTAGGGTTCTTGAAATGTGGCCTTTAAGGTGGTCCCCACCATGGGTGGGAGTGAAGACACTGACGAAGCTGGGCTGGCCCAAGGGTGGGTCTTCCAGGGGGCTGTGATCCCCCAGGAGAGGGCAGCAAGCCAGACTTTCCTTGAGGCCAAAGGGGCTTGTCCTTAAAGATGAGGGTGCTGCTGGGGGCCCCCCAGCCCCATCATCTGTGGGGGCTGGGGTACAGTCAGCCCTTTTTGGAGTTGTCCAGGCAGAGGAACAGGCTGGCAGGTGCTTTGGGCTGGCAGGGTCTCTGCAGGATAGAGATGCTGGGACCAGCCCCCTCAGCTCATCTGAAGGCATCGTGGGAGAGTCTTCCTGGAGCAGGTGCCCAAGGCCACAAGGCACAGGGGCGGCTACAGAAATGGGCAAGGGGACACTCTGGCTAGGTTACTCATGGGGGGTTCTGGGCTCTCCCCAGAGAGGAACAGGTGCTTCTTAAGGCCTGGGCTGGCTGCCTCTTCTGGAGTCCAGTCCTCAGGCTCATTTTGGGAGTGGGCTGCTGCCAAGGCCGGGACAAAAGATTCTGCATCAGAGGTGGGGCTTGGGATGGTTCGTGCCTCATTCCGAAGGCCCACGGCTGCCCTGCTTCCCTGGAGCTGTCCTGTTAGTTGGTTTGCAGCCCCAGCTGGGCTGGCCTGTGTGGTTTCAGGATGAGCATTGACTGTGGCAAGGTCATTTGGCTCCTCTGGGGTCCCCCAGTAACCTGGCTGTAGTTGGCTGGCTTTGCCTTGGCCTTTGAGCTTCTCAGCCTGGCCGAGCAAGCCCAGATGTCCATCCGTCTTTGGTCCCAGCTGACATCTGGCCATTTCAGGGGCAGATGTTATCTGCATACCCCTATCAGAGCCCTTAGCATGACTGTGAGTGACATTCCCACCTTCTATGCTGTCCCCTTCCAGATCTGAGGGGTTGCTCTGTTGAAGGTTCTGGGTGTTGGCTGGCAGAGGCCCCTGTAACCCCTGTGTGTCGTTTTTATTCTCAGCTGCTCTGGCCACCAGGAGCTGGAGTTGACATAGGGGGCTTGTGGCTGGGTCCTGGGGCCTCCTGCCAGGACTGGCATCAGGCACACAAGCAGGATTTGGAGAGGCCCCCGCTGGTGCAAACTCCTTATTATCCAGAGGGTGGCAGGGCCCTGCTCCTTCTGGCCTGTCTGTGATGCTTACAGAGTGCCCCTTGGTATCACTGTGACTGGCACCAGAAGGTGGAGTGGCACCCAGATGCAGAACCCTGGCGCCTTGAAATGCCAAGTCAGGTGCCAGATGGGCGACAGGGCTGCTGAGTGCTTCCAGCTCAGGGGCATCTCGGCAGGGCTCCGTGCCTTGAGGGATCCTGGGCATAGCCCTCTTCTCTGTGTGTGGGGAAGGAGCAGCAGGATGTCTTTGCTGTGATGGATTCTGGTGGCTCTGTCATTTTTAGGAAGTAAAGGCTCATGGTTTGGGCTGCGCTTTACTAAACCCCCTTTCTGATGGAGGCTTGAGTGGCTCTCTGGGGTCGGGCAGACAGGCTTCTGGGCGGACCCTATAGCTCTCTTCTACCTCAGGAAGCCCGGTCCTGGAGATTCTGACATTCTGCACTGGCTGGAAACTGAGGCTGGCTCCAGGGGGGCTGAAAGGAGCTCCAGAAACCTGGTCTCTGTGGGTGCTGGGGAGAGGGGCTGCTTCTTCCAGATGGAATGAGGGCCATTTCTCCTTGGGACTCCCCAGAGTCCCCTGTTTGGTGGCTACAGCTGTTTCTGCCCCTTCCTGGTGAGGACTCAGTTCCTCAAGACCAGTGAGGTCGGTTCGCAGAGAAGTGTCCTTTCGGGCAAGGTGGCCTGGTGGTTGGGCAGCGGAGTGCCTGTGCCCGAGCACACCTTGCTTTTGTGCTCAGCTCCACACAACTCTCCTGGGGCCTCGTGCACTTCTTGACTTTGCAACTGACTTTCTAATTCAGTGACCAATCTCTTGATCTCTAATTCATCCTCAGACAGGTTCATAAAAGCGATGCTACATTCACTAACCTTGCTGGGCAAAGGGGAAGGACTGGTGGCCACTGTCTCTTCACAGGGACGCTTTTTACTAAATGCCTTTTCCTCTGAGAGATCAGGAAAATGGGCCAGATGGCTGGACACTTCCTCCAGCAAGGACCAGCCTTTCTCAGGTAGAAGTGAGGGGTATGGTGGGTCTAGCTGGGGTTTCCTTGGGGGAGGTTTGGTGCACACAGATGGTGAGTTGGCATCCTCATTTCCAGACAGGCTGCTATAGATTGGTGAGTTGAAGCCATCCACGGGCAGCCCTGAGAGAAGAGGCGTCGACTCTGAGGTCAGCGGTGACTTGGCTTTGCGTGGGTCTGTGTCAACTGTGTAGGGTGGACTCCTGGGAGGTTTTGGCTTGAGGGGACTGGTGTCCACACCATCCTGGCGAAGGTGCCTGTTGCTGGCTGGCAGAGTGTCTGGAGCCAAGGGCTTGGAGTATAGGTCTTTGTGGAAACAGCCAGCCAGTTCTTTGGGTCCAAGGAGCAATTCACTGTGGGGCTACTGTAAGGCTGGGGCCCCTTTTTGGTAGCTGGAACCACAGAGTCTCTGTTAAAAAGAGCAGGGTCACAGTCAAGATCAGGGGTCTTTAAAAATAGGATGTTGGGCTCGGGGTAGGCAGTGGTGGTGTTAACGACAGGCACCAGTAATTCTCTTGGCAGGTAGGCAGGGGGGTCCTCTTTGTCACCAGAGATGCGCAGTTCTGTGCATGGGGAGGCACTCAGCAGACTGCCTGCACCTGGCACTGGTGAGCTCCTGTGGGGCACCATGGTGTCCTCTCTGCCTGGCTGTGGTTGCTCTGGGGCTGGGGGACAGGGACTTCCTTCCACATGCGTGGCTGGAGAAGAGCTGGAAACGCCTCTGAGAAGCTTTGTGGTATCAGGGGGAAACTCTTCAGCCATTTCAGAGTTCTTGGTCTCTTGGGGAAAGTCTAGTGATGGGTGGTTTTCCTCTGGGGTCTTGGTGCTGGTGGGAACCTGCAGGAGATGCTTGGCGCTTCTCTCCTCAGGGCCCACTGTGGCCTCAGGGCTTTCGACGGAGCCTGGGCATGGCCCGCGTGGCTCCTTGGTTTCCTGCTTCACGACTTTCTTGGGTTTCTGCTGCTCTCGATCCTCTCGGGAACCCGGGGTCAAGTCCACGTCCTTTCTCTTCTCACCCCGATGCCACCTTTGAGAGCCGTGGCGGGGCTGGCCTGTGAAGCGGGAGCCCCGTGGCTGCAAGACATCTCCTCCTCAGACTCCGACGCATAGTCGTACTCCTGGAGCCCGCCATCCAGGGTGCTGGGCTCGGGCCTCTGGGTCGCCAGGGAGACGCACCCATCCTGGTCCTGCCGCACCTGCCGCTTGTGCAGCTGGTTCTTCTGCTGCACAATCTTGTGGATGAGCTCCTTGCTCCAGGTGCCACTCCGCGTCTTCCTTCTCCTGGAATCCTTTCTGGGAGACAGTCGGAGGCGCTTAGAGCTCCTGGTCTCCACTGGGAGGGCCTGGCCACTGGGATCTGTGTGGCCCTTGGGGCCCTGAGTTCTAAGGTCCCGGGGGTGTGGTGGGGCTGGCTCAGCTCTGTTGCCCTTCCTCTTGGTCCTTAGGCAGGTGGCTCTGGTGCGCCTTCCCGGTCTCTTGGTGGTGTTGGCCGTGCCCAGTTCTTTCCGGAAAAACTTAAACTGTTTCCCTTTCCTCTGCTGGCTGGCCAGGCTGGCCCCATCTGCCTCCACAGGCACTGGGCCCAGGGAGCGGGTTTTAGGTCTGTTGCAGGCCAGGTAGCTCTTGTTCCCAGGGTGCGCGTCCTGGGGTTCCAGTGGGGCAGCCACGGCCGGGAGTGGGAGCTGGGCTTTGTTCTCTGGCATGGCCCACACCCTGGTCTTGGGGAGCTGCCCAGAACTGGGACCTCTTGGGCCAGAAGGTTCCTCGTCGGCGAAGACGTCGATAAAGCTGCTGTCGATCTCAGGGTTGTCTGACTGGTACTCCAGACCATTGAGTGCCTCGGTGATGAGGCTGTCCAGCTTGGCGTCGTCCTCCAGGTCCAGATCTGAGGCAGGGAGTGGGAAAGGGGCGGCAGCCAGGCCAGGCAGGAAACTTGTCCTCAAGGGGTCATCTTTGCCATCCACTCGGACATCCCCTCCTAGCAGGAAGGGGACCGTCTTAGTGTGGCTGAGCAGGCTTGGGTCCCTGCCGGTCGGTGCTTTGGGGGAGGCCAGCACGGAGGGGCGGCGGGTGGCGTGGGGAGCCCCGAGGGCTGTTGGTGGCTCTCCTGGGTCTTGGCCAGGAGCAGGCTGCAAAACTGCCGGTGCTCCAGGAAGGCGGCCAGGCTGCGGTCACACTGCTTGCAGGTGAGCAGCACGTCCAGCTGGTCCAGGCTGGCACTACTGAGTGGGAAGTGGTGGGCAGAGTAGGGGGGCGGCTCAGGGGGGATGCCCTCCAGGCCCCCGCTGCCCACATCAGGGCCCGTGCTGGGGAACGGAGCCTCCTCCAGGCATTTGAAGGCTCCCTTGGCCCCCAGCCCCTCTGTGGGGAAAGGGAAGGCCTTGACTGGCTCTGGCTGGTAGTGGATGGGGAGGGCGTGTGAGGGCTCTGGCGACGGGAAGGGGCTGCTGGTCTCCTGGCGGTGAGTGGGGGTTTGAAAGAAGGTGGAGGGCCCAAGTGGGCCGGGGAGCTGGCTTTCCTCTGAGCTGGGGTTGGCTGGGCTGCTGGACAGTGGTGACAGTGATGAGCAGGTGCTGCTGCCAGCTGTGTTGGTGGCAGGTGAAGGCAGTGGGGACTCATTGGGAGAAGCTCCCACCAGCCTGGCTGGGGGCAGGCCAGGGGTCCCTCGGGGTGAAACCTGGGGCTGGGCCATCCCAAAGAACAGGGACTGGGCTCCGGGGTCTTGCAGCCCGTTGTAGGTGAACAGCCCTGGGGAGCCACCGCTGTGCTGGCCCGGGCTGTTTCTCAGCAATGCCAGCTTTTCTCCTGGCCCGGGGGTCTTGCTGGTAGCACCTAGGGCTCCTTGGCTGCCTCCTTGCCACTCTGGGGCCCCTGGAGGCAAAGGCAGCCGGCTTAGCATCTCCACTCGATGGGGGTTAGGCCCAGTGGCTGGGAGCACCTGGGGCCAGGGCAGTGGGGGGCTCTGGGGAAGGCCAAGCCGCTGCCCTGGACTGGACTGGCCTTCAAAGAATACACTCCTGGCGGTGGATGGGGGCCCCAAGGGAGGTGTGGAGTAAGGGGCTGTGGCGGGGTCCCAGAGCTGGGGCTGTCTGGTGGGCAGGGGCCCGGGGGTGGCCAGCTCTGTGTCCAGAGACCCAGGACTGGAGCCCACCCTGCTGGCTCTCGGGCTTCCATACACCTGCCGGGGAAATGCCTCTGGGGCAGAGAGTTTGGGGGTCCCCTGGGGCTCCCAGCCCATTGTGGGTTGAAGGTGGTCTCTCAGGGAGGGCTTTGGTCAGGCTCTTGTGCAAACTGTCTGGGAAGGTGGCTGTGCTCTCTGAGAAGGGGTGGGGGGCCGGGTGAGCAGCACCAGGTTGGGGGAGAGCATGGCCGAGGTCACTGGGGGAGTTGAGGCTGCTGGGCTGGCTGGGGTAGCAAGGTAGGGTTTGGGGAGCAGGCCGGGAGGGCAGCGGGTAGGCAGGGCACGTGCTTACCGCCTCCTCAGGCCACGCTCCCTGAGGCTGGGGGAAGGCACATACCAGTGCCCTCTTGGAGTACTTAGGCCCAGCTGTGTCCTCGGGGAAGGATTTTGGGCCGGCCCCATGCAGCGCAGGGAAGGGGAACTGGAAGGAGGCCACCCTGGGGCTGCTGCCTTCAGGGAAGGGCTCCGGCTCTGTGGGGGACACCCCGAAACTAGCACCTGGAAAGTTGTTCTCAGCAGTGGGAGGCCAGGCAGTGGCCCCACTGGCCTGGAATTCCGAGTAGGAGGCCGGCCTGCAGGGGCTGGCGTCGCTGCTCTGGGGGGCCCTGAGGGGTGGGGGCCCAGGGGTTGTGCTCGGTGAGGTATAATTGGTGGAGGTAAAGCTGGAGGGGGTCTCCTGGAAGCACCTTTGGAAGTTGAGCTCTTCTGGGGCAGGTGGGGCCTCTGCCTCGGAGGGCTGGGGGGCTTCACGCTGTGGACCCTCAGGGGTCTCATCCAAGGCTGGTCTGGCCCTCGAGCCCACAATGCTCAGACTGTAAAGCTGCTTGGGGCTACTGTCTGCCCTGCTTGCATGCTGCGTGGGAGCCTGTGTGTGGGTCCTCCCTGGTGGGGCCCGGGGGCTGCTACCCTTCCCATGGGGGATGATTAGGGGATGGGTTCTCGGGAGTGGGGCCTTGGGCTCCGCCTCCCTAGCCTGCTGAGGCTGGGTATCAGGAGGCTCCAGGGCCTGGGCCCCACTGCCCGCCTCTCTGATGGCCTTGGTGGACCTGCTGGCCAGGGCACCGTCCTCGCCAGGGGGCTGCGCAGCTGAGCTACTGGCTATGCCACTGGCTGTTTGGCAGGGCTGCAAGCCTCCGGTCATGGTTGGGGGCGGCGCTCCACGGGGTTGCTCCCCAGGCATGGCCCCTCTGTCTGGGCGCTAGGAAGATGGGGTGGTCCGAGGGTGTCCGCAGGGAGTGGGCTGGGTGGCCATCCTTGCCCCTTGGTGGCCCCTGGAGAAGCCTGGTCTCATGGTCCTGAGTGGAGCCTGCAAAGAAAGGATGGAAGTGAGTAGGGAGCCATGGAGGCTCTGTGGCTCCCACGGAAGTCTTGACAGGCTGTGATCCGAAGCGGCTGACGCGAAAGCCCCCATTTTTAGGGAAAGGGTTCAGCTCCAATGGCACTTTGAGAGATAAAAGGAGAAAAGGGTTCCTCCTGGACTAAACCAGGGGTTAAGGGTCAGGCAGAGGGAGAGAGGCAAAAGAGAAAAAGAGAGTGCTGTTTGGAGTCTGACGGTCTCAGAAGACCCCTGGCTACCTCAGAGTAGCCCTGCTGGGGGGCTGGCCAGGCTGTGAGCGGAGAGGCCCCGGACCTGTAGAGGCCACACAACAGAGATGACAGGCACCTGGTGGACACTGGTATAGCCTGAGCTATAGCCTAGGAAGGACACAGGGGACACTTTCACCTGCCGAGAGGAGGAGCCTTGCATCTGAAGCTGAGTTGGGAAATAAGGGGTGGACTGTACACACCTGAGTCTGGCTTGAGGCTCACACCTGGTCCTGTGGGAATCTTGGGGCTGGCCAGACAGGACATCCTCAAGCCACTTGCTCTGGGGATCCACCGGCCAGCCCCCCAGGGTTGGGCCTACATATGTATTTCTAGGCGGTGCCAGGCACCACTGGTGCTTGCTCTCTGCACCTGAGGACCCGTCCAGGAATTGCATCCACTGAGGACGGGTGTTTTGCCTGATTTCGGGCTCGTGTCGCTCTCCTGGGTGGGTGTGGTTCAAGTACTGGCCAGCAGAGGGCACCACATTGTCCTCACCTGGCCAGCCCAGTGGCCCCTCCCCCATTTCAGTAGCCTGGGGACCCCTTCTCTCCTAAGCAGAGGTCTCACCTCCTTCTCTGGGCCCCACTGCCTCAGGCCCACCCTCCTCTCTTCTTTCATCTTCAGACTGGCAGGCCTTGGGGCAAGGGCTTGCAGGTGAAGTTTGTTGAATGAATAAATGACAGCAGTAACAGCAGCTGTGAGCTCCTTCTGAGCACTTGGCAGGGGGTCGGGGAGCTGAATGCTTTCATTAATCACTTCTTTTGTCCTCTCAGTGACTCTGGAGGGCAAAACCATTAGAGCTATGGGGAGGTGAGTAACTTTTCCATGGCCTCACAGCTAGTAAAGGGCCCTGGGGTTCCCAGGAGGGGCCTCCCCAAGCCATGTCACACATGGTCTGGACACCTGATCAGTCAGCCTATGCCTGGTGGGGACAGTGGCAGCCCTCATGAAGCCCCCTGCACGAGACGGGGCAGGGCCTGTGCAATGCCATTCCCTCTACTGGACTTTGAACCACTTGGTGCAAATCCTGGCTCAGCCACTGACCTCCTATAGAACCTGGGACTAGTCCCCCAGCCTCCCTGTGCCTGGAAGATGGAGATCCCAGGAGAGCACCCCGATGGGGCTGTTGTGGGATGACATGAGTCACTGTGTCCAAACTGTACAACAGGTTGCTTATGGGTTGTCCACTGTGTGGTTTTCTGACTATTCCTGCTTCTGCCGAGCCCGTGGTCGCTGAGCTGGGGAGCCTGTGATTTATTCCCTGCTCCTTCCCCATGGCCTGGAGTCTGGCACATAGTAGGCATTCATGACTGAGGAAAGGTCAATTTTCACACCCTTGACATAGGGACAGTAATGGCGCCTCCCTCATAAGGTCGTCCTAAGGTTTAACATTCTATGGACCTGGCGTGGTGCCTGGCACGCAGGGGCACTCCCTCCTGGAGTGCCAGCCTCAGTGTCCCCATCTGTGCATGGGGTTTTGGAGGTGCTTCTCCAGGGGCACTGTGCAAGCCAGACAGGAATTGCATCTGTCCAGGTCACAGCCATCCCTTAGGTGGGGCCACCTGAGCCACCCTCTGTGGGCTTTTAAGGAGGAGCAGATGCCTCTGACCCCACAGCCCCACCTGCTCTCAGGGGCACTTGCGGCTTCTAGGCAGCCCTGAGCTCTGCTCAGAAGGCTCCCCACTGGGGACCCAGGTGGTAGATCACATTACTAAGATTCCACTGTCCTCGCGGAAGATTTGTTCTTGTTTGTCCCATTGCCGGTAGGCTTGGCCACATGGCTCCATTTGGCTACTAGCGTGAGCAGCAGTGACTCATGCTACTTCTGAGCTGAGACCTGGGAACCTGCCTTGATGCTTTTTCGAGGGCTGAGAGCACAAGCTGTAGCCGGGCTGCTTGGTTGTCCTGTGGGTGGGCTGGCTGCCTGGTTGCTGGTGGGGCACTGTCCACCTCTGGGCTGCTTCTCCATCTGCCAAGGGCGGGGAGGGGGTCAGACCAGGGGCCTTTTGTTTCCAGCAACCAGAACCATCTGCTCTTGGTGAGAGGGCCACTTATTGGGGCTGACCCCTTGTTCATGAGTTCACATTCACACAAGCGCTTCTGGATGCCTGTGCCATGCACAGTGATTAGGGTAGTAGACAGACAGTAGCTTCAGAGACTTGGCCTGGGCTCAGATCTCCTGGAGGGCCCAC
Organism: Eonycteris spelaea; assembly: GCA_003508835.1. Classification (NCBI taxonomy): domain Eukaryota; kingdom Metazoa; phylum Chordata; class Mammalia; order Chiroptera; family Pteropodidae; genus Eonycteris; species Eonycteris spelaea. The sequence continues at coordinate 3,116,788 of PUFA01000139.1, forward strand.
AGAAGCTGGGCATGGGATAAGGAAGCAACATTTATTGAACACATATTGCATGCTAGATAGTATTTAACCGAGGGCCTACAGGGGTCAGAGGAGGGTGCTCCTGCCCCGCTGGCACCAGAGGAGGCTTCCTGGAGGAGGCAGCATCAGTTCTCGCAATGTGGATGGCCACGTTTGTGGCACAAGGAAGTAGAGGGCATTCAGGGGTAGGAACTGTGAGCACAGGCAGGTGCAGGGTTGTTTGAGGAAACTTGTAGAAAGAGTTCTGTGCCTGGAAAGGAATTGCTCAGAACTGAGCCAGTTCCTGAAGGACAGTGAGGCCTTTGCAGGGTGGGTAAGTGGGACCCCAAGTAAGCAGGCAGCCAGGCCACAGCCAGCAGCTTGGACAAGGGTGGCCTGCTTCTCCGTGCACTCTGACCCAGGCCACGGCGTCTCTTGGGGGCTCCCCTTGCCGCTACCTCCAGGGATGCCCCCCAGGCCTAGCTCTTCATGCAGCTTCAGGGCAGTGATCCAGTGAGAGTCTGTCTGGGAGCCTGTTTTGAACCCATTGCGGGCTGGTGCCTGGTCCTCCTTAGGAGTAGGAGGGGCTCTGGCCTGTGGGACCTCCCCTCCTGAACTTCTCAGACAGCCTAAGGGGGTAAAACCCAGGCCAACTTCCAGACCCAGGCCCAAGGGCTCCGACTGCAACAGGCAATGTCCATGAGGTTGGCTGTGCAGTTTGCCGAGGGCCTCTGAACTCCCAGGGTCCTCCTTGCCTTGTGGGCCTCCTTCATCTGTCCAGAGCAGCCTGCCACTGGGACATTAGTGCAGAGAAGTGGGGAAAGCCTGGGGCCTGGGCAGCTTCCAGAGGTGTTTAGGGGGTGGCAGGTGAGGCGGAGTAGTTGTCAGATAGTGAGCCCCTCAGATCCAGGCTTTGAGCAGCCTCTGAGAGGGTGGGTGGGCAAGACATTGGTTCTGACTTCCCTGACCTGCAGGGTTCTGACTTCCCTGACCATGCATGCCCCCAGGCACCTCTGCCAGCCTTAACCAGCCTTGGCTTCTCTCATCTGTGATCTGGGGATAACACTGAAAACTACTCAAAGGATCATGGCAAGGGTGAAACCAGTGACTAAACTTCATAAAGCATTTAGCAGAAAAGGTCGGGAGGACCAGCGTATTTTCCAGTCAATACTGTAACTGTTAAGTCTGATTTGCTCATCGGCTCAAAGAGAGACGTCATGAGGAAACCGGAAGAAGGGGGCTTGGGGAAGGCTGGGCGGGGTCTGAAAACAGGAAGCAGAGCTAATTTGTTGGTTTTAAACAACCGTGCCCCAGGCCTCTCGCAGGAAAGAAGGGGTCTGCTCTGAGGAGGCCGGACTTGCTGGCTGGTGGAGGACACCAGGTGCCAAGCTGCAGGCCTGAAAGTCCGTCTCACCAGCTCAGGGCTGTGGTTCGGAGCCACGTGTCGGCCCTGATAGCCGGCTTGGGGAGATGGTCTCTCAGGAAGGCAGCTGGCAGCCCCAATTACCGCCTGAGCAGGGAGATGGAAGGAGACAAGGAGACGGGGCCAGGGTGGGGTGGGTGGGGAGGCCGGGACAAGGGCAGCCCCGGCTGGATGGTGACCCGCCAGCCTCCAGGCCAGTCGTCCTCTTCTACATACCTGGGGAGTCGGGCCCTCAGCTAGGTCGCCGCACAGCTTCCTGAGGAATGAGGATTTCTTGGCTGCAAGGAAAATGGAAAGTGTGTCAGAATCTATGTGGTGCTTGGCTGGGGGCCATGAGCCCTGGGAGGAGTCGAGTGCAGTGAGTGGCTCCCGGGTGAGGTCCCTTGCACCATGCAAAGTCAGCAGGGTCCCAGGGTGCCAGGAAGCCATCATGGGGCTACAGGGAGATGGTGAGCTCAGGAGGCCGGCAGGCAGCTCAGCTCAGCCAGGGGACCCTGCAGGGCTGGCGGTCAGCTGTCTGCCTTTGCCCCAGGTTTGATGATTATTTTACATTTCTTTTTGTTACTTTCTTGTGTATGCATAGATTACACATTTGTGTGGCTCCCGAACTTGAGATAACGTTCAAAGTTCTGCAGTGAGAATTCTCACCTCGCACCCTGGCCCATCGACCTCTTCCCCTGTCCTGCCCGTAAGCACACAGAAACTTCTCATGTGTCCTTCCAGAGTTTCTTGAGGCAAATACCAGCAAACATGAATAAACATTCCTATTTCCCCCTTTCTTCAACAAAAGATAGTCTACTGCACTCACTGTTCTACACCTCTCTTGCATTTAACAATGTATTTTAGAGAGAATTCCATAGCACTCCATAGAGATTCCTGTCTGTTTCTCCACTACACACAGCAACAGAATATTCTGCAGAATGGATGAACAGCCATGTATCTAGATGCCCTCGGATGGACACTGGGTTATCCTATATGGACCTTACAAACAGTACAACCACAAACCAAGTGCTAGTGCGACCCGCAAGGTAAACTCTGAGATGGTGGAGTCAAAAAGCAAATTCATTTGTGATTTGGAGAGAATTTGTCACATTAATCCCTGGAGTGGTTTTAAAATTTGGTCACACATCCTTTGATCCTCCTTCCTCAAAAAGATGGGGCCCAATTCCTGCCCCTTGAAGGTGGACTGGCCCTGGTGACTCGCTGCTAATGAATGGAGTATGGTGGAAGTGAGGGGGTTGGACATTAGAAATTAGGGCTTAAAGAGCACTGTGGCTTCTGCCTTGCTCTCTGTCTGATCGGTCACTTGAGGGAGCCACGTTATCAGGACATGCAAGCAGCTCTGTGGAGGGTCCATGAGAACTTAGCCCTGCTGTCCACAGCTGTGTGAGGAGTCAGCTTGGAAGTGGCTCCTCCAGCCCCAGTTGAGCCTTCAGATGAGACAGCAGCCTCTACTGACATTCCAGCTGCAACTGCTTGAGAGGCTCTGACCAGACCTCTCAGCTGAGGTGCCCAAATTCCTGACCCATAGAAACAGAGATAATAATGGTGTTGCTTTAAGCTGCTATATGTCACACAGCAATAGACAAGTAATCAGTTGCACCAACTTGCATTCATCCTGCCAAAGCAGAGAACCCTAGGCTTTAATGTAAGTTGCAGAGAAGCCCAGGCTTTAATGTAAGTCCTGGCATCACTGTGCACCCTTTCGCAGCGGAGGCAGGCAGGCCGAGGCCTGGAGAGGGAGGAGAACCACAGGAGGCCACTAGTGACTCAGCAGAAGAGCTTTCACTACACCTTCCCATTCATTCATTTATTCGCTCACAGGTCTGCACATTCGTGTCAGATGCTATGCTGGGCACTGGGCATCTAGCGGTGAGTGACTAATTCACTGCCTCTGCCTCATGGCGCTTACAGGAAAAGTCAATGGGTAAATGAGGTGACATGATTATTCAGGTCAAACAGCATATAGTAGAGCACACAGGGAGGTGAAGCAGGCCTGCTCAGGACCATGCCTGCCCAATGCTGGACGGAATGGCTCTTTACCTCAGTCCTGCCTCAGTGGCCCCTTCCCATCCCTGGGGTGCCCTGCCTCCACATGCCGAGCCTGTGGGCAGAGCTCAGACACCCCATCACCCTCTTTCTTCAGCCCCCGATCAGTAGGCCTGACGTTCTGCTTGGAGCACCACAGGGCTCTCAGTGCCAGCTGTCCCTCCAGGGGCCCCAGGACTAGCTTTCTGTGCTCGGATCATGGGGCAGGCTTGGGGCAGCATGTGCCCTAGGTCTCGGGTTCCTGCCCCAGCCCAGCCTCTTGGCAAAGCCCCCTGGTGTGCACTGGTGTAAGTTTCAGCAGCCTGGGGCCCCTTTGAAGTGGGGAGATCCAATCCTTCAGATCCGGGGCTGCCCCAGGGAACCCCAGGAGTGCAGGCATCTCCTTTCCCTCAGAAACATTACCTGGCCCCTCTCTTAACAAGCCTGGCCCCAGTGCTCCAGGTAACTCAAGACTACAGTCATGCTGGTTGGCTCCGGCCCTGGGTGTGGGCAGCAGCTCTGGGCGAGGGTGGTTCTGCCACAGGCCTGGACCCCTGCCCTCTCTGTACCCTGCCCCCACCCCCAATTTCCCCTGCCTCTTGCACAGTATCCGCCTCTGCTCCTGATGCTCTTCCCTCACTTGTTCTTTTAACCTGCCCTGTTCCGGCTGTGGCCTCCTATCCCAGAGCGGGGCTCCCCCTCCCGTCATCTCCACCTCCAGCGGGCCCCAGTCCTGGCTCTTCCTGCTGAGTTCCCCCTGCCTAGGGCACCTCCTCCCTTCTTTCCCGTCTTCTTGATTTCTACCCACTTCCAGGGAGACCATGCAGGGTTAGCTTGGCCTGGGCTCGAATCTTGGCTCTAGCACTTCCCAGCTGCAGGACTGGGGCCAGCCTGAGTCCCGCAGAGCAGTTTCCTCTCCAGTAAAATAGGGATGATCAAAGTCTTGACCTCAAAGGGTTGTCAAGGAAGATTAAAGGGGACAACACACCTAAATCATTCGTGCAGACCAGCTATAGTAAGCCCTCAATAGATGTTTGTTCTGAATGTGGTCACTGCTCTTCCAGGCTCCTCTGGACCAGTCTACCTCTTTTGAGACACCTTCCATGATGCTTGAGATAAGCTCAGAGGTATTTATTCACGAGGCAGCGCTTCACCCAGTAGTTATCACTGATTTTGTAAACAGAGGGCCTCTGTGAGGAGGTGACCCTCAGCCATGCATGGTGGGGCCTTGGTAAGGGACTCTCGAGCATGGGTAGGGGTGGGGACTCTTGCCTGGGAAGCCAGGGTAGGAGCACGTGGGGCTGACAAGGGAAATGGGTTTTATCAGTAGGTAATGGGAGGCCACAGAGGGTCACAAATGCCATGGACATGCGTGGGCCCATGTCCACAACCAATCCCCGAGCCCTGCTCCCCATCCTAGGCACCAGCCAAGAGGCAGGAACCAGCCAGAAAGGGCAGCAGAATCCCAGCCTAACCTGGGTACCATATGGGAAACTGAATCTCAGAGCAGTCCAAGGGCCAACAGCCAGCAGACCCTGCCACCACCACCAAGTCACTCTCCTGGGCCTCTGGGAGACCCCTGCCCTGCCTGGGTCCCGTCTGGCCTCTGTGATTGTTGATCCCTGCTTTGCTTCTGGGCCCCTACCCTCGCGAGCCACCTGAGCTATCTCCCTGGGCACTGTCCTGGTCACTCGGCCTCCCTGAGCCTGCACCAAGACTGGCCGGAGGCTTGGCCTGGCCCCTCCAACCACTGGTCCCCTCCCAGCGGGCACGGTGGGTAAACCCAGGTGTCCTTCGTGCCGGCTCTCCTGGGCAGGGGCCGGTTTCCAGATCATCTGAGACTCGCATGGCTAGCAGAAGTGTGAGGAACACAGCCATGCTCATCGCCCTGTGACAACACCCTTGCCCAGCAGGTGCCACTCTCTTGGTGCCCCCCACCCATCCCAGCCCCTTTCCTGGCTGGCTGGGCAGCCAGACATGTCCCAAGTCCCAAGCAGAGTGGAGTGGCCCAGAACGGCGCCCGGGGTTCCCAGTTAGCTGTTCTTGCTCTAAGAGGCTGTGGTGTGGTTCATTCTGACATATTTCACAAATATCCCCCTTCCTTTTCCTTCAAACGCTGCCGCTTTGCTTAAAAACTATCTGTTACCCAAGTGCGCAGATAAACCTTTGCAGGTAAATTTATATCTGAGATATGGCCCGAGGGTACGTTTAAGAATACGGCCCGAATTATCAGCTGCATTTATCTTAATTACTTTGGAGAAAGTGGAGGCTGGCATTGGAAGGGGCTGGGAAGCGGGTGTTCGTCCCACCTTATCGGGTGCATATTTGAGATCCTTTAACAGGAGGGAGATAAGAGGAGCACGGGGGGAGAAAATGATGTCTTCCAAAATGACAGGGAGGCACTGGGGAGGGCGGAAGCGTGCTTAAAGACAGGGCCCGGGGCCCGCCAAACCCGCCGAGGGCTGACGCGGCACTGACCACTCTCTTCTGTCCTTTTTCCCTCAAGGACCAGTATTCCGGGGTGTGTGACAACGTTGCTGACGGTAGCTCTTCATTTCCAAGACTTTACGTATCAACTCTCCAGAGGTGGCTGGTGCCTCCATCAGTGCCTGAGGACCAGCCCTTGCTCTGTCTGCACTGCTCCTAGAACGAGCCCCGCAACCTCTCTGGGACACCACACGCCTTCATTTTGGACACGAGTGCCGAGCGGGACCTTATTCTGTGTGAGGTGGGAGTCCCGGAACTTCAAGCAAGGACTGGCAGGGTCTGACTGCTGTTTCACAGGAGAGTGCTGGGAGCGGGGGGCGGGGACATGCAGAAAGGTTTGGGGCCTGGCTGAATGCAGAAAGAGATGGGAGCTGGCCGCCCATGTCCAGCTCTGCTGAGAAGCCCCTCCCTGAGCTCAGCTCCTGGACGTCAGCCTCGTCTGGTGCATCCTGGTGGCCCGTGTGGATCTGGAATGAGCTTGCTGGCCCAGCTGAGCACCAGCATCAGGAGGGCTGCCAGAAATCAAAGGCAGGATTCCCAGCTTGGTCACCAGCTCTGCCAGGGGCCTTATCTGATGCCTACACCAACTGGCACTCTCTGGAACCCTGGATATCATCTGTGCAGGGTGGAGGGACCTGGCTCTTTAGGGGTCCTTGGTGCCCTCACCTGGAAGACTGGAATGGCCATACTGTCTTACACAGGCTGAGCAGGGAAAGGCCAAGGAGTGAATCGGAGACTTGAAAGAAAGAGAGGTGTGGAGTCCTGTGTGAAGTCAGGATGCCGAAGATGCAGGCAGGAGCCCTCAGTGCTATTCAGGGGCTGCAGGGAACCCTGTGCTTTCATCCCCAAGCTCCTGGTTCAGGTGCCCACACGCCAGAGACGTCTACATGCTGTGCTGCCTGGATCCTCTGCCCCACTTCCCTCTGCCCTCCCTCCCAGCACCTTCCCAGGCACCTACGCCCCTTCTGCCACCCTTCGTGTTGCTGTGTGCCAGGCACATTCCTGCCTCAGGCCCCTGCACTGCTGTCCCCTTCCTAGGGTGTGTGCCTCCTGTCCCGCCTTCCCTGGCCTAGTGCTAATGCCGCCTCCTCCAGGAAACTCTCGCTGACCATGGAGCTAGCACAGACACTGCCCAAGGTCACTCTGCCCCTCCAAAGCCTATTTGTCAGTGTCTCATGGAATGTCCTGCCGTGCACTGGTGCCAGCGACTTCCCGCTGTCCTCTCCCCACTCCCCACCCCACCACGGAACCTCCTGGGCCACTGACTCAGGCCCCGCTTTCCTGCCCGGGGTTCAGCACAGGCTGGAAGGAGTCCGGAGCTGCCTGGCCCTGCTGCCAACCTCCCTCGGTGCCTCGGGAAAGCTCTGCGGCCCTCAGTGTGGCCATCGGCGAGGTGGCAGGGCCTCCGTCCACCTCAACACAACATCGCAGAACAGGATGAGACACATATTGGGAACCTGGCCCGGCTTCATGGAGGGAGGCTGCCTGGAGCTGTCATTCCTGGGGATCCTGGGGTGTGTCTCCTCAGATCTGGAACTCCAGATCTGAAAGGCCAGCTTGGGCAGTGTGCAGGGCAGGGACCAAATCCCCTCTCAGCATACACACGTGCACACACACACATAGCATATACTCACATGTGCACATGCACACATGCATGCACCCTCACCAAGGCCGTGGAGGGTCCGTACACTCTGTCTCCAAACCTCAGTCTAAATGAAACCCCCTCAGTGCTCCATGCATAGGAGCCAGCAGGCAGGAGGGGCTGCCCGGGCGTGGTAGGCATGGGGGTTTGAAGGCCCTAAGCCTCTCCATTTCTCCTCCATTACACCTGAGTTCGGAAATGTCTGACGGCAAGGCTGACACTGTTTTGGGAACACATCTCACCCTCATTGTCAACACTGGGCCAACTCAGCCTAGCACACTCTGACTGCCTCCTGATCTATTCCTTGGAGAGTCCCCCTTGCTGAGAGGGACACAGGACCCTTTGGGGCCCTCTTGCAAGGGTCTGGTGTGAAGGGATCCTATTGGGACTCAGTGGCCCCAGGAAGCTCCCAACCAAGCCAGGGGTTAATAAGCAAGTGCCAGTTGTCCAGGGAAGCTTGGTCAGGGCTGGAGGGCAGCAGAGAGTGCTGGGACACACAGGGGTGCCCTCTGCAGCAGAACTCCGGGGCTCCGCGGAACCCACTTTGAAAACTCAAGCAGGGGGGATTTTCTTCAGATTGGCCTGGTGAGCAGCTCTGCCCTGGAATTCTAGATCAGGGATCTCTGGGGGCATCTAGTTTAGCATGCTCACTTCATGGACAGGGAATGGAGGCTCAGAGAGGGTGCTGGCTTGCCTGAAAGCCAGCCTGGGCTCTCGGTACCCCAGGTTCTGAGTTTCTGCCAAGAGCAGCACCACCAGGGATGCTTGAAGCAGCCTCTAGCAGCAGCTGGAGTGGGTGCTGGGTGGGGGCCCAGTGCCTGGTCTCCCAGAGGAATGAACCACTCTGGATGCTGAGTAGCAATCCTGGAGAAGGACTGACAACATCCCAGGCCTGCTCTGAGTTGGGAGCTGCCAGCTGGATAAGTCCCCATCCTTGTCACCAAGAAGGACATAGTGGGTGAGAGAAAGAGGCTCAGAGGGACCAGGAGGAGAAAGCAGGAGAGCGGAGTCGGCTTGCCTGGCCTGAGCCCTCAGGCCCCAGGATGGACCCTGCCCCCAGCATGGCTACAGACTTGACGCTGCCTTGGGCTCTGCCCAGAGCAGATGGTCCAGCTTTTTAACTCTGTCTTCTGTAACAACCTCCCACCCCACCCTGAGGGGCCCAGGAGGGGGCAGGAAGCTGAGCATCCCCAGCCTCAGAGCCTGGTCGCCCCTGGCTCTAGGTCACACTGGGAAAACCCCTGGAGGGTGAAGAATGTGCGAGGCTTCATGTGATTCTGATTCTGTGGGAAGGATTGTCACCATTCCTTCCCCCAACAACCTATCAACATTCAATGGCTCATTATAAAAAAATTAGTTATTTTCCATTACTTTAACCATTCGTCATGAAGTCCCAAGTGCTTTGTCGTAATCGCAGGGGCCCCCTCTGAAGTGGCTCTAGTTCCCACTGCCCTCAGGTGAGTGAATGGTCTCCAGACCATGCATCAGCACTGGGAGGCAGAGTCTGGAGCCCACTCAGACCCTCTGGGTCCAAAACCCCGAGCTGGGGTCCAGAGTCTGTCTTGGGAATCCTGCATATTGTCACCCGGCCAACCCCGTGACACCAATGTATGATGGAGTGAGAAACACTGGTCTGTACAGAGGTTGGATCCAGGTGTGGGGAGGGAGAAGAGGGAGACTGCAGAGGGCTGGGACCCTGGGATGTATGGGGCCTCCCTACATGCTCTGTCGGCCTCCCTGCGGCCGAGTGGCTGGGCCAGGTGTGGTTCTGACTACTCCAGGACTTAGGATAAGTTGCCTTAGGCCAGTCTTCTTACTTTCCAGCCATCCTGGGTGTAGCAGGTGGCATTTTACAGAAGCTGAGGGAAGCTGAGGCCGTGGGCAGTAGATGGATTGGGTAGTAGTTGCAGGACTCTCACTCTGTGTGCTCGAGGGTTCCGGAGAAGGAGGCTGCCTACTCTGGCTTTTGGAAACCGAGTCCACTTCGCCCCAATCAAGTCCTCTGCATGAGAAATAGAGACCCGAGTGGAGGTCACTTGAGGCCTCCTTCTAGTGCTCAGCGGGATGGCAGGGTTTAATGAGCTGTCTCCTGAGTGACAAGATTAATGAGCTGCCTCAGAGGCCAGTGGCTGCGTTAATTCTTCTCCCATCAGGTTTGGAATCCTATCAGCCTCCTTTTTCAATTAAAAGTGATGATAATTTCCCTTCCTAAGGATGAGAGGATTAGTATCATGCTGGCTAGCAGGCAGCTGGGTGGGGAGGGGTCCTTGACTCAGGGTTCTGATGACTTGGGGAAATGAGCCACTGAATGAGGGGTCCACAAGAGATAGCTAGCTGGGGGGAGGAAATGGGCACTTACTGAGTGCCAACTACCTATGTGCCACCCAGGTGCTCCCAGGAAATAGCCCAGTGACACACCTGTTGCATGCGGGCTCAGAGGCCACACTCGTGGGAAATAAGCACTCAGTCCTAGTCCGAGTATAGGGGACCAGTTCAAGGTCACTCGGCTCTGCATAGGGGCTGGGACCCGCACTGAGCTCTGGCCACTCTCCTGTTGCCTCTCAGGCATCCCCTGGGACCATCTTGAGTCTGTGTGGTTGGAATCTCCACCTAGGAGGGTCCTGTGTTGGGCCCTGCTCTGGCCCTGGCTGGACTCCCAGGAGCCCTACCACAGCCCCGCATGGAAAACCCTCCATGGCAGCAGCCCCCTGGAGAGCTGGAGGGTTGATGTGCGGTTCCCAGGACAGGGGACTTCATCTCAGTGTGCTCAGATGTAAAATAGGTACGGCCCTTCCCCCTGAAGCACATGTCCCGGTGAGGATGCCTGAGAATGTGGGGGTACCTGAGAAAATGTGGGGTTGCCTGAGAAAACATGAGGGTCCTGGGATGCAGCAGGCACTCAGTAATCGTCACTTCCCTGCTCTCCTCCTGGCTGGGCCGGGTGGGCCTTGCTGAGGTTTGAGGTGGGGGGGGCTCCTGGTAGTGGGTGGGCCTTAACAGAAGCCTGGGTCTGCAGGTGGAAGTGAGTGGCCCTGCCCCTCTCTGAGCTCTGGTCCTGAGGGTTGAAGATGTCCTGGGTGCTCACTTGCCTCATTAATCCTCTTGGGTCCATGAGGTGGCTCTGTTGTTCTCTGCCTCGCTCAAATGAGAAACCGAGGTTCTGAGAGGGGAAGTGACCTTTCCAAGGCCACACAGCCAGAAGCAGAACCCAGGACAGAAACCGCCTCACCAGCAGCTCGGGGCGGCCACCTGTTCATAGCGTTTACTGCGCGAGGCTGCGCAGGGTGCTGGGCCAGCTGGCCCTGCTATCCTCTTGCTATGTGACTTAGGCCAGCCTCTGGGCAGCTGGGATCTGAGGGCCTGGCCAAGCTCTCCATGGGCCTGCTGAATCCAGCTGACTGATCACCTCTGAGAAGCATTGCTGGGGGGCGCCATTTCCTGTGGGCAGGTAACCCGGCTCAGGAGGACCGAGTGGGTGGCGGGTGGGTGGACTTCGGGCTGCAGCAACCTGGCTGTGAGGAGCCCCAGATCTCAGAGGCAGGGAGGTTGCGCTCCCACAGGATATACCCCGGTTTGTCTGAAGGCAGGCGGCTATAGCAGGGAGGGCAGAGATGGCTGGCCCCGGGGCCTAGCTCCCAGACGCTGCGGGCCCACTACCTTCTCCCTGCAGCCTCACTCGGGCCCTGCTCCATCACTCAGGCCTGTTCCGTCACTTGGGCCCTGTTCCCAGGCCTCGAAGGCATTCAGTCCCTACCCGACATGGGCCTTTGCCCTGCCGCCGCCTTCTCCCCATAAGCTGTCAGCTTTCCAGTCTGGGCTCTAGAGGCCCCATGTCTTCTTGGCTCTTCTGCGTGAAGAAAATGAGTGCTATCTCCTGCCAGGCTGTCAGCTGGTCCAGGCCGTGTCCACCTTTGCTCACATTCATCCCTAGTTCTTGATGCACACACAGTAGGTGCTCCTGTGTGGGGCCACACTCCCAGTTGGGTAGTGGGAGCTATGAGGGCATTCAACTTGAGAGGCCCTGTGGGCTGGGGGAAGGAGGCTGGTAGGACAGTCTGGACACAGGCAGGGGTTTCCGGCCCTGGGGATGAGACCCGTTCCTCGTCCAGGATCCAGGATTCACAGGATCCAGGCCCCAAGGAGTGGCAGTGGGGTGTGACAAACTGTAGGGAACCAGCCTGAGGAGCCTGTAGCTCTGCCCATCCTTCAGAAAGCCCCCATCCCTGACACTGAGGGGGTTCTGGGACACCTTCTCTCACAGACTCTAGCGGGATTTCACCAACCCCAAGCTACTGTCACTTTGTTTACAGATGGGAACACTGAGGCCAAGGCCACACAGCCTTAGGCAGCCCAGCACAGAACCCATGCCTGCATAAAGTTGTCCCTACCTCTTCGGGACACCCTCCTTGCCTTGGCCTCCTGGCCTGGGCAGTGAGCCTCCCTCCTCAGATCCCCTCCACAGTACCCACCAGCTCTGTACAGAAGGGGAAACTGAGGTCTGGTAGGGTGGACACACACACAGCCAGCGTGTCATGGAGTGGGGCCTCAGGCAGACAGGACAGTCATCGACAGGTGCCTCTTCTCCCCGGGTAGAGCAGGGGGCCCCACACTACCTGTGCACTCTCTTTCACAAAAAGTCAGCAAACACACGGTGCTGGAAACCAAAAGGGCCACCAGGATTCACAGCCAGTGACAGCTGTTCCTGAAAGCCACCTCGCCTGGGCCTTCCATTTACCGGCTCTTCACTCATTCGGCTCCGCCTGCTGCCTGGTGCCACATGTGAGAAACTGTCCTCCCGCTGCCCTTCTCTGGGGAGGGCTCCACTGCCAAAGCCACGGATGGTTTTTCGGGGTGGGATAGGGGAAGGGAAGGAAGAGGTTCAGGGGAAGGACAGGGTGAGTCTGTGCCGCTCAGTGACAGAACCCTGTCTCCTGCCTCACCCTCTTCTGTCTTCATTAGTGTCACCTGTCACCTGTCCTTCTAGGCCTCCTGCGCCCTATTCCTCTTCTTGTTGGATTCAGCCCCTGGGCCCCACTCTCTTAGACGCTCCACATTTGTCTATCTATCCCTGGACCGAGCTTCTGATGAGTTGCATGTGCCTCCTTGTCTCCAGTGCCAGGGACCGAGGCTGGATGAAGGTGGGATCAGCATGTGTTTCTTCAAGGAGTGGGGAGGTCGGGGTTCACACCGCTGGCCTCAGATGCTGGTTCATGGTTGCGTGAGTGGTGCTGTGGCCCATGCCTGAAGGCTTGACGGGCAGCTGCTCTGAGCCCCGCCAACTATTGCTGCCAGGATATATAGCACAGCGGCAGGATCTCCGAGTTTTCAGGAAAAGCCAGAAATCCAGGTTTTAAAGTGAAATTTCTCCATTTTAAAATCTGGCAACAAATTCACATAAAACAAAATAACTACTGTGTGGGCTGAAGCCGTCAGAGCCAGATTGAGCCTGTGGTTGGTCTTGTGTGACCTTTCTGTGGGCGGTACACATTCCAGGTGTCCCACCCACTGAGGTCCAGGGTCATTCATTCATTCATTCATTCACTGAAGTACCTCTGGTGTGCCAGGCTCTCTGCCAGGTGCTGGGACATGACTATAGATGGGAGAGACACAGACCCCACCTTAGGGGGCCGATATCCCAGTGGGTGCGGTTTAGGGCAATCAGGATGTAAACATGGGCCTCCTGTGTCCTGGAAAAGTCTCAGGATTTCCAGAACCCCTGTTGGAGTGGGAAAATCCCTCACTGGCAGAGAACCTTGTGGACTCCCTATGCAACAAGGTTCAGAGAGGTTAGGTCACATGCTCCGGGTCACAGAGTGGGCTTCAGAGGGGGCGCTGAGAGGACAAGCTCGGGGGAGGCCATGTCCAAGGTTGGGACCTTGTGGGGGCTGTGCAGACAGGCGGGCAAGCTGAGCGGTGTGCGCCTGATGCAGGGAGCCTTGCCCGCTCTGCGGAGGGTAGGGTGAGCTGAGTCCCTCTCCCGGGTACCTCACTGGCCTGAGGCTGAACTGGGTTTCAGCAGGAGACAGGCGCAAGGCTGTGAGGTGGGTAGGAGGCCAAAGGTGTGCCTGTCATGGGGGTGGTGGCTCCCCTTGCCTTCCCAAAGTATTTGGGCTCTCCTCCAGGGTGGCTGAGGCTGGCAGCTGCCCTGTCACTCCAACTGCCCACAACAAGCACACAGACCTTGCCCTCTTCCTGCCTCACTGCCAGGTACCCTGCCTGCTAAGGGCCGAGTCCCTCCCCTGGAAGGGTTGGCTGGTAATGAGGTCTTGGTAAGTCCCCAGGACACTGGAAGGCAGAGAGGGTCCAAGACCCTGGATGAGACTAAGGCCCCATACAGCTTTGTGATGAAAAGGGGACCTTCAGGTGGGGGACTCATCTACACGCCACAGATAAGGAAACTGAGCTCTAAGAAGTTGAGACACTCGCCCATCAGCGCACAGCCAATAGGCCATGGGCACTGGGAGACTTGGGGTGGCCTCCGCCCTGCTGCACCTTTGGTGCCCCACTCATTGTGGCCCAGGCCTCCGACAGCTCCTGCCCAGATGACTGTGACGTTCTGTCTCAGTTTTCCTGGTGGCTCCCTGCACTTCGTTTTCCCCGCAGCAGGAGATGGATCTTTCCAGGCACAAATGAGGCTGAATTTCCCATGAAAAGGCCTTCGAGGCATTAGAATTAAGTCCCGCCCTGGCCTACAATTCCCTGTACCACTGGGGCCCTGCCTCCCGGGCCTTCTAGAAAGCGCCGGCTCACACAGCCTCAGGGGCTTTGCACTTGCTATTCCCTCTGCCTGGAACATTCCTCCTAGACCTCCACATGTTTGCCTGCATCTGGTCTGGATGCCTCAGATTACAAATGTCAACTCCTTGGATAGAGTCTCAATGGGAGTGATTCACCTTCAAGTCTGTTTTATATTTTGTAGCTCCTCCTCCCTCTGAACTTGTCTTTGTTGAGGCAGTGTACAGGACAGGAGATAGGGAGTGTTGTGGGTTGAATTGTGTCCCCCAAAAGCTATGTCCAAGTCCTAACCCCTAGAACCTGTGAAAGTGACTTTATCTGGAAACAGGGTCTTTGCAGATGTAATCAAGTCAAGATGAGGTCATTCTAGGTTAGAGTAGCCTTGTAAGAGGCAGACACAGGAGAGGCCATGTGACAACATAGGCAGAGACTGAAGTGATGCGGCCACAAGCCCAGGGATGCTTAGAGCCCCCACGAGCCAGAAGAGACAGGAAGGCTCCTCCCCTAGGGCCTACAGGAATGAACATGGCCTTGACCAACTTCTCCATGAATGGTCCACTCTTCTTCAACTTGCCCTGTTTAAAATGCTCATAGTCACTCCTGCCCCTCTCCTCTCTGCCCCCACATCTAATCTAGTCCATCAGCACTCCCAGTGGCTCTGCCTTCAACAGTATCCACCTCTGACTTCCTCCAACACCTGCACCCTCTGGTCCACTGTGGTCACATCCTCCCTGTGCTCTTGTCACAACTCTGTTTGCCAGTGTCTCAGAGGGAAGCACGGAGCTCTGTCTTGCCATTTCATGGCTGGCTCCATGGTGTCCCCTGAGGTCCTGACATTGTCCCCACTTTGCAGGTGAGAAAACTGTAAGTCAGTTTTGGGAAGGCAAAACAGTAAGGTCAGGGATTTCCTTTCCCAGTATGATGACCTGAGTGCAGAGTGCCCTGTGGGGAACCTCCATGGGCAGGAGCCCCCAACTCCTGCTATACTCTGGGGGTCCCTGGCTGCATGACCCATGCCATGGTCCTCGAAGGCCCAGCTCAGTCCCTTGTCTCTGTGCAGAGGGGCTGGCTGGGAGGCGGGGCCACCTGGGCAGGCTGAATAAGGCCAATATTCATCCCAGACAAGCCCTGGCTCTGCTGGCTTCAGAGGGCGGCGCTGGCTGAGACCCCGCAGAAAGCCCCTCCTCTTGGCCCTCTAGGTGTTTTTCTTTCATCAGCAGGAGAAAAAGTAAGAAGAAAGAAAGTCGGATATTTTGCCAGGAATTGAAAAAGGCACTGTGACCATATTTATCTTTGATGGAATGTGGGGTGCCAGGCACGGGGCGTCGCCTCCCTCTGACGTTTGAGAAGGAAGTGAAGAGAGGGCCGGCCTTGAGCCAGCGAGGGTCTTTGGGGATGATGGTGGGGGTGCGGGTGCGAAACCCATGTGAGCCGGCCACTAGGCTTGAAAGTGAGAGGCAGAGGAGAGAGAAGAGTCCCGAAGGGCAAACTAACAGACAACCATCGGTGCTGTGCATATGGTCGGTGCTCAACAGTGTTTGCCGGATGGATTTATGGGCGGCTGCCAAAGCCATTCTGAGCCCGGTGGAGTCTGCTGACCCTGACTTCCTATGAGGGCCGTCCCCTCCCACTGGCCCTGTGGCGACAGCCCTTCTCTCGCTCTCATTTCTCAACCTTTTGTTCCCCTCCTCCCAACTTTGTTTCTTTGAAATGTGTACTTCTGCTCCAAAAAAGCACTAAACGTGACTTAGGGAAAATGATGCCTATACCACAAAGTGGTTAAGACAGAAACCAAAAGCCAAAATCCTCACGAGAGCTCTAAATTGAGCTCTGAGCTTCCTGGACATCAAGGCAAAAAGAGAACAATGCACAGTGGACTTGTCTCTCCCATTATCTGACCAGAGTGGAGCACACGTGGGTCAGACAGTTGTTTTGGAACTTCTAACCAATCCCTACCTCACAGCATTGTGGTGAGATTAAAAGAGGTGCTGCACTCCTGGTGCGTGGTAAACGCTCAATGGCTGTGAATTTCTCCCCTGGTCTTAATATGTGAGGACGCAGAAGCTCAGAAAGACACATGGCTTGTGAGGTCATCCCACAGTGAGTGGGTGCAGGAGGCTGGGTGCTGAGAGGTGGCCATGGGAGGGGGCCCAGCCCAAGGTGCTGCCCAGCTGAGGTCTGTGAGCTGACAGGAGCCTGGAGGTGGGCGGAGGGGGGAGGGGATGGCGATGCATCCCCTACTCGCTTAGCCCAGGCTCTTTCCCAAAGTGGGGCGGCCCTGGGGCCATGGTCGTGGGGACCTGTCACACCCATAGTCTGGCCATCCCAAACCACTGGTGGCTTCTCATCCTGCTAGGAGAGACCACTAGAGACCCAGCTTGTTGGAGGCCCTTGAGTGGGAGGAGTGCCAGGGAGAGAAGAATATGGTGGTGCATACTCTTCTGCAGACAGGTGACCCTCCAGGGGCAACCCTGGGGGTGATTCTTATTTGGGGGTGACTCTGACCTGAGGCGACCCTAATTTGGGGGTGACTATGACCTGTGTGACCCTGACCTGAGGGGTGACTCTGACCTCTGGTAACCCAGACCCAGGGTTAACTTTGACCTGGGGTGACCATCATTTGAGAGTAATGCTGACCTGGGAGTGACCCTGACCTGGGGGACCATGACCTGGGGGTAACCCTCCTCTAGAGCCAAGTCTACAGGAAGCCATGGCCTGCATCTCCTCAAGACGTGGCTACTGCATGGATCAGGCGTGAGTGGAGACAGAGCTAGGACAAGGCCCAAAGTAACTGGGCCAGCCGCTTCTGCCCTGGGTGACCCGGCCCACCCAAACCCCTTCGAGCTCCAAGCTACTCCGCCTGCTCAGAGAAGACCACCTGCGTTTGGGCTCCCTGGCTCAGCTGGGTCCCACTGGAGTCTGGAGAGCAAATGCACAGAGCTGTTCCAATGGGTGAGCCTCGGGCACTGGGGAGGGCCGACTAACAGATGCCACTCTTCAACACTGCAGACACATCCTGTTTGTCTTTTTGTTTTTTCTAAAACAACATGTTTACGCCAATTTTTAAGAAAAAAAATTGTAGGAAATAAAAGCAACCTGGCAACCTGAAATACCATCAATAGGATTAGTCTGGTAACCATAGGACAGTCCCCAAGCCACCGTGGAACTGTCACGGCGAGTCAGCGGGGGCCCATCCTGTGTTATGCCAACAGAGCGGCTGAGATGCCCACAGCACTGGAGGTGGACGGCTCTGCAAAAAGCAAACAGAGCCATCTATGAGCACGTGGAGAGGACCTTGCAGGTTTTCAGACGGGGACTGGAGGGGCAGGGCCTGGCCTTCTCACTTTTTAAACATCCCTGTCTGAGGTTCTGACATGAGGCAGGATTGCTTTTATAAGGAAAAACGTCCAAGAACGAGAGCTTCTGCAGAACTTCTCTCTCCTTTACAGCACCCAGATGTTGGTACCCTGGCCTGCAAGGAGCTCCCTCTGGGGGAGGGTGGGCAGGGAAGGCACACTGGGTGGCTCTGCAGGGCACCGTCTAGTAGGTGGGTAAACTGAGGTGAGGGAGAGAAAGGACCGCTCTGGAGCCAGAGCCATGGACTTGTCAGGCCCCTAGGTGAGCGGCCCCCAACTACCGCTCCCACATCACACCCACACTTCTGCCCTCTTGCCCTATTCCTGGACTCAGCTCTGGGCCCCACGGAAGGGCAGTTCCCTGGCCATTCCACCGCCTAAGCTCCAGTTATTCCCAAGTAAAGTTGTCCCTGGCTTCTGCCACCTTCCGGCTTTTTCACATCTCAGTTGGTTGTAATTAATTTCCTTCAAAGTTCCCCCAAAGCAGTTCAGCCACATTAGTGCTTGCCTACTGCCAGACACTCCAATGTGTGTGTTTTGGGGGCGGGGAGGAGGAGAATGCAGAAACCATCTTCAGTTGCTAAACTGTAGGGGCTTTTCTGTTTCTGGGGCCAAGAGCTGCAGGGCTGGAGAGTATTACTGGCCTGGGCTGCAGGTGGGCACGGCAGGGCTTGGATGGGTGGGTGATAACCAGGAGGGACATTGTGGCCTCACGGGGGTGGCTGGAAGGGTCTGGCCTTGACTCCAAACCTTGTATGCATTTTCTGGGGGCCTCTGAGCAACCATGGGGCCCGCAGGGCCCATCATACCCTCTACTCTGCTCCAACTATGTTTAGCAAAGCCTTGTTCATGCTACCTCGATGGGGACCAGTGCCTACCCTCCCTCAGCTTCTCTCAGCCACAGTCCCCTCCAGGCTCTAAGGTGCAGATACAAATGCCCAAAGGGCTGGGTGAGAACACACTGATGCAGAGGAGCTGGGGGTGGGCAATAAGGAGTGCTGGGGACTGAGCCAACGGGAGATTCATGCTATATTCAAGGGGGCAGCAGCTACTCAGCCCCACCCACCTGTTTCCTGGTGGTGTCATGGCCCAGTGTGAAAGCTTCTCTTGGGTTTCCAAGAGAAGCTTGGATATTCTTGTGGACTTCTACAATATTAAAACAGCTGTGGCCAACCACAGCTCTGGGTAGATCTCATCCAGGGGCTGCCCGTATGCAATCCTATCCTGCATGTGGCTGCACCCAGGGTTCAGGATTCGAATCTTCTTGCTCTGCCCCAATTTTACCTGTGGAACATCCTTGCAGATGCAACTGTTTCCTTTGCATGAAAATCTGTTTCTGGTCTGCCCAGCACCCATCCTCTTGTTCCTGGCAAGAGTACCCCGAGTTTCTTCTGGGGAACCATGCTCCCCTCGCCTCTGTCCATGCAGTTTGGGCAAGGCCGACTCTGCCCTGTTCTATTAGACTAGATTCTGATGCCGCTATTTGAATACCTGGATCCAGCTATGCCTGAAGCATGCGCTACATAGCCCAGTTGTGGGAGCCATAGAGTCTCAGTTTTGCTTACCCTATTTTGAGTTGAGTTCTGTTCCCCTGTGACTGAAAACTGTCCTGACCAAACACAACCTCACATGGGGCACACAGGTGCCCCCTCTGGACATTGGGTTGGCCTCTGGCTGTCCTGAGGGGCTAGACATATCCTGTGACCTGCTTGTTATTTTTCTCCTCGCATAGCCGCTGGAACTGGCCTCTGCCAGTGGTCTGTGCATTTTTCCTGCATCTCCCCTTTCCCTACCCTGACAGCTCAAATGGGATGAGCCTCCAGAGAGTGCATTCGTTTGTGAACTAGTGTATGTCGCACGCCTGTCTTGGGCCTCAAAGAAACAATCCTGCACAAGGGACTTCCAAATTTCTCTAAAGCCTCCTGGTCTCTCCATGAGAACCTGCATAGATGTCCACGTTCCTGGAGACCCACAACTTCCTGGGGCCTGTCCCCTCCTTGCCCTACCAAGAGAGCCCAGGGGAATGTGACTGCAAAGGAATATGGTGGAAGGACAACCTCAAATTCATTCTAGTTTCTATAAAAGAGGGAAACAACTCATTCACACTGGTAACTCATTAATACTCTACTCAAAACACCCCACCCTGCTGATCGCCAGTTTGTCATGCCTCTGAAGGTCCCAGTGCTTTTCTTGAAGTCTTTAAAGGTAAAATGATGTGGCATCTGGGATTTGCTTTAAAAAATGCAGCAAAAGTAAGCATGGGGGCGGGACAGATGGAGGCAGATTACCAGGTGTTAGTATCCCTTGCAGATAGGTTGATGGGGCATGAGTTTGGATGCCTTTATTGCTACTTTTATGTATGTTTTAAAAAGTTCACTATAAAAATGTAAGCACAGTTATTCTATAATGCAACTACCACCACAAAAATTCAAACTGCTTTTCTAAGGAGTCCAGAATTGCAAGGGCGTTTTAAGCTACTGGATGGCATACAGACTCCACATGTACTGTCAGTTCTGGAAGGAAAGATTTCTAGAGAGGAGGTCTCTCAGTGTGGCCCCAAGAGGTGTGGGCAGTGGGGGGCTCCTTCTTGGCCTCTAAGCAGATCACAGAATGTATTGTAAAATAATTCATTGTAAATTTATAAAACTGTAAAATGGAAAGAGACACTGACCAAGGAGATAAAATCACCAGGTAGAGATTCACACCATAAGAAAACGGGGAGAAATCGCAGGGACTTGCCCCTTGCTCTGGGTGGGGTGGGAGGCTGCATCACCACTCACACGTGACCCCAACCCCACCATCCCCAGGACTCTGCCTTAGATGACAACTCACAGGCTCCTCATTCCATCCAGCTCCCCATCCCCCACTCCCAAGGGTCTGGACCTTGTAAAAGTTGAAAGCATCCTATCTATGTGTTTCCCACATATTTGAACTCTGGTATGTGTGGCTGGGTGTTGCATTTATGGTTTTATCTTCCTAGGGAGAGCTGGCCTTTTTAAGGGGTCTTTCTGTTCCCTGAGGGTGGGTCAGATGAGAGAATCAGCAGACTCAAGAAAGCTTAACTGGCCGTGTGCACCGGGCTAGCTCCTGGCCACCCTGCCCAGCTTGTTTTCCACCAGGAAAATACTGGCTTGGGGAAGCGAGTGGGAGGTGAACCCATTTGGACAAAGAGGCCCCAGGGACAGGAGAATGACGCTTGGATGTGACAGAAGGAACTTGGCCCTCAGCTACTGGCAGAGCCAGCCAGCATCCTGTGAAGGCTCAGAGAAAGCAGGTAATAGAGGTCTGGGGTGCAAGTATAGAGCCAGGCTGACTGTAGAGAAATCAGAGCTGTGACTAGGGGCCAGGGCAAGTCCCTGTTTACAGAGGGGATACTGGGGGCTCCATTGTGATGCAAATGCCCACCTGGGACATGACATGCCCAGATAGCATCCTCTCCCCACTCCAGCATCCCCAGACTGTCTTCTCCTCACCCCTCCTCTCAAACTGTGCTCCTGTGAGTTTATTATTGCTGCAGTGCAGTGTCTGCTCATGGTACTGTGAGTCCTTGATCTACCTAGTCATCTCCTGTGTTGGATGAGCAGCTCTTGGAGGACAAAGTCTAGTTTGACAGGTTCACTCTTACGTTTGCTGCTTGGCACAATGTCTGGCAAATGTAGTCATTCATCTATCCATTATCCATCTACCCATCCACCATCCATCTATCCATCCATCTCTAGGACTAGAATTTGGATCCTGGGGCCCTGGGGCAATACTCCAGGCTCCAGATTACTGCAGGGCTGAGGATGCTGCAACATCTTGGAGTAAGCAACTGCCCCACCATGTGACCCCCCCATCCCCTACCCCGTGAGTGGATCTGATATGACTGGAGCTGGAGGGCACAAGTACCATAGCTCTACTACTGATACCTCTATCCCAAAACTGAGAGAGGAGACAAGTTCTCCACCTCCCCTGGGCTCACGCATGATCAGTTTTGGGGTCCTGTTGGGGAGGGAGAGACCTTATACAGCCACCGGGAGCTGTGTTCCCCTTTCTGCTTGAGCCTATGAAGGGTCCCAAGGCCTCATGGTCCAAAGAGCTGGTGAGGGTCTAGGGTAGGGGAGCCAGTTATGACCTGGGCTGTGGCTGTCCTTCCCTCTAGGTGGACGCACCTCCACCCCCGAGGGAGACAGTGGCTTGCTGTTATGGGCTCCTTCCCTGAGTTGCCTCAGTAACTGCTGTGCTGGGGTCCTTGAAGACACCAGCACTTGCCCTGAGAGAGAGCAGGGCCGACTCTGCCTGTCCACCGTGATGCCAAGAAGCAGAGACGGAGCTGAGGCAGGGACCCGGCTCACCCTTAGTTTCTGACTGGGGTCCCTGCGGTGCAGCCACTAGTTGACCCACGGCTGAGCCAGCCCCGAGACCTCCCTTTGCTGCTGCTGTTTTCACAGCTGAAAGGAGAACTGATCTGGAGAGGCGGGTCCTAGGTCGAGAAGGCCGCCAGGCTG
Source organism: Eonycteris spelaea (assembly GCA_003508835.1). NCBI lineage: Eukaryota > Metazoa > Chordata > Mammalia > Chiroptera > Pteropodidae > Eonycteris > Eonycteris spelaea. The sequence goes on from PUFA01000139.1 coordinate 3,138,943, forward strand.
GGAGGTTGGAAAGCAGGCATAAACAGAGTGCTTCCGAGAGCCCCAGCCGCGGCAGGACTGTGCTCCGTCCTGCCTCACCAGGCCAAGCGGAAATGCATCTGGGAGCAGCAGAAGCCGCCTTGAAAGGCCTGAGCGTGGGCCCCTCTGCCAGCAGGTGGGCCTCAGTTTCCCTGTTTGGAAAATGGTGCTGTCATCCCTCCTGGATGATTTTGCAGAAGAGGCTTTGAGCTGCCAGACCCAGGAGGAAGCTGGGGTGCTGGCCTGAGCTCCTGAGGTTAGATCTGCTTCCCTTGCTCCCTTGCTGGGTGGGGTCATGAGCATGGTGAGGTTCAGAGGCATAATGCGGACTGGGCAGAATCAGGACTTGGGCGCTCGGACACTAGAGGTTAGGCTCTTCCACTTGTGCCTCCATCCCCTTCCACCACGGGCGGGTGATAGCTCCATACTCCTGGGTGGTGGCCTTGCGGACAGATGTGGATGATGAGCAGCTCACAATGACCCTCCATTTCCCTTCACCCCAACTATTACCTCCATCACCTAGGCTGATTCTCACGCTAATCCATGAAGCACAATGACGAAATTCTCACCTCTTCACTGAGGAACTGAGGTCCAGAGAGGTGTGGAGACTTGTCTGGGGTCATATACACAGAGGCTCACTGTGCTTGTGTCGCTGAGGCCAACCGGGGGCCTGGAGTGCGGCCCCCGCCTCCTGGGTGCCCTGCCCTGGGAGTCCCAGTGCTTCTACTGGCCTGTAGGCACAGCCTGGCCTTCCTGCTGAGATGGCTGTCGGCCCTGCACTGGGCAGAGCCCTGGGGAGGGGACACCTAGGAGAAGGGACTGCCTGGCTGGGGCGCTCTCAAAATGACCCAGCTGGCCTCTGCCCAAACCACCAACTACCAGTTACATGAGCAAAGCCAGCTGGGACCAGCTGGCCACCCCGAGTGGCCCGGGCAGGAGCAGCAGAAGCACTACTGCCAACCTGTAGAATCATGAAAAATGATAAACCACTGTTATCTGAATTCCACAGGTCTGGAGCTGTTTGTCACAGCAAGTCCCAGGCTGTGTAGTATTCAATGTCTCTTGGCTTTAGTTTTCTTATCTGTTAAATGGGGATAAAATAGACTTCCCGGGGGTGTTAAAGGGTTAGGTGAGGTGGTGCAGGTCAAGCTCACAGCACAGTAAGGGCTGACAAATGACTGCCATTATTGTAACTTCATCATCATTCTGTCCCTGGACCAATGAGAACGACTGTTATCCTGTCCCGGGGAAGTGACTTGGACCTGATCTGACTGTCTGGTCACAAATCCCATTCCAGATGCTCCGCCGCTGCAAATGACCCAAAGCCACATTCATCCGCATAAATCACATCTGTTGTCAGGGTGCTGGTCACCCGACCTCCTCCAGGAGTCGCCATCTCTTTGCACCAGAGTCCTGAATAGAGGGACCACTGGTGAAAAGTGGGGTTGGGAGGCCCCAACTACCCTCACTGGTCACTGCGAGGAGCCCGAGGAGCCAGGAGCCGCACACCACAGAGGGCCCCTCCTGACTGCCCGGCAGGAAGGCAGGGATCAAAAGCTCGGTCCCGGGAAGGAGAGGAACTGCTTCCTCTCGCATCTTCTTCATTTGCTGACAGAATATGCTTTCTGAGGCTTTTGTTTTGTTTTCTCTGTCCTGGCTGTGTCCAGGGGGCTAAGGCCTCACCCTGCCAGGCACGACTCCATCTCCCATGCATGACTCTGAGCAGGGACAGAGGTGCCTCTGACCTGTACCCAAGGGTCTGGCTGCCTTAACACCAGGGGGGCTGCGCCCCAATGATAGCCTGCGGAACAAGGACCAGGCTCTTCTCTTGACTGTCACTTTAGACTTCTAAATGCCAGTATGTATAGGACAGAAGGGGTCTGAGGTTGTCTGAGGCTGGGGGTTGCCAACTTTTATGGCCACTGAAACCTTGGTTCAAATGTTAGGAAGAAATCTTACAGAGGAGAACCTATCTATCTGATCTCAGGGGTGGGCACATGACCCAGCCCTGCCCCAGGGCACCATGTGCCTGAGCCATGGAGACTGAGTGAACAATGGACTCAGATCTACTAACGAGAGGCTTCCCTGGGAACTTTTGTTGAGCTGGTGGGTAGGACAGAGGCCTGAGCTGTTGGGTCTTCTTAGCCACTCTTTAGTAGGGTTTCTTGATAGGCCAATGTGGCAGAAGGCAGAGCCAAGAGATGGAGAGGGGCCGACTTCTGAGGTGTTTTCTGGGAATCTGGATCAATCTCTGCCTGAAGCCTGCTAGTCCATGGACTTTTCAGTCCCAAAGCCAACCAATACCCCTTTGGATTTGAAGAAGTTCTGTTTTTGTCACTTGTACTCAAAAGACCCAAAGCATAAGCACATGTAAAATACAGCTTGATAGCCAGACTAAAAGTGGGGTTACCAGGAAAAAGGACACAGAGTGAGGTATAAGAACTGGAAATGAATGAATGGGTGGTGGGTATCCCTACGGATAACTCTGCTTCATGCAAGCCCAACCCAACCCTAAACCCTAGTAAGGGTGAGTGCATGGGTGGAGGGCCCTTGGCCTTCAGTGAGATGATTAGCTTGCATAGAGGCTCTGAAGTTTGTTCACTTGGGACGGCCCAGGGTTGTGACCTTCAGGGACAGGTGTACAGAGGGGAGGCATGAATGCAGCGAGCACTCTTGACTGATTGGAAGGACCGACGTACTGTGGGCACCGTGCGTGGACTACAGCTGTTACTGGGCTGTGGGACGAGCAACGCTGGTGAAGGAAACAGGTTTTCGATTCACATATCTGGGCTCAGTCCCTTCTCCTTGCTGAGTGTGCAACCTCAGAGACTCAAATGGGAGTTACATATGATAGTATTATCTACCCAGAGGTGTGCTGTGGGATCAACATAAAACAAACTAGACCAAGTTCTAGCATGGTCCATGGTCCACGGGTACCTACCACCCCTCTGGAGCCTCTGAGACTTTAATTATTTCCTAGGCACCAGCCCGGCATAAATACAGCCTAGACATCCAAGAAAAGCACTCTGCCGGTACAGGGAGCCTTTCCCAGAGCTAAATGCAGCCTGGGTGCTGAGCATGCCGGCAAGCACACTCAGATAACAATCGGATTAGGCAGGCCCTGAGCTGACCCTGGAGTGGGCACGCTCCCACTCACCGGGAGGGACCGCCCGTGGCCAGGCGCGAGGGCCGCCGGCTGCCTTTCTTCCGCTGGGAGGGTGCTCCAGGCGGGCGGGGAACAGGAATGCATGTGGGCTGGTCGGCGTTTAGAATGTATTTATAGATGGAACACGGCTGCCAGCCGAGTGGTACCCTCGAGGTCAGCTTCCTGCCAGGCCCTGTGGCCAGATGTTTACTGAGATTGCAGAGAGACCGCCCCGACCACGCAGGCCCGGATTTATTCCACACCCACGCTCCGAGGCTGCTCCGCGCTGGGCCCTGGCTACGCTCCAGGAGCTCAGAGAGGAGATGGCAGTCTCCGCCCGCACTAGGTTCCAGTACTCCAGGGACTGGGGACACAGGACCATCGCGCACAGAGTGGAGTTGAGAAAGAGCAATGGAGGGAAAGATATTCATGCTGCCTTGGGAGGGAAGCCTTCTAGAGGAAAGCCAGGGCAATAATGGTGGAGGTGCGTTTTGAAGGACAGACAGAAGTTTTTCAAAAACCCCCAAGGAAAGGAAAAATAGGACATGCAGTGGTATGGTGGTGATCAAGCAAGTGGTGCACTTGAGGATAGCTCCTGTCCCGTGTGCCTAAAAAGGAACGGGCTTGAGAGGGTCTGGGACTTTCATGTGGGCAGAATTGCCAGGGGAGCTTGTTAGGATGCAGATCCTAGGCCCTCTCTCAGTGGCTTTGATTCGGCAGACCCCGGTGAGGCGGGGAGACTGCAGTTTGACTGCCTCGAAGGGAGTACTGTCTGGGGTCCCAGACCCCAATTTAAGAAACCAAGACCCGGAGAAGGAAGAGAAGTCTGGAGAGGCTTCCTAGAGGAGGCAGCGGGAAGGGTGAGGAAGGCTTGGACAAGGCTGGGGAGCTCTGCCAGGGGCCGGATCGGGGATCCCACAGCTGAGGGGCACCCGGAGGCCAACCGTGCATGGCAGCCACGAGTGCTTCCACATGGCAGGTTGGAACTTAGACTCGCGCTAAGTGTAAAATGCACACTGGACCTCGAGAACCTAAGTACTTATTGATCTTATATCGATTATGTGTTGGAATGATAATATTTTGAATATGCTGTATTAAATAAAATTAATTTTCTTTTTATTTTTATGTTTTTAAATGTAGCTATTAGAACCTTAAAAATTACTGGTGTACCTTGTGTTTATGGCTTACATTATCTATTATATTACATTATATTATTGCAGACGCTCATAGGTACAATGACATATGCACGCACGTGTCCACACACACATATATGACATGTGCAAACACTTGCATGTGCACCCACACATCAACGCATAGGCACACACATGCACTCACACGTACTCCCTGTAGTGGGCACACCCTCACTACACACATGAACACACGAATACATACACGCATATACTCACAGACATGCACACACATCCACACACATTCATGCATGCAGGCACACTCACACACTCACAAACCCCTGCTCTGATGGCTACACACGGCCAAACGTTGGGACAAGAGAAGGTTTTGATCTCTGGCTGTCTTGAACCTGAAGACAGTCCCTTATAGAAGACAGGCCATGGACAGCAGCAGCCCTGGCCCTTTAAGTGGATTCTTGCTGGCCGGGAGGTGGGCCAGACGAAACCCACTTACTGCCTGACCTGCCCCTCGGCCATGCCCAGGCCCTTGGGTTCCTGATGGCAGGGCCAGCCCCTTCTCCTCTCTGTGCCTCAGTTTCTTCACCTATAAAATGACAACAGCAGCCTCCCCTCCTAAGTGAGGTGACACAGCACTTGTAGGGGCTCCGCCACCTGCCAAGTGCCCACCTTCCCGTCATGGTCCAGACCAGCCCTGGATGGTTGAGTGGGGGGTGGCGACTACCTTGAGAAGTGGGGACCCATTGCCCCTGGCAGATCCTGGCCAAGGGCCCCATAAAAACATAATTCTCCCCTCAGCTGCTCTCCCCCAAGCCCCTGAGATGAGGGAGGCTGCAGTAAGAACCGGGGTGGGTTTGAATCCTGGCTCCGATTCTCAGCTGTATGAAAAATATAGGTTGCTCCATCTCGCCCCTTCTCCCAAAAGAAGGGGCTGCTGGGCCTGAGCCACCTCCTGGCCTTCCTTGGTCCTGCTTTCTGTTCTAGGATCAGCGCCTTGGACATGCTGTCCCTACCTGGAACACCCACATCTTCTCCTGGTCTCGCCTGGCTAGCCTCACCTGATCCTTCCCAGATGCTCCTCCTGTGAACATCTGTGTAAGTTTTTGTGCCTTTCCTACAGTTGCTACATAAGGAGAAAGCACCGCCTGCCCTCGCTCCCTGGCTGCCCCCAGCCAGACTGAGCTCCTGCAGTGGAGGAGGGGTTGGTGGGTTCACAGTAGCCCTGACGCCTGGAGCATAGCATGGCCTCTGGGTGGCCCTCCACAAGTGATTGCAAGGTGTGTGCAAGAAGCACAGAGGATTCCCACCACCTGGCAGTGTCAGTGCCGCGGCTGTCCTGGGGAGACCACTGTCTTCTCCAAGTGTAGGTTATGGCTAAGGAAGTCGACCTGTCCGGGGGAAACTGAGCCCCAGCACCTCTCTCCCATGTGGTGTATCAAAGTGAGACGCTTCTCGGCAGGAGCCAGCTTGGGAGTGCCAGGGCAGAGCACGCATGCCTGTTGAAGTTGGAGACGGTGTGTGGCAGGGGTGGGCCTCCGGTCAAGGAAGCTTGGCTGGAGCCCCCCGACCCCTCTAACCGCTCCTGCTGTGTAGATTTTCGTCAAGTGTCTTAACCTCTCTGGGGTAAGAATGGTGGATTCTGCTAGTTGTTGGGTATGTCTACTCTGATTATGCATTCCAAAACTGGAAATAACCACGGGATGGGTTTGGGGATGTACTGGGTCCACTTTGGGACAGACCTGAGCTAAAGCTCCATAGGTCACCTGCTTGATAAGTGATGTCAGGATCTCTTGGGATTAGTTAGACCAGTTCAGAGCCAGAGTCCTCGAGCGATATGCTTATTCCCTCTCTGCAGTGCACAGCCATCCAGGGAAAAGGTCCCCTTTGAGGAAGACTGGGAGAAAGACGAGCAGTGTAAATGTTGGGCAGTATAGCTGGGTTCTGCCTGGAGCGTCCTGGCCTTCCCTTCATCCAAGGGAAGACAGCAGGTAACAGGCATGTGGGAGTGCAGGGCTGGTGTTAGTTCCTCAGAAACCTCAGGGAGGGGTGCAGGCCAGAGGACAGAGCCCCCTGCAGGACAGGGCCATCCTATAACGACATGGCCTACGGCGGTGATGGCTATTCTGCCTCACTTTCCCCATCTGTATGCTAAAAACTCGGACTCCCAGGCAGAGGGTGAATCCCAGGCTCCACTTTTGCTGTGTAGCCTTAGCCAGTGCCTCTGCCTCCCATCCATAGAAAGAGGGTGAAGGGGCCCCCCTACCCCTCACACACTGGTAGGAATGGGAATGGGTGCGGCCACTGTGAGAAGTCTACCGGCAGCAACTCAGAAGGGTAGGGTGACCATGTGATTCCACAAATCCACTCCTATATGTCTACCCAGGAGAAACAAAAACAGATATCCACACAAAAACCTGCACGCAATGTTCATAGTGGCGTTGCTCATGATTGTCCAACGGTGGAGACAACTCAAATGTCCACTGATGTATGAATGGATAAGCACAATGTGGTCCATCCACACACTGGAATATTATTCAGCCTTAAAAAGGAATGAAGCCCTAGTACAGGCTGCCACATGGATGAGCCTGGAAGTCGTTATGACAAATGAAGAAAGGCAGTCACAGAAAGAAAAATGCTGTGTGATTTCACTTATATGAAATGTCCTGAAAAGGTAAATCCACAGACAGAAAGTTAGCTTAGCGGTTGCCAGGGGCTGGGGGCAGGGGAATAGGGAGTGACTGCTAATGGGTATGGAGTTGCTTTCTGGGATGATGAGAATGTTCTAGACCTAGATGGTGGTGATGGTTGCACAACCCTGTGCATATACCGAACACCACTGAACTGTACCTTAAAGGGGTGAATTGTATGCTGTTAAAAAGAAAACCAAAAGGTTCCTGCTGTGCCAGGCTGAGGAAGGACAGACACACCCACTAGCGCCCAGCACCGCAGCCTTCACCTCCAGTCCCAGGAACCGGTCTCGGCTCCCCTGCCTCATCCAGCCGTGGCCTTGGTAACTCCACACTGACCAGCCCCTGGCCCTGCCGCATCAGCCGCCACCCCTGCCAGGAACCCAGAGAAGCCCCATTCCACAGCATCCCAGATGGCAGCGCCTGGCTCACGACATGAGGACCCAGAGGAGCAGGCCCTGTTTACACATGGCCACCTTGGCCCAGCAGCCTGGTGGAATGCGGAAAATGCGACGGTCACATTCTACGGCAGGCGGAGGCCATGCCCAGGCCGTTGGAAAGACTCAGTGGCCGTTTATGAATGTGGATTCTGTTTGGCCGCTGGCTGGGACACTGACCCTGCAAAGCAGCCCAGCGTCAGGAGAGAGGCTGTTAGCAGGCAGCCAGGGGACAGAATGTCCCCTATCCTGCGCTGGTTCCTGCCTGCCTATCAGGAGGGCTGAGAATGGAAGGGAGGCTGCTCCGGGCATGGTCCCATGCACGAGTTCCCCGTTTGACTCACTTGTGTTGGCGCACTCATCTCCTGCACTCACCTGTCCATTCACTCGCTTGCTCACTTGTTCACAGGCACTCAATCTCCCTCCTTCGCTGGCCACCACCTCTGGGGTCTCACCAGGTGGGCTGGCCAAGCCCCGGAGAGGTAGCTGCATACTGTACCTTGAAAGCAGGCCTACCTGGCCTTCTCTGTAACGCAACCGAGGCCCCCAGGGATCACTGCTTGGTTCAGGCCTCATGGCCCTTATGGCTGAGTGGGACCTGGCCCAGTACACTTGAGGCCCCTCTCCCCCCCCAATCCCATGTGTTTTTCACTCAAGGGGCTTGCTCACCCTAACCTGGGAGGGGCAAGAGCTGTGGGTGTGGGGTGCCTTCCTGGGGGAGTAGAGAAAAACTGTGCCACCAGCTCCTCAGCGGCTGGTGGTGGGTCCCCTCTTGCTTCAAGTGCTGGGTGACAGGGAAGACGTGGTCGAGAAGGGCCCTGGGATGACCAGGTCAGGATGCAGCAGGTAAGACTCCAGAGTCTCCCAGACAAGTCCTGCCTTCTCCATCTTCAGGCTTCCCACCGTGGTCATAAATGGAGCTTATATTTGGAACTGTCCTCCCCAAAGCCAGCTCTATTTAGACAAGGATGTAATTCTCAGAGACCACTTCAATCCCGACAAGAGCGGGGATGAGTAATGAGCAGGGAACCCATAGTTTGATGCTGGGGTCACAGCCCCCAAACTCCTGCCAGTGCAGTCAGTGATCTCACGTTCTGGTCGCTGGGAGTCAGGACCAGTAACCGCAGGCGGCTGTGCTTGGGGGCGGGGCCCGCAGGCTTTGAAGAACATCTGCAGGCAGGAACTCACAGTGCTAACCTCAGTCAGGCCCCAAGTTCCCAGCACCCCTGGGATGGGTCTCCGCCTGGCCTGCCGCCTTGCTTTCTATCCCTCCCTAAAGTTGTCATGGTGTACCCAGGCCAAGGGGGAATCTACAAGAGTGATGCAGCCCCAGAAAAATGTTGATGGGATCTGGGTGCTTGACAGCTCCTGACGAGGGAGGAGGGTAGTCCTAAGTCAAAAATGACAGACTCTGTGACTTTTGGGACGTCTGGAGGAGGAGCTTCCCATGTGCACGCATGACAGGGTTGTGTGTGTCTTCAGGAGCAGGACAATGGTCCACGAATAGCACACATCTAAAGTGGCACCACCACGTGTGCTTTGGGTAGCTTTGGGTGTGTAGGTGGCCTCTGGGTGTTCACAGCCCCAGTAAGTCAAAGATGCAGAGTGTGGGCTGGGTGCCCTTGTGCAGTGTACAACCTACCCAACTGTACAGACCCATCTTTCCTTCACTTAGGGAAATAGTGGGTCCTTAGCTGAGTTCATGGTGGGACTGAATTACAGGATTGCTATCAGTCCCCAAGGACAGCATCTGCCACCTCAGCCATGGCCAGCAGCAAATGGTGAGGATTAACTAGCAAGGAAGAGACTAAAGAAACAGGCTCTGGGTACCTGCAAGGCTGTCTCACAGAACTCGCCCCCACTCCACCCTCCACATTGTTCAGTTCAGCCTCCAATACTTAATGGGTCGATTCCATCAGAGAATAAGGTTGGCAACAGAATCCTAAACATCTCCCAGCCAGTGGGTGCTGATTGTCCGCTGTACCTGACTCAGCACTGACAGGGCTCTGAACAGGGTATCTCCACGGTAAAGTCTATTGGGAATATACACAGACGATGAAGGTGAGGTGTTGGGAGAGCTGAGGGCATAGTACAGGGAGGGGCATTCTGATGGGAAGGGTGAGACCACGTGGAGTGGCAAGGAGGTGGCCAGCTGGTGGAGATGGGAGACAGGATGCTGGGTGTCCACAGCAGGAGGTGGGAAGGGGGAGCCAGTGTCCATGAGGACTGTCTTGGGAGAGGAGAGTGGGGTCGGACTGCGGCCAGCCTGCAGTGCAGGGTTCCAGCTCTAGCTCTGTCTGCAGTGGGCAGGAGAGTGGGCAGGTCACACTTTTCCCTAAGTTTCTTCCCCACCATGTACTTGTAGAATGAACCAAAGCAGAAGTGGGCCAGCTGGCTGGGGTGAGCTGCCCGCTGGAGAGGAGTGGAGAAGGCGGTGTCCAGTGGGACCCAGGCTGTGTCCCGCCTTGGCTGCACGACTATTTCCTACAGCCTCCCTCCATCTTGAACTTGTAGCTGACACCTTGCACCCTTCTAAGTCTTTTGCACCTTCAAAACCTTTCCCACAGACCCTGTGAGTCTCCCCAGAAGTGTAGGTAATGACCACAGTAGCCAGCACCCGCCACGCAATCACAGTGTGCCAGGCCAGGGCAGCAGCACTCCCTCTCTCTGCCCGTCCCGCGAACCCTGGGGAGTCCTCCCCATTTTTCTGATGGGAAAATCAAGCTCAGAGACGTTGGGGACTTGCACACAGCCCCTGAGCAGCTGGGTTTGGAGCCTGCACTCTTAAGCACTACACTGCCTCTCCTTCACTCTCAGCCCCTCGTTTTGGATGAGGAAACAGACAAGTAACTGAATTCTTAGAAAGAGTCAAAACCAGAAGGGGGGTGGGGTGGGGCTTGGCTTGGAAATCTTAGCGCTTCAGAGGAATTCACAGTATGAAATGATGTCAAGAAGTACATGTGTCTTTGGCACCATCGGTAGTGGCAAGGGTCCAGAAGGAAGGAGGTGAGAGCAGGTCTCTGTTTCCAGGCCGCCCTGGTGTTCGGCAAACGCGAAGATGGGGCAGAGAGACCCAACGACTTTCTCCCAGGAAGGAGGCTGGATGGTGCCTGATTTGGGGGGTCAAGTCAGAAAAGGCATAGGACCGAAAAGATTAGGCTAAAAGGGGACATATTCTCTCTATTAACATTCTCCCAAAGCAACCGAGTGTAAGAGTTAAACCTGACGTTGTGTGCTGCCCAGGATGACAGGACCAGGGTCAACAGAGACCACAGGCAGGAGGCCTTTTGTCCAACCTGAAGAGAGCTTTCTCATATTTCTTTGGCATATTCCGGGGTGGGACCATGGAATGGACTGCTGTGACAGTGAGTCCGCCCATCGCTGGGGGTATTCAAGCAGAGTTAGTAATTGGAAGCAGGGTCTGGGGATACTGAAGCACTGATGAAGGGTTTAAGTTCATGACCTCTAAGTTGTCTATGGCCATGAAATCTTGAAACTTGCTGTTTCTACAAGTGGTCAGCCTGGGGTCTAGGCACAGGAGCCACATACCCTTCAGTTGTGTTTCTCAGGACAGGATACTGTACGGGGCTACGGTCTTCCCCAGCTCCAAACTCTGCTTTCCCATTCCTCTCTCCCCACTCACAGGTGAGGTTCTTGGCAAGCTCTGCCAGCAGTCCCAGGACCTGCCAGCCGGGGCACATGGCACAGGAGGGCACACCCTCCTAGAGGCTGTCCTGGCTGCCCTAACCAAAACTGTAACTCCGCCCAACTTTCTACCAGCTCCCAGTCTGATACTATCCTGGCATTTTACCTGTTTATCTTGTTTGTTATCAGGAAGGCAGGGGTCTTGCTGGGTTTGAGTTGGGGGTGGGGTGCCTGGGACCGTGTAGGGCACAGAGCGGCTGCTTACCTCTTTTGTTCAATCAATAGGCAGAGGCGACTAGAGTCTATGCATTTTTGTTCAATCAACAGGCAGAGGTGACTATAGTCTATCTGACAGATGGAGAGAGACTTTCAGCAGCTGCTGCTCACCAGCTGTGCAGCACTGGCTCAGTTACCTAATCTCTCTGACCCCCAGTTTCTTCATCTAGAATGTGGGGTACCACCTCATTCCATGATATGAGGATTAAATGCAGTAACACGTGGCACAGTCCCTACATAATGCCGAGTGTAAGGAGTTAAGAGGCACAGCCACCACCAGGGCGCAGGAAGCTGCTCGCCTGGGAGTCCCCACAGCCTCCCTGGTGCCCACGAACCTGTCCCCCAACCCATTTACTGCCCAGGCCAAGGGTGCACAGCACGATCAGGGTGGCCGCGGGAAGTCTCAGCGAGCCGGGCTGGTTTTCCCTTCCGGCCGCCGCCGCGCGGCGCCGCGTCCCCACGGGTCCCTCCAGCCCACTCCCTCCGCGCGCGAGCCTGGCAGGGGCGCGGGTGGGGGTGGGTGGACGGGCGCCGCGTGGCCTACCCGGTAGGAGCCCAGCAGCTTGGAACCCCCGGGCCGGCCCGAAAGACCCCACCCCACCCTCCGCGTTGCCTCTGCCATCGCCCCAAACGCTGCGGGCCAGCACTCCCGGGGGCTGCCCGGAGGAGGCGGCGGCCGGGCTCGGGGACTAAGCAGCTCAATGAATGAGCCCGCCTGCGACCGCGCGCCCCGGATATCCCTGGCCATGCGCCCCCGCTCCCAGCAGTCCGGCCGGGCGGACCCCGCTCCCTGGCGGGCACGCAGCTCCGGGCATTCAGCCTGCACTTTGCAAAGTGCCCAGCGGAGCTGGCCAGCCTCTGCAAACGGCACTGGGCAGGGCTGAGGGCAGTCGGCCCGCACGGCCCCGCTGAGACCCCCGGCGCCCTGGCGTTGGCGGAGCTGCACGTCCTGGGCCAGGCTAGCGAGGTCGGGAAGCCGGGCCGGGGCCGCGGCGCAGCGAGGCCGGGAGGGTCCGTCCAGCCCCGCTGGGGCGCGCCACCGAGGGCACAGGGAGAGGCCGGGCCGGGGACACGGGGGCGCGGATAGCTAGGTGACCCCGAGGTCCAAGCCCGAGTCCCTCCGAACCGGAGCCGGTGGCCCTGCCCGGGAGTGCGGGCGGCGCGGGGCGCGGCGCGTCCACACTCACCTCCCGCTCCGAGGGCCCCACTCCGCTCGCCGCGCTGGCTGACACAGACGAGCGCTCTGCGGCGCGGGGCGCAGTCCCATCCCGACCGCAGGCCCGCCCGGGCCGTGCAGACGGGCCGCGCGCCCGCCGGGCACCGAGCCGTCCCGCCGCCGCCGCGCCGTGCTCTGCCCCTGCCGGGCGGGGTGGAGAGAGGAGGAGAGCAGCCTCCACCCGCTTCCCAGGCCGGCGCGCTAACGGGCCAAGTCCTCTCCAAACAAGCTCTAGGCAGCCGGCTGGGTGCTCAGAGGGCCCTCCGCCCAGCCCTGGGCAGCCCGCGGGTCAGCCCCCAGGCACAGGGCCGGCTTCGGTTACAAACTTTTCTCCCCACCTCCTCCGCAGCTCCCCCCCACCCCCCAGCTATTTTTAGCATCACTCTTCCTAGGTGTTTGTTTCGTGGGATCCACTTTAGTGATGGAGGTCCCTGATGGGAAAGGTGTGGAAGCCACCAAATCCCTCGCCCACACCCTGTTGCCAGCCCACCCTCAAAATGGCAGGGCTGCCCCGGTCAGATGCAAACCTTGAATTAGCATGATTTCCAAAAGTGCTAGCATAGGTGTACCCCTGTGGTTTCCAACTGCTCCTCTATCCCCACTCCCTCCCCATCTCCTCTTCAGCCTTAGCTAGGTACCAACACGTTAAACATTTCCTCCTGTGCTTCCGGCTGAGAGGAAGAGGGGGACAGACGTGCCACAACTGTCACTTGGCACCTGCTTGGGGGACTTCATTTTTAGGTCCCCCAGGCTGGTACCTCAAGGGCATCCTGGGAGCAGGTGGTCTTGCTCCAAGGTGGGAGTTGATGCTCCCTAAAATCTTGGTGCCTTTGCTCGAAGTCCCCTGGTCCCGCCCCAGGCCTGTCACAGGCTAGTCTGGTGAATTATGGAACACAGATGGTGGGGAGCTGGAACCATGCAGGCCCTTAGCGTGAGAGGGCCCTCATGGGTCATCTGTTCAATCAATGGCTTTATTCACAGATAAGAACATGGAGGCCCAGAAAAGGCAGGGGACCTGTCTGAGGCCACACAGCCCAGTGCATGTGACACTGGCTGTCCTGGGACAGTCAGGAGTGAGAGGCTGGCCCTTGATGTGGGCTGGTGGGTCTCCTTCAAGGTCAAGATAGCCTTCATTGGAAGTGTCCACTGACAGATGCAGCCCCTCCCCCACTTTCGACAAACCTAAGGTGTGGACTTAGTGCGCTTCTAAGAAATGAAATCCTGGGAGAGATACTTCACTTTACAGAAAGGCATGCTTTCAGAATTAGTCCTTTGAACAATGTTCCCCTGGGAGCACTGCAATCATGCTTTAATTTACACAAGTTCAAGTTTCACACCCTCTTAGGAACACCTTTATTATGTAAAGCAAAGTATAGGTAACGCAGAGGATCCTGCACACTAGCTTGGAAATGAGTAAATGGGCCTGGCCCTCCAGCTCTGCCTGCAGGGGGTGGAGCTCTGAGCTGTCCGGGTACAATTTACAATAACCTAAAATACACTACAAGTTGAAGTCAATTTTCCTATGTATGTTCATTATAGCATGTGAAGGAGATTTCAGAAATTCCTGTCAGTTGACTTGAAAACTTGAATCGAACAAGGGACAAGGGACTCAGAGGCCCCCCTGCTGCCTGGCCCTGCTTGGTGCTGAGAAGCTTGGTGCTGAGAGGCTTGGAGCCTCAGCTCACATTTCTGTGGCATCATTCTAGGCTCTCTCTGTCCTTGGAAAGTGGCATGGGAAGGGTTTGGGTTGAGAACCCGCCTCGAATTAATTGGCATTTCAAATCAAGTTGGTTTCCTAGAGTTTCCAGTGCCTGGGGTCCCCTGGCTCAGACAAAGTTCCCAGAAGGTATTTCTTTCCTAATCATTCCTACTGGGTCTATTCTTGTTTCTAAGAAAGGCCACAGTTTCAGAACTCACTTGTGTGTGTGGTGTGGGTGTCCAGCCCATGGCATACCTGAACATCCCTTGGGTGTGAGAAGCTAGCTCTATTTCACAAGCGTGCGGAAGTGACTGAAGCCCTCACTTAGAGCTGGGACCCAAGCCCCAAGAGCTGGTGGGTCCCCTGTGCATCCTGGGCCTGACCGTGCAGATGGCTGACTTCCACAACCCTGGGGGTGGGGTGTTGCTCTTCCCATGTCACAGGGAGGTTTAGCACATGCTCCAGGGCACACGGCATGCTCTCCTGCCCCAGGGCCCCTGTTCTGCAGAGCTGGGTTCCTCTGGGCCTCCATGTCTCAAAGCCTTTCGGGTTGAGACAGTAGACAGCCCCTGACCTCCCATCTTAATCCTCCAGGCCCACCAGCTTCCTGTCACCCAGGGCTTCTCAATTGGTGGTGACTTTGCCCCCTCAGGGGATATTAGCAATGTCTAGAGACATTTTTGGCGGTCACAACTAGGGGGTTGTTATGACATCTAGCAGATGGAGACCAGCGATGCTGCTAAACGTCCTAGAATGCACAAGATGGCCCACAACAAAAAATACCCTTTCCCAAATGTCGACAGTGCTGATGGTGAGAACCCTCTTGTCCACCATCTGGTCCAGGCCCCTGGATCCCAGAACTCCCCTGCCTGGCCAGGCACAGCCTTTTCTTCATAATCCCCCAAGCTGAACATGCACCTATATCCACCATCCTGGGAGGAGCTGCTCAACACAGGGCACCTGCATGGGGCACTGAGGAGGGAGTATGGACTGGCAGGGTGTCTTGTGGTGGCCCCTATCCCTATGCTTTGAGTGGTCATAGAGCTGGAAGGTTTCCACTGTGCCAAACCTCCATTCTTCATGAGGAGACAGCCTAACAGGGGTAATTTGACTTACCCTGAGTCACAGACATGGAACCCAGCTCTCCTCCTCCCGGCCTGCCCCATGCTCCCAGGGCTCACTACTGACCACCCTCAAGGAGCAGAGGCTCCCTTGGTCTCCCACGAGTGTTAGGAGAACCAGTCATGGCTCCTGAGTCATCCCCTTGACTTTTGCCTGATGTCAAAACGAAACCACGAACCCAAGCCAGTGATGGAGTGGGAGGAGTGAGAAACCTCCGGCAAATTCCAGGGGCATAATGTCACATGGCCACTCTGGCTTGACACTGACAGCCCCTTGCCATGTGGACACATGTCTGTCCAGACAGCCTTGAACTTTGAAAGCAAAGTCCCATACCGCTCCGTGTGGAGGTCTACACCAGACCCAGCAGGATCCCCAAGGACAAGACCCTTGTCTTAGAGATGAGACCCCTGACCTCGGACGAGGCCTGTGGCTGTACATGGAGTGCTGGATGGTTAAACCTTCCTGGAGTTTTTGCAGTAAGTTTTGCCTGTGATCTCTAGGGCTCCTTTGGGATCTTTTACCCCATTTGCCAGATGAGGAAACTGAGGCTAGAGAAGGCAGGGAACCCTGCTCTAAGGGCATGGGTGTTAGTGGTAGAGCCCATCTGAGTGCTGCCTGTCTGCTCCTCTGCCTGCCACTGGCCTTCTCACACAGTCCATGGTGAGGACATGGCAG
The DNA here is from genome assembly GCA_003508835.1 of Eonycteris spelaea. Taxonomy (NCBI): domain Eukaryota; kingdom Metazoa; phylum Chordata; class Mammalia; order Chiroptera; family Pteropodidae; genus Eonycteris; species Eonycteris spelaea. The sequence continues at coordinate 3,155,008 of PUFA01000139.1, forward strand.
CCAATGGCTGCCTGAGCCCTGGGGCACACTTCCAGCCTCACAGATATGCTCCTGGGCGGCACTCCTGCTTCTTACCAGAGTCCTGGCTGGTTGATGGGGCATGTGGATTTGGTGGTTCTGATGCCCTGGCCATTAAGAAGCATTTCAGTACAGATGACAGCAAATACAGAAGTACACAGAACCTGAGATCTCTCCAGGAACTGGTAACCTGGCCCATCAGAACTAATTATCTGTGCAGTGTCCTTTATTTTCTAGAAAGTGGGCTCCAGGGAGCCTAAATTAGAAACACAATGTCAGTAGAATTTACCAGTTCCTCTGCGAACTCAGGAAGCCTGGCAAAGGCAGACTCAGCCTTCGTTCCCCACTGTGTTCTACCAGCTGTGTATGCTTGGGCAAGTCAGCAACCTCTCTGAGTTCCTGCCTGTTCATCTGGGAGTTGGCAATACTGTTGTTCACCACCCAGGGAGGATTTAAGAGGCCAGAAGGCAGAGCTGGCCCCTGAGGTGTAGTGGGACAGCCCCAGCTCTGCCTGAGAGTGGCTGGGGCCTCTGGGGTTTGGAGCACTGGGATATAATAATGGTATTCCAGGGAGGAGGATCCGTGGTCCCACAGACACAAAGGCCCTTGATGCCCAGGGCCTGTCCCTGCGGCAGGCCCGCTTTGGCCCTGACATTCCCTGCATCCCTCAGACACCCAGGCCAGGGCCTGGGGTATCAAAAACAAAACAAAACAAAACAAAAACCAACCAAACAAAAACCATACAGGCTCTGGAGTACAGAAAGGAAAGTACAAAATGGAAATGAACACATTTTTATCTACAAGACATGGCATTAGCTTCACTGCTCAGCTGCCACTCAGCTCCTCAGGGGCCGCGTGTAACACCTGTGGTGCATTTATGGGGTCTGCTGGGATGGGGGCGGGGCTCACCCAGGAAAAGGGCTACATGGGGGGAGGGTGAGAAAGGAGTTGGGGGGGTGGTCAGGAGAAAAAGAAAAAGAGGAGGGTAAGGGGAGAGGTGAGGAAGGGGTTGAGGAGGAGAGGGGGGAGTGAGGGGGAGCCTGAGAGAGGCCGGTGGGTGGGGCTGGAGCCGGGAACCTCTTTCCAAGGAGACATTCCAGACTGACGGTGGCGCATGACTCAGCGCCCTAAGCGAGGTCGTTTCTGCCCTTGTCTTCCTGTCTTCCAAATGGCCCCATTCGTGAGCAAAAAGAGGGTGAGGAAAAGGGTGCTCGTTCCAAGGAGGCTGTCACACAGACACAGGCCGCGCCCTCCTGCTATGTGCCGTGCTCACACGCACGGGCCAGCCCAGGCTAGGGGACCCATAGCCTGGCAGAGGGTCAGTGTGTGCTCGACTCTGGCAGGCAGACCTTTCCCAGGACTGACAGCCTACCTCCTCCTCTCCTTCCAACGCCAGCTCCTCAACCTCCAGGAAGCCCTCCGTGCCAGCACACTGGCTCAGGTCTCCTGTGTTTCCTGAACTCCTCCCAGCAGGGCCAGCAGGCAGTTGACGGCCCAGGTCCAAACCCCAACAGCCATGGAGCTTGAGCCTCAGTTTCCCCATCTACCGTGGTGAATCAGACTCCTTGAATGGGCCTGGGCCCATGCGTGGCTGGTCACTCCTGACACTCTCAGCAGAGCATCCCGAACTCAGCCTCTCACAGGCCTTCAATGTGGGAATCCTTCTAATGAAAAGAAAACAGAGGCGGCGGAGACTGGCCCGGCCACGGTAACCCAAGCCAGCGGCCCGGTGCATGAATGGGCCCTTTCATGGGGCGGCCACAGAGCGAGGGCCTGGGGTGGAGGTATCTGTGCTGGGCCCAAAGAATGGCAGCGTCCGGGGCAGGGAGGAGAGGGGCCTTGGCCTTCAGCTCTGGCCTCTAACCTCAGGGCCTCTAGGCCCAGCACCCTCTCCCTCTGAGTCCCGGATGCCTCCTGACACCAAGCCTTGCTGCAGGAAAGGAGCCAGCCGTCCCCGGTCCAAATGCCACTGTCCTCGTTTTTTTCCTATAATTATGTCTCTGAGGGATAACTACAAATTTACATTTTGCTCAGCTCGGTCATTTATTCGGAGCTTGCGCGGAAGGCCAGGCTGTAAAAGGCGCATTGATGTGTGTTTTCGTGTTGCTGGGGTGACCGGCTGAGGCGCGTGGACACAACCGGCCCTTTTAGCCGGCGGCTCTGCGAACAGCGGCGCCCTCACCACCTGGGCCTGTGCAAACGCCTCCGCTCCACTCGCCATGAATGACTTCAGTGTACAGAGGTTTTCTTTTTCCATACCTGGCCACCAAAACTTCCAACATTCTTCTAGAAAAAAATGTGGCACGCTTCCCTGGGATCATTTTCTCTCTGAATGGCTTATCCATCCTGGTCCTGCCCAAACATAAGGCAGCTCTTCTTCCATTTAGCAACATTAAAAAAAATCGTGCTTCTGTTTTTGCCACCTGCCGCTGCGGCCCCAACAATAGCTCCCTTCTGACTTCATGAGGAACAAACGCTATTGGTCCGACGTTTCTCTGAGTCTTTGAAGAGACGTGATAGGCTGGCTATGTGGCTCCGTGTTCAGACCGCCCTGGGTGTGTCCAGCCTGCAGCGGTGATCAGGGCCCAGGCTGCGTGCAGAGCGGGCGGGTCTGGAACGAGCGCAGTGAGCCCAGTCCCACTCTGGATATCGGCAGCTATTCAGGTGGCCCCGGCCTTGGCACAGTCTGTCCTGGATGTCCCCACCCATTCCTGCCAGGCACTGCCAGGCACTGCCAGGACGTCGCCTCTCCCCCTGGGGTGGTGCCCTTCGGCAGGACACCTCCTTGCCTCTAGGGAGAATGCCAGTGCGGGGAGGACAACTATGTGCAGATGCGTAGGAGGCCTGATCTCAACTCTGTGTGTGTACGCACATGCGTGTATGTGTGTGTGCGTGCGCATGCGTGTGAGTATATGCATGTGTGTATGTACATATGTTGGAGGATGTATATGTGTGCATGAGCGTGGGTATACAGATGTGTTTATATGCACATGAGAGTATGCACAAGTGAGAGGGTGTATATGAGTGTGTATATAGGTCCACAAGATGTGTATATATACATGTATGAATGCATGTGCCAGTGTGTGTGAATGTGCGTATATGCATGTGTGAGAAAGTGTATACGTGTGCAAGTGTGGGTATATGCGAAGGAGTGTGTGTGCATGCTTGAGTGTGTATATGTGGGCACGTATACACACGGAGCGTGTGTCCACACTGATTTTTTCTGGAATGCGGAATCCATGCGCTGGAGGGCAGGAACTGCCTGGTTCATACTGCACACTCGGTGTCTGCGACAGGGCCTGGCATGCAGAAAGCTCATATTTGATGAATAAATGAAGAACAAAGAGCTTGAACGTCTGGAAGTAAACCTGTGAGAGACGATGAGGAGAAGCCCAGGTGTGTCACTGACACCACTGACGATGGTTCAAGCAGCCAGAGGACCTGCCTCCCTGGGGGTGCTCTTTTAGGACTTTACCAGGTTAATTATTCAGTCCTCAGAACTCACCCAAGCTGGTAAGGGGTCCAGAAGCTTGCCTGAGCAGCAGCTTGGCGGAGCTCTGGGTTTACATCCCAGCTCTGCCTCTTACTATAGCAGGCCTTGGCAAGTGGCTTTCCTGCTCTGTGCCTTGGTTTGTTTCTCCACCCCTGTCCCCGGAGGGTTGTTGGGTTATTGACGGCTGGCATCGAGCACTCAGAATCTAATGGATGAGAACTCTTAGTACTGTCAGTGCCTTTTGTGGGTGACTTATGTTCACCTTCACATGTTCCCAAACTTCCACAGTGGTCGTAATCAGAACAGCCCAAGGATGATTGCCACGAGCATTTGCTGCCTGCATCTGAAGCTTGTCTTTCTCGGAACGTGTACCAACTAAGAGTCCTGGCTGGGGCTCTGCCTCACGCCTCCCTGTTCCCACAACAGGTGCTTAGTGTGCAGTGATATGCGGAGCCTAGGGCCCTGACCCCGCAGATACTTATCACAACAGCTAGGGAAGATCAGTACACCTCCTGCCTCACCCCTAGCCATTTCTGCTTGTCCATGCCTCCGTCACCCAGGGTCCTTGAGGGTGGGCTGGGCACTCTCTTGGCTGCCTGTCTGGATGGTGGACTTTGTGGCATCATGCTGGCTCAGGCACCATGGGCTGGCTAAGAGGTCTTGGATCTCTCAATTAAACCCTTGGGACCGCAGGCCTCATCCTGATGTCTGGGCTTGACTTTGGGTGGGATCAAGGAGGAAACAGTGGGTTTACAGCCCATTGACTATGCCCTGACCTTACTGGGCCACGTGTCTCGGCTCCTTGTTACTCCAAAGTCCTTCCAGATCCTGGGCCTCAGACTCCAGCATGACCACCCCTTCCTGGTTCTCTCACTTTTCTCTGCATTGTCCTGCCCACTGGCCTCCTGACCAACCTTCATGTCCTGCTTTTCTGCCAGTGCCCTGCTTTCCCCTCTCCCTGTTAGCCCCAAGCCTGCCCCCGCCCCCGCCACATCTGGCTGGCTGCTGACTCCCTGCCTCTCATTCCACCCTTTCTCTGGGCTGGCCTGTGGGGAGAGGGTAGTTTATCTCTAAGCCCTTCCCCAGGCCAGCCCCTTCCTCATGGAAGCCCTGGAGCAGCTGTGGAGCCTCCTGAGAGGAGAGCAAACCATGCTCTGGCCTCGTCTGTCACCAGGGAGTCCCTGGCACTCCACCTTCTCCAAGCTGTGCTGCCCAATACAGTGGCCACAGCACCTGTTTCCATTCAAACTAAATAAAAGTAAAAAAAATCCAAGTTCCCAGCTGTATTCATCTCATTTCAAGTGCTCAGTGGCCCCATGTGGTTTGTGGGGCAGTGCTGGATGGCATAGATAGAACATGTTGCCATTGCCACGAAAGTGGCATTGGGCTTGCTCTTCGGAAAGGGAGCCTTATGGTGCGATTGTAACCGGCATTAGAAAATGTTGAGTATTGAACCCAATTCAACAGTACCATTTCCTCTTCCCAGTTTATTTTGTATAGTTAGCAAACAAAACAAAACAAAGCCAGACATGTACCTACACAACCTCTATACTTTACCAAGCAAACCTGCCCTTGTCCATTTAGGCTCCATCCCTCCAGCAGCAGCGTCGGACCGAAAGGCAAATGAGTGATGTCCCGGCACCCAGGGCAGACATCACCAATCAACCAGCGGCACCCCTCCTATCTCCCGGTCTTCCTCAACTGTGCCTCCCAGCCAGCCCTTCCATGATGGGAGTGAGCACCTATACCTGTCCGCACCTGGGCGCCGGACCTTCAGAAAGAACTTGTAAAGACCCTCAGGCCTAAGTTGGGAATGCAGAGCAACTTGACCATGCCTACGTGCATGGATCTGGGGCTTTTGAGTCACGCGAGGTTTGGTGAATGCACGTGCTTGTGGCTTTCAGGGCCCTGCTGCTGGGGGATTTCACTGCCAGCTGTTTACTTAGAGCAACAACACGTTTAGTCTCGTGTACACTCTGGAACACACAGGCACCGCGCGTGTTGCTAGGCCCGAAGCACAGCCAGCACGCGTCCAGGGCACAGATGCAGCCTCTAAGAACCCCAATCACGGCACAATCGCACACACAGTTGTTTGTTAATGAAATTCTAATTATGTAGGAATGGCAAGAGTGGGTTAGCGTTGGCAACAGAACGATGTTTTACCCCTTGCACAAAGGTCCATGAGCACCACAGGAGTGATCTTTCTGACAGACTTTGTCAGGTCGCGCCTCTGCTTGCAAACTTCTCAGGGCTCACCTAGTACCCTTCGAAGGGCATGGACACGCAGGTGGAGACTCAAAGCCTTTCCCCACCAGGCCCCAAGCTACATCCCCAGTCTCAGTGCCTGTCCCCCCTCATCCTGATGATGAAGATGACAGTGAGGATGGTGAAGGTGATAGTGGTAGTGATGACAGATAATGATGGTGATGGTGATGATGATGGTGATGATGATGTGATGAAGATAATGGTGATGGTGACAATGTTTTCACTATTCCCAAATTCTCTCCTTCAAAGAATGCTCCTGTTTTCTGCCTTCCTTGCCCGTGACGTAGAACTCCACAGGTGTGCTGAGCTCTGAGTGGGTGACAAGTACTGGAGTGTGTGTGACGGAAGAGAGCTCAACAGCATGAACAGACTCTGGGCTCTGGGTTCCCCTATCTGTGAAACAATGGGGTTGAACCGGGTGATACCTAAAGGGTACTTCTGGGTTTAAGGTTTCCTGACCGTCAGTGTTTGTATTACATCAAGTAGTTTTGCAGGGTTCCTCCTTCTTCCTTGAGGTATTTGTATTTCCCTGGGTGAGCCACTTCCTCTCTCGGGGCAGGAATGAGCAGGGCACAGGAGGACTTGGGGTGCCATGTCATGTAGAGTTGACTGCTCTAACTTTGGGTGGCCTTGGGTATCAACTGAACTCCTTGGACCTAGTTTCCTCCTCAGGGTGACTGTCCCACCATTCTAGGAAGGTTGAGAACGCATGGGACAAGGCAGGGAAGGGCTGGGCTTGGAGTCTGTGACTCTGAAGAGACTTAGGGACACCCAACCTCTACCCAGCACTATTCCAGGGACTGGGACAGAGCTGAGAAGGGACAGACATCATCCCTATCCTTATAGGTTGTCTTCCCTAATGTCCACTCCCTTTTTTCCTGAAGAAAGGTGCAGCCTGAAAGGGGAGGGGTGGTCTCAGGTCCTCATCCATGGTCACCTGAGAACTAGTCTTTGAGTCTCTCTTAGACCTTTTAGAGCCTGGCACAGAGAGGCTCTTGGGAGATCTCTGCCATCTTTGAGTGGAGACTTCTCTCTCCAGCCACCAAGAGACAAGCATAGTGTCCTGGGTTGTGTCCCCCTAAAAGATTTGTTCAAGTACTAGTCCCCTGTACCCATGAATGTGGCCTTATTGAGAAACAGGGTCTTCACAGATGCCCTCAAGTTAAAATGAGGGTATGTCGGACGAGGATGGCTCCTGATCCAATTACTGAGGTTCTTATGAGGAGAGAGGAATTTGGATACCGACTCAGAGAAAAAGGTCATGTGCTCACGGTGGCAGAGAATGGCACTTAGGGGTGCCTGGAGCCCCCGAGAGCTAGAAGAAGTAGGAAAGATCCCCCTGGAGTCCTTGGAGGGAGCATGGCTCTGCTGACATCTCGATTTTGGAATTCTGGCCTCCAGACTACGAGAGGATAAATTTCTGTTGCTTTAACCCATTTTGTGATAATTTGTTCCAGCAGTCCCAGAACACTAAAGCACCCGGGAACAGTGACACGAACAGGCAGCGTGAGCAAGAAACATCAGCAGCTAGTGCATGTAAATGCCCAGTCCCAGAAAGTGACATGATACAGCAGTGTTTTCTTTAGCAAATGGTCAAAAGTTTAAAACTTTTGGGGTTTGGAACAACGGAAACTCCCACACTGCTATATTCTGAAACATTCCTCCATTTTGTGAGTTCATCCTGTGGAAGAATTAGATTCAGGGTGAGGTGGTGTACCCCGTGTGCTTTGTGACGTCAAAGATGGTTTAACAACATACGCTGTACCCAGGAAGCCCCAGGAAGTCATACTTTTACTGACACTAGAAATTGCTCTTTATGTGCAAGTGTCAAAAGCCAGATATAAGAGACATCTATGCTAATTTTATAGAAAGGAACAAAAAGCAATGTTTACTCCTAGGGCAGGGAGCCTGAGGGAGAGTCCGCAGTGGGTATCTCTGGGTCATTTTGAAATTTCCTTGTTTGAGTTTTGCTGTAGTTTCCAAACTTTGTGTAAAGAACAGGTATTATTTTTGAAACAGGAAAACAATGCAATTAAAAGCAGCCCAAGTGCTTGAAGCCACGGCTGCCTGGGCCAGCTGGCGCATGGGGAGGTGGGTCCCCAGGCGGGACAGGGCAGACAGCTGTGGTTTCTGAGGGCACAGAGAGAGCGGGTTGTTGTGACTGTGCAGACATCCCTGGGAGTTGGGGCTGAGGGCCGGGTACTCTGTGATTGAGCTTCACTTGGCCTCCCCTTGGCTGGTTTCTGCCCAATCCCATCAGAATCTGCTCTGTCAACTGAGATGTGGGTCAGAGCCATCACACGGGCTTGCTGTGAGAACGTCCACGTGCTCAGGGAATGCTGTGTGAATGTGAGCTCTGACGTTAGCATCCCTGTACGAGATGAGAAGCTGGGCTCAGAGGCCAAGTGACTTGCCCAAGGTCACACAGCGATGGTCTGTGGACCGACATTAAACCTTGTTGTGTCCAACTTCAAATCTCATGTTCTTCCCACATGGCTTGCTGCCTCTTTCAGTGGAGAAGAGGGAGAGGAGGCCTCACAGGCCCCTCGAGCCAGCCGCATGCGGGTTTGGAATATCAGAAGGAATAGACTCGCTCAGCCTGCATGAGAGTGCCGAAGAGCGTGGAGGAGCCCAGGGAAGAAACAATGGGCCTTGATCCAAAGGGGTGGATTTACATGTCACTTGCATGCCAGCCTGCAACGTGGTCCCCCGATGCATGGTGGGAGGTGGGCTTGGGTGTGATGCAGCCAGAGAGGGACCTTAGAGATTGTTGGTGGGTGGCCAGAGCCTGTGTGTGGGATGTGTGTCACGGCCTCAGTATTTGTTCCTGGATCCTTGCCACCAGCTGAGGGCAGGGGGTCAGCAGAACTGGGTCCACTTAGAAGTGCTACCGAGGCTCAGAGGGTTTGGTGATCTGTCTGAAGCTGCCCGCAGGTGGTAGCCCTTGTTGCAGGAGAGACTCTTGTGTCAGACCTCTGGCTTACCTGGGGTGGGGGGAGGGGCTTACTCCCAGATACACGGAGGGGAGTCCCTGGCCAGTGAGCTCGCTGGAAGTCAGCACTTCACTCCCTACCCTCCCAGAGGAGGAGAATGGTGGGGACACACAGCTCAGATCCAAGAAGGAGCACAGCAAGTTGACAGCCACTGCAGAGGTCACACTCCCCTGGGCCGTGCTTCCTCCAGGCCACACTGTCTGGGTCACGCTCTCCCTGGGCTTCTCCCAGCCAAAGACTGTGCTCTCCATCTCGGAGAAGCAGAGCCCAGAGGCTTTAGAAAGCTACAAAGAGAAAGGACAGAGCTTCTCACTTCACAGAGCCCTGCAGGGAGCCCTGTCTTCTGTCTGCAGCTGGGGCAGGGCTATGTCTGTCTCCAGGAGAACCCTCTGGAGACTCCCACATACATGGGGTCTCTTGCCCTCTCTTCCCTCCCCTCTATTCCATCTAAGCTGTGACTCAGCCATCTGTCCAGAGAGGCCGGGCCCTGATGCCAAATCCCCTTCCTGTGGCAGAGGCAGGGCGAGCGAGCAGGCTTGTTTGTATTTGATATAAGTGCTGGATTGTTCTCTCTGCCTTCTTCGGCTATTATGCGGAGGCAAGTCCTAAAATAATATTGCACTTCCTCCCTCATAATTTGGAGAGAGGACACTCATCCGGAATGAGCTGGATGCGGATGCTTTCATGTGCAAGCACCGGGGACTGTGCACTGCCTCCCTGCATGGTGGATAAGAATGCCGGACTCTGTGCTGGCCAGGTTCTCTGAGTCCGCCGGTGCGGGGGGGTGCCCGGGGAGAGGGCTGTTTTTGTTTTTTAATGACTATTTCTTTTTAGAAAGTTGGTCTCCTCATTGGATTGTTCAAAATTCTGGACAGGGCTGTGAGCCCTGGACCCCAGAGACCAGAGCCAGTGACTGGCTGGCGACCAACTGCAAGTCTGGCTCATGCAGGCACCCCTGGGAGATGGTGGTGCCTGGTGCATAGTGGGGGTCAGCACGTACTTGGGTCGACGCCAGCACAAAGAGCACTCACATAGCAGCGTTCTCTCTGTAGTCACGGGTCGCTTTGCTTTGATTTCTAAATGCTGCTTTGGTCTATGACAGCGGTTGGGACACATGCTTTCTTCTGAAGTCTTCAAAACTCTTTTTTATTTGTTATCATAGCAAGTATTCTGGTGCCCTAGGCATTCAGGGAAGAGAGTAGTCGTTCTTCCTGGGCTCCTGGTGGAGACGAAGCACACGCTTCCATGCCACCCAGACCCATGTTCAAATACCAGCTGCACCGCTAGTGCCGGGACCTTGGGCTTAACCACCTCTGTGCTTTGATTTCCTCACCTATAAAATGAGCTCAAAAATACTAACCAGGAAGTTTTTGTGAGGATTGAGATGAGATAGGATAGGGCCCAACACCTAACTCAATGCACAATGCTACTATTATTAAAATGAAAAGCATAGTATGTAGTTGGAACTTAATATGACAATTTAAAAAAATTTATTACGCAGACATTTGCTGAACACCCACTGTAAGTCAGACCCTAAGGCACCAAGGGCACACGAAGAGGGAGAAGACATGGATCCTGCTTTCAACTGAAACAGGATGATGATGGTGATGATGGTAAAGGCGATAATGGTAATGATAATGGTGGTGATGATGGTGGTGAGGATGATGATGGTGACAGCGGTGATGGTGATGATGATGATGATAATGATGATGATGATGATGATAGTGATAGTGAATTTTGCTTCTCCTTGACCCAAGGTATATCTACCTGGAAACTGGGTCTAACCTTATTTGGAATGAGGGTTTTTGCATATGTAATCAACTTAAGGCTCTCCAGTTGAGATAACCCTGGGTTATCTGGGTGGGCCCTAAATTCAATGACTGGTGTCCTTATAAAGAAAGGCAAAGAGAGACTTGAACAGACACAGATGAGGCCACATGAAGACAGAGGCAGATACTAGAGTGAGGCAGCCACAAGCCAAGGGATGCCTGGAGCCACCAGAGGCTGGAAGAGACAAGGAAGGTCCTCCCCTAGAGACTTTGGAAAGAGCGAGATCTGGAGACACCTTGATTTTAGACTCTAGCCTCCAGAACTGGGAGACAATAAATTTCTGTTGTGGCAATTTGTTACAGCACCCACAGGAAACTGATATAACTCTCCTGGGAGGTGTGGAAAAATCCAGATTTCCAGGCTGCCCCAGATCAGAGTCTCTGAGGGTGGGGCTGGGCATCACTGTTTTCTAACGCTTGCTGGGGCATAAAACTCAGCCCTTGAGGGGAAGCCGGGGGTGGGGGTGGGGTGGGGAGGGCAGTCATTGGGAGTCATGAGCTCCAGGTTCTCACTTGTACCTGCCACTGACCATCTGGGTGACTTTGGGCAAATTGCCCCTTCCCTGGGCCTCTGCTTCTCCATCACATTCTGGTTCTTTGAGTCATTCTGCCAGCAGCAGAGGCATCCAGAGGGACCCCTCTTTCAGAGCCTAGAGACCACAGGTCCTGCTAAGTTGGCCCCTAACCCCTTCCCTGGGCTAATCAACAGAGACTTGCACGGAGAGGGGACAGTTGGGAAAACTCCTGTCAGCCAAGGACAAAGGGGGTTTAACCAGCCCCAAGGCTCCTACCTTGTCCCACACAAGCCCTATCCCTCTACTTGCTTGTAATAACAAGTATCTTCATTATCCTAGAATAAAAGTAAAGGTCCTTTAACACATACAATTTTGAAGGCATTTTCCAGTGCAATGAACAAAATTCATGATGGGGACACAGTTGTTTGCTCCTGTAGAATCACAGTGAATGGGACAGATGCGCCTGCAGGATGAGCAGGACTTAGTATCTGGGACGGCATTGACAATGAGATGCCCCAAGGGAACAAGGAACTTCTGGTAAACCTTTAAAAAGCAAAAGTACCAACTTCTCTAGATATAATCTGCAGTTGCATTCCTGGAAAAGTCATTGTATGTTAAAATTGTGCACAACTGTGATTAGACAAAAACAGGAGTCAGATGAAGGTTATTGTAAAGAGACTTGACCTGCTTGGATGTCCTGCAAGATGCTCCAAAGGCAGGTGGCTGGTGCAATACTTTCTCATCATGCAAGCTGATCAGTGCATGGCAGAATATTAAAAATCCTGCCCTGATAGGCCAGAAACCTGCCTCTAGGTGTTGAGACAGTCACAGTGCCCCAAGGGGATAGTTCTGCTACCTCCAAGAACATCTGGCTTTGGCCTTCTGAATAGGCTTTGTCTATCCTGGTGGGCATTCAAAGTATCCCCCACCCTATACCTCCATTCACCAACCCCTCACCAGAGCATGGAACCTCTTACTTTTGAGAATGTCCCTCCACTTGTATTTGAGGATGCTTCTCCTTCAGCTGATGCTAGAGTTTGTTCCCGATGGAAAACAAGCAACCCCCATAGCTGGGATTGTGGTCAGGCTGCTGGATGGAGGTCATGGAGACCTCTGCGAGGGTGATTAGCAAAAGTGCTAATGCCGTCCCTGGAATGTGAAAACGATGCTGGGAGACACAAGCCAGGCCACCTGGCTTTGTGAAACTCTTAAACCCAACCAAACCACAATAATATGAGAGTTGGTTTTGATGGAGTATGGTCACAGAGAAGACACTTTCATTTTGAAACATGACAGCAGCTCCTACAGTTTGGGGGATCCCCCAAATGGAGCCTCCAGAACCCCTCCTGCAAATGTTTCTTGAGAACTGAACATTGTTATGGGGGTGTGGTCCATCCTGTGTGTTGCAACGTGGCGTTTCTGGGGTGTGAGGGCCCCAGAGGACTTTCCCTTTGCAGAGACAGTCCTGTCGTGATCGGAAGGGTCTGTTTAGCTTCCTGCCCCCACAAAAAGAGAGTTCGTTTTCACTTTGAGCATAGAACAGCTGCTTCAATAGTTTCAATTCAAGTGTGAAAAGGCCAAGCAAGTCTGAGACAATTTCAACAACAAAATTAATAATGACAGTAATGGATTATAACCAATAGAATAAAATAAATGGTTGCAAGTTCACAATGGTAAAAATAATTGCTTCAATACATAAATGGGGCATATAAGCAACTCTTCTTACAGCATACCCCAAGTATAACTGTAGAGGGAATGACATGCACAGGGAAGCATCATTCATCTAACATTGCAATAATAGTCATTGGAGGCAAGAACCATCAGCGGATGTTAAAATTAGCTAGCCAAAGTACAATGAAGAATAGACTATTTCCACAGTTGCAAAGAATCTCCCCACAAGATACTTCTTAATTACAAAGAAAAAGAGAGCAGTTTCCAGCCTAGAAACACAGCACCACTTAACCAAATGATCAAAGTCGTCGCTGCCTGGAAAGGGACACAGAGACATCCTGTGCTCCCAGCTCCTGCTCTGAGAAGGATGCTGATCACTTCTGTGGGATTCCTGCCAAAATGCACAACCAGTCTCATTGTGTGAAATATCAAACAAACACAAATTGAGAGCCATTCTCAAAATAACTGGTCAATACTCCACTCTTGAAAGTGTTACGGTCACAAGAGACTGAGAAACAGGGCCAGATTGGAAGAGACTAAGAGGACATGGCCAGAAAATGCCTGGCCAGGGTCCTCAACCAGAAAGGACATCAGTGGGTCAACAGGAGAAGTTCTACTAAGGGCTGGAGGGTAGTGAATTTTAGCGTGTTCACATCAATTGTCCCATGATTATACCCCATGTTAACATTAGGGAAGCTAGGGACAGGTATGTCAGAACTCTGTGCTATTTGTGCAATTAAAATGATTTCAAAATAAATAAATAATAAGGCCAGGGTTAAACACCGTACAACCTATAGTCGACACTTTCTAGAATTTTTAGACCTTCTATCTCCAGCTCCCCCTTTTTTCCCTAAGGCAGAGTGTAGATGCCCCCATCATCCTGGTCACGCTCCTCTGAATGAGCTCCAGTTGGCCAAGAACCTTACTCAAGGCAGTGTAAACATGGTGGAGACTGAGGCCAGGGTATGGAGAGCCAAAGGGGCCCTCCCTCTAACTCTCTGTGATTCCACCCCCTGAGCAGCTCACGGTCACTCGTGGCTCTAATAAATACTTGTAGATCAGATGAGGCTCCTCCTCAGCCTTAGCCCCAGTGCCAACCCCTCTCCTCTTTGGGGCCCCTTGAGAAAAGCACCTGTGGTAAACAGGATACTGATCCCCAAAGACATCCATGTCTGAATCTTGAGGCCCTGTGAATATGTTACCTTACATGGCAAAGGGACTATGCAGATGTGATGAAGTTAAGGGTCTTGAGGTGAGGAGACAATCCTGATTTATCTGATGGGCTCACTGTCATCATGAGAGCCCTTACAAGAGGGAGGCAGGATGGTCAGAGTCAGTGGAAAATCTGAAGAGGCAACATCGCTGGGTTTGAAGATAGAGGAAGGGGCTGAGAGCCAAGGCACACAGGTGCTTTTAGAAGTTGGAAAAGGCAAGAGAAGGATTCACTCCTAGAACCTCTAGAAGGAATGTGACTCCACCAACACCATGATTTCAGTCCAGTGAGACTTCTGACATGGAGGCAGGATATAGAGGAATTGGGATTTAAACCCAGCAACCTGACTTCACTCTCCTCTTGATGGTCTGTGTGGTGGCACCCCCATGTTGTGATAAGTTAAATGGGACCCTTGTCACCCTCACCCACCCTGACCACAGTTCTTATTTGTCAAGAGTTGCAAGGATGATGAAGGACATGTACGATCAAACTCAGCCTTGTGGCCTGTACCAGTCCACAGAGTTGACTGCTCAAGGCCAGGACCCTTTGGTGGACTGTGAAACATGACAGAAAAGCCAGCTAAAATGGATCAAAGCAAGAAAGCGAATGCTTGGCTCACATAACTGGAGGGGCGACTGGCAGTCCTGGCCACTTGCTGGCTGCTTCCTTCTCTGGGGGTAGGAAGATAGCCCCCAAAACACCAGCCTCGAGCCCTCTTGGTTCTGGTGCAGCAGCAAATGGGAGCTTCTGACAGCCCCAGGACACATGGTCATTGCCCCTGAATGGGTCTCATGTCAATCATGGCGGCGAGGAGAATGTGATGCTCTGATCGGATGTACTGAGCTGTAGGCCCACCCCTGGAGCCATGGATGGAATCAATACTAGGTTGATCCCTGGAAAATAAGGAGAGTAACATAACCAAAAAAAGAAGGGAGACTGGATACTGAGGGCTAAAAACTCAACAAATATCCAGTACAGGCATAGCTTCCACTCTGAAGATAAGAACATGGAAGTGTGGAAATCTGCCTACAATTGCTCAGCTAACATTTAGCAGAGCTGGGACTTGACTCAGAGATCCCCAAACAGTGCTTTTTCAATGTCTCCACAAATAATTGGGAACTGAAATTTAAAAATCAATACCATTTGAAACATCACAAAACATCAAATATCTAGGAATAAACTCATAAGGAATGTGAAAGTCATTTACACAAAATAATGTATAGAATCACTGAGAGAAATTAAATAAGAACCAAATAAACGTAGGGATATACTATATTCATGGATTGGGACACTGAATTGTGTAACAATGTCAGTTCTTCCAAAATTGATCTATGGATTAAATGCAATTCCAATCAAAATCCTAGCAGGTTTTTTGAATCAATAAGTTGATCCCAAAATTTATGTAGCAATGTAAAGGAACAAATACAATGGAATATAGGATTTCTAAAACAGGTCAGTCACAATGTCTGGGATGGAACCCAAAATTATGTGATATATGAAGAAATAAGAAAATGTAACACATTTTCAAGAGAAAAGACAACCAACAGAGGCCAACACTGATGTGACCCTGATATTGGAATCAGTAGACAAGAATTTTTAAGTATTTATTTCACTATGCTCAAGGATATAAAAGAAATTATGTTTGTAACAAGTAAAAAGACAGAAAACCTCAACAGAAAAATAGAAACAACAAAAAGGAGGCAAACAGAAATTCTAGAACTAAAGAATACGATGTCTGAAATAAAAAATTCACTAGGTAGGCTATACAGCAGAATGGAAATGACAGCATAAAAAGTCTGTATATAGTTCAATAGAAATTATTTAATCTGAAATCAGAGAGACAAAGATTGAAATTAAAATTAACAGAGCCCCAGGGAGCTACAAGACAATATCTAAAGGTCTATAATATGTATAACTGGAGTCTCAGAGGGGAGGAACATAAGAATGATGCAACAAAATTATTTGGACAGACAATAGCTAAAAATTCCCCCAATCTGGTGAAAGACATAAATTTACAGATTTAAGAAACCCATTGGATCCCCAACAAGAGGAATACAATGAAAACTACACTTAGGTATGTTATAGTCAAACTTCTGAAAACCAAAGAAAAAGGGAAAATCTTGAAAGCAACCGAAGATAAATGGCACTAAAAATCCAGGGGACTAATGATCCAAATTACCACTGAATTTTCATAAAAAACACAATGGAAGCCTTAAGGTTTCTGATTTTTCCCATGGAAGATTAGTTTTGCTTTTTCTAGATCTTTATGTAAATGAAATCATACATTGTGTGCTTCCTCTGGGGAATGCTGGTGGGCACAGATTGCCTGGGATTATCATTATCTGAGGTTTTATATCTTGACAGATTTTGGCTTATGTTTGTTGGAACTCATTGAATGATATCTTTAAGGTTTGAACATTTCATTGCATGTGAAATTTACCTGAAAAGACAATCAAGAACCATAAACAAATGTTGACCTCTAGTTAATGATATACAAGTTGCAGTATTTTGGGCAGCGTATACTAATATCTGCAACTTAATTTGAAACATATCAAAAATAAGATGGTTTGATGGATCAATAGATGAATAGAGATGTGATAAGTATATTAATAGTTAATTGTAGGATCCGGGTGGTAGGTAATACGGGTGATCATTGTAGAATTCTTTCAAGCTTTCTTTGTTAGAATATTTTCATAACCAAATGTTGGGGGAAAAAAAGAATCAATACAAACCACATAGTTAGAGAATATATTTGCAATGCTTTTTTTTTTTTTTACAACAAAGAGCTGATATCCAGAAAATATTTTTAAATACTTCTAAAATCAATAAGAAAAAGGACAACTGCATCTTAGATAAGTGGGCAAAGATTTGAGTAGACACATCACAAAAGAGGATATCTCAATGGCCAACAATGTTTGAAAGTTCTCAACATTCTTAGTCAACAGTGTCACGGCAATGAAAACAATGTATTCCTTCCCACACAAACCAGAATGACTAAAATGAAAATAAAACAATAAGATAAAACAAAAGAACAGATGATACCAAATGTTTGCTAAGAGACGGAGCCACTGGAATGCTTAGGTACCACTGTTGAAAGTGTAATTTGCTACAAATACTCTGAACATGTGTTTGGCAGCACCTAAGTAGGCTGAGCATACGCCCATCCAATGACCCAGCTTTTCTACTTTTGGGGATAGCGTTGAAGGAAATGGGTGTACCCGTGTGCACCACAGATATGCTCAAGAATGTTCATAGCAGCACGAATTGTAGTAGTGCTAAACTTGGAACAACTCGAATCTTCACCAATGGCAGATGGATAATAAAATGTGTTACCCTCACACAATGGGATATGATACACCCAAGATGTGGGTGAATCTCATAATGTTGAGACATAATGTTGGTGGGAAAAAAAAAGTCAGACACATAAGAGTATATTCTGAATGATCTCATGTATATAAAATTCAAAATCATGAGCCTGGCCTCTGGTGATGCAGGGCAGATGCTGGCTACTAGTGGATAGTTTTGGGGAAGGTCCTGGCTGGGAGGATTCCAGGATGCTGGAGTGTATGCATCTCAGTAATGGTAACATGGGTGGGTGAGTTCACTTTGTAAACATTAGAGTTATGCATTTTTCTGTATATAAATGATTCTACAATATTCCTACAGGACACACACACTCACTTTATGGCACTCTGCCCAAGGTAGTCCGGGAGGCCAGGCGGGAAGGCCAGCCCCACCCTGGTGCAGGGACCTTCCAGCTGGTGGGGTCCTGGGGGTCAGAGGTCAGAGCCCACTGGAGAGTCCAGGCTGAGTCTGTTTACTTAGCTGGGGCTCCTCACAACGCCCCTTCTGTTCTTCCTGGGCTGACGTCATGCGCTGCGGGCCGGGCAGGGTTACAATTGCAGGAGGAGGTGGCCCCTCCAGCAGCCCATCAGGGATGGAACCCACCCTACAAGGAGCCCTAACTCCCTGTGCATATGTGCGAGCTCCTCTTTTTCTGCCTTCTCTGAGCTTCAGTTTCCTCCTGGTCAAATGAACATTTGGGGCAAAATCTGCCACCCTGAGTAGACTTGAGGGGGTGATGAAGGAGACTTGGAGGAAGAGTGGCTTCTTGTTTCCACCATCTGCTCTGGCCCACTCTGGGTCCTTACCGCCTGCTCCCTTCTGCCTCCCTTGTCTACACCTCTGGGCCTGAGTCACTCACTTAACAACTAACACAGTTTGAGAAACATTTAAAGCACGGTGCACATTTTTTTTTTATTGCACGAGCAACAAAAGCATTAATTGAATCATGATCTCTCATAAATGTGGATGGGAAATAACTCTGCACAGCCTCGAAATAGACTTGGCATACTTTTAAGCTGAGCTGTAGCTAACTCAAACCAAATACACCCGTTTCTTTACCATCCTTGCTACTGCCCCCAGCCCAGCCCCACCCTGCACTTCAAGTGGAGCCAGCTCACCCAAATACTGGGCCACTGGAGCTAAGAGAGGCATCAGGGTCAACCCCTACCTCCTTGCTGATGCCTCTGAGGCCCTGGGACAGGAAGGGGCTCCAGGCTCAGGGCTGGGCTGAGAGTAGAGCCTAAATCTTCCAGTGCCCCTTGGGAGGCCATTTTCCAGGGCTCAAGGATTGGGTATCCACCTACAGGTGAGGGAGGCACAAAGGTTGGTGCTCAGGTGGCAGGTCCTGACTCTGGTAGCTTATGACCCCTGGTCCTCACACCCTTTGAGGTGGGGTTGTCACGCCCATCTCACAGGTGAGAAAAAGGCCTACAGAGGCTGCCAGAGGGAGACCAAGTGGAGAGGGAGGCCGATACAAACCCAGGTCTCCAGATCTGTATCCTTTGTCCCAGAAGAAGCACAGGGCCATCCCCTGGCGTACTCACCCAGCTCCAGGGGTGTGCCACAGCCTCCCCATCCAACACCTGCGGGGAGAGTGCAGCCTAGGCACCTTCTGTCCACCGGGAGTAGCCCAGCCCTAGGCTTCTTGGGGCTCTGCGGGGGACTTTGGTGGGAGCCCACACCTTCTCCCCAAGCACAGCCTGGGCACCCACCATGTACTGAGGGTGCACTGCTGAGAACAACCTCAACCCTATGCCCATTTCATAGCAGAGTAAACTGAGCTTCTTGGAGCTTCTCTGTGCTTGCCCAAGCTTGAACACCTGTTAGCAAAAGAACAGGATTCAGCACCAAGCCTGGCCTGGTGTGTCTCACCCCATCTCCACTGAGCTGGATGTTGTTCCTGCCCTGAGGAGCTCTGAGGCAGACAGTGGCAATGGGGAGGTCTGCCTGGCTGTCCCAGGACCTACCACTGGACATAGGACTGGGTCAGAGTCTTGGGGCCAGGGAGGAGGGGGCAGCACCCTTCTACCATATTGCCTTCTTTATTTACCCACCACTCCTGACTGGGCCTTCTGGAAGATTCTGATCTGGAAAATTCTGATCTGGCAGCTGGCAGAAAATGATGATGATGATAATAATCATGTGTGCACATAGGCACACACATGTACGTACACACAAGTATATACCAATGCACAACAGGTATACAAAGACACACATATACAGGGACATATCAGCACATGTACACACACACCAGCACACACAGGTACGCCAACACACATATACGCACACAGGTACACACTTAGACACACAATCAAGAACAACTCTTCCCATGGACAGAGGCTCATTTATTGAATTCTTTTCAGGAAGCCCACTGAGGCTCAGAGTATGAACATAACTCATGTGGACCTGGAACACCTGACCCTGGAGCCTCTGACCCCAACCCCTCCACTCTGACCTTTGACCCATGGCTCCCATGCTCGACTGCTGTGTAGACTGGCAGGTAGGGCACAGGTCCTTGGGGCCTCAAGGGCTCCTGAGCCCCAGGAGAAGCCTTGCTAGGCGAAATCCAGCCATAAGCCTGGTGTGTGAGAGAGCCAAGCATGTGGATCTGATTTTCATGAAATACATAGAGATATAAAATTGAGTGATAGAGGGCTTGGCAGTCCATTTTGCTGACATTTGAAAGAGGTTATGAAGACTACTTTTTATGAAGGTCCCAGCTTGTAGACTCTCTTCATCTAGGAGAGGCTCAGGTGACATGGTCACTCCTGAGAGGGCCACAGGAGACCCTGCAGGCCAAATTCTTTCCCTGAGCTCCTATTTTGCCAGCCTTTGTATAGGACCCACATGGCATAGGCTGATGTGGTGCCAGAGGCCAATCTGCCAAGAAGTGGCTGGTGAGGGCATGCCTGTAGTCCAAAGCCTTCTTGTCCTCCCTGGGGAATTTCACACACCCTCTGGTCTGATCCCAATACCCCTCTGGCATTCCCTCCTTCAAGTCTCCATGGCTCCTGGTCATGGCTCTGTAGAGTGATCATCACAGCCCTCTTCTCCACATGACTCTACATCCCTCAAGTGCAGGCCTGTCTGGGTCCTCCTCGGCCTCCTGTGAGCTCTGGAAATGCACGTCCATTCACTTGCAGCTGGGATGACCTGAGAACCACCTCTGTGATTGTGGGCCTGGCCTCGGATCCCTTGCCTGTTAAGTGGGTTTTTCGGCAGAACCACCTCACCGGCTGGGTACAGGCTTCGCAGACTCTATATACTGCATCAATGGCAGCTACCAGTGAGGGTGTGGGAGACAAAGTCACCAACACCGTTTTCTCCTGTCCCTCAGGTCAGTTACAGAACCAATGAGATAATGAACATGAAGCTGCTTAGTCCATGAGTATGGCTGGACACAAGGAGGAACTCATGCTTCCGAGGTCAGAGCCGGAGGTTACTGTAACGAGCCCAGATTTCAGTTTCCGCGTGTGCAGCAGGGGAAACCAAGACTTAGGAAGGTTAGGGGGTTACTCAGGGTCATAATACTGGAGCTGGAGTTCGAAACCAGATTGCCTACCTCTCGAAAGCTATGGCCCAAGTTTTTTCAGCAGTTTGCACTATGGATTCCATAAGGAAGTGTGATGGTCCTATTTTAGAGCTGAGGAACTACGGCTTGGTGGGGCTGAGTGGTCAGCAGCAGCTCCCTAGATAGGCCCAGGTAGATCCAGCATCTAGCTGTGTTCACTATCCTGTGACCCCGATCGACCTCAGCATACCTGAAGTCTGTGGGAACAGGGCTGCATGTCCACATTCCCTGAATATCAGCGAGGGGAGATATGAGTCCAGAGGAGATAAACGGGGTTGAAACTGAGAACGGGAAAGTCTTTCCAGCTTCTGGGTGCCCTCTGCTCAGGACCACCTGAACTTGACTCATCTCCAGCTCCTCCCTGGCAACATCCCTCTGTGATCTCAGCTGCTCATCAAATCCCGGAACATTAGAACTGAGAGGCCCCCTTTGAAGCTGGCAGAGGTGGTTCTAGGACACATCAAAGGAAGCACTGTGCAATGGGCTGCGAAGCAGCTTGGGGAACCTAGTCTCCTTGGGAGGCCGTTTAGGCCGAAAATAGAAATTAAATTCAAGGAGAGATTTAGATAAATTAGTACATGATAATACACAGCTGCTATTTTATTGGTGCCAATGAGCCAGGCAAGGGTGCAAATCCCTTTCACATACATCCTCTTAATCTTCAAAACATTGCTTTCAAGCATTCACTATCTCCTATGTGCCGGGGGAAACTGAGGTGTGGATGGCTTGCGTGGCTTGCCTGAGGTCACACGACTGGTAAGTGGCAAAAGAAGGATTTGATCCCGGCTCCTTCTGATTCCAGAGACAAAGTTCATACCGCTGTGCAGACTGCCAGTGCCCCCAGTCTGTGTTCACACCAACCTCTCCATTTCGGACCGCATCCCAGGCTCCAGAGGACATCATTTAGAGAGTGGCTGGGATGCCTAGACAATTCACCTGCCCTGATGACTCGAGGCACCACCCCTCATTTCTCCCTTGCCCACTGGGGGTGGTGGCGCTGTAGACATGGATTCAGCC
The DNA here is from genome assembly GCA_003508835.1 of Eonycteris spelaea. NCBI lineage: Eukaryota > Metazoa > Chordata > Mammalia > Chiroptera > Pteropodidae > Eonycteris > Eonycteris spelaea. Next base: position 3,176,938 of record PUFA01000139.1, read on the forward strand.
GCAGGGCACATCCTGCTGTCCTCGGGCAGAGCTCCAGGTTTCTACCACCCTCCCTGAGGGCCAGCCTTCTTCCCATGAATTATAACTCTTTGGGTTGAGAGGGGACATAACAGGGAGCTGTCTTAGTTTTCCATTCATTGATTCAATAGTTCATTCAACAATTGAATCCGCAAGTATTTATAAATTGCCACTGTTTTAGAAGGGCTTAGAAGTTCAGATGAAAGGAAATAACAAAGAGAGGAGAAATGAAAAAAATTGAGACTAGAAAGACAACAGAAAAGATAAACAAATCTAAGAATTGGTTCATAGACGAGAGAAACAAAATTGACCTTTAGCTGGGCTAAGAAAAAAAAAAGAGAAGACTCAAAGTCAGAAATGAAAGAGGAGACATTACAACTGACATCACAGAAATACAAAGATCCTAACTGATAATTATGAACAATTACATGCCTACAAATTGAACAACCTAGAAGTAATGGATACATTTCTAGAAACATACAACCTACCAAGATTAGATGATGAAGAAATAATAAAGCTGAACAGACCAATAATGAGTAAGGCGATTAAGCAGTAATCGAAAACCTCTCAACACAGAAAAGACCAGCACCAGATGGTTTCACTGGTGAATTCTACCAAAACTTTAAAGAAGAATTTAACGCCAATACTTCTCAACTATTCCACAAAATTGAAGAGGAGGGAACACTCCCAAACCCTTTTATGGGGCTGGCATTACCCTCGTACCAAAACCAGGTAAGGACTCTACAAGAAAACTGCAGACCAATATTCCTGAGGAATATAGATGAAGATCCTCAGCCAAATACTTGCAAACCCGATTCAAGAGCACATCAAAAGGATCATACAGCAGTATCAAGTGGGATCCATCCCTGGGATGCAAGGATGGACCAATATTCTCAAATCAATCAACATGATATACCATGCTAACAGACTGAAGCATAAAAATCACATGATCATCTCCATAGATCCAGAAAAAGCATCTGATAAATTTAACATCCTTTCATGCCCAAATCCCAACATATTAGGTATAGGATTGTACGTCAACATAAAGCCCACGTGGGACAAACCAACAGCTCAAGTCATACTCAATGATAAGCTGCAAGTTTTTCCTCTAACATCAGGAAAAGACAATGGTGCCACTCTTGCCAGTTCTGTTCAAGGTAGCACTGGAAAGTCTAGCCAGAGCAATTAGGCAACGAAAAGAAATAAAAGCCATTAAAATTGGAAAGGAAAAAGTAAAATGGTCTTTGTGTACATATACGATCTCATATATAGAAAATCTAAAGACTCCACTAAAAAACTGTTAGAACTCATAAATTCTTGATATAAAGCCAACATACAAATATTGGTTATGTTTCTATACACTAATGACCAACTATCTGAAAAGGAATTATGAAAACAATCCCATTCATAACAGCATCAAAAAAAATAAAATCCTTAGGAATAAATTTAACCAAGGAGGCAAAAAACTCTATCAACCGAAAACCATAAAAGACTGATGAAAAAATTGAAGAAGACACAGATAATTGTAAAGATATTCTATGTGCATAAATTGGAAAATTAATATTGTTAAAATGTCTACCCAAGTAATCTATAGAGTCAATGTAATCCCTAAAAAATTTCAATGGCATTTGTTTACAAAAATAGAAAAATCATTTCTAAAATTTGTATGGAATCACAAAAGACCTCAAATCCAAAGCAATCTTGAGAAAGAACAAAGCTGGAGGCATCACACGTCCTGATTTCAAACTATATGGCAAAGCTTTAGTAATCAAAACAGTATGGTAGTGTCATATAAACTGAGACATATATCAATGGAATAGAATAGAAAGCCTAGAATAAATCCATGTATATAGGGTTATTTTTTAAAATCACATCAAGAGTAAACTCTGAACCCACTATCAGTCACCCCTAATCTATGCCTCCCTGCAGCACCTGGAAACTACCAATTTACTCTCTGCCTCTATGGATTTGTCTGTTCTGGACATTTTGTAGAAATAGAATCACACTATGTGTGGCCTTTTGTGACTGGCTTCTTGTGTTTTGCACAAGGTTTTTGAGGCCCATCCATGTTTTACCTGTGTCAGAGCTTTACATTTTTATGGCTGAGCAACATTCTACTGGATAGATGTGCCACATTTTATTCCTCCATCATCCCTTGGATGACCCTGCTTTGAAACCCACTTGTGGATGTCAAAATGGGATGCTAGAGTAAGTCTTACCTCACCCCCCACAAAAAAGCAAGAGAGGTGAGGGTGGGTGGTGGGCTGGGACCTTTGGGCTGGGCAGCCCCCAGTTCCCTAGTAGAAGGCCTCCCAACAGCCCCCCTCATCTCCAGCCAGCCAGATACTGAGGCTCCCCGAAGAGGGCTGTCTTCAGTGCAAAGACAGCCCACTGGTCTCTGTAAATGGTGACCTGGCATCCTCATGGACCCTCGACCTTTCTCAGGAGAGGCCAGAACTTCACAGCCACCATCTGCGGCATGCGGCCCTGAAGGGCCAGGGCCCTCCTAAGGCTTCGTCCTTTGATTTAAGGTTTCTTGACAACAAACCCCTAAATTCCAGGGAATAAGCTAAGTGAGGGGAAGAGAGAGATCTGGGAAAGTTACCATCTCCATAGTCCCATTTTATGAATGGGGAGACGAGCCCAGAGCAGCATGGTGAGGTGCTAACGGGTAACTGAGGCCATCAGCAGGGACAGATGGCAGTCTAGGCCTTCCCTGTCCCCGCCCAGCCCCCCCTGCACCCCCCCCCCGCCGGCCTCCTCAAATGCCCAAGCGTGTGTGAGGCCTGGGAGAAGCTACACTGACAAGTGCTTGTCGCCTCTCCTCTGAGTGTCCTGAGTGATGGCCTTGCTGAATCCCCACCACCATGAGGGACATACTGCTACTACCCCACTGATGACAAGGACACCAAGCCAGCAAGGCCATAATTGCCCAAGGTCACACAGCCATGGCAGAGGTGGGGCATGAGGTTCCTGTGGACTATAACAAATCATCACAGAAGTGTCCAAAAACAACACACGTTTATTCTCTGACAGTTCTGGAAGTCAGAAGTCAAAAATCAGTTTTGCTGATTTGACTAAAGTCTAAGTGTCATGGAGCTGATTCCACAGGGGAGAATTTGTTTCTTTGTCTTTTCCAGCGTCTAGAGGTGCTGCAGTCCTTGGCTGGTGGCCTTGAATCAGTCTGACTTCTGCTTCGTCTCCTCTCCTTCTCTCTCACCCTCCTGCCTCCTCTCATAGGAACCCTGTGATGACATTGGGCCCACCTGGATAATCCAGGCTCATTGTCCTTATCACAGCTGCAAAGTCTACCGACTCCAGAATTAGGACGTGGGTGTCCTTGGGGTTGTTCTTCTGCCAGCCACAGCGAGTCTGGGCTTGAATTTAGGCTCCTCGACCCTCAAGTGGGCATCTCACAGAAGGGGAAACTGAGGCTCAGAAAGGCAAGGCAAAGTAAGCTGTCTAGCTGCAGCTGGTGAGTGGCCTGGCTGAGGGCTGAGTGGTGCTGGGCTGCCTTGGCCCCTAAGAGTACTCTGGGCCGAGGGGTGCTGGCTGCCCTGGGGTATGTGAACCTCTGCTGGGGCCCATGTTAGGTCTGGCCCAGATCCTCACAAGCCAAAGAAAGAGGAGATAGGAGGAAATCTGGGGGAGGCGGGCAGGGCTGGGCCACCCTTGGGGTAGGAGACGAGGATGGCAGGGTCACCACCCTCGGCAGCAGTATTTACGGACACAGATTTAGAGGGGCTGTTGAGAGTGTCTTCTCTTTCCATGTGGAAAGTATTTTTCTCCCGGTAACTAAAGCAGCTCTGTGTTTATACCATCAGCCCCAAAGAAGGGGGCATTGGGAGGAACCATATGGAATATGGGGTTTGCTATGGAGGGGGTTGGCTGCTGAGCGGACGCCCTGCTACGCTTTGTGATGGGGATGCCCCTGGGGTGTGTGAAGTGGAGGGATGTGTGTGTGTGTGTGTGTGTGTGTGAGTGTGTAGCATGTGTGATGTGTGCGTGGTGTGTGCATGCGCAGCATGTGTGGTGTAGCGAAGTCGGTGTGAGGTGTGCGCATGTGGCGTGTGCGTGGCGTGTGCGTGTATGCGGCATGCACGCACGTTGTGTAGCGTGTGTGTGTGTGCTGCTGTGTTGAGGAACACCCAGGGCCCAGCAGGTTTTTGTGCAGTTCCTGCACTGTGAAACTTGGATCGCGTCTCTCTCGGCCTCAGTTTCCTTATCTGCCCAACGGGCATGCGTACTTCTGACGGGCTGTGTATTGGAATCAAGATGTTGGCAAGCGTGAGGCGAGTGGCTGCCCTGCTTCTTTTTCCAGAGCGCTGGAAGCTCCCGCTGCCTTCTGGCCGGAGCCGTGCTGGCCTGCAGCGCCATAGCACCTTCAGATCTTTCCGAGTGAAGTGATGGAAACTGGGGTCAGAGAGGCCGTTGGTCTGCCTGGGGCCCACGACCTGGAGGCAGGAGACAAGGACCTTTGGGATTCGGGCGCAGTGGCTGGCGACCTCTCTGGAAGTGTATGGTCTGAGGGCCTCCACTCGTTGCTCCTTTTCTCCCTCCTCAGGGGCCAGACCTGCATGGCTGGAGGCTTTCCCCTTGCTTGGGCCTCCCCGCCCCGTAAATCTTTGGCAGGATTAGTCCCTTCTCTTCTTGGGGGACCCAAACAAATCTACTGGCCCTGGAGGCCTGGGTAAAGGGCGCTGTGTCTCGGGCACTCCCCTTAAGGTGGAGGGGACTTTGGCCAAGATTGGGAGTACCAGAGAGAGGAGGGACAGCGCGTGTGGGGCCCCAGAGGTGAGAGCCAGGTGGGCAAGGTGGTCTGTCATATCTTCTTAAAAGTAGGGACTCTAGTCCCTGCCTCCAGGGTTCGTCCTGTGACTTTGAGGTGACACTGTGTGGAGGATCCAGGCCAGGGTCGGATAGAGGCGTTCTTGGCAAGGACCAACGTTTCCCAGGTGACTGTGCCAGGGCCTCCACTTTGGCGGCGAGTAGACAAGGGTAGCTGACCCCTCAGCCCACGAGGGCTCCCGTCTCACCAGAGGCTCCCCCGAAGTGAACAGACCACAGAGGCCAGTCTCTCCCTGCCCAGCTCCTCAGCTGGCTGGACCAGGGAGGGAGAGCCATCTGGAGAAATGCACCTGGGACAGAGCCAGAAGTCCCGTCCCCAGAGATGTCAGCTGGGCACCAACAAAGAAAGAGTAGAAATGGAATAAAAATTCTTTTTTAATGCTCTCGGCTGCTAAGTTCAGCGCTTTAGCCAGAAATCTGAGCGAAGTGCTCACACCGCGGCCGGTTCCAAAACTCCGCCTTTCACGCTCCTGCCTGGTCCAAGAATCATGGAAGAGGAGCCATTTTCCTCCTGTCCTTCCAGGGCCCTGTGTTCCCAGGTCGTTACAGTGAGATTGGATTAGGGAGCAGAGCAAGATCGTGATTGAAAAAGACAGGCCAGGTGAACAGAGGCAAAGTGGAGAGAGGCACCAGCAGGTCACCTCGGGTCCACAGAGGCAGGGGTGTGCGAACTCGACCCCGGCCCCCGGGGGGCGTGCTGGCCCAGAATTCCCTGCTAGAAAGCTCACTCGCAAAATCTGCCTTCCTTCCAGGCCTTGGGAGCGTTTCATCAGCATGCGAAGAACATGGGCCAACGTTCCAGTGAAGCTTCTTGGGAAACGACCCTTAGCTGCACCGTCGTTCTAAGGTTCTCTGCGACTGTGTGTGAAACTGGCTCTGACGAGGTCCCCAGGTGGGCGAGGGAGGGCAGGTACAGCCTGCCCAGAGCTGAACGTGAATTTGGAGCTGTTGGCCTGGAGGGTTCCTAAGAGTGCTGTCTGAGAGACCCTCTCATTTTACAAGGGCATGGGGTTGAGGCCAAGATGGAGTCATATGTCCAAGTCATGTGGTAAGTGACCCCTGAGGGGGCCCTAACTAAGGTCTCCTTACTCACAGTCTCACAGTTCCCCCAATCTAGCACCAACTTTATAATGAAAAAAAAAAAAGGAAAAAAAAAAAAGGAAAAAAGGAACCGTAATATCTAGCAACATAAGCTTGACTGGAAGATTCAAACTTTCAGCAACGATCTACTCTTTCCTCCCCAACCTCTGCAGTAGTATTAGACTTCTCTGCCCCATGGAAGCTGGCCTTGGCCAGTAGAATGTGGTGGATGAGATGATGTGTATGTTCTGAGCCCAGGACTTCAGAAGCAGCTGTGTTTCCATTCACCCCTGGGAGCTTCTGCTTGGCCATGAGAGGAACAGCCCTGGCATCCCACTGAACCAGGAAGGATACGGGGCAGACCTGAAGTGAACCCGCAGCTGGAGCCAAGCTCAGCTGAGCACAGACTAACCGAGACGTACCCCAACAGACCTGCAGACGAGTGAGCGAGAAAGGCATGTTTATTGCTGTATACCACTGAGAATTCGTAGTCATTTGTTACGCAGCCATAGCTGAGTGACACAGCTTGAAATCTGGTAAAGACAGAGGGAAGACAGGGGAGGTTCCTAAAATCTTCGGTGTTTTCTATGTACCAGGTTCTTACAAGGATGATCTAATTTTATCTTCTTAATAATGCTATGAGGTTGGTATGGCTATTTCCCCCATTTTGAGACAAGGAAACAGGCTCAGATTGGTGAAATGACTTCCTCAAGGCAACACAGGCAGAAAGTGGTGGAGCTGGGGTTTGAACCCATGTCTGTGTCCCCAAAATGCAGCTAGCCACTACATCCGCACTGTCCAGCAAGTAGCCACTAGCTGCCTGAGGCTATTTAAATTTAACGAATTAAATTAGCTGTAACTACAAATCCTGTTCTTCCCACTAGTCATCTTTCAAGTGCTCAAAAGCCACATGTGGCTGATGGCTGCCGTATGGGACAACACGGATACAGAATATTTCCAGTGTCCCAGGGAGTTCTGGTAGACAGGGCTGTGTGGGGATGGCTTCAGGTCACAGTCGTGACTACCTGGGAGATAGTTCACTTGCCACAAGTCCGCTCTGTGACCTTGGCATCAGTTCACCCCCACCTCAGTCTTGTAACCTGTGGAACAGGTGACGAAGGAAATGGGTGTCCCCAGGCTCTTCTAGAACCTCACGTAGGACTCTGGGGCCATGCTGGATGAACCCCAATGAGGGCAACCGTTCTGACAGTCACAGCTGTGCTCTCGGGATGTGCCGGCCAATGTTTAAGATCTGGGCTGTTCTAGGAAATCTCAGATGCGGGGTGATAGAGGCGGGGTGGCCAGAGGTGGTACCCAGGGTGCTGAGCCAGCTTGGGGTCCTGGGGGTGAGGTGTGGGTACCAGGGGAGGTAGTTTAGGAAGAAGCCCCAGTTCCAGCCCATTCTCACCACCAGGATGTGGGTTACATCTACAAAGGCCAGCCTTGAGGTCCTGGGCAACCTCTCTCTGGAACCCAGACTCTTTTGGGGAACCTTTTGATTGCATCCTATATCCATCACAGCCTTGTAGAGAGGGCTGTCCCCAGGTTCTGTACATGCTGTGGCCACAGAGGCTCAGAGAGGGTGTGGGCACTGCCTGAGGGCACACAGCCTCAAGAGGCAGAGCCTGTGCACAGATAGCTTGTCTGACTCCCAGCCCAACGTACTGCTCCATACACTGATCCACCCTGAGCCCAGGCGGCTCACCTTGGCCTGTGTGCCAGACACGGTGACCATGGCCTGGCTCTTAAAGAACCGTTGCATTTCAGAACAAGCAGGGATTTGCTGAAAGCGGCAGGGTTGGCATGGAGCATTCCTGTACGCCCCTCCTGCAGTTCCCTGCGTCGTCCACATCTTACAATCGTGTCACAACGAAGGCACCAACATTGATACACCACTTCTTTCAGATTTCCTCAGTTTGTCCCTAGCATCCTTTCTCTGTCCCAGGACCCCATCCACGATCTCACGTATATTTAGGCACCATGTCACCATTTCTCAGACTTGCCTTGTTTTCGATGGCCTTGAAGTCTCGTCCCACCGCTGGACAGCAAGGAGCTAGGAGAGCTGCCTGCTTGTCTACTAGGGCCAAGGGGTGGGTGGGGACTTGGGCCCCAGCCTGTCTGCCCCTTCCCCTACCACCTCTCAGGTGAGCGGGGACAGCTCCTGCCAGGGTCTCCTAGCCAGCCCACATGTGCTGTCCAAGGAGGCTGGGCAGGGCTGCAGCATCGTGGTCGGTGCCATTGTTAGACTGCAGCGTCAGACACTCTTCTCACATTAGAAGAAACGCTTGCCCAGGGAGAGGCTAGAGGTGCCACCTGGAGTCAGGGATCCCGAGCAGGGGCCTCCTTCCCTTCCTCCTGCACCCCTTCCAGGCCTGCCCTCCCTCTCCCCCATTCCTCCTTCAGGTCTTTCCCTTCACCTGTCTCTCAAATATGGCTGTTCAAAGGCCCCTCAATGCAGGACTTTCTGGGGCAGGCCTGTGTCATCAGGGCAACCACCCACTGAGAGCCTGAGTCCCCATCTCTACCTCCTTTCCAGCCCCCTCTCATCTTACTTCTCTAGCTGGACACCATCTTCATGTCCACATGTCCATGCAGAGTTGACCCCACTAAAGGCGATCCCACTCCTTCCCTGGTCTCCCTAGGTTGCCAGGAGCTCCTTGGGTTGCCCTTGCCCTGGTGCTATCACCTGTGCCCCTGTGCCCCAGTGGCCCTCCATCAGTTCCCACCTCGCAGCCCTCACGCCCTGATGTGCTGACTCCTCCTACCTTCAGGTTGGTTCTGCGCCCCCCTCTCCTTCAGGGGAGGACGAAACCATACATGGCGTCCACTCCTGCTGTGCTGCCCACTGGCCCTGCCAGTCTCTCTGCTCTGATCCTGTAGCATCTGCTGACAAGAGCTAAGAACACTCGGGAATACAGGTGTCTGCTCGCCAGGCAGGACTGTGAGTCAGTGCGAAAGGAAAGCAGGATTACCTCAGACCCCGGAGGGTGGCTTGATTTGAGGAAACCTGGAGCTGGCCCAGGATAAACCCCCAACGAGAACAGATCAGAAAAGCAGCCGCTCGCGCCCTGTGCTGCCCCCTTCTAAGTCTGTTAGGAAGAAATAATATTTTCCTCCTTAAACACATTAACCTCCCAGCTTTGGGTCACCCGCGTGCTCTTTCCTCGTTTGAGGCAGCAGGAAGCACAGAGGAAGGAAAAGTGGTTTTTTGGCCAGCTTACTTCTTCCCTATGTCCCACCCCCTAGGGTCTAGCTGCCAGAGAGGGTGGAGGCGGCAAAGGTCAGCTTAAGCGTGACCAGGACAGTGAGAGGTGTGTCCAAGTCTCCCCATTCCCTCTGGACCAGAAGCTCTAATGGTGACCTGGAAATGGCCCCAAGAATCCATGGGCCCATTATGAGCAGCAAGAGAGGGACTGTCTGCCAGGGAATGCAGAGCTCAGAATCCAGCCCTAGCCCTGCCAGGGAATTCCACGTCCCAGGTGACTCAGGGTCCCTCCCTGGGCCTCAGGGGCCTGTGGTGGTCAGTAGATGCCAAGAACATTCTGCAGACAGGCCCTAGAAATGGAGGACTCCCCATGGTGAGCTAGAGTCTCCATGCCTGCCTCAAGTAAACTCTGTGGTGGAACAAAGGAGGAGCAGTGAACTGAGGCCCTATTTACCATTTCTCATCTGCTCCCCCTTCCTCCAGGAAGCCTCTCTGGGCCCCTCCCTGGCTGTTTGGGTCGCCTGCTTTTTCCCACTGCTTTGTGCATGCATCAAGGCAGCTCGAGGGTTTGCACAGATACGTCTATTTCCAGTGCCAGGCACAGGGCACACTGCAGGCTCACTGAGTGAACGAGCAGCCTTGGGTGGGCTGTTGGGCAGGTGCCGCATCCACGCCAGTGTGCAGAGCATGGCTGACCACGCTGTTGGATGTAAGCTTAACGTGGGTCTCGGGATGGCGATCAGCTCATGACTTTCTGTTCACTCTCAGGAGAAGAAGGTCTTAGGTCCTTTGTCATTGCCCTGTGGTTGAATTTGAGGCAGGAAGGGCTCATATTAACCATTGGTGACTTATCCTCTTGTGACCAGGCCCTGGGTATAGTCCCTGCCAGGGGCTTGGAGCTGGGGCGCTGATACTACACAGTAATTAGACAGTTCCCCAAGGTGGTGATGCATGAGGAGGACCCTATGCGTGCTTCTCCGCTCTGGCTGTCCCAATAGCCCCCAGCCACAGCCATGAACAGGATTCAGTCCACTGTCTTTCTGTCAGAGGCTGCCGGGTGGGCTCGCTTTCCCTGAGAATGAGCAAACCCGCCATTGGGAGAAGGGATGGAGATAAGGGGTGTGGACTCCTCACAGGTACCAGCAGGCGGTAAGCACTCCGTAAACTGGGTGAAGGTAACCAAAGGGGACAGCCACAGCCTATTTGTATGGCCTGGTACTGAGAATGATCTTTACATTTTTAAAGGATTGTTAAAAAAAAAAAAAAAAAAAAGAAGTGATAGAGACCATATGTGGCCCACAAAGCCTAAAAGATTTACTATTTGGCCCTTTACAGGGAAAGTTTGCAACCTCTGGGGTGGAGGGAAGGGCAGGGCACTCAGCTGCACGGGAGGGTCCTGGGGTGGTGGCCAGGAGCCCTGCAGCTGTCCTCTCAGGAGATACCCCAGCCCCACCAGCCCAGACTCCTGGTCTCTCTGGAGCATCCTACCTCCCCCACCAGGCCTGGTCTCTTTGGAGGGCCCCCCTACCTCCCCCACCAGGCCGGTCACTTTGGAGGGCCCCACTTCCCTTGCCCTCTCCATGGCCCCTCAGAGCTGGTCCTGCCAGCAAACACGTGTTTCTGTAGACGAGCGCCTCAGCCAGCCTCCCCTCCGGCCCAGGCCAGCAGATCCTGTTCCAGGGCACCTCCCTGCACAGCCTGCTCCCCCACGCTTGGACCAGTGGAGCTGTGTGGCCCTGAGCCAGGGGCCCTCCTCTGGGCCTCAGTTTCTTCACATGCTTGGCGAGTGGGTCTGACTGCCCTTTCCTGGGGGCCTTACGGCTCCAAATGCCTGTGTCCTCCACTTCCCCTGCCGTCATTCCGAGCCTGAGGACCACTCTGAGCTTCACAAACAGGAGGGGCACTGCGAGAACTCATGGGCTGGCTCTGGCACCTGGCTGGTGACACCTGGCTGGTGACACCTGGCTCACTCCTACTGGCGAGGTGCTCGGCCCAGAATAACATGAATTTGACCTGCACGCCAGCTCCACCCTCGGCCGCGAGGGCCTGGACTGCCACTGGGAAGGGCCTCTGTGACAGATTAGCCATGTCTGCTGGGGATAGGGGAGGTGGTGACAAGAGTGCTGGCTATTTGCTGGCCCCGCTTTACAGGATGGGCTGGTTTCCTTAGTGCAGACCCTAGCACTTCTCCTCCCTCAGAATAGAATCCAAACCTCTACTCTCAGCCAGGAGGCCGGTCCCCTGGCTTTCTTCTGTCTTGGAGGCCTGCCACCCCACCTGCAAGCTGGGCTGGGTGACACCCAGGTCCCTGCTCTGCCTGATGTGCTGCCCACCCGTCCTCCTGCAGACTCCTGTTAGTTGTCAGGGCCCCTCAGTCCAGGGGCTGATGGCTCAGTCTTCTTGCCCCAGTGACTGTTATGCTTTTCCTGAAGCCTCCGTGTCTGCACCCTATGGTGGCCTGGGCCTTGGCCAGCGTATCTGCCCCTTACCCTTTTGGGAACTTTGGTGGGCTCAAGATTTCCCAGTATGGATACTCAGTCAACACTGGGTGCCTTGAAAGAAAAAGAGGTCCCTTATCTGCCATCTGCGATCCCTGGTGGCTGCATTTCCAAGGTCGGGGGTCTTTGAGGGCCAAGCACTGGACTCCTGCCGAGACAATGGCCAGCTCTGAAGTCACGTCTTGGCTCCATTTGGGCCAGGAGCCCCCCCCCCCCCCGGGGCAGCCCAAGAGCTCCTGTGTGGTCTCCAGGCTTATCAGATCTGGGGAGCCATTTGTACACGGGGCTCCTCCTCATGGGGACGCGGACATCATACCCTGTCTGTCTTGTTGTGTTTCCTGAGCTGGGGGGAAGAGGCGTGTGGGTGGAGTGATCTCATCACGACACCTTTTGCCATCTCCAAAATATTTCGGAAAAATAAAATTTAACCCGTGTCCCCTCTGTGGTGCCTGGAAGCTGACGCTGTGTGTTCACACGACCGTCACCAAGGAAATGAAGACTGGTCTTCCTCCCACAGAGGGGAGAACGCAGGAAGCAGAAGCCCTGCCCGCACCCAGTGCGGCCCAGTGCGCCTTGTGCCTGCCTGCCTTCTCAGATTAAGCTCTCCCGCCTTAGGGCACAGTACCCGGGGCAAGTCAGCTCAAGATGTCCCAGCACTCAGGGGCACGCATGCTATCAGGCGCTGAGTTAGGTTCCAGAGCTGCAGTAATAAAGTGCCTCCAACTAGGGGCTTCAAACAACAGACATTTCTTCTCTCCCAGTTCTGGAGGCCAGAAGTCTAGGATCAAGGTGTGAACAGAGCCGTGCTCCCTCTGAAGAATCTAGGGAGGATGCTCCTTGCCTCTTCCAGCTCCTGAGAGTAGCTGGCACTGCTTGACATTCTTTGGCTTGGGGCAGCATCACTCCGATCCCTGCCTCAGTTGTCACATGGCCTCTCCTCTGTGTGTGTCTGTGTCTAAATTTCATCCTCTGATGAGGGCACCAGTGTGACCTCATCTTAACTAATTATAGACAAAGACCCTATTTTGCAATAAGGTCACAATCATGGGTTCTGGCAGGTGTGGATTTGAGGGGACAGCGTTGACTCGGCACAGCAGCCATGCCGTAGCTCTGACTTCTTTCCTTGTCTGGGCCTCTGAGGCTCTTCCACGGTGACAGCTGTAAGAGAGCTTAGGTGCTCTGGGTTCTTAAGAAGAAAATCCCTGAAGATGGTCTAGTACCTAGGAAAGGTAGAAAATGTCCCGGGGGGTTGGAGCCACAGTGACAGCCTTTCCTCATCAAATGGCCAACGTGTCACAAGAGACACTAGCAAATGAGCGGCACTCGGGTTGCCAGGTTCATTTAGTGCCGGGACAGACATAATTAACAAATCACAGAGCACTTTCCCATGGGCCTGGATGCAGCTTAGTCCTGCCTTAACCCTGCAGGCAGGAGTCACCACCACCTAGGAACCTCCTTCCTAGGGCCAGAGGGTCTCTCCCCAGTTAATCAGAGGAACTGAATGGGCTACTCAGAGCACGCAAACGGGCAGCTGGGCAGTTTGCCTGAGGACTGCGGAATGTCCTAGATACAATTAGAACTCAAAGCCGGAACCACTGGTCAGATTACAACCCATTTCCTGAGTTATGTCACCTAAAGCCCAGGTAACCAAAGAAAAAGCAGACAAATTGGGCTTCATCAAAATTAAACATGTTTGTGTTTTAAAGGACATCATCAAGAAAATGAAGAGACAACCCATAACTGGAGAAAATATTTACAACTCATATACTTGATAAGAGTCTAGTATCTAGAATATCTATAGAACTCTTACAACTTGACCACAGAAAGGGCAAAAGATCTGAATATACATTTCTCCAAAAAAGGTGCACATGACCAACAAGCACATGAAAAGATGCTCAACATCATTTGCCATTGGAGAAACAAAAATCAAAACCACAAGGAGATGCCACAGGAGATGGCGTGTGACTATATCTCAGTTTTAAAAGCTTCATTCATTCATTCATTCATTCATTCATTCATGCACGCATACATTCATTCGGCATTTGCCAATGCGCACTCTGGAGAGCTGTTAGGTTGGTTCTGTGCGACCTGAGATTAGTGGATGAGATCTGGCCCCCAGAGCTTCTAGGCTGGGTTCTCGGTCACATTCCCCCATCAACCCCATCACTCTTTTGATGAACCAAGAAACTCTCTCCAGTGAGCTATGCTCAATCAGGTGAAGGGAGACAGTGGCTCTGAGCCCACTGCTGGGGCCAAAGAGCTCAAGGGTGGATGAAGATGGGTGTGAACTCTCTCCTCCTCCCACTGAACTTGCCTCCCCCAAATAGATGTGATTGCCCAATGGGATGGCATGGAAGTGAGGTGCCGGGAAGGGAGGTTCCAGGACTGAGCCATCAGAAGGCCCCTGGGGATGCTCACTATTGGGCCTTGAGCTGTCGTGGAAGAATTCTGACCCCATGAGACTGCCGTGCTGGAGGACCTTCTGTCCAGCCCGTAGTCCCCGGTGGCCCAGCCTTCCAGCTGTCCTCCTGGAGGCCCACTGTGAAAAGAGAGCTACCTTGGAACTTCTAGATCAGATTGTCCTCCCGCTGACCACTGCTGACCTTTGTAAACAACACATGGCCCAGCCTGTCCTGCCAAGCTCCTGATCCCCAAGATCAGGAGATAAAATAAGAGGACTGTTGTTAAGCGCTAAGATTTGGAGTCGTTTGTTAGGCAACAGCGGAGAACTCAGCCTGCACTCGACCAACCTCCCACTTCCACTTTCCTTCCCTGCCCGTGGAGGCAGGGAAGGCACCACCGGAACTGACAACGTAGATGCACCTGACCCTAACACTCACCTGCAACCAAATCATGTCACATGGACTGTTGAAGCTATGGCTGCTCCAGCGAGAGCTGCATCACTCAAGGGCCCAGCGCCCCTTTGTCCCTGCTTGGAGTGTGCCTCTGTCATACCCCAGTTCTATGGCTCTGCCAGGAGTTCGGTACTTTTGGGTTTCTCTAAGGAAAGGAGGGGCACCACCTCGGGGCTGGGTGTATCATCCTCTGTGACCAGAACTGGGGTTGCCTGGGCGAAGAGGGAGACACAGAAGGGGCTGAGGACTGAGCAGGCGGGACTGGGAAAGTGCTTTGTAAAGTGACCCTCTACGTCAGGCATCATCATTAGCAGAGGTGGTGGAGCCCCGTCTGATGACTTTGCCAGGACTGTCCTGAGTGCAGTTGCAGACAGGCCAGGGAGGCCTAGAGCCTGGGAGTGGGCAGGGAGGCTGACAGCCAGCAAGCTTCTGCTCCCGCAGCAGGACACACAAGCACAGAAGCTGCCAGAAGCACATCTGCCTCCCTGCACCTGGGCCTCTGGGCCAGCCTGGGATGAGCTGGGAGGCATGGTGCCTGGTAGGGCTGGAGAGTTCTCAGCCTGGGGGCCAGGATTCCGGGTTCTGGTCTCCTCTGGTCTAGCTCGCCTGATTTGCCGAGTGACCTTCAGGCCTCAGCTTTGGGCAGATTATCCTCTAGACTCTGTAGTGTCCCCTCGAATTGACTTCTAGCTGGAACCTGAAGGAATGGTACTATCTACAAATAGGGTTTTTGCAGAGGCAATCAAATTGAGATGGGGTCACCCTGGAGTAGGGTGAGCCCTGATTTAAGATGATTGGTGTCCTTATGAGAAGAGGGGGCACATGGAGGAGAGGCCGTGGGAAGGCAGGGACAGAGACGGGCCACAAGCCAAGGCACTCCGAAGACTGTGGCGATACGAGAATCTGGAAGCAGTCCAGGAAGGATCTTCCCCGGAAGCCTCTGAGTGAGAGTGGCCCTTCGACACCTTGATTTCAGACTTTCAACATCCAGAATGTGAGAGAATACAACGTCTCTGAATTATCTGTACTACAAGACAAAGAGAAACAGGGGAGGGCTGGGAGCTCAGGAACCCCACTGTGTGGGAGGGACGGGGCAGTGCTTCTGGCTGCTCCATTTTGCCGAGGAGGGCGGTGCCACTCGAGTGGTCTTAGGAGGTCACACTATTGGCCATCTGGTGGAGGCTGTGGTGCCTGCCGGGCGACGAGTTGGGGTGAGTCTAAGGTTATATAAGTAACACATGACAAGCGAGTAAGAGGCTGGGTTCTGCTTTCGAGACCATGCCGCACCCCGCCCCTCTCCACCCCCAGCTTATTTGCTGTAGCCCATCACCACACCACACCCTCGTGGAAAGGCTCCAGGGTCCAACACTCATGGCTATTGACTGACCCAAGTGGTTCAGAAAACTGTGACACTTTATCACTGGCTTCAGATAGAAACCCTGCTGGCCAGCTGAAGAGGGAGAATTACAAAACAGAGCAAATAGACCAAAAACATCTCATCCTCTAGGGCGGGGTTCCAGGTGGTGAGGAGGGGACAGATGTCTAAACACAAGAGACTCAGTCCAAAGGCAACGATAAGACACCAGGGACATGATTAAAGGGAATGAGGAAAAGTTAAATGCTGAGAAGCCATCCACAGGCCTGCAGACTAGGTGACAAGCCAGTGCCTGTTGGAGGGACATGAAACCCTCAGAACTCAGCAGCAGGAGCGATGACAGGGGTTTAGGGCCAAGAGTAGGCCCTCCCCATGCTGTTAGCATGGTTGCCCCTGGCAAATTCAGGTGGTTTCCTGGTTTGAGGACTTATTTGGGGTGAGTGCACCCCCAGTTTGATCTGCACATAGGAAAGCCATTTCCACCCCAGCTAGTCAGCTGACCCTCCTGCAAGGGTCCTGGGCGCTGCCATGACAAAGGACCACAAACTTAGCAGCTTAAACATAAAGTCATTCTCTCTCAGTTATGGAGACCAGAACTCAAGGTGTCTGCAGGGCGAGACTCCCTCTGAAGGCACTAGGGGAGGATCCTCCTGCCTCTTCCAGCTTCTAGTGGCCCTAGGCATCCCTTGGCTTGTGGCTGCATCACTGCAGCCTGTCCTGTCTTCACATGGCTGTCTGTCTGTGCCTGTGTTTTAAATCTCCCTCTGTCCTCTTATGTCTCTCCTGAAAGCATACTTGTTGTTGGATTTAGGGTTCGCCGTAATCCAGGATGCTCTCATCCCAAGGTTCTTACCTTAATTACATTTGTAAAGACCCCTATTCCAAATAAAGGCGCACTCTGAGGTTTCGTGAGAAATATTCAGGGGCCACAAGTCAACTCACCATCCATACCTCTTGGACAGGTTGGCCGCTCCCAATTCTGGGAGCCATGCTCACCTAGGTTCTCACACTTTCTGCTGGGGACTTTGTGACAAGGTGTCTCCACTATCAGGCCCTCAGTCCCTTAGGCTGTTTTATTTACAGAATCGGTCTCAGAGCCTGGCACCAAGGGGTCTGAGGTAAGATGTGATGAAATGAATCGACTCCTTCCTTCTCTTCTCCTGTGCTCAGTGTGGGGTCAGCTCTCGGCTTCCCTGTTTATTTTTACCTTCCTCATGATGTTAAGGAGCAGACCACACCTCCCTGGCTCCCATCCGCTGGAAGAATGGAAGAAGCTCTTTCCTCTCGGAAGGTGAGCAAAGCAGCTGTGAGCGACCGTGCAGACACATCTGTTTCCTGACATCTCTATCTTTGCATCTATTTTCATCTCCATTGGACTGGAAGAAAGTACTCCCAAATTTTAACCCTCACTGTGAGCACCCTGTGGACTCCTCTTTCATGATCAGCAGATCTGGCGCCCTCTCTTAGCTGGCCATGCCCACCAGTCCCCAGGATCTGTCCATCAGGACTCCTGGCCCTTGGACTGGAGGATGCCTGTTTTGCCCACGAAGGCCAGCGTGTGGCCAGTGAGTGTGTTGTAAGCCTAGCTGGGCTCCTTCCACTGAGCCTTACAATAGAGTCACCAATGGGCAGCAGCAGAGATGACAACAGCACATGGTCGTGGGGCATCAGTCACTGGGAGCACATCTCAGTGGCTCTAAGGGGGAGGAAGGGCTGCAGGCTGGGAGGCAGGACCCCAGACAGAAGGGCACCCCGGGGCTTAGTCTTCTCATTTGCAGAATGAGGTAATAACACTACCTCCAAAGAGGTTGTTAATGTAGACCCCTGTGGGAGGACCTTTGTAAACTGTGAAGTAATCGTCCTGGGCAATGGGCTCCAGGGGATCCCGCCATGTTCCTCAGCATTCCTCTTTCCAACCTGCCCATTTTCAATTCCTGTGTTGTGGGGTTCAGCAGGGAGGCCTTGCTTCATTCACTTAAGTGGTACTTTCTCGCCACCCATCCCACTACAGCACTTGCCTGGTGGCTGCACAAAGGGTTTCTTCTATTAAATGACCCCAGCCTGCAACTTGGACTCAAAACCAGATCAACACCAGCCCCAGCCATGCTCACGAGGACCGCTTGCTGATGGCTGGTGCCAGCTCTGAGGCTGAGGTGCCTGTGCAGCAGCGGCTGTGAGCTGTGAGAGCCGGGAGGGTGGTGGGCACAGAACGTGCACTGACGGCCGCATCCAGGGTTCCCACGGGTGTTCCAGGCCCCAGGCGCTCCCGCAGCCCCACACAGGCAGCGTCATCCTCTCGTAATAAGCCACAGCATTCTTGGACGCCATGCCGAAACCTGACCCCCTTAATACCTAAGGGGATGGCACACTCAGAATGCAGTTTCTTGTGAGTCATTTTCCATCCTCCATCTGTCAAAATTTTGTTTATTTCTAAAAAGATTCTCTCAGTGGCTTTTCTGACAACTAAAGACAAAGGGAGGGATGGCAAGAGCCCCAGTCCCATGGTGCCTCGTCTCAAGACCATGAGGAGTGTGTCTGCTGAAGGAGACTCTAAAGCTCCAACGGCCCGTTTCAAGGGGGAGGGCCTTTGACCAAGGGGCCCGGACCATAATCAGCTCTGTTCTCAGTGAAACAGCCTTGGGCAAGTCAATGCCATTCTTGGCCTCAGTCTTCCTGTGAACAAAGAGCGTACGGCCCCCAAACCCTGTGTCAGGACACACGAGTGTATCCACAGAAAAAAATATGATGATGATGATAACAATGGTGATGATGATGGTGATGATGGTGATGATGTTGTTGTGATGGTGATGAGGACGATGATGGTGATGATGACAGTGATGGTGATGGTGATGATGGTGATGATACAGCTGCCCAGTGTTTAGTGAGCACATACTGTGTGTCAGGTTTTTTTTCCAACATACTCTCTTGCACAGTCTGTGTGCCCTATTTGTAACATAAGGAATGCTGCTTCCTTTTTGTGGATGAGGCTCAGATGAGTTAAAGGACAATTCCAAGGCCACAGGGCAGCAGCAGGTAGTGTGAAGGTTCGGCTAGTCGTCTGCCTTCATGTAGGTGGCATAGGAAGTGGAGGTCAGGGGAGGGCTAGGAGAGAATTGGCTCCTTTTCTGGGGACATAAGCCCTTCTTCCTCTATCCCAGCTGGGGACAGAGGCTCGGGCTGTGTCTCCACCTCTCGAGGCAGCAAGCCAGATGCGAGATTCTTCCTTGGCCCCACTATCCACCAAGTGGAGGCCCATTCGGAACCAAGGAAATGCAGAATAAAACTAGGAGATGATGTTTTGGTTTTTGGTTTTTGTTCAAACGCGGGATCCACTGGTAACGTGCAAAACTAACGGAGGCGTGGCAAAGCGGCCCTCTTGGCTCTGGGGTGGTGGCCTAATTGGCCAGCACTTCAGGAGGCTTGGCAGTAGGCACGGACACTTCACACAGTAGTGCTGTGACCCAGCAGTCCTGCGGTCAGGGAGTGATCCTACAGAAAGTGCCACAAGAGCATTCACACCGATACGCACGAAGGATGCTTGCAGTGGACAGTTTATAACGGGAGTTACTACAAGCCCTGCATGTCCATCATGGAGGAACTTGGTAAGTGAATTAACAGATGTCCTCATGGTAAAAGGTTCCTGATGGTAGAGTCAATGGGCTGGCCTGATGACGCTGCTGTGGGGGAGTGTGCTCTGGTGTAGTAAGCGAAAGATATGCTTTCAGATCCCAGTAACAGATAGTACACATCCATCAAAGGTCCAGAAGGTCACACACCAGTGTTCGCAGTAATTCTCTGCAGAATGGGAGTGGCTGGGTATCCTTGGATGTGGGCTCATTTGGGCAGGAACTGAGGCTTACCTCTGGTTATGTGTCCCCAGCCCTGAGCATCATGTCTGAGGTGGGTGGGGGTGTTATGCGTGGGATGAATGGATACAGAATGAATGAGCTGAATGTAGTAGGGACTAAGTCAATGACTAAGCAGAGTAAGTGCAGAGCTTACAGCCTGAGGTCTTGGTCAAGTTGCTTGCCCTCAGCCTCAGTTTACCTCTGTAAAATGGGGTGTGAAAACCCCCTGCATGGAACCATAGAGTGGTGTGAAGGCTGACCAGGCTCTGTAAATGGCACTGCCCTTCCCCTGGCCTCCCTGGTTTGCCAAATCTTAAGTAGGGGATGAGGGAGGAAATGATGGTTGAAAAAAGATAGAGAACGGCCACGAATAAAGGCAAAGGCATGAGGACTTTCCCATGGGCCAGGCCTCCGGAGCCATCGGCGAAATTCCTGAGCAGAAGCATCAGCCCCCTCTGCCCCACTCCCCCTCTCGTCCAGCAGAGGGATGGGCACAGGGAGAGGATGCAGAGAGAACCACAGAGACGCAGCAGTCAGAGGAGGGGAGGCTGGGTTCCCAGCAGTCAGAGGAGGAGGCGGGTTCCGTGCCGCAGAGACAGCAGGTGGGGCCTTAAGAACAGTTTGGAAGGACACGATAGTGAGAGGCCCAGCATCTCCACACGGCCAGCCTGGGCCCTGCGGGAAGGAGCAGGAGGCCTTGCCGGTGGGCTCCAGCTTCAGGCAGGTAGTAGAGGAGTCTGGAAATCAGGGTGTAGAGTGACAACTGGCCCCAGTTTGCTTGTGTTGAGAAGGTTCCAGGATGCGAAAATTTCAGTGTTAAATTTTGGTCATCTGAGGCTGTGGTCCGGAAATGTCAGTTACTTTTGGGCATCTTATACCCTCCTGTGGCCACCTATTGGCTGAAGGGACAGGATTAGACCTCAGATGGCTCGTCCCACCCCTGTGGTTGGCCTAGCTGTCTGGGGTCCTGGGAAAGGAGGACGCTCAGCCCTAACCACTTGCCGAGGGTCTGTGGAGCCTCCGGTCTGTGCTCCCAGAGGTGACTGGGGCGGATCATCGGAGGACGTGGTGACTCTGACAGACAAGCTCTGGCCCCATGAGAGATGGACAGAGCCCCAAACTAGGTAGGTCATCATGAACTGGGGAACCACCTAGAGGGTGGGGGAAGGGAGGGGTGCAGGCGCCAATCAGAGGGGGCAGAGCTGGGGGCACGACCTCAGACACAGAGCCAGGAGATGCTGCACTGTGGTTAGGTGATGGCTAAGAGTTACTCTCTGTACGCTTCCCAGGAAAACCCCAAAGCGCGTCGTCTGCATGGTGGTTTTGCTGAAGGCACAGGGATGGCACAGGGAGGCCTCACCGGACACCCTCTTGGTTGCCGCTCACACTCTGCTGGGCACCGTGGGGGAAGCACTGCCAGCGTCTCAAAAGGCCTAGTGAGCTCTGAGCTCCGAGCTCTGGTGCGCTCCCTCCACCAGCTGACCTTCAGCACCCTGTCCCCAGCTCGGCAGCTGGGACATCTTAGAGAGTTTGGAGATGCCAAAAGGCCCGCCGTCTCCTTGGATGCCGGTCTCATGTTGCCCTTGCACGTGTTTCCGGTCTGGACGCCACAGCGGCCAGAGACGCATTTGGCCCGCCTTCCAGGACTTGGGATTTCCTTGTCGGTTTGTAACCAAACCAGCCATGGTCCCTTTAAAAAGAAAATGACCACTGGTCATCCAAAATAACAGCTGCTCCCGGGACAAGTCACAAGCCAGGAACCTTCTCAGAGATGTCATCACTTG
Source organism: Eonycteris spelaea (assembly GCA_003508835.1). Classification (NCBI taxonomy): domain Eukaryota; kingdom Metazoa; phylum Chordata; class Mammalia; order Chiroptera; family Pteropodidae; genus Eonycteris; species Eonycteris spelaea. Next base: position 3,198,449 of record PUFA01000139.1, read on the forward strand.
TGGAGCTGGGTCCGGGTTTCCTCCAGGTCACAAGCCTGGCGGAGCGGGCCGTCCCAGAGGGGCGGCTGGTGGAGTCCACCGAGGGCTGCCTGCGGCAGCCGTCTTGGGCGAGGAGAAGGGAGGGGAAGGCAGGCGGCCTGGCTACCGCATGGCCACCCGGCTACCTACTTAGGGGAAACTGCTGTAGGCAAATGCATGAGGAAGGGAGCCTGGGCTTGGCCTGGGGCTTGTCAGTGCCCCTCACCGAGCTGGTCTAAGCAACCTGGCCTGTGTCTCTGGCTGCGTATACAGCCTGAGAGGGAGCTGAATGCACGTTGGTTGAAGAAAGAGAAAAGACAGGAAGAAAGAGACCCAACAAGTGGCCTAATAGGACTAAGTCTCCTAGAGGCAGACCCTGGCGCCAAAGTTCCCAGGGTCAAAGTTCCCTTCGCAGCCCCCATGGGGCCTTCCCTGCCTAGGGCACTTGGGGGTTTTGCTCCCTTGGCCCACCTTGGGGTACCACACACTGGTTATGGGAGCAATGTCCAAATGGCCCTTTGTGTGGCCTCCGACCCTTTGGAGACATGGCCACACAGACATGGGCCCAGCTAGCCTCCCAGGCCATTGAAGGAGACACAGGATGAACCAGCCTCAGCCCTTTGCCCTCCTGGAACTCAGTGCTGCAGCTGCCCCCTTAGATAGCTCCTGCAGGCTGCCCAGGCCATTTACTCAGGAAAGTGAAAGTTTGATCTGGACTGGAAATCTCTAAATTCTTTGAATTCTCTCCTTCCAGAAAAACAGAGTCAAGGAGGGCATGACCTCCTCACTTTGCCTGCAGGCCCCTGCGGCTGAAGGCCTCCCAGCCACCACCTTAGCTCACCCCTGGGGCTGCAGAGCACCTGTCAGTTCCTGCTCTGACGGAAGCCAGAGCTAAGGGCATATCCTGTTGCTTTGATTTTTATTTATTTTATTTTTTTTATTTATTATTTATTTTTATTAAATGACCAACTTTTGTTGGTCATTTAAAGATTTCCCAAATAATACTTATTCAGGGTGGGAAGAGTCAAAGAGACAGAGAAGGATTTTTTTTTTCCCACCAGTTGGAATCCCTGTCAACTCCCAGACAGAATGAATGACCCACCTTCCTGGCTTCTCTGGGACTGGGGTTCCTAGGATGCAGGTTCCGTTGGGGACACCATCCAGGGACATGCGAGTCGGAGCTGCTGACGCTTGCCTCTGAGCGTGCGACTCTGAGGAGCGTGGTTCAGGTCCCATGGCGTCCTACCCCTCAGAGCACCTTTGCCCCATCTTCTGACCTGGCCTATCCCACCTGGAAGCTCAGTGTCCACGCCCACGCAGCCTCCTTGGCCGCGCGGCTCCACCTCTGCCAGGCGCAGGCTTCTGAGGGCGCCTCCAACTGGCGTAGGATGAGTGGTTAGTGAAAGGAATGAAATCGTATCCCGTTCACCCTCCCGTCTTATCCGCCCCGTTTCCACATCTGGACAGATGTTAACCCAGACCTTTCCTTCGGCAGCATTTCTGCATCCTCAGAGATGAGGAAGCAGAGCCCAGCAGAAGGCGAAGCCCCGCCCCGTGGAGCTCCTCCGCCAGGGGTCACACTCCGCCCCGCCCCGCCCCGCCCCGCCCCGCCCCAGGGAGAGCAGCAGTCATTGTGCTTCTCTCAGCTCAACGGGAACCTTCGATGGCTCCCCACTGCTGACAGTCAACAGTTAACATGCAGACCTCTAACCCCACTGCCAGAGTTTCTACTCAGTGGGTCAGGGCAGGGCCCAGGAACTTATATTTTAACACAGACCATTTTGGATAAAACCATAGGAGATTTGGAGGCGGGTGGTCTCAGCTTCCTTTGAAGGACTGTCGCTACAGGCACAAGTCAGAACCCTGTGGTGTGGCATTCACGGCCTTGTGGGATCAGGCCTGACCCTCCTTCCAGCTCTGTTGCCCCTACTCCCTTCTCTGTCCCTGTCGTTTGAGCCAAATGACACTTCGTCTGCCTTCATTTGTTCGTGCCGTTCCTTCTCTCTGGAAACCTTGACTCTCCTTCGCATGTGTAAATTCCAGCCCATATGCGCGAGTGCTCACCCTCGCCGGCAGCAAACCCTCCCCGGACGGACCCGCCATCACTCACGGTGCTTATTCCTTCCCCTGCACTCAGCCATCAGCCTCAGGTCCTGAGAGTTACATCTCATTCGTCTCTGTGTCCCTCATCAGGTGCCTGCCACGTGATGGTTGCCCTAGGAGTCACGTCAGCTGTCACCGAGGCAGTGTGGTGTGATTGCTGCTCATTTTCTCCTAGAACTTTGCATGGGCAGGTGGACATAGAGGAAGACACTATTTTCCAGGATTCTGCGCACCCTGATGTGGCATGTGCTTAGTTCTGCCCTAGTGTGTAAAAAGGATGTGTGTGCGACATCAGGTGGTACCCTCCTCTGCCTGCATCTCAGCTTTTGGGGAGCAGAGAAGAGTTGTGATGTCGGGAGCTGAGGCAGCTACCTTGGGTCATGAGGTAAAGAGGAGGGTTGAAGAAATGAGTATCAGGGAGAAGGACTTGGGTCCTTGGACGCCTTGGAAATGTTGTGTCAGTCCTGGCCTGCATCTGCTCGGACTCCTTGGCAGAACGAGTCAACTGCTGCTCCTGTTTGGGCCCACGGCAATGTTTCAGCAGCAGAACCTTTACCTGAACTGACGTGGCTAGGCCTTGGTCTGCGAGTTCCTATGCCATTTTCTCAGCGATTCTATGAAGAAGGCACTGTTATTTTTCTCATTTCACAGGTACGGAAGTGGAGGTTTAGAGAGCTTACTGGCTTAGCCTAGGTCAAGTAGCCCATGGCAGAGTATGACTTTTGTGCTTTTAAAAAACATTTGAAATAAACTTTAAAATCAGAATAAAGTATATGTGTGTGTGTGTGTGTGTGTGTGTATATATATATATATATATATATACTTATTCTCTCCTTCCACACACACACACACACACACATATATATTCTCTCCTTCCACACACACACACACACACACATATACAAACATATATATATATATGTATGTATGTATAGAGAGAGAGAGAGAGAGAGAGAGAGACTTCTTTCAGTGTACGACTTGGCTCAGTCTATTAAGCGAGAAGCAAACAGTGCTGGGCCCCGGGACTCCCAGGCTGTCCCTACCCTCATCGTTCCTACCTCCACCGGGACCTCCCTCCTGGCTTCTTCATTCACCTCTTCTCAAGTTCAGGGCCATGGATTCACACTGTGTGCAAGTGCTCCTTCGCGCCTGGGAGATTCGTCGTGGGTGCCACGGTGGCTTGTCTCCACTGCTGTGCAAGGGGCCCCACAGCACATTCTTGCTCTGCTGGACAGCAGGTGAGTAGCTGGACTTTGGGACCATGACTCATCATTATCCTTTGCTGAGCATGGCGGATATGACGAGTCTAAAACGCTATGCTCCCACTGCCGAGTAGGCGAGCCCCAGCGGTTTCCAGAGGAGGACTGTGAACCCAAGTCTGACCACAGAGCCAGCTTCCTGGTTGGTCTCCAGAACACGTGCAAGAAAGGCGGGAAGGAAAATCATACGAGCAAGGGAGGAAGGAAGGCGAGGCCTTGGTGCTATTGCTCCGCCCTGTCTGAGTTGTGGGGACTCACCTCAATCTGCTGGGGGTGACCACAGAGCCAAATGTCAGCACGGCCCCTCCCACTCAGCCGTCCTGTTTAGGGGAGGGCACAGAGTGTGGCCTCAGTTGCCCTGGAATGTCAGATGTGAATACTCAGCTCCCATAAGGCCTGGCCTTGTCCCTTACAAATTCTACTCAAGTAATGAAGAACCATGCCTGTTCTCACCTCCACATCGCAGACCGGAGGGAGTGGAACCACCTGGCTCATCCTGGCGGGAGGGAGGAGCCCAGTGGGGCTCCTGCCTGCAACTCCGGTTCAGTCGGTCTGGGCACTCCCTGGCACCCCACCACCCACCCTGCTCTCTTCTAAAGGATGGAATCCCGGTTGTGACCAGTGGTCAAACCTCCACTCAGCTGAGGACTCAGGGAAGGGCCCAGCCCCACTGGGGGCAAGTCTTGATGGCTCCAGGCCAGGCATGGTTTGGGAAGGGGCAGATCACATCAGACTGACTTTTGTCAATTGATAAGTAGTTGTCAAGGGGAAAACCCAGTCACAACAATCCTGTGCTCTATGAACGATGCTGGAAATTTCCAACTGCCTACACAAAATGTCCTGTCACAGACTATAGCTTCTCTTAGGGTCTAGGCCTCTGGGATGGGCTGCTCACTGTCCCCCAGACAAACCTCTCATGGGGCAGCCACAGCTGGGGCCTGGGGATCCTGTACCAGTGAGAAGCATGGATCCCACTCTTGGAGTGCAAAGTGACGTTCTCCTGGAGATCCCACAGGGAGGATGCTGGGATGGAGGAAGGATGCCCTGGACATCGAACACGGCTGTTCTTACTGAGAAGGGGAAGCTAGACACAAGCCGACAGCATCGAATCAGAGGCAGAGGGATACGGGGGAGGGACAGAGAAGGGGACAGAGACAGAGAGAGGGATGGTGGTGGCATTGGTTGGGTGCCCCTGGGTGTTGTGTGGGTGATGAGGGGTGAGTCAGGAAAATACTGGGGGATCAGAACGTTCCCTGCCCAGAACTGGCTTGTTCTAGAGGTCGGTAAGGCACTTTCCTGGCTGGAACCTGAGTCAAGGGAGTGGATGCAAACACCCAAAGGCCTCTGGGTGCTAAACTCACAAGTCCTGGAGCAAGGTAGCTGGAGGGTGGCCCCCAGCAAAACACCTCTGTGCCTCAGCCCAGCAGCTCTGTCCTCCTGGAAAGGGCTCTTCCCAGCAAAATTAAGATAGTCTTGGCCCAGGGAGAGCAGGAAGTCCAGAGAGAGTGGGAGGCTGGAGCCTCAAAGAGTTTTGTGGTGTGAAGGGCTTCTGGCCCTTTCTTTGATTGGCTCTGAAGCCCAGGGTATCCTGGGTGCTTGTGGAGCCCAGGCATAGGCCAGGTGCCCCTGGCAGACAGCCCAGCCCCGGGGGCCTTGCTATCCGCAGACACAGTGGGCATTTCCTGGTGGGCCCCAGGCCCTCCGGCCTTGTTTTTGTGGATGTAATGTGGAGGTGCTACCCGCCATTGCCAGGACAGCTGTGAGCTTGAGTAAGCACACTGCAGGTGATTCATAATGCTTGCCCTTTCTCTTCCTCTCTAGGGATGTCTGGTTGATCAGTGACCCCAAAAGTCCACCTTGATGGGATAGACTCTTAGACCCTGGGCCTGCTTCAGGAGCTGGGGATGGCCTGTCTTTCTGCAGAAGAGAGAAGGAGGGCAGGAGGGGACAAGGAATCGGGCTCCCTCCTTCCTCTATAGTGGCCCTCTCACCCTCCTGTTCTGCTCTCCGACCCCTAGGAAACCCAGAGCTTGTGATTTCAGCTCCTGGGGATGGGGGCCTGGAAGGAGAGCTGGCAGTTGATGGGGTTGCGGCCCAGCCATGTCTAGCTGCTCTGGGCAATTTCTGACTCCCTCCTACCTCTGTCACCTCTTCCTAACTGGTCACATTGCATCTGACCAATTTCAGCCAGCTTGTGAATGATGAGTCATATGGCTTATGGGGTGGGGACTCTGTGCACCATGCACCGTGCGAGCTGCTGGGGACCCAGCACCTCCCAAGAGCTTCACAATAACCCTCAGGCAGGTTCAGTTATAGAAGGTGATGGAGTTTGAGATGACACACTGTGAGGGCTAGGCTGTGCATCCCACAGGTCTGAGCTTCCCGAAGCTTTCCGCCAGATCCCCACTGGCCTTGGCCACCCCATCTCGAGACCAAGGCTCAGGGGCCTGACCGCTACAAACTTGGACCTAGGTCAAGTCCCACGACTCACAATAAACATTTATGTTGAGTCCATTTCAGGTGGCGTATCGGGGAGGCTTTGACTTATTTTCTTGTTGACTGCTCTCACTTTTAATCACCAAATGGAGGAAAACTGATGCTCTGAGCAGAAGTGGCTCCCCGGCATCTTCTTGGGGACACATGTTCCCAGTTGGGAGGCCTAGCCCCTGCCACACTGGCTCCCAGCAGCCTCTCCACTTTGGGTCCCTTGTAAGGAAGCCACATGCCTTCTTAGGCAGGTTCCCAAACTCTCTGAGTCAGCTCTGAGCACCCTGTACCTGGTGTCCCATACAAGTAAGCCCATAAGCCAGAGCGGATTCGTGGGGTGGCCTGGGAAGGAAGCATGCTCTCTCTCTGGCCTCTAGCCTCATCAGCCCTAGAGGCCCCTTCAGCTCTGGCGCCTGAGACCCTTCTGGCAGAGGTGGCGGGTGGCACTACCCGTAGTGCCCTCTGGTGGCAGGCAGTGGGGCCACGTTTTTCCTTGTTCCCTGGGCTCCTAGGCTCCTAGGTCTCCTGGTCTGACTAAAAATGCATTATTTGCCATTTGGGCATAAATTGAGAATCGAGATGGTTTGAGAGGAAGCCCTACATCTCCCAATATGGCACCGACAGTTGCCTCTGTCTGGGCACTGACCCATGTGGTCTGGCGGGAATGTCCTGGGCCTGACCCCATTGTTCCTGCTTCCTGGAGGTGCGAGCTGGGGTGGCCATGGCTTTTCTGGGCCTCAGTCTCCCCATTTAGAATAGGGGCATGGTACCCTCCTACGTGGAAAACTGAGTCATGAGCATGGTGCAGTGAGTGGGAGTGGAAGGGCCTTTCCCGAGGTAGGGATCCAGTGACGAGTGAGGTAGGAGGCTGGGCACAGCTTCTGTCCCCACCAAGCATGAATGATTACATTGTGGGTGATGGATGTGGGTCAGAGCTGTCCATGACACCCTGTGAGATGTTGGAGTTTTAGATCTGCACTGGCCAGTATGGCTGCCACCAGCCACGTGTGGCTTCTGGACACTCGGAATGTGCTACCAAGGCACGAAGTCTTCTATTTTATCAAGTTTATTATATTTAAGTCTACGGAGCCCCATGTGGCTGCTGGTGACAGTGCCAGAAGGCTCAGAGTTAGAGGATGGGGTGAGGAGAGAGGCCACGTGTAGAAACTGAGAGGCAAACAATGGATGTGATATCTTTCTCATTAACAGACACCGATTTGGGCGAGCCACTTAATCATTCTGAAACTCATTCTCATATCAGTAATAAGCTGTACCCCAGACCTGACCAACACCCAGAGCCCTGGACAAACGTGAGGGCACAGAAGTTAGTGGTCAGGGAGCTGGGCAATGTGTGTCTTTGTGGCCGGTCCTGCCAGGGCCTGGGAGGGCCTGCTCGCTCTCTGGCACAGCTGGAATGGAGCCGGCGAGAGGCCGTGGCCATCTTGTGGCTGGTTGTCGTGGTGCGATGCTAATGCGAGTTCACGTTTAAATTGTGACAAATGACTTAATGGGAACCGGGAGCTGACACGGGCCCAGCAGCCGCCCACGTCCCAGGCAATCAGCATCACCCACAGGTTGAGGGGAGTGGTGCCCAGGCCCTGCTGTGCTGAGGGGCTGCTTGGGGCATGCGGCAGGTGCAACGAGCCCAGGATGACCCCAGGGATCCTCTGTGTCCTGTGCTCTCAATCCCCCCTGGCCCCAAGCTGCCACTGTGAAAACATCCCTATTCAATGACAGACCTGGCATTTCCTCCCGAACTACAAGGAGAGGGGTTATTCACACAGACCCTGCAGAAAATTCAGCCCGCACTCATGTCCTGCATGACCCTCAGGAAGCTCTGCCGTCACCTTGGACCTGATTACATCACACGAGGTGGCTACCCCCGGCAGGCTTCCAGTGGCTGCACCAGCCCCTCACCAGCTTCTCACTCCTCCCTGTTCACTGGGAGTCTCAGTATTCCTGCTCTCCTTAGTGTCAACAGGATGCCTGCGATCTCCTCTTGTGTAGGGCCAGACAGGGTCCCCCTGACGGAGGGGCCTCGGAAGTCAGATCCATTGGCACTTCAGATACTCTCGGCTGTTTTCAAAGCACATGGAAGTTTGTTTGGTTGAGACCCAAAGTTCTCACGGCTCTAAGAGGACACATGGATGAAGAGGAAGCAGCATATCCCGGGAGGGGGTTGGAGGCAGGAGGGGGACATGGAAACATGACCGCTGTGGGCCACCAGTCCTAGAGAGGACTTGGAATGGCTGGTCCAGTCCTCCAGTTACCATTTTATAGATGAGGAAACTGAGGCCAGGGGGGAGAGTGGTGCTGGCACAGTCACAGCCTGAGTTACAACCGAGGACGAACAGGACGAAAGGTGCCAAGTCCTCCCTCTGGCCCACAGGGCAGCTATATGTGGAGAGCTCTGGCAGGTCAGTGGGTCAGATGATGCAGCCTTGCATCCTTTCTCACGCTCCCTATTAAGGAGTGTGGAGTCTATGTCCCCTCCCCTTCAATCGGGACTTCTTGACCAGATGGAGTGTGGCAGGGTGACGCTGAGGAAGCTGCCAGCTTTAGGTCTAAAGAAGCTGGCAGCGCCCATGCTGTGGGGAAGCCCAAGCACCCAGGACAGGCACACACAGGGAGGCCCTGACAGCCAGTGCCACTTTGCCCACCTGCCACGTGGGAGCACCATCTTGCAAATGGACCCTTAACCCTGCTCCAGCCACCGCAGCTGATCCCCCTGGCACAGAGAAGTGCTGTCACCCTCAAATTCTACCCAAACTGCAGATTTGGGAGTACAATAAAAAAGCTGTTGTTATCAGCCACTAGGTTTTGAGGTGGTTGGTTATGCAGCAGAGACAACCAGAACAGATGAAAGGTGGACACCCCCCAATGCCAAGACCACGGTCAATCCTGCTAGCTGTGTGACCTAGGACAAGTTGCTTGCCCTCTCTGAGCCTCATTGTCCTCATTGTAGGATGAAAATAATACCTTGTGAAGAATGGTGGGGGTGGGGGAATTGAGTGGAAGAATGTGGGCAGGTGTCTGGTGTGGGCCTGGGCAGGCAGACCCCTAGTCCATGTACATGACCATTACCAGCCATGGGCAGGGCTGACCCGGGGTTTCTCCCATTCACCCCTGCCTCCCAGTATGGGTCCTCCCACCCCTCTATACCATCCACAGTAAGGGCTTTAGGAGACCAGAACTTCTCCAAGGGGGTGGTCATCTGAGAGATCTCCCACCAGGTCCTGGGTGCTCCTGGCACTATTTCTCATGTTCTTAAGGCTGGGTGCGACAGCAACGCCTACCTGCCCACAAAGACCTCATACTGCTGCAAGACTTCGGAAGTTCCCCAGACATAAATGCAGAGCGGGAGCAGGTAAGGAGGGAGGTGGTTGTTAGCGTTTCAAGTTCATTAGTAAAACAGCCTTCATTTAAGGCAGCAGAACGTGGCTCTCTCATGACAGGGCCCTACTGACCCTCTGAGAAGTCTGCGGAGGGGTCAGGGGCTGGGCATGGGGCTGACTACTGTGGGTGGCAGTGGGTGTGGGAAGACAGCATGGCTGTGGCAACAAAGGAGGAGATGGCCTTAGTCCCCCAGTGGCTTGGCTTTTTACAGTTTCCGAAGAACTTAGGGGATGTAGCTATTTACAGCTTGCAAGGACTTAGGGTGCTGTCTCTACTGAGCCCCTTGGACAGCCTGGGGCAGAACGCATAGAATTAAAGATAGTGGGTGATCCTTTAGCCTGGCACCTGCCTGCACAGTGTGGAAGCCCAAGAAAGGCACCTCTAAGCGGTTATATCTCCACTTTACCGATGAGGAAAACTGAGGCCCCTACTCCATCCGAATGACAAAAGCAGCCAGCTGTGGCCGAGTGGCTCGTCCTGTTTTCCGATACTCACAGGGAACACTAGCCCTGAGAGCAGTGACTTGCTTCTCTGTATAGAGTGAGTCTTTCAGGCTCTGAATGTTTACACACCTTGCATCTGGACATTTTTGAGCCTGGCCTCCCTGTCCAGGGCCAGTGTCCTTTCCTGCGGCACCTGTCACATGTTCTCTCCTGAGGGATGAGGGCAGTAGTTGCTCAGCAGGATGGGAGATGGGGCAGAGAATATGTGACTTGGGTCCCTCCAGGCTCCAGAGTCCCTCTCCAGGATGCCAGCCTCTGCTCACTCAGCACAAACCCTCCTTGTAAACACACCCTCCCTAGCATAACTGGATTTGCCCGCTGCTGCTTCTGCCATCTGGGGCCGGAGCCACGATGAACTGCTTGATATCGAGAAAATTGCAATTGGCATTCTCCATTAACGAGGGCAGCTGCGGGCAGCTCCTGCCAAGAGGCTGTCAGGCTTAATGCGCCCAGAATAATTATGTGCGAGAGGGAAAGGGCGGGGGACTGGAAATGCCACAAAAACCAGAGAATGATCAATGGCTCCCAAGGCTGTCCTCACGTGTCACCTCTTGTGTGACATGGGACAGTTGCAGCAGATGCTGGCCTGGGCCTGTCCAAAACTGGCCGCAGGGTCTGGGAAAAATTCTCCTCCTCGGGCCTCAGTTTTCTTGGGTAAATTGGGTGGAGGACTAAAAAAGCCAGTTCTGCAGTTCTGTGGCTCCATACTACCAGAAGCTAGGAAGGAAAGGCTTCGAAAGCGAGGAGGGGGTCATAGGACCCTGGGCTCTTCTTGCCCGTCATTCTGTGATGCGTGACCTGCAGGCCTGTTGGCTCCATCCTGGCTCACAGGGTACGATGATCAGGTTTACAGGTCCAATTTGACCAGGCTGTGGTTCCTATTGATTCCAGCCTCATCTGGGTGTTGCTGTGAAGCATTTGGGAGATGTAGATAACCTTTACAATCAGGTGATCTTAAATAAAATAGATGGCCTTCCATAATGTGGGTGGGCCTCATCCAATCAGGTGAAGGTCTTAAGGACAAAAAATGAGGTTTCCCTGATTTGAAGAAATTGCGCTTCAAGACTTGCAGCATCAGCTTCTGTCCAAGGTTCCAGTCTGCCCTATCGATCTTGGACTTGCAGAGACACAAATCTGGTTCCTGCGTCTTCCAAAGGGACTGGCTTGACCCTCAGACTGCTTATTGCCAGCCCACCTCTTTCCCTGACCACATCACGTGTCAGATCAGGTTTGTTAGGATACATTTGAAATTTGGAGGTCAGGATGTATTTTTATTTCTTGCCAGTGCACATTTTTAGCTCCTTCTGTTGGTCAGCACAGGGCATGTCCCAGTACCACTACCTTCCTGGGGTCCTTCTCTTCCCATGGACCACGCTCCTATGTGCCCAGATCCCTCGGAAGCACAGCTTATAGGCTGGCCCTACTCTGCAGCCTGGTCAGTCTAGGACAGAGCCAGGAGGACCCTAACGCACCAATATTTCATAACCACAAGGTAGTCTCTGATGGCAGTCACAGTGTCATCATTCATTCATTCAGTCATTCACTCAGCCATCTGTTTCTATACCCATACATCACTTCATCCAGAGTCTCGTCCCATTTGCAAAGTCCTGGGGGCTAATCATGCTGTCTATTGACTCATGTTGGGCATCACTGTCCCCAAATCAAAGACCAGTAAGTCCAGCGCCATCAGGTAACACCCAAGGTCATTTGGCTGCCTCCTCTAGACTGAATGTTGGTCGGTTAAAAGTTTGACAGGTTGGCTCACAATTTCATTGTTACTTTATTGTTTTCTAAGAATACCAAAGGGAGCACTAGCAAATCCCTGCCCATCCCCATCACTTCTTCCCGTCGGGTGGCTGCCAGCCTTCCTGAAGGCGGTTTGTTTGGCAAACAGGAACGTAAGTGCATGCCGCCATTGGGGGCTCAAGAATGCATCCAATTCAACACTGGCGTATCATTGTGGAGAATTCCACGGTCATCATTTAAAAAATTATGGCATGACTATTAACAATAATTATTCCTGTTAAATATGAGTTCCAGCATGAGGACAATATAATCACAGCAGAAACACTTTGAAGATGATGCTCTAAGCCCTTACTTTCTTTTGGCATTGAGTTAGTAAACATGTATTACCCACCCTCAGCTTTTTAAATGCACTACGTCACAAGCATTTTTCCATCATGCTGTATGTACACACGTCCGAATTTGCCTCTGAATGACTGTAATATTCCACAGATGGTGACACACTGGGGTGAGGGACAGTGAGCCCCGCTTTCTTGAGCCACCTGTCCCAGGTCCTCCCCTGAAGGTTCAGGACCACCTGGTCCCAAGGGGAGGAGGGTCTCACCCTACAGGAAGAGGGGGCCTGCATGCTTGCCTGGTCTGGATGCCCAGATCCTCTATCTGTGTGTCTCTGAAGAGCCTGAACCCCAAATCTAGCATCCCAGTGCCCAAAGCAAGAGATGGTAAAGTAAGCCTCAAAGGACCCTGCTGGCCAAGACTTTCAGCCCTCCTCCCCAGTGTGTGCAGGCCCCGGCCCGAGCCTGGCACCAGCACTCCTGCCGTGAGATTCACCGAAAGCCTCAGGTCGGCCTGCCCAGTTCCGGCCCCCCACCTCCTAAACCACAGACATTCTCCAAAAACCTGGACCCCAGAAACAACGAGCTGTCCCTGGGTCTTCTCAGCTGCCATCCGAAGGCACATTGCAGCCTTAGGACAACGACACCCAGGTGAGCGAGTGGCTATTTCCTGCGAACTCGTAACCCTGGCCACGTGAGATCTGTCCCTCCAACCCTGGTCCTTCGGGAGCTTGTCCCCTCGCATGCTTTCCATATGGGGCTTTTTCCCCCTTTCTAAATGCTGTATTCTCAGACGCTTCCTTTGGCGGACAATAACTAAACTCTAAACATTGCTCTCATTCTGTCCATTAGAGAGATGAAGAAAGCAAGTCCAGGTGGCCGTGGGTCAGGCCCAAGCGTCCTCTTGCATGAGAACAGAGGACAAAGGGGCCCACTTCCTGGACTGCCCCAGCTCTGCCAGCAGAAGCCACTGCTTCTTAACTTTATTCAGGGCCTGTGGGGAAAAGTCACCCAATCCTGTGGTGTAATTTCTAGTCCCAAAGCCAGGGAGAGGGCCTGCCTCCAGGTGAGGCTCATTGCTGCCTGCTAGGATGGCCCAAGCATGTCAGGTAGAGGAGATGGTGGTGACTTCCTGAGAGGAGAGGAGGCGGCTGGAAGTGCTGATCCTCAAAGACATAGCTTTAGCTCCGTGGAATGTCCCCCGGCCCCCTCCCTCCTGTCCCGGGCTCAGCCCAGCAGCTCTGAGAGGAAAAGGAACTTGCTTAAGATGGAGGCAATGGCTGCCTGGCTATCCAGACCCGCAGTGGCCAGAGCCAAGACTCCTGGGGATCAAGGTCCCTCTCATCACATGGGCGACATGTCTCTGATGCTGGAATCTCTGGCCATAAATAACTCGTGATGAAGGGATTACAGACGGGGGACAGGGCTGGGACGGCGACCGCATCAGCCTTGCCCGTGAGCCACTGAAGAGCCCCCACCACATGCGAAGGGATGGGGAGCCCCACCACCCCCAACTGCACCTCACAAACTCTGGGCTCATCACCACCCCAGAACAGGACAGCCGAGCTCGGAGACGGGCGGCTCGGCGGCTCTGAAAACAGGAGGAAATATGGGGAAATCCTTAAATGGAACCAGATGGACTTTGGGAGATAAAGGGAGATTTCTGGAAGGTTCCTGTGAGTTCCTGGGGACTGGGGTAATGGTCAATGAGAACCAGTTGGGAAATGTTTGCACGGACTTCCTGAGGCTGAAAAGACTTGTGGCTAGAAATCAGAGTGGGAAAAAATAAAACACGCTGTGCAGGGCAGGGGACAAAAACGAGTGGCAGGCATACCGCAGGGACCGGAGAGGTCGCCTTAAAAGGAAGGAAACATAAGGGCAGCTATTGACAAAGGAGCTGCTCCCTAAGCCCCAAATGCCGGTGACCGCACTTGGTGCCCACCTGAAATCAGTGGGGGGCAACATCCTCACCAGGTCGGGGGAACACAGAGGAAAGACACCCCGAGAGGGTCTCTGCAGACCGCATGCCATATTTCTTCCTCTGCTTTACGGGGATGCAAATGTCTTCCACCAATCCGCCAGCCAACCTCTCCTGAGGGACCCCCACGCCTTCCACCTCATGTCAGCAGGGTGCGCAAAGGTAAGGACGTACTAGGAGTGGGGTGAGACGTGAAAACAAATGGACCCCTCAATACCATGTTCACTCACGGGAAGAATGGCATATGCCAGGTGCTATGGGTGCTCTTCCTTGGGGAGAAGGAAGAGGAAGGCCCCACAGAGAAGGTGATACCCGATTTGGAGGAGTATTTTGGGAACTGCTCCTTGCCTCTCTGCTCCTGCTGACCAAAAGAAATGAAATGCTGTCGCTGCCTCCTTTCCTAACTAGGAAGGGACCACGTCAGCCTGCAAGTAAAAGGGATTCAGCCCTGTGATGGATTTGGTTCCATCACTCTGGGAGCAAGGCACATCCCATGTGGCCACTCTCCTAAATCTCTATTGTGCCAGCCCGTTACTCTGCCCCAAATCTCACCGTTTTAGGTCAGTTTATATGGGGTTAAGCACTGCTCCCTCCCAGCCTGGCTGGATAGGAAAGGGCTGAGGCCAGAGGCTCTAAATTTGGGGCTTGGAAGCAGGAGGGATTGTAATTTTATAAGTGTGTACATCTCCTGTGGAGAGAGTTCAGTTTTAGCAGATTCCCAGAACAAAGGGGAGAGGGTCATTATGATAACGTGCACTCTGTACCCGCTGCTTTTTTCCACAGTGTGTTAAGCGAGAGTGCTCAGGTCTGCTGTCGGGGGCATTCCATGTCTCCACTCACATCACCCTCATGGACAACAACCCTGAAATGGCTTCCTGGTTTCCTGGATGAGGAAAGATGGCGGCAGAGAACGGAAAGACCCTACTACGGAGAACCACTATCCTGACTACAATAGTGGTACTTCATCCCATCCCAAAGTCTTCCACCCAGCTGTGCCAGTGCTAGTGGGACTGGGGCTGGTGGCTAGTGTCACACTCACTCAAGATGTAAAGATTTATGCAGCTTTCTGGGCCCACCCCTGCCTGCTCTGATTCAAAATGGCAGGGAGTTAGAGAAGTAAAACAATAAAACTGTCCTGGAGATTCTGGCAGAAAAGAGAGATCTACGAAGACCGCTGTCTGAGTTTCAGGTTGGAGGCCCGTGGGGGATGGTCCACTCTGCCTTCTCCGCCCACTGTGCCAGCCTGGATGAGTGGCCCAGTGGCTGGGAGCTGTGTGGGGCCGGGCTCGGCTTCCTGGGGCAGTGCCTGTGGAGTGCACAGGCCTCTGTTCACACCTGGGACCACAGTTGTGCTACGAGTGACAGGTGGTGTGGAGCTGCAGGTACACTGTCTCCCCAGGGGCCTAGCTTTGTTCAGTTCAGCTCTCCGTGCACTTGGGGGTTTCCTCAGCAACGTCCGGAGCAGGTGGCCTGGGGTAGTGGAGCCATGTATGGAGGTTCCCTCACTCCCAGAAGACCCTTGCCTGTCTCCTTGGTGGCTCAGGAAGAGGCAGAGGGTCAAAAGAACTGACTGTCTGGCAGTCCTCTGACAGATATCCTCCAGAACTCCTCCTCCTAGGATCCCACCAGGGCCGGGTTCTCCCCTTGGTGACTCCCAGGGGAGAGGCAGGAAAGGTATCTTTTAGATCCCTGGGATCCTTAGGGCTGAACTGCTGGGAGAGGGTCTTTCCATGTCTCCGCTCACCCTCCTCCTGAACGGGCAGACGTATAGCTGTGCATTTCAGCATGGAAGCTTGCAGCCATGGGAACAGTGCCACTCTGGGCAGGCTGCAGTCTTCCGTGACCACAGGAAAGCCTGAAAGCCTCCTGAGCTGACTTCCTCACCTGTAAAGTAATTTGGTCACTCTCTGGCCACTCTGGTGATAAAAATGAGCCAGCAAGGGTGAGTGGGCTCTGAAAAGAACAAATGGAAACTTCTGTTTTCCCTAGCTGAGGTGTAAGCGCCACTCTGCAGGATCTAGCCAGGTGTCAGACACACACGCGGCCGAGATGGCAGGAATGCAGTGGCCACTGCTTTCGCGGTCTGTGGCTGTGGGCATCTAACTATCCCCAGTGATCCTCCTTTGTCCTGCACCCACAGGCCATGGACGCATGACTTGACTTTTTGAGGCCTCAGTTTTCTCTGCTCTGAGATGGGACAGCAGTAACCACCCCATGGGGTTGTGAAGAGTAAAAGAGGGGTTGTATTTTTGAAGATTGAAAGAACAGACCTTTTAATATTAACTCATTATTGGGGAGAGGTCATCCCCCAAATTACCCCAAAATCATATGGTTTTAGAGTCCCATTTCTGATTCAATGCAATCCTGTCAATCCCAGCTGTCTTTTTGTCAAAATTTCCAAGTCGACCATAAAATTCATATGGAAATACAAGGGACCCAGAATAGCTAAAATGATCCTTAAAAAAAAAGAACAAAGTTGAAAGACTCACATGTCCTGAGTCCCAAACTTACTACGAAGTTGCGGTAATCAAGGCTGTGGTATTAGAATAAGAAGAGATATGGATGAATGAAATGGAATAGAATTGACAGGCCAGAAACAAACCCTCGCATCTACAGTCAATTGATTTTTAATAAGGGTGCTAAAACAGCTCAATGGAGAAAAAATAATCTTTTCAACAAATCGTAGCAGATAATGGGACATCCATATGCCATATACAAAATTAACTCAGAAAGGGTCAACAACCTGAATATGAGAGCTAAAACCTTAAGATTCTTAGAAGAAAAAAAGAATAAATCTTTATGACTTTGAGACAGGCAATGAATTCTTAGCTATGACACCAAAGCACAAACAAGAAAAGAAAAAAATGGATAAACATGACATCATCAAAATGAAAATTTTTGTGCTACAAATGATATCATCAAGAAAGTGAAAAGCCAACCCCTGGAATGGGAGGATACTTTTGTAAACCATATATCTGATAAGGGACTTGGATCTAGAATATATAAAAAACTCTTACAACTCAATAATAATAAGCAAAAAAAAATAGTTAAATACTAGGTAAAGGATCTGAATGGACATTTCTCTAAAGAAGATATGCAAATGGATAATAAGCATATGAAAAGACGTTTACTGTTCATCAATTAATCATTAGGGAAATGTAAATCAAAACCACAGTAACTGATACTACTTCACACTCACTAGGGTGGCTATAATCAAAATAACGGAAAACAACAAATGTTGGCAAGATGTGGAAAAATTGGAACCCTCATATTGCTGGTGGGACTGTAAAATGATGCAGGCGTTTTGGAAGACAATCTAACAGTTAAGCATAGAGTTATCATATGATCCAGCATTTCCACTCCTGGTATCTACCCGAGAAAAATGAGACCTATGTGCATACAAAGACTTGTACATAAATGTTCACGGCAGCATTATTCACAGTAGCCAAGAAGTGGAAATAACTCGGATATCTATCTAGCAATGGACAAATGGACAGACACACAGTGGTATAGCCATACACTGAAGTATTATTGAACTTACATGCCCATTTAAAGTCCCATTTCTGATTCAATGCAATCCCTATCCCAGGCTATAACGTGGAAGAACCTTGAAAACATAATGCCAACTGAAAGAAGCCGGTCATGAAAGGCCACGTGTAATATGGCTCTATTTATGTGAATTGTTGAAATCCATGGGGACACAAAGCAGGCAAAAGGTTTTCTGGGGCTGGGGTGGGGAGAACAGGGGGGTGATGGCTAAAGTGTACGGGGTGTCTTTTGGGGTGATGAAAACGTTCTGGATAGAGATGATAGCTGTGTAATTCCATGAAGATGTGAAGACCCACTGAACGTACTCTTAAAAGGTGAATTAAGGTATTGATTTATATCTAAATAAAGCTCTTTGAAAAAAAAAATCTCACTTTTTCTCTCCCTCGACCCTCTGGTTGCAGTAAGGACAGAGTGAAGATGGAATAAAGCCAGGGCCCCTTTAACACCTATTTCTAGAACGAAGAAAGACAGCTCCTCCCATGTGGGGTTTGCGGATGCTCCTGAGATGTACACAGACGGTACTCAGCAGCCGTGCACGGCACAGCGCCTGGCGTGCCGTCAGCACCTCATAAAGTCAGCGACCACGGACAGGACGCTTCCTGTCTTCCTTGAGGCCACGGCAGGTCTGGTAGGAGCTTCTAATTCCAGCATTTCCAGGTCCTCCTACATGGAAACCGAGGTGTGCAATGTTCATGCATGTGAGTGCATGGGGCGTAAGGGTGTGTGTGCTCACGTGTGTGAATGTGTGCACAAGTGTGTATGTGTGTGCCTGTGTGTGACTGCGTGTATACTCACATTTCCTAGACGTGAAGAAATCTCTTCGGCTTGACCTGCCCCATACCAGGCGTGGGCATCAGAGGCCTCCAGAGGGACTGCGAGGTGTCCCGCCCAGACATCACGCCTGTCTATGTTCACTGGTCTGAGTTTATTCGGTGTAGATGTCAAAGACCGAACTGTCCTCAGTGTGGCCCATGCTGCCCTGGCATCCAGGAGGCCCCTAAACAATCCAGAATCTGGGGTGTGGTAGACCTAGATGGAACATGGGCGTGACTTGCAGAGCCTAGAGCTCAGAACCTCAGCTAGGGGAACCACCCAGACCCTTGCAGGAGAAGTGGGTGCACCAGCCTCCGGGCCACAGGCAGCACCAGGTCCTCCCCTTCACTGACAGCACATATTATGATTTCCTCCTGAGCCAGAAGAGACAAAGCAAATTCCTCAAAGAATCAGTCCAAAGCCATAAACTGCTTTTGCAACATCCAGGAGCAGCCGTTCTTCGGGAGGAATAAAACGCTAATAGGATGGGAAAGAATGCACTGGGCTGGTGCTTGCCTTTAATGTTCCTTGGCTTCAAACTCCTGAGGCTGAGTACACCATGGAGACCAGAGCAGCTGGGCCCAATTGGATACACAAGTTTCTCAGCTGAGTCTAGTCAATATGGGGACATGCAGGCCGCACCGTTCACCAGGGTGAGTGGTGACTCAGTTGCCGTTAAGTCAAACACCCTCCCTGCCTTTTTTGGAAGGAAAGTTCTGGACGGAGGCCAGCCCTTCGGGTTTCTCTGTCCCATTGCTTCTCAGTGTCCCATTTTCAGATGGTTCCAGGCTGTTGTACAACTCACACGCAGCAGCGTGGGGACGTGTGTGGGCTCCATCATTCCTGCTCGCCTGTGTGGGGCCCAGTCCGCGGCGCTGGGCATTCTGGGTGTGAGCCACCTCCAGGTAAATGGGAAGAAGGTCCACCATCTCACTCCTTCCTGGCCTCTCCCACGCCCTCGGGATAGGCTTCGTGAAAGAGTCCTACGTAAAGGTCCCCACCTACTCTCAAGAGCCCTTGAAGACTCTTTCCACAACAAGCCTGCTCTGGGCTCACGCTGGCCTGAGAAATAGCTCTGGAACTCAGAGTTACCCCATTACCTCTGGAAAGCTGCCCCACTGGCCAGCAGCTCCTTGCAAAGCCGTCTCTCCAAGGAGAATAGGGGCGGTGTTCAGATGTCATCAGCAACTTTCGACAAGAGCAGACGACACCAGGTGCTGATCACATGGTGGCCTGTGGTGTGTGCTTGCTTACAGCACTATTCTTAATCTGTGCACATCCCTGCGAGATGAGGTTGTTCTCGTTCCCATTCTCCAGAGGGAGGCTGGGGATTTGACAAGAGGGTCTGAGCTCTTAATGAAAGGGATCCTGCGTCTGCCTGCGAGGGCTTGCATTCTGGCTGGGAGAATGAGTGGGAAAGAAAACCATGCGAGGTGAACTGGGGCTGTGGATGCTTCTGGAGGACATCGTGTGGGAAGATGGCACTGAGCCCGATGCCCTTTGGAGGTCCTCTCCATCTCTGCAGTTCTGAGACTCTCTTCTGAGATGCCTCAAACAAGCACGAGTGGGACATTCTGGCAGTGAAGTTCTGTGTGATGCAGGGCAAGGGAGCTGCTGCCAGCTGGTAGTGGAACCCTGGAAGGCTGGGCACAGGGGAGCCAGAGATGTGAGGTCCAGAAGGACCCCATGGGAGTCAGCAGTGCTCGCAAAGGTGCAGAGCAGGAAAGCGTGGGTCTCAGCTGAGCCACCCAGGAGAACTTAAGGGATGACACTCTTGGTGGTGGCTAGTGTGACTGAGGTAACTTTATTTCATTGTACTTCACTGAATGCAAGTAGCCACATGTGGCTAGTGGCTGTCACGTTTAGAGTCCACCTCTGGACTACTCTGACAATGTCATCCTGTGAACACAAAATCCTCAGACACAACTTCATGCTTTGTTATTAGGCCCAAAGCTCATGGGGGTACTAACGTTTTGAATTGCCGGACGGAGACCAAGGAATAAGGAAACTCACCTTTTGACCTGCTGGTTCACATTTAAACCTAAGAGACCTGCGCCCTGAAGAACAAATGAGGTTGAGGCTGGCATTCCAGGCCAGTGCTGGAACCGGCATGGATAGGGGCTATTTCAAACCCTTCCCACACCATTCGCTTTTTCCCTGCAGTTTTCTGGGATTGCTGCTAAGCCTCCCCTTTCTGGCAGCCTCACAGCAGCCCAGGGCAGAGGGTTCTGTGGTGGAGTCCCCGACTGCCAGCCCCCACGGCTCAGAGTTGAATTGGGAGGTGGACGAGGAAACTGGAGGACAAAGATGTGGGGCCTTTGGAAAGTGGGCAGACGAAGAGATCGAGAAGCAGAGACAGGGCCTCAGAGTCCAGACAGAAAGTGAGCCTGAGCCAGGAAGGAGAAGACGTGGATCCACCTCTGAGCCTCCTAGCATGGTTCATCCTCACCCAGCAAGCATCTATGGAGCGCGTTCTGTATGCACAGCCCTCACCCACGTCTCCTCCATCACAAGGATGGCGAAATACCTCCCCAGCCACACACTCGAGTGAGCACAAGCAGCTGTGAGCAGAGGAAAGTGGCGGGAAGGCACTTTTAATGGAAGAAAGCCGAGAAACGGAATGCTGGGAATTAGGCAGGGTGGGCCGCGCTTGCTTGGCCAAAGGAATCAACCACTGAAATAGATTCTTGAGACATATGAAGCACCACATTTAAATAGATTTGCTCTTAAAAACAAAAAGAAGGAATGAAATTTATCTTGAGAGACTCTGTCAGCCAAACTCAGAGATGAAATATTTTTACCATTAATATTGTCTGGGCTCATATGTTATTGTTTCATAAGAGCGTGGGGCCCTAGGCCAGCAGCAAGGACAGTGGGTCAGGCAGCAGGTGGCTCGCTCTTGCCTGGTCTCACCTCCTCTTTGGTGTTGGTTACGTCCTGGGTCTCCCATCACCCGGAAAAACCAGGATGCCCTCCCGACCGAGGTGGTCTCCAGAGTCCGCTGCCCCTCATGGGTGCTGCCTGGAAAGACCCATGCTGAGCAGGGCTTGGCCCTGCTGAGACACAGCCATAGGCTTCTCTGAGCCTAAGTTTTCTTGTCTTTACAGTGGGTACAACTATGCCCATGTCACAAATGCTGTCTGAGGATGAGGGCCCGAAAGTCCCTGGTGAACCAGGAAGTGGCATCGATTGTCGGAGATTGTCATCCTGGCAGTGATCCCCGCTTGCCCACAGCCTGGGATGCTGAGCCCTGAGAGGGACATGGAGGGGGCACAGGAGGCACAGGGTGAGACCTGTCTCCTGATGACAAGAGAGACGTGCAAGACAGAGTGATAGATGATGGGCAGGGACTGAGCCGGCCTCACGCCATGGACACCTGAGCGGTCACCCACCAACTCGCAGCCAATACCCCAACAGGGTCCTCCTGGTTGCTCCTGGGAATTCTCGACTGGCAGGACTCTCCGAGTGCCTCATGCAGGCCCCATTTACAAATGACAATCTGTCCAAATACATGGGCAATGTCTGTGTCCCCAATGGCCTCAAGGGTCCCTGAAGTTGCTGTTTGGGGATTGTCCTCTCCATCCCTAATGTTGCACTGTGTGCCAGGGGGGATTCTCATCCAAAAAATGATCTCTTAGAGCAGGGGTCTCCAACCCCTGAGCCATGGGTGGTACTGGTCCATGGCCTGTTAGGAACCGGTCCGCACAGCAGGAGGTGAGTAGCAGGTGAGCAAGTGAAGTTTCATGTGTATTTGCAGCTGCTCCCCAGCGCTAGCATCACCGCCTCAGCTCCACCTCATATCATCAGGCATTAGATTCTTACAGGAGCACCGGTCCCTGGTGCCAAAAAGGTTGGGGACCGCTTCAGAAGCAAGGCTACCCCATTGGACTTCTCATTCAGTCTCACTTACAGGGTACACTCCCAATGGCTATGATCTGAACAAGTCCTCTTAAGGGTCATCGTGGAGGCTCCACAGGACTAGGATTTTCAAGAGGCAGATCCTTGCAGATTTACTTGTGAATTATTTCAAGGGGCTTAAACCCTCCCTGCAAGTGTTAGATCCAACTGTGGCCACTGCCCAAGGTCCCTATGTGTACAGCAATGCAGCCACTGGAAAGATTACACCCAACTGCTGAGTGGCAGATTCCTCCAGCTTGGATAAAATATCCATTGGCACCATCAAGTGCAGAGCCAAGTGCTGTCAAAATTCACAGACCAGACGCCTGCCCTCTGCTTTGTGTGGGTTCTGACTCAGCAAAAGAAGAGAAGGTCGTGTCTCTAAGGACCTCAGCTGAAGATGGTAAGGCTGAGGTGACCAGCTCATGGGAGTGGAGCCTGGTTCTGAACATGGGCTTCCCAGCTATAAATCCAATGTCCGTCCATCAGCACCTTCTCACCCATTGCAAAGGCATGACCACTTCTGCACAGTGATGGAAGTGCTTCCATGAGACCTATCAGCTCTTGGAGTAGAATCAGCCTGTTGAAATCAAAGTGACCGCAGGCCAAGGGAAGCCAATCCGATGGCAGAGAGCAGAGAAATTCCAGTTTATTTTTCCCGGGTCAAACAACCAAGGTCAAATGATGTAAGCCAGACTGCCTGGAGCTGGGCCTTCCTCACTGGGCCCCGAGGCATCCAGGACCCACCCAGTTCCTTCCTCGTCTGCGTAGGCCCTGCCCCTGCCCTGCTGTCTCCATGATGACATCAGGCTGCCCTGAGAGAAATCTGGCAAGGACTATGTAAACACTGCCACGTAAAGATATGATCCTACTCAAATACTCCACGGCGCAGCAACCCACCCTGGGCAGCGCTGGCTTACAAACAAGAGAGGGAAGCTGCAGGCAGAGCGCTAAGGCCCCTAGCAGGAAAGTCTGCAAAGCTCACAGCTGGGCACCTCCCTGGCACAAGGCCGCTATAGAGGAGGAGACCCAGGACCGCCAGCTTATTCCTCCAGTGCATCTGGAGGGGTTGGTGACCAGCTAAGTGGGCTTCCTGCTGGGTCTAACCTACACCTACCACCTGGGAACAGGGATGTGCTAGCCCTGTCTCTAGGGCCCTCTGCTCAGACTTCCACCATCTAAACCTCATGGCAAATTTTCACCGGGTTCAGCTCACGTCCCCAGAAAGCTGCAGCCTCAAGATGAGCCCTGTCGAATCTTTAAAGACATTATCCTTCCTCCAGAACGATCTCTGCCAGCTCCTTGAACCACCCTACCCTCTCGCCTGTCTGGACCCCTCATGCTCCAGCCCACCTCCTTCCCAATGCCTCCTGTGACACTCAGGGCTCTCCCTACCTCCACTCCGGACCACCTTCCCATTGCTCTGTAGGTTAGGGACCCCGGAGGATGCCTGGATTTTTCCCACCCAGCATATGTCTGCTGTGCGTCTACATTCCCC
The DNA here is from genome assembly GCA_003508835.1 of Eonycteris spelaea. NCBI lineage: Eukaryota > Metazoa > Chordata > Mammalia > Chiroptera > Pteropodidae > Eonycteris > Eonycteris spelaea. Next base: position 3,222,028 of record PUFA01000139.1, read on the forward strand.
AGGAGCACATGGGGGAAGCTCACGGTCCAAAGTCAATGTTAGAAGGGCTGCCACAATGCTGAAGAGGGGCTGCCCGCCAAAGGGAGCATGGGGCCAGGTGGGTGGACTCTGCAGGGATGTGGAGTTTGGCTTCAAAGACGGAAGGAATTTCCTGGCGACCTGTCTCCTTAAAGACGCAACGTTCTCCTGCCTGTACAGGTGTAAGCTCTGTCCCCGGAGGAGTCCCCTCTCGCTGGGGAGAACCACTCAGGAGGTGGGATAGCAGGGGTCTATCAGGAAGGTGAAGGGGCACTGCGACCTCTCAGGGGTTGCTTCCCTCTGGGACGCAAGGCCAACACTCAGAATGTATAAATCGGAAATAATAGCAGCCGCAAACGCTTCCACGCCCTGTGTGCTTCATTACATTTTCCTAACGTGAAAAGTGAAAAACAACGGGAGACATTTCCGGATTCTGCCTTCCACGGGCCGCCCTGACCTGCAGCTGCCGCCTGCCAGCCTTGCTCTAAATAGAACTTGCCGAGTGGGCGACGCCGAGAGGGGACGGGCTCCTCCCGGAACACAGTGACTGGACCTGGTGAAACCTGCCGGATCCCGCCCGTCTCCCCAAAGGTGCTTCTGTGTGGCAACCCCGGGAGGAGGGAGGAGTCCCCAAGGAGATTCTCCATCTGGGGTGCTCCATGCCAGGAGGAAGGGCAGCTCTCGGGGCAGCGGGGGCAGGTGGCAGTTGCCGCCTTTGGGAGTGGACAGCCACATGTCCGAGGCCATTGCCCAAAGCCTCAGCGGAAGTAGTGACAGGACTAGGGGAGGCACTTAAGTGTCTGGAACGTAGTGGCCCCGTCGGCCCCCACCCTGTGGGCTGTGGTGGGGGTGAGGCTGGTGAAGAAGAGGGCAGAGTCACGTTTGCAACTGTGATTTCAAAGAACTTGGACCATTTGTAAATCTGAAAAGACAGAGAAGGACTTGATTTCCGGGTGGCAGGGCCCACGTCCTGAACGTCCCCATCGCACCTCGATTCCATGCTCCTCTCCCTCCTTCCCCTCAGTTTGGAGCCAGAGCTTCTTTCCCAGCCCTTGGTGCATTTCTAATCCAAGGAGAGGTATAAAGGGGAGGTCAGGCACGGCAAGTGGCAACTCATTTTAACATTTTTCACCGCCAGGCGGGTCTGGGAACCCTCGCCATGTGTGGAGGCAGAACACAGGTGCCTCGCAGGTAAGTGTTATGATGGAGCACCAGAAAAAAAAAAGAAGAAGAAGAAGAAGAAGAAGAAGAAGGAAAAAGTGAATGTGGACACGGCAGGCCTGTCACACAAGTAGGGTCACCCCCACAGGCAGTGACGTATGCTTGATGGAACCATGAGAACACACCACTGGACTGTTAACACAGTCAAGTGGCCCACCTACGGCTGCTGTCCCCGCTCTGCCCCATCACTGACCCCACCTAGGACAGCTGGCCTCCACACTTCTGGAGCAGACGGCCTACAGGTTGCAAGGCTCGTGCCAAGTGCAATCCCTGTGTGACGAGACAGGATCTGTGGCTGTGACTGCGGGCAGGGAGGCAGATGGTTGTTTGCTGGGGTCTGCTCCAGATTTCTAAGGGAGAAACGGTTTTTCTGCAGCTTGGAGACACGCTGGTTGAACACATCATTTGGTTCCACAACTGTTGTTTTTACTCCTGACCCAACCGGTACCAAATGACCCCACTGAGGACCCAAACCAGAGCCATTATTCTGCCTGGGGGAAGAGAGGCCCTTCCCCTCTTTCCCCCATGCTGCCCCAACGCGGCTGGAGCCCTGGCCCTCTGACGCAAGGATGCCCTGCCAAGCCAGCGTCTGGGGTCTGGGAGCAGTTAGCAGAAGTCCTGCTCTGTGGCCTTGAGGCTATCACAGCACATCAGGGTCTTTGGGACAGGCCCTGGAGGAAGAATCTGCAGAGGAAGGGGAGGCTGCACAGGCACTGTCAGACGGGGTCACTTCCCACCCTTCAAAGGCAATATCCTCTGCAGAGCAGAGCCCGAGGGAGGTGAGGCTTATCACACCAGGCGCCCCACCGGGAAAGGCGCCACAGCTGTCAAACGCTTCCTGTGCGCAGAGGGGACTGCGTGCTCTTCCAGCACAGGCTGCATCCATATTTCCGAGGCTGACTGCGGTTTGCAGGACTCACTTATGCCTAATGTGGTCTGTGCATCGAGTTGCATATCTACACCAGCTTCTGTGTTCCACATGTGCGGGGAGGGCAGACGGTAGTTTACGGGGCATCTTTACCAGATCCCCCTGGAAAAATGACTCTTCGAGAGCCCAGCCTGCCCAGTGATGAACAAGGCTGATGTGCCGACTTCGTCTGGGACCCGCCCTGTCCGTGCCTCTTGTGTGTGCCCTGGGGAACTCCCCGCGGGCAGTCGTGCAGCTCAGTTGCAGACCAGTGCTTCCAGACAGCAGCTCTAATCACACACCCTGGCCTGCTCAGCTAGGTGTCTCTCTCAGAGAGAAACAGAAGAGCAGGAATGGAGAAGCACCTGGAACCTACTCTCTCAACAAGCACTTCCTGGGTGTTCCCTATGTGGGAGACACTGTCGTGGGCATCAGGCAGGGAGCCGCCCAGGTCAATGGGCACAATTCTGCACCCACACCAGAAGCAGCAGGCACAGGGCGGGGTCCCCAGGGAAAATGCTACATCCTGGAAACAGGGTTGGCTTGATGTCCACTAAGTTATTTTTGGTCAGGGTCTAATCAATTGAGTGTCTACCAGCTGTTCCTTCCTTCCTTCCTTCCTTCCTTCCTTCCTTCCTTCCTTCCTTCCTTCCTTCCTTCCTTCCTTCCTTCCTCTCCTCCCTCCCTCCCTCCCTCCCTTTAGCTGACTTGTATTGAAAATCCACAGTGTGCAAAGCTCTGTGATGACTGAAAAGCCGTGGGAGACCAGCCCTGGAAAGCTTCCGTTGTAGTTTACTTTGAGGGTGGTAGTTGGGGGAGCTAGAAAGAAATCGACATTAACAGTTGTACTTAATGTAGAATGCTTAGGATTAGGGTTATTTAGATTCTCAGCATTTATTAATGTAAAATCAAACATAACAGAATGGAGCCCTGGAATTTTTAGGAATCCCTTAGGAAGGGAATGACTTGCATCCTGAAGGTAATGTCGGTTGGGGCTCTTAGAACTGAATCTCACTAGCTCGTTTCATGAAATTGAATGTGGCCCTGAAGTGTCATGGCCCTGATGCTGCAGAGGTAATAAGTCTGTTGGGGAAGGGGCCTCAACTATTGTGCTGGAAGCAAGCTGTTCAAAGAACTTCCAGTGTCCACCCCTTTTCTGCAAAAAATTTATCTTTATCTCCCCTTTATGGACACAGTTTAAGAGGAAGTGAGAAGTATCCAAGAGACAACTTTTAGATCAAGGACACAGGAAATTTTGCCTTTCATCTGAAAATCCATCAGCTGCAGAGGAAATGCATAGCGAGGCAGATGCCTGGGCAGCAGCTCAGAGTACATATTAGTTCCTGCTGGTGTGAATAAGCCCGTGGCGACGGCTCCCGTCTGCGGTGAAGCGCCTCATCTCTCTGGGATAGAGCCCATCCACAGTGTCCACAGCTGCTGTTTGCACTCCATGGGTGTGCATCACGGTTGTGACTTGAGAACAAGCAATTTTCCCAAGCAGTACCCAGACAGAGTTTGTCTTCCTTGACTTCTGACAGAGCCCCAGGCTCCGGACACTTAGGAATGTCCATCCCCCGAAGAGGCAGCATGAGGTTCCTTGGCCAGAGAAAACTATTTCCTGATTAAGTAATGTTGCAGGGATTCCCTCCCTCTGTATAAATCATGCAAGAGGCACGTGCTTCAGAACATTGCACATGTGGTCCATAAATCCTAATGGGAAGTCTGCTGGTTTGTGCATTTCCAATGTCTCTTATGAGGACCTGGAGGCACAAGGACCATGAGAGAGCTTGGTGCACACTCCTGTATATGGCTTCTCTTTGGAGTACACCTACTCCGTCTACCTGGGATGAGAACCCAGCTACACCCCTCACAAGTCACTTCTTTCTCTCAGTTTCTTCATTGTAAATGAGTTGACATTATACTCATCCCCTGCCCCCACCCTCATGGCGTGGGGGTGGGATTTTTTCATTTATTTGTCACCTCTTTATATTAAAGTTCCTTTGTTCATAGTTGTTATCATAGGAAGGACGAGAGTCTGGAAGTTAAGAGACTTGGGTTGGGTCCTTGCTGGGCAAGGAAGTCCATAATTCTCTGGGCCGCAGTCTCTCCATCCACATGACAGGGGCGGGCTTACATGAGATGGTATTGGGGGTCTTTCTAGCTCCAATACTCTAGGATTCTCTGTGATGACAAGATTTGTTTTCAATTCATTGCAAAGTCCCCACACATAACAGGTGCTCAAGAAATGTGTGTTGAATTAATGAATAACTATAATGAGTATAAATGCCAAAGGAGTAATGTAGATAATAGGTATCATAAAGGTTAGAAGAGAGAAGCAATCACTCAGAACTAAGGAGGTTGAGAAGGTTTCCTAAAGGAGGTGGCAGTTGAATTTAGCCTTAAAGATCGATAAAGATTTGGATGGGTGAAAGGGGGAGATAGTATTCTAGGCAAGAGAAGTGGAGTCAACAAAGATGCACATAATGAATTAAAAACAGGTCCTGCCACCAAGGAGCTTGAGTGACAGAGTAGAATAAACACATTTGAAGACATGCAAGTTCTCAACAAATGTACCTCCCTAGCACCCTTTCTCAGGAGGCTACTAGGGGATGTGTTCTAGGAAAACAAAGGAGTAAATCAAGAAAGTGAAAGATATGGATTTCAGCAACAGGGGATCCAACACACGAGCAAGGTGAAAATACTCCCTGGGAAGGTGGAGAACATCAGTTGGGCACCAGGCGTGGAGACCATCCCATCCAGACTAGAGCAGCACAAGGCTCCAGAAAAGCTTTCTTGACAGAGATGAGATGGAGAGATGACCTAATATGTTTGAAAGCATTGGGAGGAGATGCACATGACTGGAGAGAGTTTGGGGTTGAATTAGTGATAAGTGCACGGAAATGTAAGTCAGCCAACCACAGCAAACAACCCAAACCCAAGACACTTGATAACAGAAGCATTCTGTAAAGAAAAGGAAATTATAGTATACAGCAAAACTTGATGATGAATTGTGGCTATGTGGTCATCGTGAAGTCAGCACTGACAGTGGAGGTAACTCCAGTGGCTACAGGAGACCTAGGATGGAGAACGAAGACATAATGTCTAAAACAGAACATCGAGAGGTACCAATACATGAGTATTCATCGTGACACGGAGGCAAAGGCCTCAAGAATTAGCTCCTTGAATTTAGCATAAATAGTCAAGTTCAGGAAATGATGCTGAGGGCTTGGAGGGATTTTATTTCTCATAGAAGCCTTCTAGAACTGTTCGACCTTTTAAATGATGTGTGTTTATTGTTGTGATAAAACAATAAACTAAATAAAAGGTGAGATACAATTTGCCACCATTCCATCAATGAAGGAAAGGAGGAAATTAACGACAGCAAGCCGTGTTGCGCAGGCTCCTGGAGTGAAGGCTGCCCTCTGTAGGGTGTAGACGGTGGTGCAGACTGGAAATGCACACACATCCCCACGTGCAGCATCCACATGTATGCTTTCACCCAGAGAAAGTTTTGTACCTCAGGTTGGCTTGAGGTGTTCATAGCAGCTTCATAGGTGATGGTGAAACACTGAAGTTTCTCTGTGTCCATGGACAAGAGAATGGAATAACAAATAGAAGAGCATTCACACAGGGAATATTACACAGCGGTGAAAAATGACCTTTGCTATGGAGAATATCCCAGATGCACCTTAGAAACAGAACATTCAGTGGAATAAAGCAAGTTACAGAATGAAACATACCATGGATGAGAGCATGGTAATAATTCAAAACTAAGCAAGACACATGATAGGCTTTAGGGACAATCTATATATTGTAAACCATAAAGAAAAGCAAGAGAATAAGAAAACATGAAGAATGTGGCTGCCTCTAAGGGCAAAGCCAGGAGTGGACCAGGTAATTCCTAAAAAGGTGTGAGAGGGAGGCTGGTTCATGTCTTGTTTGGAAGGTGGGCTTGCAGGGTGGATTTTGCTTTTGAGTTCACAGTTTTTTGTGCTTTGTGTGTGTTCACTTGAATGTATTAGATATACCATTATGAGGGTGAGTAAAAAGAGCCCAGTCCACAGGCCTTCAAGGAGCCTTGTGCTGTGGGCCACATGCTGCGCTGGGATGTTTTCATTGCTTCTGAGTTCACAGCAGTTGACCTGTGCATCAGGCACCTCTTCATTTCAACCCTAGCTGAGAGACAGCATCTGGTTGATGCTGACATTGAATTCTCTCCTGGCAGGAGCCCTGGCCAGGTGAGAGCAGGAGGGTGGGGGGAAGAGGCTAGCTGTCTGGCAGCCCAAAGCAGCAGCCCCCACGTGCTGGCAGTGAGAGGATGGTATTTGGGAACCGGCTCCTGTGGACAGGTGTGATGGGCAGAAGAAGGGGAAGGGAGAGGAATGTGCTGAGAGCTCAGAGCAAATAGGCAGGTGCAGAAAGCCCGACCACCACCTGGAACTAAGTCTTCCGATAATGGCAGATGTCAGCAACCAGACTGTTGCCCTGGGCAACAAGGAGCACATCGATCCTGCCACAAGGGGAGGCATGGCTGAATCCCGAGTTGTAACCTGTAAAGGGTTCTGTGTGGACGGATCAGGGCCTCTTAGGGGAGGGTGGCATTGTGGCTGTCCTCCCACACCCGTCTGCACTGGTCCACCACTCCCAGCTCTCCTTAGAAAGACCCCCACTCCGGGACTGTTGAAGGTTGATTTCCTGTTTGTTTTCACTGGAGCATATTTTTAGTTTAGCCAGGGACTCTCTGCTTATGGAGCTGCAAAGTCACTGCAGCAACATCATCAAAACAAGGAAATCGGCATGTCTGGGCGCACCTAGGCCTGCTTTGCCTTGGTGTTCACAGCTAACCTGGGGGCTGCAGCTCCCTAGGCAGGGATCAGAAGAGGTGCTTGCCTGAGAACCCATACCAACTCCATGAACCCCTGTGAACCATAAGATATGTGAATAAGTACAGAAAGGCCTACGAAATAATATAATAGGTCTAATAACACCACCCTGGCCAATATTTTCCACCAACATTTTGTTAGGAAAACTCTTAAACATGGAAAAGCTGAGAGAATGGAGCAGCAAACACCCATAGATTTGTCACCTTGGTTCACAATTATTCACATTCTGCTGTGTGTACCTCTCCCTCCCTCTTTCCACCCATTGGTCCATCTTATTTTTTGATGCATTTCCAAGGACATGGCAGGCATCCATATGCACCATCCCTGAAAACTTAAGCATGAATTGTATTACCTGGAGTTCAACATTTGCCTATTTGTTGACTTATTGTTAGGGAAAATTACATATCATGAAATGCCCGTGTCATAAGTATGCCTACCAGTCAGTGGGTTTTGACAGAGGCACCCCCTATGTGGCTCAAACCCTGTCAAGATGTAGACAATTTCCATCACTCTAGAAAGTTCCCTCGTGGCCCCTCCCAGTCAATCCCCTACCTCCTCACACAGCCAACGTCTCACCACCGAGCATGTGCTCCAATAAATGTCAAAGGCTACAGTAAACAATCTGAGCTGCAACGTCTTGAATCATTAGAAGTGGGAAAATGGGTGGCAGATCTCATGACATAACATGTTGGCCACATTCCTGATGAACTTGCATGGACACTGCTGTTCTTTACAAGCTCAATGTCAAGATGCTTTGGATTCTGCATGTCTGTTCACGGAGCTCAAGGGCTGCTGGGAGGTAGTGCACTCCCAGAACACCCACTCCCCCTTGCAAACCTTATCAGAAACAAGCCCAGAGGAAGCCACTTTCCAGGGGTGGATTTTATAGATGAAGTCAACAGCCACATCTGTTTCACTGGGGGACACGAGATGGGGCTGGTTCTCGTAACAGGGATTACCATCAAGGGCAGGACAACCTTACAAGTTTACGGTCAGATTCTTTCTTGTGGTGCTCTGCCACATCCCACAGATAAGGGTCTTGGGCTGGAGAGCTGACATCTGGACGAGTGACAGCTGTGCACTCTGCTCAGACCTAGCAACATTCCGCACCTCTTCTACACGCTCCCACCACACACGTTGGCTCCAGATGTTTCTACAGCAACTTTGGCAGGGTGGACATCAGAAGAGCGTTTTCTTCCCAAGGAAAATTGAAAGTCAGGGCTGAGGGCTAGGGTACGACAGGCGACACGAGCGTGCTCAGCATGCGGCCCTCCTCCCGGTGGCCACTGGAGGCTGCCCCGCCAGGCCCAGAGATGGCCCGGGAGCCTCTCAACATAGCACCAGGCGGCTGCTACCCAGGGTGATTTTAGATGCGACCCTGCTTGCAGCCTGGAGCACAGGGCGAAGATGGAGACCTAACCACCATGGAAGCACACAACATTCCCGGCGCTGCCTTCTGCCATCCTGTGGACACAGTCAGCACTGCTCTCTGAGCCACTTCTATCAAAGGCCTTCGACCTGACGGAAGACGATTTTCCTGCCATTGGTCCATTCTGAGAACCACTCGAATGCTTGGGTCACATCTCTTGTCCATGACCACCCCACACCGTGCACCAATGTCAGCATGACACTAACCACGTACCAATAGCGACAAAACAGCCCCGAACCAACATCGGCACAATGCTAACGGTGTGCCAACATCGATGCAATACTAACCCATACATTGACATCAGCATGATGCTAACCATGTACCAACAGTGACTCAAAACTGACCCCGGTACCAATGTCAGCACAAAACTAACTGCGCACCAACTTTAGTGCATCAGCAGCAGCTCAATCCTAACCCATGCCCAATAGAACCCATGACAATACGCATGAGCAAAATAAGGCAGGACGTGGTGCCAAATCAAACCCCACAGAGAAGAGAAAGCTGTCCCTTACCTTTGTGATGCCTGGTCACAAGGGATGTGCCAGTCTGCCCGCTGGTCCACTCTCCGCACAACTCTTTCCTCTCAGCCACCGGCAGACTCTGTGAACGACAAACGAGAGCTTAGACTGAGACACTCAGAAGCAGGCTTCACTCATCTCAGGAAACCACCATAATCCAGACCCGTAGGCGTGGAGGTCAGGGAGGGGTGGCCGCTGGGCCACATGGATGACAGGGGCCCCGCCTGTTGGCTCTCCTCCCTCCGCTTCTCACAGATCACTGTGCCCCAGCCCAGATCCACGTCCACCAGGCAGCGTGTGTACCTCCATTTTTCTCCACACTCCCACAGTGACAATTAGACATGCACGGTCACAGTCAGCTACAGGCACAGCCATCAAAGCTTCTATGACATAGTTTCCTTGACACTCGCTTATCTTTCTCTCCCCATGTGCCCCCTTCGAGTCAGTGGGTAGAATTCTAAAGTTTTGTTGTTGTTGTTGTTGGTCGCTGCATGGTGTCCTGGGAGGAGGGGTGTCACTCGAGGAAGGAGGTGACCCTGTTAGTCCCCCTCACCATGGGCATCACTTGCTGCACTGTGCAGGGCCAACTGAAGGATGCCGGGAAGCACCTTGTGGGGCGAGGCGGGTCCCTTCCACAGGGTCCCAAGAGGGAGCCCTTGTCTCCAGAGACCGTCACTGCTGCTTTCTCCAGCCCCTCTTGTCCTCGTCCTCCAAGATTCTGTGTCTCACTTTGGACGGTTCAGTCAGCAACTTATGGTCTTGTGACCACCCCTCACCCCTGGTGTCCCCGGCCTGGCCCCTTGTTACCTTGCTCAACCTTTCCTCTACCCACTGGAGAGTAAAAGTGGCAAGAAGCCAGATGCCAACCGGACACTTCTGTTCCCGTCCACAGGCCCACTAGGCTTTTGGGGGAAGGGAAGAATCAAAACTTGCGACAAACACCTGTTTAGAAACTCTGCATTCGGAGCCAACAGACCGGATTCCATCCTAGCTGGGCTGACTTTCGAGGGAGTCCAGGCATTCACCCTGTCTTGCTTGTGGAGCCTCAGTTGGTCCATTTAGGATGCAAAGATAAAGACCTATGACTCTCTCTCAGGATCATTACAAAGATGGAATGAAATCGTGAGAACTCAAGGAGATCTCAGTGTGATAGGCATTGGAGGTCTCTGCCCACCCCTCAGCTGTCAACGCCATGCCAGGGACACCAATGACTACTGGAATTCCAGGCTCCGAGGGTGTTCTCCAGATGATTGCTTCAATTTTCTGCTCTCACTGGCACCCATTATCTGAACTAACTTTCACTAATCTGAAGTGGTCCCCCAAGAGATGTTTTCCTGTCCTCCGGTGATATTTCACATTTAAAAGTGAACAGTCCAGTGGCTCGGTCTTCATAGTCACAGCTGTGTTCTCATGAAGCCAATTGGGTTTATTCTCTCCAGGTGCTTGCTGGCTACTCCCACCCTCTGGTTTATGTAGAATCATTTGGACTGTCAGCAAAACATAAAAAATAGCTGCCTTCAGAGGCCAAATACACCACAGGCTCCTATCTCATCCGCTGTCTAATGAATAGTTTCCAGGTCACCGTGGCCCATGGGAACATCTGGCCTCCATCTCTCCAGCCCACAGATGTCAAGGTAGGGACAGACAGGCTTTCTGGAGGACACCCTCTCCCCCGACACACACACCCTCTCTCTCTTTAAGGAGGGTTTAAAAAAATCTTTATATTGGAGAATGCTGGTGTGCATGCGTGTGTATGCATGTGCACATGTGCGCACACGTGTTTGTAAAATAGCCTGGCTGTTTGTATAGGGGTAGTACCGCTTAAGCCAGCCTTCTCCAGTGCAGTTCTTCAGACCACATCAGGGCTATGAGGAAGTTCTTGCAATCCATGGTGACAAGGGAGGACTAAAGGCACATGGTGAGTCTTCCATGAAGCTGCGGCCATTTATTCCAAGGTAGCCCTTCTGTATTATTAAAGCTTTTCCTCAAGTATAACAGGCACAGAGAAGTGAACATATAGCATACAGCTCCCTACACTGCCACACACTGAACATAGCCAGTAACCAGAGCCCCACTGAGAATCAGAACGTGGCCCATCTTCCCTTGGGTCTGCCCCACCTGTGGCCTGGCTGACAGCACAGTGGGCTGGTCAGCTGGGTAACTTTTATTGGGGGATTCACAGTGTATGGCTTTTTTTCATTCAACTCTATATTTATGAGATTCATATTTTTATTTTTAATTGTTGGTAAAATATGCATAGCATAAAATTTATCAGCCTAGCCATTTTTAGGTATAGATTTTGTGGCGTTAAGTGCGTTCACATCGCTGTACAACCATCACTGCCATCTGTCCCTATAGGTCTTTTCATCTCATAAAACTGAAACTCTGTTCCCATTTGACAAAATCTCCCCATTGCTTCTCCTCTGAGCCTCTGGCAACCGTCATCCTATTTTCTGTCTCTCTCAATCCAACTACTCTAGCCCCCTCAAATCAGTAGAATCATACAGCATTTCTCTCTCTGGGACTTCCTTACCTCACTGAGCATAATGTTTTCAAGGTTCACCCATGTTGTAGCATGTGCCAGTTTCCTTCCGTTTTAAGGATGCAAGTATTCCATGGTTGGCATACACCACATTTTGTTTAGCCATTCATCCATCAGTGGACACTGGGTTGTTTCCCAAAGGAAGTGAAAACAGAGTCTCAGAAAGATATTTGTACATCCATGTACATAGCAACACCATTCATAACACCTAAAATGTGGAAACAACCCAGTGTCCATTGATGGATGAATGGACACGCAAAATGTGGTATACACGCCAAGGTGGAATTGCTGAATCATACGATAATTCTATATTTAGTTTTTTGAGGAAATATGGTACTGTTTTCCACAGTGGCTGCCCTGTTTTACATTTCTACCAACAGTGCACAGGGTTCTCATTCCCTAACATCTTCACCAAAAATTTTTTTTGGGGTGGGGAGGGGAATGGTAGCCATCCTAATGGGTGTGAGGTGGTATTTTGTTATAGTTTTGATTTGTATTTCCCTGATGATCAGTAATGTTGAGCATCTTTTCATGGATGAGAGTTGTCCGTATTTTTGTATGAATTCTCTCATGTGAACACGATTTATCCATGTGGTCCACTACTGATGAGCATGCAGGTAGCTTCCAGCTCGGGCCACTAACAACATTCCAGTACATGTCTTTGGTGAATATACATGGGCATTCCCACCCAGGAGAGAAATAGCTGGGCCATGGGTAGAGAAAGCTGAGTGGTTCCCTCAGTTGTGCACACAGCTTCACAGTCTCTGAACACTTGACGTAGCCCAGGATTTTCACATTAGACCTGGTGAATGGATAGCTGTATCTCATGGGGGTTTAATTACATTTCCTTGACGGCTAATAAAACTGAGCATGTTTTCCTATATACCCATTTAGATTTCTCCTTTGTAAAATATATGGTCTAGACTTTTGCCTGTTTTGATGTTGGGATAGTTGTCTTTTTCCTTTCGGTTTGTGGGAGTTTTTCAAAAATACATTCTGCACAAAGGTCCTTTGTTGAATGAATTGTATGAGAGAATGCTGTAAGGGACAGAGCTATGACTGCCTTTCTCCAAAGAGCATTCTTTTCCTAATACTCCACCATGCCATTGCAGTAAATGGCTTCCATTAGCAACTTCATTCATTCATTCATTCATTCATGCATTGCATTCATACATGCATGATCAAGAGTATCTGCCACATCTAGAGTTTGACACAGCTTCCCACCCCATCCCACTGTTCTAGCCTTAGCAACAGCCAAGATCAAGCAATGTTAACTGCCATGCAGGTGGCTTCCCTTCTGTGGGCTGTCCGAGCCTCCCTCCCAGGGCATTTGAGGCCCTCACAGGCCAGCCCCGCTGTGAACGCACATCCCTCCCCAGGCTCTGGGAGCACTCTGGCCTCACCTGTCTGCCTGTGCTGGCCCCAGCTGGACCCCCTTCCTGCGCACTCACTCTCTACAGCCCCTGAGCTATTCGAGCCCTTCATTTGCCCCATCCCTGGTGATAATGAGCCATGTCTGTCCCTGTGTTCCCATGTGCACTGTCAGACCTGTCCCAGCAGCTTTTCCGTGGAATCCATTGTTAATGAAGACAAAGATTATAGAGGCTGGTGTTGCTGAGCTCTGCCGGAAGCTACGCCTAGGCCAGAATATTCCACAGTGTCTCACTGACCCCTCCTCGCAACCCCAGAAAACAGTTCTATTATTATCCTTATCTTACAGACAAGGACCCTGAGGCCCAGAGAGGCAAAGCAACTTGTCCCAAGCCACGTGGTGTTTTAAGTGATGGGCTGAATCCACAATTCCAGAGTGGCCGCCAGCCCTGGATGGGGGACCATGCCTGAATGGTCTCTATGTTTTTGAGCCAAAAACCAGAATCAGTGAGTGAAGACTCAAGTAAACAGCACAGGCCTCAAAGCCAGAAGGGTTCGGCCATTGACCATTAATCAGGGGCCTTCCAACCTGACCTGGGCCTGCCCAGTGACACAGACTTTCTTTCCTGTATAGGAACAATAAGAAGAAGAAGGGAAAAGCCAAGAGAAAAATAATAAGCAGAGAAAAATAGTCTCGGAAATTTTCCCTGAAGTGAGCGTGATTGCTTTGGGTATCTGGAATTTGGGTGCCGTTGGAAAAACATCAGGTCATAATCAGTGTTTTATTTCACTTGCTGCCGGCAGATGAAATAACGGCTGTCTGGAGCTGTCGGGAGCGTGCCACGTGAGGGCTGGGAGACGCTGTCCTGATAAATCGACCCTGACGCCCTCGGCTGTTCTCACTTTCCGCTCCGTCTGCAGGCACGGGGTGCTCACATTTGCAGGGCTCAAAGAGCTGGCTGTCCTCAGGGCATCACAGAGCCATCAGTGCGCATTTCCCGCAGGGCCCCGGCGTGGCTCAGGGCCTTCAGGGGCCCAGGCTGTGAGCCTTCGCAGAGCTCACACACTGTGTGTCTCAGTTACAGAACCACCTGTCCTTAGGAAGGGACCCAGGTCTGGAGGTCGGGAGTATGAGCCCCAGAGTCTGGCTGGGGAGGCCCTTCCCCACTGGGCCTTGGTTTCCCCAGGGTAGACGGTCACGTTGGGTTCGAGGGCTCTGGGTCTGCCCTGAACCAGGGCATCGGGAAGTCTCATAAACAGGGCCTGGGACCCTTTGTATCCATCAGGCGAGATGGGCGGGGTGCAGCAGGAGAACCCACCTAATCCAGACTGAGGTTCCTCGCACTTTTCTCCAGAAAACTGGCTGTGGGATGCCCCCGACGGAGAACAAAGGGCTGGGGCTGCACACAGGGTGTGAATTTAATTGAAGGACGGAATGGGGTGTGGGGGACACGCTGCGCACTCTCCCTGGCCTCCCGCCTCCTTCCTCTGCTCTGCCGGGCATCTCTCTACCAACACCCAGGTACCTGGGTTTGTGGAGGAAATGCCACCCCTGGGGCTTGGAGTCTGCTCTTTTGAGTGGCCCAATGGACGGACAGGGTTTCCACCCCACAGGGCCCACCGAGGCAGTGGACGTAAGTGCGAAGGTGCTGAGCAGATGCCTGCCCCTCCTTTCTCTGCAGGTACTCAGAGGGACAGTTCCTTCTGCCCCCTGAGCTGCGACACCAATTGAGTCCCCACCTGGTTCCAGAGCTCCTGGTGAAGGGGTCCTAGCCAGGAGATGTACCTGTAGCACAGTTGGGACCCATTCCCCAAATAAAAGTGGGGGCTTATAAACTTTGCCTCAGCTCTGTCTTCTGGAGCACCAGGCTGAGGCAGCCAGTGCAGCAAATCTCACCCTAAAGGTACCTGGGGCGGGGCCAGACAGGGACCAGGCAGATGGCCGAAGGGAAGGAAGAGAGGGGCAGAAACCAGAGGGAGACACAGGCCTGTAGACAGGGTGCAGAGGTCAGTGATAGCGTGACAGAGGGCGACCTGGAACAAGTCAGTACACATCGCCTGGTAACTGAGACATGCATTTTCTTACATGTAAACCAGACAGAGAAACATGTCAAATGAATAAAATGAGGATCAAGGGGATGCAAGATTTGAAAAGCAGAGCGGGCTCTCTGGAGCAGCAGTCCCCAACCTTTTTGGCACAGGGACCGGTGCTCCTATGAGAATCTAATGCCTGAGATCTGAGGTGGAGCTGAGGCGGGGATGCTAGCGCTGGGGAGCGGCTGCAGATACAGATGAAGCTTCGCTTACTTGCCCAATGCTCACCTCCTGCTGTGCAGCCTGGTTCCTAACAGGCCACGACCACTACTGGTCCACAGCCCCTGCTCTAGAGCACCACCATCACAGGTATTAACTCAAGGGAAGATCTGGTCCTGTGGGGAAAGCCGAGTCCCCTGTGGGCTTCGACCCTGAGAGGGTTTACGTTGCCCCAGAAGGAAAAATTTACACTACGCCCCGTTAAGACTGCTCAGACTTAATTGGAGTTTCAGGGCGGGGGTGGGGTGGGGTGTCTTTTTTTTTTTTCCTGGGAATTCAATGATACCCAGAACCACCTGAGCCCGGGGACATTTGCCAAACTTCTCCAGGCTGAGAGGACCCAATATACCCTTATAGAGTCACTGTACACTCTCCTTGGCGGAGGCCGGGGGGACGGGGGGGGCTGTTTGGGGAGCAGAATAAACACACCAGCGCCATAAAGATTAGGCAACAAAACAGCAGCCTTTCAAAGAGTCAAGACATTAAATTGAAATTAAAAAGCACTGCAAGGTCCAGCCAGACAAACCACAACGGAGGCCAAGTAGGGTCTTTTTTTTGGAAGACGATATCAAGAACAGCAAATGCAACAAAAGCAAAAGCAACAACAACTAGAGCTGGAATCTGGGCGAGAGCTTGCCAAGGTCAGAGACCCCAGACAGAGGCCTTGGAGTTCAAGGCCTTGAGACTCAGAAAATTCAGACTTTTGGAGTGAGGCTTCAAGTCTGCTCCACAGAAGGCAAGTTGGCTGGCCTGCAGCAGGTGACCAACAGCTGCCCTTTCCCGAGCAGTGCCATATCTCTCTCTTGAGATTCCTAGGGACCCCACCTCTCTAGGAGTCCTTCTGTCTCCCATTACTGCTTGGACCCTGCCAGATCACTCTGCTATGTCCAATGCATGGTCACACTGATGTCCCTTCCCACGCATGGTCCCAGGGCTTCTTCCCCAAAGGTAGAGCTACCTAGCACCTCCCCTTCTGTTTGGGGCAATGGAATTAGAACTCCTGGCAGCCAAGGGACAGGGCTACCCAGTGAGCATGCCAGTCCTGGATGAGTGAATCAATTCCAGTTCCTGGTGCCATTTATTTTCTTCCTTCCTCTTTTGCCCCTTAGGCAAGCTGGCCTGAAGCCCAGTGGTGAATTTGGTTAAAAAAATTATTTGCTGCCTCCGCTCCTCCTCTGGCTTTCTCTAATTAGCCTGGAGGGTCTGAGGGTCCCACAAAGCTGGCGTGGCTGCCCCACAATGCTAGCAAGGGTGAGCGTGGGGGGGGGGCGAGGTCCCAGAAGCAGACAGGTGGCCTCACGAGCAGAAGTTATGTGTCAGGGCAGGGCATGGAATGGGGCAGCACCAGCTCCCAGGCCTCGCTCGGCTTTTCTTGAACTGCCCTGATAAAGCCCCACTGCTGGGTGATCGAGCTGGGGTGAATGGTGCATGTCACACCTCTCCCCGACACCACTGAGTCTTTGAGAAACCGTGTCTGTCATACTGCCATCACCCGACAGATGCCTCCAGGGGCCACAGTCCCGTGGGCCCTGCTGAAACCAAAAGTGAGACGCCCCCTGCTTCTCGTGGGTCCCTGTGTCCGCCTTGATGCCAGGCCCCACACCGCAGTCGGCCTGGGATCAGCAGCGGTCTTGCCCCTGCTTCTCCCCCCAGCGCACTCTGCTGTTCGTCACGGCCGCATCTTGGAGGAGGTGAGTGGAGAGGGCAGGGCAGCCCCAGCTATCATTTCTCTGTGTCTGTGGGGGCACAGGGGCAGCTGGGGTCATGTTCTGGTCCTCTGGACAGCTTTTATAAATGACGCACGACATTGCAAAGCTTTTGGCTGGAGAGATCAGATCAGCAAACCCTGTACGTTTTTTTGCAAAGTGAGATCCCCATCCATCCCACGTCCCGCATCTGCTGGATGAACAAACGCTTGGCCCGGCGTCGTCGTGATGTTACTGTGGAGGGCGTGGGGCCTCAGAAACCGCCGCTGCATTGACCTGAATCTGAACACGAGAGATATTCCTTTAAAATATCAAAAAGCTCCTAGAATTGAGGAAAACACCATGAATGGAAAAGCAGGTAAAGGATGTGAGCAGATGCGTCATAGAAATGGCTCCCGAACACAGAAAAAGATGCTTACTCCCTCCTCACAAAAGAAATGCAAGCTAGCACATACGAGTTTACAGATTACAGATTAACTCATACCGATTACAGTGATTAGAACAGTACGGCACAGGCAAAGGGGTAGATACAGAGATCAGTGGAACAGGTAAGATAGAGCCATACAATATATAGTCGATTGATTTTTGCCAAAGGTGATTTAAAATGGGTCATATACCTAAATGCATAATGCAAAGTAGAAATTTCTAGAAGAAAACAAGGGAGAAATTCTGCTTAACTCTAAGGCTGCAAATGAGTTTTAGATACGCCATCAAATACAAGATTCATGAGGAAAAAACCCTAAATATATTGAAGTTTATCAAAAGACAAGTCACACACCAAAAGAATATATTTGCAAATCAGATTTCTGGTAAAGGACTCATATCCAGAATACATAAAGAACTCTTAAAACTCAACAATAAGAAAATAAACACATCAATTTAAAAATTGGCAAAAGACCTAAACATTTTATCGAAGAAGATACACGGAAGGCAAATAAGCATATGAAAAGATGCTTCTAATTTGTCAGGAGGGAACTGCAAATTGAAACATGGAGATACCACCGTACATCTATCAGCATGGCTGGAATCCAAGAAACTGATAACACCAAATGTTAGTGAGGATGTGGAGCAACAGGAACTCCTGCTTCTTGCTGATGGAAATGCAAAATGGCGCGGCCACTGTGGGAGACACATGGGCAGTTTCTTACAATGCTCAACATAGATGTACCATATAACCCAGCAGTTGTGCTCCTAAGTATTTAATCAAATAAACGGAAAACTTATGTTTAAACCAAAGAACAAGAACGCGCCTCTGTGAGTCTGGATGTAGCACAGGAAATAGAGAAGCCAGGTGGGGAGTGCTCCAGCTGGGCTGTGGGCACACCTGGGGAGCTCATCTCCCCCCATCGATGTGACGGTGAGTGGGTTTCATCACCCCACTTCAGATGAGAATACTGAGGCTCAGAGGAGCTGAGTTCAAGCAGTATCCCCACTGCCCTCAGGTGTGTCCTGGGGCTAGTCTGCTGGCAGGTGGGTGGGTATTGGGATGCCTTCCCAGAGCACCAGGGTTGTGCTGCTACGGTCCTGGGGTGGCCTTGGCATGCTCCCCAATTACTTGGGTCCTCTTCTGTGGGTCACTTTTTTCACTCTTGGGATGATGCTGGGTCCTAGAGCCCAATTGGGTGAAGTCACATGGCAGTTGTTAGAGGATAGCCAGTGACCCAGCCACATGAGAGAGAGACTAGGTGCTTCCTGACTGAGGGGGCATGGCCCATCAGGAGGGCAGCTGCTTGTTGCTCCACTGGAATCCAAAGCAGAGTCTTGGCCTGGGGTGTTCCACGCAGGGACCAAGGCAATGTGGTAGCCACTGAAATGTACAGTCTCTCCTTGGCTCTCCTGACCCCTTAACCCTTGCACTTCTGACCAGTCAGTGTCCAAGGAAAGCCTCACACAGAAGTGAAGTTCTGTGTTGATTAGACAGAAAGGTCTACTCTGCCTCTGTCCCTATGAGGAAGGGAGGAAGGGGGAGGCCATGGCTCATGTCACAGGCTAGGTCTGCCTGCCCCTTGAGGGTTTGTGGGATACCCACTTACCATGAACCACTAGAAATGCAGCCCAGTGACCACTGAAGATGCACCAATGTGTGGTGTGAGGGTGCAAGGGTGAAAGCTGGCTTGGTTAGGTGACCCGAGGCCAAGGCGAAGCTGGGCACTAAGTCATAGCAGGCGCGGGAGGGGTGAGTGAAGGCTCAGAGCAGAGGTGTAGGGACAAGCTCTCCCTGAGAAGCAAAGGGACCTGGGGGCCTTCCGGGCACTGGAACCACCATGGGCAGTGCCATCCGTGAGATGTCCCAGCATGGCTGAACCAGAGCTGGAGAAGCCTCAGGTTGGCAAAACCTCTCCCATCAGAGCCTGACCTCTGCCAGCATGTGGCATCATCTCCAGGGCCTTCATTGAATGGGAGGCTGGCAGGGACTGGTGGTTCCCTGGGAACCGGGAAGACACCAATGGGCCAGGCCTCCCCATGTGCACCCCTCCCAGGTTCCTCCGGTCCTCCCACCATGTAGCACGTCCACTCAGTGCCAGGCCCTGTGCCCCACAGGTCCGCCTCCCACAGAACAGCAGACTCCCCTAACCATGGCGATCTCAGTCTATCAAAGAAGACAGGGAACTAAGGAAGAGTCGCTCATTGGATAAAAACGTAGCTCATTATGTTGACAAACCAATGAAACACTCCAGAGTGAAACATGTTCGAGAGAACCTCTAAGGAAGCTGATGTGCGTGGCCTGATTCCCATTTGACTAAGGTCCAGGATGTTCCCCAAGCAGGCCCCCAACCCCCAGTCTCGGGGCCATGAGTTACGTGTCCAGGTTCCCTGAATAGGAAAGGTATTGAGGTCCTCCCAGAGGCAAGAAGGCCTGCCTATCTGAGCTCTGCCAAGCTCTCTGCAGGAAGCACTTTCCTGGGGCCAGGAGCCCTGGAACCTATTCTCAAGGCCTCCTCCCCCCTCGTTCCAGGCTCTCCCATGTAGGATGACAACTTGTATCAGGCCGCTACCCCTACTGGATGGGGTATAGGCCATCTGATGGATTCCAGATCTGCTCCTGGGAGGTCATTTTTAAGCTGTCCACTTCTCTCCATGACTCTTAAGTAATGCTCAACTGCTGACACCATGAGACCCAAGTGCCTTAGGAATTCAAGGACTTCACCACTCCATGTGCACAGCTGTGCTCCCACCTGCCCGCCACGCCCACATCTCCCTCTGCCACCTTGTTATCCTCCAGGCAATGGCACAAAAGGTCCTCTTCTCAGGCAACTCTCACTGAGTAGGGCCCAGACTGAGTGCCACCCCTCTGGGGAGATACGCGAGCAGTTATTCCTAATTCTGTAAGACTGCCCATGTCTTTGCAGGGGTCTAGTAGATTCTCGCCAATGGCAGGTGTGTCATACCTGTGACTAAGTCAGTGAATCCTGAATTGCCTCTACTCCGTGGCCCAAAGGTTGGGTCTTGCTCGATGTAGTGGAGATATGCTGAAGATCCTAAGTCTGTAAACTCAGGGGAAAACAGAGTGGCCCACTCCCTCACTCGGAGGAACTTTAACATGAACCCTTGAGAAGACTGTCCTGATGCTCTTTTCCAGTGTGGAAGATGAGGTTTTCACAGGTCTAATTCTCTTAAGGGGCCCCACCTATGTTTTCATGGAGAGTGACACTCTAGCCACCTCTGAAGAAACTCGCTCCTGCCTGAGAGATCCAGCCCCATTATGAGCCAGAGCTTGGCCATACAGGGCTCTTTGCCGGTCACGCCACCACGCGACGCAAATCTCATTTGCCAGAAGTCTCTGTTTTATTGCGCTTTGAACGATTTCCCAAGATAAACCCTCGAGAGTCTCCTTGTAAGCACTTAGGCCTTTGTTTATGAGACTCTTTGATCCTAAGAGTGTTTAGAACTCACAGCAGCTTCTTCCCCTCCCTCCGTTACCACTCGGGGAGCTTGGCCAAGCAGTGACATCATCAGCCTGTCCTCAGTCTGGGGATCTAGGGCCCCGAGAGAGAGTCCCTAATTCATGGTTTTGCCCCCAGGGTGGAGGAAGAGCCCTTACAGGCTCATGGCCATCTTTTCCAGAACAGAAGTTCTCTACTGGGCCCTGGACAGCTACTGAGAATAGGCCCATTTCTCTCAATTCTTTCTACATGAGAACTCGGCCTTCAAACTGCAGCTCAGGGTTGGGTCTGTCCCCCTGCTTCCACGAAAGCCTGGTCACCTTCCTAGCCACTTGAGTTTGAGGCAACAGGCCCCTCCAGCTCCCTAAAATGTACGAGCATCTCCCAAACGCCCAGCCCTTTGGCCCTGGTGAATGGCCACCCCCCCCTCTCATTTTGCATAATGTTTTCTCCAAAAGCCCTTGCAGCATGCCCAGTCACTTTGTTATTTCAGGTTGTTTTCCTTCCAGCCCAGATTTCCATTCTGTTACCACCAGGATGGAAAAGGCCTCCTCCATCTGATTCCCGCCATCCCCAGATTCCGACTCCTTAAACAAAGCCGAGTGTGGTTTGGGGCAGAAACAGATGATATGATCCAAGAGAATGCGAGGGTGGGCAGCCGTGTGGTTGGAAAGGCGGGCACAGTGCCAAGGTCGCCCAGCCCGGCGGCTGCGATGCGCCTGTAGAACCTACAGACGAGCCTGGCACCTCTGGAGGCTGGTTCGGACGAGCGGCCACCCCACGTGCGTTTCAGGCCAGAGCCCCCTCTCGGCTTCTGTTCTGTGCTTCTCTCAGGGTGTGAGGGCTTCCCTTGGCTCGGAGAGAGGGGGACCCCAAGTCCTTGTATACCAACTGACTTCAGGGGTCCCCACAAAAGCCTCCTTCCAGTCGGCAGGGAACCTCCAAGTAACCGCTGCCATCCTGAAGATGGAATTCTCTCTCTGTGCTGCCTGCTGCCTTCTGCAGCCCCAAGGAAGGGCATGAAGTCTGGGGGCAGCCCCTGTCCGGAGAAGACTTGCTTCCTGACAGGGACCCTCAGCGAGCTGAATGCACGGCAGGCTGAGAGACGGACGGCCTGCGGATGGTGGGCTGCTGGGTAATGTCACTCCTCTGTGCCTTCAAGCCTGTTGAAATCAATTTCAAGGCCAGGACTGTGGTCTGGACTCAGGCGGCACCGGGTCTCCACTTCACGTGGTAGGTTTATAATTCCACGAGGTCAGGGGCTTGGGATGACCTGTGCAGGTTGCCTGTGGGAGGCGCAGGGTTCTCTCCAAATGTCGGTAACTCACACGTGTAGTGAAGGGTCAAGCTCTGGGACCTAAAACAAACCCTGTGGCCTCTTGGCAACCTTGTCCTTTACCAGGGGGCTTGCGACAATGGCCACCTATGGGGGTGGGGGCACAAACTCAATCTCTTAGCCATGTGCCACCAGCCCGCTCCCCCACCCCAGAATGGAGTGGGTCGGGAGGCCATGATGACTAGAGTGTGGGTGAAGGCTGCCATAGGGAGAGTGGGGACGGTGCTGGTGGGTGGGAGGTAGGATCCAGGCTTCGATCATGAGGGAAAAGGAGCCCCAGTGAAGGGCTGACCCTCCTGGATGCTCTGTGCTCCTGGAGTGAGGCTCTCTTCATCCCCCACCCCCTCAATTGCCATGGCGTCTGAGAGGCCCACTAGTGCCCCCTCCTTTCCCACTACACCTGAGAACTCCAATTGGCCCCTGGGTCACAGCATGCTCAAACCTCTCCAGACCCTCTCCAAGCTTAAAGGACCAGGATGTCCCTGTGGCCAAGAGACCTTCCATATGCTGGCACAAGACTCCCATTTTCAGCTGAATCTCTTGGCTTATAACCATATCACTCCAACTTGCCTTCCCCTCCCTGTGCATCTCAAATCTCGTCTGTCTTCTTCTAAGGGCCCCCTTCCCTATCTCAAGATCCTTAATTCAACCACATTGCAAAGACCCTCTTTTCTTATAAGGTTACACTCATAGGTCCAGGAATAGGACCTGATATCTTTAGGAGCCATTTCAGATGGGTTTGGGGTTTGATAACGGAGGAAAGAATGATGGCATTTAGCCATCATTATAGTAAACAGGGGCCACTACACGTAATTGAGAAGCAAAATGTCAAAAAACAAGTGGTTCTGTGAAAAACTGCAATCTCTCTGCTCTATCCCAATTCCAGCCAATTTCTCAAAAAACAAGGCCTACTCTGCTAGTTTTCCAGGAAAGTCAAGGGATAAAGAGAGGCCCATGATTTTGTCACCCTAAATAAGTGCCGGGGCAGAAGTTTGGGTTCCAGACTGTCAGAAGCATCTGATAAAAGCTGCAACCCTGCATGCAGAAAACCTGGCACCTCCCTCCCTCCTTTCCTCCTCCCCGATGTCCATCAAGGCCCGCTTTGTGAGAACTGACATTCCATCTGCACATGTGATGGGCGCATGTATACATCCAAACTGCTGTGCGCCATCTTAGAGAGTTCCCAGTGTGAGGCTCAGGACCAGACAGACGCCAGGAGATAGGGATCAAATCCTGACATTCCAGCTGAATGTCCTCTTTGGACAGCGTGGCCCCTGCAGCTGGGTCTTGCTAAAAGCCACGGCATGTCATACTGGGAGAGGTACCGGGGCTCATCTGCAGCTGAGCATCTGTGACCAGCCCAAGGCCACGCAGGGCCAGCTCCTCACCCAGCCCCAGTCCC
Organism: Eonycteris spelaea; assembly: GCA_003508835.1. Taxonomy (NCBI): domain Eukaryota; kingdom Metazoa; phylum Chordata; class Mammalia; order Chiroptera; family Pteropodidae; genus Eonycteris; species Eonycteris spelaea. The sequence continues at coordinate 3,245,558 of PUFA01000139.1, forward strand.
AAGCCCTCTCCACTCTGCCTGCTCTATGGCCCCGTGGTTTGGGGTGATGAGAGACAGGGAAGAGTTGGAGAAGCTGTCCATGGAACTGACCACCAGATGAACTGGGAAAGTGAGAAGGCGATGGCACCGATGATCAGAAATACAGTTATGACCAGGGAACGAGAGCAAGTGCCTATTGAGACCCTTCTACATCCAAAGCTGTTGGGAGAACGGACATGTATCACGTCATATAAACTTGCGTCTCTTCATTTAGCCAAATGCGTTTTTAGTAAACTTTAAATTTTACATCAGTTTTAGATCTACACAAAATCGTCAGATAGGGCAGAGAGTTCCCATAGGCCCCATACCTAGTTTTCCTACCGTTAACAGATTAGCATGATAACATGTACACACTAAAGTCCATTCTTTATTCAGATTTTCTGAGTTTTTCCCTAATGTCCTTTTCTGTTCCAGGACAGCATATTATGTTTAGTTGTCCGAGGCTTTAGCCTCCTCTGGGCCAGAGAGGTGCTTTGTCTTTGATGACCTTGGCAATTTTGAGGACTGCTGGTCGGGTGTTTTACAGGATGTCCCTTAGTTGGGATTCATCTGATGTTTTCCTCATGATTGGACAGGGTTATGGGTTTGGGGAGGAAAACCACAGAGGGGAAGTGCCTTCTCATGGTATCCTATCAAGGGCATGCACCATCACCTGGACTTATCATTGCCGATGTTGACCTTAAACACCGGCCAGAGGTCACCCTGGTCAGGTCTGTCCACTACCAAGTTACTGTTTGTATTCCCTTCCACCCTCTGCTCTTTGGAAAGATGTCACAGCGCAGCCCACACACAGGGGTTCGGAGTCATGCTTCGCCTCCTTGTGGGGCTGACAGCTACGTGCATCCCTGGAGCTCTGTACTTGAGGTTTGGTCTCTTCTCCCCCACGTGTTTGTTTATTCAATCATTTGTTTATGTGAGGATATTTGCGTTATACTTTAGGAAGCTAAATTTTTTTGAGTGACTGCTCCTGTGGGTGTGACCTAGGAGAATGAGACAGTTGGCACAGTGTCTGCATCTCAGCACGGAGTCACCTTTCCTGAATTGTTCAGTGTGGTCCCCAAGGCCCGTGGGTTTCAGGGTATGGGCACGCATCTCTATCACCCAAGTGGAAGGCATTCGAGAAGGAGGAGTTTGGGAGGATGCTTCATGCATGAGTGTGCTGGGGACTGTGGGGAACTGGGTGTGAGCAGAGAGTGAGCGGGGGTGAGCAAGCGATGGGTGACAGGATGAAAGAGGTGGAGATGGGGGGCATGGTGCTGACGGTGTGGCCATCATCCTGGGGGGTCCAGGGAATGGGGATCCTCGGATCATCCTGGGTCTGAGGAGCAGGGCTGCTTAGAGGCAGGAGGGTACCCAGCTGCTGTGCTCCTGGGACAGTTTTGGGGCCAGGCCTCTAGAGTCCTATATTTCCTCACGAAATGAACAAAGACCACAACCTTCTGGGCGGGGAGGAGGCAGCATGCAGTGCACATAAATCTATGAAGCCTCCAAAGTAGAAAAACCTGTTGTTTTTCCTGAAAGCAGTGCCTGGAAACAATGGCGGTTTTGTTTCGCAGATTCTCCCCTGGCTGGCTTCCTGGTGGGAAAAGGGTGTGGGGTGCTAGGTGGAAGGCGTGGGGAGAGACGGAGATGCTGGTCAGCAGCCCTGGCATCCTGCCCGCAGAGGGCACCTCTGCAGCCGCCTCCCTCTGCAAGGAGGGCCTGCTTGCCATTGTCTGTGGGGAAGTCTCAGAAGGCTCCTCTTCGGAGGCCGGTGGGTGGCCGTGAGGCCTGCACTCCAACAGCTTTATTCCCAAGACATTCTTCTTCTGTTTGCGGGCATGACTTTTTTTTTTTTTTTCCCAAAGAAAAGTTTGCTTAAAGAGAAAGAAACAAAGATACAATTCTCTGGTCCTTCTAAGGGCTGTGCTAAACCGAATTAGGAAGACACCGCTCAATCACTCCTGGAGAACGTTCTCCCACGAAAGTTAGCAAGGTAGGTATGTGTCCTCTGCTTGCACCTCCGCTCACCCCACAGACAGGGCTTCAAATCCAGCTCCATTGTTACCTGTGGTGCGATTGGGCAAATTCTGACATCTCTAAGGCTCACTTTCTCAAGTGTAAAGTAAGTATATAACACTTGTGTTGCGGGATTGTTGTGAGAACTTCCACGTATATTTCCCTCTGCTAGATTGCAAGTTCATGACGCTGGAGTTACGTCTTTTCCATTCATTGCTGCAAGCTCTCAGAAATGTTAGCTGCTTTTGTCACTACCATAATGACAATTATTATTATTGTTATTGTTATTAACCGAACCTCTTTGATCTCCAACTCTGTAAATGAAAGTGGGTTCGTCCCAAATGCTACAATGCTTGGCATCCCACAACTAGATCTAAGTCTGCCCTCTGACATTACCGCTTGATATTTCAAACCCAGAACCTTCGATGAACTCAGACTCCTTCTGGACTGGACCTCCTCCGGCCAATGGCTTCAGGGCCCCCAACCATGACAGTGAGAGGTGATTGACAGTGTGGGATGGAGCTCTGAGTTGGCGAGGTGAGGCATTCTGCCCTGCTGAGCAGCTGCCACGTGGGAGCGATCCCTTCCCTTCCAGGAAACTTTCTCTGAACAAAATTATCCGACATCATCCAAGGGGTCTTGAAATCCCTCCCCCTGGGACCAAATTATTCAGGGATCTTGACAATGTTCCCCTAAAGGTAGGACTTAGTGGCAGCTCTGTAATTCACATGCACAAATTAACTGTTGATTATGTCTCCCACAACTTTTGCTTTAAACCGTCAATGCCTATTTCTATTGGTCTGTACCAAATTCTATTGAAATAACCTCTGGTTGGAGCAAAGTTGAACATTTAGTTATTTTACGAGTGTTTCCTTATTGGAAACCCTCCTTATTTATGAGTGTGTCCTTATACGTATCCCATAGATGACATCAGAGCCCTTGTGGCATTTAAGAACAGTGATCAGAGAATGCCTAATGAAAAGAAAGCTTCTAGGCCGTCATTCTTTTCTTCTCTTTCTGGAGTCAAGAAAGGGAAGGTGTGAGAAAGGAATTGATTCTAAAGCCCTCCATGGTGTCTTACACATAGCTCAGTTTCCACAAAGCTATGCCTCAGCTTCACCCTCTGGATAGAAGCAAGGTTTGGGGTTCCTTTGCTGATTAGCTGGGGTCTTTGCCCACGTTATGTAGCCTCTCCAAACCTCATCTATAAAATGGGCATAAAAACAACACTGCTTTATGGTATTGTGGAGATTAAATAAAGGAACATGGGGGAAGCATGTAGAAAATGGCTGGCACTTAAGGAGTGCCAGATGGTATTTAATTATCATTATTATTGAGTTTCCTTCCCTATGGGACTGCACCTGGTTCAGTATTATATTGCCAGGTTTGGACACATAGTTGATACTTGATAAATGTTTGAGAAATAAATGAGAAAACATGTGTAGTCTGCATCCGAACACTGGCAAGAGCAACCCACAACTCTGCTGTGAGTGACAACTTGTCTTAAATTGCTTGGGGGGGTCTTGGGCTTTTCTCTGCTACCAGACCCTCACAACCCGAGAACAAAGATCATATCTGACATGTCTACATCTTAAGGAGCTGCTGAAAAATTATACATTGAAACTACAAAACATTGTTGAGAGAAATTAAAGATGGCCAATTTATTTAAATGGAGAGACATACCATGTTCATGGATTCAAACGTTCAATGCCATCATGATGTCAGTCTTACTCCAGATTTAACTACAAATTCAAGGCAATTCCAATCAAAAGCCTAGAAGACTTTCCTTTTTGTTTTTTGGTAGAAATTGATAAATGCCTTCTAAAAGTTATGTGGAAATGCAAAAGATCTAGAACGGCCAAACAATATTCAGAAAGAGAACAAATTGGAGGAGTTATACTATGTGACTTTAGGTCTCACTGTAAATCTATAGTAATCAACAAAGTATTGTATTGGAGAATGGATAAACAGATAGTTCAAAACCAAAGTAAAGAATCCAGAAATAAAACACAAAGATACAATTAATTGATTTTTTAAAAAAGATGTCATGGCAACTCAGTGGGGAAAGAAAAGTCTTTTCAACAAATAGTGCAGGGACGACTGGATATCCAAATGGAAGACAACAGACCTCCCCTCAGTCTGTACACAAACATTATTTTGCCATGTATTGAAGACCAGAGAGAGAGGGAGGGAGAGACTGAGGATGAAGAAGAGACAGAGAAGAAAACCAAGACACACACACACACACACACACACACACACACACACACACACAAATAGGGCTTGGCTTGGGTGGGCCCTTGGAAAGATTAGGGGGTTGGGAGCAAAAGGAAACCAACTCAAGACACTGTATGTGGAGAGGACACCGCCTCAGCCCCGGCCCTAGCTCCGGTCCCAGCTCCACCAGAGCTCACCGATTTGCTTGCACAGATAGCCGTGCCTCTCAACACCTAATTTCCTGTCTGGATTGTGCAGGAGTTGCGATAAATGGTGGCAATGGTTCCCAGCTCTGAAGTTCCTTTATCCTGAGCTCATAAACGTGTTATCAAAACACCTTCTTTTATTTGATTTCGCAATTAGCCCATCCCTTCTCCCCTGCACCAAATGGCACTATTCTAACATACACTCAATTTTTAAATTCCACATAAAATAAAATTTATTGGGAGGAATTTTTCAAGAGTATTGTAACTCTCTGAGAGACAAATTGGAGCAATATTAGGAATTTTGCAAATCCAAGAATGTCTGCTCAAAGCTTTTATCAGACACAGATCCAGTTGACCCACTTTTCCACATTTGGTAATATCTGGCATGATTCATCCGTGAACATTTTCCTTGATAATTTCTGCTGTGGCTTTTAAATGCCTCTCCATGTCTAAGAGAAGTTGCCCAGTCAGGGAGGACCTCATTTGGATTTACACCTGGGTGTTAAATGGTTTGTTAGCTCCATCTGGGCAGCTCAATGGCCTCCCATTGGTCAAGATTGGATGGTTATGGCAGCTTTCTGTCCTGGTTACTTCACAGCTTAGAAACTTGCACTGAATGTTGCTCACGGATGCCGTTGGTCAGGAAGGTGGATATCTGGGGCCAGCAGAGAAGACTAGAAGGCTCACCTATGGGACTAGAATCATCGGTATGGGGGGTTCCTTCTCTGGGTCTAGAGCTGGGCTGGGACCCCACAGACTAGAACAGCTGATAAGGGCACCCATCTTTCCCCAACACTGCTTCTCCTTACAGCGTGGCTTCCTCCAGCCTGGTGGCCCCAGGGCACTCAGTCTTCTCACCTGGATGCCCAGACCCCAGCACAAGAGTTCCAGTGAACAAGGAGAGAGCCAGCCCTTTACACCCAGCCTCCAAAGTCTGGCTGCATCTTCCACCATACTTGGGTGAAGAACACACACACACTTCCAATTCCAAGGGGATAAGACCCAGACATGGGCTAGACCCATCTCTCGAAGGTGTGAGAGATATTAAACCTCTACTCCCTCTACTTGGTCTCTATGCAGTGGCAAGAGAGAGTGGTACACTGTGAACATCAGTTTGCTGATGCCTTACTTAAAACCTCATCACGGATGCCATCCTCCAAGCTGACCCTCTTCCATTTGGCCCTCAGGCAGGCCACGCAGCACATGGCTACCCATATTTCTTTGCTAGTAGTGCCCTGTTTTAGCTTGAGTGTCACTCACCCTTAGGCTTAATTTTGGTTTTGTAAATCCTTATAATGCAAACACACCAACCCTAACCCCTGGCTAGTACCTGTTCAGTGCAGATGCCACAAAATTGGGCAGTGGAGGTGATGAAATCTGTTAGGGACATTAGAGAAAGGTTCCCTCTTCAATAGAGAGGGCAGAGTCTGGGCCTGCACCTGCAGAGGCCACCTTGGGTTGGGAAGGGCTGGCCTGAATTCAGGTCTTGCAGGTCAGGAGGGTGAGTGGAAAGGTGTGAAGAGCCGGGGCCTTGCAGCTGGACAAGCCAAGCCTGGTGGAAGCATTCATCCTCTGTTAGGCAGCTGAGTCAAGGCTTTCTCTCACTTGCTACTGAGAGTGTCCTGAGTAATTGCCCCATCTCTCATGCTGCTCCTGGCCACACACTGCCTCTCCACCAAGTTTCAAATCTACTTGTCTCCTATCACGTGCCAAACTTTGTTGTGTCCTGCCTCCCTCTCTTCCTCTCTACTTTCCACACACTCCTACTCCCTCTCCAGATATCTGCTTAGATATGGAGGCCCTTTACCTTGGTAGCCTAAATTTGGCCCTGCTTAACTTTCCCGGACCTCAGAATAATTGCTGTGGTTGGTAATTGGTGTGATTCTTCCAGGCTCTTTTCTGCACCAGCCTGCATGGGAAGGGGGTACAGGTGGGCAGAAATGTGTCCACTTGTGCATTCCCGGCACCTGGCACAGCATCTGGCAGACAGCACATGCTCAACAAATCTCCGTTACCTCTATGTGCTGTCCAGAGCTGGTGCATCCAGAGAGCTGAGTATTCCTCTCCATGTAGTGAGAATTCCTTTGGTTATGGGGTCCTTCAGAGTCAAATGAACTTGGAGGGGAACAAAGGCTCCAGCAGCAGCTCCAAGCTGATCCTCCAGCAGGCAGGGAAGCTGGAGTGGTCCAGGGGGCCTACCCTAGCCCTGTCCTGCCCCATCTCCGCTGCCTTTCCCAGCTTTGTGCTGGCTTCCTATGCTGAGAATGGCCGATGATCAACACAGCAGCTCTCGTTCTAGGGAGATAAGTGGGTAGTGTCCCTATTAGGCCCTTTTAAAAAAGTTCTGGCAAATTCTACTGCCTTGGATTTTGCAAATGAGCATTTGTTTTAGGCCAATACAGATTTTACTACTGGAAATACAGCTTAATCTCCATTTTTGTTAGTGGTTCATTTAGAAACTTGTGGAACTAAGTGTCGTGAAACTGCTCAGTATACAAGTAGTAATAAGAATAGTTTAACAATTAGATAGTAGCCAACAGACGGTTCCCTGGAGCTCTCGGGGTTACCTTGAATTGACTCCCCTGGAGCTGAGGGGTGGGGTGGGGACCCTAACCATCGGCCTCACCTTTGGCTTCTGTCTTGGGTAGAGGACTGTTGGTTTCTTTGGGAAGCAATCGATGTGGACCTCGTGCTTTGGAGAGCTGGAGCAACCACGTCTCTACAATGTTCTACCCAGACAACTAGTAACAGTATTCCCTGAACCTGGTCCTGCAGAAAGCAATGGGGCACAGGAAGGGTGGTCTTGGATGAACATCAGAATGAGGCTGAACTAGGGAGGAGGCACCACAGGTATGCAGGATCGCCCACATGGAGGTCCCCTCCGGGCATGTCACAGACATGCTCATGCATCCCCTCTACACTTGCTGGGGAAGCTTGCCTTGGGCCTTAGCAATAGGCTGAGACCGAGTCAAGGCTGACTTTCCAATCATGTGAGTAACATGGTTGTCAGCCTCAGCCGTTATACATATGACCTTGTCCGTTGGATATAAGAGAGCTTAATCCTTGTAGACCCATCATGGTAAAGCAACTCAAAGGTCATTTATTCATTCATTTGTACATTCACACTGTCACCTCTATCGTTGGACCATGCTGCTCCCTTTGCCCAGAAAAGTGAGGTCCAGCAGCACCAGCATCACTACAAACTTGTTCGGGATGAAAATTCTTGGGCTTCTCCTAACTTTTGAATCAGGAGTTGGGAGTGGGTCCTGGGCCAGCTGTGCTCCAACAAGCCCCCCAGCAGATTCCGATGCAGGCTCAAGTGTGGGAACCACTGTGCCAGAGCATCTGCTCCCAACCTTCTCTGCCCAGCTGACGCCGCTCACCTTTGGTACTCTGCTCCTCCCAGCGGCCTTCTGTGACCACCGGCCCCCCGTCGCTCATACTTCCCCTGCGATGATGCTTGTCACTCCTGTTTCCTCTTGTCCCAGGGGATAAATTTCCTGAGGATGGAACTCGTACCTTGCACAGCAGGTGCACATGCAACACATGTTAAGTGGTGGATGGTGAATGAATGAGTTAATGAGTGAATGAATACAGACTTTATGGAGCCTTTCTGGTGGCAAAATTTGGGTTATGAATGTGAACCAGGTAGAACTCCTAGCCCTGGACTGCTGCTCTCAGTCCATCACGGGAAGTGGAGAAGAAATGGATGGGCCCTCAGGGGCCAAGGGCCAGGGCTGATGGCTGGAGGGTGGATGTTCTGTGAGCACTAGCTGACCCTTCAGTGTCTGGCATTCTTTGCACAGAGGCTAGACAGGCGCTTCCTAGCTGCCTTTACTGGGTGAGCCAAAGCAACCATTCTGGCTGCAGTCCAGGCTGGAGGATGTCCAGGTGTTGTGTGGTTACTCCAGCCCCCGCCCCTGTGGTCTGGACAGGCTACCATTGTCACCAGGGCACACGGCAGTCATCCTTTCTCCCTGCTCTTTGTTTTGGAGGCTGTGGTAGGATGGAGAATTCCCAGAGCAGCTCTGATCCAGAATAAACAAGCCTTGCCTGCCTCGATGCTCTGTAGAAAGAACCTAAAAATAGGCAGGGAGGCTTGACTCATGGAGGAGACACTTGGGGACATCCCCTTCAGGGCTGACTTGTTCGGGCTTGTGGAGGATGAGGAAGGTGACTGTCACGTGGTGACTCATCTGGGAACTCTCAGAGATGACCATTGCCCATCGACCTTCGATTTCTCCGGGGCAGCTGACCTTCCAGCCTCGGCATGGACACGTCACCAGGACCCACAGAGAAAATGACAACAGGGAGCCGTGGGAGAACAGGATCCAGGATGGGAGAGGCCAGGGGCTGACACATCCTCTCTCCCACTCTTCTGGACTATGAGAAATGGTCCTGCCTCTGCAGCCTGTAGAGACTGGTCGTGGTCTCCCCACTACACAGTCCTCCTCACATCTGAGGTTCTCACTTGCGTCTGCCCCGAGTTCTCTGTGTTGCGCGCCCATGACAATGCCTCTGCTGATCCCAGAAGAACGTCCTCATCGGGAAGGATGGTGGTGCCCTCAGACTGTATTCCTCTCCTTTTCTCCCCTCGTAGCAGCAGGACTTTCCAAGAAGCTGTTAGTATCACACAAAGACCAAATGCCTGGGGCTGGAGGGGAGTCTCGTCTTCTGTAAAGTCCTTGGATTGTTTCATGAGCTTCCCTTTAGTAGTAATGTATTGGTAGCGTATCTCTTATCACTAGCAGTAAATCTCAGGTCTCCTGGGGACAGTCCGTTTCTCTGTTTTTTTTTGTTTTTTTTGTTTTTTTTTCCTTATCATGGGCTTTCTGAGCCATATCACTGGGCAGATAACATGGCCTGGTTTTCACAGTTGGGTAACTGCTTTATGCTCATCCGTCCATCCATCCATCTAAAAAAACACATACAAAGCAGCTACTCTGCACCACTCCCTACCTGCAGTGGGAGCACAGGAATGAATGAGATGCTCCATTCCCTATGCTCACCTGGGAACACATGCTGGGTGAGACAAGCCTCTCTCCTTGAGAAGTGCTGTCTTCGGGTGGCCATTAGCAACTGCAGATCAGGGGACGAGAGCCAAGTATGAACACAACTGACAGGCACCCACTCTGCCTGGAGGGACTGAGAAGAACTTCCAGAAGGGGTTGTGTATGTCTTACATCCCAACTGAGGTCACAGGCCACTTGCAGACAGGGCCTGAATTCTGTCTGTGTGAGCACCGGACTGCTCAGCAGGACCGGCATGAATGAATGAATGGACAGGCTCACAAATGAACATTCGCAGGCTGTGAACAGACCTGCCCAGCACCAGTGTCCACGGCACCAACAGGGACGGCTTCAAGTGGGTGCCCTGGGACAGAGCTTCCATGCGGAGCCGGTGAGTCAGCGGCTGGCCAAGGACACTTCACTCTTTTTCCAGCCTCCGAGAGCCACCTCCTGACATCTTGCGCCATTATAAGCAGTGACTTAAGCATCTGGAGAGAGGATACAGGGGAATGCAGACAGCCAGGGCCTCTGGGGCAGGGCAGCAGAGCTGGGAGCAGGATGGTAAACATTCCCAGTAAGAGTCTCCCCATGGGGGCTCAGCGAGTGAGTCAAATGGCTTTTGTTCTTTTTGTTTTTGCTCATTCCATAAAGGATTTCACTTGACTCATGATTTCCCAACCAGCTCCTTCTGCAGCTTAAGAAAGCAAGAGTGAATAATTGCTCTGGGTTTTTGCTTCTTGGGTTTTTTTCCCTTCATTACAGGAATGTGTAAACACCCCGGGGTTTTTGAAGACAGGCTGCCAAACCTCTTGTGTGAGAGACTCCTTGCGCTTTCGGGCAATGGCTGGCATCTTTGCTGGGGGAATGAGGCCGACCCTTCTGGTGAGGTCTGACAGTTACCGAGCTGTTGAGGACCTGGCCTGGGAAAGCAGCCATGGCCATGCTAGAACTTCTTGTCCATCTGTTGTGGGCTGAATCATGTCTCCCCCCAAATGCATATGTTGAAGTCCTCACCCCCATGACCTCAGAATGTGACTGTACTTGGAGAGGGAAATTTGGCCAGACACACACAGAGGAGAGGCCATGTGACGATGCAGGCAGAGGTTGGGATAACTCGGCTACAAGCCCAGGAATGCCTGGAGCCCCCAGGAGCTGGAAGAGGCAGGAAGGATCCTCTCTCGGAGCCTCTGGAGGGACCGCGCAGCCCTGCCCACACCTTGATCTCAGACTTCTGGCCTCCAGAACTGGGAGAAACCGATTTTGGTTTTTGAGCCCCTCGTTTGTGGTAATTTGTAGGAAACTAGTAAAGGGTTGTACAGTTCTTTGTTGGGAAGGCCCGCCTGGGCACTGTGGGATACTGAGCAGCATCCCTGTCCTCCACCCGCTAGAGGCCAGGAGCACCCTAACCCCTGCAAGTTGCGACAACAAAACATGTCTCCAGACACTGTGAAGACATGAGCAAAGCTGTCCCTGGTTGGGAACCTCTGGAGTGGAGAGGAAAGCGGCTGTCTCACAAGGCTCTCCTTCAAGGCTTGGTCCAGCTTCACCTCCTCTGAGCCTGGGCCCAGTCCTGGGAACCGTCCCCCCCACCCCGCCTTTTGCCCCAGACTGTCTGCCTCTTCTCTGTGCTCTGCATAGAGCTGCTTATCCTAGGATGATGGTGGGGGTGGGTCTGGTGAAGCCTGTGCCCAGACTGAGCTCCCTGAGGTCAGACATCCTGCTCCCAGACCATCCAAAGGGGCCTGCCCCTGGGGCACCCAGCCACTTTGTTTAATGGATGGGTCATTGCCACTGCGCCGACTCCCATTTTTCATGTAGCCTGTAGGACATGGGGACTGGCAAGTCATGTCTGGCCCCAGTCTCATCTCATTACTCTCCTTCCACTCTCACCCCTGACAACCCGTGCCAGCATGTCTCGGGGGCCAGAGGCCCACCTGTATTACAATAGCCCGGGGTGCTCGCAAAGTGCTGTGCATCCTGGGCCCCATCCCAGACACCCCAGTATGTCAGAGAAGGGACTCTGAATTTGCACGTCGACAAGGTCCCTGAGCATCCTTGGGCCTGAGGAAGCTGGAGCAGCACAGCTCAGGCACTGCCAGACTAAGCCACTCACATTTCCTGCACATATCCTGCGCTGGCCTTCTTCCTCTCTCTGTCCAGGAACTCCTTCTCGGTCTTCAAAACCCAGGAGAACCATCACCTCTGAGGCTCTGCCAGGCATACACATCTGACTTTTACTCTATGCTCACTAACACTTTGCCAACAGCTCCATCAAAGCTCTTACACTCTGGTGTAGGGTGTCTGTTTGTGGTTTGCGTGTGTAAGTGTGTGAGTGTGTTTGCATTTGTGTGTGACACTATGCGTGCATGTGTGTACGTGTGTATTATGAATGAGTGTTGATGTCGGTGTATATATGTGACACTGAGAGTGTGTGTGTGTGTTGTGAATGTGTGCATTTTGACTATGCACACGTGTCAGTGTGTCGGTGTGTCCTGCCTTCCTTGCACACAGTCTTCAGTTTATCTCCCCAGCCCCACAATCACCCCTCCCCAAGGGCTGCAGCTCACTTCCTCCTGTCTTGTCAACAGCTGTGACAGGAACAGCTCCTCCCATCTCCTGTGAGTCCTACACTCCCAGGCATTGCTACACATTGAGTCACCCTCAGTCCCCTCCTCCATGGCCTCCCTGCCTCTCTCCGCAGTCTCATCTCCCAGCAGTGTCCTGGCGGCTCTGCTCTGATCCCGCGCTGAGACCTCTTAACCTTCCTCAGGGAGGAGGGGGCTCCGCCTGCAGGCCAGGACGCAGGTCCCTTATCCGCCTGCCTCCCAGAGGAGACATGGGAGCGGACTGGGCCCCTGTTCGGTCACTTATGTGCCATCGCATGTGCTCCTTGCCACCTCCTCTCCACAGCAGGAACAGCCTCTGCCACCCCAGCTCCAAGTCTGCAGGTGGAGAGCCCGTTCAGTGTTGTGGCAGGACATGGTGGGACATGAGTCACTGTATTAGGAAGATGGCTGGAGACCTGGTGCTCCCTCTCCCTGCCCTTGGGGCTTGAACATGTCCTTGCCGTAAATCTCAGGCTGCTGGTGTGTAACAGAGAAATAATCATCATAGCAGGACGGTCCCCTTTCAAGCTGTGTCCCCCACCATCACCTGGGACCTGATGGAGGTGTCTGGGCCCATTCTCCTGAGCCTCCCAGGTCATACATGCTCTTCTCATAAAGCAACAAAAGCACCTTAAACCCACACCACTGCTCTAGAATGAATGAATGGAGATTTACCAACCGAGTGAGCACATGAGCCGACATGTGGTGTACAGACATGTATATGAGCAGATGAGCATGTGTGAGACATGTGTGAGCAGATGTGCCTGTGAGAGTGTCTGTGACATGTGCATGAGGAAAGTACCTGTGTGAGATGTGACAGATATGTGCACAGAATGTGAGCTGTGCAGACATGTGAGCAGACATGCACGTGAGCAGCTGTCCCAGGTCCTTGAGGTACAGGCCAGAGTCTGCAGGCGGTGAGGGTTTGCGTCAGCCTCTGGGGTGGATCTGGAGGCGGGCTGGCGCATCTCCCACTCCCACACCACTGAGAGAGGGTTAGTAGCTTTGGCTTTGGACATCCTGAGGGTCCCCGGTGAAAGCTGGGGAGGGGTCAAGGGCTGGGGAATTCAAGGGGCTTTTCCACACCAGAAGTGCCTTCTCTTTAAAACAGCCTCGGAACCAGCTAGAGGGAGCCACATGGCTGCAGACAACAGCTGGTTGTGTGCCCCAGTAGGCCCCCAAGCCCTGTTTCAACAAGCAGGGCGCATTGCCTCCTCTTCATGGCTCTGGAGTCTTCAGAGACCCCTCTGGGCTGCTCCGTGTTTCATGTGCCCCAGTGCCAGCTCTCTGTACGTTCTGATGGATGCGTCTCCATCCCTACGGACCCCAGGTTCCTGCTCCATGCTGTTTATCACCACATTCCCCTTTCGGCCCATGCAGCGGTGTGTAATGGATGTTGAGGCTGAGTTGTCGGCATGTGTGCTACATCTGACCTGCATAAGGAACCCAGCACCCCCACCCCTGCTACTGCTGGCTGCTAGCTATTACCCTCCTTCTCCACCGCTGCCCCGTCTCTCTCCTTCCCTACCAATCCCCCCAATCTGTCCTCTCTCACCCGCTCTCCTTTCCTCCCTTTCCTTTATCATTACACAGTTATTAGAGGAATGACTTGAATCTGTCCTAATGTTCCTCAAGAGAGTCATTTCTAAATGTCAGGAATAGAAATGATGGGGAACAGATTACTTGCAAGGCCTCCCTCAGCAAATTGGGACAGGCTGGGGCAGACCAGGCACTGAAGATCACTCCCTATCCACCACAGACAGCCAACGTCACCGCTCGGGCCTGGCAGTGCACGGGCCTTTAGCCCAAGGGGGCTAAAGGGGCGCAGACAGCTCTGAGGATGGGGCAGAAGACCCTGCTCCTGCTCTAGGACAGGCGCTTCTTCCCAGCCTATCCAGCTGACCTGCCTTTTCTACACCAGGGCATCCTAATACCTGCCCACTGACAACTTCAATCCTGAAATGACATAAAGGCGGGCGAACCGAGCCTGCAAGGGGCCATGGTAAACACATGGAAATTCACAAGCAGACCCAGCTCAGACATCAGCCATCATTTCACACATTCCAAGTCTTATCTAAAGGCAAAGCAGTGTATAAGAGAATCCAAAAGTTCCCTGGTTGCTTTTTTTTCATAAGTCAATGTTAAAAACATAAAGAATCCTCTCTTCTTTTTAACCGCATAAGAAAAAAATGAACTCAACTTAACTATTTTTCAATTTTTTCCTGGCCTACTCCATCCACTCACAATTCTGGATTGTAAAATAAACAAAAATCACAAGGACCAATAGAAAAGCCCCAAGAGCATGGAGTCCCCGATGGCAGAGCCATGAGCGTGACCACACTTCCCTCTCCTGTACCAGAGCAGACATGTCTAATCTACCACAGAGTGTGGACCCTGCCCTCTAGGCAGCCATTACCAATCCATCCCAGCCCACTTGTCAGATGAAACCTGTCACTCATCCTTCATTTGATGCCAAAGATAATCAGAAAGGGGAGGTGAATCACTCAGTGAAGTTGGACCTGTGCCCGACAGAGAGTGATGTCCCCAGGAGGACTGGTCCCCGGGCTGTAGAAGAATAAATAGGAACCTTCAGCTGCTTGTTCTTTGCTCAATGATTCTGCTACAAAGCAGAGCATTTTGCTTTCCTCCACGAAGGACAATGAACTTTTAGAGGCTCTGATGGGTGAGAAACAGTGAAGGCTGCTTTAACTTTGCCCCTATTTCTAGAGAAGATGGGGATCTAAATGGTTTTAAGTGGACCGATAGGAAAATATAGACTTCACTCAACTGCTCCTTGGTCCTGGATTATTCTCAGAGAGGTATTTTAAAGAGTTTAAATTCAGTGGTGATTTACAAACCTCAGTCTCCAACCCCAAGAGATCGAAGAGAGGCTTTGAGCTGCCTGCGATGGGCTTGGGCAAACTGGCGTCTCTTTAGGGTCTGCCCTTCCCCTTCAATGTCCTCTTCCTGCCACCCTCCTCCCACCACCCCCACGAATGTCACTTGTGTGGCTCTCCACCCCTCCACAGGGACATAACGGCCAATTCCTCTCTCCCTTCTCAGTCAGGCTCTGTCTTCTATTCCCCACCATCCAGTTCAACAAATATGGATGAAGCAGCTGCCACATCTCTCAGTCTGAGTGGGTGCTGCCGGGTATAGGGACACAAATCGGCTGGCATGACTTCCCCTGGGAACTCACGTCCTGGTGTGGGCCACAGAGAGGCAAACAGATGAGGATTAGAAGATGGCGTCATTCAAAATTTTCAAAACCTGGAAGAACCAAGATGTCCTTCGGTAGGTGAGCCGATAAATAAACCGTGGTCACTCCAGACGGTGGAATGCTATTTGCACTAAAAGGAAATAACTACCAAGCCATGACAAAACCTGGAAGAACCTTAAATGCTCATTACTAAGTGAAAGGCGCCCGTCTGAAAAGGCCGTACACTTGTATGATGCCAACTCTATGACATTCTGGAAAAGACAACACTATTGAGACAGTAAAAAGATCCGCGGTTTCCGGGGCTTGGGGGAGGACGGGGATGAATTGGTAGCACTTAGAGGATTCACAGGGCAGTGAAACCACTCCGTATGATACCATAATGGTGGGTCCATGTCATGATACATTTGGCAAACCCATAGAATGAACCACACCAAGGGAGAGCCCTAAGGTGAACTCTGGCCTCTAGTTAATAATGTATCAATGCTGGCTCATCGATTGGAAAAATTGCACCCACACTGACACAAGATTTTAATAACCGAGGAAACAGGGTGGGAGAGTGGAGAAGGGGGGAGAGGAAGGGTACATGGTAACTCTCTGTCCTTCCTGCGCAGTTTTCTGAAAACTTGAAACCGCTCTGAAAGTCTTACGTAAGGGGAAAAAATGAGAGGGATGGTGGTGTGTGCCACCGTCACTAACCTTGCAAGTCCTAGCAGGGAACAACGGCTTGAGGGCTTTCTCTTCTGAGATACTGAGTTCATTTGAAATGTTGATTTTCAAAATGCTAACTCAGGAGGCAGAGAATAAAGGTAGTACGGAGCATCTTCTGGAGGTTTCATCTCCCTTTTACTGACCCCCTCTCCCCCCTCCGATACAGAGGAAGGGAAAATCGTGTTGGATTCGGTACTGCTGGATTCAAACCGAGCTTTGCCGTCTGCTCTGGGGTAGGCAGATCGTATCCTTGGAAGAACCAGGAGATGCAAAGGCTCCAACTCAAGCCCGGGTAAGGGAGTGGCATGGAGGAGGGAGGCAGGCTGGGGAGGGCCGATGTTCCCAGTTCTGGGCTCTAGCATGTGTTTTGGAGCTGGGGGTGGCAACAGAGGGAACTGGAGAGATGAGGCCCTGTTCTGAAGCCAGTCTTGACAGGACACGACCCAAGGACACGAGTCGTTACAATGCAAAGCAATGGAGACTCACACTCCAAATTCTACGGACAGGGAGGGGTGTGTAGAGACGGCAAGGAACTGAGGAGCGACTCCTGGGACTTCAACATTACCAGGCGGGGCCGGCTGCGTCATCTGCGGTGCAGAATGAACACGTGGGACCCTTTGCCCACAATCGCTGAGAATTCTGAGACGGCGCAGCGTGTTTGATCAGGCGCGGGCCCTCGTGTCGCCCGCCCATGCGGCCAGGAGGCCCGTGCTCTTGGGGAACCCAAGACCTTGGCTGATGTTTCTTTCCTTTCCCAGTGTCCTGAGCAAATGGCAGATACACTTTCCAATGGACGCCTGTGGCTGCTGGGAGGAGGAGAGAGGAAGGGCCAGTACGGGCCTTAGCTCAGCCTTCCCCACGCCGGCCATTCTGTAAATCCTTCACTACCTTTCCGGAGCCCAGGAAAAGTGCAGGGGGCGGAAAGCACCACAGCTTCTGCCTACATTTCTGTTTTGTTTTATTTTTTTTTCACCTTCCTCGTGAGTCAGGCTGGGATAAATCTGCACTCTGTCCAGATCATCCCAGCCTTTATCTGATGGGAATGAGGCTTTGCTGACAGCCTCGTGGGGTTTGGGAGGGCTTCGGGACGTGGGGAGATAAACACCAGTGATGACGTGACTCCACGTTCCGTTGTGGGAAGAGGGCTGCTCTCCTCCCTTGGAAAACAACCCCTGACTAACCCAACCACAGCCATCCATCTGCGAGGGGCGCTTTAGTCCAACTCCCAGATGGCGAGGGCGCCTGGAGGCTCTTATGCCCCAGCAGAGACGGCTGACCCAGGCGGCCCTCGGGCACCCTCGGTGGGTGACCGTGAGCTGAGCCCTTCCTCAGCAGGCTTCCTTTGCGCCTCTGAGGAAAAGGCCTCCCTGCCCCCAAGGCATGATATTCCTTGGCTCCTGGGCAGCCTGGTTCTGTGGGATGTTAAACCCCAGCACATCCGTAATATTAGAGTTGATGGTTCTGAAATTCTGTGGCTCACTTGAGAGAGAAGCTGAGGTCATCATCATCTGAATGCTAACTTCTCCTCGGGGGCCTTCTTAGAAATCTGTAGTGATATCAGAAGGTCACAGAGGTTCCCTTACATCACTGACCACTCTGGTAGGTGTCCGGAGACTCTGCAGCCTTTTGGCTCCCCAGCGTTTCTTCCTCTCGGTTCAGAAGTACACGACCCCCTCCGATGAACCAGCCCCCACCAAGGCCAGTGAGCTCACTCAAATAAAGATAATTTCATATTTTGGAAAAGCACTTAAACAGCAAAAGTTCCTGTGGAAACCACATGTGGAAAACCCACTTACAACAAACAGGCCAAATCCCCAAACAGAGGCTCAAAATTCTGGAGGTTCGTGTGGTGCTGGTTGGGGGGCAAGCGAACAGGGTGAGAAGGCAGAAGGCACACACAGCGGCACGCCCCTGGCCATGCGAACATGAGCACACCAGGCTCTCGCTGGCTTCTGTCCCATCTCCTCATTGGGGACAGTCCCTGGCACTGACAGGCCAAGGCCGTTTTGTCTCTGAGCATCTCAGCAGATCTAGACTGCTTTCCTCTCAGGAGGAGGTGGCCAATCAAAGGCTCCAATTCAGGCTATTTCATGCCTCTGCCAGGTGAAAACTTTTTTAACGCTTAATCAAACTCTCATCAAAACCAAACTCTTTCAAGTCACTTGTCACCGAGGAGAATAACTGCTACACATCTGGAGGCCTGTGTGCACGGGCCCTTCCCCCTCGTGGAAATCTCCAGAGCAAGGCATTTAGTGCCTTCCCACCAGTGCACAGGGCCCATCCAAGGTGGCCGCTACCGAGCTTCCAAAGAAGCTCCTAGGCTACCCCACGGGAGAGTGCAAAGCCCGGGCTCCAAGTGGACTAGGCCAGCCTAGCCTCACACTCTGGGTTGCGGGAAGAGAAGAAAAGGGAGTTAACAGACCACTGTGCACTGTGGGGTCGCCCGACAAGGTCACGGTGTTTCTCCCAAGCCACGTGATGAAAATAGAAGCAGAAGTCTGGCTATAAGTACAAAGAGTTGCAAGGAGCCACTCTGTAGGCTGCTGCAGGCAGAGAAAGACGCTCACCTGGCTGTAGCACCAGGTGCTCTTGCCCATTGGTCGTGGGGCTTGTTGGTCTTTTCTAGCTTGTTCCGACTCATGTCCCCCAGGCTGGAAGCCTCATCCTTGGATGGTAGGACTGCAGACTGGGCGAGCTATGCAGCTGGACAGGAGAGCAGGATGTGGACAAGGGCAGCCGTGAACCAGCTGGCCTGCACTTGGCTGGGCAGTGGCCACTCTGGCCTGCTCTGTGCTGCGAGACAAAGAGCCTCGTCCACCCCCCTACCCTGGCTGCCACTAATCTAAGAAGGGCTTGGGCGCAGAGCCCGGGGAAGCAGCTCCCAATGTCCAGTGCTCACGGGGATCCAGAGGAAGAGACACGCTGGCCTTGCTCAAGAACGTGTCAGTTGCATTATGGGTAACTTTGCCACCGGTGCCCGGCCCATCTGCCAAGAAGAGCATTCTCACGAGTCAACACAAACCACTGAAGTGGTTTTTCTGCAAATAGCTGACGGCACCTCTGGACAGGCTCTTTCCAGCCGCTTCCAGATTGCAGCTGGAAGTGTGAAGATGGTTCTGCTGTCCTCGCCTCCCTGAAATCTCAGGGCAAGAGCAGTAAGTGGAGTTAGAAAAAATGCCAGTTCCACTGTGAAGGAAATTTAGAAGCACCCGGAACATGGAAACACAAGATATGAGGAGCCCCTTCCAAGTGGAGGGCAGAGTGGGACAGGAAATGGAAAAGACCCTGAGAAAGGTGCCTAGTACTTCCAGATTCCAAACTCCACCAGTACAGCCCAGAGTTCCCCAAAGCAGAGTGTGCCCCTAAGGGAAGGGCCAAACGCCCCTGTCAGCCCTCTCAGGGACCTTCTGGAGACAACAGTTCTGAGATGTGTGGGTGGCTGGATGGTCACTGGACCCCTTGGGCACACAGAGTAGCAAGAAGAAGCAGGCAGATGCCATTGCTGCAGGAAGCGGTGTGAGTGTGTAGGGGAGGCGGGGGGAGAGAGGCTGAAGCTGCATCACACATTCCTCAGGTGCGTGCGCACGCACACACTCAGCTGTATGCGCTACACATACTCAGGCACGTGCTCCCTCCACACATACACACACTCATCCATACACTTGTAGATGCTCTCCCACACACATGCTTCACTCATGCACACACACACTGACGCTCTCTCAGGCTCAAATTTTGTATCACAAGGAGCCGCACCCTGGACTCGGGAGAGCTCCTACCAGCCCAGCTCCTGTCCAACTGAGTTCAGCCGGGACCAGCAGCACGGGAACACACCAGACGCCCACAGCACATGCCGGCTGACTCATCTGGTGAGCTGATGTCCACGTGAACACCCTCCGTGTCTAATCCTGCTGGACGTGCGGCCTCACCTCAGCTCATGGCTGTTGCAGGATTAAAAACAAACTGCCTCCAACGCTTCCTGCTCCCTTTCCACCAACCACAGCGAATCACGCTCTCACTCTACGTCCATGGAAGCAGGGAGGTTCCCGCCACCGGTCTTCCCAGACATCGGACAGGATGGTGGTCTCGGGTAAGCTGGGAACTCAGGGCAAACACATTGCTCAGTCAAGGCCTTCAGCAGACTCCCTCAAGTATTTTTTTCTTGAGGAAAAATATTGGAAAATTGGTGAAAATATTTACACTGATTTTATCTCTTTATCCTGGTTTGACTTTTTATTTTCCTTTTGGTTGATTCGTTTCAGTGAAATACAAAATAAATCCATTTATGTTTGAAGTCTCAGAAAAGACTGAAATCCTCGGAGAAACGCTGTTTGTTGAACATGACCATACAGATGGTTCATCTCTCAGGTAGATGAGATCGGCCCGCGTGGGGATGGCCCCCCCTCAGCGGCCCACGTGCCGATCTGCCCTCAGATGGGAGCACCAGCCCCAGCCCCAGCACACCAGGACCCGTTGCCAAACTTTTGGTTTGCACTAAAAATAAAGCCCATTTAAGATATCTGACCCAGCCAAGCCTCCCGAGGGCTGTGTAAAAAGTGTTTTCCGGATCAATCCCAACTATTAAAACAATTCATAATAATAATAAAAAAAGAAAAATTCTGAAAGTAAATACACCGAAACATGAATAATAGTTGTTGGGTGTCTTCTTGCGCTTTCATTTATTTACTTTTCTGTTTTCCAAATTTCTTAATGAGAATGTGTTACCCAAAACAGAAGTTGCAGGTTTCGAAAGTTCAGGGTCACCCTCCAAAATCTGCTACAAAAACATCTACTCCCAGAGATCACTTCCCTGCTTGCACTAACTCAGAGCAGAGTAAGAATCAATGGCTGCTGAGCCCACGCCCGCCCGGGGATCCTGTGAGGCAGGCACTGTGACCCCCATCATCACGAGGAAGATGGGAGACGAAGCCCAAAGACACTGTGCCCAAGGTCGCAGGCAGCTTATATGCGTGCCTGCCCCAAGCTGCAGAGTGATGCTGCGACCAGCCCAGGACCACCAGGGCCACCTGCACTGGAGAGGCAGGAAGGACCCTCCCCAGAGGCGCTGAGAGGAGCCAGCCGTATGGACACCTTGATTTCAGATCTCTGTCTCCAGAACTTTGAGAGAAGTTTATGGGTCTTCGTTAGGGCGGCCTCAGGACACTAACATGCTGTCAATCTTATTGATGTATGGTGATAATGTGGTTAGGGTTAGAGATGACAATCTAGGGTCAGGGAGGGAATTAAGAGTGGGATGCTGGGACCTGTGTTGGCCACCTAGGCCAGGTGCAGGGGAGATAGAGAGATGGGGAGAGCCCAGAGGTCAGGCAGAGCTCTGAGGCCATAGATTCCTCCTCCCGCTCTCTCTCCACTAATGTGCACAGAACTCCAGCTGTGTGTGAGGCATGGTCCTCGGTCCTGGGGTAAACAAGACAAGCCTGGTTCCGACCTTTACGGATCCTCAAGGTCAGCAAGTGGGTTTCAGAAACATCTACAACGAGATCTTGCTGCCATCATGTGAGTGTGATTGCAAAGTGTGGGGGCTCCAGACAGGAGGAAGGCGAGGGCATTTGGGGGTGGGTGGGTAAGAGAATTCCTTTCCGGAGTTTTCTGTGGAAGACTGGAATGTCAACTTGCAACCATTAGTGTAACTATTTTCCAAATGTCCTTTGCTTTGAAATCCACACTTCTGAACTCGAAGGTGAAGGGAGCAGGCATAGGAGACAAGGATGTGAAGCGACCAAAGGGCAAAGGAAAGGAGTAAACACGAAGAAAGCACAGGGTGGAGTGAGGGTGGCCGTTCCTGCCGCTTCCTGTGCTTTGCGAGCATCCCCCACGGCGGCACTCCGTGGCCACTTAGGGCCTGAAAGCACTGTTGCATGAGTGTCCCGGGGCTGTGTAACAGAGTCCCACAGACTGAGCCCTTAAACAACAGAAATCCATTCGCCCACAGCTCTGGAGGCAGAAGTGCAAGTTACTGAAAGGGCTGGTTCCTTCCAGAGATCCTGAGGGACAAACTATTTCTGTGTCTCTCAACTTCTGGTGGCTCCCAGAGATCCTTGGTGGATAGATGCATCACCCCCAACCTCCGCCTCGTCGTCACGCAGCCTCCCCTGTGTATCTCTTCTCCTCGTCTTATGAGGACCCCATTCTAATGACCTCATCTTAACTTGATCACACCGGCAAAGGCTCTATTTCCAAACAAGTCACATCCATAGGTACAGGGGTGTTAGAACTGAGCAACGACTGTCCAAAAAGAGTCAGGGCTTTGAAGAGGTGGAAGATATTTAGAACCCTCACCATGCACACAGGAAAAACCTCTTGGCATGGCTTCATGGGTGACCATGGATACAAGCCCCATAGAAATGTCACAGCAGGCACATTGCAGCCCCCGCCTTCCCATCACCCGGTGCTGGGGAGGGAACCCCCGAGCGTGGGAGTACCAGGCCAGTCTAGCCACCAGGTCTGGCAGCCATAGCCCAGCAGACATTTCAGAGAGAGCACAGCTGCCCCTTCTTCACTCAGTTTTACTTATCTCCCCCTCAAAATGCAAAAGTCCCTGCTCCCCGCTGGTCCCTGACCCATCCCTGCCGAGTGAGTCCCTTCTTTCCATTCAAAGGGGCCCCTTTATCTAAACCCTCCTGGAAGTGCTCCACATGATAGAAGATTTTAGGATAAGGGTAGAGAATGCGTCTCCAGTTTAACCCTCTGGGAAATCCGAATTGAGAAACTGCAGGCATTCAGCAGGAGTTCAGATGCAAACACTCACCAGGGTGCCATCAAAGGTGATTTAAAAATATTGGAGGAAACTCAAAGAAGTCTGGGCAAGGGGCCTGTGGAAGCCAGCAGGGAGCACGGGTGGAGGCCAGGAGTGGGGATGAAGTGCTCCTGTTTGGATGCAGAGGCTTCAGGAGAGGGGATGAGTGGGGATGACAAGGGGACTTGGGGGTGGGGGGACGACAGCGAGCAGGGTGGCCACATGGCCTCTCCTCCCAGAGTGAGCACATGCCTTTCCTCTCCAGGCCAGAAGCAGGAGATGTGCCAGAGGCATCTTGGGAAAAGAGCCAAAGGCCAAGAGCCCAGGTGCACACATGCGCATACGCACTCGGGCACACGCACGCACACAGAGCCACGTACACACCTTCTCAGGCACGCTCTCTCACACACAGATACTACAGTTACCCATGCTCTCACCCCTGCTCACACACACACACACACAACATCCTCACACACTCACTCACACTCACATACACAGATGCTCTTCTCTGGCCTTCTCCCCCATATCCCATCATTACGATTTTTCCATATAACACTGCACATTTTTTCTGAAATGCTTCTTTTTTCCACCCTATGGCACAGCCACAGACCAAGATCTGGTGCTGTAACCAGATACACTTTGGGAATGGTCTTTGGACTGCATGTCCTTGACAGACAGGTTGTTCCAGGAGCTGCGACTGGGTGGGCTTTGCCCCGGGACCCCCTCCCTGCCCAGCCCCTCACTCAGCTGCTGCCCAGCATGTCACACTCCCTCCTCTGCTCCATAGCACGTGGGAAGCAGGACCAGCCATATTTTTGTGCAAGGACTGCCCCCTCCTGAGTCTCTGAGCTTGGGAGGGGCAGCTGCCTGGCATCCTGCCTGGACCCGCAAGGTCAACCCACAAGTTGCTGCTGAGCGAATGAATGAATGAGGGTGCCCCAGGGGACATTGGTTCTCCCTCTGCCTCTGGCCTGGGGAGACACTCTTGAGGGTGCCCCCCACTCTGCTTCTGAGGACTGAGGTTGAGCCAGGGGAGACACTTCCATGACCCACAACTGACCTCATTATCCCCACAGCACCCCCAGCCTCGGGGGCGCCAGGTTCGGTGAAGGGGAGGCGAAGGGAAGGCACAAAACAGGAGGATAGGGATGAGCCTGGGAGGAAAGGGGCAGTGACATGGCTGCTCTGCCATCACCTGGGGCGTTCCGCCCTCCACAGGCCCGCCCAGGCAGCGCCATGAGGGACCTGGCTGCAGCCCAGGTCGCCACTCAGGTCCTCTTGCCGCGCGGCCTTGTCCAGTCCCTCAGCCTCTCTGAGCCCATCTCCTCCTCATCACTAAAACAGAGCTACATTTTTCTCCCTAGGACAAGTCGGGACAATATGAACTCGTGTGAGAAGTGCCTCGTCGAAGCCACAGACAGGGCACACAGACGTACTAGTGTCCCCAAGCCACGTTTGCAGGTGTTTGCAGGTGACGTGAACGTCAATGAATGAGTATCACACACATGAGACCCGATTCACCTGGCATCAGGGCCGGTGGGAACGTCAAAACAGGAAGAGGCGACTCACCACTGTGGCGTCACACGGTCCCCATGTCCGGATTCTGCCCGCGTGGCTTGCTAAGACGAGGCCCTGATGCTGCAATCTCAGGGTCACGAAAGGACATCCTGTGTCTCAGGGGAGGGACGGCCTGGCCTGGGCGCGCAGGGTGGCATCGCCGGGCCATCACTTCACCATGTGGCCTGCGTGTGGCAGGTTTTGTCCTTCCAGCGCCTTCCTCAGGGTCCGGAGGACAGGCTTGTTCTCCAGAAGCAACTCGGCTCCCTTCTGACACCTGTGTGAAGAGGCAGCAGCTCCTTTAGTTTTGACTTTGTTTCAAACATAGAAAAATAAATATTCTCTTGCCAGTTGAAAGATAATGATCTCATTACAAAAGATCAGGGAAATCTGGAAAACAATAAAAATCCCCAAATCATATCCACCCGTCACTTCGTCATTTATTCATTCATTCAACAAACATTCACTGGGCCCTGTGGATGGGGTTGCGTGGAGCGCCAGGTTGCGTCACAAGAAGACTGATGAGATTCGCAGGGAATAGAGGAGACACGGGATTGGAAGCAGATCTTTTTTTAGTCTTCGCCCAGGGTATTGCTCACTTATTCACTCAGCAAACACATACGTCTCCCCTGCATCAAGTGATGCTCTGAGCACCACAACTGTAGCACTGTACCCAAGGATACATCCTTTTTAAAATTCTTCACTTGACACTTTGTTGGGAGATTTTCTTTGGGCTGCGTAACATCCAGTGGACCACCCTCCCCCCCATTAGTGAACACTGAGGGTGTTCCCATCTTTCCCTATTATAAATAGCGCTGCTGTGAACATCTTTGTGCTTGAGGTTTTTACTTGTGTGTGTAAGGCTTTATGCACCTGGTTTCAACTCCCCTTCACCAATCAGTACGATTACCTCAGGAGTGGAACTGAAATGTCAGGTGCTGTGCAGAAAGCTTGGTGCCTCATAAAAGAAGCCTTTGGTTCAGACTGCAGGCCATTAGTTGATTAGGCTGGAGTCAATTTAGAGATTTTGCAACCAGTGTGGAAGAAAAGGGAGAAGAAATAGAAGAGAATATATGTCTGTGTGTCTCACAAAGTAAGGATTAGTATTGTATGAGATTGTATTTCACCTGCGGACGCGACAGTGTGTACGTGCTTAGGATCAAGGCGAAAACGTATTTCTTGTTGTGGATCTCAGTCAGAAAAATTTGAGGGCTCCGAGGAAGATGGCAGACTAGGTAAAAGCAGGATTCGCCTCCTCCCAGGTCCGTATTGAAATCACAACCAAATTATAAAATAATCAACGTGGAGAATCACCTGAAGTCCAGTTGGTCATAACACATACATCTGATAATATAAAGGAGTCACAGCGAAACCAGTAGGAAGGGCAAAATTACGAACCAGGCTGGACCCACACCCGCGAGTGGTGGAGGATCACCGAGAGGGAGAGTGAGGCGGCAGAGGCTCCCCTGAAGGAGAGGGGAGTCCTGGCCTCATTCAGGGGCTCCCCAGCCCAGGGTCCCTGACCAGGGAAGAGGAGTTTCCAGTAACTCTGACTGTAAAAACCAGAGGGGATTCTGGGCATCTGGGTGAGATGGAAGGAGACTGAAACCCTAGATGCCTCTTTGAAGGACCCACAGGCTCTCTCACCTGCAGATGCTCACCTGGGGCTCGTGCAAGATTCATACGAGGAAAGACTGCAGTCCTGGAGCCAGAACAAAGCTTGGACAGGCAGCCACCTGTGTGCCTTAGTCCGGGCCCCCCAACTGGGGCAACCTACACACTCGGCCAGCTTGACTGTGCAGACCCCTCCCTCAGGGCCATTAGGAAGCTGCTAGTCTGAGGAGATCAGCTCTCCCCACCCAACCTGCAGATTGCCTGGGGCTTCTGTTCCTGGATGGCTGCCCCGCCCTGCACCTATTCAGGGCCAAACAGTCGCACCTGGCAGCCAGCGCTGTGAGCACGCATTTCAGAGACAGCTTCAGGCAGATCACTGCTGCCAACGAACTTGGGTGGATCCTGAGGATCTGTGGGCCCATCCCAGACGGCAGCAGCTCATCTGGCTGTGATCTCAGATTTTCTTGGGAACGTGTGAACAGTCACCGAAGTTGCAGGAAAACTGAGGTTGTATTGTTTGATGCCATTGTTTCCCTGAGACCCCGCCCCATCTAACCTACAAATCACCCCAGCTGGCCCACGGGCAGTCAATGCCACTGCCCTGCCTCCCACCCCCGCCCCCAATCCACATGGGCAATAAATTTTGGCTAGCGCAGGCAGGGTACTGCAGGAAAATCAGTTGCAGGCAGACCTCTGCTGCCTGCAAGAGCTGCAATATTGCATCAGGAAATTGCAGAGGTCTGTGGGACCACCCCAGATGGCAGCTGGTCTCACTGTAATCTGTGACTACAAAGGAACATCCAGGCACAGGAGCTGAAGCAAAACTGAGGCCATAATGGCCTGATGGCCCTTGTCTCCCAGAGATCCCGCTTTGCCCAAGCCATAAAGTGCCTGCAGCACATTGACAGACAGCCTCCCCTGCCCCGCTTTTCTCTGGGGTTGTGTAGTCTGTGCAGGTGACAGACTTTGGCTAGTGCAGTTACAGAAATGTTGCGAAATCAGACCGGCGAGAAACCAAGCACCACTCAGAGAGTTGAAGAATTCAGGTTTATTATGTTGGCAGTCCCAGAAGATATAGTGCGCTGAAGATCTGGACCCCAAGCTCAGGGGCACTTTTGCTTTTATATCTGCGCTGTTACAGTTGGCATGGGTCAATAGGTTGATTTGTCCTCAGACGGTTACAGGCCATGAGGTTGCTATGGGTTACACACGCGCACGGGAGTTGCTATAGGCTACGAGCAGTTACAGAGCATGAGATTTTCGAACAGGAATTTAGGTAATACGTCTGTTTCGAGACAGAACAGTCAAAGGGCAGGGTGAGTCTTCACTTGATCTTGAGATCACTCTAGACCGCTCCAGACAGCAGCTTGTCTCCCAGTTATCTGTGACTACTGCAGAAATGTGCAGACATAGAAGTTGCAGAAAACTGAGGCTGTTGGCCCGATGGCCCTTGACTCCCTGAGATCCTGCCCCATAGCACGTTGATAGGTAGTTGCCCCTGCCCAGGAGAGGTGCATTCTGCTCAGTCAACAGATCTCAGCCGGCAAAGTGAGCAAAGTTAGGGGAATACAGTGACGGGAAGATCACTGCTGCCAGCATGAGACACAGTATCGCTTGAGCAAATCTCAGGGGTTTTGTGGGCCCATCACAGATGACAGTAGGTCACGCAGTGATTCCTGACTTTGGTGGGAGCCCACAGTCCCAGAGCTAGCAGCAAATCTGGTGCTGCGTAGGCCTCACAGCCCCATGCTTCACGAAGACAACACCCCAACCAACCCACAAATTACCTGTGGCAAGCCTGCTCCCAGACAGCCCAGTCCCATCCTGAGCTTTTCTTGGGTTACGAATTCAACAGCAACAACAGCACTCAGTTTGTGCGGTCCATGCAAAACCCGTTCACCCAGGAGAAGCATTTGGTGGCGGGACACAAACTCATGCCATGAGTTTCAGTAATTCTTAAACAGAGCTGGGGTGTTTGCAGGCCCGAGGTGGGCAGCAGCTGACCTTGCTATGATTGGAACCTTGTATAGAAACAGTGCTGGTATATAAACTGACATTGCAGTGGCAGGAGGAAATTTAATCAATAGATCCAGGATACTCTCGGGGTCCCTGCACCACCCAACATGCACGTCATCCAGAGGCTCTTCCAGCTTCAGAGACTTACGGGCCACTGACAGGCACTGGTCCCTCTGCTAAACTGCCCTAGGTCAGGAACGGGGGATAATCAGACCGCTGCCTACAGTGTTGTCTCTTCTACTTACCTATAGATCCAGCGTAGGCAACAGCCATCTGTGGATCGCTTTGTAGTTCCCACTAGGTAGCCCTGAGCAATCAAAGGCAGCAGCTGATCTTGGCCTACTGGGGATCCCCTCCCAAGGGGCCACAAAACCAGTGCACCTGAAGGCTGGCACCAGACCACGATAGAACAACTCCTGACTAGCCCTATTAGTGGCATACACAAAGGGTGGTTACGAAGTACACAAGCCTGCTAGGGCAAATCCCCTCAGTGAGGTCAGCCCCCACACAGCATCTCTTACCCCATGAGTGCAGCCAGTTCCCATAGTTAGTTAGCCTAAGCGTTAATTCCATCTACTGATGTACTAATACCAATAAAGGCTTAGCGGCAACAGAAGATCACACACAACCCACACAAAGATCACGTCCAGAGCCCCCACACAGGGGATCAGGGAGAGAGTGCCAGTGGGCCACACAGGACACCTTCCACATAAAGCCATCTAGAAGGCTGAGAGACAAAACAAATATTCCTAACACATAGAAATAAACATGGAGTGGCTAAAAAAAATGAGAAAACAAAGAAACATGCCACAAATGAAACAAGAGGAGAAAACTCCAGAAAATAAGCCCAATGAAATGGAGGCAAGCAACCGACCAGAGACAGAGTCCAAAATAATGGTTATAAGGATGCTCAATGAACTCAGGGGGAGAATGGATGAGCACAACAAGAACCTCAACAGAGAGACAGCAAGCATAAAAAAGGACCTAGAAACCATAAAAAAAAACCGACAGAAATGAAGAATACAATAACTGAAATGAAGACTACATAGAAGGATTTACCAGTAGATCGGACAAAGCATAAGAATGAATCTAGTGAACTGGAAGACAAGGTCGCAGAATACACCCAATCAGAATAACAACAACGACAACAAAGGATTAAAAAAAATGAAGATGGTTTAAGAGACCTCTGGGACAACATGAAGTGTAACAATATCCAGATCATAGGAGCACCTGAAAGAGAAGAGAGAGAGCAAGAGACTGAGAATCTATTTGAAGAAATAATGATAGGAAACTTCCCTAATTGGGCAAAGGGATTAGACATACAAGTTCGGTAAGCACAGAGCCCCAAATAAGGGGAAATCAAACAGACCCACACCAAGACACATTATAATTAAAATGCCAAAGGTCAAAGACAACGAGAGAATTTTAAAAGCAGCAAGAAAAAGGCAGCTAATTACTTACAAGGGCACCCCCATAAGAATATCTGCTAATTTTTCAATGGAAACTTTGTAGGCCAGAAGGGACTGGCAAGAAATATTCAAAGTTATGAAAAACAAGAATCTACAACCACGAATATTCTACCCAGCAAGGCTTTCAATTAAAGTGGAAGGTGAGATAAAGAACTTCCCAAACAGAGAAAAGCTTAAAGAATTCATCACCTTCAAGCCAGTATTATGAGAAATGTTAAAGGGACTTCTGTAAAAAGAGAAGGGATAAAAAGAAAAAAGAAAAAAGAAATATGAATAATAAAATGGTAATAACCATATACCTATTGGTAATCACTTTAAATGTAAATGGATTAAATGCTCCAATCAAAAGACCTAGAGTAGCCAAATGGATAAGAAAACAAGACCCGTATGCTGTCTACAAAAGACCTACTTTTGATCAAATGACACTCACAGACTGAAAGTAAAGGGATGAAAAAAGATATTTCACCCAAATGGAAATGGGAAAAAAGGCCAGGGTAACAATACTTATAGCAGATAAAATAGACTTTAAAACAAAGGCTGTGATAAGTGACAAAGAAGGGCACTACATAATGATAAAGGGATCAATAAATCAAGAGGACATAACCCTAGTAAACATATATGTATCCAACATTGGAACACCTACATACACAAAGCAATTATTGACTGACATAAAAGGAGAGATCCACAGTAGTACACTCATAGTAGAAGAATTCAACACCCATTGACATCAATGGACAGATCTTTCAGACAAAAAATCATAAAGGAAACAATGAGCCTAAAAGACTCACTAGACCAGATGGATTTAATAGATATTTTCAGAACATTTTACCCCAAAGCAGCATAATATACATTCTTCTCAAGTGCACATGGAATATTTTCCAAGATAGACCACATGTTAGGCCTCCGGTCTCAATAAATTTAACAAGGCTCAATAAAGTTAAGAAGATTGAAATTATGTCAACCATCTTCTCCAGTCACAATGGTATGAAACTAGAAATCAACTACAAGAAAAAGTTGGAAAATACACAAACACATGGAGGCTAAATAACATGCTACTAAACAACAAATGGATTATCAATGATATCAAGAAGGAAATCAAAAGATACTTTGAGACAAATGAAAATGAAAACATGATGATTCAAAATCTATGAGCGAAAGCAGTCCTAAGAGGGAAATTTATAGCAATACAGACCTACCTCAAAAATAAAAAAAAGCTCAAATGAGCAATCTAACCTTACACTTAAAAGAACTAGAAAAAGAATAGCAAACAAAGCCCAAAGTCAACAGAACGAAGGAAATAATAAAGATCAGAGCAGAAATAAACAAAATAGAATCTAGAAAACAATACAAAAGATTAGTCAAAGCATGAGCTGATTCTTTGAAAAGATAAACAAAAGTGACAGATTATCAACCAGACTCATCAAGGAAAAAAAGAGAAAGAGCTCAGATAAATAAAATCAGAAATGAAAGAGGAGAAATAACTATAGACTCCACAGAAATACAAAGTATCATAAGAACATACTACAAGCAATTATATGCAACAAATTGGACAATCTGAAGGAAATGGATATGTTCCTAGAAATATACACTCTCCCAAGAATAAGTCAAGGAGAAATAGAAAATCTGAACCAACTGATTACAACCAATGAAACTGAATCAATAATCAAAAACCTACCATAAAACAAAAGTCCTAAACTAGATGGTTTCATAGGCAAATTTTACCAAACATTCAAAGAAGAATAAACACTTATTCTTTTCAAATGATTCCAAAAAATTCAAGAAGAGGGAAGGCTCCCTAACTCCTTTCATGAGCCCACCATTACCTTGATTCCAGAACTAGACAAAGACATGACAAAAAATGGGAAACTATAGGCCAATATCTCTTATGAACATTGATGCAAAAATCCTCAACAATATATTAGCAAACCAAATTCAGCAATATGTTAAAAATATCATACACCATGATCAAATTGGATTTATTCTTGGGATGCAAAATTAGTACAATATCCACAAATCAATTAATGTGATACACCACATTAACAAATTGGAAGCTAAAAACCATAATATCATATCAATAGATGTAGAAAAAAGGTTCAACAAAATGTATCATCTGTTTATGATAAAAACTCTCAGCAAAGTGGGAATAAAAGGAATATAGCTCAACATAATAAAGGCCATATATAACAGACCTACAGCTAACATCATACTCAATGGGGGAAGGTTAAAGATGTTTTCTTTAAGATCAGGAACAAGACAAGGATGCTCACTTTCACCTCTCCTCTTTAACAATGTATTGAAAGTCTAAGCCACAGCAATAAGACGAGAGAAATAAAAGGTATGCAAATTAGAAAGGAAGAAGTGAAATTTTTTGTTATTTGCTGATGACATGATACTATACAGAGAGCACCCTAAAGATGCCATCAAAAAACTGTTAGAACTGATTAATTAATTCAGTAAAGTAGCGGGATACAAAATTAATATTTAGAAGTCAGTGGCATTTTTATACACCAATGATGAACTTTTGGAAACAGAAATTAAGAAATTAAAGAATATAATTGCATCGAAAATGATAAATACCTGAAAATCAAATTAACCAAGGAGGTAAAATATCTATTCTCAGAAATTATAAGTCATTGAAAAGAGAAATTGAAGAAGATGTAATAAATGGAAGTATATACCATGCTCATGGGTAAGAAGAATCAACATCATTAAATAGCCATATTACCAAAGGCAATTTATAGATTCAATGCAATCCCTATCAAAACATCAATGGTGTTTTTCATAGAGCTAGAACAAATAATCCTAAAATTTATATGGAATCATAAAAGACTCCAAATAGCTACGGCAATCTTGAGAAAGAAGAACAATGTTGGAGGTATCACACTACCTGATATCAAACTATACTACGAGGCTACAATTATCAAAACAGCATGGTACTGGCATAAAAATAGATACATTGATCAATGGAATAGAATAGAGAGCCCAGAAATAAATCCACGCGTGTACGCTCACTTAATATATGACAAAGGAGGAAAGAATGTACAATGGGGTACAGATAGTCTCTTCAATAAATGGTGCTGGAAAAAATTAGATAGATACATGCACAAAAAAAAAAAGAAAGAAAAGAAAGAAACTGGACTACCTTCTTACACTATATACAAGAATAGACTGAAAATGTATTAAAGACTTAAATGTAAGATCTGAAACTATAAAACTTCTAGAAGAAAACATAGGCAATAAACTCTCTGATATTGCTATAGAATTTCTTTTTGGATATATCTCCTTGGCAAAGGAAACAAAAGAAAAAATAAACAAATGGGACTATATCAAACTAAAAAGTTTTGTACAGCAAAGGAAACCATCAATGAACAAAAAGACAACAGACTGATTTGGGGAGGATATTCACTTATGATACATCTGATAAGAGGTTAATATTCAAAATATATAAAAACTCATACAACTCAACAACGAAAACCGAGAAATCCAATTAAAAAAATGGACAGAAGACATGAACAGATATTTCTCCAAAAGAAATACAGGTGGCCAATAAGACATGAAAAGATGCTCAAGGCCACTAATCGCCAGAGAAATGCAAATTAAAACCACAATGAGATTTGACCTCATACCTATCAGAATGGCTATCATCAATAAATCAAAGAACAACATTGGGGAGGATGTGGAGAAAAGAGAACTCTCATACACTGTTGGTGGGATTGCAAATTGGTACAGCCACTATGTAAAACAGTCTGGAGGTTTCTCAAAAAATTTAAAATGGATCTACTTTTTGACCCAGTAATTGCACTTCTGGGTATTTATCCAAAGAAAAACCAAAACAATAATTTGTAAAGATCTATACACTCCTATGTTCATGGCAGCACAATTTACGATAGCTAAGATATGGAAGCAACCTAAATGCCCAACAACAGATGATTGGATAAAGAAGTTATGGTTCATATATACAATGGAATATTACTCAGCCATTAAAAAATGAAATCTTACCATTTGCAATGACGGATAGACCTAGAGGTTATTATGCTGAGTGAAATAAATCAGAGAAAGATAAATACCATATGATTTCACTTACATGTGGAATCTAAGGAAAAAAACACAAAATAATCAAAAACAGATTCACAAATATAGAGGACAATCTGGCGATGGCCAGAAGAGAGCGGTTTGGGGACTGGAGAATGGGGTGAAGAGTTAAAGAAGTACAAATTAATAGTTGATAGATGGTCACGGGATAGGGAGCATGGCATAGGGAATGTAGTTAGTATTGATGTAATGGCTGGGTGGAGAGCCAGAGGAGAGAAAGAGCAATTAGGGGATTGTTTTATAAACTATATAAATGTCTAGCTAATGTACTGTATACCCAAAACTAATTTTTAAAAAAGTTTGAAAGCATGGTGTAGTGTTTAAAGGTGACTCCCAAAAAGATATTCCAAAACTCCAGAGCTGTGAATTGACTTTATTTGGAAAAAGGAGTCTTTGCAGTTGTGATTAAGTAAAGGATCCTGAGATGTGATCATCTTGGATTAGGGTGGGCCCTAAATTCAATGCACTTAGAAGAGAAAGGAGAAAGGACACAAGACGAGGCTCTGGGACAATGGAGGCAGAGATTAGAGGGATGCATCTGTAAGACAAGGAATGCCTGGAGCCACCAGAAACTTGGAGAAAGGCAAGGAAGGAATTCTTCCTCAGAGACCCCAGGAGGAACAAATCCTGCCAACATCTTAATCTTAAACTCCTGGCCTCCAGAACTGTGAGAGAATAAATGTCTGTTGTTATAAGTATCCCCATTTGTGGTCAGCCACAGGAAATGTCTACTCGGGCCCTAGCTGACCTGAGATGGCATGTGTCAGATATGCAGCAGGCTGAACTGCATCTCTTACCTGGGGCAGGAGGCTGTGCAAGACCCATCCTTGGCCACAGCCTGGAGGGTTCATGCAGAGGCTTTCCTTCCCTCCAGAGAATACCACATTTTGGCTTTCTGCAAAAATATGTATTCTGGCCCTACAACCCCTCAGAGAGAATACCCATGTGACCAGTGAGGCTTTTGCTGGACAGGAGAGGAGATGCAGTGCCAGAGCGTGATAACAGCCCATGGAGAGCATTTTACAAGTGACAAAGTATTTCCTCTTACATCATCTCACTTGAGCCCTGTTTTATAGATTGGGGATGAGGAAACCAAGGCCAGGAAGAGACGGCATCCTGTGACAGAGCCAACCCCAGCCTGTTCAATGCACTTTAGTGAAACAAGAAAGTGGTCGGCATTGTTCTCTGACACTGGGAAGTCTGGGATTCACTATACTCACTCCTCATTATGAATCCCAAAGCATCTCATCAGAGCTGAGACCTCACTGGTTTTTCCATTTACAAGCAGTGCTCCAGGTTTTGTACATGGTGAATGACATCTGGCCCACATAGCAGGCACTTTCCCGGTCTCACTTAAGGAAGCACTAACAGAGGGAG
The DNA here is from genome assembly GCA_003508835.1 of Eonycteris spelaea. Lineage (NCBI taxonomy): Eukaryota > Metazoa > Chordata > Mammalia > Chiroptera > Pteropodidae > Eonycteris > Eonycteris spelaea. The sequence continues at coordinate 3,280,440 of PUFA01000139.1, forward strand.
CCACAATGCTGCTGGCTTCAGGATCCCAACAGCGAGTTCCAGGTGGTAATGAGAGCCAGCATGAGGCCATTACTCTTTCTGAGAACAAATAGAAAAATCTACAGGTCATGGAACCATCTGTTGGAAAGTATCAGGAGTTGCTGAGGTGACGTGAATGGAAGGAGGACTTTGGAGAGGGGAAGACCAGGGAGGTATGCCAACTTCTACAGCTGAGGGCATCTACTGTTTGTAGACATGGGCAGGAGGCTGGGAATCCCTGTGGCTTTGTACCCAGGGGCCATTGCTGGGGACAGAGAATCAGTGGGACTCTTGGTGGAGACTTCGGGGTTTTCAAGATTATGACCCTTAGGGTCATGCGGTGATTTCTGGGGCTATATGGACATGGGATATATGAGAGGCCCTGGAGAAGTAGAGTCACAATAAAGTTTAGACTTCAGAATTCATCAAAGGTAGGGTCAAAAAGAGCATATCAGGCTATCTAGTTGAAAACGCTGAAGGACCAAGGGCAGCTAGAGGGAGACTGAGTTTGCCAGGGATGAAAGCTACTTGGCTCAGCAGAGTACCTGGCTGGATTAAGCTCACCTTAGCAGAGGGAAGGGTAGCACTTCTCAGAGGAAAATAGCATCAACAAGAGCCTCTATAATATACTTTATTCACAATGCTTCACATTCAATTAAAAATCACTTGTCATGACAGAAGACAGGACCATTGACCCCAAACGAAAAGTAAACACAGATCTTAGAAACAGACTAAGCAGTGAATCAGCAAAAGCAAAGACTTTAAATATAACTGTGCTGAATAAGTTCAAGAAACTAGAGGGAAAGATGGAGAAATTCACTAAGGCCATTCTAGAACTGAAGAAAACTTTTGATATCTCAAAAGAAAGAGCACATTAAACAAAAGGAGAAGACAGAGTTGGTAAGCTGGAAGACAGGTTACTAGAACATAACCAAACTGAAGCAAGAAAAAAAATAATGTAAAATATAGGAAGATATATTGAAGATAATTAGATATGGTTAAAAGTTTAATATGCAGTAATTGTAGTCTTGGGAAAAGAGATAAAATATGACAAAAAAAATATTTGAAAAGATGATGAAAGAAATCAACCCTCCAAATCCACAAAATCAGAAGCATGATAAATACAAAGAAAGCCACATCTAGGCAGATCATATTAAGACTTCTTAAAACTAAGGACAAAATCTTAGAAGATTTCAAAGAAGCGGCATTGAGACTGACACTAATTTCTCAACAGAAAGGATGGAAGAGCAAAGGCAATAAAATATCTTTGAAGTGCTGAAAAACAGTATCAACCAACCTAGAATTCTGTGCCTACTTAAATTATCCTTCAAAAATGAAGGTGAAATAAAGCCATATTCAGTCAAGTAAAAGCTGAGACTTCGTTGCCAGAAAAACTGCCCCAAAATAAATACTAAAGAGAGTTCTTCAGACACAAGGAAAATGACCCCAGAGAAAACATGCAACTGCAGGAAGAAATAGAAAGCAACAGAAAGAATAAATATACGGATAATACAAATGAATATTTCTTGAATATTGGCTACACAAAGCAATGATAAAATAGATTGTGCGTTTAAAGTGTATGTAGAATTAAAATGCATGACCACAAAAACACAAAAAGCAGTAGGTTTAAAGAGAGTTAAGTTATTCTAAGTTTATATTATCAGGGAGTGGCAGAGGTAATAATTTGTATTAGATTGTAATAAATAAATGCCCATTTTAATCTCTGGGGTAACCATTAAAACACTTGTAAAAGTTCATAGAGGGAAATAATGGAATAATAAAAATATTTAACGATCCAAAAAAAAAGGCAAGACGTGAGAGAAAGGGGAACATAAAAGAGATGAGTCAAATGAAAAAAATTATAGTAGATGTAAACACAAATAGTAATTCATTAAGTACAAATAGGCTACTGTAACTTAATGACTAAGATTATTATAGATTAGGTAAAAATCTATACAACGAAATCCATCTGTATGCTAATTATAATAGACATATCATAATCATAAAACAGAATGTTTGAAAAATAAAAATATAGAATGAAAAAATCATTCAAATAGCAGCCAAAAAATAGCTGGTGTCACTATAATAATATTACATAAATGAGCTTTAAAGAAAGAAGCAGAGGCACAGAGGGACACTTCCTCATGATAAAACATTAGGATTCTCAGTTTGTCTTTATTCAATAAAAAGTCAGCAGAACTAGGACAGGTAGAGAAACCTACAGTCACACCTCTTTCAGATACTGAGAGTGATTCTTGGTTCCTTCTTTGGGAGACTAACTTTTAAAAAGGCTAAGCGAAAAGCTAACCTAGCCTTCACAAAGAGCATCCACTCTATCCGAAATCCTTGTCGTGAGCCAACTGCAGATGGGCAATCATAGAGAAAACTCAGGGCATGCTCTTGTCAAGAGGTGACCAGTGAATACTTTCAAGGGAACACAGCCTCTTTATGGAGTAGGTTAGTTTTGAGTGGACACACACTCCCTTGTATTTAATTCCTATGCCCAAATTCATTGCTCTTTTCATTCAAAAAACCTCAGCACTTCCCCGAGGTTACTCATTTCACAGTATGAACAGTTCCCTATTAAAAACGTTAATAAAACGTGGGGGTAGCAGTTTGGATTTTTGGCAGCCAAGATAATAGCGGCCACCTAAATCTGAATCTTTTCAAACATTCTTTAAAAATTATGGAGAATGAGAGCAAAACCACACAAATTCTTTGCCTTCAGCATATACACACAACAAAGAATATTAAAATTTAAAAGTTAACTGTAGATAGAAAAATAAACACTAATTTCAAACAGTTATTTCTTGAGCTCTTACTGCAGAAAACTGGGTGGGAGTAGAAAGAGTCTGGAAAACAGAAGGGGAGACTGAGCTAAGAACACTCCCAGCAAGAGAAAAATTCATCATAAATGTGACAATACCAGAAAAAGAGTTTTGATAAATCAGAACACTACAGAAAAGGCTCTTAGAAGTACACACAAGATTGAAGGAGGTTTCTCAGAAGGCAGTTCTAGGCAGTAGGGGGAAGGTGCCCTACAGAGATAGCATGAGAAAAAATTAGTAAAAAAATTTAGGATCATGCAAGACAGGAAAATGTGGAAGAGTACACAACCCCTTCTCTGTGCTCACCCCTAAGGCTGTTTGCTATCCTAACAAAAGAGTACTCTTGGATCCAGAATCTTGTAAACCATCCAATCGCATCCATAAAATGCAGATATGTAAGAAGTCTTCGTCTATAAAATGAAGAATTTGCCCTCTTTGAAGGGGATCAAAAAAAAAAAAAGATAGTCTAGAAGGCCAAGCTTCTAGATTTTCCATTCTCATCCTGGCTCAGATACTTTCCGAGTCACCATGAAAAAAATACACTCTCAGTCTGTCTGTCGTCTGTCTCTCTCTCTCTCTCTCTCCTCTCTCTCTCTCTCTTTCTCTCTCTCTCTCTCTCTCTCTTCTCTCTCTCTTCTCTCTCTCTTTCTCTCTCTCTCTCTCTCTCTCTCTTTCCCTCCCCCATCCCCCTCCCTCTTCCCTTCACTCCCTCCCCTCTCTCTCCCCCTGAGAGTGTATATGCATACATACACACTCACTTTGAGGGATGGAGGAGCTGAAATTTCGGGTCAATGTTAGCAAAAGAAAAAAATACAAAGCCATTATAAAAAATAAACAAAATACAATAGTCAAAATATTTCAGATGATTAAAAATTACTGCCCTCTCCAAATAAAATGAAGAAGAAAAGAGAAACATAACACTCCAAACTAAATTAGATACTCTCAAACAAGCATTTGGATATATGAAATTCACCTTGAGATGTAAATCCAAAACCTAAGAACAGAAATAGATGCATTCAAAAACAAAACAAAGCACAGGAAGAAGTAAACATTGATTTTTTAACTTTTATTTTTCAAACTAGAGTTGACATTCGATATTGTTTTATATTAGTTTCAGTAGAGCATAGTGGTTAGACATTTATATAATTTATGAAGTGATCCTCCTGATTAGTCTAGTACCCACCTGGCACTATACATAGTTATTACAATATCTCTCATAAATATAGATGTAAAAAATCCTCAACAAAATATTAGCAAATTGAATCCAATAAAGTATAAAAGAATCATACAGCATAATCAAGTGTGACTTATCCCAGACACATAGACTCTGTTTCATCATTAGAAAGCCATTAAAGTAATCCATCACACAATAGATGAAAAGAAAAACATACGACTATATCAATAAGTGCATAAAAAACATTTGACAAATCTAACACCCACATGATGAAAATCAAACTAGGAATAGGGAAGAACTTCTTCAACTTGATAAAGACGATCTACATAGACCTATAGCTAACATTATACTTAATGGCGAAAAGGTCGAAGCTTTCCCACTAAGATCAAGAACAAATCACTTCTACACCATACTGAAAGTTCCAGTTAATTCAATTAGACAAAAAGGGAATTAAAGGTATACAGATTGGGAAAGAAGAAATAAAACTCTTTACAGATGACATAATTGTCAATGTAGAAAACCTTAAAGAGTGGACAAACAAAAAAAAACTCCTGGAACTAATAAGTGATGACGAGGTTGCAGGGTACAAGGCTAATATACAAGAGTCAATTGCTTTTCTATATACCAGCAATGAACAAGTGGAATTTGAAACTAAAAACACAAAACCATTTACATTAACACCTCTAAAATGAAATATTTGAGTATAAATCTAAGTAAATAGGTACAAGATCTATGTGAGAAACACGATAAAACTCTGATGAACAAAATCAAAGAACTAAATAAATGAAGAGATATTCTAAGTTCATGGATAGGAAGACAATATTGTTGAAAATGCTAGTTCTTTTCAACTTATCTACAGATGTAATGCAATCCCAATAAAAATCTCAGCGAGTTATTTTGTGGATATTGGCCAACTAATTCTAAAGTTTATATAGAAAGACAAAAGACCCAAACAGCCAACTCAGTATTAAAAGGGAAGAACAAAGTTGAGGACAGACACTACTCGACTTCGCAACTCATTATACAGTTATAGTAAGCAGGATAGTGTGGTATTGATTGAAAAAAAAGATACTATTTGACTTCGCAACTCATTATACAGTTCTAATAATCAAGACAGTGCAGCATTGATAAAAGAACAGACAATTATATTAATAGAAGAAAATAGAGCTAGAAATACACCCCCATAAATATAGTCAACTGATCTTTGACAAAAGGGAAAAGACAATACAATGGAGCAAAGATAGTACAGATAGTCTTTTCAACAAATGGTGCGGCAAACTGGACATGCACATGTAAAAAGAAAGAAAAATGAATCTAGACACAGAGCTTAGACACCTCTCACAGAATTAACTCAAAATGGATCATAGACCTAAATGTAAAATACAAAACTGTAAACTCCTAGAAGATAACATAGGAGAAAACCTAGATAACTCTGGGTTTAGTGATGATTTAAAAATGGGCCAAGTCTACAGCCATGCCACCCTAAACAAGCCCGATCCCATCTGATCTCGGAAGTTAACCAGGGTCGGGCCTGGTTAGTACTTGAATGGGAGACCACCTAGGAAGACCAGGTATTATAGGCATAAAAAATAAAAAATAAAAGATTGTAAGCTGACAAGGTCCTTGCAATCTGTGAGGTCAACCAAGGTTGCTTCACCTAATAAATAAAAAATAAAAATAAAAATGGGTCAAAGACCAGAACAAACACCTCACCAAAGAAGATATGCAGATGGCAAATAAGCATATTCAAAGATGTTCCACACCATATGTCATCAAGGAAATACAAATTTCAGCAACAATGAGATACGATGACACACCTATTAAAATTGCCCAAATCTAGAACACTGGTAACATCAAACTGTGACAAGGATGTGGGGAAACGGAAGTGCTCATTCATTGCTGGTGGGAATATGACATGGTACGGCCACTTTGGAAGGCAGTCTGGCAGTTTCTGACAAAGCTAAACATACTTTTACCATACTATGTAAAAATCGTGCTCCTTGGTATTTACCCAAAGGATTTGAAAACTTAAGTCCACACAAAAGTCTGCACTCAGGTGTTTATGGCAGCTTCATTCAAAGTCGCCAAAAGTTGGAAGCAACAAGATGTCCTTCAGTAGCTGAATGGATAAATGTTCAGACAACGGAATGTTATTCAGAACTAAAAATAAATGAGCTATCAAGCTATGAAAAGACATGGCGGGAGCTTAAATGCATATTACTAAGTGAAAAAAGCCAACCTGAAAAGGCTATATATAAATCCAAGTATATGACATTCTGGAAAAGGTAACACTGTGGAGATGCTAAAAAGATCGGTGGTTGCCAGGGGCTCAGGGAGAGAGGGGATGAATAGATGGAGCACAGAGGATTTTTAGGGCAGTGAAACTACTCTGTAATAATGGTAAATACATGCCATTATACATTCGTGCAAATCCACAGAATGTGTAACACCAAGAGTCACCCTAATGTAAACAACAGACTTCGGATAATGATGTGTCGATGTAGGTTCATCATTTGTAACAAATGTACCGCTCTGGTGGGAGATGTTGATAGTGGGGGAGGTCATGTATATGTGGGGCACAGGACATGTGAGAAATCTCAATACCTTTCCCTCAATTTTGCTATGAACCTTAAATAGCTCTAAAGAAAAAATAGTCAATAAAAAAAATCTATCAGTTGAAAGCACAACAAATAATAATAATAATTAAAAAACCACATTTTCCATGGTTAAAAAATGCACAATAAAGAAATTCAAAGGGCAACGAAAATTTGGGGAAAAAATACAACATGAATCAAAAATACAGGGATAATATCCTTACATAGAGAGAACTGTTAAAACTTGAGGGTGGAGTATACCAAAGACCCAAGAGAAAAGGGAGCGAAGATGTGAAGAGATGATTCACCAAAAAATATGAAAGTGGTCTTTATACATGTGGAAAGTTGTTCAACGTCACTCCAGCATAAATGCAAATCAAAACTGTCATGTAATATCATGTCTCACCTCTCAGAGTGCAACCATCTGAAAGCATCACTGCCAACACATTCTGTTGTCAAGGCTTTGGGGAAATGGGCACTCTCAAACTCTTTTGATGAGAATGCAAATTGGTATGCCCCATATGGAGGGAAATTTGGCATGATCTAATAAACTACATGTGGACTTATCTTTGCTTCAGCAATCTCACTGCTGAAATTTACTCTGAAGATATACCTCTAATAGAATGCAAGTACATATATGCACAAAGTTATTCACTGCAACACTGTAAGTGCAAACAATCTAACTGCCCATAGAGTGGTTGAATGGACTAGAGTCCATGCACATGCTGGAGTACTATGCAGTTGTGAAAAGTATTGAGACAGTCCTCTATAAAGTCATATGGAGTAATTTCCAGGATACGTTGTTAAAAAGAAAAAAAAAAAACCCAGAAGACTATAATATGCCATCTTCTGAGTAAAAGGAGGGGAGTAAGAAAAAAAATGTGCTTATTTTTGCAAAGAGAAACATGGAAGAATAAACCAGGAACAAATGAGACTGTTTATCTGCAGGAAGTGAATGACGATAAGCTGGAAGAGACAGAGCAAGGCACAACATTTTTCTGAATATACTTACTTATGTGTAGTTTTGTGGAACCCATATTTAATATATTACATATTCAAAAGTAAAAAAGAAGGGGAGGTGACTCTCAATGGATTATAGATAGAACAAAAGAACCTCGCTCTATTTCAAATTAATAAAATTTAGAGAGGGGAAAAATTCACCCAAAAGTAATTTTTGAACAGTATTTCAACCAAAGACGAAAAGAAATGTAAGAAATAGTGAACTCTGGTAAACAGATCTCTTTTTCACAGTGGTGTGGGTTAGCAATTCTGAAACTATTTTCTGTTTGTTCTGAGACTGAGCAAAGAAGTAAATATATGGAGGATAATGGAAGCCAGGTTTCTTGCTGTTTGAGAAGGAAGTTACAAGCAAGGAAAGGGGAGAACAAGAATGAACCCAGTGGTCTAGGACTGGAATTGAAAGTATTGGCGTGAACTCATGGTCACACATGTTAGGTGTGTGTTTATGCACTTGAGAGAGATTACAGATATAGATGTGCCTGGCCGTTTCCCTTCCTCTCCCTCTCCCTCTCATATTTCCTTGATCAAACCCCCGAGAGGTCCCAGCAGCAGTGTACCAGTGGCAACGAGCAGACCTAGCACACATATCTTGAGATCATTTGCACTTAAAGGAGGCTTCTTGGGAAAAAACGCCAGATTACAGGGCTGAGCAGAGAAAGTACAAGATGAGCTGGGAATATCTTTTTACATCAGAAAGTAAGGAAGTGCTCAAAGAATGATGAAGTCGTGTTAAAAGGACACAGGAATCAGTTTGAAGGGGGTCTCACCGGCCAAATCTGGGACAATCTGGGCATCAAAATATATAATGATAGTAATAAATTTTAACCCATAAAATAAAATAAAAATCCATGAGCCCATACTGACATAAATACATAAATGAAAACATAACTAAATGGGAAAGAAAGATCTCTTCCTTATAGTAGGATGCTCACTAATACATAGAGAAGAAATGATAGAATAAAGAAAATATAATTTAGTAATCACAAAATTTAATGAAGTACTACAGGACATTAGTATATTCTCAAAACATCTCACAAAGTAGTTATTAATTGCTGTGATAGGCTAAATAATGGCCCCCCAAAACAGGTGCACGCCATAATTCCCAGAACCTAGAATGTGACCTTACAGGGAAAAAAGGTCTTTGTGGATGGGATTAAATTAATGATCTTGCGATGAAGAGAGTTTTCTGGATTATTCAGGTGGGCCCTAACTGCTATCGTGTGTATCCTTAGAAGAGTGAGGCAAAGGGAGACTTCAGACAGAAGAGGAGAGGCCACGAGAAGACAAAACAGAGCCTGGAATGATGCAGCCAGAAGCTAAGGGACACCCGGAGCCACCAGCAGCGGGAAGAGGCAGGAAGGACCCTCTCTCCTCAGGGCTCCAGAGGGATCTCGGCCCTGCCGACACCCTGATCTCAGACACCTGGCCTCCAGACTGTGGGAGCCAGCTGCTGTCGTTTTACACTGCCCGGTCTGTGGTGCTTTGTTACTGCAGCCCAGCATCCTCACACCAGTCATCGGCCACTTCCCAGGGGAGAACACTGGTGACCCCCTCACCAGGTGGTCGGTTATCGTCACAGCAAGGGGCCTGCTGTCATGCCCCTCTGGACAGGACACACCGAGCAGCAGCCTCACTTCTGTGCTCTGTGCTGTTCCTGCCGGACGGAGGTGCACGGCTCCGGTCTCAGCTCCAGGAGGTGGTGCACCCTCCAGGTGACGAGGCGTGCGGCACAGACAGACGGAGGCTAAAGGGGCTACAGAGTCGTGACAAACACAACACTGGCTCCCAGGCAGTCCCCGAACCAGGAACTATTATAATTTGTCAAATGTTTTTTTGCTATGGGACAATAGACTAGATAATACGAGTGTATTAATGTTTTCCGATATCGAAAGTTCAACTGCGGTTACGGAAGAGACTATCCCTTTTCTTAGGAATCATACCTGAAATATTCGGGGGGTGGAAATAAATACATGAAATAAGTGAGAAGTTCCAAGGGAGGTGTCCTGAGCGGCCCCTGTCAAGCTTCATCTGGCTCACACGTCTGCTCACCCCGGAGCAGGACACGGGGGACCCCCCTTCCTTAGGCCACAGCTGAGTTCGGCAGCCCTTCCCTCCCTGAGCCCAGGGCCAGATCGGCAGGAAGCCTTCATTCAGGGTGGTGCTGGGTTTTGTGTTCCTCCCAGGGCTGAGCTTGCCGGTTGAAAAGGCAGCGAAGATCAGAGCGAGTCATGGATCCTTCAGACCCTGCACCGCTGTGGGATAAACAAACCCTTTCTCCACTGGCATTCTGTGTGGTGCTGGGCTCTGCTCAGCTTTTCCTAAGGCCACTGCCCAGGGCCTCCTTAAAAGTTTGGTTCTCTGTGGGGGAGGCGGTGCCCCCTTCCCTGACCCCCACACCCTCGTCCCTCAGCCCCCTCCAGTGTCCTTATCAGGGGGCCCGCCCTCCTTCTGTCTGGGACCCCCGTGACCCCCAGCCCCCGTTCCTTCTCGGAACGTTCTCCAGGCTTGGCCTCCCTGCCGACTTTCCTTGGTTTGTAGGACTTCTTTCCAGATCCGTGTTAAATCCATCATTTTTCTGGCCTGCATGCGTCCTGACACACATCACTCTTCTCCCCCCTTCACGAGGCTCAGAAAACCCAGTTTCCTCTTCATAAAAAGCGTCTGACGGGACAGCGCCTCTCCGACACTTCGTCACGGCGATGGCGGGTGCTGTGACTGGGAGCCGGCCACGGCGGTGCTTTGGGCCCTGCCTGGGTGATTTGTAGGGCCAGCTGGGCGTTTTCCTTTGAGCGAAGGCTTACGGAGAATTCCAGCCTAACTCCAAGATCTTATATTCCACCTTCGGAGTTGCCACCTTGGAGCCCAGCCCACTAAATTGATGTGAAGGAAAAGACTGATAGTAAGGTTGATGGTAGGCTGTTAAGGGTGTTTGAATACAGGATTCGAGTCCTGAAAAACATGGCCCTCTCGAAATACAGCCCAATGGGGAACTCTGCCAGGAACCCCATTTCCGACTCAGGCCGTCCGTGCTCAGGCGGCCTTCAGGAAACTCCTCCGCTCTCCTCCTGTCCGCAAGGCCCCCAGAATCCCTTCAAGCAAGCAGGAAAATAATCAGGGGTCACAAGATGCTGACTTTCTATTGGGAAGCCTCTCCATGTGGTTTGAGGTTATGTATTTGGATATTATTTTCCTCATCCACCATTTATTTTCTTAAAATAATCAGCTCCCTTGGATTCTTGTGGCAAGGAGCTTCCAGTAACGTCTGTGGTGAAATCAGGGTGCTGGGAAGATTGCGTGATTTAGGCAAGGACGCCTCGTGAAAGAAAGTCCGTAACATTCCGATAGCATACGGTAGGTCTCTGCTCCCTCAATGACACCTTGAATGTGCGCCGCTGCTTTTTTACATTATAAATAAAGAACTGGCACACGCTGAGGTTGCTATTGGACGCCGGCAGCCTGCACTTGCCAACTTCCTAGATGCGTGGAGTCGGGCTGCCAGCATCCAAGCTGGAACTCCGACTTAACTTCAGCGCAAATGACTCCGTTTTCCACGTCGGGTCGCATCCAGGTTTCCAGAGTGATAGCGAGAAGCCGCAGCCTTGTCAAGGAAAAATACGACGCCCCACCTATGACCTCCGGCGTTCGAAGGCCGAGTTAGATGACGTGGGGACGGGAGCAGAGACATCCGGAACCACCCCCCCAAAACGGCCATTCGCCCTTGCTCTGGCCGCGCCTCACGCCTGATTTCCTCTCGGAAAGGTAATCCTATGTTCTGGCTGACACGGTTTTCAGCCATTTTACTAAGCATCTTTTCTCTCTTCTCCACCCATCTCCCTCTTGACAGGTTTCCATGGCGAAAAAAGAGGAGGGCTTGGAGCATGGGGGTGAAGCGCAGGGGTAGTTCTGTGAGGTCACGCCCGCCTCACAGGCATAAGCAATTCCACTTTACTTGGTTCCCAAGAACCTCAGAGCCAAAGCTCTGGTCACTGCTAGCCACTTTATGGGCTTATGACACACTTGAAATAAAAATTCATCTTATTTCAAAATTCATACTTGTTATGGGTTGAGTTATGCCTAATAATGAAGTCCCAACCCTGGGACCTATGAATGTGGACGTATTTGGAAATAGGGTCTTTGCAGATGTGATTAAGTCAAGATGAGGTCACTGGGGGCCCTGACCCAATGACCAGTACCCTTGTAAGAATAGGGGCACTTGGAGACGGAGAGATACAGAAACACAGAGAAGCATCCATGTGAGGACAGAGGCAGGGACGGAGGGATGTGGCCATAAGCCAAGGGATGCCCGCAGCCACCAGGAGTTGAGGAGGCCAGAAGGATCCTTCCCCAGAGCCTCAGAGGGATTACGGCCCTGCGGGTCTCCAGGACTGTGAGAGGATAAACTTCTGTTGTCGGAAGCCTCCTGGTTTGTGGTCCTTTGTTACGGAGGCCCCGGGACACTAGTGTAAGCACCTGGTTGGCCAGGCTGCCATGGAAACACAGGAAGCACAAAGCGGGAGACCCTTAGACACACCCCGAGCAGCAGGCACTCCTGAAGGTGGAGGAGGTCCTGGGCACGGGGGGTTTGGTGGGTGACTCACCGCTGAGGTTCCGAGGAGCTTTGTCCTCCCATGCCCAGATCTCGGTGATGTCCAAGGCCAATGCCTTTGGGGTCGGGGCTCCTGCCTCCCTGAGGAGCTACCTACCCTCTGCTCAAGCACTGGGCCAGTGTAGTCCCTGTGGGTGCACCCTTCCCCACCTCCGGGTCTCCCTCGCACGTCCCCCTCTTGGCTCTGACTCCCTGATGGCTGATTTAAACATTCCTTTTGTTCCCAAAGCCCCGTTCACCCTGCGTTTGTCATGAGACCTTTTACCCAGATTTCTGTGAGTCTACCTGTGCTGCACGGCAAGGCTCTGCCACGGTAAAGAGGACCCGTGCCCAACACTCAGGATCTCATAATGCCAGACCCTCCAGGGCACAACGCCTGCCTGGGCGCCCTGCTTTCTGGGCTGCTAGACTGCCTACCCCAAACCCCTTTGAACCTCCACTGCTGCCCCTTGTTCTCTGCGGGCCCAGAGATGGGGGTGGGAGTTGACGGGGTCTGGGGATGTCTCGAGCGGGAAAGAGTGAGGACTGAGGCACACTCACCAGGCCCCACCCCGGAAGCATGAGCTCAGTCATCTTTTCCAAAGTTCTCTCCAGAACCACCACCTATTCTGCACCCCAAAGCCTCAGGTTCTACGGGGAAATGGACCCGGATTAGTGAAGCTCCCTGGCACTGCCCGCTGTGCTGGCTCTTTCTGGGACAAGCGTGATAAAATGGAAGCTGAGATATCACCTGTACCGACGCATGCAGGACAAAGTCTCCATGTCACTCTGAGCCACGGCCCCCACCTTGCCGGGCACAGGCGGCTGCCCATGGGGACATCCCGCGTATGGGCCCATTTCTGGGACAGGTAGCTATCGCTCACCCAGAGGGGTCTCCATGCTCACAGGGGCAGGACAGCCCGGAGGCAGGGAAATGCCTCTGGTCCCCAAACCTGGATCCGCTGCTGCTTCCTGCAGGGACAAGCTTTGGGCCTTGCTTCCTCCAGTGAAACACAGGCTGCGAGTGCCGACCTTCGGTGTATAACAGTGAAGGGCGTGTGAGCGTGATGTGACGGTCATTCTCGTCACTGAGTAATAATAACAGCCAATGCACACCAGTGGCCATTAGGTCTCAGGCACCTGAGCACTGGGAGGAAGGAGCCTATGGCTGCCACCCGCTGTGTTAAGCATCACCCTTCCAGGGTCACGGAAATGCAAATCTCCCTGGGTGGGGCCTTGCAGGATCCACTGGAATCCCCAGTTTGGGGAGTGGTCTCCTGCTGCAAGGAGAAAGGAGGAGAAGGGAGGAGAAGGGAGGAGAAGGGAGGAGATGGGGAAACCAGCAGGCAGCTGAGTCCCTGGTGGCAGCACAGGGACCTCTGCACAACCTGTGTTAGTCAAGAGCATGACAGGGTAGCAGGGCCAGGCTCGGACGGCGCCCGCAAGAAATCGGCAGCCAGGACACTTTCAAGAAAGTCTAACCCTTTCAAAGCCTCAGTTTCCTTATTGGTAAATGCGAGTGAGCACAGAGAGCTAAGACTCTGCCAGGTCCCCGGCGCCGTTCCAGCCATTCTGCACCCTTGAGGCAGCCACTGTCTTCCCTCGCTGTCTCCTCTGGGGGTGCACACTGTGGCCCACAGCCAACCTGGCCCAAGGCCTGCTTGTGTGTGGCCTGTAAACTAAGACTGATTTTCAGCCCTTATGTTTTAAATGATGTAAAGAAAGAAGAAGCAAAGCACAAATAAGTGACAATAGCACAGTTACCATCTGGCCTTTTATAGAAAAAGTTTGCCATCACTGGTCTAGATGGGGAAACTGAGGCATGCAGCGGGCCAGTGACTGGCTGCAGGTCACAGAGTCAGGGAAGAGCAGTAACAACAGCAGCATCTGGGGCCAAAGGGGAGTCCATGGACACAGAGGGGATCCACCCTGTCCCGGCAGCACAGGACTGCCCAGGTCCCTGCTCGAGTGGCTGTGTGCTTGAAAAGAAGGTTGTTAGCTCGGACAGCCCGGCTGCTGCTGACCCACAGGGGTCTCATGCAGTCAGGGACAGAGGTCCCCAAGGCCAGGGTTGCCTGTCCTCTCTCTTGCAGGCGGAGCAGCCAGGGATGGTGTCAGGAGCATGGGCTGGAGCATGGGCGGAGGGCATTTGTGGGAGAGCAATCAGGAGGTCACGTGGTTCACATGCAACGATTAAGAGTCTCAGGCAGCTCTCAGAAAACTGCAAACACACCTGTTTATCAGCATTCTTCTACAGAGTCACATCTGATGTGTTTCCCCACTTTGACAGTGAGACCAGAGAAAGGAAAACCAGCTGCCCGTCCTCTGTCCAGGCTGCCCTCACCTGGCCATGGTTGTGACATCCAGCCCGAGGGCCAAGCAGACAAAAAGCAGGAGCGTGGATCAAAGCAGAGTTAGGGCCAACCTTTTGAAAATTCTATTTTTGTACCATAGACCATTAGTCCAGCAACAGTGAAGCAATCTGTCTGCTTCAGTTCAGCTGGGGAGCTGAGAGATGCAGATGCGTGGAAAGCTCTCTCTTCTCAGAACCAGCCCTCAGTTGGGGTGGCAGAGGGCAGGTCTCATCCCTTCTGCAATTCCTCTATCCTCCCTCTGGAATGTGGGGGTCAGAGAGATAATTTCTCAACTCCCTCAGCCTCCGAGGGAAGGCTTTCGTCCAATTCCTGGACATGAAGGTGTCTCTCTTCTTGGGCCGCCTTTGAAAACCAGGCACATACTGGCTCTGTCTCTGCTTCCTGCCTCACCTGCTGGCTCCTACTCAGTCTAACCTCTTCCCAGGTGCCACCTCTTCCAGGAAGCCCACCAGGGTTGGCGGTGCCACTGCTACCTTCGTGCCCCCATCATTGCTTGCTCACTGACTATGTACACGCATCCCTTTCATCCATTTATCATCCTTTCCGCGGGGGTGAGAATGCCTCCCCTCACCTGCCTGACTATCCTCACTGCCCAGGGGTGAGACCTGAAAGTGCTCCGGGGAGGGTGTTGCGCGAATGACTGGGTGACCAAGGGGCAGGTGCGATGAGACGTACGATGTGCCTTCTTGGACTCGGGCCCGTGGAGAAACTGCCTGGGGTTGCCAGAACTGGAGATCTTGGGAGCTTCGGCCCGGCCCTTCACCATCGTCCTCAGGCCCCGCCACCCACCTCCCTCTTGGTTTCGCCACCACAGAGAGAAAGGGTGTGGAAAGCTTGCTTTGGGTGACCAAGGACATGCAGGTGGCCCCGCTCCCAGGCACCCCATCTCCGTGGGTCCCAGGGGGCAACGCTGCCTCACCATTTCTTGTCCAAGGCCCCAGCTAACGAGCTTCCTGGGAGTCAAGAAAAACAATGCAGGGAGTATGGGATAATCAGAGGGCTCCTACAGCCCTGTGAGTGGGTGCTGCCCATCCTACCTTCACCGTGCTTGGGGCCACCGTCCCCTTCCCAGACTACCCAAACAAGTGCCATCTGTGGAAAGCAGGAACCTGAAATTAGATCCTGCTCCACTGTGAAAATACGTGGGTGGTCCGGGCCGGCTCATTCTTGAGACCAGATGGGATGTTCACCAAAGAATGTCCAAGGAGAGAGAGGTGGGTGCAAGGGCGCCTTTATTCAGACAGCAGTTGGCACAGAGGCTGGAGATGCTGATTTCTCAGATCCACATACTTTCAGCATCCTCAGAGGCCTGAGGCGCGGGGTGGAATGCTTTCCCGCTGGCCCACTCCCACCACAAAGACAAGGGCACTGCAGGGCTGGGCGGATTCCACTCATCTCTCAGACACTTGCCAGGTGTTGGCTGGAATTTTCCTCCCCAAACACCTTTTTTATAATGAAAAGTTCTCATCTTTCCCTGGCAAGCTCCACTGTTTGCTCTCACATAGTCCTTTTGTCCTGGGGTTGGTGGACGCCAGGAGGTTGGGGGACGTGCTGGGGACAAGCTCACAAACACAGAGCTTCCCAGGCAGGCTGGGCCAGCATTCTTGAGTTCCTCTGGAAGCTCACGCTCACCTGTGGCTTCCCAGACAAGGAGCCGCCATGCTGGCGAGGCTGGGAGGAATGCTGGGAGGGGAGATTCTCCAGACCATAAACACGCTGTGGCCCACGGGCCCCCGGTCTATACGACGAGCAGGTACACAGCAGCTGACAGGCAGTCCTTGGGAATATCCGCCGCTGCCTCAAAGAGAACCAGCAAGGCCCTTAGCTTGCCGGATGGAGTCTCTCACCAGATGAGATCAGAGTGTAAGTCCCCAGAGGTATCTTGAGGGAGGGTGAGGGCCAGAGCTGCACCATCAGGCCATAGCCCACCTTAGATTCCAGTGCTCCCCAAAACACACTAAGGGGAGCCCTGGCAGAACCTCGGCCCACGCAGAACACCAGGAGGCAGCAGTGTTCCTTGCTAAGCAGAACGTGCACCGATAAGGATGGTGACGCTCAACCTGGCCTCTTGCTGGGGCCATCTGAGCCAACATTTACGGAATCTGAGGCACGCAGGCTCATCACGACGCCCCTGAGAAACCAGCACAGGGATTACCCCCATTTTTAGTAGACTGAGACTCGGAGAGGATTCAGGATTTGACCAGCCCACAGAACCACTAATGAACAAAGCCAGAATTCAAACCTAGATTCCACGGTCTTGAGGCCTGGATCATTAATGACCCATCCTGCTCTTGTCACCAATCCATCAAGAAATCTGTCAGCCCGCCCTTGAAATATACACAGGCTCTGGCCACTTCTTACCTCCTTCACCACTGTCACTAGGCCCAAGCCACTGCCCTCTGGTCCCGCACTTTCTACTGCGGTCACTGCTAGCCGTGGGTGGCTATTTAAACGCAAAAGTGATTAGAATCAAATAAATTTTTAAAATTCAGTTCCTCAGGTGCATGAGACACATTTCAGGTGATCCATAGCTACCCGTGCCTGGGGCGATCGCGTGAGTGCAGAGGTAGAACATCCCCACCGGGGCAGAAAGTGCTATTGAAGGGTGGCGGTCTGGGCTCTTGCAGTCGCCTCTCACTGGCCTCCCTGCTCCGGTACTGCGCCCCACTGCAGCCTCTTCTCTACCAATAGCCAGACCAAGCCTTGTTATCATGTCGAGTAGAGATCTACATGGCTCAGTCACTTCCTTCAGGTTTCTGCTCCAATGTCACCTACTGCAGAGACTTCCCTGCCTTCCCCATCTCAAAGAGAATCCCAGTCCTCACTCTTCATCCTTTAAGCAGCTTTTTCTTCAAGATGCAGGATGTGGAATACATCCCGGTATCGTTCAACCCACTCACTACAATGCGAGTTCCATGGTAGACACTTCCATTTGCTCTATCCCCAGAACCCAGAACACAGCACGTACTCATTATTTTTTAAACGAATGAATGTACTATCTTTTATCTAGATTTGATGGGCATGGTGGTTTTAAAATGTGCCCCCAAGTTCTTGGACACTCCTCCTTTAAAAGGTGGAGGTTAATCCCCTCTCCTTGAATGTGGAGATTCACTGCTCATGAACAGAAGGTTGTGGACATGATGGTATGTGAGATACAAGCCAAAGTCAAAGACACTGCAGGCTGTGCCCGGCTCTCCTGATTGCTTGCTCTTGGAGGATGTAAGCCGCCATGTTGTGAGGATGCTCACGCAGCCCTGTGGAGACAGCCCTGTGGCGGTGACTGAGGCCTCCTGCTAGCATGAGTTCTCCGGGCATGAGCTTGGAGGTGGGCCTTCCAGGCACGCCTCCGTGAGACTGCAGCCTAAGTGATGTCTTGACTGAGACCACGAAGTCAGCACCACCCTGCTGCTCTCAGGTTCCTGGCCCATAGAAATTCTGTGAGATGGTGAACATTGATTGCATTCAGCTGTTGCTTTTCGGGGTCATTTGCAATGTGACAGTGATAACTAACACAAGCGGGAAGGGCTCATCTGAAATACAAACCTGGTCATGTCATCTGCAGACTTTGGTGCGCACACCCTTGAGAAATACATCCGTTTCCTTTCTGCATTTAATCCCAGGGGACCATGTGGCCTATGTACCTGCCGTGTATCTAGCACTGAGAAAAGAAAGATGAAAAATCTTTCAGTCTGCGGATGAATCAGGGTGAAGAGGCTGTCCCTGCCAGTTTCTGCTCTGGTGGCCAGAGAGCCTCTCCCTGTCTCTCTATACTTGAGGGCAGAGCCCCATAAGGCAAAGGCATCACTAGGGCTGCTGTCCTTTCCCACATCCCGCATGTGCTTCCTGACGTTCTTGCTCCACTGTGGAGGCCAAAATGGCAGCTCTCCCCTACAAGCACGGTTTATCCAACGGCCTCAAGGGCCCAGCCAGCTTCCTAGATGTGATGGCCTCAGTGAGGTAGCCTGAGACCAGTAAATCACAATGAAATGGACAGCAGCCGCGTTCCGAAGGCGGTCAGTGGCAGAAACAGACTGACGAATTACGGCCGGCTGAACAGAATGTTCCCACTCTGGAGAACCCAAGTTGAACATGACCCAGACAAAGAGGAAGTGGCTTTTCAAGAGCAAGTTGTCCATTCTGAGATATCTCACTAGAGGTGCGGGCAGTACTTACTATCCCCAAAGAGTGGGGAGAAGCTCGGCACTGAGGCCACGTGGACTCCAGGAAAGAGCCCTGGTGTGAAATGGAACCACGTGCGAATCCTGATCCGCTCTTCCCAGCTGCGTGGCCTCACTGCTGTCTCTTTCCTGTCTACAAGAAGCAGGTGATATCATGGTGCAAAGGGCCATCGTGAAGACCCAGAAAGAGAGCGAGAGTGAGATACCCTTCGTAGTCCACAGCACGCCACTGTTCTCTATTCCCTGGTGGCATCTTTCCAGCTACTTTCAGTGGTTGGTTCTCAGTGGCCTCTTCTCCACCAAAACCTCCTTCTCCCACTGTTTAAGCCCTCATGGGGGAAGCCCACGCTTGGCAGAACACAAACGTCCCCAGTCGTAGCCTTGGTGGACGCGGGGAGAGCCAGACCAGGCTGGGCCCCACCCCTCGTAAGGTCACACACGGGAAAAAATCCCATTCAGAGCCACCTCTGACCTGATTCACACAGTCTCCTTTTATGCCCTCCTCCCACCATGCCAGCTGGTCACAGCAGCAGACCCAACCTTGGGCCAGCCCCTCTAAACCGGGGGCCAATGGGGTTGGGTGCTGGCCACACAAATCAAGCCTGGGATTCAGGACACTCAGCTTCTGAGCACAAGTTCACATTGTCATTGTCACTTTGGGTGAGTTACACCCCTCTCTGGGCCTCAGTTTCCCCACAAACTGAAAGGGTATAATCGGGCTCAGAGATGCCAATGTTCCAAGTGCAGCTGGGCAGACAGGGGTGAGTCAGAGCACAAATCTTAAGTAAAGAGAGAATATTGCTGATATGGCCCGAGACATCGGGAGACATCTGTGGATGGCGTCCCAGTCTCCTCGGGGTGGAATAATTCCAGTTTCTCAAGTCAATTGCCATGGGACCAGTTATCTGACCATCAAATCATCTTCAGGGCTCTCTCTGGAGCTCCATCCTGTCTTCCCAACCCCACAGAGGATACCCTCAACCAGTTTACACAGAATATAAATTACTCTGGAAGAGATTTCTGTTTAGATAGCTCGGGGTACAGAAACCAATAAAAAAGTTATCGGGCCCTTTCTTGATGTTCCCGGCTTTGTTCTTGTTTGCACCTCTGTGACACTCCAAGGTCTCAGAGTAACTGCCCATTTCCACCCTTTCTTTAAAGAGAATTCCACATGACATTGTTTGTTGGATTTGTCTATTTGGTGAGGACTGTCACCACCTGTGTGCCAGGCCCTGAAGATATGTCAGATTTGACTTTCGAAACCAGCCATGCAACATTATTCCTGGACTGGGGGGGTGGGGGTGGGGGAGGGCAGACAGCCACAGCCTCCAAATTTGCTCCTGACCAGCCTCTCACTTCTTTAGAAAATTGTCTCTCATCAGCAGCCACGTATCACACCATCGATGTGAACCAAGTCATGGATTTTCAGAAAACCACTCGCCAAGGCCCCCAAACCAGCCACGGTTAGTGGCATAGCCATGGCTCACAGCTGCACCTTGCGCAAGGCCAGAAAGGCAGGCCTTGCCACCCTCCCCGGGCTCTCTCTAGCGTTTTCTTAACGCTGGGAAGTTTTGTTTGTACACAGTGCAAAAATTCACGCTCATCTGAAAGCACGTCCGTGTGCACATTATTTATTGCAGAGGTCTGTGTATGATTACAACGCAGCCCAGCTGTATTCTGAGAACAGGCAATTTGCAAGGAGGTTGCCGTGCCTTGAAGCATGGGCTCCTCGCCCAAGCTGGCTCTCTGTTGCGGCTGAAGTTAGAATTATTCTCTGGGAGGCCATGGGGTCTTCCCGACTAGAACCCCAGAAAGTTCTCTGAGAGTCTTCGACCTGCCGCCTCCCACATGACCCGTTCCACACAAGTGCTTGGCTTCCTCTAAATCGCAGAAGCCAACCCCACTCTTATCTTTTTTACTGCCTTCAAACGGACAGAACGACAGCTGACATTTCCCTCTTGGCTGGCATTGTCCTGGCATGGGAAAGGTAGATTTATGCAAGTCAACTGAAATGTTGACAAATCACTAGATTGGAAAATAATGAATAGCATAAATCTGTCCCAGAGCAAATGACAACAGCATGGGGAAGGAGAGGAGGCAGCATGAAATCCTAGGATGCCCCCTCCCCACATGGAGATGGGAAGGGCCAGTGTGATGATGCGCTCTTTCCACTGGGAGCTAATTGCCTACAGACACTGGTCGAGCACCTGGTGCCCAAGCCACCAGGCCTGTGAGCTGTAAGGGTCCCACCAGACGAAAGAGATGAGTTAATGCAGGCTATTTCTTCTTTGTCCCACTGCCTGGTGTGTGCAGGGAAACCAACCTCTGCCAAGTCATGGAATGGACCAGAGTGGTACCCAGATTAATTCCTCATCTCTCCTCTAAAAGCTGCAGTTCCCTCCCTCCTCAGTGCCTAAATGACCATGCAGGGAGCTGATGCGGCTGAGTGAGCTCTGCTCTGGCCCCCACACTGCCATCTGCTGGCTGTGTGACCTGGGCAAGTTATTTCATCTCCAGGCCTCTAGTTCTCATCTGAAAGAGGAGGATGATCGATAACCCCAAATTTGTGGTAACCAAGGTCAAGAGCTTGAAAGAGTGGCTAGAAAAAAAGACAATGTTCAACAGATATTGGCCCTCATCAACAATATCATCACCATCATCATCAATATCACCACCATCACCATCACCACCATCATCATCATCACCATCATCATCATCACCGTCATCACCATTACTATCATAATCACTATCATCATCATCACCATCACACCATCATCATTATCATCACCTGCTGTGGACTAAATGTTTGTGTTTCTCCAAAATTCATATGTTGAAGCCCTAATTCCCAAAGTAATGGTATTTGTAGGTGGGGTCTTTGGGGGTCCTGAGGGATCAGTGCCCTTTTTAGAAGAGACACAAGAGATATTCTCTCTCTCTCCCCCAGCATGTAAGGATACAAAAATAAGGTGGATGTTAGCAGACCAGGAAGTGGGCCCTCACTAGACGCTGAATCTACCCTGACCACAGACTCCTCAGTCTCCAGAACTGTGAGGAATACGTTTCTATTGTTTAAGCCCCAGTCTGTGGTACTGCGCAATCTGGCTAATACACCACTATGTCAGGTACAGTCTTTTGGATGAGCGTACCCTTACAGGGAGATGGGTCAGGGAAGCAATATCAATGCCAGGGATCTGTAGATCTTCAGTATCTTTGACTCAAGCTAGGTAAGGTGAGAAGCCTGGACCAGGCAGTTCTGTACGTGCCTCCTTGGTAGCTCTTTTAAAAAATTAAGGCCAATTTCATAGCTGGCTCACCTTGTGCAGAAAGATGATAAGCTGTAAGGGGGAAAGAAACGGGGAGATGCATGGGTTAGATTCCACCCCATGAGATTTGAGGTCACAAGTGTCTCAAGGGCATGATGCTGGGTCTCAACTCTTTGCCTCTCGAGGACCAGAAGAATAGGAGTGTGAGTCAGCTGAGTAGAGCCAGAGTTACAGGCTCTCTTCCTGGCTGGTAGGTGGCCACCTGCTGTGTCCTCCATGGCAGGGTGAGGGAGGAGAGAGAGAGAGAGACAGAGAGACAGAGAGACAGAGAGACAGAGAGAGACAGAGAGAGACCGCTTCCTCCTCTTATCAGGGCACTAATGCCATCATGAATGTCCCACATTCACAACCACATCTAACTACCTTCTAAGGCCTCTCCTCCAAATACTATCACATTTGGGTTTAGGGCTTCAGTGTATGGATTTCAGTCCATAACAAGCAGCCTTGAGAGAAGCACCTGAGCTCCCCACCCCAGGGAGAAGAACCCCACAGAACTGACCAGTACCTTTCCAAGCTATCACCATAGACCACTGAATATAATCATTACTTTCTATCTGCCTATAGTCTGAGGGAGCAGCAATTAATTATTCCTTTATAAATTCTCAGCAAGACCTCTTGCTATGTCTTGGTGTTTGGAGAATGAAAGAACAAACAAATGAATGAAGTCTACCAACTGGTTCCCAGGGGAGACTCTGGTGGAATTCTGATGTTTTCCCCAATACACACCTTTTATTCGCCCTGTCCCTCAATGCTACCTTTATCCTACTCTTATTTATTCATTTCCCTCAGCTCTTTCTTTTTCTCTTCTGTGACTGAGAAAAAGAAATATATTAAAAATTTGTTCACAGTACCTTCGGATACAGCTTGTCAACTAATCTTTCCACAGCTCTTGGGGCGGTAACATCATCACCACCCTCATTTGCCAGGGTCAGTTGAGATCACACTGCTGAGGCACCTTGTGGACTCAAATCTAGATTTTCAGACCTCCGACCGGTGCCTGTCCAGCTGCAGGCTGCTGTCCGGTCTGTTTGCAGCCCAGGAGCCCCTGACCCCTGGCCCCCAGCTCCAGCTAGGGCCCAGAGTATCTTTGGGCTTTCCTGCAAGAAGTAGCCTTGATGTCTGGAGATGCAAGACAATGCTACAGGAATAGCTAAGGACCAAAGCCAACACGCTGAGGATGGTAGGATGGATATGGGACAAGCTGGGTCCTTGGTGCCAGTTGACCCAGGACTGCCCGTCTCCATGCTTCACACAGGAGATAACAGGTATCCTGAGGTTTGAGCAATGCCCAGTTGGGCCTTGGGTTTGGGGCAGGTTGGAGCCTTTAGTGGAGCATTCAAGAGCCTTTATAATGGTTCACCCAGCCCTGAGCCCCTTCTTTGACCTCTGCCTCTCATACCCAGGGTCCAGCCACAGCCAAGTGTTCAAGCCATGAAGGAGTATCCTCGAGGCCTTGGTGCCTGCATCCTCATGATTGGACTGAGCCTGTGGACACCCTGGCCCTGCTAGTAAAGTGGTACCTTTGAACAGATATTCTTTTAAGATAGTTACCTACAGAGGGCAGTTCAGACACTGACTTTCTACTCATACAAGTGGTACACTGCTTTATTCCTGTTTGTAAACTTCAAGCTCTTCCTCAAGCCCCATCCCAAATACTACTCTACTGGTTCAAGGGCATCAGGAGCTCAGAGTGACCAGGACAGAATCCGTCAGGGTGACCAGGACAGAAGCCCTCAGGGGCTTACGGTCAGGTGAGGAGGATTCAGAGCAAAAGCAAATGACCCCTCCGATAGTGGGGCCAGGGGATTTGCTCACCATCCCCTTCACTAACGATGGACTCCCCAACGACCGCAGACACAGGTCTCTCTCTAGCCCCCGAGGCCTGGCACCAGCCGCTGAGGATGAACGCACCCTCGACAGCAGCAGAGCCCCCACACTGTCTCCCTGCCCTTGTCACCCTCCTGGCCCCACACTGCTTGGCTGTCCATGGTGGCTCTCACACTTGGCAGAACAGCACCAGCAACGTGTTGTGCTGTGCTTGGCGCGGGCCTGACACAATGAAGAATGAGTTGGACAACAACAACAGTGCTGATGCCAAACTAATTGATTTCACAAGCAGGAGGGCCACCTGCCAGAGCACCCCCCCCCAAGGCCAGGAGGATGCCCGTTCTCCTCACAGAAAAGAGGGAGGGGAGGGCCGGGCAGGAGAGGGCAGGGGAGAGGAGGGAAGGGGAGGAGAAGAGAGAAGGGAGAGAATGAGAGGAGGGCAGGGCAGGGCAGGGCAGGGGAGAGGAAGGTTTAGGAGGGGAAGGTGAGGAAGAGAAGGGACGATGTGTGATGACCATATCGATCTTCAGTGATAACACGCACACCTCTGACAAGGACTGGGGGTGACCTATGTGCCACCTGGCAGATCTGCTACAACACCTAGAAGGGGCATGGAGACCCACCTGGAAGCCGGGTTTCAGATGGCGCACGCTTAGCACACCTGTTGTTACGGCCTCTGAGACCTTGCACGGCTGCCCCCCCAGGCGCCCGCTGTCCCGTAGAAGGAGCCCACACTCTCACCTGGGTGAGTGCTTGAACTTCGAGTCAGTTTTCTAGTTCTCAGGGGGTCTCACCTGCAGAGCAGGGACAATCATGTCAACCTCACAGGGTTAGAGGGACCAGAAGGGGCCATGGGAGTAGAAAGCCAAATTTCAGCCTTGTTCTAACCACTCTCTGGAGCCCGCAGAGCCGTGGGAGTGCCAGCCCTGATGTTCTGGGTGACCATTACAGGGGAGAAAATGAAATCTTTGGATAAGAAAACAGAGCAAAGCAGAAACACACATCACAGATGGCAACACACTTACTTGGTGGGTAAGCAACCCTAGGATATTGGAAAGAGCGATGGGTTTAGAGTTTGAAGACCTGCATTTGGCCTTCCAGCTGTGGGATGAGTCTGGGGTCATCATGTTGGGAAATGGAGAACCTGGCTGGGCTGTGGTGTCCCCACGAATCCCATCTCCCAGTCTACGAAATGGGGTCATGCACTGAGCCCGCGCTGGGCAGGAATGAGTGTGGGAGAGGCAGAGGAGGCAGACCCTCCCACCTTCACTGTGGCCGTGACTGTGGACACAGCTCAACTGAAGGGGCGAGATGGTGTTGCACAGATGACGTCCACAAAGACTCAGGGGATACTTCAAGGTGTTACATCCTGTTCACATTTGTGCTAAGTCCAACTGTCCTCTCTTCCCAAATAGCTTCCTCCAGCATCTAAAGGAACCCAGAGACTCTCAAATCTTACACTCTGTTCCCTTTACCAGAAAGGCATGTTATCGGAGAAATTGTTTAGAGTCATGACATTCTAATCCAGCAGCACATAAGAACACAGAAAAGAAAACGTGTGAATTAAAAAGAAATATCTGAAACGCACGGCACATGTTACCTGGGCTCACATTCTGCTCTGCCACCTGCTTCTGGGCATCCTCGGACAAGTCACTGAACCTCTCTGAGCCTCAGTTTCCTCACCAGAGAATGGGGCTAACCACATCCTCTCCTCAAGGTTGGTGAGGATTAAACGAGGTGTCTGTCAGATGCCAAGCACAGAGCCTGCCATGTACCAGATGTTCAATAAACGTTCACTCCATGTCTTCCCTTGGCATGATTTGAAGGCGCACAACTTTGCCCCCAGCACAGGACTGTCATGAGAATGCAAACAGCTGAGCCTTTTTCCTATAAAGTTCAGAACATCACTGGTGTTAGAGAGAAAACTGAGCTGACTGCGGACATGTGAAATTGTATTCACATGGAACTCCTTCATTTTTCTCCCCAGTGCACATTTGATGTGGTCACTGGAGTCTTAAATGTTTGTAGTTGTTTGCAAATGCACTTTGTCCCCCACGGTCAGGCGGGAACGCCTAAGTGAAAGCTGAGCCTGTGTCCCCAAGCTTTGCGTGCACACTACAGTTGGCCTCCTGCTGACTCTGCCAGGCAGGGGTCAGTCATCCTCTGGTGTGGTTAGAGGGCTGGTTCTAGAACGGATTCGCCACTTGGAGTCTCAGGACCAAAATATCCCAGGGCAGAGATATTTCAAGGGTACAGAGCTCAACCTTCCCATCTGATAACGTGCGCGCTGGCCAGGGTGGCCACAGCTCTAGCCTGCGCTTGTGCTTCCATTTCCGGTGATGGCACCTCAGTTGTTGTCCCTCAGCTCCCGTCCCTCCTCAAGTCATGGGGTCCAGGCAGGGCTGACCAGCTCCATGAATGGCCACGTGATCCAGCCCTTCAGAGAGCATCTATTGCCTGGTCCCAGGGACTGGTTCAGTGGGGCAGTGACCGAGTCAGATTCAAGAGATGAGGTCCTGAAATGTGGCTAGAGGTCTTAGAGAAAGGCACTCATGCTGCACGGTGGTGAGGATCAGAACATTGAAGAGGTCGCCCGGCTGCGATGAGGGCCAGCCCCTCCTGAGAAGGAAGCAGAGCCTCGAGCTGGAAACATGCCCGTCAGACACACCCTTTGAGCTCTGAAGCCAGCCGCCCTCTGTCGGCATTTTCCTCTGTGCTCAAGGCAGCCAGGGCTGGGTTTCTCTCACTTGCAGCCAAATGGTCCTTTCCATAAAATTCTCTTTTAGTTTCCCCATCATGGTGGGTTGCCTGGCTTCTCTGCAATTGCTTCCCCAGGTGGCTCAGCCACCCCGCTGTCCCGTCCCCAAGTCTCTCCTTCTTCTCCCTCCAATCCATCTATCAGAGCACGTGGCTTGCATCTGTCGATGCCTCTCTGGCTGGGCACACTGGGGCGAGTCGCTTACTCTCTCTGAGCCTGTCCCACCTCTGTCTAGGCAGGAGTGCTACCACCCTCCACACTCACTGGGTTCCTGGGAGAAACAGAGGTCATGGACGCTAAAGGACTTCCAACGTCAAGGTCTGGGTGAGGCCAGACCAGGGAAGCCACATCCACCTGATGGAGAGCTATCAAATGGAGGTGAACCCTCGGCCCATGTGGGGGCTAAACAATGGTCCCAAGGGTATCGGGCCCTAGTCTCCATGGCCTGCAAATGCTACCCTACATGGTAAGACATTGTAGATGCGGGCATCGAGGGTCGACTCAGGAGATTACCCTGGACAGTCCAGGGTGGGCCCCAAGTGCAATCACAAATATCCTTAAAAGAGGGAGGCAGAGGGAGACGAGCCGCACACAGACGAGGAAGGCCGTGTCACCATGGAGGCAGAGTCTGGGGCAATGTAGCCCCGAGCCAAGGGACACCTGGGGCCCTAGGAGCTGGAAAGGGCGGGAAGGACCCTCCTCTAGAGCTTCTAGCGGGAGCACGGCCCTGCCCACACCTCGATTCCAGACTTCTAACCTCCAGAACTGTGAGAAGACAAATTTCTGTGGTTTAAAGCTGCCAGGTTTGTGGTGCTTTGTTACAGAGGCGACAGGAAACCAATGTTCTCCGTAAGCCAGTGGGACAGTGGGGCTCGGACAATTTGCGACAATCCCACTTACGCATGTTTATGCACATACTGTCCTAGTTCAAGCCGACGCCGCCCCTCTCCCGGGTTCTGCACCCGCTGCGCCCCAGCCCCCGTCTCAGCCTCGCCAAACCTAATGTAGATGCTTCTACCACGGTGTTGCTTGTGTTGCTCCCAGCCTACAGTTTTGAATGGTTCCCTATTGCCCTTAGAACAATGACTAACCTCAGATACGCACTCTATGGTTACAAGTGATCGTATCCCAGTTTCCTTTGCTCACGGAGCCTCTGCTACCCTCTCCTTCCCGCCCTCCCTCCTCCAGCTATCAAGAGCCTCTCTTAATTTCACGAACATCTCATCCGTCCCATTGTGAGAATTAAGAGGGTGGGGCATGGAAAAGGCCTGGCACAGTGCCTGGTGAGTGGGGGCCACGGAGGGAAAGGGCGAGGCATCGGTCCTGGTTCAGCCACGGGTGCCTACGGCTTCCTCTTTCATCACCTCAAAAGTGTCGGCGTTGGACCTGAAATTAGCCTTCAAACACCTTCCCTGCTCCTGTGAGTCCACAATAATCAAAACATTGCAGACCAAGAAAAAAAATACATTGCCCAGAAAAAATGGGAAGGTTTTGGCCCGGGCTGTCCGGATTAGCTATTTGTGTGGATTCGGATCCACCTACCAAAGCCAGAGCCCCGTGTGCGCCCATTTCACAGTGCAAAGGGTCAAGACGCGCTAAGCAGACAGAGAAAAGTCAAGTCAGCAGCAGGGTGGGGGTGGGGGTCAGAAACTCTGCACGAGGCTCTCAAAAGTTCCCCGGAGCCTGCTTCCCACCCGCCTATTTCTGTGGCTTGTTCTACAGTGACAACCAGAACGAGACACAATTCCTCCTATGTGAACGTTTCTCCAGGACCTAGCCCAGTGCCCCCACATAATAGGAGCACAATAAGCACATGTTGAGTGGGTGAGGGTACCCAGGGCTTTCCGTAGAGGAGCCCCCAGATCTGTGCAGACACACACGTCTGCATGGCCCAACACCCTCCCCGACTGATCAGAGGGCACCATGAGAAACCCACCGTGGGGAATGGCCACGACCCCCACGAACCCTCTGTCCCCCTCTATGGCTTGGGTATGGCATCCGGGCTTTGCCACGTTTATCCTCCGGCTCTTCTCTCTGCTGCTATTCTAAAAAGTGAACTCAGGTTTTGTTGCTGCAGAGCTGACAGTTGGCAGTCGCACTCTGGAAGGTCCAATAAAGGTATAATTGAATCGGCGTGGCCTGATTTTATTTTACATGTGTTTGCCGAACCTACAATTCCTCGAACCTTCAAAGACTGTAAAAAGGGCTGCTGTATAAGCGACGCGCTTCCAGCGTTTTTAACAGAGCATCCTCCCTTCGTCGGGGAACGCTCTATACATGCGCTTTGGGGAGAAAAGTTCCTTCGTTTTCAAATGGAAAAAATGAGGCAACACTTGGCTTACCAAGCACTCGTTCTTGGGCTCGTATGAGGTGCCTCCCACGAGCGCAGGCTGCTAGCGGCACCAGGACAGAGGATGAGCAAGAGCTGGCCCTCGACGTAGGGAGACTAGGGGCTAAGCCAGTGCCTCACAAACTTTGATACACAGCGGAGCCACCTGCGGGTCCTTTCAGAATGTGGACGCTTGTGCAGGTCCGGGCGGAGTGAGGGTCTGCATTTCTAACGGGGTCTTAGGAGGTGCCATCCTGGGAAAAGGGTCAGCATCCCCCAGCCTGGAGACCAGTGGCACTGACGACCCCTGAGAGCTTGTTAGAAGTGAAAATTCTGGGGCCCTGTCCAGTCCTCCTGTATCAGAAGCTCCAGGAGTGGGCCCAGGAATCGGCGCTTGATGGCGTCGGACGGCGTCTGGCGCTCTAACAGGTGTGAACACTGCGAGGTCTGGCCATAGTTGGCAGATGACACTTCCTCCTTCCTTGCATACAATGCGCCACCAAGCAAGATGTCACACTCAACCTCAGAATCCTTCCCCACACAGCAGTCCGGGCAACTTGGGAGTTGGCACTCAGGATGGCAGCTATGCACTAATAGAGGACAGACGGTTCCTGACAGTGTGACAGATGCTATGATAATGGGGTGCACCGTGACATGGGAGCTCGGGGGAGAGAGCAACTTGTGGTGTTGGTGTGGAGGAGGTGGCACAGGAGAGGTGAAATAGGAACTGGATGTCGGAAGGAAAAGCAGGAGCTCTCCAGGCCAGTAAGGGAGGGCCCTTGGGGGGATAACGGTTGGGCAAAAGTGGGGGACACGAACACCCGTGTTTTGCTTGGAGACAGTGAGTGTGAATCAGCTTAGGGCCAGACCAGAGCTCCAAAGTGGAAATGGGGTCACAGAATGAGGGATGGTGAGACAGAAGCCAGAAGGCTTGTGTGAGAGAAGCAGAGCCCAGCGGGGTGGATGCCACAGACCCTGCAGGAGGGTCCGCGTCATCACAGTGGCCACCCCGGCCCACCCTGCCTGCCTGCCCGGGCCCCTTCGCAGAGACCCCACTGCGGGGTAAGGGACAGGCAGCAACACGGGAGGAGGAGAAAGAGGATCAATAGACGAGGGTCGAGACACTCCAAGATAAACATACAGAGACCCAGAAAGTTGGGACCTATTACATTAGCCATGGGAAAAAAAATTAGCATTAGGCACTGCATTTTAATAAAGCATTCTGTCTGGTTTTGATTTTACAGATGTAAAAAAAAAAATGCAGGCAATCTGGAAATAAGTTGGACTACTTCAAACTGTTTCTCTAAACCACATTTGGGATTCTCTCAGCATTGCTGAGATTCAATTTACAGCGACTTCTTCAAGTCAAGAAAAAAAAAAAAACACCCAAACCAAACCTAAATAAACTCTGGGGTGTGTGGGGGGAACGTCGTCAAGTCCGTGGTGTGTAATCTATTACCACAAAAAACATCATCCAACAGAGTGAGGCAGACTTTCCTTTATGATTTAATTGGCATGATCTAGTGTTGTCCTAATTACGGAGATGCTGTGAAGTGTTGCATTTATGAGACATGGAGATTTTCCTTCCTGTATTCAATACAATCTGTATTTTCATCTAAAAGATTTTGGTTATTAATCGGATGTGTGTGTTCTCAGGTTGAATGTGAGACTGCAATGATGCGTTGGGTCAGGCCCAGTGTCCCTAGGGGTGTGGACATGTAGGGCACTGGGCTTCTCGGGTCCCTGGGAAGACGTGAGAGGCTCCCAGCTTTGAAGGTTTTCCTGGACAACACCTGGCAAGGCTGAAGCCTCCTGGGCAGCCACGCCCACTGCATGGGCTCAGGGCTCACCAGCCTGGAGAGCCGGCCTCCTCACACTCCTGGGCAGGGACCTCAGCTGGGCCTGACCTGTAGGCCAGGCTCCCAATGGCTCCTCTTTATGAAAAAGGGCACCTCCCACACCCCGTCTCCCTCCAGGACCTCCCCCCTTGCCCTGCTGCTGGGTCATTAGAACTTTCCTCCATGACAAATCATGCTATCAACTCCCCCGCTAGCCTGTCCCCACCCCGGGGAGTCCCGTGAATGTCCACAGTCTAGTGTCCCTGAGGGTCTGTCTTCCCAGCAGGGCCTCTAGAAGCCACCCCCACTCTGTCACGGCTACTTCCTCCAATCCTTTGGCCAACCATGTTCCCCAGCCAGACTTGAATCTGAGGAGCCCTCCTGGAGAGGCGGTGTTTGTTTTAGTTTGCATACATTTTTCCAACACAAAGGAACTTGACTACATGCCGCTCTTATGCCCTGGTTGGCATGTTCTAGCAGCGGCCTGTGCCACTTGGATCGAGCTCTCTTCTCTTAGGAGAAGTGGAGCCCCACCATGTTTTGGGAGGACCACGGCTGGCACTTATTTTTGAGAGCTATCTTCTGACTCCGCACCCCAGCTGGTCCTCTCTGGGAGAAAAGATGGCCAGCAACCCTGCGGCTAAATGCTTCTGAGGCGCTGGCGCCGAAAACAGCTCTCCAGCACGTGATGCGAGCCTGGCTCACCTTCCCCCCCCACCCCCCTGCACACATCACTGAGGGGGGAGCCTGCAGTGGGGCCAGCCAGGTCCGCACACACCGCTCCCCAGGCTGGCGGGGAAAGAGCAGCTCTTGTTTCCAGAGGCTTCTGGCGACGAGTACAGGCTCCCATTACTGGCTGATTTATAAGGAAAGGAGGAAACAGGCCAAGTTTAGATATCCATCAGCATAACCTGATCGAGCTCCTCTGACAAACCCCGTGTCCCAGCGGGAAAAGGAAGCCCTCGCATGTCGAGACCTGGAGTTGCCAGCACGTCCTCCCAGGAGGAAGGTCGCCGGGCCGGTCTGCGCACGTGTGAAGTGCCCCACGCCCCTGCTGGTGCCCCTGGAACCTAATACGCTTTAATTAATACTAATAATGAACAAGACCTACTGTTGGTGCAGCAATTTATAATTGAAGAGTTTAGGATTCCCGTATTGTTTCACTTATCCCCAGGACAACACCTGTGAGTGTGAGTGTGTGTGTGGATGTGTGAGCAAGAGTGTTGCTGTCTGTGTAAGTCCATGGGAGCGTACGAGCGTGTGTGTGTACGTGTATGAGTATGTACGTGTGTTCTGTGGGTGAGTCCGTGTGCGCGCACGCGCGCGTGTGTGTGCATGCGAGGGCCGGCGAGAGGGAGCGTCCCCTGAGTAAATCCATCAGCGGCAGCTGCTTAATGACAAGATTGTGTAAACAACATCACTAAGATCTCAAGTGTCGGGCACTTTCCAGCACACTCTGAAGCAACAGCTCATGAGTGCGGTCCATGGGCTTGTGCCGTTTTCTCTTTCATCCCTGGTGGTTTTTGCTTGTGTGAGCAGTGGCACTTCCAGAGGTGACCCCGAACTGACGGGAAGATGACAAGGGCGTGGGTAGAGAGCGCCCCCGCCCGCTGCAGCACGCCCGCAGGCTCAGGCACCCCGGCCGCTCGGTAGTGAGGAGCAAAAACAGACCCAGCGCCAAAGCAGAGGAAACTGAGACCATGTGGCCAAGAAAAATTGCCTTTTTCTTTCCAGTCTCTTGCTAAAATAGCTTTCATGTTGGCTGCATTGCTGGGGGATGGCAGAAGAAATAAATACGTTAAGTCGCTGAGTCCTTCTCCTTTCCAAAGGGTTTTTCCAGTGGCAGGCAGACGGCGGCACTGCTGCTTCTTAATCAATGCTCCTTCCTCTGTCGCTGGATCTGGTCCCTGTCACCCCACACTGCCAGGCTGGGGACAAGTCAGGCTGCAGAGTCACCCCAGCATGGCCCGGGTCAGCAGGATGGGGAGCAGTCTTTCTTAAAATGGAGCCTTGTTAATCCATCAAAGTGACGTGCGGCTCTGCCTCTGGTGCGGGAGGAAAGCCCACTACGTGGCATGCAGAACTCCCTGGCGGTCTACACCAGGGCCGGGGGACAGACGTGTGCTGATTTGGAGCTTCTCCGCCTCAAAATGGTTAGAGCCCTGCTTGAACACGGGCTTGTTTGAGTCCTCTCCCAATACATCCATCATTTTGGCAGCTGATCAGCGTGTATCACACCTGCCTCCTGCCTCGGTTCTTTGAACCGTTTCTTCCTCCTCGAGCGCTGGTTTCCACTTAGCCTCTCACTCTCTGCTGCACCTGACACGGGGGTACAACGAGGCTGAGCTCGGTCTCGCATGACATCAGCCTGGTTTGCTAAAGAGCTCAGCTGGAGGAAGGGGAAGGAGGGGTAGCATCTTCGGGAAAACAGGTTTGCTCAATAATGGTGAGCTTTCAGGGGAAAGTTCAGTTAGATAAATCATCATATATCTGGGCTCCTTCCCCAATGTGGCCAAACTCCCACGCCGGAAAGCCTGGATGAAAGTCTCAGGAGCCAGGCCCCCTTTGCATTTAGCGACTCCCAGGTAGGACAGGAATTGGAAAAGGTCAAGGGTGAGAAGAAAGTGTGTCCGAGGGAGACAGGATGGAAAAGAAAGGGTGCTCCCGGCAGAAGTTTGAGCAATTAGGGAAAGTTAGGGCGTGGCACCCATATCCTAATGGGATCTGTTGAATAAATACCAAAGTCAGCTTTCAAATACAGTTGACCTGGAACAATGCAGGGGTTGGGGAGCCGACCACCTACACAGGCAACAATCTGCACATAACTTTCGACTCCCCAAAAGCTTAACGAATGGCCTGCTGTTGACTAGAAGCCTTACCGGTAACGGAAATAGTCAGTTAACACATATTTCACATGCTATATGTATTGCATACTGTATTCTAATAATAAAGTAAGCTAGAGAAAAGACAATGTTATTAAGAAAATCCCAGGGAGGAGAAAATACATCTACGGTACTCTATGCGTTGATTGAAAAAAATTGCACATAAGCGGACCCGTGCATTTCAAACCCACCGTTGTCTGAGGGTCATCTGCGTGTGCCACTATCCTCAGCTGCTCCTGGCAAAGCGACCTCCCCGCCAACCGCTTGCTGCTGCCAACTATCCCAGCAGTGGTTTGGCACTCCCAGAGACACAGGGGACATCATTCTCCCCTCACTCAGCTGTCACTTACTCTCACTTTACAGACAGTTCTAACAAGCAAGGTGAACTGTTCTTCCCACCCGTGATCTCTGGCAAATTCAAAACAGGGTCAGATGACAGTTTTGGCTCACAGAGATTTGGCCTATTGGTAGGGCTGTTGAGATATGGGGTGTCATCTCTCCAAGCAGCCGTCTTCGGGCTGTGTCTGAGCACACATGGAGTCACT
Source organism: Eonycteris spelaea (assembly GCA_003508835.1). Taxonomy (NCBI): domain Eukaryota; kingdom Metazoa; phylum Chordata; class Mammalia; order Chiroptera; family Pteropodidae; genus Eonycteris; species Eonycteris spelaea. The sequence continues at coordinate 3,314,714 of PUFA01000139.1, forward strand.
CGATGAAGACGAAAGTGAACTAGGAGGCAGCTAAAACCTTAGCTGGAGCAAAAGAGGCGTGAAATTTAGCTCTGCCCTGAGTCCAAGAGCTTAGGATGGGCCCTACCACCTACCACGGGCATCAGAGCTCGGAAACGCAGGATCTGAGCCGCGCCTCTCTCCCTGTGCCTTACACATGCTCTCACACACGCGCCACCCACCTCGTGCTCCCAAGTGCGCCCACCTTGCCTTGGACAGAGCTTTCCCCTCTGCCTAGAACACCTCCTCTCACCCATTCTCATGGGGTCGCCTCCTCCGGCGGAACACCTTTCCTGTTCCCCCAAACAGACACAGTGGACAGCAATAATGAGCTCTCCTCTTTACTGACCAGCTAATTCTCCGTTGTTGAGTTTGGTGGTACGTGTCATTCAAGAAATGTGTTTATTACCTCTATGTTATTAAATTCATTGTCATAAAGGTTAATATTCCCTTATACTTTTTACGATTCCATTTTATGTCTCTGGGATCTGTAGTGATGACCCTCTTTCATTCTGGATATTGTTAATTTGTGACTTTTCTTTCTTCCTGGATCAGTCTGGCTACAGGCTTATCAAATTGTTGTTCTGTTCAAAATACCAGCTTCTGATTATGTTAATTTTCTCTATTTTTTTCTGTTTTCAAATTCATTGATTTCTACTCTTATCTTTAAGTTTCCTTTCTTCTGCTTATTTTGAATTTATAGTCTTCTTCCTTTTCAAGGATCTTAACAGTAAAAGCTTAGATTATTGATATGAGAACTTCCTTACTTTCCAACATATACATTTAATGGTATAGATTTCCCTCTAAGTATAGCATCCTGCAAATTGTCATATATTATGTTTTCTCTTATCAATTAATTTTTTTTCTGATTCTCCTTTGCTTTTTTGACCCATGTGCTATTTAAAGTATATTATTCAACTGCCAATACTTGTAAATTTTAGATATAGTATTAGATATAGATTTCTACTTTAATTTGTTGTGGCTGGATGACATATTTCATTTCTTTTACATTTATTGAGATTTGTTTTACAGCCCAGAACGTGGTCTAGCTTGGTGAATGTTCCATGTGTACTTATAAAAATGTGTATTCTGCTGATAATAGGGAGAACTGTCCAATAAATGTCAATTAGATCAACTTGGGTGATATTATGATTAGGGTTTCTACATCTTTACCAACTTTCTGTCCACTTGTTCTGTAATTTACAGAGAGAAGTACTGAAGTTTTCAACTATATTTGTGAATTTTTCTATTTCTACTTTACTTTTTGTTTTATGCATGGCTGAAAGCACATTTGTTACTGTTATGTCTTCCTGTATAATGACACTTTTAATATTATTAAATGTCCCTCTTCCTCTATAATAATAGTCCCTATAATGATGCCTACTTTATATCATGCTAACATCTCTACCCCATTTTTCTTTTGATTAGTAGTTTATAGTATAACTTTTTCTGCCCTTTTACTTTCAATCTACCTATGTTGTTAAGTCTAAAACGGTGGGAGTTTCTTTGTTTTGTTTTGTTTTGGAGACAGCATACAGTCGGGTCTTATTTTCTTACACAACCTCATTGAGAGGTTGAATTTAAATCTATCATCTTTCTACCTATTTTAAATGTATCTTTTCTGTTCTTCTGAAAACTTTTTAGATGATTCGAGTATTTTTGAATCAACTGAGTATTTTTTATGATTTCCTTTTGTCTCTATTATTGCCTTATGTGTTATGCCTCTTTTAATTTTTAGCGGTTTCAATGAAGCTTAAAAATACAACTTTAACTTATTAAAGTCTACCTTCAAATAATATTATATCACTTTGCACAAAGTATAATACATTTATAACAGTATACGTTAATATCCTCCTTCCCATTGTTTCTGCTATTGTTCTCATCTACTTATTTCTACATGTTATAAACCACATATTATTATCATTTATGCTTCAGATAGTCTATCTTCTTTCTTACATTTTTGACATCTTTATTGAGATGTAATTCATTTGCATAAAATTCACCCATTTAAAGTGGACGAGAAGTTCTCAAGCTGTGTCAGAATTACCTGGAGAGCTTGTTAAAAAGCAGATGGCCAGGCCTACCGCCAGCTCTTTGGATTCAACAGATGTGGGTGGGGGCGCGGTGGGGGAAGGGGGGAGTGTGTTGGGGGAGGTGGTGGCTCATATTCTGCATTTCTAATAAGTTCCCAGGTGGTGCTGACATGCTGGTCTAGGGACACCGCCCACCTCCCCTCCCCTCTCCCCTCCCCCGCCCCTGCCCCCTGCCACCATGAGAATCACTGTTACAGACAGAGTTTACAAACACAGATTATCAACCCAGCCTAAATGATGACGTATCCACATTAGGAGGATGGGGTGAGATGGGTTGCGGACTGTGTTAAGTGGTCTGACCCAATGGGTCTGCGGAAACACAGGACTTGTGACTCTGAAAAAAAAGGGACATCCTCCAGGAGATGGTGGTCAGTGCCCTCTGGCTAAGGCAAGGCTGCGATTCTAACCCAGTAATGACTTTAACGAATGAATGGTCCTTACTGTTCTCTTCCTCTGGGGCAGTGTGTCCCTTCTTCAAGCAATCCTAACATATAGGAGAACCTAAGTCTACACAAAAAAATGCTAGGCAATGACTATTTGTTTTAGAAAATATTACTTTTTTTGCTTTTCTGACATAGCAAGTTTTAAAACTCCTTTTAAAAACAGACTCCTGGGTATACTGAAAATAGGCAGAAAGCCAACAAAAGTCCATCTCATGCTCTCCCCTCTGCTGGAAAACTGTGGTGTCCTCCTGAGGGCAAGAAGTGGGTGACACTGGTCCTCCACATTTGTACCCTTGGGAAGGGCCCGTCCCATCCCCTCTGGGCACAGCCCCTTTCATCCCAGTCCTTCAGAGCACTTTGAAGGTGCCCAGTTCATAATCTGGTGCATCCCTTGCTTTCTCTCCCCCCAGTTCTCACAGCCCACCCCTCAGAGCCCCTTTTACCAGAGCTCCCCCAAACCCCTTCCTGTTACTCTCCCAGCCGTCACCTCCCCCACTCCCTTCTCCTCTTGCCCATGTCTAAGGGCCAGTTCTCCCCTCCCACTTCCGATTCTGTATCCATGGCAGTGGGAGTGGGCAGTGAGGTGGCGTCAGTGGTTTGGCCAATGTAATTAGGATTGAAAAGTCACAAAACTCCTCTAAGAACAAATAACTGTCAGAGTCGCCTCTTGCCTAAGTTACAGCCCGAGGAGCTCTGATTGCAAGAGTCAATGCTACCTCCATAAGAGCTGTGCCAGGTGGCAGTTTAAATGTGGAAAGAATTTGGTGAGCCAGTTTCACTTTGCTCTGATAAAAAAAAAGACTGGCTAAATCTTGACTGTGAGTGACCATGGCAGAAGAAGCTGAAAGCATGGTGTCGATGCACATCCCTGGGGCCATATTTGGGAACACCAGTGTGGAGAACTGACACCTTTTTCTCTTTCAGAGAAACATTAGAGCCTGTTGCTTCCAATATAACTAGTATTGTGATTTCAGTGGACTCACATGGCAAGAAAAACAAGTTCATTTGCCAGTGGGGAGTGAGGACTGGGGAGCGGAGAGAGGAAAATAGGAGGAATAAAGGACATTCCATAAGTTACAAGAAGTTGGATCCATCCATCCCTTAATAAATAGTGTTTTAATTTGTTGTGATTAATTCAACATTTCATTTTAGTTATGGAAGTTGGGCACATGGTATGTGTAGTTTGGCAAATGAGTGCAACTTAGCCCCCCTAATCTGCTTCTATTTTCTCATTCTCTCCCCTCACCGCCCCCACTTTTATCCAGATGAGTGAAGGAATGAATTAGTCCGGAAATGTTTCTGCTCCAATAAAACATTATCACCTGTCAATCACTGGATAAGTGCATGGAGCCCTCTCCTCTGCGATTTCTACGACCTTGGAAAAGCTCGCATGGCTCTGAAATTAGAGCTTCTTTGCCATATGCCACATGTGAACAAACCATGCGCTTGTCTTGCCAAAGCTTTTACAGCAGTACACGAGAACCCGTCATTTCATCATCCATAGTTTACATACATGTTTCATGTAACATCTGTTTGGATTCTCTTTTTCAAAGCCACTTCTTACTCAAACCTACTATAAAAGCAGAGGAGAAGCAAGCTGATGAGCTGGTCGTTTGTGAGTTTTAATGGATGATCAGATTGTGATTGGACTGATAGGGCATAGAACTACCTACCACAGGCAGCTCAGACACCTGCCAAGGGGACAAAGATGCAATGATAACAATAAAAAATGTCCCACCTTAATATTTCCCTCAGCCATTGTTTCGAAGCAGGACCTGCTCTGTTATTTCACGGGCGAGAGCGTGGTGTGTGAAGCTCTCTGAGTTGGCGCAGGTCACCTCTGCCCCCACTGTCCCATGCTCTGTTGGAGAGAATTCTGGCAGTGTCTAGAGCGTACCGGATGGTCCTGGCCATGCTCCTTGGCGTTGCAGAGCAAATCTCCTTCTCTGAGGCCTCTGAACTTTGATTGAAAGGACACGGGATCCCCAGCCAGCTCCCCCGGTGGCCCCAGTCCAATTCATCATGTTCTCTCCACTGCATCTCTGGGTCCTTCGGAGAGAAACGCCAGCAGTGTCAGTTCACGCTGGCGTCTCTGAAGACAAAATCACCCCAGGGGTGGAGCGCGTGAGGCCCTTCGTGATGATGAATGTGAGGCTGAAATTAATAAGTGTTTGTGCAGTCTGGTACTAATAACACAGGATCACCAGCAACTTTAAGCATTTTATGAGATTATGAGATGCAGTTGGTGCGGGGCGCCGGCCACCTCCAGTTCACCAGGCGCAGACCTACTCACTCTCCCAGAGTTGGGTCAGCAGCCTGGGGTAGCAAGAAGTGGATGCAGCTTTTAAAAATGAGGAAGGCTTGTGTTCCAATCCTAGCTCTACCACTTCCTAGCCACCTGGTCTTGGAGAGGTCTCCTAACCTCTTTGAAATCAATCCCCTCGTGGCCAGGAAATATACTTCGTATGTCTTTAATCTTCTTTATTTATTGTGATCTATTTTATGATCCAGACTACAGTCCACCTGGGTGAATGTCTCCTGTGTGCTCTGCTGTTGTTGGGTGAAGCGTTCTGTAAATGCCTATTAGGTAAAGTTAATTGATAACGCTTTTCAAGCCTTCCCTATCTCCCTGATTTTCTGTCTACTTATTCTATCAGTTGTTGGGAGAGGGTGATGATGGCTTCTGATGTGTCTGCTTTGCTGGGCTACAATCCTCCGTTATCTAACCAAACACTAATCTAGGTGCAGTTGGGAAAGGATTTTGCAGATGTGATTTAAGTCCTTAATCAGTCGACTTTAAATGAGGGAGATGATACTGGGCCTGTCACAATCATTCAGAAGACCTTAAAAGCTGGGCTGAGTCTTCCCCAGGGAGAGAAGAAATCGCTCCTATAAACAACAGCTTTGGCCGTGCCTGCAGTCATGTCAGCCTGCTGTCAGACCTGCTTGGCCAGCCCCACCATTGCATAAGCCATTAATCTCTTGTATTTCTTGATACATACAAACCTCCTATTGGTTCTGCTCCTCTGGTTGAACCTGACTGATACAGGAGTATTGAAACCTTCAGCTATAATGTAATTTCTTTATTTTTCCTTTCAGTTCTATCAGTTTTTGCTTCATATATCTGGCAGCCATTATTAGAAATATATATATTTAACAATATATTTAACATTTGTATCTTCTTAATGAATTGACCCTTTTATCTTGATGAATTGACTTCCTTATCCTGGGAAATCTTCCTTTAAAAGAAATCTACTTTGTCTGGTATTAATAAAGCTACTGCAACTTTCTATCAATTAGTATTAGCTATATCTTTTTTCCATCCTCTTATTTTGACCATATTTGTGCCTTTCTATTTAAATTGCACTTTGCTAGGTAACATTTACTTGAGTCTTGCTTCTTTACCTTATCTTGCAATCTCTGTCTGAAGTTTGAGTGTTAGACAATTTACATTTAATGCAATTATTATAATTGTAATAAATACGGTTTGATTTAAATCTATCTCCTTGTTATTGGATTTCTATCTGCCCCATCTGTTCTTTGTTTTTTTTTTCTATTTCAGATGAATTGAGGATTTTATTTTAATAATATTCTTTTATCCCCACTATGGGCTTATTAGCTACACCTTAATTTTTTATTTTTTACTGAATGTTTTAGAGATTACAATATACATCTATAACTTATCATAGTCTATCTTTAGATATTATCCCCCATCACATATGGTGTAAGAATCACTCAAAAATCTTATCCAATGTCCCCTTCCCATCCTTTGTGCAATTATTGCCATGTATTTTACTTCTGCACATACAGAGAATTATGATTTCAGGAGATCTAAAACAGAGAAAATATCTTTTACATTTACCTCTATCATTACTATTTCTGGCCCTCCTCACTGCTTTGTGTTGACCTAAATTTCCATCTACAATAATTTTTGTTCTTCTGGAAGAACCTCCTTTTACATTTCTTATAGAGCAGATTTGCTGACAATGAAATGAAACAAATGAGAGTGAATTCTAATAGTTTCTGTTTGTCTAAAAAGTCTTCATTTATCTTCAATTTTGAAGCATATTTTTACTGAGTAATTAAATCACTGTTGACAAAGTTTCCCCCTCACCCAACCCCCCCCCCATCACCACCAGCCTTTTAGTGCTTTGAACATGCTGACCCATTGTTTTCTGGCTTGCATGGTTTCTGGCAAGAGGTCGGCTGTCCCTCATAGTTTTGTTCCTCTGTCCGTAGGGATCATTTTTATTTGGCTGCTTTTAAGATTTCTTTGTTATTAATGGTTTTTAGCAATTTGTTTATAAAATGCCTTGATGTGACTTTCTTACTGTTTATTCTAAATGGGGTTTATTCAGCTCTTTGGATCTATGGGCTTACAGTTTTCATCAAATTTAGAAAACTTTTGGCCATTATGTCTTGAAAACATTTTTTTTTTGTCTCTGACTTTATTTCTCCTCTTTCTAGAGCTCTAATTATATATAGGCTAGATTATATATAGGCTCAATATTATCCCACAGATCACCAGGGTTCCGTTATTTTGGTATTTTAGTCTTTTTCTCCCTTTTGATATGAATAGTTTCTGTTCCTCCAAATTCATTAATCTTTTTCTTCTATAGTGTTTAATCTGCTGTGAATACCATCCAGTGTATTTTTCATTTCAGAAATTATTAAATCTTCATTTCTTAAAGTTTTATTTGTGACATTTTTTATATCTCTTATCCCTCTTCATGATTATGTATTCGTCTTTCTTCTTGAATATATGGAGCCTATCTTTAATAACTATTTTAATATCTTTGCCTGTGAATGCCATCATTTCTGCCACTTCTGGGTATTTTCCTGTTGATTTATTTTTCCTTCGATTATGGGTCTGAATTTTCTGCTTTTTTGGTGCATTTTTTTAAAAATTGAATTCCAGACATTGTGAATGTTCATTATTTCTTTCTGGCTTCTGTTGTACTCCTTGAAATAGTGTTCTGGCGTGTAGTTAACTTAGATCCTTTTGAGGCTTGCTTTAAATGACATTAGGGCGGGCCCAGTACGGAGTTAGGCTAAAGCGAATTTACCACCATTATTCAGACAATACTCTTTTGAGGATCCTATCAATATCCATTATAGGATAAGGTCTTTCCACCCTGACTGGGGTGAACAAACTATTCCCAGCCTGGTGTGAGCTCCAAGGTTATTCTGCCTGCTCCTTTGGGCAGCTCTTTCCCCAGCCTTCCATAGTTTCTTCATGCACATGTGCACACCAGCACTCGGCCAGAAGCTGTGAGGCCTCTCTGCAGATCTCCAGAGCTCCTGCCTGGGTGCTCTCCTCTCTGGCACTCTGTCCTCCAATTCAATTCTTGCTAATTTGGCTTTCTGAACTCCAACTTCCATCTCCGTCACTCAGTGAGACGGCCACCTCTATTTCATCCACTCCCTGCAATGAGCTTGTGCAATCATCAGCCCTTGTTTGCTTTCCCTCTAACATGGTTTGTTGTCCAATGTGTGAAAACTGCTTAGAACATTTCATCCAGTTTTCTGGTTGTTTTACAGTGGGAAGGTAGATCCCATTCTGTTACTCCATACTGGCCAGAATCAGATGTCCAAAAACCAGTAAAATTTTCAGAAGAATTTTCATCCAATGTAAGGATGGTAATTTTTTATTTCTACATCTTAAATAACAGAAATAAAATTCATTACCCTCTACTATTATTATCATGTCATCAAATAATAAAAAAGACATAATCTCAGGATAAAAAGCATTTCTCTGCAGCTGTGGATCTTACACCAACTTATAAACATCCTATAATTTCCTTATTTAACCACAGAGCACAAACATTTTTTATAGATTGACATTTGAGGACAGTATTTATTAGAGATGATGGAGGAACAATGCCTGGCAATAGGAGTTAAAAAATACTGTTCTTACTATTATTAAATATGTGTACTTTGAAGCACATATTGTGAACTTGACCTTCTCATGTGTAGTCCTGGTATATTTAAAGGCATGTCTCTTGCTTTCAGAACTGTTGGATGTGCTGGGGCAGGCTGGGGCTGGGGTGACCCTCAGAAACATGTACTCATCACTGAGCTCCTAGGGCAGCAATTTTCCAAACACCCTCCACACACCTCTAAATGTCCCCAGGTAAGCACTTCATATCATTACGATAGTGAATTTTCAAAAAGATCCTGCAACAGGTGGCAGGAGGGCCCACCACCATTACAGGTGGAGCTGGGGGTAGAACCCAGGTCTGCTCAACAACAGTACAAGGCATTTGGTACTATTTCAGGGTTTCCCAAAAACACCAATCATTCATGTAGCACCCTCATGACATTTGCCAAATCTCCGTCATGCCTACCTTGTTATTCATGTACCATGTTTCTTCAAAATCAACCCATTTCTTAAAGATATGAATTTATTTTGAAAAGAAATGTATCATTACTACCAATTGGAAATTAGTCTCATTTGCTTAAAAAGTATCAGGGAACCCATGAAAATAAAACATGATGAAAACAATACACTATTATTAAATTCTAGCTAGATATTTCTGTTTCCTGTGGTTTTTTTCTCTTTTTCATTAGAAAGAGAGACCACAGCTTTTTGAGAGGTATGGAAGTTCTAATAATACCTAACTGAGACTTTCTCTTAGATATAATTGGAAATTTTAGAAAACCATCTAGCTTTTGGTTAAGTTTGGCTGACTGAAAAAAGGCCATTTTTTTTATGCTGCTTAACAAAATCAAAACAGAAATAAATGAATAGAAGGCACAAACCCATCAGAAGTAAAAGAAGTAAAAAAAAGTAGCCATCATCAGAAGAAAGATAAAACACAAGTGGAAAGAAAGCTGAGGAGTCCAAGTAACCGAGAGCAGAGGTAAGGAACGTAGACCTCAGTGCCTAGAGAGGGACACCCACTAGAACAGGCTGGTTCCGATGGAAAGCTTCTACCTTAGGAAGAGAAGACGTCAAGAATCCCCGAAGGTGGGCGTGTGGGCTAAGAGGGAAACCAGAGCCCTTGTTACATCCCTTTCCTCCCCACCCCCAATCAACCATCCTTCCCCAACCCTGGCATAAGCAGGGGTTTGTTCTAAATTGGGGTATCCAAGGCATAATGCAAAATAAGTGCTAGCTGTCCCAACTGATCAATCAATCAACCATCACCTGCCACGCCCCCAAATATGAGCCCCTTTCTCCCACTCGTTGCTGGTGTCTGAAGCCAGGCTTACAACCTCTCCTTATCTTCAGATGGAAATTGGTGAGCTTCACTCCAGAAAAACTGTCATCCCAAAAGCAATGACCACAGACAATGACATTTGGGAATTGTCCAGTGAAACAGCTGGTCCTTGTATCCTGGCCTTCCTGAGAGTCCAACGACAAGCCCTACTTATTCACAGAGCCAATGTGCAGGCCTTCTCATGCCTATTCTAAGAATGATGGTCAGCTAGGGACCACTGCATCTTGAGTGAAGACATCACAAAAAGACAAAGATCAAATCTCAAAATAAAGGGAGAAAAAAAAAAGAAGGAAAAAAACAAGTAACAAAAAAGAGAAATGCAAGGAGAAAAAGAGTTTCAGAAAAAGCATATTTAACAATCTCCAAGAGAGAAGAAAATAATGTATCGATGAAATAGGAATAGAGCACTATAAGAAAGAATATTTAATTGTTTAAATCTTAGAAATTTAAAGTATATTAGTAAATGAGAAGAAAATGAAATCAATGGAAAAGTAGGAAGAAATAGTTGAGGAAATCACCCAGAATGTTGACAACTAGTAAGAAGATAAGAGAGATTGAGAGGTTAAAAATAGGGGAAATAGCATATGAAAATGAAAGGATCAACCCCAAAAGCCCACCCAAGCAACAGAAATTAGAGAACACAAAATAACAAAAGAAATAATGAAAAGAAAACTTCCAGAACTGAATGGCATAAATCTTTCAGTCAAAGACATTGTTGAGTTCCCAGACAATTTATCAGAAGAGACACATGCTACATCTTATCACTACGATATTTCAGAAAACCTGGCATCAAGAGGGGTCCTAGAAGTTTCCAGAGCGAAAACAAGTCACAGATGATCAGGAATCAGATGTCATTTGTTTCTCAATAGCAATTCCAGATGCTAGAATACGGTGAAGAATTGTCTTTAAAATTCACAGGGAAATTACTTTTAACCCAGAATTCTGTAGTCAGACAAATTATCAAGTGTGAAGGCAAAATAAGGACATTTTCAGATACGCAAGTTCTTAAAGAGAACATCAAGAGAAGAGAAGACATGAGATTCAGCAAACAGTGCTTCCAACCAGTAGAGAAAGGCAGGAATTGCAAGGAGGGAGAGCAGCCGAAAGAAGTTGAGCGGGCTCTGGCTGCACTTGGAGAGCACTCAGCAAGGATGGAGAGAAGTGTGTGAAGGAAAATGGAACTGATAAACTGTTCTTCTGTCTATTTGGAGAGAAGTCTTAGAGTTGAGTTAAATGGCATGGAGGTAAGACAGAGGACCAGTACATAGAAAACTAAGCAAGTAGGAGAGAAGCACTCATAATCCCAGAGAAAGCAAAAAGTTATACGAGAAATGTAATCAAGACACATTATGCAGCTTGATGTGAACATTATTACATAGCCCACAATAATTCACACACTAAATGTTGATTTAACCACAGGTAACCATTTAGCTATTTTAGGAGGATTGGGGAGAAGTTGCAGGAATGTGAATATTCAGGGTGGGGAGTTGTGTAAAAGAGAGAAAATTTGTAAGAAAAAAAAATTAAGAAGTAGCAATAAGCAAAATATTTATATTTAGTGAAAAAAAATTAGAAGAAACAACTAAGATAATTAAGAGCGATTACTTCTAGGAAGCAGGATTGGAGGTGGGAAGATAAACCAGGAAGGGCTATTCTATAGAAAATACACCCTATTAGACTTTTAACATTATATATTAGATTACTTACATGGGGGACTTACACTGAAAAACAAAGAGGTTGGAAAAGGTGTGAGTTTCTCATGATAGTTAGCCATCACCATTTGCCCGTAGGGCCCATCTAACGGTTCTTGATATTCCTTTCCTCAAATAAAACTTTACTGTGAAACATTGCAACCAGCGAGCTGGCAATTGGGCAGTAATCATTAAACTTTTCTGGTTTCTGGAGCAGACTGTAAGCCCACCATGCAGAAAGGCCCTTACCCTGAGTGTTACAAAGACCAGAGAGCCACCCACACCATGAAACAGTTCTTCCTCTAAAGGAAGGTTCTCAATTTGGACGCAAATGACATTCGGGGCAGGCTCATTCTGTGTTGTGAGGGTGCGCATGGTGTGTTGGTAGCATCCCTCTGTCCACTAGACACCAGTAGCACCTTGTACCACCCCCACCAAAGTCACAGTCCCAAAGGTGGGGATAAGGCTGCCAGATTTAGCAAATAAAAAATAGGACACCCAGTTAAATTTGAATGTCAGACAAACAATGTCATTTTCGGTATAAGTATATCCCAAGCAATATTTGAGATATACTTTACTCCCCTTTTAAAAGCAAATTTTCAAAATCCATGCTTACTCAGGCTTACTATATTTTATATGACAACCCTAAAAATCACCCCTGGTTAAGAAGCACTGCTCTAGAACAAGCCTCTCAACTTTTCTAATTGCACATCTTCATCTGTAAATAATTTTGTCTCCTTGTTTAGAAATTATACACATATGCTATTCCTGCAGATACTGTTAAACACATACACATATCGTAATGTAAAAGAATGGTATTCAAAAGTCCATAGAAGTTTTCATCTCTCCTTCTCTCCTCTTAGGGTCATCTCATCCACCCCATTTAGACTCCTCTGCTCAAGAACGACCCGTGTGAATCCTACCAGGACCTGAATGATGTGACCTCCAGGGGCCACCTTCTGACTCCTCCATGGTTTCAGAAAAAATTGTCCTCCGACATTGCTTTCTCGCTAGGACACTGCAGCTCTTGGCTGTTACCAATGTCCCTTGATTCATCAAGACTTTCATGTGTCTATTTGTTCAGCAAGTATTCCTGGGCCCCACAGTGCCAAGGGTCAGGTCGCAGGATTGGAGCAAATGAACGAGACCAGAAAACCCCACAGCCGGGGCTCATGTCCTAGTGGCGGGACAGATTCTAAATACCGAATACATATATAATGTGTCTGCTGGGGCTACGTGCAGTGAAGGAAACAGAAGCAGGTTAGGGTAGCAGGGACAGCAGGTATCTGGGGAGGTGGCCTTTGAGCAGAGCCTGAATGGCGTGCAAGAGCAAGTGGGCAGCCATGGGTCTGGGCAGAAGGTCCCCAGGCAGAGTGCTGGATGCCCACCCTGGCAGAAGGCAGAAGGTGAGAGAGGGGACTCTCTGGCTGCAATTTGGAGAATTGACTGCAGGGCTAAGGGGAGATTGGGAGACAATCCATCAGCAAGCTATGGCAATAGTCCAGGTGAGATGAGAGGCTTGGACTGGGTGCAAATGATGGAGGTGATGACAAATTTTGGATCGCTCTTAAAAATGGCGCCACATGACCTGCTGAAGGATTGAATGTGGGCGTGAGAGAGAGTAGGGTGAATCCAGGATGATTCCAAGGTTCGTGGCCAGAGAAAGTGGGAACACGGGATTGCTCAGGAGGGAGTTTGTGGGAGGAGCGGGATGGAGGATGGGCGGTAGCGGCACAGAATTGGGGTATGATAATGGTGGACGGTTTTTCCAAAAAGAAAGGGTTGCTGTGTATCAGTGTTCTTTCTTTTCCTTGTCTCAGAAAATAAAATAGGCAACTACGTGACAGCAATCTGCTAACTGCAAAGTTCTGTGGCCATCTTGGCTTTTTATTCATGATTACATGCAGAGGTGTGGAAGGAAGGAGGAAATTTGCTAAGTCTAGTGGCAGAAACAGAGGGGTTAAGTGGTGGTATGGCTAGGAATATAACAATGACTATGCAATGAACCTGTGACTGTGAGCGCTTTCCTACATGTTACCTTGCCCCAGTCCTCACGACAGCCCCATGAAGCATTATTATCACCAGTAACGTTGCAGGAAATTAGGCAGAGAGAGGAAGGAAAGCATTTGCCCGACATCACACAACAAGTTAGCAGCTGAGTTGACCAGGACTCAGACCTCTGGCTCTCCGCCTGGGGCCCCTTTACCAAACCCAAAATATTTTTTTTTAACAATAACAGTGAAGCCCATGATAGAAAGGTGCTCAACATATTGGTTATGAGGGAAATGCAAATCAAAGTCCTAGGGAGGGGCCACTGTACACCTGCCAGGACCACCAAGATGAGACACTGATGACTGAGCTCTGGAGGCTGCAGGTGTCACCAGTGGGGACAGCCCATGGTACAGCCACTTTGGAAAATGGTTCAGCAGTTTCTTATAACATTAAACATATTCTTACTGTAGAACCCAGAATCCCTGCAAATATGCATGGAGCATTGGCCGGGAGTGAGGGCAGAGGGGCAGAAACACCAGCCTGAGCACGAAGCTCATAGCAGCTCTATGCACGGCTGCAAAGAACTAGAACCTGCCCACAGGTCCTTCAGCAGGTGGCTGGATAAACCCATGGTGTGGCAGTGCGCCGAATCACAGACAACCTCTCGGCAATCAAAGGAGCAAACTGTTGATGTCCGCAGCAGCATGGATGTCCAGATGCACACGATGTGAAAAAGACAGACCCTAAGGGTTGCATCCTGGATCGTTCCATTTCAGTGATGTTCTGAAAAAGGCAAAACTAATCTCTGTGACAGAAATCAGACGGGGGCTGCCGGGGCTGGCAGACGCAAAGGCGTTGACTACGAAGTCCACGAGGAGTTTGGGGAGGTGATGGAACCCTTCTGTATCTTGATTGTTGACCTTGGTTACACAACCGTATGCACTTGCTGAGACTCATAGAAGGCATGATGAAAGGGGCATTTTACCGGTGTCGATTATATCCCAACAAACCTGACTTACACAACGACGACAATTGGACCAAGTCCCTCTCCTGCTGCAGATGTGTCAACCTCTTCTCGTACTCTTTGGGTAACACGTAAACTCCTTTCGCCACCTTCGCATGACTGCTCCCGCCTCTACTCCCTCTTGACCCTCCCACAGGACAACTTCCTGGTGCTTGAGCACTCTCAGTCCTCCAGCAACTCAGGAACCCTGTACACTCTGTTCCCCACCCCGAATGCTCTTCCCTCTGCCCCACCCCATCCTTTGCGAGCTTCAGACTTGGTTTCCCACCATCTGCCGAGGACGCTCCCATCTGTTGTACCTTGTCTTTCCCTTCATCGCAAGCTGCAATAATACTTTATGATTTACAGCTATTTACCTGTTAGTTCTCTGTCTCCCCCACAAGTGTTCGGCATTCAGAGGACATACCCAATATCTTTGCTCATGCTGAGCCAAGCCCCTGTCACAATACTTGTCACATGATAGGTGTTTTATAAAATACTGCATAAGTGAATGAATGAATCAATGGATGAATGAACCAACTAAATTTTGGAGAAAGCAACAGACAAAATTACTTTTCTACATCCCATTCTTGGCAAAAGAAAAAAGGCTATCAAACAAGGAGTTACCTAGACCCTTAAGACCCTGTGCAAGGCAACATAGCCATATCTGAGCCATCGACCAACAGAGGAACAGGTGACATAAAATCCTACCTGTCCCAGTGGATCCAAATTCCCTGCTCAAAGCCTGTTCAGCCTGCAAAATACAAGGGGGAAAAAACAGTTAATAACTGCCTAGAGTCTAGTCTTTCCCAACTGCCTGCTTCGCTCAGCCTAAAATCAGTAGAAATGTTCGGCCAAGTTCGGTGCCCACTCAAACACAGAGCTTCTGAGTTTCGGAAACTCATCTTTTGAAGTTGAAGTTCTGCTAACGCTTGGCTCACAAAAGGGTCAGTTAGAGGCTTATAAAAATGAAACGTCACCAGGCCAATTAGCTCTTACAAAAGTCTGTATTTGATGAGCAAGTGTAAAGAATCAGCTACACATGGCTTACATTTCCCTGAAACACCCATGTACTTAAAAATTAAAGGTGTTTGAGGGAGGTGGGCCTAGGAGAATCTTTGGGGCCAAATGTCGGTGCAGGTTTGCCAGACCTAAGTTGGAGGGGGGAATAGTGAAGACATCTGGCCGACATAAAAACATGGCCGGGTTCATCCTTCCTCGAAGCAAATATTATCTCATAAAACATAATCAGATCATCTATTGGGAGGAGCGAGTCATCAATGGAAGCGGCACAAAAGCATCCTTTTGTTACACAACAGCTGCTCTCTCCGCAGAGATGAAGGAAGGAGGTGCAGACGCCACCGCCCCAGGTGTGGTCCTCCGACGACCGGGGACTCTCCACCAGGGTCATGGCTCTCCCCTGGTTCGGTCTCTGGCATATCTTCTTCTGTTGGAAGCCACCTTCCCACATCCTCCGCCAGTACCCCGGGGCAAGGGGTCTCAACTCAGGCAATACACAGTGTGAAGTTAATTTTA
This sequence comes from Eonycteris spelaea, assembly GCA_003508835.1. Taxonomy (NCBI): domain Eukaryota; kingdom Metazoa; phylum Chordata; class Mammalia; order Chiroptera; family Pteropodidae; genus Eonycteris; species Eonycteris spelaea. The sequence continues at coordinate 3,330,713 of PUFA01000139.1, forward strand.
TATGTCAACTGGAGAGGCTAAGATGCCCGTTGTTGAGTCGATGCCAGTCTTGATGTCGCTGTGAAGGTATTTGGTGGATGTGGTTAGCATCTACCATCAGCTGGCTTTGAGTAGGAGAGATTATTTTTCATAAGGTGGGTGGGCTCACCAACCAGTTGAAGTTTGTACGATCAAAAACTGAGGTTTCCAAAAAAGAAGGAAATTTGCTTCAGGACAGTAACAGACGGCCTGTCAGTTTCCAGCCTGTTGACCTGCTCTATAGATTTTGAACTTGCCAGCCTCACAAATTTTAAAATAAAAATCTCTTTCTTACTCTCGCTCTCTCTCTCTCTTTCTCTCTCTGTCTCATAGCTAGCTAGCTAGATAAGATAGATTACAGATATCCTATGGTTCTGATTCTCTGGAGAATCATGGTTGATACGCAGAGACAGAAAGATCTGTCAGTTCCCCAAAGCTAGCCCTTGAACACCCCTCATCCAGTGGCAGTACAGATTGGTGATTAAAAATGTCAACTCTGATTTATACGAGGTCCTGGACAAGTGAAACTAATCTATGATGAAAAATATCAGGGCAGCAGTTGCCTCAAGGGCGGGGGAGCAAGGGTTGATTGGGAAGTGGGGGGCCTTTCTGAGGTGGTGGGAAGTTTCAGGTCTTGACAGGGGAGGGATTTCACAGGTGTTTATTTTTGTCAAAACTCGGAGAATGGTATACCTCAGGTATGTGCATGTCGCTGCATGGAAATTTTACTGTAAAACAAACAAATATTCAACTCTAGCCGTTGAAATGTGACCTCTGGTCTGTAGGAGTGAAGGTACTGGTGTCTGCAATTGTTTTTTGAAATGCATACAAAAGTTAGATGGGTTTGCAGATGAATAGAGGGATGGAGGGACGACTGGACCTGTGATAACGTGGATGCAGTTCCATGCAGTGGCGGGATGGAGTGGTGGGTATGTGGTTCACTGCAAAATTATTTTAACTTTCCAGTGTGCTTGAAGTTTTTCATAATAAAGGGTTAGAGAAGAGACAAACGCAGGTGGCGGGGCCAGCCTGTCTGTCGTTATTCCCGACTGCGCCATCGGACCAGCTGCCGGACCTTGGTAGCTTCCTCTCCTCTTCGTGGCTCAGTTCTCTCCACTAAAAATGGCAAGTGATGACAGTTATCCACGTGTAGGGCTGGGCGTGGGTTAAAAAGTGAATGCGCATAAAGCATGGATCCGTGCTGGCACATAGTGAGTGATTCTTCCCAGCCATTTCCCCTGAAGCTCTAGGAACTGAAACATTAAGACATAACTCAGGTGGATAGCTCCAAGCCCTGAACTTCTGAAGCTTCTGAATGTAGTACTTCTGGGGAAGGGCCTCACTGCCAAGTTGGAGGCGCGTGGGGACCCAGACGAACAAGAAGAGCCATGGTCACCTAGGGCAGCATAAGCCAAGGGCTGGGGGATCGATCCGGAGTGGGCAGAGGTGTGTTCTACATGGAGAGGCAGCGGGCAGCCTCTTAGATAGGTATGTAAGGTGGGTAGGACTTCAGTAGGTGGACATGGGTTCCTGATTGGTAAAAGATGCTCTGTGATGCAAGGTCCTAGTGCACAGGTATGGCGGGTCTCATCTGCCAGCACCTGCTCTGAGTCAACCTGCAAACCACGCTTGGTGTAGAACATGATCTTGCCGCATTGAAAGGGTTCCTGGCCAGTACCAACTTCCAATGGGCATTTGCACTGTCCAATCAAAAAAAAATTCCACAGACCACCATCTGGAAACCAAGAGTATGCTGCTTCCTAGCAAAATTTGGGAGGTTTATATTGACCCAGCCTTGGTTTCTCACCCACTTCCTCTGATGGCTGGAAGCTCACAGAGCCATGAAACAATGTGAAAAGATCTGGCCAATAAGGAGATTGTGTTGTAACGAACCAGGAGAACATGCTTCAGACTCAGAAAGAAAGAAAACTCAACTTGAAAGTATCGGTGATGTCCTCATTTATGACTAAATTTCATCTACCTTCCCCATTCATCAACCCATCAGTCCACCCACCTACCCATCTCTGTATCATCCATCCATCCATCCATTCATCCATCCACCCATCCATAAATCCATCCATTTATCCAAGTTGAAAGAGCTTCACATTGCTATCATCTTGCTACATGCTGGCTTTACAGAGTTACAATATATGGCATAGAGAAAGCACTAAGTATTTGTTGGATATCTGGATTAAGTAAAGACTCGATACAAAAAATAGTAAGATATCTTTATCCTTAAGAAGCAAAGGAAACAAAAGGGAACAAAATGATAATGCCACAGGTAAGATGTTATGAAATACAATCAAAGTGACGATATAAATTGTCAAGCAAACCAAGACACTGGTGAGAATAAAAAGGAGTGCTAAAAAAACTAGTATTTAAGATATATACTTTTTCAAAATATCTATTTATTGTCTGACATTTTTATTTTCTTTAAATAATTTAGTTCTATATTATAAACCATAGAACCTATAAAATAGTTCTATTTAAATTTATTGTCAAAAATAAATTATTTCAAGCCAAGTCAGTATATATTAAAGCAACACTAAAAAAAAATTGTATTTATTATCTAGACATCAAAAAAAAATCTGCTACACATTTACAAACTTTAATTCATTCATCAAATATACCTGGTTCTAATACTATGTCACTGGGGGTTTTTTTAAGAATTTTTTTATTATTTATTAGTTTAATTTTTTCATAGATTGTCTCCAATCTTCTTTAGTGTTGTATTTTTTGTGACTGATAAATTCAAAATGGTTGACGCCTTGATGACTCTTTAAAGTGTAATATTTTATTGAAAAAATAATCTTGCTATGATTACTGACAGACCTAGTAAGCTCAGAGCAAATTTAACTAAGTTGAGGATTTTCTCAATTCTATTTTTCCATGTGGGCCTATGCGGCTTCTTCAGCCTGGGCATCTGGGCAGGTGCTATCTTTCTGTTTCCATTCAGAGAACTGCTAATCAACAAATATTTCACAAGCTGAAACTCATCAAACAAGTTGTCTCAATTTACAATTCTTTTGCATGTTTTAACAAATTCAAATGTTTCAAAATCTTAGGCTGTCTCAACTACATTCCATTTGGGTACAGAATATAAATGCATCCAATTTAAAAATGTGGACTTCATCAGAAGATTCTTCCACAAGTCCAGAACATTCCAAACTGAAACTGTAGCACTGCACATGAAATCCCCGGCCTCGAGTCTCAGAATTTGATCCCTCTGCTCCTCCCAACTTTTGTAGGGAAAACATTTCAGCATCTTTCCGTGAGCAAGTCTTCCTGGTGATAATTGTGCTTCACTTAAAAGCTCAGGAAATGAAGTTTCTGGTACAGCATTCATTGCAAAATGTGAAGTGTCCAGTGGAATTTGAATAAAATGCAACCGACATTTAAGGACTCGCTTATAAAATAATTCGATGCCATCGTGGGCCACTTCGTGTCGTTTACAAAGGCTCTACCACTTCCGAAGCTGACTGATGGCAGGCAGCACTGACAGCCTGGACTACCCAGCTGAAGTTTGTTTTGTTTGCTTTTTAACTCACTGTGGGCTTCATCGCGCAGATTTTGTGGTCTAGTTTCTCTACTTAATAGTTATACATGTTGACAGTCTCAGCTTCTATTGTGATCAGGAGAAAATGCTGATGCAATTATTGCTTGCGGGGCAGCATTGATTCTAAGCATATTTCTGCCCCATGGACGTCCCCGTTCAGCAAAAATATTGTTTTTACCATTATGTATGCTCCATCAAAATTCAAATTTGCGTTATCACTTCAAAAATAAATCCTTGTAGCTTCAACATTGAACTTTTAAACTAGATCAACAGAAGTCTTTATATTTCCTTGGCTTCCCACTGCTCCTGCCCGCTGGGGGTTCCCTGTGTCCCTCAGGGATGATAGGGATGGCACCGTGTCTAGGGACCAGAGGCTGGCCAGGCGGCAGGCTCCATTCCCTAAAAAATTTTATTTTTAAATCTTCAAATTCTGGCTAGATTCTCTTGTCTACCAAAGTCTCTAGGCCTGATATTTGCTGCTTCTTTTATTAAAAGGGAGGTTAGTGTTAGAGGCAACCAGCTAATGCCTGACAGAGTCTCCCTGGTCACAACCACAGTCCTGGGAAGAACAGGAACCCCAGTTCCTTTTTATGGGATTCGAGGCGTTTGGATACTGCACACGTAAAGTCATCCACACGGAACAGGATGTGGGAAACCGCAAGAGTGGATACACTTGAAGAAAATGAGTCTCAAGAGGTAAAACCAGTTGCCCTAGGCCACCTAGGCCGTGGTGGAACGGGAAGCCTGCACATCTACACTCCACTATCAGACAGGAGACCAGAGGAGGCCTCGCCTGTGCTGTCCAGTGTGACCCTCAGAGCTCCTGGGTGCAAAGGAGGCACCCCGGCTCTGGGAGATGGGAGCCTGGCACCCGCACCCGCCATCGCACGTGGTAAGGTATGGAGATGGCTGGCTGCACAGTGAAGACAAAAAGCTATTGCGCAACAGGAAACATAAAACATCCCCTAGAATACAGCAAATAATTTTAAATTATAGGAGGAATGTTAAAATAAATATTTGGAGGTTTTGATGAAACGCAGCTCTGTTTCGAAGGAAAATGAAAAGTTGGAAAAACAGACTTAACTGCTATTTTCACTTCAAGAAGCTGAGTTGGATGCAAGCATACATGGGGAGAAGCCTTTCTTCCCCCAGCTCCCGACACCTCCAGACCAAGATTCCACATTCATCGATTCAGTTCCTCTCACAGCGGCTCTCACGATGAGCATGCCTGTCCCCAGGGGCTTCGGGAACAGCGGGCAGACGGCCATAGCCCTCACGGGTACCCTGGATGAAGGTGAAGGCCGACCTTCATGGGTTCTCCCAAAAGGCGAGGCACTGCTGGGCACATGCAGGGATCGCCACTCTCTTTCCTGTCCACAAAGCTCCGTTGTGCACGGTGACCAACCTACACTCTTGAGGACTGAGGCCAGAGAGGCGAGAGCCCGGCCCAGTGTCACACTAAGAAGTGGGCAGCCCTTGCTGCCTGTGCACAGTGTCCTTGCCCGCAGCTCCAGCCTAAGCCATCCGGGGCAGTCTCAGGACCAAGGACCAGGCTGTTAGCGCTGGAGCCTCCTCCTGAGAGGGCAGGGCGAGGGGCAGGCATAGACCCCGCTGAGGAGCAGGGGGCAGGCCAAGTGGACACATATAGGCAAGACCAGCTCCTGGGATAGAGTTTGGCCAGTGGAGAGGCAGCAGAGGGCAGGACCTGACACTGACCAACAGTCATTCAGCAAGTCCCCAGGAGTCCCCATCAGCTGCCAGCACTCCGAAGTGACCAGGATAGCCAGTCTCTGCCTTCATGGGGTTGTATAGTCATATAATGACAACAAAAGAGTCAAGAGCCTGTGGCAGGGCCAGGGTCACCTGACCCAGGTATGGCAGAGGCTGTGGGGGACGGAGAAGAAGAAGGTGTGAGCAGGCCAGACCGATGCACCATCCCTGTGTTGTGGGGGCTCTGGTCAAGGAGGGCTGCCCAGGGGGAGGATTTGGGCATCTCCTTGTTAGTCCCACATTGGACCAAATCAGACTTTCCCTACGGCACCGACCCACTGTGGCATTTCAGGTCCCTGAGAAGGTCTGCATTGGCGTAATTACTGAGAGGGCAGAGTTTTGAGGGCCTCGGAAAGAAGATGGCCAAAGGGGGAACCCCTGAGAGATGGGCACTGCCCACCCTCAAGGGACCAGAACTGGCTCTTGACAGGGATGGCAGAAGTTGTCAACTGCTCCATGAGTGACAGTCGAGATGGAAAATAACTCTCACCAGGACACTGTGTAATTAATTTTGCATGTGATTGGCACAGGAAGTAGAATTTGGTGCAAACAAGATTCCTGGAGTATGAGAAACAGCTCAGAATCTAGGTCTTCCCTGAGAGCAGAGGCAAGGTGTCCCCACATAAAATGGCGTGGCACCCACTCATGCCCCAGGAGACAGAACTGAGGAGACGTGGATTCCCCCACCCAAGTTTGGAGGCACTTCCTTGAATCCAGCAACACAGAACATTCTAGGAGAAAGACTGTCAGAACAGCAGGCCCTTCGGAGAAAGCCCACGGGGCGGCGGTCTCTGCCTCAGCCCCCAGCCCACGGCAGAGCTGTGCGAGCGTGGCTCTGAGCCAGTGCGGCACACGGATGACACCCGCGAGGGGCTGGCTGCCAGGGAGCCCTCGCACACTTCGTGAGGGATTCGAGAAGCCCGAGGATGAGCCAGGCCGCGGAAGGGAGAATGCCTCCTGCAGCGGCTCCAAGGGCTACGCGGTGGAGGGGCAGCGAGGCAATCAGGGCGAAGGGGCCTCCCTGGAAACCACTGTTTGGAGCCATGTTTTCGCCAAGTCTTTGTTACCAAGGACGTTTTGTTCCAAACCCTTACCCCTCACCTGAGATCATCATCCATCTTCGTGAAAAGACGGAGTAATTCTTTCCATGCCTGCTGGCCAGGTGGGGTGTGCACGGGCCAGGTCATGTTGGCATGGCAAAGAGGCGCCGCTGGGAAGAGCAAAGCCCCACCCCCAGCCTCAGCTCCGGCCCGCTGCCCCCTCCCTCCCGGCTTGCGCCTCTGCTACAGTGTGGCTTCCTCCAGGAAAGAACAGCCCAGCCCCCTGTGTCCACACGGCCTTCTTCATTGCCATATCCTCGCCTGATGCCTGAGTCTCTATTAGGTGCCAGGCCATATATGGAAAGCGCCTCACATAAATGATTTCATTTAACCTTCGTAATAGCAATAGAATGCCAGCATTAATTTTTATCCCGAGTTCAAAGGTAAAAACCCGATGCTCTCAACCCTCTTGTGTATGGTTAATTAATTTTCAACAAGGGTGCCAAAACCGTTCTATGGGGCGAGACAGTCTTTTCAACAAAATGGTGCCGACAGCTGGATACCCACATGCAAAAGAATACAACTGGAGCCCTATAATGCAACATATATAAAAATTAACCCAAAGAGGCTCAAAGACCTAAATGTAAGAGCTAAGGCTCTCACTCTTGAAAGAAAGCAAAGGTGCACATCTTCATGACCTTGGATTAGGCTATGGTTTCTTAGGTATGATACCAAAAGCACAGCAAGAAATAAGAAGTAGTCATGTTGTACTTACCCAGCATTTAACATTTATGATGCAAGGAGCACCATCAAGAAAAAAGAAGGCACGGAATGAGAGGAAACGCTTGCAAATCACATACCTGATGAGGGACTTGCATCTGGGACACGTAAAGGACTCCTACAACTCAAAAAGAAAAAGACGAAGAAAATATACAAATGGGCAAAAGCGCAGGAAAAAGATGCTCATCTCCATTAGCCTCCAGGGAAATGCAAACCAAAACCACAAGGAGATACGACTTCGCACTTATTTCAAGGACTCCAACCAGAAAGACAGAAATGAGAAGTGCTGGTGAGACTGGGGATAACTGAAAACCTCCTACATTGCTGGTGGGAGCGTAAAACGGTGCAGCCCCTGTGTCTGGCAACTGCTTGAAAGGTGAAGCCTAGAGTTACCCCGTGACCCAGCAATTCCACTCCTAGGTGTATACCCCCCGCAAAATGAAAACACGTGTCCACACAACTTGTACACAAATGTTCCTGGCAGCCAAAAAACAAAAACAGCCAAAATATTCACCAAACTAATGTATGAACAAAATGTGACATGGCCATACAATGGAATATTACTCGGCCATGAAAAGGAATGAAGTCCCGACACATGCTACCGTGTGGATGAAACCTGAAAACAGCATGCTTAGGGAGATAAACCAGGCACGAAATGCCGCATGTTGTGTGATTCTATTGACATGAAATGTCCAAAATAGGCAAGTCCATAGAGACAGAAAATAGAGTCATGGTTGCAGGGAATGGAGGGAGGACGATGTGAGAATGACTGCTACTGGGTACAGGGTGTCAGTTTGGAGTGATGAAAAAGTTCTAATATTGATCGTGGTTGTGGTTGTGCAACTCTGCGAACATACTAAAAACTATCAAATTGCACCCTTTAAATAGGTGAATTATATAGTGCGTGAATGATATCTCAATAAGGCTGTATAAAAAACAGCTGAGGCTCAGGGCAGTAATTGATGGGCCACATCCCACATAAAGGGCAAAAGGTAGGACTTGAACTCAGGTCTCAGGTCAAATCCCTTTACTGCCTGCTCTGTCGCCCCCTCTGGATTTACAGCTTCTAAGTTTTCCCTAATTCTGAATTTCCCCATCACCGATGGGGAAGGTGTTTATAACTATCCATATTATTCAAAGTGTGGTCCATGAGCCAGCAGCATAAGCAGCCCCTGGCAGCTGGTCAGTAATGCGGAATTTCAGGCCCCACCCAGACCTGCTGATCAGAATATGCATTTTGAGTAGATCCATGGGGAATTCATATCCACACTAAAGTGCTAATTACATTCCTTCTTTTTTTCTAAAAGTGCCTCAGAAGGACTAGCCAACCATTCCTTGTGTGGGACATGAGTCACCACGGTAGTGAGAAACCCATGTGTGATCTGGAATGGGAAAACCTGGTTTCAAGTTCCAGCTGTGCCATGTGCCACTTCATTCATTCACTCAACAAACATCGATCCACTACGATACAGCGGATCTGTTCTGGGGACACAGGGAGGGATAAAACAGACAAAAATACCTGCCCGCCTCCATGGCACTTACGCAATAACGAAGCTAACTGGCTCTTGCAAACTGAGGAAACTCAGCAAGTGGGTCCCTCTCCCTGAGCCTCAGTCTCCTCATCAGTGGAGTGGGGGGTGACGATAACACTGAGCTTGGAGATGGCGAGGACTCCATGAGACAGCACAGGGGCTGGGCAATAGTGAAGCATCATACAAGTATACACCGGCTTTCCCAGAGTGTTTTTTAACAGAAGCAAAATGAAAGTTTAGGGTTAAAATATCTGAATTATCATTTTGGTTAGCTGCTGGATTCTCATTACTTTCCCAGGGGACTGAGGGCAGCTGCTATATCCCCCCCATGTGAGTAGAAGACACCTGGTTGAGGAGGGCAGGTGAGGTTGGCCTCCCTGCTTTGGGTGTTAGAGGCAGCTGCTGCCACCATCCTGTGGTCAGATGGAAGCAGCTCTCAGTGTGGCCCAGGGGCTCTGGTGACAAAGGCATGCCCTACGCTGAGCCGTAAGAGATTACAGCCACCGTTAGATTAACTTGGAGACACTGTGAAGAGACTTTCACAATCACTGAGCCAGCTCCCCACCTCCTACAATAGATGCCCTCCCAGTATTTCCGATGGGGTCATCTAGGCTCCCACAAAATAAGCTCCCTGCCTCACCTGCCACCCCGTGGCATTGTTAAGTAGGACCAAGGGGCAAACACCTTTAAGAATCAGATTTTTCCACATTTAAGCTCCTGAGATATCACTGCAGCTCACATATACTATCTCCCTTCTAAGTCTGTAACTTCCCTGGGTCAAGATGCTGTCCTAGAGATCTCGTGATGGAGTATATCATTTGGGCTGGCCCATCTGCTAGAAAAGCTGGAATACACACACACACACACACACACACACACACACACTTACATTTAAAAGGTTTGAAGGCTAGTTAACAGCAGTGAAGAATTATAGGGATAAGATATAAGATTCAGGAAAGAAAGGACGTCTAGAGATGTAAGATTGACTTAGAGTCTCTCCATTCAAGATAGTTGTTAATGAGGATAGAGGCAGCTATCTGTCCATTCCATAGAGGCAACTGAGGGGCTGAGGCATTGAACAGATAATTCAACAGACTCAAAGCTTAGCCTGGAACTCTGGAGGACTGTACTGTAGGAGTAAAGGAAAACTAGAAATCTCTTGCAGATACTGAAGCCCAGCTTCAAAATAATTCAATCCCTGATTAGGTGCAGTGGCATTCCTATGTCCCAGAAGCTTACAAAATCCTCTTGTGGAGGATGATGACATTGTGCTAAGCTTCAAGTTATCTCTACATTTTTTTCATGTAAAATATCCAGCACAGAATCAAAAATAACATGGAATGTGAGGGTACTGGGCAACATGATCAAAAAACAAAAACAATAGAGGATAAAAACAGAGTCATGGAAAATGGTAATGGAGTTATCAGAATATGGACTTTCAACAATTCCTTAAAATATTAAAGGATATAAAAGATGAGATTGAGAATTTTGGCAAAATGAAACTAAATAAGAAGTCAGAGAGAAATTCTAGAACTCAGAAATACAATAACTGAATTTAGAATTTAGTCATTAGATCTAACTACAGAAATAACTAGTAAACTGGAAGATAGATCAAGAAATTTTTCAGATAAAAATGTAATTATTTTGGTAAGTACATTTGTAGTTATCGTGGTTTACATTTGCATTTTCCTAATGGCTGATGACATTTAACAGCTTTTCATGTTTATTGGCCATCTGGAGATTTTTTATAAGGTGTGCCTATTCAAAACTTTTGCCCATTTAAAAAACTAGGTTATCTGTCTTTTTTGAAAATATTAATTTTTTACCGAAGTTTAACAAGTCACAGATGCATAGTTTAATTTCTATGGTAACCTGAAAAACAACAAAGGTACATAACTATCAAGCTAATAAAGAGGGTGTGCGATAATAAAAGCAATCATTTTTAAAGGCAAGAAAGAAGAGAATAAGCAATATACACTAGTCAGGATAAGTAGAAAGCTCATAGTAACTTAGGTAAATGGGAATGTTAGATGAAATTGCAAATGCATCAGTCATCACATTAAATGTGCACAGAGGGCTCAGAGTGAAAGACAGAAATGATATCTCTTGTCAATGGGAAAATGTGACTTTCCCCCCAAATAAATGACTTTCTTGGCAGCATGTTTTTGTCTTTGTCCATGCCCCACTGTCTCTCCACAGAGGAAAGCAGTCTGCGAACCTGCCGTCCGCTGGAAATGTCTGGTAATCATTGAGACTGTTTTGGTTTGCTACTAAAAGCTGGTTCATTCTGCCAGGCAAATTCCCTGTCTAAAAGAAAGGTTACCAATTCTACTTGTCAAGATCCTTTTAAAAATGTGTTTTTAAAATCAGACCTACCGTCATTGCTGTTCTCGTCAAATTCTCACAACTGAGTCCATCCTTGCCCCTGGTACATTGGTTAACACCTCAAGCTCTGGAGCTGCCCAGGTTCAAATCCTGACACTTACTATTTATTATTTCACCTTCCTGGACCTCGGTTTCCTCATCTATAAAATGAGATAAGAGTCTTTACCTCATAGAGTTGTTGTGTGAATTAAATAAATGTATGTATAATGTGGTACCATGAATATATGTTAATAAGCAATAGCCGTTATTATTGCTATGACATTAGAATAACCAATTAGTGCCACTCTCCCATCCTCTTTTTGCTCTGGCCAGTTCGCTCCTGATTCCTGCCGAGACTCGATTCAAAGCCTGCTCCCTTCTGTGACTCTGTCCCGACCGTCCCCAACATGCCTCATGTACCTCTAAATGTGCAATCTAACCCTCAGAGCCATGGGCTGTAGGCAGATGTTTATATGAATTCAATCGCCCCGCACTGGAAACAAAAGACCCATTAGGGTAGGAAAGGGATGATTTTTTTTCTTCCTCTTTTGATTTAACACCATAGAGTCACATCTTAAATGTGAGATTCTAAAGTCAGCAGGTCAAGTCAGATTAGCCCTTGGAATCTTTTCTATTGATCCTTGTAGAGCACGTGTGGTTTGATGACATCCCTAACATGATGTCTCGCACAATCAAGGTGGAGACCCACAGGGCCAGGCAAAGGATGCACCCGGGGGAAAGTCTACATGCTGACACGAGGGCATCGAGCCATTCTTTGAAGAGGACTGGCTAACCCCAACAAGAAATAGCAGGAGTGGTGGGGGATGGAGATGCAGGGATGAGGATCCCGGTGTCCTGCTTGCCAGGAAGACTCACTCCTTTCGTCCTGTTGAGATTTCATATCCTATTACTCGCGAACAGGTTCGGCATTCATTGAAATCATGAAAATAAATGGAGCTGTGCCCTACGATGCAGGATGAATTCTCAACCGAGGAGTTAGCTAAATGTATGCCTGATGGAGGCTCCAGTGCAGGTGCCTTTGAGGTCCTACTGTGTGCTTGGTCATTTCTGAAAGTACAGAAATGAATAAGATAGTCTATTTCTTCAAGTGGATTCCACTCTTTCCCTAAAAATGGTCACGGGGATGGGGAGCACGGCATAAAGAATGCAGTCAGCAATAATAAATGGCTAGGTGTAGAGCCAGAGGAGAGAAAGAGTAATCAGGGGCATCTTTTCATAAACTGTAGAAACATCTAACCAATGTACTGCATACTTGAAACTAATAATAAATAAAAGTAAAATTAAAAAGAAAAAAAAAAACACTGCGGAGTGGGCAGTCCCATGAGTGATGTTTCGGGGGGAAACTCTCCTCCCTTTCTAATACAGCGTAGGGCTGGGTCAGTGTTTGTGGTTCAAGTGATGAATTAACACAGGAGAATGAAGCTGCCACAGGGAAAATCCTAAGCGCACACGTTAACAGCTCCTGACTGAAGAGGCACCGGGGACAACAAGTAGCTGTTTCCTCCATATTTTGTGTCCAACCTCCAATTCAGAAACATCGAGGTCAGAAATTATGGCTCCCGGTGGCCTCTCCCATGTCCACACTGGCGGCACCAGCGCTCTGCTGGGTCCACAGCGCTATGAGCACATCTCTCTGACAGCCTCTCTTTTCACGCTCTAAGCACTGCTGAGCGGGCACCCTGCTTTTCGTCCGTCATTTTGAAAGATGAGCCGTTCCCTGCTGTCCCATGCGAAGCCGTGCTGGACCCGGGCGGTGCTCTCTCCGGTCTCACTCATTCTGCGACGGGTCTGGGAAACGGCACACGCAAACGCCCGGTCTTACATGTTCTCCCGCCCTCCTCAGGGCAGATACCAGGGGCATCTTCACCACACGCACAGCCCAGGGCAGAGCCCCCTGCTGGTGGCTGGACACAATGGCACAGACGAGACGGCCGGAGCTCCCCCTTCAGGCAGAGCTCCCCCCACAGTCCTCCCAAATGGGACGGCCCACCGCTACAACGAAGAACCCAGGCTCGCCTTCCTACAGAGTAAACCAAACCCAGCAGAGGCAGGAGTTGTGGGCAGACATGCGTCGCCCACGCTGTGGAAGGTACGCTGCACCCCTACGCAGGGAACGGGCAGCCTGCCCATCACAGAGGACTTTGTTTTCTCTTGGCATCAGAACTGCCACTGAGCAAACTAAAACCAGAGGGGCCAGTGTACCCATGAGATTACCGAAGATTAGGAGGAACATTGATGATACACAGTGCTGGCTGACGCCCACCCAGCTGGGTATCTAAACAGACATGCCAGCATTTAAAAGGCACCTGGAGCAGCAATCACATGCCTAGGTCTGTGTGGTGCAAGGATGTGGGCACAGTGTTGTTTGAAACAGTGAAAGCTCAGAAACTGCACCACTGTTATGCGCAGGGAACAGGTGAAACCCAGCACGGGTCATCTTCGCTGTGGACAGCGATGCAGCTGTGAAAGGAATGAGGTGGCGCTGCACTTAGGAAAGTGGAATGACTAGAGATAAGCCGGTGTGGAGCAGTGTGTGACGTCCACCCCATGTGCAGAACATAGGAAATGTGTGTGTGTGTGCACGCGCGCGTGCATGTGTGTTTGAACAGGTACAGATGAGCTCTGGCAGAGCACACTCAGCAACTGAAGGAAGGAAATAGGAGAGAAGTGAAGGGTTCTTAGAGCAGAGAGTTTCCTTTCCCTGAATTTCTATCTCATGCACAGATGACATATTCGAAACAATAGATATTGTCGACTACATTTTATGTCTCTCATGAAGGCCTTCTGAGGTCCTCAAGATGCCAGATTAGATTTTCTAGTGCATTAGAAAGTTTAGTTCTTGCCAAACCCTGCCTATCCCAATTTCATTTTGCCCAAGCCTGCTGGCTGGGGGGCCTGATGGCGAGATCATGGCATTTTGTAAAGATGCTTCAAAAGTGGAGAGCTCTGTGCTGTAGTGCAGGCAAACTGAAAAGGCAAACTTACACATGCTAGGGACTGAATGTCCCCTCAAATTCATACGTTGAAGCCCTAATCCCCAGCATGACTGCATTTGGAGATGGGGCCCTTAGAGGGTGAGTAAGGATAAATGAGGTCATAAGGGTGGGGCCCTGATCCGACAGGACTGGTGTCCTTATAAGACCAGAAAGAGACACCGGAGCTCTCTCTCCATACACATGGAAGAAAGGCCACATGAAGATACGTAGGGAAGGTGGCCATCCTCAAGCCAAGGAGAGAGGCCTCTGGAGAAACCAACCCCGCTGACACCTTGACCTTGGACTTCAGTTGTTCAGAACTGTGAGAAATAAATGTCTGTTGTTTAAACCTCCGTTCTGTAGCTTTCTATTGTGGCAGCTGGAACTAAGCCAGTGTGTCCCTAAATCTTCGATCGGGGGACCTTGCTGGTGGTGGTGATCACCTTCTGTGCCCACATATCTCACTCAGGCTTCCGAAATGCGGACACAAAGATTGACCTTGCCCTGTGATTGGAGGGCACACCTTTCTGCCCACTTGGAGAAAAGTATTCACGCCAATCAGAAAATTTGATCTTATTTCTCCATTCTTTTTTTTTCCTTCCCAAACACCAGGTAGCCTAGCTGACTGAAGATGTGAGCACTGCAAGAGACAGCTGGGAACCACTGAAACCAGTCCCCTAATTTACATCTAAAGGGCTTGCGGAGAGGTTTTCAGCTAAGGGTGCCCGGTGTGGAGCCCTAGCACCACCCTACGTGCTATAATGCTGAGAGAGACCCCACCTGGAGAATGCTAGCGTGAAGCCAGGCTTTCGGCATACCCGCTCTGCTCCCTGGATTCAAGGGCAGTGTGGCAGGAACTAACTAGATTGTGCGGAAATAGGCCACCCTGTCTGGCCTGCTTGAAAGTATCCTCTACATGCTCACCCTCTGTGGCGAGGGACCCCCTTCATGCTGCCCCCGACCTGGTGCAGAATGTTAATACAGAAGGCAGACGTCAGCCGGGGCCAGTGGCGCCGGGGGCAGCCACAGTGCAGAGACGACTTTGCAGAAGGCGAGGTAGAGGAAACAGCATTTGGAGCAAATCCCCTTGACAGAAATTTGCCCCAGGTCCAAAATCATCAGTGAAAACCCAAATGGTTTAAGTCTGGCAACTCATCAGACGGCCATTTGTGTAAGAAACGTGTAATGAACGGTCACAGCGATGGCACTGTTCCCAAGGCTGTGTGCGGGTCTTTAGAATCTTAGAATTCCCAGGAAGTGACAGCTTCTCTGGAAATGAAGTTGTTTTCAAGGGAGGGAAGAGAATTATCTATTGCTAAATAATTCTCACGTGAAAAAAAAAAAAAGAAAAAGAAAAAGAAAATCATCCAGAGACCCAGGTAGAGTTAATGGTTATTTTTTTCTGATTAGCACAGACATTGGGATGAAGTATGTCAGAGGGCGCCCCTGCTCCCTGTGACTCAGCGAGGCTGGCACCAGCCACAGGCCAGGAGAAGCCCCGGCAGGGCAGATTCTAGCGCCGTGGTTTTCCGCGGTCCAGGCAGACATCAGCCGCACGGATCCTGGGCCTCCGGGGCAGCCAAAATCCACAGCTGCCGAGGCCTCAGTTCCGGCCAGCACCTCTGTGTGCAAAGCAGCTGCGCTTCCCTGCCCCACATGAGAAAACACCGTATAGGAATGTGGGAAACCCTATGGAAACTGGATACCTGCCTGTGGTCTGCTCACGGGCAGCGCGTTGTCTCTCCACCGCCAGAGCCCGTCTCGGAGGGTTATGATCAGCTCTAGAGCAAAGCAGTGCTTGATGCAGAATTGTAGCCAAATGGTAATATTTTTTTTTGAACATATTTAAAAATGAAATCTTCCTTTTGCTGCAGTTCTTAGAATTGTTTTTCCATCGAAAGTCGAAGGCGCCTGCCTTCCTCCGCCCACCACCTCACCTCCTCAGCTCGGTTTTCCCTAAAACT
The DNA here is from genome assembly GCA_003508835.1 of Eonycteris spelaea. Classification (NCBI taxonomy): domain Eukaryota; kingdom Metazoa; phylum Chordata; class Mammalia; order Chiroptera; family Pteropodidae; genus Eonycteris; species Eonycteris spelaea. The sequence continues at coordinate 3,346,733 of PUFA01000139.1, forward strand.
TAGCTCTCTGCTGGGTTCACCTACTCCCCGACCCCTGAGAGCTGAGGGAGCAAGAATTTTAATTCAATAATTTTGCCCTGTACGAGGGAACTGAGGAAATCCACGGCTGGTGCAGGACAGTTCGGTCTTCCACAGAAACACATCCTTTGCAAGTGTCGGTTAATCAAGAAAGTGTGTTCTGAGTTTCCTAGCCCTGCAACCTTGTCACTCAAAGCAACTTGTGTGCTTTGGTTGTGATTAATTCATGAGCGCTCATACTAAGATGTTTTAAGGATTATGTGACGCTTCCTACCCAACTCTGGGCTCCATTTCTTGTGAACTGAAGTTTCCAGTTCAGAAGGGGCCAGAATGAGAATTGGTCTTAAACAGCAAGTCAGGTTAATGAGAATATTTACCAGAAACTCAAGTGGGTACACAGAGTACTTGTTAGTCGCTTGTTGAAGAACAGCACAATGTTTCAAGTCAGTTCTCACACTCCACATGAAGGCTACTAGAAGTGCTGGGGTGATAGACGTGACTGTGACAAATGACTTCAGCAGATGCAATTCGAACATGTGTCTCCTAGAGCGGAGGCTCCTCCCGCGGCCCGTGTCTCTAGACTCATTTCAATGACCGTCTTCGGTGCCCAATGCCCCCTTAACAGAGCTGGGGTACCACAAAGTGAAATTGTTAGGGGCAGGGGAGTTTGTGGACAGTTCTGTCTCATGGTTCCATCAGGGACACACACACACACACACACACACACACACACACACACACACACACACTCAGACTCCCAGTGTTCTCCAGTTTCTGTATTTTAAGTTGTTGCTAAGTAACCGAATAAATCAGACTGAGTGTCCACGTGGGCTTTACAAGCTGACCAAGATTCCCTGTGCCAGTTCACAGAACTACCAATGATCTAGAGGGACGGGGGTGCTTCTTGGTGTCAAATAACTGGTCCAAGTTACTTTAGACAAAATAGATCTCTTCCTTTCCTTATTTTTGTTTTTGTTTTTGGATAACAAGAAATGTCCAGACTAATATCCATCACTTTTATAAACGTCAAGACACTTAGTTGACTTTCTTGCTCCATCACTTTCCTTGTTTATCTTTTTCTTTTTTTTTGAAAAAGAGAAAGGTGACAATTGAGGCCGGGGTGACGTGTCCTCATTCAGCGCCAGCCACAGGTGGTCCCCGTGTTCGTATCACCAGGGTGCCACATCCAGGGAAGACGGTGGTCCTCGCGGGGGTCTGCACTTGGTCTTGGCTGGCTGAGCAGCATTCGGGATGCTGCAGGCTTCACTCACAGGGCTTTGCTCTGAAGGACACTGGTTCAAGGACAAAACAGCTTGTTCGTCGTTTCAATGAGTGATTCCTAAGTGCTTTTGAAAGCACTTTCCTCCGGACACTTTGGGACTACGTTTCACACCCGATGGCCGTGGTCGCTTCCAGGGGCCTGCGGGATCCAGACCCTCTGCCTCTGTCCTCCATCTCCCCATACCAGCACTTCAAACCTCTGAGAGACGACTCCTTGGAGCAGAATCCTGGCGTTCCCTCCAGGAAGCCCGTGGTGCCTCTACAGCCGGGCCAGTTCCACGTGCTTGCTTAAATGTTGCTTCCTCACAGTTAACACCCTTCCTCCCAACCGCACACCTCAACAAATAACGCCCGGTCCTCCCTCTGTCCTGACTGTGCACTGTGACAGCTCATAGCTGTCGGCCCTCCATCTGTGTGTGTGCTGATTTTCACTACTCTGGGCCCAGATCCACAAGGCAGGGGCTGGGTGTGTGAACGCGCACCCTAGTGGATGTTGGTCCAGGGGTTGAGGAAGGACCCCAGGCTGAGCTCCACCGCAAGAAAAACACCTTCTTTTGGGACTGGAGGCAGAAGGAAATGTGGCAAATTAGAAGTCAATTCAAGAACTACACCCGTGACAGGTGACAGGGAAGGTTTTTCCTAATGCCAAATGTGAAATAAACCAAGAATCCATCTCCCTCAAAAAATTAAAGTAAATTACCATATGATCCAGCAATTCTATTTCTAAGTACATACTCAAAATGATTGACGGTGGGATTTTGAAAAGAAACTTGTACATCCGTGTTGATAACAGCATTACTCACAATAGCAAGAGGCAGAAACAACCCAAGTCTATCGATGGATAAATGGAAAACACGATACGGTCTATCCACATATGGAACATCATTCAGCCTTAAAAAGGAAGGAAATCCTGTCACGTGCTACAACATGGATGAACCTTGAGGACATTATGCTAGGTGAAATGAGCCAGTCAGAGAAGGACAAATACCATATGATTTCACTTCTAAGAGGTCCCTAGAGGAGTTGAATCTATAGAGACTGAAAGCAGAACAGTGCCCACCAGGATCTGAGAAAGGGGAATGGAGAGTTAGTATTTGATGGGGACAGTTTCAGTTTCAGAAACGAATAAGTTCTGGAGATGGATGGTGGTGATGGCTGCACAGCAATGTGCAGGTGCTTGATGCTGAACTGTACACTTATAAATGACTGAGATGGTAAATTTCACATTATGTGCGTTTTACTGCAATAAAAATGAATGAATAAATAAATAAACCAAGAGTCCAGACAGAGTCCTGCACCTAAGCCTTGTTTCATCCGGCATCTCCTGGGCACTGTGGGTTCAGAGCCTGAAAGCCCAAAGCTCCCCGGTAGCACCCACCCTTTTTTAAGGAGTGCTGCTCACGTGGCACTTTTAACGACCTGGGCAGGGATTTTTGCTGTGTGGTCAGAAGACCACCTACAGCAGAGTCATCTGGGGGCTGATTTACAGTGCAGATTCCTGGGCACCATTCCAAGCTCTTTATCAATCTTGGGGTGCAGGGGCCCAATTGGTCGTATTTTAGCAAGAGCCGCACATGATTTGTATGCCCACGTAAACACGAGGACAGAGCAGAGGGCAGATCTTTTACCCAGATGCTCCAGAGTGCCCTTCCATGTATTGATGTGCAAACCCAAACCCAGGTCTGGTTGAATCCCCGAGGGGAAGTTTCCTCATATTGATTTTCATAAGCACGTTTTGTAATATTTCAAATCCCCAAGTCTCAATACTATATAAAACTTTTTAAAAAGGTGTTAATCTAGAGGTGACCCTCAAACTGCCATTAATTGTGAATATTTATAAAATCATTAAGTTTTTCAGGAAGGGCCAATAAAACCCAGCCCTCTCACTTACTGGTAAGGCCACCCGGCCAGCTGGTGCAAAGCTGGAACCCCAAGAAGATGCCCAGCAAGTGACAATAGCTGCCAGGACTGCTTGTTGCTCTCAGACGTCCACGGTAGCCCCAAATCACAGTTCCTCTGTGGGGGGTTTACCACCACTCTGTGAAATGTGAATTTCCCCCTTGATCTAGGAGTCAGTCTCAGCGGGCACCCAGCCTGCAAGAGGAGGAAATGGTGGGCGGACAGTTGAGAGAGGGTCAGCCACACACTGTCAACCTCTCGGGGATGCTGGCCAAGCAGGCAGCTCACCAAGGACATTCTCCTTCTCTCCCTTGATGAGTGAACCACACCCAGAAATCCAGTTTCAGTTAGCAGCAAGTGAGCCCTCCCGGTCCCACCCAGAAGGCTGGTGGGTGATGAGGCCAGAGCGAAAGCAAAAAGCAACTCAGAGGAAGATAAAGTACAGAAGGGCACATCTGAACTATAGAAACCAGACCCAGGGTGGGGAAGAGCCTCTCCGGGTGGGCCAGGGACGTGCTGCTGTGGTCGTCCAGATAGTGGTCTGCCTTCCCAGGCATTATTCTGCGCACAGAGGGAAGGACAGGAGCATATTTAAAACAGGCCCCTTTGATGAGTGTCCCTAAGACCCCTGGCTTTGAGGTAGTTTGTATTACCACCTTTGTTCAGTTGATAAACAGCTTTTGAACCTGCAGGTGTGCTGGGGGACCATCTGCTTGCCTGCCCATGGGAAGTGACAGACACAGAGGTACGTGACACATGGCAGGTTCTATGTTAGGGGTACAACAAAGTCCCAAGGGACAGCAAACCATCTCTACCCTGAGAGAAGGGGCCCATGAGTAGGGCTTTGAAGGATATGTAGATGTTTGTTGGGCGCAAGAGTTTAAAGATCAGCTCTGCCTCCTGTCTTGCAAGGAGGAATTGGGACTGACAGAGAAAAAAGAACCTGCCCAACACGTGTTAGTGCTGATGTTGGACCTGGGAGCTGAGGCCCAAAGCCCGGTATTATCTGCATCCTGAGGAGCTATGAAGGTGTGGAAGTCCTTCAGAGGTGAGACGACCTGACAGATCAGCCCTCTCGTGACTTTGGTAAAGATGTTCTCTTAGCCTGAGTTTCAGACACACCCAGTTTTCACTAAATTCCTCTCCGCCTGGACTAAGCCCGGGAAATGCTGGTAGCCGTGAGCAACGCTGATAGAAAGCAAGTGGGCGATTCTCTGTCTCTGCTCATATGCTGCGGTTACAGCGCTGGTAGGGGCAGGGGTTGGACAAATGGCCTCTGCCAAGGGGCAGAAACACCAGCTCAACAGGTAAGGGAGTGTTGAGTGTGGTCTTTTCCATGAAAACAGACCAGTGAAACCTCCACACACCCATGAGATGCTGGGCAGAATGAACTGTCCGAGGAAGGTACCAAAGGGCTCACAAAAGGTGCCCCGTGTGGCCTTTGCGTATCTCCTTCTGGGAGAGGACTGGGCCTGGGCGCTGCCCGGCAAGAAGAACGTTCCAATCCTCACCCCCTGCTGGCCAGGGGTACAGTGGGCAATGTGACCTTGGAAAAGACTCCTCTTTATGTGAGTTCAATTTCCTCCTCCAAAAATAACAGAATCAGGTCCAGCCTCTCCTGACCCCACTGGGGAAGGTGGAGAATTTGAGTTGATAAACTGAAGAAGCACATGGGAATCCAGAAAGGGCTTGACCTCATTCCGAAGGGACAAGCTGGACAGTAGCCTGGCAGCAAGCCTCCCTGTCTCACCCCACACAACCGGAGCCTTCTCGAACACCATGGCGATGACGGAGGAGAACTCAGAAAACACCCAGTGTGCTCCCTCTCAGGAACCCTCCCCATGGAATTCCCAGGGCCACACGTCCACCAGCTGCGCTGCTGGCCTCGGTGCCACGAGGGCTGCCAGCCCCACCTTAGCCTCCTCAGCTTCTTCCTGCATGACAATCGTTTGGTTCTAGGGGTACTCTGGAAACACAGAGGCTCAGTCAGGGCCAGACACCCCAATTCGTCGTAGGGCCCCTGGAGACCTGGCAGTGAAGTTCCCTTTAGACATTCGGAAGGTGAGACTGAGCAGCGGGAGCCTGCTGCCCTAGGCCTCACCCAGGTGCAAACCCACAGGACAGCTGGTCCCCAGCATAGAAGGGCCACGTGCAAGGCTAGCAGAGGTCAGATAGCAAAGCTGGTACTGCACAGAGAAGCCAGGATTTCAGCGTGTTGTTTTGGGGAGATCGTCTGGGATTCGCCTCCAAGGAGCCCAGTGAAAGCAGAGCTGGGGGAGCAGAGAGCACGGGGGGTGACCGTAATGCAGCTGAGCAATGGGTGCTCATGCATTCATGGTGTGTGTGCATGTTTGAAACTTTCCCAAATAATTGTTTTCTTAATCCTGACTGGTTCGACTATAAAGTCATGCTATTCCCCTGTAATAATGACTCATCACTCCTCCCTGGGACTTCAGGTCACTTAAGGTTTAAAAAAAGAATTTGTTAATCCTGAAAAAAGAAACAGTGACATTTAACTGATGCCTGAGATGAGGGACTCTAGGCTAACATTTAGGGACACATCCAGGAAAGATGAAAACTGCTACAAAGTCCAATACAATGATTTGCCCGTTTCATTGTTTTAGGTTGAAAAACAAGGACGTGGCTTTGCCTTCTCATCAGAATGAATGAATTTTGCTAGGCCACGTGGTGATCACGGAGGAGAACTCAGAAAACACATACCTTAAACAGCCTTTAATATCAAGGCAAAAATTAACCTAAAACAGTTCAAATGCAGCACATGTTGCATCTATTATCGCATTTGTACTGGAAACTGAGATAGAAAAATGAGCCTTGAATAGCAAGAAAGATCTTAAAACATGATGTATTAATGGCCGGGGTAGTTGGAGGGACAAGATAGAGTTCATCCCCCTCATGAGAGCAGAGGCAGCTGGCATTAATCACGTGCGATCCTTTATCGTCTCACTGCCTCCCAACAAGACATTAGAGAGCTAGGTTTGACGCCAAGCAAATATTTAGTAATATTTTATTGTATTTACGGCATCTCATGGCAACACTGTGCATGGTTATTGAAGTTAGACACAACCCAATCAACAAACAGACACAGCTGCAGCTGGTAACGCAATGCAGCTCCCCAGAGGCCTGGCCCCATCCTGGACCACCTCAGAGAGTGCCTGGGCTGTGCACCCAGGTGTCCAGTTTCTCCTGCACAAAAGGTGCCCCAGCCCAGACGCACAATCTCAGCCCCATGGTCCGGACTATCCGGGGTATCTTCAGATCATTGATAATCAACCCCTCTCTTACTTCCAACCACCACCCCCTCCTGATCAAGGTGTGTAGAACACTCTCAGGAAGCTTTCATTGCAAAATCAGAAACCAAATGAGAAGTGAAAATTGACCTACAAAAAGCAACACCCTGGCTTAATTTATACTAGAGTGTAATGACCAACAGCAGACTCCTTTGAGCCCAACAAAGTCTGGGCTTCTTTCCATTAAAGCCTTCAAGGGCCTCCACACTTTTGGCCCTGTTTCCCTCCTCTGTCCTTTGCTTGGCACTTTGTGCTGAACTGCTCCTACTTCCTGTCTCCCACTTTGCCTGTGCTCTTGCTGTGCCCCTTCTGGTCCCCTCTGGTCCCCTCTGCTACTCTTCGCTCCCATAGGCCAGACCAGGCCTTGCTCTGCTCCCATCTGCCTCACTGCTGCCCATACTTTTCTACTATATCACCTCTCCTAGGTGTGATCAGTCATCTGTCTTTCCAAATAGAATGGTTCTGCTTCTAAGCCTTTATGGTTTCTCCAGCATCTGGCATATGGCTGGTTCTTGGTAAATGTTTGTGATGGAGGGAGGCAGGAAGGATGGGAGGCCCAGGGCCAGATGCTATCAGAGGCCTTGGGAAGAGTAAGACAACTAATACATGCATGGAAATAACAGCAGGTCCTTAGTCTGGCTAAGGACCCAAACTGTGTCACTGACCACAGACTGTACACAAGGAGGGCCTAGAGTCACAAGCTCACACAGGTATCGCAGCTCAGGGACAATGCCTGGGTCGTGAGCAGTGCCCAGGGGCCCCAGATGTCAGGTGAGAGGCCTCGCGTTCCCAGGCCAGCTCAGTGTTCCCTTTCCCTCCCAGCTCTGGCAACTCAGCGTGGCAGGCATTTCCACGGGTTTGTTTGCATCCACTTTGGAACAAATGGATTTCTTCCATATTTATATCATAGAATAAACAGAGATTTTCCTGATCAAAGGCCACCCCAGGGCCTGGAGACAATTACCAGAGCATTTTCCCAACTGAAGTCACACCGCCCATTCAGGAGATGGGTCCTGGCTGTGCCTAGCACATGTTCCAGTTTGGTGACCGTCAGCATATTCTGGAAAGGAACAAAACTTCACACACTTAGGGGCAGGCGGCTCCCTGATTGAAGAATTAATCAAGAGTCCAGCTGGTGGGAGTCAGAGCAAACACTCCGCCACCGCCACGCAGGCTTGTGCATTTACACCGCAGGCGGGGACAATCCTCCAGACAGCCCCAGGAGGCTGTTAGGGTCAGCCCCCCGCCCCTTATCAAGCAGGGGTGGAGGCCTGTTCTGACCACACTTGCCCAGGTCACACACATCAAGCGGAGGAGCAGAGATCAAAACCCACCCCAGATCCTGCTCTTGATCACAAGGTGACCTGGCGAGGCTGGTTTAGGGACGTATTTCCATCTGAAAAGGAGCATGTCAAGGACAGCAGGATCTTTAGCTCTTTAATCCCTATGTAATTTATTTTGTATGTGAGGTAGAGCTCTAATTTATGTTTTTCCAAAAGGTGGATTCATTGTACTAACAATACTTTCGAATGATCCTTTCCTCTATTTGAAACATCACCAATTCCCTAAATTAAATTCTCCTTTCAAGGGCCATATGCTAGACTCTTTTCTTTTTTTTTTTTTAATCCACTTACCTGTTTCTGTGCCATGGTTCTGAATTTGCATAGCTTTAGAGTGTGGTTTGATAACTAGGAGAGCAAGGCCCCTGCCTTTTCCCCAATATCTTTTAATATTGCCTCTCGCGGATTCTGTCTGTGCATTTGTAAATTTTGGCCGCTGTCGCTGGACTTTTCTACCCTACCCTCCATTTTCTAAATGGTTTCATCCTCTTTTCCATATGCCTGTTTCTCTCTTCCGCATTGTAAGTAATTTTTCAGATCTGTCGTCCAAATTGGCTACTTTTCTCATCAGCTGTGTTAGAATTGCAGTTTCACTTATCCCAACGAGTTTTTTATTTTAACAACTACATTTTTCATTTAAGTCAATTACGCTAGTTCAACTTCAAAACCATTCCTCCTACCTCTGGACTTTCATCCTGACTCCTTTTATATGTCATAATTTTAAACAAACACGTCTATTTCATACTGTTCTGTTATTTCTAGTTGACAGAGTGTTGATCCTATGTTGGTTAATTATTCCTCGTGAGAGTTCATTTCTTAATGTGGTTTTTACCGTGCGCTCCTCTCTGGCAGGAGTTGTTCTCTGGGCGTGTCCCAGGGATGTGGAGTTGAGGAAATGTATATGCGTTTTCCAGCTCCCTGGGTTCTGCCTCAGTTTTATGAGAATTCCTGTCTTCATGATTCTGTGCCATACAGACAGTATAAATGCAGTCACCAGACCCACAGATAATAAAGGTTTGCGTTTATTTTGTGTGACAAACTGCTTGCCTCTACTCAAATTCCTGGACAGACAGCAACTTTTCTCATCATTCCTCCAGGCCAAGGGACAAAGATTTTTAATTCCCTTTTTATGGTGTCGCAGATCCTAGGGACTTTAAGCTTCATGGGAAGGTTCCATCCTCATCCCCTAACACCCAGAGTGGTAGGCACCCGTAGTGGTAGGCTCCCATAATTGTAGGCGCCCGTAGTTGTAGGCAACTGTAGTTGAAGGGGCCCGTAGCCATAGGCACCCGTAGTTAGAGGCACCTGTAGTTATAGTCATGGACGCCGAGGTATTTGCGTGCAGAAGACAGGTTGCACCTGCGACCCTTCCCCTCCCCATGTCAAGCTTAGGACAAAGCGTTATGCGCATTCATCACTCAGATGCATTTAATTCAACGACAAAAATCTGAGTGCTCACCAATTGTCATGCTCTGCACCTGGCATTTTGATACCTTCATGCCATTCAAGCCTCTCAAGAAGGGAAACAGAGTGGATTAAGGGGAAGGCTGGCTAGGCAGCTGCCCACGGGACCCACTTAATAAACAGGAAAATCTCTGTTTATTCTATGATATAAATATGGAAGAAATCCATTTGTTCCAAAGTGGATGCAAACAAACCCGTGGAAATGCCTGCCACGCTGAGTTGCCAAGAGCTGGGGAAAGATCTCTGGATTAGTGGCAATCAGGGCTGGTCACTCAGGTTTCCACTCCTCTTTCTCAGTAATTAGCAAATGTATATTGGTCTCCAGGGAGCAGTGTCTACACTGTATCTGTTGGGCCTACCCCGAGTGACTGTCACAACAGGGTGCTGTTTGCTAGGAATGTAGAATTTATTTATCTATATTATCAAGCTTTGATATGAAACTCAAGCAGCTGTGTAGCTGAGAACACTGCAAAATAAAGCTGACAAGAAAATCAGGACTAGCATTTCTGATTTTTTTCCAGAACATCAATTCTGCTTCTGTCAGAGGAAGTAAATGAGAAAGAGGATGTGTTTCTGTGTGGTTAGGAAACCAGTTTCTCTGGCTCTACTCAAGCACCTCTGGGCTGACCCTGTAAAGCTGCCCCAGGGCATGAGGCCTCTGCCTTCAGGCCCTGGGAACCAGGGCCCCTTGTCTTCTTTGCAGGTGAGGAAATCGAAGCTTGTAGAGTACAGACACTTGCCCAAGAGGCCATGCGGCTGACGTGTGTCCATGGACGTCTTTGAGCGACAGCAACCCAGGACCTCCTCCGTCTGAGAGCCCACCTGTCTGCTGAGGCTGCCCAGGAGGCAGGCCCTCCTGAGGAATTCGAAGGCGTTCCGCACATTCTCCATCCACAGGTAGACTTCTGGTTAACTGCTTTTCTGCAAATGAAGCCTTCCATTGGCCTGCAGCCAACTGGCTGATGGTCCTTCCAGAAGGGACTCAGCGTTGCATGCAGCTTCCAGCCTCACAGGTCTCTTCTAAGCTCGTAACAACTGAGCCCTTCCTGGAACCCAGAGAGAGAGCTGGCGAGAAGGAAGTGACCCCGCCGTGCAGAGAGATGGGCCTCCACCCTGCTGCTCCCAACCTGCCTTCTGTCCAGACCCTGCGCAGTGCCTGCCCGATGATGCGAAAAGCCGAGAACGGATCCCCACCAGACCCGCCTCATGGCCGCCAGGGATGACTGCCCCAGTCACCCCGAAGCCCCAGGGCGGCTGTGCACCTTGGAAACACCGGGCCTTTACCACCATTTTTGTTTGTGAAACAGAAGTTAGAGAGGCGAGAAGGGGGATGCGGCTGCTGGAGGTGGAGAGGAGGAGGGGGGGCCAGACCGGAAAGAAGAGCCGATGCAACTCTGTGCGGGTACCCGCTGCGCCCCGCCCGCGGCGGGGGAAGCTTTTTAATAAAGCGACTCGTATGTCATCGCACCAAGGTGCTGCTGCCCAGTCACACTGTCTGTGATCTTGGAGTTAGGACGGGATGTCTTGCGGGGCCATTATTCAGCTGACCGCAAATAATACATAGAATGACACATTGTTGCGCCAGGAAACAGTGACATCCTGAAGACCAGATTTGTGTCCTTTCGCTCACGAGGTTCCAGCCCCCAGCCTTTGTTTGCTGAGAAACTAAATAATCAGAAATAAGCCTCAATGATTGTCAGAAATAAGAAGGCCTAGTAGGTGTTTCTCATCCCAGAGCCCAGCTCCCATCAGGGTGGGTGTCGGCGCCATGCAGAGGTATGGCGGATTGCTCCTGTCCAACAACAAGCCGCTTCAAACTCCATCCACCTGGAGTGACCGCTCTCCAACAGTGTCACTGAAATAAGTCAACCAGCCTCAGATGGTTCTCAACAGGGCTGAGCTGAAATCCCAAATATCGCACAAGAGAACAAAGTGGATACCAAGTGGCTTGGGACAGAGAAAATTCTTCAGCAGATACAGACTCAAGACAAGGAGCCTGTACGAGATAAAGAAGGGAGAGAGGAGGGCGCTACAGAGCAGCCGAGAGGATCTTCCACACCCCTGCCCTGAGGAGCACTCGTGGCCCCGGCCAGCAGCCTTCCATTCTGATAGACACTGGGGCGAGGGCCCCTTCTCCCGTTGTGGGGAGCCCTCTGCCACCTGTGCTCTTCACGGCTCCGTCATCGAAGCGCAAAGGAAAGGCAGGCGGTTATCAACCCTGACTAACCATGATGACGGGCACCTGAGATGAGATGTGTCCTGAATGAGATGGTGGGCACGCAGGTGGCATGCCTATGACAGGGGTGTGGGGACATACCAGGCTGGCAAGGTAAGATGGGAGCTGGTGCAAGGTTTTTAGGAGTTACTTGGCTATGTGTCCGAATTTCAGATGGGCTTACTCCTGGTTCTGCAACCCCACTGCTGGAAACTTATCCTAAGGCATTAATAGGCCATTTGCACCAAGGTAGATAAATCTCTGCGTCTGTGTATCCTAAGTGGCTGTGAAATGGCCAAATGCCACGGCAGCCACACCTGGGGTGGGGGTGACACTTTGTCACAAGGCTGCATTTACTAATAGAGTGAAGCTGCATGGACCAGGAAGGTGGCCTTCCTATAACACCACTGTCACCCCAAATGCGTTGGTGACCCTCTTGCTGGAACTGCCATGCTACCCATGTCTCTCTTTAGGGCACCCACTGCACCCCTGTTTCCACACAAAACCCCCGTCTGCTCCAGGGGCTCCACTGGAGACCTGCCATGTGCAGGGCACCCTGCGACCTGATGGCATGTCTTAATTCAAGCAACCCTTCCATCCGGGCTGCCCGGAGGGCTCCCGCCTCTCACTCGGCCAGAGGAACTTGGGCTTACAGACTGGCTGGTCACTTGTCAAGGACACTCGATGAGTTTCTGTTCCAGACGTTTCCATTTTGTCCTGAAATTCGAATCCACCCTTGCAAGATAAAAGTTAGTCACCACTGAGAACATCCAAAGGAATGAAATATGGAGGCTTTAAATGATTCCAAAAATATTTTAGTAAGTGGCAATAGAGCTGGCGCGAGCAAGCGGTATCCGGAGCTGACCCCGGCAGTCCCGTCGTGGGACACTGCCGAGTCCAGGACACCGGACGGGCGCATCCTAGGTGTACTGGAAATAACACAACTGCAGGTACCGAAACGTTACAGAGCTCAAAGGGCTGTGAAAACTTCAGTCAACCAGAGCAAAGCTGAGGGCAGTGTGTCTTAGCCGACACCATCTGACTACAGCACGATCCTGCTCCTTGGCTCACACTTAAATTAAGGACAGAGAAACAGAGGAGGGAGGTGTCTCAGTGTCTCCTAGCTGCTAGAATAAATGACCACAAACTGAGTGGCAGTCTGGACGGCAGAAATCAGAAATACATCTTCTTGGGCTAAACTCAGTGTGTCACAGGGCTGGTTCCCTCTGGAGGCTCCAAGAGAGACTCCGTTTCCTGCCTTTCCAGATTCTAGAGGCACTGCAGTCCTTGGCTCCTGGTCCCTTCCTTCAAAGCCAGAAGCATAACACCTCCTGTCTCTCTTTGACTCTCACCCTTCCCCTGTGATCATATCTCCTCTGCTCTCTGCCCCTCCTACCTCCGTTTTTTTTGGACCCTCGTGATGACACTGGGCCCACCCAGGTCATTAGGGTTCACCTCCCCATCTCAAGATCCTTAACTTAATAACATCTGCAAAGTCCCTTTTGCCATATAAGGCCACACATCCATAGGATCTCGGGGTTAGGATGTGGACTTCTTTGGGGGCCATTATTCTGCCAACCACAGGGCAGGACTCCCTAGGCTGGGCTCTGAGAGAGAAAGCCAGGGCACATGCAGATCTGCCTTGGAGTTCCACAAACTCTGCAAGGCAAGGGCTGGTCTACCAGCTGGTCTACCCACAGGTGAGGCACCTGAGATTCAGATTAATCCAGTACTCATGCCACACATCCAGGAAGCTCAGAGCCCGGTGTTTCCATCACACTGCGGGCCGTACCTGAGCATGTGGATGAGTCAGGACTGGACCCCAGCTGGCCCTCTGGCCATGCTCTAACAGTCACTATCCTTAACCCCCAGCCTGGCTTTTGAGGATCTTCAAACCCATTCGGGAACACAAACACATGGGGACATTAAATATAATGCTGACATCTGCAAAGAACCTGAACGTTTGTTGCTTTGAATCCTGTTCTCGCAGGCGCAAACTTGGGCTGGGAAGAGCCGAGTCATTGACTCAAGTGGCCCAGCCATGAGGTGATGGGGGCGGTTAGCCAGCCAGGTCTCTGACTCTCCATATGGAGTGTGCCGTGTTGGCTGAGTCCCAGCGAATGAATGGTCAAGGAGGTGGGAGCCGCGGTGCTCTCTTCTGGAGCTGGTTATGGTGGGGGAGCCAAAGGTCAGGACTAGGGGAGGACAGAGGGACACTGGGGCCCTGAGCACCCTCCCAGTTCTGAGCTAGAACGGGCGGTAGGCGGTGGGTCCCGTGCCATTACTGCATGGGAGTGTGGCCAGCTGAAGTCATCGCAAGGCCAGCCTGTGGAGGGTAATTTCCAAAACATGTGGCCGAGAGTGATCATGAAGCATCGGCACTCCAGGCCACGATGCAAAGCAGATGGAGAGGCTGGGAGTGTCCTCCAACAGCTGATGGGCCTCCGCAGGGCCAAGAGTGAGCGCCACTGTCCTCAGCTCCCCTGAAGATGGGCGGAGTGACGGGCAGCATTCAGCATCCTGCATAGGCAGGTCACCTTCAGGCAGCTGGGAGCCCCAAGCCACCCGTCAGGAGGGGGCCCACCTGCCAGGAGGGCACAGAGGTGGATCTTGACCATGGGCAAGTCTAAGGGGAGTGCACATGCTCCTGCCCATCAGCAGTGGGCAGGGCTGACCTCTGTCCCTTGTCCCCCTCCTGGAGGGAGTGTCCACCAGGCTGTCCTAAGGACACTGCTCTGCCTCGTGCGTTGGCTTTCCCACGCCCCACCAAACATGACTGCACGAACCGCGCTGAACCCGCCTCGCCTCTTCAGCTCGAATTCCCTCAGAGTCTGCAGAACGCTCCAGCCAGAGGGGCATTGGGTGTGTTTCCTGGGATTGTGGAAGCGTGAAAGCACACTTCCTTGACCAAGAGTTAGCAGACCTGGGGAAGGGGTGGTTAGGGGAGGACCACCAGCCCCCCACCCCCATCCCGAGAAGGGACAGCCAGAGAGGCACTGACTGGCCCTCTATCTCTGTCTGGACGGGGTCACGGACTTCAAAGGCGCTCCAAGTCTGTGTTTTGTTTTGCCTTCTTTTGTTTTGCTTTTCATTTTTTCAACAGTCCCTGGCTGAGAAAAGCGGTCATTCTTATATTTATTCAACGGGGCATGATTGTGTGCATTAACTTTTCACTGTATGAAGACACACAATTGGACAGCTCAGGCCCCAGCACGGCAGCCTGCTTGTTTTGAAAACGTGAATTTGCTCCAACACGATTGATATATTAGAGAGCAGTTTAAATATAACACAAATGGCATGTTTCCTCATGCACGATTTCATCCTCTGGAATGGTGCACGCAGACAATAGCACCCGCCGAACAGCGCATGGCAGAAACCCATGACACGCACGCGCACACCTCAAAGGCAGCCCCAGTGTGCCCCAAGTGCGAGGGTCACACCCTCCACGCACGGACACCTCTCAGGGACTCTCGGCCTCGGACTTCAGCCAGCCCTCCTCCTACCACCTCGCGATGGTGACCCTCCCAGTCCCCGCGTCCCAGCAAACCCTGCCCCAGTGCCTTGTTTGATGTGCTAGTTATAGATCTAATCATTTCACACACGAAACAGGCCGGCTGCTTTTATTAGCTTCCCCTCTTTACCTGTCACTGATGAAGTTCTGAGTGCTGTGCCTCCAACCACACTTTTCTCACAAGCCCTGTGGTTTTAAACTGCATGCACAGCTTGGTAATATTTAGTAATGCATTTATCACGTTCTAGCAAGACCATCCATGTCAGGTGTGATGTATGGTTTGTCTAGAAAACATCCTTGTCCCTCGTGCTCCTTAAAGACCCCAAAAAGCCCCTCTGCTCCTGCCTTTGGAGTGTGTGGGGTGGATCCACTCCCTCTTCCTAAGCATTCACCTCCGATGTGTGTGTGTGTGGTTTAGCGTTTAGATTATATATGACCAGTTGGTAAGGACTGGGCTGTAATGAGTTCTAGAGAAAGACATCCTTCACCTACGCATTTATAGTATTCCATTTAATTCAGATATAGAAGCCTTTTTCACTAAAGAGAAAGCTACAAACTTTCTTCCTGCCACATGACAGTGTTTTGATTACAATAAGAATTCAGTCCCAAATTGTCAACTTTTCCAAACCAAAGACCAAAGAACTTAAGGATTCACTCTGAGTAACTTCAACAGCTGGTTAAGCAATTACTTCAGTTGAACAAGCATTTATTTATCACCTACTGAATTCTAAACACTGGCCATTAAACCAGAAGATAAGTGTAGACAGAGAAACAAGAGCTTGCATAAATTAATATAATACAAACTAACGCTCGCAATAATAAATAATAGATGTGCAAAGTACAGAAGCAGAGAATGAGGAGTCTGCTTCCTCCACTGAATCACAAGTTCCGTGGCATCAATGAAGGGGCAAGAGTAACAGCCGGGTCCCTGGGTCTCCTGCCTGCCAGACAGTGCCTACCATTAGACACAATCCCAGCATAAGATGATGGATTTGAGGCTCAGAGAGTGTTTGTGACATGCACGAATTTGCACAGAGCGAGTGGCAGAGCAGGGGTTTGAACGCAGCTCTCCCGAGAAATGAGTTCTGTCTTAATGAATCAATCAAGCTCTTTTTCATTATTCAGGGGATTTTATACTGTATCACTATATCACAACTTGTTTTTGTTAACTCATTTTACTTATTTTTAACCATTTATAATATATGTACAAGCGCAAGACCTTTTTAGAAGCAAAAACGCATCTCACATATTCATCTTGTGGTGCAAGTTTTCCATAAGTTGAAGGATTCTCTCCATTCTTTATTCTATTGCCTTAAATGAAGTGTGAGCTTTTTCAGAACGGGCAGTGGTGCTGCTGAGAGCAGAGGCTGCTTCCGTTCTGCCCCTCAGATGTTTCCTTGAAGCCCAGGTAAGCATCATCCAGACAGGTTCATAGGAAGAGGGCAGCAGAGGCCTTGGCAAGGCTCTGGCAGGGGTCTCAGCTCACCCCAGGGCAGCCTTGGGAACGCACAGTCTAGGGAGTTTGCACAACCCCCTTGAGATGGAGAGAAAGTGCCCAGAGCTAAAATTCGAATTCATGGGCAGAGGGAGACTAGAGGGGGTGGGAATCAGAAATCCCTGACTCCACCTGGAGAAGTTCTCATGTCTGGGCTGAGGTTTCATACCACAGAGGGAGCACCTGGTCCTTGGCTTAAAAACTTAAAAACTCAGGCACCTAAGGGTGGAGAGAACTTCCAGAATGTTCCGGGCCAGTGCTTCTCGTGAAGTGGGGCAAACATGTCGGGAACGACAGCAACGCATCTTCCCAGAGCACCAATTTTATTTTGAGGGTTAAAGGGTAAGAAAAGTAAAAAAAAAAAAAAAAATTCAGCTGGTTAGTTATTTTAAAGATTTTCGTAAGTCAAAAGGTATAGCTGGATGGTGGGAGTAAATGTAAAACTTCAAAGAAATGCTATCCTTGCAGAGGGCTTCCCTAGCCAGTGTCCCCAAATTGCCATCAGGGTCACCCCTCCGACGTCGTTCTCTGTCCCTTCTGGGTGTGAGTGGTAACATCATTCTCACGAGTGTTAAGCGTGCCAGCCCCTCCTTCCCAGGACACACACGTCTGACACTAATTGCAGCCTAGCATGGCATCACGGTTTACACAGACAAGCCTCATGCTTCTCTGTCCCAGAGCATGTTTCTGGGGAAGGATTTCGAACCGGTTCCGATCTCTTTAGTGTTGGGACAGCCCTTTTAAGACCCCTCTACCCTGAGGTGAGGAAATAGAAAGAACCTCTGGCAGATTGAGGAGAAGTGTTGCTTCAAGGAAGAAAGTTTTCCTCCTAAACACAGTTCTGGTTGTCACCAAATCTAATCTTCGGCTCAAAAATAGAATCCAAGCAAAAGGAGACCCACCCCCTCCAACAGCCTGGATCCATCAGGTGCCCTCAATTCACACAGCAACCTGGGAGACGGGGGAGCCCCGAGGCCCCTCCTGCTGCCACCCCTCCAAGGCCCCTCCACATCTCAGTCTTTCCATCACAGGGCATGACTTTTGCCACGTCTGAATACGCCCTGCACTATTGTTCACTTCTCTTTCTTTAAACAGATTTAGGTGAGTTCAAATACATGTACAGAAATCAAACTTGACATTACTACTGCAAATGAAAAATCAGAATCAACTGCCTGAGGAGGAAGTAACCATGGAAATAAAAAGGTGATGTTATTAAGGGCTATCTTGATCCCGAAGTCCAGATGGATTCATCACTAAAGCCTACCAAACATTTGAAGGAAAAAAATAACCAAACTTATATATAAACTCATTCAGAAAATAAAGGACAAGGGATGTTCTCTTCTTCATATTATGAGGCCAATTACTCTGATACCAAAACCAGACAAAGACATTATAATAACAGACCAAAACCCTCATGAGCATAGACATAAAATTCCTTAAAATATAAGCAAATCAATTCCAGCAACACATGAAAACGATAGCACATGATTACCAAGTGGGGTTTGTTCCAGGAATGCGAGGTCCATTTAATAGTTGAAAATCAATCAACCTATTTCACCATATGATAGAAAAAAGGAGAAAAACAATAAGATTCTCTCAAAAGATGCAGTAAAAGCTTTGACAAAACTCAGCATCCAGTTATGATAAAAACTCCAAGCAAATTAAGACGAGAACTTCCTCAATCAGATACAGGGCATGTATATAAAAATTTAGAGCTCACGTCATCCTTAATAGTGAAATATTGGACTTTCCCCCTAAGATGAGGACAAGGCAAGGCTGTTCCCTCTCTTCACTTATGTTTAACACTGAGATGAAGGTCCTCAAAAGTTCTGAATGACAGAAACAGGGAATAAAAGGAATGCCTATCAGAAAGGAAGAAGTAAAACTTTTTTCACAGATAGTGCGAACATCTGCCTAGGTAATCCCAAGGAATTGAAAAGGAAGAAGCTACTAGAACTAGAACTAAGCAGAGTCTCAGGATAAAGGGCAGTATCGATTATTAGCTGTATTTCTCTTTACGTACGCGTGATTGGGAATTGAAAACAATTAAATATCATTTACAGTTGAATCATAAAATGCTTAGGGATAAATTTAATGAAATATGTGCTAGGCCTGATAATGAAAACTATAAAACATTACTGAGAGAAATTATAGAAAACCAAAGGAAAAGGAAAAGCGAACAATAGTCAAGGATTTTGGAACAGTCAACACAGCAACTCTTCTCAAACTGGTCAGTAGATTCAAACCAACCAGTCAAGGACAAGCAGGTTGTTTTTGTAGAAATTCACAGGCCAATTCTAAAATTTCTATGGAAATACAAAGATGTGTAATAGCCAAAATAATTTTGAAAAAGAATGAATTTAGAAGACATATTGTTTAAGACTTATTATAAAGCTACAGTAATCGTGACAGTGTGGTATTAGTGGAAAGGCAGGTATATAGATCAAAGAAGAGAGCCAGAAACAGACGCACATGTAAACGGTCAATTCATTCACAGCCAGTTACCAAAGTAATTATGTGGGGGAAAGAATAGTCTTTTCAAGAGTGCTGACACAATTGCGTATCCATATGGAAAAAAATATGAATCTCAACACTTAATTCAGACCATACACAAAAATTGTCTTGAAATGGATCATAGATCTAAATATAAAAGCTAAATTTATTAAACTTCTGGAAGAAAACATAAGAAATATTATTCATGACCTTGGAATAGACAAATAGTTCTTGGACAGGACACGAAAAAGCACAAACCATTAAACAATTTGATAAATTGAACATCATAAACTTCTGTTCTTCAAAAGACATTATTAAGAAAATGAAAAAGCAAGCCACAGACTGGGAGAAAATATTCACAAAACAAATATTTCATAAAAGACTTGTGTCCAGATTCTCAAAACTCAGTGATAAGACTATAAATACCCCAATTAAAAATGAACAGAAGATTTAAGTAGATTCTTCAACAAAGATCACAAATAGGTACATGAAAAGATGCTGGAAATCGTTAGTCACTAGGAAAATGAAAATTAAAAATCATACTGTGATACCAGTATACACCTATTACAATAGCTCAAAAAATTTAAAACAGCTGCATTACCCAGTGCTGGCAAGAATATGGGACAAGTGGCAGCACCAGGATCAGGGTGGGCAAGTGAGTCGTCCAGGGGGAACGTTCAAGGAGGCACACTCTCTCAGGGTTGTGCAGGCCTGACTGTTGGGGACCCTGAGAGTAGACACCTCCTTACATTCTGCCCCGGGGCGCCTCACTTGCTTCTCCCTAGTCCCGGCACCAGCATCTAGAACTCATACGTTGTTGGTTGGGATGAGCGATGGAGCAGCCACTTTGGAAAACAACCTGACTATTGCTTATAAATTTAAGCATTCACTTATCATGAGACCTGGCAATTTCACTCCTAGAGTGGAGAAATGAAAACACGTGTCCATACAAAGGCTTTTACATCAGTGTTCATAGTAGCTTTATTCATAACAGCCTAAAACTGGAAATAACCCACATGTCTATCAACAGGGGAATACATAAATTGTTACACATCTAAGCAATGGAACACTACAAACAATAAAAAGGAATAAACCTCTGATGAACAGTACTACAAGATAAATCTCAATAATATTATGCTCAGTGAAAGAAGCCAGACACATAAAAGTTACATACTATATTGTTCCATTGATAGGAAATTCTAAAAAAAGACATACGTAATCTACGTGAGAGAAAGCAGATAGGGCAGGTGTTAGGCTGGGGAGATGAAGATGATCTATCTCAATTGTGGTGTTGGTTACATGTGTGTATAAATTTGTCCAAATTCATCAACATGTACAATTCAAACGATTTGAAGTATTTCACATAAAAGTTTTTCAAAAATTAGAATTCAAAAGGACACAGGAGCATCTTGAAGGATTTCCCTCTGGCTAAAAATGGAGTCATTTGAGTATCAAACATATAATGACAGCAAAAGATTAAAGCAGGCAAATATATGTGTACCAACCCTTGTGTTCATAATAATACTAGGAAACGTGCTTGGCTTTTTTGAGGTTTATCAAGATAAATACCCGGTTTCCCCCTTCCTACTTTATTTACCAATTGCTAGAACCAAACATAATCCTGTATAAACTAGATTTCAGGGTGGCCTCACTGTCGATGAGGGAAAGTCCTTCTCTATAAAGAACAACAGCTGAGAAGCACAGAAGGAATCATGGGATCAGACAGTCACCATCACGCCATCCTCAACACAGCCATAGATCCAGGCACACTCACCTGCTGTTGGACCTCCAGGAAAAAGGGTGAGGGGGGGGGGTTGCAGTGGAGGAAGCAGACCAATGACATCCCGACCTACTGGTCAACCCAGCTGGGATTTCCTCTAAATACCTGGGCAGAGGAGTGGGGTGTGCTCGGGAGGGAGAGGTGGAATCGATGAAACAAAAACTGCGACCCATTGATCACTGTTGCAGCTGGCTATAGAGTACTCATTTATACCATTTGTTTTTCTATGTAGGCTCTTAAAAAGGGAGGGAAAGAGCTTCGGTGGGGCCGATAGACTCACACCATCTCTCTATGCGTTTTAATGAATTTCTACTTAAGCAGCCGGTGGGATAAACAAGGAGAGGCATATTTTGACAAAATAAAGCCTGCGTTATGAAGAGTGAACTTGACCGAAGCAGGGACCTAGCATGTTAATATTTACGTAGTTACATCAGCACTATGTAATTTGGTCTGGCAACTGCTTTGCCAATTAGGGATTAGGAAGGCAAGACTTAAAGGTTACTGAACAACAGGCAAAATGATTTATTATTCTTAAGGCATTGGAATAAAACATAGATACGCTTAACTATTTATGGAATTTCACCTAGTCACTCTCATGCAGGCGCAGGGGCCAGATTTAAACATTTGAGCCAACATCATAATCTTAGAGCCTGACTTTAAGGGCCGTGTAGCTAAAGTTGAATTCCTTTCAAAGACGATTTCATTTCTCCACTGATAATGCCATTCTGATTATTGAGCCCACTCACCCATCCAATAGTCACCATCAGTAGTTTTGAAATTCACAGCCCTCGATACGGCTTTAATTGCATCATTTCTATTTTTCTGTCTGACTTTGGACAAATTTCTCAAACTCTCTGAGCCCATCTTTTTTAAAGAAAAAAAAAATCTGCATAATAAGGTTAACCTGTAGGAGGGCTTTGACAAGGTTCAGGGTCAGAGTAAGGAAAATAACACAGACCCTGTGCATGGTACACAGCAGGCACTCGGTCACGTCACATCAATGGAGAAGGGACAAAACATCACACACCTTATGATGAGGCTTTTCCCGGACCTCAAAAACAAACTCCCCTGGCTGAGATCCAAAACAGACCACACCAAATTCCCGTCAAGGCCCAGGTCACGTGGCTGCCGGGGGAGACTCACTTGGCTCCCAGGCCTGGCTTTCTAACTGTCCTCCTCCACAAGGCTCGTCTCCCCCAGAACCAATACTAGACCCCAGTGATAGCATCCATCCTCCAAGTTCTCTTTCTTCAGCGTTTTTCAGCCAGCATTCACTACCTTCCACCCACCAGAAGCCAGCTCAGAGAAGTTGCTCAGGACCCATGTGAGCTCGCCAGCGAGGCCCGCCCCAGGAGGCGGTGACTCAGGCTTTCTGGTGGTAAAGACCGATCGCCGAGACCCCTGCTGAACGCCTGGCCGTAGGGCATGCCTTCTCTGTGGGTGGACACGCGCCTCCATTCAGCCGCCAATTTTGGGGTGCGGGTCGTGGCTGCAGCAGTCTGGGGACACCCTCCAGCCCCTGCTGCCTGCCACGAATGAGCTTTCAGGTGGCCATGATAATGTCCCGCTACTTCCTCCAGCTGCCTGTGACTCTGGGGAGAGCCACCTCAGCAAACTTTCTCAGCTCTGTAGCTAATACTGCCTCCCCAAAGGGCCCAATGATGTCACCGTGTGGAATGAAAACAAAGCTCCGAGACACAAGTTACTTTATCATCTGCCATTTCTGTGATGTGTGTGACTAAGGAAGGGGCCTCGACCTCCTTCGCGAACCCTGGAGAGAGTAAGCATTCAGAGGCACTGCCAAGAAAGGGACGTGCTCCCCTGGGCCTGCTCTGGCTTCCTTTGAAAATTGTTCTCATCCTCGAAAACAATCTGGGCCAATCCAGCACTTGCTGGAAACAGAAAGCTGGAGGACGGATTGGAGCAAATGCTTCCCCGCCTTCCATGGGCCACGTCTCCTGCCGTGAAATCAGCTGACATTAGATCCTTTGTCCAGAACCCCCACGCAGACCTGGGGGGGCTTCTTGGTTCTGTCAGCGGCAGACCCAGGCCCCTCATTGCTATGAGTGGCCTCCCAGCCCCACTGAAGAGGGAATTTCCATCCTGCGAGCCCTTTGGTCAGCACAGGTAACCCCGATGCCCAGACTCTCCAAGCTGACTCCCACTTTTACAAACACTAGTCTGCCTGGACCACACTGCGTAGCCTCACGTAGAGGTCAGACCAAGATCCACATGTCCGTATTTCTTCACTCAAAGGGGAGCTGTCTTCCCTAACTCTCACTCACACCAACACCGCCCAATGAACAAAAGCCGGGGCTTGGGGAGCGGGGCCGAAGCTCCTTTACAAACTGCTCCCCAGGCCCCAGAAAAGCAGAGAAGTGAGGAGAGGGAGATGCCTTAGGAACAGTGCATTCACATGACTTCCAGGCCTGCTGGCCGGCCAGTGTCTCCCAAATGGACATCTGCCTAGCAGGGGACAGTTCCTGGCACCAGTGTCTCTAGCTCCCCGACCTCACCCTCCAGGGAAATCACATCCAGGACGTCGGGGCCCCTGGACCCAGCGGCAGGTGTCGTTAATCTCCGCACATGGAGTGAGAACTCTGCTGAAAACCTTGGTATTTGGTTACTTGGAGCAACTGGCTTGGAAGGGGTATTGGGGACAAGACTGTGCTGTTCCCAGCAGCATGAGAGCATTCTCGTTGCTCCTAATGATACATGCGCCCCAGGCTGCCGTGTGCCAGGCTTCCGGGCCAGGGATTTTGCCTCTAACGGCAGAGTGTGAGAATGAGGGGGGCTGGGAGGGAGAAACACGGGAGAGGTGGAGTAGGGATCCTTAACCCCGATTCCAGCTGAGCCCAGTGGCCATCGCCGTGACGCTGGGCTTACACAAATGTGAAAAGCCCTTCTTCCCTTGGTATCTTTTTTCACTCTCACAGTTATCTGAGGATTGGAAGAACCCTTATAACCATGCAACAGAATTACAAGTGTCAGAAAAACTTACAAAAGACAGAAATGGGCAAAAAGCCATGACTGAGTGTCCTGTCTAGCCTCTGCCTTTGATGTCTTGGAGTTATTCTGACAAGTCTTAATGATAGAAAAGTGAGGTTAATGCAAGTGATTCTTGTCCATAGAAATGCAAAGGCATCGTGTCTGGGTGGAGTGCAGGAATCTGGCCCTGGATAGGCCAGCTTTCCGAAGCTCTGTGAATTCACTGCCTGTGCGTGTGGTTCTCTGAAGTCTTTGAAACACTAGCACCCTGTTACTTGTTCCCTCATTAGTTCATGAGTTAAATAAAATCTCTGATGTGTGTGCATCTTGTATTGGTTTGAGTCAGAATTTTATCTTCTTTTAAAAATTATCCTTTTCCACCAGGTTACACAGCTATTAAACAGCAGAGCGGGGATCCAAGCCAGCTCAGCCCACTCTGTCCAGGAGGAAAGAGGAAGAAGAGGTTATTGTCTGGCACATTGACGGTGTGACTGCTGTCTGTACACGTCTGTACTTCATTCGGTCCTCACTCTGCCTCGCTCTGCAGATGAGGAAGCTGCAGTTCAGGGTCACAGAGGTGAAGCAGAGAATCAACCAAACTGACAGACTCTGCTCCTAAATCCATGATCAGCTCCAAAGCCAGCACCTCCACGTAGGATGAACAGGACGCTCTGTCCTTGCTGTTGTTCATCTCTGGGGTGGCTGACCAGAGGCCCCTGCCCAAGGCCTTCAGTCCTCAGGGGTGCGTGCAAAGAAAGGCGGAAGTCAAAGTACCTCCCAGGCTTCCCGAGAAGCCCGCTTACAGGGAACGCTCCATGTGTGAGAGCTTGCCGGCAGCTTTTCAGTACAGAGATGCAGGTGAGTAGTTAACCAGCCAGCCACAGACAGGCTGTTTCTACAGGAGAGATTGCAGAAGGAAGGAAGGAAGGAAGGAAGGAAGGAAGGAAGGAAGGAAGGAAGGAAGGAAGGAGGAGGGAGGAGGAGGGAGGGGGAGGGAGGGAGGAGGGAGGAGGAAGGAAGGAGGAAGGAAGGAAGGAAGGAGGAAGGCAGGAAGGCAGGCAGGCGAAAGGAAGGAGGAAGGAAGGAAGGAAGGAAGGAAGGAAGGAAGGAAGGAAGGAAGGAAGGAGGAAGGAAGGAAGGAAGGAAGGAAGGCAGGAAGGAAGGAGGAAGGAAGGAGGAAGGAAGGAAGGCAGGAAGGAAGGAGGAAGGAAGGAAGGCAGGCCTCTCGTGTCACTGGCCTTGGAAAACTGGTTCCCTTCTCGGTCATTCCTGGCTTGTGGCTAAAACACAGCACGATTCTAATTATTAGAACCCTTCTTGCATCCTCACAATATTCCCAACTCCAGCGTGTGTAAACATCACCCAGGGCAGGGGGTTAACGTTCAGATTCCTGGTTCTGTCCATGGAGATTGGGCTCTGAAAGTCTCAGGGAGGCCAGCATCTAGATTTTTGATGAGCCCGCCCTGTTGTTTCTGAACCCGGTGCTCTAACCCAGGTACTTAGCCTGGGCTCCATCCCCGGTCTCATACATAAAGGTTGCATGAAAGGATCACTGAACTT
Source organism: Eonycteris spelaea (assembly GCA_003508835.1). Taxonomy (NCBI): domain Eukaryota; kingdom Metazoa; phylum Chordata; class Mammalia; order Chiroptera; family Pteropodidae; genus Eonycteris; species Eonycteris spelaea. The sequence continues at coordinate 3,372,085 of PUFA01000139.1, forward strand.
AAATGCAAAGACAATGTCATCTTCATTTTCCCTAATCTTAGCCGAAATAGAGGGCGTCCTTCAAATAAAAATGTAAGTCCCCACGTGCGGTGGAACCAGCCGCTGCGCCTGGGACTTGTCACAAGTGGAGTCGTTGCCGGCACCTCCAGTACCCCGTCACTCAGCACTGCACTGAGGTCCACACACTGGGAAAGCTGCCTCTCCGTCTCCTTAGAGGCTTATGTCGCACTCTGACCTCTTTTATTGGATGTCTGTATCACACTGCCGCTGGGTTCCTTTGTATGCCCAGAATATAATTTTTATTTTACATGTTCAAAAGCTTTACTTTGAGAAGGGGTCTATAGGCTGCACCAGACTGCGAAAGGGGCCCTGACAGCCTGAGGGTTAGGAGCCTCTGGTCTGAGCGGGGCCCACCAGCAGCACTGCCGCACGCGTCCGGGACTTCACCTTCATCGAGGGCGTGGAAGTCCCTTCCATGCTGTGGCTGGGTGCAGACTGACCTCACCCACGCTTCTGGAAAGTGGCCCACGGCGTGTGCTCTCCCCACATAAACATGGGGCACAGAGGAGGCTGACTTGGGGCGTCCTGTATTTTTTCTTCTTTGCGTTCCAGCCCTTTGTCTCTCCATCATGATGCTGGGATCAGGTAGCAAGAGAACACAGTTCCAGAAAGGCTTGTTGCTACTGACAGAGCAGAGAGCGCTCTTAGCCTGAGGGATAACAGAGTTCCCCTCCAATCAGGCCGCAGTGAGCAAAGGAGGGCAGAGGCTCCCTCAGCATCCCCGATGCATAGCCTGTCAGAGCCTGTGGGTCAGAGGCTGAGGCTCAGATAGGTCAGGGGCTTACCTGAGGTCACATAGCAGTAAGTTTCAAAGCCAGACCTCCAAGCAGCTTTCAGGCCCCTAGTGTGCTGCTCTCCTCTTCACCAAGCCGGCTTCTTGTCAGGCCAGCACGTCTGCAGGACCACGCTTTGCGACGCGTGGGACATGCTTCCAGCTATGAGAGCCAGCTGGGCTCAGGGCAGCTCCCTGCCCTGCTCTGATATCTGCTGGTGCCTCAGGCAAAGGATTCTCCAGGGCCACGAGACCTTCTCCAGCTGCTGAAGGACCCCACGAAGGCAAAGCTGTGTCCTCAAGCTAGACCCAGTTCCCCCCTCCCTTGAGCTCTGCTGCCAAGAACATAGCATAGCCTCGCCTCCTGTGCCCTGGGCTGTGTGGAGGAGAGCGGGCCGGGCGTGGGCAGGGCTCAGCCCAGGTCAGAACCCACGGGAAAGCCAACGGGCCGCCCAGGACTTCTCAGCTGAGCCACAGCCTCACCCTCTTGTTTCATCAGCGGTGTGATCATTGGCTCCCTGAGGCTGGAGAAACGCCTTCTAGGCTGGGTGACCCAGAGTGGACCCAGACTTGACCTCTCTGAGGAAGAAATTCCAGGGGTATGTGGCAGCCAGTGGCGGCCACGGGGAGAAGTTAAGCTTGTGGCCTCCAGAACCAGATGACCTGGGTTCAGCCTGCACTGCCACTCCCTAGCTGTGTGAGCTGGGACAGGTTGCTGTACCTCTCGGTGCTTCACTTTCCTCTTCTGTGTCTGGCAAACAATAGGTGCTCGATAAATAACTGTTGAATGGACGCTGAGTTCTACAGCTGACAGCTTCATAGGTTGCTCAACTGTTACCAAGGCTCAGAGAGGGTCACGACCTCCCCGGGAAAGTCCCACCTCCCCCCATCACTGTCGTCGTCTGGGAAGAAGCCTGTGGTCAGATTAGCTGGAGTCCCAGGAGCCCAGCACTCACCCCGGCTCCCTAGCCCTCTAGTGATTCAGATGCTAATTATTTAAAGTTCTTAGTCACTCTCTGAGTTAAAAAAGATTTAAGGGACCAAATAAGAATTCGTTTGTTTAGTGGTGCTTTTACTTTGCTTTTCCCCTTTTTAAAACTTTCAGTTTTGAAATGATAATAAATTCACAGGAAATTGAAAAGAAATGTCGGGCAGATAACACATGCCTTTCCCCCCCCCACCCATATTAACATCCGGCACATCTGCAATAATGCAGCGGCACCACCAGATTGGTGCAACCCCAGAGCACATCCAGATTCCACCAGAGGTGTGCGTGTGCGTGCGTGTGCGTGTGCGTGCGTGCGAGCGAGCGAGAGAGTGTTTAGCTCTCTACCGAGAGTTCATTCCTTTTTATCGCTGAGTAGTAGTCCATGGTGATGAAAGACATCTGAGTTGTTTCCAGGTTTTGGCCGTTAGAAATACAGCTGCTACAAATATTTGTGTATAGTTCTAATGTGACGATAGGTCTTCATTTCGTTGGGATACATGCCCCAACAGTATCACTGCTGGGTCGCACGTTGTTTTAGAAGGAGCCGCCAAATTGTCTTTCAGGGTGGCAGTACCGTTCCGCATTCCCGCCGGCAATGGAAGGGAGAGCCAGCCTCTCACATCTCGGCAGCATTTGGTGTTATCCCGGTTTTTACTGCCCCCGTTCCGACAGGTGTGCGGTGCTATCTCATCGTGGCTTTAGTGTGCATTTTCCTAATAGCCGTGACTTGAACACCTTTTCCTGTCCTTATTTGCCATCCATATCTCTTCCTTGGGAAGCACCTGATCATGTCTTCTGTCCACTTTCCCACTGGGTTGTTTGTTGTTTCGCTCTTAAGCTTTGAGAGTTCTCCATATTTTCAAGACCCAAGTCCTTTGTGGGTGATGTGGTTTGCAAACAGTTCCTCCGCTTGGCGGCTTGTCTTTTCCTCCTCTTAAGAGTATCAATACGCAAAGTTGTTGTCTTTTTTAATTTTGATCAAGTTCAGTGTATGGACTACTGTATACCTAGGGAGACACTTTGATGGACCCTGCTTTTAGTGTCAGGTCTAAGGACTCTTCGCCTGCCTAGAACCTAAAGATTTTCTCCTGTGTTCCTTTTTCTCCCCCAAGGTTTTATAGTGTTTCATTTTCCATTTACATCTACAACTCATTTTGTGCTGATTTTGGTATAAGGCGTAGGGGTACCTGGCAGTTTGTTTTTTGCCTCGGGATGCCCAGCTGCTCGGGCACCAGTGGTTGAAATGCTGTCGTCTTCCACGGAAGAGCTTTTGACCTTTATTGAGACCTTTGGGGCGTATGTCTGTGTGGGTCCATTTCTGGGTCTTCTATCTGTCCCATCGATCCGTGTGTCTGTCCCTCCGCCGACACCCGTGGTCTCGATGGCCGTTGCTCTGTATGTGCTGACATATCGTATCAGGTAGAGTGATTCTTTTGAGTCTTCTTTTCCAAGATCGCTTTAGCTATTCTGGGTCCTTCGCCTTTCCACATATCTTTTAGCCGAAACTGGTCTGTGTTGATGAAATCCTTGCTGGGTTTTCCTTTTCTCCTTCTAAAACAAGTATTTGAAGCGATCCGCACTCATGCGGGCATTTCGGCCAGCCCCCGGCCAACAGCGCCTCAAAGGCCTTCCAGAGCTCTGGGTGGATGTAAACGGGACTTCCTTGGACACCAGTGTTTACCACTTAGTGAATGGCCTCCTGGGTGGCCCTCCCTTGGTGGCTTCCTCAGGCTGGCCCCCTCCCCAGAACATTCAAGAGTTGCTCCCCGAGGCTGCGGCTGCGCCTACTGGCCGTGGGCGGGGGGAGGAAGCTTCCTCAGCAGAGTGGCTCACACACCTGCAACGCATCGGCACCCTGAGGGCCCATAAAACACAGATGCTGCTGGCCTCACCCAGAGCTTCTGACTCAGGAAGTCTGGAGCCTAAGAACCTATAGTTCTAGCAAGTCCCCAGGTGCTGCTTCTGCTGGCCTGGGGACCCCATTTGAGAACCCCTGCATTGTATGAGAAAAACACTCCTGCATTTTTAAAGTAAAAATTGTACTCCACTATTACTTGAAGGAGGGGTGAAGAAAGTGAGGGAAATGCTTCTTCTCAGATCAAGTCCGTCAGCGCCAAGCTGATCGAGAAGGGGGGTTCAAGGGTGAGACGCCCCGTTGGAAGAAGGCACGAGGGGCCCACATGAGCATGAAACGGCAGGCGCCAGCTTTATTGTGGGGAGCGCAGTCCTGTTGGGAGCGCGGTTCTGTGCGCACTTGCCCTGCTCCCCTTCTTGTGCTCCCCTTCTGTGCTCCAGAGGACAGCAGGGCTCCACACACGGCGAGCGCAATGGTGGCCGTCAGCCACACGTGCGTGATGCAATAAGCTGACGCACGTTTACATATCTTAGGCACAGGTGCCCTACGACACTAACGTAAGTAACATTCTAAATCCAGGGTCCAAGTCCTAGCTGTGAGCCTGGACCACTGCCAGATCTGAGACCCGCCAGGCCTGGGACCCACAAAGTCTAATTTAAATGGTTAGTTGGTGGTTCTCAGAATCTACTGCTGAAGGAAAAATTACGGATTACGTGGCGGCAGAAACATACTGAGAAAACGGGCTCCCGCACATCGCACGCCCTGCGCCAGACCCCGTGCAGGGGGCTTTTCAATGTCACCTTGTTCATTTTCCCCTTGTTCTTCCCAGGGCCGGAAGGGTAGCAGACTGCCTGAGCTGATCGCATCAGTGCCAGGGACGGCCAGGCCTGCAGGCCTCCAGAGCATCGGCCAGGCTCTTCTTAGAGAAACAACCACAACACACTCTGTGGGTAACGGCCCCCAAAGACACCAGGTGCTCGTCTCCAGAGACTGTGAATGCGATTTTACAGGGGGAAAAAAATCTTTGCAGACGTGGCTGAGTTAAGGATCTTGAGATGGGGAGACTCCTGGATTATCAGACTGAACCTCAACTGTAATCGGAAGGGTCCTTAGGAAAGAGGGAAGGAGGGAGATTTGACGCAGACAGACGGGGAGGAGGCCAGGTGAAGATGGAGGCAGAAAGTGGAACAATGAAGCCACAAGCCCAGGAATGCCTGACGCCCCCAGGAGCCGGAAGAGGCAGGAAGGACCCTCCCCTAGAGCCTGCTGAGGAACCTCGGCTCTGCTGATGCCCTGATTTCAGGTGAAACTGATTCTGGCTTCTGGCCTCTACAAATGTAAGAGAATAAATTTCTACTGCGGTGATGCACCAGGTTTATATGGATACGCCAGCCCTGGGAGACTCGCACCCCCATTGTGGGCACCTTGAATTTCTTATTTAATCCTTACAAGAAGCCAGGGAGACAGAAGTGACCGCAGTCACCTCTCCACATGGGAGGAAACATCTTTCTCTAAGCTCAGTTAAGTAACTGACCAAAGGCTAAGCTACCAATCGGCAGCAGAGGCAGGACAGCTGCTGTGTTCAGGGCATCTTCATTATTCTGTGGCCAACAGACACTGGACCAGAGAATAGATAGGGAGGGGCATCAGTTAGGATATGAGCAGAGGTCCAGAGGTATGAAGCCCAGGGACAGTATGGGGCCCCAAAAGCCATCACTCAGGGACCCAGCACTTCTCCATTCCACCATTCTCAGCATGTGATTTTGTTCTCATGTCACAAGATGGCTGCCACACCTCCGAGCATCACATACACCTTCCAGATAGAAGAAAGGAGGAAAGACAAAAGGCCATTGGTGCTTGACGCCTGGTCTGTCCCTTCTAAGCAGGAAATGCATTGCTTTCTGGAAGCCTCACACAGTATTTTTGACCGTTATCTCATTGACCCCAGCCATCATGCAACCAGCCCTAACCGCAAGGGAGCCTAAGAACTATTTTTAACAGAGCTCATTGCCATCCCAGGCAAACAAGGGTTAAATCAGAAAGGGACAGTGTGTGCCTTGGAAGGCCTGACAAATAGCTGGACGTGGAGCCCTCTGTGGTTTAGATGCCAGACTCTTCTTGAGAAGAGGCTTTGCTCCATCCTCTAAGGCTTACGTGCTCCACACGTACACATGTGTTCCTAAAAGTATCCACAACATTTTTCTGATTATAAAAATAATATATGTGCATCATAAATATATTAGAAGGTACAACAATACATGAAAGTAAACTCATCAACTAGAAAGCACAGAGACCACGTGAACATGCTGCGTCCCGTCTCCCCCTTTGCCCTAAGATCTCGCTGACGTGTGAATTCGATTGAATCACACCTACATGCACCAGCGTGGCACAGGTCGACAAGGCAGGGTGGTTAAAACAAGCTTGGGGTGTGGGTGGGTAGGGGGACGGGGAATAATCAGGGTCTTTACCGGGATCTGCCATTTGCTAACCCCACGATTCTGGACAGCTTTTTTGTTTTCTGGTTCCTCATCTGCAGAATGGGTACATGGGTGTCACGAAGGTTAAAAAGTGCAGGTAAATGTTCTGGGGCCCGTGGTGCTGAATCAATGTTTGCGGTGCCAGTGCAGGTCAAGGGAGGACGGCTCACCCGCGAACCGCGAGCTGGACTCAAGCTTCCGGTTTGGTAGATTCGATTTTTCAAGTGTGCGAGCTCATGTCAGTGACTAAAATTCTTATCAGAAATGCACACAGCCTCCAGATACACAAAACCCTCCACCAGAACGAGAAGTCTTCTCCTCGGTTGTATATTTGTGCCCCAGTATTCCTCAGGGAAACAGCAGACAGCCTGAAGCCAGGAGCCCTTTTCCAGCCACGCCCCCTCTGTCCAACCTGGCCTGCCCAGGCGGCCTGGAATGTAGGCTTTATGTCCAGGTACCCAGGTGCACACTCCAGGTGCGTGTGGTCACCACTCCTCTCCCCATTTACATAGAGGGCCAGTGTGATCTGCCGGGAGCGGCCGAGTAGGGGGCTGGGGTTGGCCCAGGCTCTTGGGGAGAGGGACACTCCCTTAGTGCCATCCTGGACAATTAGGAGGCAGTGAGCCCACACTGCGAGATTCCACAGCCCCAGCATTGGGCCTGGTGACCCTTCCCAGAAGCTTTTTCAACCTGGCAGAAACTGTTCTCACCCCAGGGGTTTCCCCCGCTCTCTGGGGAAGATAAAACTTTACCCAGTGGCCTCCAACAGGCTGTTCAAGCAAGAGCTCCTGTCTATTTACCTATCGCCCCCTTCACCTCACACCTGCACCTGCTAGGTGTCAAATCAATGATGCTTTAACAGAAGAGAACAATACTCATGGTGCTGGGCCTGGAACATGTCATAATAGCGACCGTTTATTGATCTATTGAGCTCTTGAAACAGGCCAGAGGCTACCATCGCCCCACTTTACAGAGAAAACCAAAGCCCTAAAACAAACAGGCCCAAGGTCTTAGGTGTACTGGTATACCCATGAGCTGGGCTTCAAATCCAGGTCCCTAACTGCCTGAACCCTGGGCTATCTCACCCCTGGGCATCAAAGCACCTTAATTGCAGACAGTCTGCTGTGGGACCGGTTCTTGGGTTCTTATTAAAAAGAGCATCTCTCACAGCAGCCCCATAGGCAATGGGTGGCCAGCCCCAGGGCTGCAGGTAATAATCCACTGCTAGGAGGGGTGTGGGGTAAAGGGGACCTCAGGGTAGGAGGTGCCTACCTAGCCCAGGTGTCCGGAAGGCACAGGCCTTCTTCCCGGTGCCCCTGGGGGCAGAGCCTCTGCTCTGAGCCTCAGTTCAGTTACTCTGTGGAGAGGGTAGAAGGAACTAGATGCTCACCCTTCCCGCGTTCCCTCACAGTCTCGCCTGCAGTCCCCGAGATCCCCTGCAGCGGCTTTCCTGGGCCTCTGAGTGGCCCACTGACCTCTGACAGGTGCTCTCCATTTTAGCTGCACCTGCACAAGTGTGTCTTAGCTCACCTGGGACGTTCATGAATAATGCATGCAGACTGAGCTCACCAGGAATGGACCAACCCACACAGCTTCCTTTCCTGGTTACAAGGCCTCAGAGGGCCTGTTTTCTCAGAACTCAATAGCTCTGATCCCCGGTGGCTATTTCTGTCTCCTCCTCACCTCTGATGAAAAAGTTATGTTTCTTCTAGAGAAGTTACTTTGGAGTGTTTTAAAGGTCACATTATGATTCTTAGCCGAGAGCTGCAGTTCACACACGAGAACTTTTCAACGCTGGTTCATTCACACCAAGACAGGCAAAGGGATGTGGCACGGAAAGACTGAGGACCCAAAAGCAGCGGGCCAGGTGCAGGGCCGTGTGACCTCGAGCAGGGCACTCCTCGGCCTGTACGTAAAACTGTTTGTGCCATGGCCCAGGGGTCTTAAGTGCAGACTCTGTAACCTGTGTCATCACCAGCTAGGGACACCCGGTGACACTCCGAGAGCCAGCCTGTCCCGGAACCGGTGGGTGAGAATCTTGGGGGCATAGAGGGAGGCTGCCAGTTTAGCTCTGCCAGAATCTAGAGGGGGTTTCTCCAAGTGTGGGCGCCGGGCCTGCAGCAGCACCACCTGGAACGGGTTAGACATAGAGACTCTCGGGCCCCACCCCAGACCTGCAGAGTCAGAAAGCCATCAGTTTCTGATTTTAACTGTTTAGCTGCCATCTGTTTTAACTTGACCTCCAGGGGACTCTGATGCGCTAGCTTGAGAAGCGCTGGACTAAGTGATTTCAGAAGGGCTGGTTGGACTTGCCTATGAAATGTTAATCATTTCATCTGGCTTTCCTCCTTGTAGCGTTTGCATAAATGATTAGGGAGGACAAAAGATGGATTATGAATGACGGCATTCCAGGCATTGTGGACTGGAGTTCAGGAACACGTCCTCGACAGAAGGGTTTTCTTGAATCGCCTGTGTGGATGGCCACCTCTTGTGTCACTCATTCACATCCAAACAAATGCATGTTAGAACCCACCATGGGTCTGAGGGTAAAGTGTGAACAGGCTGATCAAGCCACGGTGCTCGGCGAGGGAGGAGAGACAGGTACATGACACAGATGCCCAATACAATGGGATCCATACGACATCAGAGGAGCCAGGGAGCAGCCCCCGGATTTGTGTCCCTGGAGGGTCCCTAGGCCATGATGCAGAGGCGGAAGTGTGAGTGCAGAGTTTCTTTAGAGCAGGGGTCCCCAAACCCCAGGCCATATGGGTCTGTGGCCTGCTAGGAACTGGGTAACAACCGGAGGTGAGCGGCGGGTGAGCAAGCAAAGCTTCATCTGCATTTGTGGCCCCTCCCCAGTGCCAGCATCACCGCCTCAGCTCCACCTCAGATCACCTCAGCTCATCTCATAGGAGCACCGGTCCCTGGTGCCCAAAAGGTTGGGGACCACTGAGTAGATACTATCAGCGCTCTTGTTTTACAGATGAGGAGGATGAGGCTCAGGGCCTAAGACCCTTGTCCAAAGCCACACGGCACCACGCTGGACTCCTGGGTCCAACTGTGCCCTCAGGACCCCCTCAAGCCCCTGAGCCACATCCAGTTGGAATTCTCAACAAACAAGCTCAGCACCGGGGGCCACAGGCTACAGTAAACCTGGGTGCCTCACTCAGGCCTGGAGAAGCAGCTTTCCCCAGACGCCCAGGGCAGAGAAAGGAGCGTCCAGGAGCCTGGGGGACCTTTAAGGGAAGCTGCCCTCCCTGCCCCTGCTCCAGGACAGGCTGCACAACACCCATATCCGCAGTCCCGGTGGAAGGGAGCCACCACGCCTGACCCGGCTTCTTGCTCCACTTTCTGCCTCTAAGCCAAGTAAACATCTCTCCCGCTGTTCCTCACTTCCCTCCCTATCCTGACTTCCCACCCCTCATCCTGTCCAGACAGTGGTGGGGAGGCCTCCTCCCGGCAGCCATGAGCTATGCAGTTTCTGTCCCCTGTGCCTTCCTGCGTTCCACGCTGCCTCCCACCCCCCACTCTGAGCTCGGGGTCTGCAGTGGGCCGAATGACAGCCCCCGAAAGATGTATTCACGTCCTAGACCCCAGAACCTGTGACTATGACCTTATTTGGGAAAAGAGTCTTTGCAAATGTGACTAAGTTAAAGGGTCACGAGAGGCGATCAGCCTGGGTTTCGGATGGTCCCTGGTGTCTTTATCAGGGAAGGACAGAGGGCGATTTGGGACACAGACCCAGGGAGAGGCAGAGGCTGGAGTGATACGCCTCAGACCAGGAACACCCGGGGCCTCCAGGAGCTGGAAGATGAAGGACCCTCCCCTCGAGGCTTCACAGGGAGCGCGGACCTGCCCGCACCTTGGTTTCAGACCTCTGGCCTCCGGAACCAGGAAGAAATACATTTCAGCAGTTGTCAGCCCCCTCGTTTGTAGCAACTTGCGGCAGCCCCAGGAACTAAGACAGCGTCCAGCATCCCTTGGGCAGGACGGGGCGGCTGAAACGCCTGCTGGGCGTTCTGGCTCCGCGTTTCAAACAGCAGCAGCTAGGTGGCCCGGGAAGGGGCATTAAACATTGTGGCGGACCTTCCGCGCCCGGCAGGTTCTGGGTAAAACATGCACATCCTCGTAACATCGATTTCCTGGCACATGTTTGTGGATCAATGATGACTCGAGCCAATACAACCGGAGCTTTGTGCGGTGGGAGGTACTCGTGTGTGCCCCCTCCCTCCTCACCCCAAGCCCACACGGACCCTGCGCACCGGTTTTTATTTTTATGAACCTGTGCGACGATGTCTTCATGCTGTTCGCGTTCTCAAATGGAAAAATGAAATTATTTTCCCTATTTTAGCAAACTTGCCGAAGCCGCTCGCCCAATAACTGGGCCCTGCTACCTTCCCAGAGCTTCTCTGCCCTTGTCCTCTCTTCTCCCCATCACAGCCCAGAACCCAGACGGTGTGGAAGGCGCCACGCCCACATCTAAGGTGGCACGATGCCGGGGTTCCCCCGTGACGGAGCCCGCTCTGCCCCGAGCCGTGCGGGCACCCACCAGACGGACAGGCAGCGGGAGGGCGCCTTGACGAGCGTCTCTCTGTCCCCTTCACCTCGGCCCAGCTGAGTGCGGGCTGGGCTGGGTCTCCCCACCGGAAATGACTTCATAAGCTCAGGATGGAGGGATGCGGGGGGAGGGGGGGCTTTTTCTAAGTAAGCAAATAGCCTCATTTCTTCTTAGTGAAAGCAGAGCAGAAATGCTGAAAAGAACAACAACAAACAAACAACAACAAATGTCCTCTCTCCTCCACCCCTCATCTGTCTCCAAACGGTACAAAAAAATGGTGTGAAGGAACTTGGACCCCGGAGTCTGCGAGACTGCAGCCAGGTCCTGCTCCTTAGCTGATAGCCACTCCGCGGTCGTTGCATGTTTCCTGCTGCTGCTGTCACAAGTCATCTCAACTCAGTGGCGCAAAGCAACACCGCTTTATTTTCTCACAGTTCTGGAGGTCGGAAGTCCGACGTGGGTCTTGTGTGACTAAAGTCAAGGTGATGGCAGGGCTGTGCTCCTCCAAAGGCTCCTGGAGCGTCTGCTCCGGCCCCTGCCAGCTTCCGGTGGCTGCCAGAGATCCGTGGCCTGTGGCCACATTGCTCTAACCACTGCCTCTGTTGTCCTGTGGCCTCCTGCTCTCCTGCCTGTGCCAAATCTCCCTCCACCTCCCTTTTATGAGGACCCTGTGACACCACTGGGCCCACCTGGACAATCTAGAAAGACCTCCCCATCCCAAGATCCTTAACTTATTCAAATCCGCAAAACCCTTTGGTTGCATCAGGTCACATATGCACAGACAGATTCTAGGGATTCTAGTGGAAACTTCTGAAGGTCATTTTGAGCCCACCATAGTCACCCCATCCTAAACAGGAGTCATAAACCTGCCTTCATAGGCCGAAGTGGGCAGAGGCTCCTAGAACACGTGCCTGATGTGGGCCTGGCAATGGGCAACATGGGCAGTGGAGGTGGGGGGCTGAGCTGAGCTCGGGCGCTGCCACATCAAGAGCTGGTGGCTAGCCAGTGTCCACGCTCCTGGCTGGTGGTGCTATCCCCACCCCAAGGCCTGCTCGGGTTAAGTGCTCGTTTCTTGGGACCAGGAGAAGCCTTGGGCTAGGCCTGCCCACTTGCCCACCTGCTGCAGAGCCGGTGAGATAAATAGTGGGTGGCATTCCAAGATGACACCCAGGAAGAGAAACTTTTGGTCAACCCAGGTATAAAGAGACTGACCATACCACTGCTCTTTCTAGTCATATTTATTGTCTGGGTTTTTTGAGGGGAAAAAGAATCTTATCTTTCCCAAGAAATTAATCAAGCAGGAATTTGCAAACAAATAATGGAAATAAGTAAGGTGACACCGAAAGAAAGTTCTAGAACTCTGGCAGCCTGAGTCTAGACATCCTAATCCCTCGAGAAAGTACACAGGGTTCTTCCCGTTAGGTGACCAGTCTCATCTGTGGGAGTTTATTGTGCTCAACTCACTTTCTGTTGGAGGAAAATTCCTTCGGGAGCCCCCATCTGCCAAGGATGGCTTGTTAATTATGACCAGGAGAGGTTCAGGGGGCAGGATGGGGTGGAGGGAGGACAGACTCATAATTCTTTGCAGTGCACTGACTTCAGAGGTGTGGGGACATGTGGTGGGAGGCTGGAACTTGGCCCAAGGTGCTGGCGCCCATCCACACTGTCTCCTTCTGCAGAGACCTACTGGCCAAGACGGAAATGCATTGCGCTGGCCCAAATATCGCCAGATGTGACGAGGCAGTGGATCCTGTTTTTTAAATCCTCGATTACTCAGAGATGGCTAACCTGGGACATGACTTGCTCCTGGACTCCCTAAAACCAGCTTGCTGGGCCTGTGCCCAGAACCTGCCTGCCTGAAACTTGGCCTGGTGTGTCCCAGGGCCTGGTCAGTGCACGGCTAGGTCTGAGGATGCGCCTTTCAGTCTACACACGCGCGAGCTGGTGTGAGCATTTGTCTTCTGAGTGTGCCCTGCGACTTGTCCTTTCTAACCAAATTTGCACCAGATGCCACCACATAGCATCCTCGCTGTCACTCCATTCCCCAGTCCATGGCAGGCATCACTAGTCAATCACTGAAATCCCAGCGAGGGCTCTGAGATCCTTTACAACACAGCACTTCGGGCCTTCGATACTTACTGTGTCCATCTGACGCAACACATATTTACTAATCTTATCTGAAATCACCATGCTTGCTTTCAAATACATACCACACACACTGTTTTGACCATGTCTCCCCAGAGCCACTGAAAATGCCACTTGCGATGGTCAAAATTCCTCTTGTTACCCAAGTGGTATCCTCTCCAGGAAGGAAAGCAGCTGAGGTGCGTACAGAAGGGAAAGCAGGCTAGGCTGCTAGTCAGCACATCTAGCTAAAGCCACCGGGGGCCTGCAGCCACCTGTGTTTATTGGGGCGGGGGAGCCGTACAGAGTGATTTTTGTCATGACACGGAGTACGAGGCAGAACATGGGATTGCCATGAGGAGGGGACGTGGTCCCGCTGATGGTGCCACAGCTCATGAAGCAGAAGCTCCCGACATGTCTTTACACGTCTGCGTTGGCTCCGACTGGAAAGGCCAAGATCTTGACCAGAGACACGCCCTGCAGCGCCTGTGATGCTTAGTGCGAGAGGCTGGACAGAAAAGAACACACGTTGTCTGCTTCCTTCACAGGAAATGCGCAGAACTGGGAAATCCATGGAGACAGAAAGAGGATTAGGGGTGGTCGCCAGGGGCCAAGGAGATGGGGCGACTGCTAATGGGAACTGGGCTTGTTTGGGGTGATAAAAATGTCCAAAATTGATAGTAGCGAGGGTTGCACAACTCTGTGAATATACTAAAAACATAGAATTGTACACTAAATTAGTGGACTGTGGTACATAGGTTATATCTCAATAAATTTGTTGGTGCTTTTTTTTAAGATAGCATCCGAGAGGCAATGACCTCACAACATGATGGCCAGGCTGCCGGCAGGCTCAGAGCTTCTGGGCCAGGTGGCCTTGGCAAGGGTCTTAACCATCTGGAGGCCAAAATTATGCAACCATAAAATGGGGCTAAGGCAACTCATCCTGCAGGGCTGAGTTGGGGGATCTCGTGAGGATTAAAAACCACCAGAGACAACCTGGTATGCAGGAGACACAATAAACCCTGGTTTCTCGGGAGCAGGCCTAGTGATTCCCAGATGCGGAGCCAAGGGAGACTAACACCTGGGGGTTGGTGACTGAGGCCCAAACACTCCCCAGCAGTCCCTCTGAGGGGTCCTGGGGGTTGTCCCGTCCCTCGCCCACCCGACAGCGGGGGCGGGACCTGCGGTTCCCATGCGGTGAGAGCATGCTCACTGCAGGGGAAAAGGGACCAGATACCCTACACGGGCCCCTGGCGTTGCATAGTAGGGGATGGTGGGGGGGGGGCAGTGCCCCAAACGCTCACGAGGACTGTGCAGCAAGGAGCACCTCTGCAAGGAAGTTCTCAAGGGAAGAGCTCAGGCAGCTTGGAGCGAAGAAGAGAGAGAGAACGCCTACCTTCCGAGGGGTCACCATCACTTCTAGAGCCACCCAAGGAAGGAAGGGAGTGGGAGGAAAATGGCCAGGCTCCGGGGCCACAACGAGGGCATTTTTAGCACCTGAGGGCCCTCCCATGCTCGGGCTGAAGAATCAAAGCCTTTTAGAGACGGGGGCCCCACGAAACACACCAGGAAGACTCTACCCAGGCCTGAGGAGTCGGAGGCGGGCCATTCCTACTTCTGGGGAGCCTTTGGCCAGATGCAGATTAGGACACCATTTCAAGAAAAACTGAAACCACCAAAAGGTGCTTTCGCTCCCGAATCTGGCAGTTTGCCTCCTTTTGGGGTCGGGGACACAAAGTGCATGCCCTGGGACACAAAACCAAGGGGACAGGATCCCGGCAGACAAATACGTAAATGAAAATACGCGGGGCCCGGCAGCTGACACATCCACCCGTCCGGTACGTTGTTTCTGTCTTTTCGGCTTAAACCGAGATCCACGTCTAAAAGGAGTCTCTCCTTGAAGTCCGATGCTGGGAAGGCTGTGGGAACGATCAAGAGCTGGCATTCCTGAATCTGGAAGCCTGACCCTCAAGCAGGGACAAAACAGGCCAAAGCCATAGGGCGGTCAGGAAGTCCGCGTTCGTACGCCGTCCACACTGGGGTGGGAAATCCTGCCAGTGTTTTCAACAACCAAAAACCCATCTCCGCCCTCTCTCCCCTCACAGCTCAGTGCGCGGAAGTCATGAGGAATCGCCAGCCCATAGCAGCAGCTCGCCGAGACTTTATCACGCCAGATATTTGTTCAAAGTGTAAAGACTTGGGGAGAAATGGAACCTCTGAAATGCTCTTTGGCGAACTTCATCCGTTTTTCTTCCTGTTCCTTCCTCAAGAATCCCTGTTAATGATCCAGGCCACCATCCTTCCTAGCTATGAAGCCCGAGCCCAGGGAGCCTACAGCAAATCCTCCCCCGTGAGTGAGGGCTTTGAGTCTGCCTGTACGGAAGACCCTTCCCAGGGAGTTTCGGGAGGTTTATGTGCGGAAAGCCTGATTGTCACTTTCGTTCATTGCCCAACTTCGTAATGGGAAACAGACATGTCAATAAGCACCAGGAAGAGATCTGCTTTGAAAAACTTGCTCAGATGAAACTCTTGTGAAGAGACCGGCACTCACGAATATTGTAAAAATGGCTTGTTATCGGTAGGGCATGTTTAAGATAGCTCATGTACAACTGCAAGCAGCCGATCCCCAATTCTGCTCCTGGTTGGTCTGGGGCTTTTGGGGGGTGACTCAGCCCTGCCTCCATGCCTAGTCAGAAAAGCCGTAATGCAATGCACATTTAGCAAAAAGTATAGCTAATCGGGTTTGGTCATGGCACATCCGAACCCGGGTGCCGAGAGATAAGCCTGTCACCAGGGACGTGTCACAAAAAGGAAAGAAAATTCAGAAACTGACAGAAAACCTTAATGAAGGAGGAAGCCTCTGATTGCGTCAGATCAAAGGCTACAGACAGATCACTATTCCCACCAAATGAATCCGCTTGAAATTCCTGCCTTTCGTCTAGCACGCATTATTTTCAATGAGAAAACAGAAGGCTTTGTTTTGCTTTAAAGGTGCTCCCGGACTGCCTTTGTCCCATCACTTCAGGTCAGAATGCATTAATAATAAGTAAGTAATAGATACGGATGGTCCTTAATAGCATCACATCCAAACTCCTAAGGAGAACACTGCATTCCCAGTGTGCCAGAGCCAGCTCCTGAGCCAGGGAGCCTGCACTTACCCTGGAGACAGCGGCGGGTGTCTGCGCCTGTCCTGCCGTGCGCGTGTGGCAGGTCAGGTATTTTCCTGTGTCCTCCCTGACTGCAGTGGCCCAGGTGCCCGCAGTAGCCGCAGGGCGCTGACTCTGCTCTCCTGGACTGGCTCGCGCTCAGCTGGGAAGTTTCAAGTTCCAGGCAGTCTGGGATTCCCTCTCCCCTCGTACACACTTAACCCTGCTTCTGCCTGGTTAAGAGGGATGCAAGGAAAATCAGTCTTGTGCACTCGGAGACACAGACGGGCTGTGTTCGGGGACGAAGGACCAGATTTCTGGCTTCTCTCCTGCTTTCTTCTTAATAAACTGGAGCATGTGGGGAAGATGCTTCTTTGCAAGGCTGGTCGGTTTTCTTAACCCTCTGGACTGTTTTTCCCCAGGCAGCAGAGGGCGCACCTGCTGGGGAAAATTTGGGAAGTCCTCCCACAGGTTTTGGGGTGGGGGGCTCCCAGTGCTGGGCTCCTTTTGGGGGGCCTCATTTAGAGAGTTTGGAGCTCAGACCCCACCCCCCAAGCTCAGGGAGGGTGGGGGCACTCAGGGAGAAGTACAGCTGGTGGATTCCAGCTCACTCCTAATTGTGGATGCTCAGCCAGTCTTGTTCTTTCCAGAGACCCAGTATCTGCGTCTGTAATGGGTAAATAGCTCCACTGACCAATGAACTCAGGGAAGTGATTTGTGTGCCCGACGGAGGTGAGGGTCACCAAACGTCTGAGCCCACCTCTCCTCTGATCTTGCACACACCCCCTGGCCCCTGAGTTGCCCATTCTGTTCGCTTACCAAGGCGTCCTTGGCTCTCATGAGCTACAGGGAAACTGAGTCACAAAAGCCTGACATGGCTGTAATTCACTCCATGGGTATGTACTGAGCTCCCACCATACAGCAGGTAGAGTTCTGTGGCGGATGCTGATGGAAATGACCCCTCGCACACTCGACATGCGCACAAACACACGCCCGTCCTTATTCCCGTCCGACTGCATGAGGCCATAGCTAATACGTTCCATGGTCACATGAGGGTCATATGACCCTCCCAAAGAGCCACTAGGGTCTCAGGTATGCTCTCTTCTTAATTAAGACACCTTCAATTAGGACCCTCAGTAGCCATTAGCTTAAGGCACGGAAAAGACGTATTTGCAATCTTGGTTCTGATTTTCAATTGCAGAGCTGATGCCCCCTGAGTTTCAGCCCATGGGGGTGTGCCTTCGGGCCTCCCTCATTCTCCCTCAGCCCCCACATGGAGAAAGGAGCGAGGCCCCCTCAGCGCCCACACCACATGGCCCCGAGAGGCAGCAGCAGGTAGGAGGGGTAAGACCCTGACTCTGGAGCCAGCTGCCTGGATTCAAATGGGACTTCACCGCTTACTGGCTGTGCCACTTAAGGCGAGTTCCTTAACCTCTCTGAGCTTCCGTGTTTGCATCAGCAAAATTCTGATAGTCATAGTACACTTCTCATAGGGATGATGTTACGTAGTGTTCTTGGAAGTGGTATTACTGGAACTCGAAAGGGAGATCCCATCATCCCCTGGCCCCATCGCAGGGGCTCCCTGGAGAGCCAGCACCAGGCGCCCACGCCTGTGACTGCAGCCGATTCACTGGCATGCATCTGCAGCCTTGAAAATGCCGTTGACCTTTGCTGTATTCGTTCCCTGGGCTCTCCTCTGCAAAAGAAGTCCACAAGAACATGCGTCGTAAGGTGCTTATTCATCAGAAACTAAATGCCTCAAAATCAGGGGATGACAAGTTAGGAAATGTCCGGGAATGGGTCAGCATGCAGGGACACACGGAGAGCTTCCACCTCTGTGGCGTTTGCATATCAGTATAGATTTAGGCGTAAGCAATTCTATCTAGAATTGACAAAATAAGATCTCAAAAAGAGAGGACTGGTACATCAAAATAAAATCACTAGAACTTTTCAGTCATCTTAATTGATGCCTGAGACGTGAAATCTTGCATCTGGGGTGGGGATGGGGAAGGAAAGAATAAATATGGCACAACACCCCACATGTTCATCTCGGGAACATCTGGGTGGCAGGATATAGTTGGTCTTTAATCTCGTCCTTTGTGCTTGTCTGCATTTTAGAAGTTTTCTACAACGAGCATGGGTTGCTTTTATCATCAAAATCCAGACATTTACAAAATAAAAAACCCAATCCTGACCTCTCCCTCCCTCATTTTCAGTCACTAGTTCTTCCTTTTTCACATGTCTCATTGTTTCTACTTTTCTACTTCAGCTCTTCTCTGACGGTCAGCAAATATTCCGCCACCCACCTCCCTCCCCTTCCCAAACAGCCCCTCACTGCCCTCTGCCTGGGGCCATCTGCCCGCAGCGACCCAGCTCATTGAGCTCGCCCTCCCAACAATCTGGGGGGTGCCAGATTACTGTGCCCAACTCACAGACGGCAACAGTGAAGCTCAGAGAGGTTAAGGGACTTGCCCAAGGCACCCAGCTAACAGATGGCAGGGTTTGGACTTGAACTTTGTCTTATACCATAGCCCTTAGCCATCCTGCGAGGTGAGAAATTCCACTCCATGGGCCAGCGGGAAAGATGCCGAATTTGACCTGGCGCTTCCCTTTCAGGGCTTGTCTAGGTGTTGCCGTTCTGTGTAGTGGCCTCACAATTTGCATCTCAGCTGTCCTGAGTGTCTCCATCACAATTATCTGGTGGACAATTACGGTGTGCAAGGTACCATGAATGAATGAATACATAACCCATTCATTCCATGAATACTTTTGAATGCTTCCTGTGTGCCAAGGGCTAGCTGAGCACTGGGGACTCCGCTGTGAATGAGAGACAAGGTCCCTCCTCCAGGGAGCTCACACTGGAGTGACAGCAGACAAATCAACAGGCACACAGATGTGTAAGGAAACGTCAGAAGTGCTTGAGAGCGGTGTGTTCCGGCCGAGAATTCCAACAGCGTCTCTAGTTTAGGGGGGTCACCGAGAAGGCTCCTCTGAGGAAGGGGCAGGAGGGGCCGACGGCCTTCCCTCAAGGGTCCCAGGGCAAATCTGAGGCGTGGGATGGTCGGGTTTACGCGTTGGCTTGGTGGTGCTGTCACCGCAGTGATTCAACCAAACGCTTAGCAGTGCCTTGTTTTGAAGGCATTTCTGGACGTGGTTAAGCACTGCGTCGGATTTCAGGTGAAGGAGATGATCACGCTCCTGAATGTGGGTGGGCCTCATCCCCTCGGCCGGAAGCCTTCTGGAGAAACAACGAGATCTCCGTGAGGAAGGGGAAGGCCTGCCTCCGGCCCACAGTGTCCGCTCCTGCCCGTTTCCAGCCCTGCCCCACGGACGTCAGGCTTGCCAGGCCCACAGTCGTGCGAGCCAATTCCTTAAAATAAATCTCTTATGTATATGAAATCTCCAGCGGGTTCTGGCTCCGATGATACAAGATGAGACCTTTCTCCGAGTCCTGAGACTCTACTGTCTGAAGGAGCCTCCGGAGTTAATGAAACGTGCGTTTCTCCACTGTGCCTCCTTTCGTCACTGAGTCTTGCCAAGTTGGGACACGGTGCGCAAGGCCGACACGCAACCGGTTAACTGCGGTGTTCGTGGCCCTTCTGATTAAAAGCCTGGGCTGGGCATCCCGCCCTTCGCAGCTCTGTGCCACCTTTTCCTGTGGCAAAATGAGATTAAACATAAACCATTTCAGGGTAGACCACTGTTGCCAGAAACACTATTTCCTAAGTTGTGGACTGCCTGGATTTGTTGGATTCTACTTTTTAACCAAGAGCTCTATTTTGTCAACAAGGCCTGAAAAAACTTTATGAGCGTGAAGTTGGCGTGTTTAAGCCAGTGGTTTCCACTGTGGCTGCACGTTAGAACCTGGGCAGGTTTTGAACCTCCGAGGCTTGGGCAACTCCAGACAGCTGAACTGGTGTTGGGGCTGGGGTGGGCACCAGTGCGTCAAGGTCCCCCAGCTGTTTCCAAAGCTCGGGCACAGTTGAGCGCCTCTGGTTTACCCACAGGACTCCAATTAGGCATCAGATGGGCATGTCCCTCCATGGGGCAGACGCAGAACACACCGCCCTGCTAACAGCGTGCCCAACTTTTGGGAGAGTCAAAACCAAACGCTGGCCTCCCAAGGGGAGAGATTGCTAGGCTGGTTGTCATTAAGGGAGGGTGACAGGTGGCCAACCTGTTTAAAAATGATCAAAGCTATGAGAAAGCCTCCTCGTGTCCCTGCACATTGGAGTTGACACTCTAACACTAGTTGAAATTGAAACTCCAAAGCCGGCAATTGATGCTGATCTGAGTACAATTACCCCAGGATTATTAACAAGTATCTTGGAGAAAATAGATGGTATTGTTTGTCCCTGGTCCAAAATATGGTGCATTCCCACTCCTATAGTCCATGCAGGTCTGGGTCCTAGTTTCAGCAGTCTATTGCTGTGCAACAAACCACTTCATAACTGGGTGGCTTGAAACAGCAAAATCACTCCTCTCTCACATTTCTCTTGGCCAGGACTGTGGGGAGGGCTCCACTGGGCAGTTTCACTTGGGCCTATGTCACACAGTTGTGGTCTTATGTCAGACAGGGCTGTGGTCTCACCTGCAGGCTGGACTGGGGCAGGAGGGTCACTTCTAAGGTGACCCTCACACAACTGGCAGGGTAGCGTTGGCTCTTGGCTGGGAGCCCCAGCAACTCTCTACATACCTGCTTGAGTGTCTTTACAGCATGGCGGCTGGTTTCTCTAAGAGCACGTGATCCGAGAGACCAAGGGGGAAGCTACGATCCTTTTATAATCTGGTTTCAAGGGGAAGTCACACGCTGTCACTTCCATCGTATTATATTGAGCACACAGGACCGGCCCTGGTTCAGTGTGGAAAGGCAGCACACAAGGGCTTGAACGCCGTGAGGTAAGGGCCGCTGTGGCCGTCTTGGAGGCTGGTCCCATAGTCTGTGCCGTATCCCCAAATGACCCACATTCCTCTCATTTCTTATTTTTAGAATGGTTTGCCCCCACGAGGGTCTGGGAATGAGAAAGGTATCCCCTTATATTTAACAGTCCATCCTCTAGCTTATCCCATGCCTCCTTCATTTTATTGTAGAAGAAGCCCCTTGCAACACTCTCCTGACAAATCTTGCTGGCTCCATCACCAGGTCACTAGATGCAGGTCCCGCTTTCCATATTCCTGCAGCAATGAGCTTGCTAACCTGTAACCAGGACCCCATTTCTCTAGAAGGGGCTTGATGGGCATGCTTGCGGGGGTCTCTCACGCAGCTGCGGTCCTACGGTGGCTGGGGCTGAGGTATCACTTGAAGCCTTGGCTGGGTGGGAGGACCACTTCCAAGGTGGTTCCTCACATGGCGGGCAAGATGGTGCTGTCGCAGAGACCTCAGTGTCTCTCCAAGTAGCCCTCTCCATGGAGCTGCATGAGTGTCACGGCGTGGTGGCCGGCTTCCCTCGGGATGAGCACCTGAGAGACCTAGGTGGAGCTGCAGCGCCCTTCACAGCATAGCCTCAGAGGTCCACTCCGCCAGCCCTGCCACACTCTGCTGGTCACACAGACCAGCCCTGATGCAATTCGGGAAGGTGATGAATACCCAGAGGCAGGGGTCTTGGGGGCTGACCACCACAGTGCTGTCCTAGAGAGAGGTCGAAATGAAAAGGGCTCAGAGAAGAGCAATAAAAGGTCAAGGAAGTAGATTAATCTATCTGAAAATGACCAGGTAGATAGGGATGGGGATCGCATATTAAGTCACGAAAGGTCAGCTCATGGTGAGCATGCAGAAAGAGCCAAAGTCAGAATCTACAGACTGAAGCGCTGGCCCTGCCACTTCCTGTCCAGAGCTGTGAAGTCACATAACAGCCTCATCAGCAAGTTGGACACAGTGTTGGCACCTGACGTCACTTCTACATCCTTTTGTTGGGAGACCAAAGGAGTAATAGAAAAAATAGTAAAGTACCAAGAGTTATACTGTTTTTACCCATTTATTTTTGTGATTAGAATAAGGCCCTTTAAGAAATTACGGCTTCATTGTGATATGATTCACATGTCATACACTTCTCTGATACGAAGCGTGCATGCAGTTCACTGGCTTTTAGTGTACCATCACCACTAGAGAATAGTAAGGTCCTCTTGACACTTGAGAAGGTGTTCTCGGACCACAAAGAGAAACACCAGTCGATGTGGCAGAAGCTAACTAGGGAACTCCTGTCCTATGACCAGGATGTTCAGGCTGAGACAGGACATCCGTGGGCAGAATGGCCTGGACACACAGCGCTGAGCCATCCGAGCAGGGGTGTCAGGAGAACCAGCTTTGCTCCCTCGAGGCAGGAGTGAAGGCTGACGGCCTGTCCTGAGGGACCTTGGCACCACGGTCAGAACCTACTTCGTGAATCCTGGGCACCCCAGTTTCTCTCGCTCCTGCAGGAGAGGGCTTCTTTACTATTAAGGAAGTCGTTTAGGGGGTGGGGATCCCACAGCCGGGGCATAATTCTGCCCTTCCCTCCCCTCCTGCAGTAACACTGCCCCTTTCTCTGATCTTCCTGGAAGACTTTCCCTCTTTGCTTTTGGCTCCAGCCAGGCCATTCCACAGCTGAATCTGGGGGAGAAAGAGGGTGGGACCCTACAGGCCAGAGCACCAGCAGTGGGACAAGGGAATGGTGCCCCAACTCCTCAGAGTGGGGGCAAGTTTGGCCCTGAGGGGTCAACCGACCAGGTGCCTCACAAAAGACATGGGCCACAGGCACGTGATTCTCCCTTCCATCTGGCTGCAAAGGGAAGAAAGGGCTGTAAACACTGACTCACTAGACACAGGAGTTGAACTTGCTTCTCTCAGCCCCTTCCTTGCTCCACGGCAAGACCAATGAGCAGAAGGCACTGCTGGCCCACAGCGAGGGGGCAGGGCTGGACACCCTTGAGTCCAGAAGGGTGGGGGGGGCTCCATCATGACCCCAGCAAACAGGGAGTCCCAGTCCCCTTGGGCACAGATTGGAGCACTCTCTCCTCTGCTGTGGAGCCAAGTCCAAGCT
This sequence comes from Eonycteris spelaea, assembly GCA_003508835.1. Lineage (NCBI taxonomy): Eukaryota > Metazoa > Chordata > Mammalia > Chiroptera > Pteropodidae > Eonycteris > Eonycteris spelaea. The sequence continues at coordinate 3,395,084 of PUFA01000139.1, forward strand.
ACTCCCCCAAACACTCTCCCCGCTCGCCTCCACAGGCCTCAGCCTGAATTCACTGTCACCCTCTGACCCTAATCCTCGGTCGGGAGCCAGAATTCCACGGCAGATGCCCAAGCCACGGTTCATGGAATCACTCTCATCGATGGACACGAAGGGCTTTTCAACTTCTGCTCTCATAAGGAACACGGCTAAGGTCGGAAGTCTGTCCAGAGAACCTCAATGGCAAACTCTGCTCTGAGTTCTGCCACTAATCCAGGTTTCCTGGTCAGCCTGGGGACTCCCTCCATCAAATTACAGGCTCCAAGGAGATGCTTCCTTAGGACTGCAGAATCCTGGAGAGGATCAAGTAAAAAACTCTGTGCATCAATGAACTAAAACACGGACTGCTTGACAAGGGCAGAAGCTGGCAACTGGCTGACTGGGGAAACTCACTGACAGGTAAACACAGATGTAAGCGTGAGCAATTAAGTGCATTTGTGCAAGTGTCTACTTGTGTGTGGATTCACATACATCTGTACACACATGCACGACACACATGCTGCTCCGTTCTGTCCACTGAGAGGGCTGGAGCCAGGACCACCTTATAGCAGCAGCACGCGCCCCCAGAACCCAGAACGAAAAGTGACCAGGCTCCTTGGAGAGATGGCTGCTTCCAGTCTCGACGGGGAAAACACCAAATGCTCCCGGAATATCCTGACAAATCAGATGGCCAGGGAGCCATTCGGGAGCCCAGATGCCGTCAGTGCCTTGGGAGCCAGCTTGACAGGGTGTGCTGAGAGCAACGGATTACACCCTGTTGAAAAAATTGTGGTTCATGAGTTCAGACTCAGACAAATAAATAGACAAATAAGTGAAAGTTTGAGGAAGCGTGGGATATTTACATAGTTTTCAAGTACTTTCTTACAAAATATTTATAATAAAGAGGGAAAGGATAACTTTGCAGGAGAGGGGCCTGGAACATACCGGATTAATCAAACGATCAATGTTCACATGGTCAGTGATGGGACAAATTTAAATTTTACCCCCACCCCACGTGACACACTGAGGGCACAGCCTCACCTCCTGCTGTTGCTGCCCAACTGGAATCTCATCTCCAGGAGGCACCGGACACCCTATAAAACCACCAAGGACCAAAGCGGAGAACATCGGGACAGATGAGGAACTCGCAGAGACTAAAGGAGATGGGGGTGGTGACGCCCTGGTGCAGAGCACGACCCTCCGGAGATGCACCCTCTGTTCTCTGGCCTGACTGAGACGGGGCCCAGATGGACCGTGTTGCTTCCTGAATGTGATCGCGCAAAGGCTTCCAGGAGAAGGCCCGTGTTGCAGGAGAGGCACGCCAGGTGCTAGGCTGGGGGCTGTGGCTGGCCGGCACCCTAGGCTGCATTTCCTGCTCAGCTGGTGGCGATGTCTGCAGGGTACCCCTTGCCTCGGCATGGAGCTGCTGTCTCGTCTGTCCGTGTGTCCCCAGCTGGGGAGGCTGACCTGCCACATCCTCAGCTCTGCTAGTCTCTCCACCACCTCCCCCGATCTGAGCCGAGCTCCTGACTGCACACCGCACTCTCTGCTGCCTGATGCGTCACCCAGAGGACAGCGAGGTTGGAGGGCCTTCAAGGGCATCCCAGGGGGGCGGTCATCAAGGAGGGCCCCCCAGGGCCATGGATCTGAGTTAGTCCCTGAGGGACCAGCATGTCCCTAGCACCCTGAGCACCCACAGGACAACCCCACTTGGTCCACACACTGCTTACTCCCCCAGTGGACGCTGAGTGCAAACATCAGGGTGAGAGTGCCTCTTGCCAGGGAGTCCCTCCACATGCTCTCCCCTTTGTCCTTTACGTCACTCTACTGCCACCCCACTGATTGGCCCAGGAAAGGAAGGCCTACCTGTGGATGGGAAGCCAGCGAGGCCCTGAGGGCACCTGGTCTCACTGGGAAATGGGCCTTGAGTGCTTTCCTTCTCACTCCAGCTCCTGTACCTACAGGTCCTGGGTCCTACCCCCACCTACTAGAGACCAGTAGTCAGTCCCCACTCCCCAGCTGTGACAAACAAAATGTCTTCAGAGACATTGATCAATGTCCCATGACAGTTGAGAACCATGGGTCTTCCTATGACCCACCCTGTCCCCCACAAGGCTCCACTTCTGTGGCTTAATGGCCAAAAGACCACCAGCTGAGTGGGGAGGGGACAAGCAGGAGGACCTGGGAGCTCCACAGGCATTGGGGTGAGTCCCCTGGGCCTCTGGGGGCTTGGACCTGGCTCAAGAGAGAAGCATGAGAAGAAAGCAAACTTTATTGGGGACACAGAGGTCTAGCTACAGAGTTTGTGATAAACTCTTAACAGAGCTCAAACACAGGCTTTCCTTGTCGTCAGCAGCCCACAGCCTGAGTCAGCTACACCCACTGCACTGAGATCACTCTTGAAAATCCCCCCAATCACAGTCATAGCACGGGCTGGAGGGAGGGAGGAATAGGGAGCTTCTTGGTTGTGATAAGCTGGGTCTGGGTCTGGGTCAGGAGGTTCCTAGGGCTGCCCCAGGCCTTGGCCTCCATGAAGTCCTCACTTAGGTATGCCACCCACTGTGGGCCAGCAGAGAGAGCCTGGGAGTCCACAAAGAGGCCTTGACCCATGCATGCCCACTTGGCCTGGCCAGAGGCTGGGGGCCCCTGTGTGGTCATACCCGGAGGTCCTCACGGAGAACAGGCCAGCAGCCAGGGCAGCAGGAGAACCGGGCTTCCCAGCTCACCTACTCGGCAGCCTGGCAGCCTGAGCAGAGCTGCGGAGGACACAGTCAGACAAAGCTATCTGAAGGTGGCGATTGAGCCAGACCAGCCCGTGGCAGGCGAATGCTGAGCAGGGACCTCCAGGGCCTCCTGGGTCAATTTCCCATGACAGATGGGGCCAAGACAGAAGCAGGGGCCTGCCTGGGAGAGAGGCTAGTGCTTGTCACCTACAAAAGTGGCCTCAGCTCTGGGGCTCAGATCATCTCAGAGTTCAGGCAGTGGTGAGGCACAGCTTGTACCCAGAGGGGTCTGAGGTACGCACACAGGAAGCAAGCTGGGAAGCGGCGCCCCGCCCACATTCCCCCCGCCTCAGCAGTCCCTCCCTCCTCCAGTTCCCATGATCTTTCTGTCCGAAAATCAGAGAGTTGTGACCAGATGGGGACAAAACCAGGTTTTGTGGGGCCCTACAGCTTATGTAATCCTGGGGGGATGGGGCACGGGGTCTTTTTCAAGAAAAACAATACAAAACCACAGACACCAGACTGTGCACAGCGGTGAATTCTTAGTTCCTGGACTGTCTGGTACCCTGAGGATAATTTGGTGGCCAGATAACCAGTCCCATGAGGACTGACTTGGGAAATGAATTATTCCTCGGAGAAGAGGCTGCCATCCACAACCCAGATGTCCAGGCCATAACGGCAATAGTCCATCTTTGCTTGATTTGTGCTGAGTCCCTTCATCACTTGCTAATTATATTTTTTTAATGTCCCATAAGACATTATTCTCTTTATTGGTCAGTTCTTTAGACTACTCACACATTGACCACGTTCTCTGCTTTTCTTTCCTCCATGCCTCTCAGAACTTCCATCTGGGATCACTTTCTCTTTGCCAAAAGTATAGCCTTTAAAACGTGTGTGTGTGTGTGTGTGTGTGTGTGTGTGTGTGTGTGTGTCTGGTGGTGGCAAACTTTTGTCTTTTGTAAAAAAAAAAAAAAACAAAACACACTTAATTGAAGAATGGCAGAGACAGGCGTGCAATCAGAGCACTCCTCACAAAGTGAGCGCCCTCAGATTCAGAAACGCAGTGATGCCAGGTTCCCCCATCACTACGGCCTCTCTCTTCCTGAGGTTTCTGACCGCAGCCATCATTCTGCCTCTTTTTGAAATGAGCATTAATGGCATCACACCGTGTCCTCTTCCTTTGCACACTGTGCGTGTGCAATTCATCAGTGTGACCAGAGAAGTGGCAATTCGTTCATTCCCATGGCTGTTTCGTATCCCGTGGAATGAGACGGCCGTGGGAGGCTGCCCATTCTGAGGATTCCCGCTTTGGGCTCACCAACGGGCAGCTGGGGCCGCCCTGGTGCACGCCTTCTGAAGCCTCTCTTGGGCAGAGCCCGGAGGGGCTCCACGTGTGCTCACTTCAGCAGAAGGCACCTCACCGTTCTGCCACGGTTTTATCAATTCCCACTCTGCCCCTATCACATAGGTGGCTCAGTAGTTCACCTCCCTCAATATCATTAGTCTTTTAAATCTCAGCGATTCTGGAGGTATCTCATGGTGGTTTTAAGTAGTGAGGTTGAGCATTTGGAGATCTTATGTGAGTGCTCATATGCTCATGTCTTTTGCCTTTTGGGGGGAGGCAATGGGGACAAAAAGTCATTAATCATTAGATAATTCAACGGCAATGAATGAATGAGTTACAACCCTCGCTTCTGAAAATGCTCAGGATGGCTTCTCTCCTCCACCTCCATTCCCTCTTCCACTGGCTTCCTGGTAGCCCCGCTGTGCTGGTCCACCTACGCATGCAGTTGTCTGCCTGTGTTACCTGACAGATTAATAAAAATCGTATTACTTTGTACATCTCAATATAAGTCCTTTATTGGCGGAAAGACCGGCAAATAGCGACCCCACTCTATGGCTTGATTTTCTGTCCTCTTCTAATGCTGTCTCTGATAAACCAAAGATCTCAACTGGATGAACTCGATTCATCAGTCTGTTCCTTTAGAGTCAGTACTTTTGCATGCAATTTGAGAAACTTTTGCTAACTCCACGATCACGAAGAGATCCCTTAGTTATCTCCTAGAAGTTTTATTGTGTTCTTTTCACATTTTTCTCCTAACTGATTTTCATGTAAGTTGCCAGATGGGGATTAATAATTGTTTCTTTTATGCATACCCAGCTGACCCGGAACCACTTACTGACAAGCATCCTTCCTCACCAAGCTGCAACGCCTCTCCTATCACTCATCAAGAAGGCCTGCATGGGTGAGTCTGTTTCCAGGCTCTTTATTCTGCCGGTTGCCCTCTGTCCTTCACACACGGACGCAACCCTGCCTTGCTTTCTGGGAGCACGCTGGTCCTCCAAAGTCACTCAAAGTCCTCAACACTGTATACTATTCTTGGTCTTTTGCCTTTTAAAATACATTCTAGAATAAGTGTGTCCATTTCCATAAAAACCCCTGCTTGGGTTTTGGCTGGATTTGCACCGAATCCATAGTTGAGAGAAGAATAGACATCTTTACAATATTGAGATTTGCCATCCACAAACATGCCTTATTCCCCATATCTTACTTTTTTCCTCGTTTTCTTTCAATATTTTACAGCTTCTGTGTCAGGTATCCTTTGTTAGATTTATTTCTACATAGTTGAAGTGTCTGAAAGACTACAATAAATAATATTTATAAGTGATCATATTTCTTGTTTTTATAAGTAGAATTGATCCTTGTACATTGAGCATGTGGGCAGCAACCTTGCTAAGTTCACGGGTTGCTTTTAATAGTTTGCTTGTGGATTTCCTTGGATTTTCTTTATATATAACCATATCGTCTGCAAATAATGACGGTTTCATTTTGGGCTTTGCAAACCTGGTACCTTTGAATCTTCTTTCCTGGCGAGGTCCTGTGGTGCAGTGCCGAACGGCAGTGCTGCTCGGCACCACCCTCGTCACAGCCCCACCCCAGGGACAGAGCTTCTCACATTTCACAACCAAGTGGATGTTTGTCACAGATTTCTTGCTTGATCAGAGAAGCCCCTTTCCATTCTTAGCTAGCGAAAAGCTCTGTTGGTTATGAATAAGTTTTATAAATTATTTTTGTTTATTGAAATGATCATATGGTTTATTTCTTTGTTGATGTAGTGAATTACATTAATTTTTTGAATATGATACAAAACTTGCATTCCTGAAGCCAACCCAATTTGGCCATGATATATTATCATTCAATATCACTGAATCCAGCTTGTTCCTACTTCGCTTAGGATTATTTAGGATTTTCAAGAATAACACTGGCCTATAACTAACTCTCTTTTCTTTGAAACACCCTTCTCAGATTCTGGTGTCAGGGTTATATTGCCTCATAGGACATGAGCCTCTGTCTGTCTCCATCTGTCAGTTTCTCTCTCTCTGTTCTGTGGAAGAGTTTATAACAGAATGCTGTTCTTTTCTAAATATATGAAACATTTAACAGTGAAGTATCAGCTGAACCTGGAGTTTTCTTTGTGACAACATTTTAAGCTATAGATATGATTTCTTAAAGACAGGTGCTATGAAGGGTGACCTCAGCAAGATGGCAGTGTAGGAGTTTCTGGTGTTTGGCTCCTCCTAGAAACATGATTTGAACAACTACCCATGCATGAACATGCCCTCACAAGACCTTAGAATTGCAGGTGAGGGATTACAGCAACTGGGTGGGGCCCAGATAAGAAAGACAAATTGAAGAGGGTAGAAAAGAATTTTACTTTACCCCTTTACTCTTCCCCCAGGCCCAGGCAGCCCAGCACAGAGAGAGACACCTTCTTATGGGTAGGGAGAGCCAAGGGAGTGCCTGACTTCACCATGGACTTCAGCGCCAGCCCACAGGTGCCAGGCTTGTCCCCAGTGAGCCCAGATTCCAGGCCCAGTCCTGTGCCCCAAAGCACCAGGCCTGCCCACTTGGTGGCCCAGGCACTAGCCCTGCCCACCCAAGAACTCTACCCAAGTTGCTGCATGGGCTGACTGGCGAAGGATTTCTCCTACCACAGCCGGTCTATGGAGAGTGGAAGAGGTACCTGCTTCTTCAAATGCACAGACTGCAAACACCAACACAAGGCCATAAGGATCATGAATAATCAAGGAAACATGCTACCACAAAAGGAAACTAATAAAATTCCAATGACTGCCCCGAAGAAATATAGATTATGAAATGTCTGAAAAGAATTCAGAATAATCCTTTAAAGAAATTCAGTGAACTACAAAAGACAACTACACAAAGTTAGGGAAATAATACATGGACAAAATGAGAAGTTTTACAAAGAAATAGAAAACTTTAAAAATAAAAACAGAAATCCCAGGGTTAAAGGATACAGTGACTGAAATAAAGACTCCAATGGAGAGCTTTAACAGAAGACTAGATCAAGCAGAAGAATTAGTGAGCTAGAAGACAGGCCAATTGAATCATCCAGTCAGAGGAGGAAGAAGAAAAAAAGAATGAAGAAATCCTACATGAATTATGGGATATCATTAAGAGAAAAATAATCTACATATTATTGGAGTTCCAAAGGAGAAGAGAGAAAGAAAGGGGCAGAAAGCTCATTTTAAGAAAATATTGGCTGAGAACTTCCCAAATCTGGGGAGAGATTTAGATAGCTAAGATTATGAAGCTCATAGACGTCCCCTGAAATTTCAACCCAAAACAATTTTCAGAAGGATACATTATAATAAAACTATCTAAAATCAAAGACAAAGAGAAGTTTTAAAAGCAACAAGAGATAGAAATTCTGGAGATGAAGAACATACTATAAGAGTTGAAAAATGAAATAGCAAGCTTGGGAAATAGAGTCAACCAAATGGAGGAAAGGATCAGTGATGCTGAAGACAGAAATCTAGAAATAAATCAGAAGGAAGAAGAGAGAAACCGAAGAATAAAAAATAATGAAAGAAATTCAAGAACTAGCTGATATCATCAGGAGAGGAAACATAAGAATAATGGGCATTATCGAAGGCAAGGAAAAGGAACAGGGATTAGAAAGCATTTTCAGACAAAATGTTCATGAGAATTTCCCAAATCTAAGGAATGAGCTGGAGCTTGGAATTCAAGAAATTAACAGAATACCCAATTATCTCAACCCAAAAAAGGCCTTCGCCAAGACACATCGTATTAAAATTATCAAAATCAATGACAAAACAGAATTCTCAAGGAGGCCAGGGAAAAAGAAACGGTAACATATAAAGGTAAACCCATTAGATTATCCTTGGACTTCTCAGTGCAAATCTTACAAGGCAGAAAGGAATGGAATCAAATATTTAAACTTTAAGTGAAAGGAACTACCAGCCTAGAATAATGTATCCAACTAAGCTCTCCTTTAGATATGAAGGAGAAATTAAGACTTTTCCAGACATATAAAAATTGAGAGAATTCTCCACTATAAGGCCTACATTATAGGACATACAGAAAGGGGTCAGTTCACCTAAAACAAAATGACAAAAAACAAACAAACAAAAAAACACAAAAAAAAACATAATCTGGAGTAGAGTAACTATCGGGCAAAAAGAAACAGAGGAGTGCAACCCTTACTAAGAACAGGGCAATAAAAGCTTAAATAATAAGAGAATTGTTATAACAAGGTAGTAATGAACGTTCCGCATACATAGGAACAAACTGAGATAATGATGACTGAAAAGGGGGGTTCAAAAAGGGGAATGGAGATAAGGCATGCACAGAAGAAAATGGATGACTGTATGTATGTGTATGTGTGTATATATATGTAACTATCCTTTACATATTCATAATGGTAACCACACGCCAAAGATTCAGAACCATGTGTATATAATATAAAACAAGAAGGACTAGAGGGAAAACCCACAAAAGCCAACCAAAATAAAGAAAACAGAAGCACAAGGACAAGGAAGCAATGGAAACATCAAGCTACCAGAAAGTAAAAGATAAAATGGCTTGTAAGACCTCACATTTTGATAATCACCCTAAATGTAAATGGATTGAACTCACCAATAAAAAGTCCCAGAGTTCCAGAGTGAATCAAAAAACAAAACCCAACCATATGCCACCTCCAGGAGACACATCTCAGTTCCAAAGACAAATCTAGACTCAAAGTGAAAGGGTGGAAAATGATATTTCAAGCAAATGGCATTCAGAGAAAAGTAGGAGTAGCGGTACTAATGTCGACAAAATAGACTTCAAAATAAAAAAGGCAAAGAAAGATACTGAGGGACACTTCATAATGATAAAGGGAATCATGCACCAAAGAAGACATAACAGTTATTAATATCAATGCTCCCAATCAGAGACCCCGAAATATGTAAAGCAATTACTAACAGAACTAAAGGAGAAACAGACCAAAACACTATATCGTAGGGGACCTAAATACCCCACTGTCAGATATGGACGGAGCATCCAAACAGAAAATCAATGAGGAAATAACATCCTTAAATAATACATTAGACAAACTGGATAATTAAAATTTACAGAGTCTTCATCTTATACATTCAGCTTATATATCCTTCTCTAGTCACAAGGAACATGCTCAAGGACTGACCACATACTGGGACACAGAGATAGCCTCAACAAATATAAGAGGGTTGAAATCATACCAACCATATTCTCTGATCATAATGCTTTGAAACTAGAGATCAACTGCAAAAGAAATCAGGAAAACCACAAATACATGGAGATTAAACAACATGCTACTGAAGAAACTGGGTCAGAGAAGAAATAAAAAAGATCAAGAGATACATAGAAATGAATGATAATGATAGTACAACATATCAAAACTTTTGGGACACAGCAAAAGCGGTCATAAGAGGAAAGTTCATATCATTACAGGCCTATCTCCAAAAACAAGAAGAGCCCAAATAAACAACCTAACGCTTCATCTTAAAAAACTAGAAAAGGAAGAACAAATGAAGCCTAAAGTCAGCAGAAGGAAAGAAATAATCAAAATTAGAGCAGAAATAAATGAAACTGAAAACAAAAAAAAATAGAAAAAATAAATGCAACAAAGAGCTGGTTCTTTGAAAGGTTAATAAAATTGACAAACCCCTGGCTAGACTCACTAAAGAAAAAAGAGAAAGGACAAATAAACAAAATCAGGAGAAAGAGGGGAAATTATGACTGACATCGCAGAAATACAAAGGATCATACAAGAATACTATGAAAAAGTATATAACACCAAATTTAATAACCTAGAAGAAAAGACCAGTACTTAGAAAAATACAACCTTCCTAGACTGAATCAAGAAGAACTGGAAAATCTAAATAGACGATCAGCAGTATGGAAATTGAAACAATCATCAAAAACCTACCAAAAAGTAAAAGTCCAGGACCAGATGGCTTCACCAGTGAATTCTACCAAACATTCAAAGAAGATTTAATACCTATTCTCCTTAAAGTCTTGCAAAAAATTGAAGAGGAGGCAATACTTCTCAATTTATGAGGCTATTATTATTCTGATACCAAAACCTGGTAAAGATAACACAAAAAAAGAAAACTACAGACCAATATCTTCTTAACACAGATGCAAAAATCCTAAATAAGATACTAGTGAACCGAATACAGCAACATATTAAAGATTATACACCACAATCAAGTGGGCTTCATGCTAGAGGCACAGTGATGGTTCAACATATGCAAATCAATTAATGTGATATGCCACATAAATTAAAAAATAAGAATCATATGATCATATCAACAGATGCAGAAAAAGCCTTCGACAAGATACAGCATTCATTTATGACCAAATACTTAACAAAATTGGCATAGAAGGAAAGTACCTCAAAATAAAAAAGGCCATCTATGACAAACCCTCAACCAACATTATACTTAATAACAACTCAATAACAACAAAAAAACCCAAATGATCCAATCAAAAAATGGGCAGAGGACCTGAAGAGACACTTCTCCCTAGAGGACATACTAATGGCCAACAAATATATGAAAAGATGCTCAACATCACTAGCTATTACAGAAATGCAAATTGAAACCACAATGAGATGTCATCTCACACTTGTTAGAATAGCTATAAGCAATAGGACAAGTAATAACAAATATTGGAGAGGATGCGAAGAAAAAGGAACCCTTATACACTGCTGGTGAGACCGCAAATTGGTACAGTTACTATGGAAAACAGTATGGAGGTTCCTCAAAAAACTAAGATATGATCTACCATATGATCCAGCAATCCCTCTACTGGGTATTTAACCCAAAGACTTGAAAACCCCTATCGAAAAGATATTTGCACACCGATGTTCATAGCAGCTTTATTCATAGTGGCCAGGACATGGAAGCAACCAAAGTGTCCTACGATAGATGACTGGCTAAAGAAAGCTGTGGTACATATATACAATGGAATATTACTCAGCCATAAGAGGAGATGAAATGATGCCATTTGCGACAACATGGATGGACCTTGAAATACTCATGTTAAGCAAAATAAGCCAGACAGAAAAAGTTGAAAATCACATGATATCACTTATATGTGGGATATAAACCTAAGCAACAAATGTGGACAAACAGAGACTCATAGACATGGACTATAGACTAGTGGTTACCAGAGGACTATAGACTAGTGGTTACCAGAGAGGACTATAGACTACTGGTTACTAGTGAGGAGGGGGAGAGCGGAAGGAAGTCAGGATAAAGGGAGTCAAAATATAGGGGTAGGGGAGGGTGAAGTGGGTAAAGAGGATCAAATATATGGTAGCCGAAGGAAACTGGGTGGTAAATACACAATAGAATATAGCAGATGTCAAGCGATAATGTACACCTGAAAATTATATAACTGTATTAACCAATGTTACCCAATAAACCTATTTAAAATTTTTTAAAAAAGCAACAGGAGAAAAAATTCCTCACATTTAAGGGAACCCCCAGAAGACAATAAGTGGATTTTCTCAGAAGAACTATAGAGGCCAGGGGAGAGTGGCATAATACATTCAAAGTGCTGAAAAGAAAAAGCTGCAAAAGAATTCCTGGCAAAGTTATCCTTCAGCAATAGAAGAGATAAAGACCTTCCCGAACAAATAAAAGCTCAGGAGTTTATCACCACTTGATCTGTCTTACAAGAAACACTAAAGGAGTTCTTCAAGCTGAAATGAAAGGACGCTAATTAGTAACATGAAAGATTAAAATATAAAACACACTGGTAAAGGTAAGCATACAGTCAAATTCAGAATACTCATACTCTAATATGGTGGTGTGTTCATCACTTAATGCTAGTATAAAATTAAAGGACAAAAAGTATTAAAAAAGAACTACAGATACAATAATTTGTGAATGGATATACAACATAAAAAGATGCAAACCATAACATCAAAAACATAAATTGGAGGTGGGGGAGTAAAAGTGTACGGTTTTTGTATGTGATTGAAGTTGTTATCAGCTTTAAAAAAGACTGTTTTATCTATAAGATGTTTTATATAAGCCTCTTGGTAACCACAAGGCAAAAACCTACATAAGATACACAAAAGACAAAGTAAAGGAATCAAAGCATACCACTACAGAAAATTCATCAACTCACAATAAGGAAGACAGCAAGAGAGGAAGAAAGGAACGAAGAAACCGTAAAACAGCCGAAAAGAAGAAATAAGATGGTATTATTAACTATTACTTATCAATAATTTTAAATCTAAATGGATTAAAATCTCCAATCAAAAATAGCATTGAGTGGCTGAATAGATAAAAAAAAAACAAGACTGATTGTAAGTTGTCTATAAAGAGACTCACTTCAGCTTTAAGGGAACACATAGCCTTAAAGGGAAGGAATGGAAAAGATACTCAATGCAAAAAGAAAGCGAAAAACAGAAGGGGTAGCTATATTTATATAAAAAGATAAACTTTAAGTCAAAAACTATAACAAGAGACAAAGGTCATCAAAAATGATAAAGGGATCAGTTCATCAAGAGGATGTAAACAATTATAAATTTACATACAGCTAAACACAATTGCCAAAACTAGCTAGACTACGCGAAAGAGAGAAGACTCAAAGAAGTAAAATCAGAAATGAAAGAGAATACCACAGAGATACAAAGAACCATGTGAGACAACTATGAACAACCATACACCAAAAAACTGGATAACCTAGAAGAAATGCATGGGAAGCTCCCAGAAACGAGACTGAATCAAGAAGAAATAGAAAATCTGAAGAGAACCATTTAAGGAGAAAAGGAGATTAAACAGTAACCAAAATCTCTCAACACAGAGAAGTCCAGGACCAGATGGCTTTCACTGATGAATTCTACCAAACAGTTAATAAGAATCAATGCCATCCTTTTCAAACTCTTCCAACAAACTGAAGAGGGGAGGACACTCCCAAAACCCATTTTACAAGGCCAGCATCACCCTGACAACAGCCAGATGAGGACACTATAAGAAAACTTCAGGTCGATATTCTTGATGAATACAGATATAAAAATTCTCAATAAAATACTAGCAAACCAAATTCACAGCACATTAAAAACACCATACACCACGATCAAGTGGGATTTATCCTGGGATGCGAGGATGGTTCAACATACACAAACAGGATATACCACATTAATACAATAAAAGATAAATATTATCATCTCTAGATACAGGAAAAGCTTTTGACAAAATACAATATCCTTTCATGATAAAAATTCTCAACAAATAGGGTGTAGAAAGAACATGTTTCAACATAATAAAAAGGCCATAACAACAGGACTCGCAGCTATCATATCAACAGTGAAATGTTGAAAGCTTTTCCTCTAAGATCAAGAACAAGACAAGATGCCCACTCTCACCACTCTATGAACAGAGTACTAGAAGTCCTAGGAAGAGCATTCAGCAAGGAAAAGAAAAGGCATCCAAATCAGTAAGGAAGAAGTTAAACTGTCTATAGATGATATGATCCCTATATATAGAAAATCCTAAGACTCCACACATACACACACACACAACACAAACTATTAGTATTAATAAACAAATTCAGTACAGTTGCAGGATATGAAACCAACATACAAAAATCAGTGGCATTTCTATACACTAACAATCTGAAAAATAAATAAAATAATCTCACATTTGCAACAGCATCAAAAACAGTACTAGGAATTAATTTAACCATGGAAGTATAAGATTTGTACACTGATTACTATAAGACACCAGTGAAAAAAATTAAAGACATAAATAAGTGAAAAGGTATCCCATGTGTAATATATTTGAAAAAATATTGTTAAAATATTCACTCTATCAAAATTCTAAGGGCATTTTTCACAGAAATAGAAAAAATAATCCTAAAATTCACAGTGGAACCACAAAAGAATCTGAATAGCCAAAGCTATCTTGAGGAAGAACAACAAAGCTGGAGGCATCACAATTCCTGGTTTCAAACTATATTACACAGCTCTAGTAATCAAAACAGTAATGGTACTGGCATAAAAACAGAAATATAAAACAATGAAAAAAAAAATCCAACAGCCCAGAAATAAACCCACACATATAAAAACTAATATTTGACAAGAGGAACTAAGACTAATGGGGAAAGGATAGTCTTTTCAATATACATAGCTGGAATAACTGGACATATCATGTGCAAAAGAATAAAACTGAACCCCTATCTTATGCCACTCACAAAAACTGACTTAAAATGGATTAAAGACTAAATGTGAGACCTGAAACCAGAAAGCTTCTAAAGAAAACAGAGAAAAAGCTTCTTGACACTAGTCTTTGGCAACAATTTTTGGGATCACACTTTATGCATAAGCAATAAAAACAAAAATAATCAAGTAAAACTACATCAAAATAAAAAGGTTGTACAAAGCAAAATCATCGAAAAAATGAAGATGCAACCTTTGGAATGGAGAAAATTCTGCAAGCTATCCATGTGATGACAGGTTAATATCCCAAATAAATAAGAACTCATATAACTCTATAGCAAAAACAAAGACCAATCCATTAAAAAGTGAGCAAAGAAACTGAACAGTCATTTTCCCAAAGAAGACAAGCATATGGTCAACAGGTATATGAAAAGATGCTCAACATCACTATTCATCAGGAAAATGCATATCAAAACCACAATGAAATACCACCTCAAACCTGTTAAAATGGGCTTTTGTCAAAAAGACAAGAGATACTAAGCACTGGCTGGGATGTGGAGTAAAAGGAAACACTTGTGCACTGTGGTGGGACTATAAATTGGTAGAGCCACAGATGGAAAAGTCTGGATGGATGTTCTCCAAAAGGTTAAAAATAGAACTACTATATATGATCCTGTAGTCTCACTTTAGGAATATATCTATATGAAATATAAATTTTACTCAGAACAACTTTTGATGTATTCTGTAAGTTTTGATGTCAATTTGTCAAATTAACTGTCAATTGAAATACTTCCCATTTTGATTTCTTATCTGACCTTCTTTATGGTCTGGCCTGTGGCCAACTTTGGTAAAGTTCCAAAGAGCACATGGGAAGATGTGTGCTTCATGACTGCTGGACGCTGTGGTCTACACGTCACTTACATCAAATTCCTTAATCACAGCCCAGATACTACACCTCACTGACTTTTTATATGGTGTTTTTTAAATGTTTGTCAAAAATATCGAATTTCATGTCTTAAAATTGTACAGTATCTTGATCTTTTTTAATAGGGCAATAAAAGGGGGTTTTAAAACAATTTAGCTCCTTTCTGGCCCATCTCAACTTATGTTTTCCAATATTTTATTATTTTCGACAATTTCAGTGAGACAGAAGCAAAGTATAAGAGCAGAGCACTTACACTTGTGCGTTTATTTTTCTGTTTGTTCACTACTCCTTGCTCTTCTCCTGGAATCCATATTCCTCCTCTTGAAGAAAATCCTTATGATTTCCGTTTTTTGAAGGATTATCTGCCAGTAACATCCTCATTTTTGTTTATAAATGGTTTCAACATGTCACCCAATTGTTGATTTTTAATAACTTTGAGAATAATTTATAATACCAAAAGTTCACGCTTAGTTTGTGCAATTCAATGACTTTTAGTAACTTTACAGAGTTGTGTCAACATCACCACTAATTCCAAAACATTTTTATCACTTCGAAAAAAGCCCCATGTCCCCATGTCTCCCTCTCCCCGCTCCCCCAGCCCCTGGCAACTACTAATCTGCTATCTCTATGGATTTGCCTATTCTGAACATTTCATAGTAATAGAATCATATAATATGTAGCCTATCGTGTCTGGCTTCTTTCACTCAGAATGATTTTTGAGATTCATCCATGTCTAGCATGTGGCAGTGCTTCATTCTTTTATGGCAACATAATATTCCACTGTATGGATGAACCGCATTTTGTTTATCCAGTCAGCCGTTGCAATACTTGGTTCTTCCCAATCCTGGCCACTGTGAACGGTGCTGCCATGAATACTCATGTACAAATTTGTATGTGGTATATGGTTTCAATTTTCTTGGGTGTACACCTAGGAGTGGAACTGTGGGTCAAACGTGATTGTCACCAGCACTCCTGAACAACAGTTTTACTAAAGACTCAATTCTGTGTAGAGAATTTTCTTCTCTCAATGCCTCATTGACTACCCTCTGTTTCTGATGTCGACTTCTCTTGTTGAGAATGGTGCTGTGATTCTTTCATCCCGCTGTATGTGGTCTGGCTTTTCTCTCTCGCTGCTTTCAGAATTATCTTCGTCCTTAATGCACTGTGTGTGTCCAGGCATGGATTTGTTTTTATTTCTACTTGGGACTTGTTCTGCGTCCCGAATCCTTCAAATGTTCATCTTTCTTCCGTTTCTCTCACTCTCTCCTTCTGGGATTCCAGACATATGTTCATTAGACCATCTCCTTCCAGCCTCGTGACTGGTCCTTTTTCCCATTTCCATCTCCCGGAGAATGGCTCTCTCAGGTGACTGTCCAGAGGCCCTGAGCCCTCGTCTCACAGTTCTCATCCGAGGAATTTATGGGTGGGCATGAATGAGATGCTGCCACTCTGTCGGGAGCATGTCTTACCTCCCTCCTACGTCCTTCACCTTTCACTTGCCCTTGGTGTACAGCTATTCAGGCCCAGGAACCCCCAGGGGGTGGAGCAGGAACAGGCGTGACTATTAGAATGAAAACTTTGAATGCATCTGTGCAGTATAGTCTAAGTCAGTGAATACAATTTTGGGTTGTGGGAATTTCACAATCACTAATGTCACTACCAAAAGGCATGACAGAAAACAGGTGCCACACACTGGTCATGTGTAGTGCAAACCACCTCTGCGCTTGTGTTTGGAACTGCTTTCTCTGCCTTTCTTTTGTAACTTTAGATGATGAGGCAGGCTCCTCTGGACAGGACTTTTCTATGGAACCCTGGAGCTGTAACTTTCTGAGATGGAAAGGCCTGTGTCATTTGACAGCACGGATTACTGGTAGGAGCGCCTACAATACTGAAGTGGGCTCACACTGTCAGGATGCCTGTGCCAGAGAGGGGGTGCCCACTGGGCAGCGTTCTGCATGTGGGGATGCTGACAGTCCAGGCCTGTGACATGGGACTGAGAGAGAAGCAGCGCACTCCTTCCTTTGCAAGGATCCTGCAGTATTGTCAGTATAGCTGAGATGGCCCACTGGGTGACCCCTGAGCACCCACTAGGGTGAGGGTGGCCTCAGTAAACCATATCTCAGGTGAAAATAACATTAAAGCTGCTGTGGTCATAAATACATTTTATTTCATTAGAAATGCTTAATTACATTGTTGAGAGCATTTCCCCTAGAAAAGTAGGTAAGCAATATTTCCATCAAATCATTAGCTGTCTTTGCAAACCTATTTCATTACACTGAACAGAGCACACAGCAAAGGCTTCTGCTAGTCCATTTTTTTTCAGTTTTCTTTTTTTGTTATAAACACCATAGCAAATTAAAAAAAGCTGTTTAAACAGAGAAAAATATTGTAGTTCTTGATTTTCTGTGTGTACTTAACACAATCCACACTGCGTATCCCCACTCTTTCTCTAGACACCAACAGTGTGACTCAAACGAAAAGGGTCTTCTGGCAGGGGCGGTGGCTGTTACCATCTGTTTATTTACTGGGACACTTTCTCCTGTGGGATGAGCTCTCGGATGCACTTTAACAGAACGTGTACAGTCAGTCACCTCTGTGCAAAGCCGTGGGGCCAGGGCGTGTGTAGAACTGGGTGTTGGCTGGAGCTGCGCGCTGGGTGCAGTGACGGCTCCATCTCGGGTCCTGTCTGCTCAGGTGGCCTGCCCTCCATCACTGGATCTGGATGGCTCCATGCTCAAGCTGCATTTCGGACTGCAGGGTGGGCTGCAGAGTCTCAGCTGTCTGCAAGAGGGGAGAGAGGAGGGCTTTTCTATAAAAGTATCCACCAACAGTCCCGCCACAGTCCCGCCTCGCAGGCCTCCTCCTTGCCCACAACCCCGCCAACCCTCCCGCACATGCTGCAGGGCTCACCCGCAGCCCGTGGTGCTGACTTCCTATTCCCGCCCCCTGCTTATCACTGGGGAATAATACTCTGTGTGGTTGACACGTCCTTAACCTAATATATTTGCCTAGAATTTCAGTTACCATTTTGCCTTTTCTCAAAAACTGTTCCAATGTTCCAAAAAGCATTTTAGGGGCAGCTACTTTCTCGCCTTAAAGACTGAAATTCTAATCCATGAGTTACAGGTATTAAGGATTTTAAATATATATTCACAGTTTTAAGATGAGTTCAAGGATAAATACAATCTTAGAATAAATCACCAATCATCCATCTCAACCATCCGGAATTGGCCCTCAAATGGAGATTTTGGGGTTTTTTTGGATCTCCTAAGCCATCATCAAAGACAATGTCACAAAGACTAGACCCTCGAGGTGGCTCCTGGCTTCTCAAGCAGGCAGGAAGTTTAGCTGGAGGGGCCCGGGATGGTGACTGCAAAGAAAGAGGTGAAGAAAGCTACAGAGACTGGAAGGTGGAAGTCCCTGGTGCGGCTCTACATCTCCTACTGCGGTTCAGGCTGCGCTTTGAAATACTATATAACGTCAAATGACATTTGACACAGTGTTTCCTTAAAGTAGGGGCCTTCCAGTTTCAGAAGAAGGACTCAGCAAAGGCATCGTCTGCAGCCCAAGAGAGTGGGGCAGAAGCGATGAAAAAGGGGTAACCCTAAGACAATAGATGGGGGCAGGGGCTCCCCACAAGTTTCTGGCAAGGAAAGTGGATTAGAGCCTGCTGGGAGCTGCAGGTAGACGAAGTGAGGGAGGAGCGGGACTCCGGGCTGGAGCAGTAAGCACACATCTCATTCCCTGCTCCACTGCAGTGTCCTAATAAGTGCATCGAGAGCTGCCGGGTGTGAATAAAGACAAAGAACACGGACAGAAAGCCGAAGTGGCAAAGGGCTAAAATGGACACGGCGTTCCTCAATTCTGAAATCAGGAGAATGACCATAAACTTACAACCCAGTAAGATGCCCCACCACACGGCTGCCCAGACCTGAGAACACACACCCTTTTGTGGCAGCCCAGCAGCAGAGTGAACTGATTTTACACAACGAGCCCATTCACGACAGTGTGGGCATCAGACATATCACCAGCATGGGACGAGGTGGGGCCCACACAGGAGCTTCCTTCCAGGACAGGTTCACCCTCAAACCGCATCAACTTAGCTGGCCAGAACTCCCACCCCAACACACACAAACACAGAGAAAACACACACAAACACGGAGAAAACACACACATACACACACACCCTTCCCCATCTCCAGCTCTAGGCCTCGCCTCATCCTTCTCAGTTGGTCTCCAGAATGGAAGGAGCCTCTGTGGTCACCACTGTGTCAACATCCTCACAGTCAGAAGGGCCTGGAAGTGCCCAGGTCACGGGAGCTGGAGAGGTCTGGTGAGAGCAGGGGGAGGGGGCAAAGGGGAAACCAGCCTTCTCCAGGACACAGGTGTCCAGGACTCTGGGGCCTCATTGTGAATCCGGAGAGTAAGAATTTAAGCAGGGCTGCTGAGTTCACCAGCTGGCCACCAGCGTCACCCTGGGCAACCTACTTGGCTCTGCTGAGCCCCATTCCTTGGGAACCACCTCACCAGGATACCAGCGAACCAAATGAGAATTTCCTTTCCTCCAAGGACTATGGAGAGCACACTACACCTAGTACAGTGCAGAGCAGAGCAGAAGGTGAGAGGGGAAAGGGACTGTCTGGAAATTTGCAGCTTTAATTCTAAGCATCAAAGGCCGATGGCATCAAGGTACACGAGGCTCATTAGTGCCTGGCCACAGAAAGGAGAGGAGCAGACCCAGAGAGGACAGCGGAATGCACCAGAGCAGGTAGGACAGGAGCCAAAACCCAGCAGGACAGAGCAGAACACCAACAGGTCCTGTGGGCAGTGGGCTCTGCGGCTGTTTCCAGGCTGAAGCTGCCCGAGACGTGCAGCCTTCTCCTGCCTTCCCAAAGTCAGAGCATATAAGAGCCCCTGCATTACAACGGCTCTCCCTGATCTCGGCAGTAATATTAGTGATTTAAACCTATAGCTTCTGAGGTTTGAGAATGTAGGCGACAAGCTCATGTGTCATTCACAGCACCAGTAGGCTTGTGCTTTGTTCTAAGGGGCCCTTGCCCCCACAGGAGCAATCCTATGGTCACTCTCATAAAAAGAAACGGGAATATGCCATCACTTTAGAACTGGTTGTTCCAAACACAAGCAACCAACCAGACAGAACCCATTCATACTGTTTCTAAAGGGGTTCAGGCCATCCGGCTTCTGCCAGCTCTCCCTGCTAGCACAGGGGGCCCAGGCCTGGTTCCCCAGACCCAGGGGAACTCTGAAGAGAGACCATGATGCTCGCTCCACTAAGTACACTCACCGTGGGGAAGCTCCATGAACACTTCAAATATCTAAGGAAGAAACCCTCTCATCTGACATTTCAGAAAGTGTCCAAACGGGGTCTGAATGCTGGAGTTTCCAGAGCTCCTGGGAAAACACGGATAAGGGGCAGTGGAGGAGATCCAGCAGAGCCGGACAACGAGAGGCTTCTCTGGGAAGCTTGTTGGTGCTCAGAGTCAATCAGACTTGCTGAGCAAGCATGTAACAAACAGGGAAAACTGGGCCTTATGAATGTGGAGCTCCCGGCAAGGTCGTCAGGCTGCCGTGCTAGAAGCGCAGGGCAGGCGGCTGGACACCTGGTCAAACAGTGCCCCCAAGACCAAGGGCAAGCACCACAGCTATCGGGGTCAGCCGGCATTTCCACCACAAAGCGGCGGGCTGCTCAGAGGCAGGTGCCCCATAAACCTGCCCCTGGGAAAAGGGTCAAGGTTGCGTGCTGGGCCTGCAGGAGCAGTGACCCCCTGGGCCAGGTGCTATCCGACTCTGAGGAGCAGTGAGATCTCAAAACAGTGGGGACCCCCCCACTTATGGAAGGGGATTGAGAAGAAGTTAAAAATCTGCCTTTGAATTCATAAACAAACATTTGCACAAGACAGAATTATCTCAAGAACAGATTTAAAACTATCACCTGGGCCAGGATCTAATATCACCAATACGTTTTTCAGGCACTTATAAAAAATATCATTCCAAATGAGTGCCTGTGTCCAAATTATGCATCTTCCAATGGTAATTACCTTCCTCCCGGGAGAACATCAGAAGCAGAAATACCCAGGCTGGGGCTCGCGATCACACCTGCAGAAGCCCCAGGACCCGTCCACAGACAGGGTGTCCACTTCCAGAAGGGGCAGGACCCACCTGAGCTGCAGTGGTGTGGTCAGTCACCGGTGCCAACTGGACGTACTGGACCTGGATGTCGCTGCCCTGGAGAGGCGACCCGTCCACCCCTGCAGCAGCAGGGTCTGAAGAGGCCACAGCTATCAGCTGGGCCCCCTGCAGCACCTGGAGAGACAAAGCAGAACACCATCAGCACCATCACGGGAGCAACGGCAGGGGCAAGTGCCACGTGCTCAGACTCCACCACGGCTGTGTGAACCGAGGACAATGGCCCAGGGCCTCGCTGCTTACTGTGGGGTCTGCCTCATGAATCATTCTGGAGTAATGTCTGATCAGTGAGTGCACATGTGTGGTGTGAGCCTGTGTGAATGTGTATGTGTGTGTGTGTGTGATCTCCTCTATTATTCACGTATTTTTTTCTCTAGCATTTACTCTCCACCAGACCTTTCATGATCAGAAAACAGGACATAGTCCTGTCCAGTTCCACAGCTTTGCTTCCCAATCACCAGGGAGGAAGCCATCGTCATTTTTTAAAGAAAGGGCAGCAAGACCCGGGAGGGGCTCCCTAGGCCCCTCCAGCAAATGCCTCCACGTGCCCTCCACAAACTCCCAGCAGACAGAAAGTCAAAGGACTCAAATCCAGAAATACAAGCTGGGACCAGAAGAAAGGGGGACATGAGACTGTATTTAGTCATGAATGTGCTTTAGGAGCCTCTGGTCATCAGAGGAGGGAGAAAGGTAGTTTTTGGCATAAAGAGCAAAACTGTCAAAGCCCATTCAAAAATTACACGTCAAATGTCACATTGACTTAACTGGAGCTAACTGAACGATGGGTCTCCTCCAACTGTCACAAACCACACCATGCCTCAAGGTTCTGCCACATAACAAGAAAAGGACACCCCAGGATCAGTTGCGTGGGTGAATGCAGGTGGGGTGAGGTTGAGAGTCATGGCAAGGCTAACGAGAGACTCACAGGACAGGCAGGAGTGGGTGACAAACCTGCACACACCTCGAGCCAGCAAGATCCACAGCAGACATGCCCTTCTCCACTGCCCTGTGCCCAGTGGCCTGCCCCTGTGTCCGGCGTGACTGACCCCTGCATTCCTCTCCTCTGCTCCACCACCCCCTGCCTCTCTCTTTGCTGGTGACATTCTTTCCTTCCACCAAGAAAGAAAAGCCAGCAGAAGGGACTGGGTGACTTCCCACCTGGCCCACCACGGCCCTCTCTGGAGCCCTGGCTGCCTCTAGGCACACAGTGCATCTTGCTCGGGTACTTGCTCACAGTCTGCACCCTGCCCACCCCCACCCCGTGCAACTGGAATAGGAGCTGCAGGATGGCACCGTGGGGGGGGGGGTGTCTGGGGTGGGGAGATGGGGGTGGGGCGGGGGGGCCGTTGGTATCTGTTTTGTTCACTGACAAATCCCTAGCGTCTAGCACCGTATCTGACTCTGAACAAATACTTGTTAAACAAATGAAAATGAAGCTGATGTTGATGAGGAAAGACTGAGAAAACAGGCCAGTGCCTCCACGGGTCCATCAGACAGGGAGTTGGTGGTGAAGTACAAAGGAGCATGGAAACCTGCCCACGTGTATTTTCACACAGGCTCTCCTGGTGTCTGTCTAACAGGGATTGAGGCGGCTGTTCCTGAGCCAGGCAACCCTAGAGTTTTCAGAAGAAAATGTTGGGGGGGGGGGGCGGTAAGAGCGATTAGGAGTTAAGAGGACACCGTGGTAAACTAGAAGATAAAAAAAGGGCACGTGAGGAGGGATGACTCTCTCGTCCACACAATATCACAGTATCGCTTGAGGTGGAGTGGAGGAGAGTGCAGAGGGCGCACGCCGGATGGGAAGGAGGGGCGGCCACACAAGCCAGGCCCTTGCTGACAGCCTGCTCCATCCCACCACTGGTCCCCCAGATCAGACACCACGCCTCACTCCTGAAGGGCTGTGGGCCTCTCCACAACCTTGATATGACACGCTCCTTCGTTAGCCCTCTTCACAAGGCTGAGCCAGCTGACGTGTATAAAAGAACTTTGCACTCCCAGATTCTCTGTGACGAGACAAATTCAGATTCCCAAAAGGGCCATGGAATGACAAAGTCAGTTGAAGGGTCTTTAAGTCCAAACATCACTCTTACATCAAAGCCAGCCACCAATGAACAGACAAGAACATTCGCTCATGTGCTTGGCAACTCCAAAGCACCACTGAAAGGTCATGCACAAACATATTACAAGACAGTGATATGGTTACGATGAGCCAATTGCAAGATTACAGCGAGCGTCTGACGGAAGTGAATGGAACTTACCGTTAAGACTGAACTAATGAAATAAATGGACATTTGCTTTTTCTCTGAATTTTAATTTAGGATGTAAATCATCTTAAATTAGCTAAACTGTCTCAAGATCAAACGCCAGTAAGTGACAGGCCTGCACTAAATGCTCTCTAGTACCTACTGACCCACCTGCTCCGACCAGGTGTCGGCCAACACACTCAGGCCCCACTGGTCCTGCCCTCCACTCGGGGCCCGCTGCTCTCTGCACTGTCTTCCCAAATTCCCTCCCGGGCAGCAGCCCTCCACATGAACTCCTTCTCTCCAGAGAACCAAATCCAAATATTTATTGAGGACCTGATACGTGCAAGACACATCAAGGGCAGGAATGGGATCTCGAGAGCCTACATTCTAGAACAAATGCAAACTATGAAGCAAAATGGGCTGCAATCTCAGAATGAGAAAATGTCCAGTTCTGTCATCTGTGGAGACTCAGGCAAGTTCTGTGGGAGGGTGGGGGATGGCCTGGCGCAGAAGGCGAGGGATGGGAAGGAAGAGTATCTTAGGCAGAGAGATCGAGAAGCCCCAGGGATGGCAAAAGAGGAGACAATTGGGGCGCAGGGGATTAGTCACGGAGAGGAGAGATGGGCTCAGTGCTGGTCAGAAGTTCTAACGCTCCATGAAGATAGCAGAGGGCTGAGGCTCGAGTTAATTCTATCTGGCATTCCATGACCAACCAGGATGTTTAACTGGTTTGAAAGAACACACTTCTTCCAGATTGGAGAGGAGGCCTGGAGAGGCCAGGGCAGTGTGGAAGAGACACTGGCCATTTGTGGGCCCATCACAGGGGCCCCACTGTTGTCTGGCAGTGAGTGGTCAGCTCATCTTTTGTCCCTTTGCCTCTTTCTGGAGTAGCAGGCCCAGCCCCCCAACCCAGCAAGTAAAGTCCAACGTGTGACCGACCGCACTTCACCAGCCCAAGAGGAAGGATTCCACTGTTCCACTGTCAACTCTCAACATTGGATGGTGTTCTGACCTGGCGGGGTCTCTGCGGGATTGTGCAGCATCCCCACAACATGGTGGGGCCACCAGTTCCTTATGGTCTCTCTACACAGTTACTTCACCCTGGTTTGTAAGTCTGAAGGTAATGACGGAACCACTTTGGTTCAAGGATTCTACACTATTTGTCCTCGTCCCACATCTTCACAGTATTTCTGCAAACTGTCAATTTTTTGTGCTATTAAATGTATAGTGACACTCTTGGTAGGGTCACTGCAGAACCACTGACCAGATGTGCCATTTAGCTGGCCCAGTGTCCCACTAAACCCTATTTCAAGTCTACGACTGAGACCAACACAGCTGTGAGTAGGTGACAAGCTGGTGCGGAAGCCTGGCTCACAGCATTTGCACCTGCGTCTCTTAGCAGACTTATTCCTGACTTAACACGCATCTGAGAACTTTCTATAAACTAGTCCCATGTAGGAACATCCAAGCGACATTCTTGCCGCCAGTCCCCACTTTCCCCAAGTGGGTAAGCTCATGTCTAATTGGCACAATCGCGTAAGCTTTATTCCCATGGCAAAGCTGGGGGAAAAGTCACATGGGCCACAAAGTACCACTCAATGCAGGTTTGTGGTTCAGCTCAGAGAATGTACTGGGCAACAATGCAGCCTCGTAACAGCTAGAAAAAAATCAGAATGCAGAAAAGACAAAAGGTAAGAGACGTAGTAGGAAATTCTCAGAAGCAGAGACATCTGCCCCTTTGGTGGGTGGTGAGGGGGAACGAGTGATACGGGCTGCAATGCTCTGTGGCTGCCCTGACTGAACTCTGGTTTGCTAGATCCCAGACTGAACTTTAAAAAAATAACAACAACAACAAAAACATATAGGCAGTGTTTGGAAATACTAAGCTAAAATGTTAGGTATTATAATGTACTCACGGTTTTGTAGTTAATGTATATATTTTAAAAGATCCATTAATAAGTGAATTTAAGGTCAAATCACATAACTATTTTTTAAGGAAACTAATGAAATCATGGAACAGATTTCTGAGAAGGTTCTGCCTGTGCTCTACTTCTGGCGATGTGCCACTACCCCCCACAAATGGAAGGCTTTTTATGGTATCCTAAGAGAGACTGTTTTCCCTGTGAGCACTGCCCATAAAGTGACTTTTCACATGATCTACAGTTGATCAAATCTTAAGAATTACAGTGTCAGAAACCTCAGAATCTAAATGTGCAGAATTATAATAGCGAAGGTAAGCATATAAACCAGCTTGGCTGCTAAATGAAAATAAAAATAGGAAAATGCTCTCCACTGGGAATTCATTAAAAATGCTATGCCTTTTAAACATTTCCACATTAGTTTGGTTTCACGAAGTGATTCAGAAATGAGTTAAACACTTAATGCGCATAGAACTAGAGGAAAAGACCTTCCAGAAACTTAGTTATCATTCTCCTTCCTTGTACTCCAGATCTGCGGAGAAAAGCTGTCCCCAGGGATCTCCCCACGATGCGGCCTCAGCAGGAACCCTGTGCAGTGGGTGCTCCAGCTCCCACACCGGGATTCCAGGACTGGGAGAAAGATGGCTATTCAGACAAAGGAATTCAGGATGATTTCAGGGAGTCCCCCAAATTTGGAAATGACTCTTCTAAGACGAGATGAACATTTTGTTAAAGAATATATCTTCTCAAACTGGATTTCCATTTTGATAAAAGAGAAAACACACTAAGAAAGGGTTCAAAAGGCCCACTATCCCAGTGGTTAATGTCATCACACACCAGTGGCATTGGCTCTCTTAGCAGGAACCTTGCCAGAAGCAGGACTGACTTAGCACAGTGTAGCCATGGAAGCAAACAGGGAATGGGAGAGTCGGGCTCACACATTTCCCACAAAACCACCACAGGGCTGAGGATTCTGGGGACGCCCATGTCCCCGTTTTTTCTGCGTAAGACAGAAACAGCACTGAACCGAGTCTTGCCCATCTGAAGAAATTGATAAATGAAGGAATTTATTGATAAGTTCTAAAATGATGGGCGGGAAGATGGCCAAGTTATAAATCCCTGGTTTCTCAGCTATCAATACGTATTTATTGAGAGAAGGTGGTAAATATGTGACTGGAGATGCCCTGTGTTTTAAGGGACCCACGCGTGCTTGTGCACAGACAGCGTATCAGAAACAACTGGCGGGCACCCTGTGGCATGGGCTGAAGGTGCAGGCTGGGAGCGGAGACTCACGCACCATGGACCTCGTGTGGAAACTTTTTCCCTTGTGTTGTTTTCATAATAAGAGAGTGAACCATGACAAGGGGCAAGGACGTCGAGAGGACAACATGGAATAAGACCCAGGGGGGCCTTCCTTTCTGACCAACGCACAGTCAGGGGTCGGGAAAGGGCTGAGTGACCAGCACACAGTGAGTGGTGACCCGCTCGAAAACGAGACACAGACGGGCCGAGAGATTCGAGAATGTGGCAGACACGCCCACGGGGCCTCAGGGAAGGCTCTGCAGCCAGGGGCAACTCACGAGGGAGCTGCAGCGGAAGCGGACATTCTGGGCATAAGTGCGCCTCCTCTTTCTCTAATAACTGCATTACCCTGAAGGCAGGGTATTTTTGTGAGGATTATACACATGAAATGAGTAAAATAAAAACAAAATGCTACAGAAATCAATTACACAAGAGATTTGATTCATCCGCTTCTCAGTGGTGCTGCTCGAATTGCAGCTTTCCGAAATACACAGGAGGCTGAGGCAGATGTGTTGGTTTGGAACTGATTTTAAACTGGTGATGAGGAAAACCCATTACATCAAATCTTAAATGCAGAGCAGCAAAAATGAAGTCACATGCCACTGTCACATGGATCACTATGGTACCCCAAGAAGGGGATTCACTGAAAACCTGCCTCCTGCTCATCTGACCACAGCCCTGATCTTCTGTGGAACAAAGCTCGCCTGGATGAACTCCCACTCAGCTCCCAATAATGAGCTTTCAGCTCCTTCTTCACTCTTCCTGCTCACTTTCCGTTTGGTGCCTTTTCCAAACAGGCTCTGGAATGTAGAAAGATCTAACTGGAATGCAGCGAGCTCCCGGCCAGTAGCCAGCGGCAGCACCTCCGGGCTGCCAGCAACAGCAAGCCTGTGGCTGCACTTACAGTGGGGCTCCCCAAAGGGCAGCACATCTGTATGAGACACCGAACGAAGTGCAAAGGTGGCCGACTCGGCCGGCTTCATTTAGGGGGTTCCCCAGTGCATTTCTGAAGCATGGCCAATTATTTTCAGACAAAAGGAAAATGGCACAGGGTACAAATTTAAAACAGCCTACTAAGGGGATCCTGGATCTAAGAGCACTGTGTTTTGGAGCACACACATCTGCTTTTCGTCTCTATACTGCCAATTCTGTTTAATACCCAACTGAGATGATACAAACTGGTGCAAAATCTGCAATAAATTCAAGAATCCCGAGGACTTTTCCGAAGCCAACCAAGAATCTACCCAGGTGCAAAAAAAAAAAAAAAAAAAAAAAAGAAACAAAATAAACCCAAACCAAAACAAACCAGCAAAAAACCTCAATCACTTAACAAGATCTGTTTTCAACATGGTTTAACTGTGTGGCCAAGAATAGGGATGAGACCGCTAACCCCAAGGCCTCCTGGAAAAGCCATGGTCACTTACTTGTTTTGTCACTTAATGTTTGAATCCAACATGTTAAGGTAATGTAATTGATCAATTAGGTTGATTTTCTCACATCTGGATGCTAATTCAAGGAGTAGCTTCCTTATGATAGAAAAGTAATAAGGAGCTGAGAGACAGATCAAGATGCCCTCAAACCACCATGTGAACAGATCTACCAGCCCAAAATCTCTTTCATATATCTGTACAGAAAATGCCCCAAACACGTGATCATTCTGAAGCCTTTAAACCCACCGATGGAACACTAGGATGTTTCCCTGGGTTCCATTTTGAGTGCTTTCATAAACCACGTCGCCATTAGTAGATGGTCAGAAATGAGTTCAAACAGCAAGGTCCCTCTGCGATGACTCCTCGGCCATGGAGCAAAAGCCAGTACAGAGACTCCTCACAGCCCTGAGGGTTTGAGCCAATTGATGCAACAGTTTAGGAAAGTATCCTATGGCCAGCAAGGCTGTGCTTGCAAAGCGAACAGGCTAACAGCCATGAGCCAGATTTACAGCCTGGAGCGGATGAGAACATGCCCCAGGGAACCAAGGTCCAGATTCTGTGCACACAAAGATGCTGTGTGGCGAGCAGTAATCAAAAGCAGGTTCTGCTGTATGCTGTGGCTCGTTCCAGCACTGGAGCATGAACCTCAAATACAATCTAGGAGAAAGCAAAATAAAACCTAAAAAATAAAATAAAGCAGAAACGGAAGTCTGGAGATGCTTGGTATTCATCCCCCATCGTTCCAGATAGGGCAGACTTCTTGGGAACAAATCTTAACCATGTGTCTTAAAACTTTCCAGTTGATTGGGGCTGGGGGTTGAGAGAGGTTTAATAACTTAGGTAGAGTCAAGTCCAAGGCCCTCATTTTCCCAGGGGTCCAGGCCCCTGGTTTCTAGAAGGAAAAGTTAGGTGGGAGAGGAGTAGGAGAGACAGAGCAGGAACAAAATAAAAGGTTTATTTTAATTACATGTATACATGATATGTCCTAACAGTGTCGTTCAGACATGGGGAAGGGAGAGGGTACACCCGGCTGCCAGCCAGCACACTTTGTGACTGCAAGGAGCTGAGATGCCCAATCACAGAAGTGAATGCTGCCAGCTGCCATCAACTGATAATAAGAACAAAGTGGCCGCCACCTCACAGGACAGATTACCTAAGCAAGGACTGTGCTTAGGGCTGCTTCCTCTCACTGTCCTGTGATGACTCTGACCATTCCTTTTTTTAATTTGGGAAACTCACTGTACAGAACAGCAAAAATTATTGTTGTGTTTACTGTGATGAGGCTAAAAAAAAGAACTTCTAAAGAGAAGAGATGCAACTTTCCTACTATTTCCATTCAGTGGGAAGCATTACTAAAATACCACTTTATAAATGTCAGCGCTTTACTGGGTGATATGAATGTCAACAATTGTTCCCTCCTCATTGAGATGGGAGAAACTGGTTTTTAAAAAGAGGGTGTTATCAGTCTTCAAACTCTCACCTATCAACCCAGATCACATGAGTGATCAATAGAGCAATTAGGAGACCACAGCCCTTACCAGGAAAGACCAAGAGAGGCACCTCCTATGGCCGGGTGCACCCACAAAAGAAACACCTTAGAGTCCTTGTATAAATTTAAAAATTCATCATGCTGTAGAAACACAGCCTCACTATTCATACATATGGATGATTTATTGTGAGATGCTGACTAATGGGGACATCTACACATACCTCATACTGGTGGTACAGCCTCCGTCAGCACAGCATTATTATTCTATCCTGAAAAAGCATGGTGCCTGCTGTCTCTTAAAGAAAAGTTTAGAAACTTATTTTTATGCCAAGTAACCTATTACATACCAAGTGGACAAAGTCTCATTAGGTGACAACTTATCTCTGTCTTCACCACTGAGGCTCTTTTGGGTGAGGACGGCACTTCTCCCCTTTCAAGGTGACAATTCTAGAGGTGCCTCCATTCCCTTACCCAAACTCAAAGTGCATTGTGACCTCAGTGCATCAAGAAGGTGCAGAAGAAACTGCCCATTACCGAGCACCCTTTCCTTAAGCAAAGAGAAGACTGTACCCATGTACACATTAGACATGATCGGGGGTGGGAGGGAGCCAAAAGGGACATGAGAGGCAGAGCACACAAGTACCTCCCACAGGAAGCCCAACAGCACCCAGAATGTGACTGAACTCACACTGCCTCACAAATGACTTGTTTCACGATACAGAACTTGGGTTTATCACACATCTCTCTGGGATGTAGGTCTGAGGTGGAATGGTCGGCCAATCCTCTGTCGATGATAGGGTCAGGGGTATTATAGGCCCAACTGGGCCCCCCAAATGAATATCTCCAAGTCCTAAGCTCTGGAACCTATAATGTGACCTTATCTGGAAATAGGGTCTGAAGATGCAATTAAGATGAGGTCACATTAAAGCAGGATGGACCCTTATTTAGTGACAAGGATAGACCCTTAAAAGGAGAAGAGAATTTAGACACAGAAAGAAGAACAACGTGGAAGCATAGGACCAGAGGCTGGAATGATGCATCCACAGGCAAGGATTGCCAGGAGCCCCCAGGAGCTGGAACAGACAAGGAAGAAACATCCCTTAGAGTCTCCGGAGGGAGCGCAGCTCTGCTGACCAGGATTTTGGACGTCTGGTCTCCAGGACTGTGAGAGGACACATTTCTGGTTGTTTTAAGACACCCAGTGGGGGTTACTGGTTTGGGGCTGATGGTCCAGGAACAGCCTTTGCACTTTCAGACCCTCGGCTGGAATGCAGTAACCCCATGTCCAGGCCCACCTGGTCAACTGTCTTTAGTTGACAAAGCTTCAGGCCTTTTGCTTCCTGAGAACATCCTGACCACTCATCTACTCTGTCAGCTCCTCATGGGCAGGACTCTCTGGGTGAGCTCAAGGGTACCCTGCCCCTCTGCCCTTGCAAAGGCAACCAATAGTCTTTTCTCAAACTGCAGGGCCTCAGGCTGCTTGCACACCTGAAAAGGTGTAGGAGCGGGTCTGTGTTGGGTTCATTGCTGGCAGGTCCCGAACAAGCATGGCTAGTGCACTAGTGATGCCACTTGGCAAGGCGTGCAGAACACAGGTAAGGCCAGGCTGCAGACGAAAGCAGTGAGACATCGGCATGAATGTTAAATCACTCCTGTTGCATAAAGACCATTATAAGAAAGACACAAGTGACAGTCTCTTAAAAGGCCAGATTCCAATTTCCCACTGAGAAGAACTGGCCCCCTTTGGACTGATTTCTAACTAACCAGCAAGAGAAGGGACACTTCCTCCTCCTACATGTCAACAGTGTGTCCCTTGCCTGAATCAGCGCTGGGCAGGAGCAACTCTCGTGACCACTCAGTCCCTGACCAAGACCCACTGTGCAAACGGCCTCTGGGATCCAACTCTACCTGAGGCCAAGAACTCTCCAGGAACCTGAACATTTGAAGTGATATCTCAGAAAATTCTACACTGAGGTAAGACAATGGGATTACTATACGGTCAAGATATCTAAGACTAAGTAGCCACAAATATTTTCAGGCCCAAATTGCCTTTCTGTACCGATAGCAAAGCTCAGTTCCAAATCCTTTCAAGGAACACACAGGGTTCCCTGGACTAAATGTTTGTGCCCACCCCCCAATTCATATGTTGAAACCCTAAATCCTCAATGTAATCGTGTCTGGAGGTGAGACCTTTGAGAGGTGATTAGGGTTAAATGAGGCCATGAGGGTGGGGCCCCTATGACGGATTAGTGTCCTTCTGAGAGGAAGAGGGACAAAGGCTCTCTCTCCATGAACACTTCAAGGAAGGCCATTGGAAGACATAACCAGGAAGAGGGTGCTCACCAGAACCTGAGTGCTGGCACCCTGATCTCGAACTTCCAGCCCCAGAACTGTGAGGAATAGATATCTGATGTTGAAGCCTGCAGTCTGTGGGGTTCTGTTATAACCACCCAAACTTGACAGTAGATAAACATCAGCATCTTCCTTCTTATAAGGTGGAGAAGATATCCTTAGGAGAGGAAGTTTCAAGAACTATTTAATCACCAAAAGGCCCAGGTCAGTGAAAGACCAGCCAAGGCATTCTGGACAAGTTTGGAGATGGCTGGAAGAAAAGATCACTGCAAAAGAATAAAACCCACTAACAGACCCACAGACCCACAGGTGTCTCTGATATATCAGCCTTGGGTTTGAAATCCACTGGTGTTAATTTTCTAGGACTTTTAAGTGGAAGGAACATTCTTATACATATATTGTTATCAATGGTTTGCAAAGACCTAGTTTATATACATTTAAAGTTCAACTTTGGAAGAATCTCTTCAGCAAGTCCTCAGACTTCTGACACCATGGAGCATTTCTCTGGGAGCATTTTGAATTTGGGGACTTCAAATTCGCCTCACCCACTGACACTGAGAGACTATGTTTCTAACCTCTAGAGTTCAGAAAGAGAAAATGTTAAGACAGGAAAGGATGATGGCCTTTTTTAACATGCCCCAGTCTCTGGAGGGTTCCTGGCCTTAAACAGCTTAGCAGAAACCTGACCAGCATCCTGTCCTCTCCCTGTGCACCCTTCAGACCAGGACCAGGAGACATGTGTACTGTTAAAGCACAACATGCTACTGTCAAACACATTCACACATTTGAGGACACAAAAAGCCTGGCTGGAATGGGACTACTGTTTGTTCTCACTGCATGGTGTGCTCCAGCCACCCCACTTTGAGGTCAGATTGACTGACATCAGGAGTCCGAAATGATATACATGTTTAACTAGAGGTGTAAATAATCTCTTTAAATGTTGTCCAAGTGAAAAACACCCAAAAAGCAACTCTTCATACTTGGTCACCATTGGTCAATGGTGGGCTACCTCTGGGGAGGAGAGTACAGGCTGCTTAAGAAGAGTTCACACTGTACAGTGTGCTTCCCTATGACACCCAGCATGGGGCTGGGTTCCTGCGATCACTCACGCATTGAAAACAAGAAAGCTCCACCACAACACCTCCAAATGACGGGGAAGTAAAGGAAGGAGAGAGAAAGAACTTCCTCCTGAGGGCGATTTCATCTCAGAAAACACTGTTCTGCAGATATAATGTTCAAGCTACACGTTCAAGATGCACTCTGTGTCAGGGTGCAGCCAGCGGCGGAGCAGCAGAATGAAGACCTGGATCTCAGGGCTTCTTGCTTCTGCACCCCCACTGGCCAAACCCATGAAGCCAGCAGGTGAGGGAGCCTAGAGAGGATGAGCCAAGAGAAGCCAGTAACAGGGATGTCCCTGCGTCCTGCTCCACCACACACAGTGTGTCCTCTCTGGGGGACATCCTGGCTGCTGCTGATGGCTGCAAGTGTCAGGATCACACATACGCTGTGTCGGTCATAAGAAAAGCCCCTGTTGATCATCATTCAGCCTGAACATGGGCAGATAAGGACCCAAAGCCCTGGACAGTGGGGAGGACCAGCCGGGCCAGTGAGTTTGTGTGGGAGCAGTATGACTGGCTGGGGTCCCAGGGCCTCTGCTGCACTCTGGGCACTCAGCACAGACACCATCTTGTTTGTTATCATTAGCGCTACTTTGCCAGGAGGAAACAGGGCCTCAGAGGCTAACTTATGTGCCCAGAATCATAGGCCAGTAAAAATACAACCAAACAGAAGAGGCTTTGAATGCAGTTGTGGCAAATCCTCTAGGCTGCTGCAGTCACACCATGAGGCTGGAGCCAATCACTTGTGTGTGACTGAGATGTGTTAGAAAAAAGTGAAAAGAATGATTACACAACAAGTCATATAACTAAGAAACCTCAAGAGCCTCATTTGACTTTAAAAATAACTTCCCTTTAAAACAACAAGGAAAATTATTTATGCTAAAATCCCCTCTGCTTCAGCCTTTGTTAAAAAAATCAGTTTCACTCCAGCCAACTTGTCTTTTGGCTGAACACCTGCCAACCACGAATCAATTGCCCTTCGTGAATTCTCCAGCTCTGGAGGGGCTTTTGGGAACTCAACTTGGTGCCAATGGAGTATCTTCCCAAAGAGAAGATAACTGTCTCAAAAAGATTTGCCAACTGGTTACATCATGAGGGCCTATTTTTAAGAAGCTGCGCTTTTCAGTTCTATTTTACCAAAAACTGGGCCTGGTTTACCAACTGTTTTCAACTGAATGCTATGGACCCATCAGTGGCCTGGGGCTGACAGCCCATGTCTGAGCATGTAGCCTGGAAGGCTTCATGTCACATGGCTCTGTCACTGCTTGCCCCATTCTTGGTGAGCTAACACGTCCACTAATGGACCGAAGCATCTATCACTGGACTGTTGGCCCATACTGTCACTATTCTAAGGGCTTCCATTTCAAAAATCAACGTATACATTGATTTTCATCTTTTGTCAACTGGAATGCCATCCTCAGAGCTCAGACCACCAGCCTTAAGCGCTTATTTCTATGGACTGCCCCTAATACCAAGTGGACAGCATTGGGTACTATGCACACACCTGACGACATAACATTAAGTGAGAATAGTTGTTGAAAACAAATGCAATAGCTCAAAGGGACAGATGAAGAGACAGGATTAAAAATTAGTCTGGGTCACTTTACAAGCTTTTTTACTTTGGGAGTTGACATGAAACAATGGTGTGAATTTTAGTAAGTGACTATTTTTGTACACATGAAAATCATTTCTAGATTATTTGTGTATTTTATATATCATGCTCAGAGCAGCTATCAGTTCACTGTGTTCTTAATCTCCCGCCTCCCTCTCTCTTACACTTACACACAGACACACAGACACACAGACACACACAGACACACACACACACACACACACACACACACCCCTGATGGTCTCAGATATTACACTTACTCTCCCATCTGAAACCAGTGGCATGTCATACATATTTCATTTCATTTTTGGATTGCAAATCATTAGAGGAAATGTAAATAAAGATGGTTGTGGGTTTTACCAAGTATTTGCAAATATTCTCATTACCTGTGTGAGAAGAAACATGAAACCTTCCAGCTTCTCAGAATAAGAGAAATCATCCTTATTCTTTGGTATTTACTTGATCAGAAATCAACCTCTGTTCTGGAATTGTATAAAAGATCATAATATTAGCATCTGTACTGGTTCTGCTACGGATTGTGCCAAATTCCTAAACATAAATCCTTATGTAGACACAGCACCGTCTGGTCCTGTCCTCCCGTCTTCCATTAGAAAATGCTCACAGATTACAGGCTCCTGATGAGAAACATAGGGATCTGTGTTTTCATGTCCTTCAGTTTTCCACACGTCAGTGAGTTAATACACACAGGATTCTCTTTTAATCATTTCAACACACTGTTCAAGCAGCAGCTTCAACAGTTTAGCCAGGCATCCTGATTGGACTGGATCTATAGTTTCTAGATGAAGGATTCCTAATAAACACACAGTAAATTTAACAATCACTCAGTGGTTCACTTTCAAAGTGAGTAAAAGGTGGGAAACTCACTGTGCTTCAAACTTTTTCCCTTCTGCAGTAATTCTGTCACTTAACAGTTCAAGGGCTCAGTGAGATTTTAGTCAGGCTCACTAATGTCTTCTTATCTGACAGAACTCAGGACACCACAGGCCCCACTACTTGCACCTCTCACCACTAGACTATCAGGCAGGTGGTTCTTTTGATGAACCCCCTTCCTCCCTGCTCAAAATCCTGGAATGAAGGTCACATACTCCTGAAATCTCCAAACGCTGGAGACCAGCAGCACGGGACATGCTCAGTGCAAATTACAGTACCCTTCCAGTCCTGACTACTCTTGTTTTCTCCATTGTCTACACTCTTCTCTTCTGGAATGGAATCACCAGAGTAGAGTCCACACACAACCACAGTTAAGGGAATGGAGAAGAATCTGCTAGTTTTATAAACATGGACCAGTCAGAGCTCCTAGAGTTTGCACAAAGGGAAAGCCATGGCCTGGTCAGAATAGGAATGAAATGTCCTAGTGGGTATCTTCCGCAAGCACGTTCTCTGACTATAAAGAAGTGAAACATCTGGAGCTAATGAAAGAGTTCCAAGGTTCATTCCTGCTTCTGAAATCTCATCTCCCACCCACCTTCACTCTCCACAAGCCAGAAGTTCAGAAATGAAGCTTTGGTGCACTAGTGGTAACTTGGCTTCCTTTCAACAGACAGTAGCTGCTCTGATGGCTTCTGGAATAGAATTCTTGGGTCTAAAGAATCCTTTATGTGTTCCTTAGATACTGCGCATGGCAGCTCGAACCACTGGCGCAGGCTGCCCACCCAACCAGGTGGCTACCCATGACACAGCAGGCCCACTAGCAGGAAACATAAACACATTTAAAACATGTGACAAAGTTTCAGAAAAGCAAAAGAAATCACCAAAACTTCCTTATATACAGAAAAGATTGTATTACTTGGATCCCACTAAAAAGAAATTTGGAATTACTCAGAAGTCACAATTTTTCAGGGTATTAAGCTGCAGGTTTTATTACTACTTTTTAAACTTTTAATTAGTTTCACGTATATAGTACATTGCTTAGACACTTTATAGCTGGTAAAATGATCCCCCCAATTGCTCCCTCCCTCCCAACCCTCCACCTAGCCAATGTATTCATACTAATTGCATTCCTTAAGTCTTGCTTCCCATCCCCATGACCATCCGTCAACTACTAATTTGTACTGCTTTAACCCTTCACCCCATTCTCCCAGCTCCCCAAAGCCCCTCCCCTCTGTCCATCACCAAATTGCCCACTATATTTGTGAGTCTGTTTTTGATTAGTTTGTTCTTTTTATTCCTTAAATTCCACATATAAGTGAAATCATATAGTGTTTATCTTTCTCTGTCTGACTTAAATACCTTCTATGTCCATCAAAGCCATATCTTTTTCTATACTCTTCCTTTTCATATGTAGGGGTCTCGTTTTCTTATCTTTTAGCCACTCCATCCCTTGGTTGGAGCACTTAATTCTTTTCCCTTTAAGGTACTTATTGATAGGAATGTAGTTGTTACAATTTTCATTCCTGTTTTTGATACATGTTTTTTCTTCTTAAAGAAGTCCCTCCAACATTTCTTGTCATTCTGGCTTGGTGGGGATAAATTCCTTTAGTTATTTTTGTCTGGGAAGCTCTTTATCTTTCCTTCAACTCTAAATGATTGCTTTGCTGGATAAATTATTCTTGGTTGTAGATCCTGGGTCTTCATTCTTTTGAATATTTTTTGCCAAACCCTTCTGCCCTGCATAGTCTCTCTTGAGAAATCAGCTGCCAGTCATATGGGTGTTCCCTTATATGTAATTATTTTTCTCTTGCTGCTTTAAATATTTTTTTCTTTGTATTTAACCTTTGGCATTTTAATTATGATGTGTCTTGGTGTGGGCCTCTTTGGATCCCTGATTTTTGGAATCCTCTGGAGCTGCGATATTTTAAATTAGTAGTCTTCTATACATTTCCAGGTTATTACTCATGATTAAAATTATCTACAAATATATGTTAAATTTTTAAATGGCTTAAAAATGGAAGAGTCTTTCCAAATGTTTTCATTAACCTGTGTATCTTATAATTAACTAAGTGCTAATTTGGAATAATTACTTGTATTCATCAAGTAATCATTAAGTATTGATGATTTGGTACTATACTGGGTACCGTGAAGAATAGAAATGAATAAAATTTGTATCTATTAAAATATGTAATTTAACTTTCTAAGTATATATTTGTAAATGATGACATTGATCAAAAACAATTCTGGAATTTTGAGGCCTGCCACTCCTCCCTTGACTACGTGGAATCACAAGACTTTGATGTGGGATTCAACCAAAGGGGCCCAGGGCGGCTGTGGACACAGTGACCATGTGCAATGTGTCAGATCATCAAAAATATCTTTTAGGTTTATTATAAAACTACTTTAGCCTCCCCTAATATGAGTCCCTTCAAAGATATCATTGTTTCAACTACCTAAACACTGGAAATGTACACTTAAGTAACCATTTCATCCAACTTCTCTCTGAAAAACATTATAATACCCTGCCAAGCCCAAGCCCTTGTCCAGCTTTTTCCTGGTCTTTCCTGACCTGAAACAATCTGGTCCGTTACAACTACAGGAATGAAACAATAGGCCTAAAGAAACACACCAGCGTTACTAACTAATCACCACCTGAGCCTGCAATTCTCTTCCTCAGGCTCAGGAGAGATCAGGAAGCTATAGCACAATGAGTCCTTGGGTCTTCTGTGCCGTTGGCATCTGGTCTGTTTTGCTTCACACAACAAGCCTCTGTTGGGGACCAAAATGGATTCCTGAAGAATCAGAGCCAGCAGCAGGAAATACCGTGGGCCCCTTGTCCTGTCCGGCTGGCCGCCTCTGACAGGGTGACGAACCTGCAGCATCTCGCTCAGTGCCGGGCTGCCGGTGAGCCAGGCGCCTCAACCAGGCAGCAGAAGGCTCACAGTTGTTTTTGTGACTTTCCTAGGATGTTTTTTGGAACTAGTAAACCCCTAACTCACTCCACTCTGACCTTTTATGGCTTAAATTATATTTTCCACCATTTCTGGTATGGAAATCTTTTCCATAAGGAATGAATTCCCTGAGCTACCTAGATTCTCCAAGATTTCTGTTCGTGTTTTGGCATGCAATGCAGGAACACATTTTCCTGAAGGGAACATTTTTATTAGAAGTGAAGTGATCAGTGTATGCCATCTGGGAAGCCGACTGTTCTCCCCATTGTGACAAACCATTATAAGTGGACTACAGCCTCCTAAAAATAGAGACATTTTACTGCTACAGATAAAGGCAGGCTGCACGGACACATATGCATGTGCACGTGTACACCACACACACACAAGCTCCTTTTTCTCACCCACTCCAAAAAAAATTCTGCACAGAAAATGTTAGATACTTCTCATCTCTCCTAACCTTTTCCAAGCTGGGTTTTCTAAAAGGCCTCATTTCATGGAAAAAATTCTTAAGGCTACTGAAATTTACCTTGAAACAAGTAAAAGGAGGGATACAAATGCCAAAGAAGTCAAGAGAGGTTTAAAAATTTAAAGAATGCCAAAGCTGCTCTTAGTTGAATATTAGTTATCTCACAAATACAAAATGAGAATAACCTGGATTTATCACTGTGTTGCTTAGCTTTGTTTAATACATATTATCGTGTGTATGCATGATGTATTCATTATTACAGAGATGAGCTTACCAGAACATGCAAAATCTCCTTGGTTATCAAGTGATCTGACAATGTTTGGCTACAGACATGCATAAAATTTTTCATTCACATCTTAGATGACATTAGCCACTATTGTAAAAACAAAATAAAACAAAACAAACACTATCAGTATCAAAATACCCATCTCGTTGAAATAGTACTAAACCATTTCATGATTTATGATCTAAGCAGCATGACTAAAGCACAAGTTTTTACAGATTTCCATGCCTGGAAATCTCCCAAATGTAGAGAAATAACTGACCCAGATTTGAATGTTTCAATGGACATAATATTGCCTAGCAACAGAGTTTGGTACAAAGTGAAGTATTAAAATCTTACTAAATCTCAATCTACTAGATCCAAATTCCACACCATCCACACAGCCTGTATCTCACCTTCATGGTTCTGTTCCATACCTAGGCACCTACTGAATGCACGATGTAATAAGACAGGAAACAGCTCCCACAGATCTGCCCCTTACTTTTCTTATACATTTTCGTAGCTTCATTTATCTTACTCTCGATAAAAATTCCTATGAGCTGGGCAACAAAAGCACTGTCATTTCAGTCTCAACAGAAAGAGGCAGTAAGTAGAGAAGATCAGAACACAGCTCATGACAATCAAAGCAACTCACTTGATTCCTTGGTGGTGATGGTGGTGGCGATAATGAAGATGATGATGATGATGTAGATCAGGGGTCCCCAACCTCCGGGCTGTGGACCAGTACTGGTCTGTGGCCTGTTAGGAACCAGGCTGCACAGCAGGAGGTGAGGGGCGGATGAGTGAGCGAAGCTTCATCTGTATTTGCAGCCGCTCCCCAGCACCAGCATCACCGCCTCAGCTCCACCTCAGATCATCAGGCATTAGATTCTCATAGGAGCACTGGACCCTGATGCCAAGATGTTGGGGACCACTGATGTAGATGACAGTGGTGATAACATTAGTGATGGTGGTGGTGGTGACAGCGGTGATGGTATCTTGGTGGTGGTAGCTGACAGCAGTGGTGTTGTCTTGGTGGTGGGGGTGACAGTGACTGTACTGTCTTGGTGTGGTGGTAGTGATGATGGATGGCAGTGATGGTGATGACAGCAGTAATGATGATACTCTAGAGAACTAGAGCCAGTTGGAGACTAGGAGTCATAAGTCTTGGGGTCTGGATCCATCTCTGACTTCACCTTCCTCTACCATCCTAGAAAAGCTACTATTTACTGTCCCCATGTGTAAAGGGGGAATAACTCACCTAAATCCTGATTTTATCTTGTTTCCTGTACAGAATACTACCAAAGAGGTTTTGACATAGGAGAAAGCATGTGCCCAGCTTCAGAAAGGGATGCCTGAGTCACTGCAGGCAGGTAGCGAATTCCCTACAATGCTTTGAAAGGGAAGCATGGTTTAGCACCTGAAGGTAATTGTATATGATGGGGAACCGTAATACTTTACATTAAGGTTAAAAGGAACACTGATTTTTTTTCTTGGTTGTATTTTGAGCTTTATTAGCAACGTAGTATTAACGTAGTAAAACAAAGAAAGCACTAGCACCCTTTCAGGATTGGGTGCCTGTCCTTGGGTGTTGAGAGTTCAGTAAACACAGAGCAGCAACAGACATGGGGCTCCAAGAGGAATGTGAGGTCAGCCAGCAGCAGCTGCCAATTATCCAAAAACAGACTGCTTTTGGAACATGATTTCTTAGTCACATGAATAAATGTTTAGGTCTTTGCTTTGTTTTCTTAAACTGTCCAAAGAAACAAGATGAATGGAATGCAAAAGATATCTCAGAAATTGTATAAATCTAGATTTTAAAAAAATCTAAATTTTTATAAATGCAAAAAAGAAAACTTTGACTGTTTTAACCATTCAATAATTAACAATGTATAATTATAAAAATGCATTCGACTTTATCATTAGCCAAGATGTCCCAACAAAGAACACAGTTAATCAATCACAAAGTTTCTCGATGTGGATTTTATGCCACATGGGTGGGCTGGTGTCTGCCTGAGGTCAGGACACTGGCATTGACAGACTCACCCCAACTCATCACCTGAACAGGGAAGGTCATTTCTTGGGGTTGTAGTGTGTGATTTGCCCAATAAACATCTACAAGGAAATATGTCCATCCTCTTAACTACAATGGTGCCTCCTCACCTTGGGATCACCAACCTCTCATGCAGCCCCTGCTTCCTATGTGCCTCTTGTGTGCTCGGCCCTGTGGTCTGGTCCGTGCTTGTGTGAGACCAGGACTCCTGTGCAGCCCACACTTCCCTGCATGCCTTCTGTGCACTGAGGCAGGGCACAGGCCCTGTGTATGGTATGGGCCCTGCCTTAAAGAGCTTGGAATCAAGCCATGTTAGGTACAGCATGAACGCCGAGAGATGCTGCATCCCTCCTTGCAGTCAAAGTACACTTCATCTTTCCCAATTCAAGATTCTGGCATGGCTGTCCCATTCTGCACCTCACAGAAAACATAGTCACTACGTGGGCTTACAGGAACCCACAGCCTCTGCTCTTGTATGCTGGTTACATCCCCTCCTAGAACCCTACCACCATGCTGTGAGGGCCCAGGCAACTCAAGGAGCCTGCACAGAAGAGAATTATGGGGTTCAGGTAGACAGCCTTGCTCAGCTCCCAGCCATGGGCAGCTGAGCTTCCAGGCCCTGGGAACAAGCCTCGAGATACGGCAGCCCGCTGAGCCTCCAGATGACCCTGGATGATCCTGGAAGCACCACATGGAGGACAACTACTTGCTGAGCCCAATAAATCCACAGCCATGAAAGATAATAAACGGTCATCATCTTCAACCCTAAGTTTTGGGGTGGTCTGTTAATATATCAAGAGGTAATAAACAAAAAGTGACAAACTGGTGGTACAGGGAAAGGTCCTTGTGCTTACAAGTTGTATGATAAAGTTTTTGGTTTCTGCAACTTACTAACAAATAACACAACAAATACACACACACACCCACACTCATACACATATACGGATTTCTGGCTGTTTGTACTTTTATACAATTGGATCATGACTCTTTTGTGACTGGTTCTAATTCATTCAGATTTATAACTGGAATCCTCTGCATTGCAATGCCAATTAATGTCGGTGATTTTATGAATATGGTAACTTGTGTTCAATCATCACTCCCACTTACATGACCAAATGGAGACAAACCACTTACTCAGTTTCACTGGAAATGCCGAATGCTCAAAGCAATGGTCAAGAGAAGATATCACAAAGGCAGTATATATACTAAATGCAAAGTGCCCTGTCTACGTTTAACTGCATTTATCCCAGTTGATCTTGCCTGAAATATATGAAGTTAACACAAAAGAGAAGGATTCACATCCTTGTTAATATGACTGCAATGCTAAGCTGGCAAAGGACTGGAAACCAAACCAAGCCCATTCTCTCCTAAAGAATGTTCTTAATTTAATTGATGAGTATTACATTATGCTCTAATTAAAACAACACATTTCCCATGCCTTATGCAATCTACCACCCCCCCCCCCCCGCCCCGAGGAAAACAATTATCTTTAGAGAAGAGGGAAAAAATAAAGCATTTTCATTTCGGCTCACTTAAATGAG
Source organism: Eonycteris spelaea (assembly GCA_003508835.1). Taxonomy (NCBI): domain Eukaryota; kingdom Metazoa; phylum Chordata; class Mammalia; order Chiroptera; family Pteropodidae; genus Eonycteris; species Eonycteris spelaea. The sequence goes on from PUFA01000139.1 coordinate 3,438,108, forward strand.
TTACAGGAGATGTCTGGTTTTGATACGAAGTCATGTGGCTGGGAGCTTCATGTCACCGAGCGTGTGACCTCAGAGCACTCTTGCTTCTATTGTGGTGCCAAAGCTGGGCCTGTTTCCTGTGCTGACTCCATGGAGCCCGCTGCAGACCAGGGCACACCTCACAGTTTCAAAAAAACCCCACCTCCCCCACGGGTCATGCAGATATAAACTTTCATACCTTATACTCGCATATCACAATTTGTTTGGTGGGAGCCGATTCAGCACTGAGAACATTTTCAGAATAAACGTCCTTTCTTTCTGGCCGCTTCTTTCCTCCACGACTCAAATTTAACTTCTCTGCATAACTGCTCTACATCCATGTTTAATTCTATAATTACAATGCAATCTCCTAAACTGAGCCTGATTGTTTAGTTGTTTCTTCAACTCATTAGATCCTTCTGGAAAATTATTTTGAGTTGGCCAAGTGTTCAATCACATCAAATTAATCAGAACCAAAGCATGCACCTCTTGCTATCTAAACTGTGAGTACCTAAACAGTCCCTATGAGGACTTGGCGATTTTTACCCCAAATCTACCAAATTGAAAAACTGTTACAACAAGCCTGCAGTCAACCATTTGAGTTGCACATGATTTCTGAGAGGCTGGCATGTGCTGTGATTACATCTGAGCTTGCCCCATCATTTTGGGGCCCAGGGTTTACTTCTGCCAACACCTGCGGACACTGCTAAATGGGGTCAAATTTAGATAATATCTTTAAAATTATTTAATTACAGTACATAGTCCTAGCTGTGTAAAGAGAAAATATATTCATACCCAACATTTAAGCGTATTATTGCAAAGTGCACAAAACACACCAGCAACAAGTTCATGAAGTTCTATAAAATCAGGTCATTGGTGTTTTAAAGGCTCAAAAAAGCAGAAATCCTCCGTGGACATAATGTAGTTGTGAGAGTGTGTTAGTGATATCTGGGGAAAAGGTAGGAGTTTGGGATGAGCTGGAATATACTACCACTGTTCTTATTTAGAATATCAGACTGGAAAGCCCCCATGCCCTGAAGTCTTGCTGTCCAGTGCATTTCAGAAAGAGCAGGGATCTGAAGAGTGAGGGTACCACGCTAGAGCCAACCGCTGACTCACACAAACAGGTGCTTATCTCTGAACTCTAACAAGGGCTCACAGAACAGAGGGAGATACACACTACATTTTAATTTAGCAGACCCCACAACGTGCAAGCTTTGCTGTAGAGCTGGCTTTACCTGTCCCACAGGTGAGACAGGACGAGTGCAGAGCAGGACTGTGAGCAACCCCAGGCTCTACCTGTCCTCCCTGCTCTTCTGATGGGAATCCTGCCTATTTTCTCCTCCTTACCTGAAAAAGCTTTTCTGGCAAACCGCAGGATGTAAGAACACCAGCTAACCAAGCACCTTTCCGAGCTCACCTAGCAAGTGAAGGAGTCCTGACTCCAGGTCTGAGGGTTAATCTGTTGTGCTCTCTGGAGACTGCTTGTGGCAAGGCTCCACTTTTGAGGCTCAAATCCAAATCTTTAAAGTTAAAAGGGGTTTCAAGAGCTACTCCTGCTTTTCCCAGGAAGAGTTTGAAGTAACATGGTCTACAGATTACTTGGGTAACCACAGTGCCTTGGGTTCCTACTCTCCAGGCATGCAGTACACATGACTGTCAGCCCACGCCACAGGCCTCTGCTTCCTAGTACATTTAGTCATGGAAAAGGGACTCATTACAGAAAATGAACTTTTCTTCTCTTCAAGAATAGCATCTTTTTGCTTGAATCCTCATTTTCCCCTTTATAGCTAGTGTCGCGAGGAATAAAACTATTAGGCTGTCACAACAATGAAGGTAATGAGACTCCTGGATGGCGAAGTGCAAACCATTATGTGACATAAGTCTAGACATTATGGGCTACAACAGAAGAAGTTCTAATAAACAGACAGATACTGTGTTACAGGTACATGAAGCACAATTAATTGAAATTTAGGTGTTGCTCCCAAACATTTTTAATTACATCATTCTTAAGCGATGCTCAAAACTGTACCAGATTCTAATCCTGTATCATTCATTTAGAAGTTTTTTAAAATGTCTCGACAAGGTTAAAATATCCACATAACTTTACAAGTATTTTCTACGTATAAAGAAGTAAGGCTGAGAAAACAGTCACCAAAGTTAACCCGAACTGAACTTCGTGCGCTGGCCTTCCAACGAACATGAATGCTTTGAGGGCTGTTCTATTCATGCTTCGCCAAACTCGACTTCCTGGTTCAGGGAGAGGAACAAACTCACTGAAATGCATGAAAAGGCTGCCTTGACCAAGATTTTCATTCTACCTAATGGATGTTTGGTAAGAAATGTGACTGGGAGTTTTCTCTGAGGAACTGGAACAAGCGTCCTCAGCCTTTTTCCATCCTGGAGTCCTGCGCTATTACACGCCAGTCAGGTCCAAACACTGACAGTGAACTGTAATCTGGGATTTTCAATAACACAAACATAATGCCTCATGCCATGTGAGATTCCACTTGTTAACAGCTCCCTTAAGATTACTAAAACATGTTTACATTATGTTTGGCATTTCTTTAACAAATAGTTTTAATTCATTTTAAAAAGCTGAGTTCTAATGTAAATTGCTTCACAGTGATGAGGTTCAGATGAACTGCTCTCTTTGAAAGGTTCATTCATGGCCATAACTTTAACAAGAAAGGGAACATTTCCTAATTAATGCTTTAAGTATATAACTTTCTAGATAATGTCTCCTCTCTCTCTCTCTCTCTCTCTCTCTCTCTCTCTCACGCGCACACACACACACACACACACACACTCACTCTCTCTCTCACTCTCACTCTCTCGTCTCTCTCTCTGCCGGACATCAAGACTTTTTAAAAGGGTCACAGTCCAGTGACATCACTCAACAGTACAGACCTTACTTTTATAAAGTGTGGAAAGTAAAAACTTCTTTCTTCAGAGCCCACTCATCACTCTCATGCCCTGCCTGCATGGTCAGTTTCTCAGGGCTTGGACAGATGCACTCACTCCCCTAGACAGGTGGCTGTGTGGACAGTGAGTATCCATCAAGTGCCAGCCAGATGCCAGGCTGAGCACTGGGCAGCCTTCTGCTCTCCGTGGGGGCACAACTTCCTGAAGCAGGTCCCATTTCAGTGACGAGGAACTCAAGGAAAGAAGTGAAGTCTCTGCCCCAAACAACACACTGATGGAGGAGCAGCACTGAGGCGAGACTTGGATGACTCTCCCACCCACCCAGCTCTCTTCCAAACCACATCCCACCCAAAAGCTCAGCCTAACTCTGTGGCCCAAACAAGGGTCTTGGGAGGATGCACCACGGGAGTGCAAGATGCAGGTGTGGCCAGCAGGCCGAGAGCCCGGAATGGGTGTTTCACCTCTCACTGCTCACTCCTACTTTCAATGCCTGGCATCACAGAGCGTAGTGGGGGTAGGAGGAGCCCTACAGCCCTTTCTCTGACAACAGAAAGTGGGAGATTCAGAAGCATTAGGTCCAACATGGCTGCGAGGCCCCATGGAGAAAGGCCTCTCTGTTGCTGGCAGAGGCTCACTTGACATCCCAGGCTGCTCCAAGCAGGGTCTCCCGGCACCGAAGAGCTGTAAACGACCCTCCAGGACAGGGCACCTTATCACCCCAACCTTCCTCGCAAGGACAACATAAAGACACAAGGTTCATTTTAAAATACTGAAAGAAAGAAGACAGCAGCATGTAGCAGTATAAAAAATCACCTACACTTCCTATGATCAGATTGGAGACGAGAGAAATCAGCACAGTTTGAATTTGTTTAATTAATAGTGGGACTTGCAGCGACAAGAACCATCTGGAACAAAGCCATAAACACATGTGAATAGCTGAAAGAACAGCCTCAGATCCACACATCTTTCTCTGTGGAGGTACCCCTGCCCAGAGCCCAGGACCGGAATTAGTGACAGCATCTCGATTTCAACCCTAACCAATTTGGCCATCTGCCTTCCCCGCAAAACAGCAGATTAGATGAAGAATGAGGAATGATCCTGGCAAGAAGATATGCATGGTTAAAAACAGGGAAAAGAACAGGAAATGGCTGAACACACCACACAGCTCAGTGTGGCCTTGAAACTGCTCACCATCCCTTGAATGTGGCTTCTGACCAAACCTCTGGTTCTCCATGGGTCTGTAAATTGTTCGTCTTTCCAGATCCTTCCTTTCCATGATTGGGAAGCAATGGACACTGCTGCCCTAAGCCCTTGTGTCTGTAAAGTATCAGGTGTTCACACACTCTGATCAGACCCACAGTAGACCCGCTAAGTGCCATACCCCTGCATGGGATGGGACAAGGATCTCTTGCTATTTAATTTGGAGAAAATATATGACTCAAAAAGCATGGTCCACTGTCAGTATCATGTTACAGGATTGTGTAAATATAGTATAATAAACTCTGCATGACTTAAAGACGTCAGATCTCACTCATCAGATCTTACTCGTGAAAACAAAGTTCGCTGTGAACTTGACTTTAAAAATCCTACCACCAGCAGCTACAGTGCTCAGCACAGCATACAATTCCTTCCCCTCTCTTGCCAGGTAACAAACGGAGAGGTGCTTTCACAGCACCTGTGCACTGACTTAGAAAACAGCCAACACAAGCATGAGCAGCGATACACATCTTAGAATGAGAAATAACAATTATTACATTACCCTAACACAGGAATAGCAGTGGGGAGGGCTCGATGGCCCTGGACATCAGAAGAAGTATCCTAGGTCATCAGCCCCAGTGTGATGTTTAGCTGCTATATAAGGATGAGTGTTGCCGCAAAATCAGCCTTAAATGGCACTTATACCTATTGAGTAAGAATTTAATGTGAAGCTAATGAGATACAGTCAGTAGATCTATGAACGGAAAAAGATATATGTAATTTTGCATATTATTATGTAATTTTTATGTAATATTTAAATTACATGAATAATGAATATATTTCTTTGTGAGCTTCTATAATTCAAGAGGATTTTTTTGTTTCCCAGAGTTGAGGTAGCCATTCAAGAATGTGTCTCTCCATAAATGTGGAGTGAGTCTGGTGTCAGTAAATCAAACATGGACACACCAGGGCTAGGAACTGGGGAGCAGCTGTCTGGAGCATTACACTAGGGAAGATTCTGCTTGGAGAAAGAGCTCTAGACCCCCAGGGACTGTCCTCTTGTGAACATGAGGAAGGGAAGGGAGAGGAGATAAAGAGACAGAGACAGAGGTGGTAGGGGAAGAGGGGGGAAACTGGGATGACAGGCACCCCCGCCTCCAGCACTGCTGTGTTTCTTAGTCAGCCCTACCCGTGACATCAAGCTAAGCTAAGCGGGTGTGCTGTCTTGCAAAACATCATTCTGTTTCACAAGTACTTGGTAAATTTAGAAAACAAAGCTTTTATGAGAAGAGTGACTTAATAGGAGCAAGAACTGGGTAGATGATAAAGTAACAAAAAAACAGTTTCCACGAATGGAAAATAAGAAAGGATTAGCTAAACAGATTTAACAGACGAAGCGGCTTCATATGAACACATACTGTTTATTTAAATCAGAAAGCAGAGTGTCCTTTAGAAAAGGTGCCAGATATTAAAACTTCTCTAGCCACATCAGTGTTAGCCCTGCCTTTTTGAAAGTTGTCTTTAACTGGAGGTCTTGCAAATGTGACTGAGAATGAGAATCAGGTGGAGATGGAAAGGCAGCATGAGATTTTTATAGCCAAAAAAAAAAAAAAAAAGAAAATCAGATAACTAACAAATTATTATTTATGTAACATAGAAAGTGATTGCTGCAGCCATTCTATGTATTTTGTACTGAGGCTGCTAAGAGAAAGAACTATTGGGAAGTTGGAAGAAGACATGCTTGAACATAGATAAATCAGCAGTAAATCATGGCTGCTCATGGGAATAGGCCAATGAGGCATGTGCACGAACTTAAGCAAGGCAGCAGCACTTGGTGAGTGTGAAGCATGGGAGAGCACAGTGACTGCTCGTTTGGGGAATTTTCAGAAGGTGGCTCTTTCCATATAAACTCAAGGAGTCCTCCTGAGTTGAAAAGTGTGGCTAGAGATCCTGTGCCTGTGGTACCTGTTCACAAAAGCTGGGTCCTCTGCACTCATGATTTATTTGGGATGGTGTTGCCTATAATTATATACAGTGACACAACGGTAACAATGTAAAAAATCGGATTATATTTCAAAATCCCTACTGGAATTTTGCTCAGGAGTAGAGACAGAAACAATCAAAAACAAAGAGTTAAACTACTGATGGGAACCCACACTCTCCTGCCCCAGCCGGGACATCTCTTGCCTGACTGAGAGAAGAGCCGCTGCGAACTGACTTCTACTGGGCCTGGCCAACAACTTCATCACCAAGACAGCTCAGAAAAACAACAGCAGTTTTTGTTGTTTTTTTTTTTTAATTTTGTATTTCTTTGGCTTTCTGGCTCTTCCAAGGCAGTTATGCTATATTTATATTTTAATACTGCTTCAGGACTCTGATTAAAACCTCATGTGTGTGTTCAAGATGAAACTTTCAACTAAGAAATTCCAATTTAAACAAATGCTTTAAGGTCTGTCGCAATTCTCCCAACGCGCTCTGAGAGTTCAAACAGAAAGTCCAAGGGGCAAAACTATTCTTTCAGTTCCCAGCCCAGCAATACAACACACATTCTCCACACCCATTCACGGCAGACGTCGTGCCCTCACCAGGGACAAGAATGCACACAGGTGTTTCGAAGGGGAGTGAGTAAATGGTTTTGAGAATAACAACTATTATCATCTTGATAGGCAATGGGCTCTGTGTTTATGGTTCATACATTATGTTTTATAAAAAAGGAAGATCATCCAGACTCTCTTTCATAATTATTCAGAGGTTACAAACATTCACTTTCATTGGTTATGTTTTCAAAAGGATGTGAAAATTTTAATCCTCAAATTTACCAGCAATTTCACTCAATCTTAGCAAGCAAATCACTCTCTAGAAACCCTCACAGTCGGCGCACTTCATTTTGTAAAGACAACTGATATCAAGTGTGCCCCATGACTGCTTCAGTTACTTTTTGTTCTAAACTAAAAAAAAAAGGCAGTGGATGGAGTTTGACAGTAATATTCATGAACAAAACATACCTTATTCTAATATATGGCTACTGGACAAATGTTGTCTTTGACAACATTCATGTCAATTTACAAAAAGTGATAAACGAATGGGAGGGGGAGTTTCACCTGTAGGGCAAAGAGCTACCTAGAACCCCACAAAGAAACAGATGTAGCCCAGGGCCCCGCAGTCCACAAGCCCAGGGCGCCCCTGGACACAACAATAAAGCCAGTATTTCCCCAGGGCTGACACTGCACCACCCTCCTCTTCCCGCTCCCTCCTTCCCTGTGGCAATGTAATGTCTGATCCACCACAGCAAGCAGGCATGAAGTGAAGGCAGGTGAGCACTTACCTGCCCATCCTGTCCCACGTGGTGTATCTGTAGATTGCCCTGAAAAATGAATGAAAAAAAGAAAGATCAAGGACAAAAAGGACTTCAAGACATAATTAGACAGAACTAGGAACCTCTCTGTGCCATTTGTGAAAAACCAATAAAACCATTAATATCATTTCTACAAAAACCCAACCCCTTGTAGCAATAAAAAACCCCAAAACAAAATATTTAGCTGAGTTTACAGGTACTAGTTTTTTTTTTTATAAAAACAAACTCAAAAATACATTGTAACCTCCCACCTTGACCTCAAATGAAAATGTCATTTTTTCCCCTATCTTTTTATTTTGAAACAGTTTTAGATTCACAAGAAGAATCGAAATTGGTATAGAGAGATCCCATGTACCCATCACCCAGCTTCCCCCAATGGGGACACCTAACATAATTATAGTGCATTATCACAACCTGGAAATTGACAGGACACAATGCAATTAACTAGACCACAGGCCCAGTGGGATCTCGTCAGTTGAAAATTCATTTTCACTTGTTTAAAAAAAATAATTGCTTTAAGTCTGGCAGGTTCTACTAAATGTCTCTGCAGATATCCTCATCTGACAAAATAACTTAATTTTTAAATGAACAAGGTAAGATTTTATTGTATTAAGAAGACAACTGCATATTGTAACTTACTACAAAGTAATTATCAGTATTATCAGCAATTTAGTCTAATTCAATGCAGTCAATTCCTAGTGGAAACAAAAAATTCTAGATTATATACACAAGGGAGATTCAGTTATGAAAACTGGGGGGAAAAGGGCAAAACTGATTAAAAAACTGAAATTCAAGAAGTATTCTAATGACTTGTTAGCAAAAACAATATAAAAGCAAATGTATGTTCCCTTCCTTTTAAATGGCTACCTATAAATGAAGTGTTCTGATTGAGTGTGGGCCTTCTAAAATAACACCTTAAATTGTTAGTTTGGCCTCCACTTATGTGCCTTTAAAAATGCAGCCTCCCTGCCCCTCGATAGGACGCCCCAATTAGCCTGCAGGTCTCCTACACTACTTCTCTGCACCTCCAATACAACCCATTTTAGGTTGATTCCTCTCCCATCACCACTCAGCTCCTTAACTTACACAGCCCTTCCGGGACCATCTCGAGTTCACTGTCTGCTGCTCTCCTTCCCCCACCCACTGCTTCCCTCCCTCACCAGCAGCTTTCTCCCATTCATTCATTTTGGCCATGTGCCAATCAGTGACCTAATTATTCCTATGAATGAATCAACTCCATGCCCCATTTGACCAGCTATTTATTTTTCCACTCATAGGAATTCACTCAACTAAGTATCCTCATCCTCCCTTCAGAACCTCTGTCTTCTCTTCCTTTTGCACACTGGGCCCACTGATAAGCCTGCAAGGTCCAGATGAAAGCATTTCCCTCATTAAGCAGCCCAGGTCCCCTCTTCCATGAGTCTTGTGTTCTCTGCACCACCGAGTATATCACCTCTGGCTTTCCTAGCACAGTTATTTCCCATACACTGTCAAGAGCCTCTAACTCACATTCTCACTACAGGGCCAACAGCCAGCACAGCAACCTGCACAGCATGGGAGCTCAGCAAGCACCTCGAACACAAGTCAGTGTGCAAATTACCACCACCTCCACCTCAGCCCCCTGGGTTCTGGGAACTGAAAAGTCAAAAGGCACTAACATCCTATCTACTTCCTAGGCTGCCGCTAGAATACAAGGAGAAATGTCCACAAAGCGGCTCTAAAAAGCCAGCAGGCACCTCTAAACCAGGCAAACGCTTCCCTCGAGAGAGAGTCTCCTGAAAGGCTCTTTGACGAGTCAGGACTTTCTCAGTCGCTGGTGGGTCTGTATCTGCTCTCAAAGTTGGCGTGTGGGGAAAACTGCTACCCACATGACAACACACCACAGGGCAGGCACAAAGGTGGTACTATCTTCATGGTCTATCTAGAAATATGTTCTTCAGCTCCCAGCCCACACTGCGAGGGGCGTGCCATTCCACATCACGTGTGGTCAGTAGAGCGTGTGTGCACTTATCAGCATCTACTGGACAAAGGCAGAGAAAGCCAAGTGCACTGAGTCTGCTGACACTGTCCTATGCTGTAGGAAACGGTCAACAGTGTCCCCGCAACAGATGGCCACCACCACCTAGCCCTGCACAGAATGACTGAAAAGAGAAGGTCCCACCTAAGAGGCTCACAGACCATCAGAACCATGACCTGCTGGCCTCATCTTCCAGTGACTCAGACAGTCAACCTGACCTTCATGCACCAATCGCCTACAGCAGCTAATACGCACATGGAATAGCATTGTATAGCTGGGTAGGACCCCCTGAATTCTCTCTTTATCAAAGATTAGAATTAATTAAAAGTGGAATGCCAAAGCACTGGCACCAGTGATTAGCAGCCTGGAATTCATGAACTTAAGGCCATCCAAGAAGCAGCAGGTGTGTAAAGGGCCATGAAAACTGCACTGAAAGCTCACAGGATACACGTGCTTTCTCACCAGCTTTCCAGCCATCCCACAAGACGGGCAGAGACAGAGCCGAGGCTCAGGAGGTGAGGAGAACTTATGAGGTCACAGTCGCTAGAGCAGGGCCCCACCTCCTGCTCTTCCCACTTCAGCAGACTGGGAGCTCCCCAGGTAGGAGAGCAGGGCCAGAGCTGTGCTGGGAGCTAGGTCTGCATCTCAGATAGGAAGATGGGAAGCAGAACGGTCAAGGAGGAAAGAGGTGTTCAGAGGGCAGCTCCAGCCAGGAGCAAAAACTCAATACAGCAGGTATTTACAAAGAAAACCAGATGGGGTTGCCCAGATAAGCTGGTGGTACAACAAGGGCAGGAAGGTAGGCAGGGCCTGCAGTTTGTGCCCAAGGAAACAAGAGTCAGGTGGTCAATGTTGGACATCCATGTTGTCTGGAGACTCCCAGCTGTCCACCTCATTTGACAAAGATCAGAGTGCAGGGAGCCCACGGGCGCGGAGCATGCCTTGGGCAGTGTGGCAGCTATGACTCACCTCGCTGTCCTGTGTAATCTGCACCTGCTCCCCTTGAGGCACCTGAGCGATGTGGAGGTGCCCTGTGGGATCCGCAGCAAGAGAAGACAACAAGAAGCATCAGAAGAAAATCAAAACCAGAGGAAACGAGAAACACATTCCGAAATTTTTGTTCTTAATTATCTGGCTCACGGTTTGAGAAAACATAACATAATATGTGCATGGTATAAGCTATTTAATCACCTCTTGAAATTCAATGTTTAGTATATAACACATAGAGTACATGTTGCAGTAATTCTTAAAAAAGCAATAGGGCCCAGGAAAATTCTGTTAAATCTTTAAATGCAACCAAACAAATTTCAGAATGTGAAGGACATACAGAAAAGGAAAACAGAAATTTTCCAGAAAATTAGAATAACTTAAAAAACCAAACAAACATACTATCAACTCAGAGGGACCAGAAGCTACGTAGCTACCAGGCAGGGTCTCCCAGCGATCCAGGAGGGCTGGATGGCTACACAGCGGTGTGGGTTGAGGGGAGTGGTATATGTGCATCTACACTGAAAACTTGTCAGGCAAATTTTTTTAAATCAAAGAAACATACAATTATTTAAACAGCTGGAGTACACCCTAATAAATGTGGTTCCAAAAAAAATCAAAGCATCCAACTACAATGCATTTATGTTTGTAGATACAGGCAGACAATTAATTCCTATAAACTTTAACTTTGCTCGGTAAATGAATACTCATGATCTTATTTAGTACGCTACCTTAATGATCCTAAAATTAACTACTGTAGAATTTTCTATTGCTTCATTTGACTATATCTCTGTGAACCTTGTACCAAGTTATCTATTCTGGACGTCTTTCACAGAACTTTCTTACTAATAAGAAAAAAGCCTTTGTGACTGTCAATTAAAGAAAGAATTCACTATTTATAACTCTTTCATCTCCTCTGGAAGAAGAAAAACCCCATTTAAAAGTCCTTATCAGCAGTCTCTGGAAGCCACCCCTCTCCAGGCAGTGTGCTGAGTGCAGCATCAAACTGGAGCCACTCGGGGATGGGAACCTGGGCTCCAGGAGGATGCCCTGGCAATGCAGGTGTACAACGGAAAGGCTGTCACCCAAACATCAATGGGGCCCCACGGGCACACTGAAAATGATCTGTTCCCTAGCTAAGTTCCTGCCCCTCTTCCACCTCAGCCACAGGACCCCTGAAGGGCCCAGAGGAATTCCCCCAGGGCCAGTACCACCAGAGGCAGAGCAGTGTTGTGGGCTCACCTATGAGTTAACTGGCCACATTAGTTCAACGCTCGACCCATAATCCATAGGAAGCGCTAGACAGTGACTAAGGTCACCAGCTTTTCCCACTCACACCAGAAGGAAATGACCTTTTCCTCCTCCAGTGAAAGGGTGCCCGTGTTTCCGAAATGAGAAAATACCTATGACACATCTATGATGCCTCCCAGGAGGACAGAGAGCAGCAGGGACCCTCAGAGCTGACAGTGAACACTGGGTACAACACAGCAGGAGACCGCAAAGGGCCCATGACAACGACACAGTCGCTCGGTGCCCACCCTCATTACAAAATAGAAAAGCTCACACCCCTAACTACTACCACTTTATGGCACTTTTCCCTCATCCTAAGCTATCCACATGATCCAGAAACCCAGAGAGCTGGTCTCAGCCATCTCTATCCCCACAGCTCCCTCCCCTCCAATTCATTCTAGGAGGCAGACTAGTAGAAGGGTACATACTACTTGGACCTGTCCGTCCTCTCCAATCTGGTGGATCTGGACCTGCTGGGCGTTAGCCAGGGCGTAGTGCAGGGCCTGTGGCGGGGGCTGTGGTATCTCACCAGTGGGTGGCGGCGTGCTCATCATGCTCTCTGCGGAGAAAGAGACGGTGCTCAGGATCAGCCTGCAGACAAGCCAGGCGCACACACCTCTGTCTGCCTTCTCTGCCCAGAGCCCAAACTCCCTCAGAGGAAAGGAAATTCTTCATTCCAAGACCCAAGTCAGCACGTCCCAGTGGAGAGCACAGCATTTTGCAGGACTCGTTAGTATTAAGTGTTAGACAACAAAGATTTCTGACCTGTAGAGAAAAGGAATCTAAAGAATTACTATTTACCAACACAGATGATTCTCATCTAATTATTTAAATGAAGTTCCTTAAGATGTATCAACAAAATGAAAAATAGGAATAAGTTGATATTAAACTGCTTTAGATAAGCAATAAGTAATATTTGTCCTTGGATAATTTACGGAAAAAGCTCCGCCCACTTATTTAAAGATACACTTCCAATAAAATTTTACTTTCTATGTTTAATACAAAAATGAGACACATTGGTTTTGATCTTGTGTATTAATTTAACTATAATGATATCTTGATCAAAAGAATTTTCTTAAACACTTAGAACATTAAAGGCTCAGAAAAAATTTTTTAATTTTCATATATTTTTGTTGTAGAAAATTATAATGGATTTATCAATAAAAAACTTTTAAACATAAAAACATTACACTAGGATGAAATTCTGTGAGAGAATTAGAATAGTAACATGGATGGAAGAAGAAAAGATGTAAAATGTCTGATTCTCAAAAAAACTTTTGGTATATTTTTATTTTAAATGTAATGGTGAGCATCAAATTGACTTAATATACAGATTCTACTGCATACATTTTTAAATATCGCAATATGCCAGAAATTATATCCTTTTAAATTATTTTAAGTATAATGAAAAACTTTAGATGTCAACATTTTCAAATGTCAACTTAAAAATACACAAAAAAGAACACCCTTTTTCAAAATTCTTTAAGAGGATACATGGCTAAAACATTTAAAACCCACTCTGCTAGTTAACAAGGACTGTATAACTAAATAGATTTCCAAATAATTCTGCTCCAATGTTAATAAAAATCAGCCGATTTTGCTAGTTTTCAAACCTATAACCAAGAATGACAGTCCCCCAGGGTTCTAAAAATGCCATAGAAAATATGACTTGTGGGTATGATGTAAATGGTTTCTAAATCTAAGATTCACTTCATTGAACTTACCATTTAATCAGAAACTCACTATAATTATACAATATAAAGACCAATTTAAATCCATGTTTTGTAATTATACTGATATCAAAATCCAGTGCAAAACCTTGCATTTGTGACTTGTTTGTGATCAAGAACAGACCAAAACCCTTGGCAAGTGACCAGAGAGGAAAATGCTCATGCTGCCCTGAGGCCAAAGATAGCACTGAGGACCACTCTGGACTACACTGCCCACTCGAAGAGAGTGAAACAAAAAGGGAAGGCCACCCAACGGGCCTCCTCCCCTCCCTGGCCTGGCTCTTCTTCTGTGTCCGGAGGAAGGAAAAACCACTACGCACACAGATTTTCAGGCAGCGATTATGGAGAGCTGGTTCTCTGTAACTCTAAATACTGGGCACTTAATAAACACCCACCTAAGGTCTTCAACTCACTAATGAGACCTGTGGGGAAAAATGCTGAATTGTATTTTAAACAATAAAATGTAGCCATCTTAAACTCAAGCACATATAAAAGTTTATGCAGTATTGCCAGTTAGGAGGGCACAGGACGATGTTTTAATAAATTGATTTTTTTTCAATCCCTTGAAACTAGTGGTTTCATGGTTTGTGTTCAAACCTTGGCTCAGGATCTCATTTATAGCATTTATTTGGAAGTTTCTTTTTTGTCTGCTGATAATTCAAAACTAAACAAGAAATTCCCCCAAGTGGAATTAGTAACAATTCCAAATTAATGGAATCCTGACTTAATTACATTTTACTGGATTATCTGCCATGAGAATAGCCTTAAATATCAGAAATATCAAGCCAAGAGTACGCAAAAAGAACAATGACAAAAATTCCAGAAATCCCTTTGACTAACCACCTATTTTGCTTTACCTAATTTTAGCCAAGTATGCAGTATATTAAAATAAAGAACAATTAAATCAACAGACATTTATAAAGCAATGTATTTTTTTTAGGTTTGCTAAAAGGAGAATATGTTTTATGTGTCTCTCAAAACAAACTCGATTCCAGTGCCTGCGAGGCAGCAGTCCTCAGACCAGGAGCCTCTGGTCTTTGGCAAACTGAGCAGGAAGGCGGCACGTGCCAGGGTTTCTTAGTAGAAGCATGAGACAAATATAACAGCTCAGAAACTCATTCTTCATCCCCTCTAGACAAACATCTAAAGGCCAAGTGAATATAACGATGCTCATCTCCCTCAGGTGTTTTTTTTAAAAGCCCCACCTTGTATGCCACCCTCCTCCCTACCCACTCATGGTTGTGTCCAAACACCTGGCACGAAGTCCAAGGTCCAGGCAGCAGTATCTCACATGAACAACAGTATCTGTCTTCTGAGAGCTGGAAGACAGCCAACTACACAGGAAAACAAGGACAGCCCTGTGCCTGGGCACAAGTGCAGCATGCACCTAAGGAGACAGCCCACCATCACTCAGGCCATGAAAGGTGCTGCTGGATTCTGTTGTTCTACCAAAACCACCTGGGGTCAGCCACATGATGGGTTTCTTAGAGGCTATTCCAACAGACATATCCTGAGACACGGAGCTCACAGTCCCACAGTTGAGCCTACCAAGGGACACAGGCACTGCAGATAAGCTCACATAGTGGCTGTTCACCACCCACGAGAGGCCAAGGCACCCAAGAGGCATGCAAACCCACAGCATCTTAGAGGAAATGCTGACATGTTTATACACAAGGAGACAAAGTAAATGCAAAAATGCAACTACCATTAAACTGAATTATTGCCATTTGAGTGAAAGAAACACTAATAACTAGAAAAGAAACAAACAAAGTAAGTGTAAAAATAAATTATAAAATCAACAGTCACATCACAGAGATCAGAGCTGAGAGGAAGATAAAGACCACTTGAGTCTCCAAACACAAAGTCGGAAGCGGATTAAAGGCTGGCAGCCCGACAACCCAATCACGACTTAAGGGACTCAGCATCTTGCCACTCCCGTGTGGTCTAGACCAGAGGGAGGCACCGCTCAGGCACTTGTTAGAAATGCAGAGTCAGGCCACTGATCGGATGTACTCAATCAGGATCCGAATGTAACATGATTCCAAGGGGCCCGCAGACACATCAGCCTGGAGAAGCACCTCCAGTGACAGGGACACCGTGACCACAGCAATCCCTCCCAGGGGAGAGCTCTCATATTAGATGATTCTTCCTTGTGCCTTCACATACACTGAGTGTTAACTGTGTGTCCGGCCCTGTGATGGGCCATGTGAACCCCAAGGTGAAGAGGACAAAACCCCAGCAAGGCTGAAAACTACGTCCCTAAATATACGTCCCTATGCCTAACCTCTTAGGGCCCACAAACCAGTCTAACTCTTCGAGGAGCTACTGTTTCGACATGCCCCATGACTGCAACCTCTCTAAGCTCTGAAGACAGAATTCCTAACTAAGAGAAAGGCCTAGATTTCTCACAAGAGATTTTCAACATGGGCCACTCACATGGCACTGTTTGCAGCACGACTTGTGTGGCCCACACGAGCTGGCCACCTCCCATCTTCAAGAATCACTGGCAAGTTAAGACTGAGTATCTGGTAACTACCAAAACAACCAGGAGGAAACCACTTCCTGAGGTCTGGTTCAGAGAGAACAAAACCCTACGAGGACTTTAGGTAACCTGGTCTGTCACTGCAGTGTTTCCAGAACAGGCGTTTGGGCTGACTCCACCCACTGCTGCCCCTGAATCTCGACCCCAACCCCAAACAGGGCTCAGGTTCCAAGCCACTGCAAAAGGAGCCACTGCGGGAATTTAGAAAAAAAATATTTTTGTTAAAATATTTTGGGATGTCTTGAGTGAAAAGCAATACTAAGGTCATATTGTTATTCTTCGTGAACATTTTCCTTCAATGCCTAAAAGGAAAGGCTAAGAGAATTTTTTTTCCCATTATCTTGAAGGTAAGTCTAACTGAGGCCCTAAAGTCAAAACAAGTAATAAAGAGTACTGCAATTTGATGTTCACCCCTAACACTTCCTTCCCCTATAGTCACCATACAAATAATGATGATAACAAGCCAGAAATGTAGTAAAATAAGTAGGCAGCGGGAGGAAGTGAAGACACTGCTCAGCACAGCACCTGACATGGTCCTGACTGGACTCAGCACCCAGGTGGCATCAGTGTGTGGTGGCCCTGGTCTACATGCCCTCTTCTACTGCCACAGGGAGCCTCCAGCAGGTCTGGTTGAAGCTCCCTACCAGTCACATGAGCAGTGTTCCCTAAATCACTTGCATTGCACATGTATGCACAGAATTAAGGCTCAAATCACTGGGTCCCAAGGGGCAGCTTAGATTCTACAGGTAAGAAGCCTCACTCGGGACTGTGCCCCACCCCCCACCCAACAATGCAAACTGCTCCAGGCTGTTCTCCCAAGCATACCTGACGTGTTGTAAGAGGATGATGACGGTGTTCTCCGAGAAAAGCTCTTGACAGCCAGGCTCTGGCCTCGCTGTTTCCGCCGCCAGGCCGTCCGGCATTTGGAGTCAATGCTCTGTTTGATTCTATACCAGTCAGATTCTGTGATTCCAAATTTATAGAAGAGGTGACCTGGAAGAACACATCCGAAATAAAAGCATCGTGAGATGAAGACCTTCCTTCTTGGGTTCGGGTTGTTTGGGAGCTGAGAGCCTCCCTGACAGACAAGCTAGTTATATGTAATAAGTTCTTTTTATTTATTTAACTTTTAAATAACTCTGACTGGATACACCCACACCAGACAGAAATAAAACAACAAGCTAGGTGCTGAGGGCTCATACGAGCTTCCCAGACACTCCACGATCAAACTCTTCTGTGCTCTAACTTCACAGAAGGCATTTAACATCTGGATGTTGAGAATAAAATCAAGGACCCCAACAATTTATCAAAACTGCTTTTCCAAACTCCAGCTATATTCCTTCTGTTCATTCATGTCTACCTGGCTGTCTCCCTCCCTTCTTTCAAGTCTTGACTCAAATACACCCTTAAAACTCCTACCCTTCACCAGCCCGTTTGACCCCAAGGTCCCTTCCAACTCCATCCCTGTCCTGGGTCTCTAAAATTTTAGAGAATTAATATATTTACTGTGTTTACTCTGTTTCCCTCACAGACACAGTGATCTTTGTTTGGTTCACCAGTATACGCCCAGAACCCATACTATCCAGGCCCACAGTAGATGCTTCAACATTTATTGACTAAGTGGGGGTTATAATTCATCTTAAGACATTTTCCTTAAGATATTATCTTAATCATCTTAAGACATTAAGGCTGGCCCACATAATTCTCTGTGCCTCTCCACATGCCCCCTCAATCAGAATGTAAACTCCTTAAGGGTAGAAGTAATTTTATTCCCTAGAGCCCCCGTATATCCAGGTACATGGGCACGACCTCCACTCAACTGCTGACCACAGAGGATGCACACAGTCTTGCAGTACTCTAGTAGTTTATCCTGTACTCAGCGGAGCATCTTACTGGCACCCACATTTGTCAACCACTTACATTAGAGAGCTCTCATTACATGACTGAACAGCATCCAGAGGCCCCCTTATCAACGAGAAGGAAGGCAGGGATCGGTGAGGCCACCTGGGAGTGGTGACAGATGGAGACCCCTCACTGCCAGCCCTGCCCACCTCTCACTAGACCATGCCACCTCTTCTTCGTGCTGAATCGACAGAAAGTAATGGTCATGAACGTGGGAACCACAAGAAATGCTTCTTAGCAGGGTGACCTTCTCTCTAGCTGGCTCATGAAACTTCACTGATTAATGGAAAAACAAATGGATGAAATTCAAAAATTGAATAATAAAAAGATTAAGCTGAAAAACTTCCTGTTTTGACTACTAAGGCACTAACTTGAGAACATCTACAAAGAATTAACTTTATGCTCAATTCCTCAAATCTGTTATCAAGACCAAAATACTACAAATAATCAAAACAAAGAAGTGTTTTCTTAAGTACTATATTAAATATTAAAAGTTTCTTTTGTCTTAGACATTTCTTAACTTTTTCTATGAGCATATATATGCCTAAGACATCTTTGACTCTAATGACAACCAAAATTTCTGTAATCCAGAAAAAAAGAAATTGGGTTAAGGAAGGGTAGGATTTATAGGATGAAAAAGGACAAAAACTTAATGTAGTTTCATCAGCAGCACTTTGCAATCCTCACGCATAGAAGGAGATACATAAATGAAGTAGCAACTCCGCTTTCTGATTTTCAAGTCATCTCTATAATAATCATAATATAAGAATCACTAATCAACATTTACTGAGTGATCACTACATGCCAGGTATGGCTTTAGGTGAAGGAGGTTCCAGGCCAATTATCAACTTCAGTGGCAAGAGAACCCAACTACTGGCTGTAGTTACAGGGAAACCCAACTACTAACTGTAGTTGTATAATTACAGGACAACTCAACTATTGACTGTGGTTACAATAGAACTTACTGACTATAATTAGAGAAGAATCCAACTATCAGAACTACAGTTATACAGTTACAAGAGAACCCAACTGCTGACTGTAGTTACAGGGGAACTCAACCACAGACTAGAGTTACAGGACAACGCCACTATTAAGATCTACAGTTATATAGTTACAGGAGAACCCAACTACTGACTATAGTTAGAGAGAAACCTAAATATAACTGTGGTCTCCAAAGCAAGAAAAGAAACAGCAATCATACACACAGTTTAAAAATATCTTACTAGATACATGCTTTGATACAGAGAAACATTCTACAAACTATCCTTCTGTTCACCTTATACTTTCTCACTCAAGGCAAAAACCTCCCAAATGCCTCTAGGGATTAATGAAATTATATGCAATTTAAAAAACATTAACGGAAAGGAATATATACAAGATACACATGGGTATATAAATATAACAAATGAATGAAAATATTAACATGTAAATTAGACTTTGTAAAAACAATGTGCCAGTTCAGAACCTGGCTTACATACTTTGAAGAAAAAATATACATTCATGTAGTTATATACTATCCATTTTAAAATTCTCCTAAGACATCATATTACATAATTCCTTCCAACAGCAGCTCAAGATTCCAACTAGATGGCAAATGCCACCCTGATGACTGCCAAGAAAAACTAACTAATGAATCACAAATGTTCCCCTGCTGAGAGGGCCCTGTGGGGAAGGAAGAGGGGATGGATCCCAATAGGGCAGGAGTGGAGTCAGTTCTGCCCTCGGAGACCCATCGTCAGGCATCAGCAGGGAAGGAGAAGCGCTGATGGCAGAGGGTGCAGCCTCCTGACCACACGTGCTACCTGGTGCTGCTGCTTCAGCTTTTCCAAAAGTGTTCTTCATTTGAATTTAATTGGTATTTCACACTTGTTGAAGCATTTTATCTCTTGTGATACTTGATGCTCATAAGAAAACCTCATGAACTAAGAATGTCATAATCCTCACTTCAGTTCCAAGTTGAATTATCAGTTAGGAGTGAGACCCAGCCTTTAAATTCAGGCCTCCCAGCACCCACCAAAGTGGAGAAGAAATGGTATCAAAATAAAACCGAGGAACACCTTACTTGGCCCTTGACAGGACCCAAGAGCCCCACTAGGGGACACTCAGGAGACCAGGAAGAAGATAATATCGATCTCACACCGTAGCTTCTGCTCACATGACTCCCCTCAGCTAGGCTATGGGCCTGGCTGCACTGTGTAGGAGACACAGTGCACCTTTAAGGCCATTTCCGGTACACTACCCAGTGCACGGGATCTCATCTGGGCGAGCCACTTGGCCTTCTCAGCATCTTTGTGGGAGAGCTGTTCAATAAGCCAGCCTCCTGGGCCAACCCCGGAAAGACAGCCCCTGCGAGCCTGCCCCTGGCTACCTTCCTGGCTAGCTGTCTGGCCACCCCCTTGAGATCTGAAAAGCGTCTGTCACTGTTAACTGCTTCCCACTTTCCAGAACACCCCTGGTTGACATGGGTGGTTCAAATCACAAAACCAGATTCCCAGCTCTCAAATAATGAGCCCCACAGAGGGGCTGAGGCACACTGTGGGAAAAAGGAACAGAGGAAGAAAATGAACAGAGCATAATCTCGTGTCCTTGGTGGGTGGCATGATTATCAGTCACAAAGGAATGAAAAACACTAGTACTGCTAATGTAGCTCAAGTTCAAGGGGAAAGAGAAGCAGAAAACTAGTGCCAGCAATTTATTTTTTTAAATTATTGTCTTGGTGTGATAGTGACTAGCCTAGAAAAACAGCAGAACCCTTCAGCCCCCGGAGTAAGGGGAACCTGGCTGGAGTGCGCTCTCACGCTGGGAGAGCCAGCACTCCACGTGCCACGCCTGTTCAGAGTCCCAGCCTCAGGACCAGGTTAGGCCCTTCTCCGCAAGCAGTGGTGATCCGCTGACTGGACGTAAGCACAAGGGAGTGACATCACTCCTCAAGTCGTCAGGCCACTCGAAGCACAGTGTCCAGGTGACCGGTGAGCAAGCCCCCGCTCTTCTGCATCTCACAGGCCCCTTCTCACCACTAGCACCACACTGACCAGATAGATTCCTCTCGGTTCTCCAAATGGGTGTCTCAGCATCCCCAAAGACATGTGGTAGGCACCCCAGAGAACTATGTGGTACCCAGCATTGGATGACCAAAGTTCTAAAGAACCCAGGCCCTGTGTACTTCGCAGAAATGTCCCTGAAATTCATGTCCTTCCCAGGACCTCAGAATGTGACCTCCCTTGGAAATAGGGTCTTTGCAGATGTGATTAATGACGTTAAGATGAGGTCATACTTGAGTACAGTGGGCTCTAAATCCAATATGATGGGTGTCCTTATAAGGAAAGGAAAAGAGACACATGGAGACACAGGGAGATGGCCGTGTGATGACAGAGGCACAGGGGGAAGACAGCCCTGTGGCAATGGAGACAAGGGGAAAGAAGGCTGTCTGAAGACTACTGAAGGTGTCATGACACCCAGAGGTGCAGGAACAGCAGAGACTGAGGGAGGTGTGACAAAGTGGCCAATGCCCACACTCGCCACTACTCAAACTCAGTACTCAGTAGTTTGATTCATTTGTTCCTTTGTTCTGTCTTGTTTTTTGAGTAACCATCAGCAATACAAATTAAAGTGAGCCAAAAGGAAAAAAGTTAATACTTTTAACCTGAAATTTAACACTGACAGGGCAGCAATTCGCAATGTTTCCCAGATGAGGGAGAGCTCAGCAGGCAGCGGACTCCCCACATGCAGGGAAAGAGGACTTGACCATTCTGTTGATGCAGAGCCTTCCACCACGCCATGTGGACTCCCTGGGCCCAGCATGTCCCCTGTCTCCATCCCTGTGTGCTTCTGCTCTGAGTACCACCTGCTAGCTTCCCTACCAGCACTACAGAACATTCTCCATGCTTCTTCCTAACACCTGTGTGTCACAGTCTGTATCTACGTTCCAAGGCACCTCTCCAAATCAGAGGTCATCATCCCCACACAGCCCTCGGCCCAACCCAGGCCGCTCCTGGAGCCTCTCCACAAGCACTGCTCTCCATCGGGGCTTCTGCTTCCAACCACCGCAGCACGGTCAAATGCCCTGTGACATGTTCTTGGGGCTGTGACTATTTACGTATATCTTACTGCACACTGCTTGGTTGGAAACCACTTCTTATTCATCTTTACATCCCAACAGCACTTCACACTGTGGGACACACTGTCACACACCATCACATGGTATCCTGTCACCAAGCAAACCCACCTGTTCTAAGGTTGCATGCACATTCCGTGTCATGCCCACAGATCTGAGCGGTGCCCACTGCACTGGGCATCATGCTGTAAAGCACGGGTTGGCAGACGGTCAGCAGACCCCTGCCTGCTTTTCAAAGTCATATTTTATAGGAACATGTCCACTCCTACTCATTTATATTTGGTCTGCCTTCAGAGTTGAGTAGTTATGCCCGCAAAGCCTGACGTATCAACTGTGTGTCCCTTAGGAAAAGTCTGCCTACTCCCGTAACACAATTCATCCGGGAATTGCTTTATCCCTATCTGAGAGGCTGATGTCAGCTGGTTACTCATACAGTTTCTCAAAAAGCTACTCAAAGTAACTCTTGGGTCTGAAAGGCTGACACTCTGCCTTTCTCATGGGCAAAGCATCAGGCAATACTTATGAAAGGAAATGTCTAATCCGGAAATCCCTCTCCTTGCTCTGTCACTAGTTCTCATGCCAACATCCTCTCTAATCTAACAGCGGAGGTCCTGCTCCTCCCTGAAACGCACCTCGTACGGCCCACCCTCCAGCCAGTCCTTCCTGCGACCACAAGCTAAGGGAGGTGAACAGAGAATAGGAAGCCCACACTTACACCGGATCCCATAGATGGTGAGAGGGTCAAGCTGCTTCTTGCCGTGCTTCCCCTGGCCTGAGAGGTTGGACACGGCCTGCACCTCCCGGTGGAAGAGGTAGTCCAGCAGCGTCAGCGCCATCTTCTCGGCGGTGCGGCAGTTGGTGCTGATGTGCAGCATGTCGGAGGGATGATGGCACAGCGCACCCGCATCTCGGGGTTGTTCTCGTCTCCCAGCCAGGTGCCATTGGGGTAGTCCTCTAAGAGAGAGAAGAGGAGTCTCAGATAAGCTTATACACTGAAAGGGCCCGGTGCTCAGCTCAAATACACACAAGAAAGATCCGCGGGGACTGGTTGGCAAATCGCTCCCCCAACTTCCAAAGTGTTGGCCAGGAAGACTGGGACAATTCCTACGGTCACTAAAGAGTGGTATGGGAGCTTGTGTCTGATGCAGAACAGAAATAAGGACATCATTCCCAAAAAAGCGGCCTGGGTGTCTGTTGATCCATCTCAAGAAGACTAATTTAACATGCTGTAACATATAAATGTTCTGCCTTCGAGACCGGCTTCCACAGGGGTAAAGCCACCTGGCTAACTCAGTTAAAAGCAAACAAAATGCACAGCGCTGTGTGCTACAGGCATGTTTGCCACCTACCCGATGTCCTACCCAGACTTCTCACAAATCTGATAATGGGTGGCTGTGGAGGCTTTGCAGTGCCAGCTGAGGACGCTGCCCAGACCCCACTCACAGGCCTGCCTGTGTGTCTGGAACAGGCAACATAAACAAGCTCTGGCCTCAAACCCCAGATTCTCTTTACAACTCCAGCAGGGTAAAGAGCTTTAAAAAAGACTTGTGTATGTTTTCAGCTTTGCCCCACACCTGGAAGGGCCAGCAAACTACAGCGGTCTCAGAGCGCCAATGTAAGGGATGAGAGAGGGAGGTCGCTCCTAGAACACACTCCCTCCGGTTCCGCCCACTGTGACTCTGGGCCATGAGCATACGGCAGCCATGAAGAACATTCTGTCTCTAGGACGAAAATCTATGCACAATTCTGTGTTAGAGGACTTTGTAACTCAAGTCTCCACTTACAACTGCTCTGAGAAGAGGCTGCTTAGAAACTGAGCACATTCTAAGTGAGTCCAATGATTTACGGGATGTAAGCTATTGTTCTGACCTGCTGAGGAATTAGCAGGGTGGCCAGCTCAGCATGACAAAGGGCTCAAAGTGATGCCAAGTTCCCACACTCTCCTCTCCTCACACTGAGTCCTTCCATGTGACCTACCCTCCCTCCCTCCCTTGACCTCCCAGCAGTGAACCTGAAGTGTACAGATAGGAAGCACCTTCCAACTCCCTGCTCAGAATCAGATGATCCCTATCCTCTCCTTTCCTTATGGCCAAATTTCCTTCCCAGCCATTCTTTCTTCCCTTAACCCTGTGGAATGCACCACTTATGACTTTAAGATCTCAAAGTTTACCAGTAACAGAATGAACACCTCCAAGCTTGCATCTACATGCCCCAGACTTTGGCTTTCTCAAGTGTCATATGAAATGGAAACACACAGAGCTCAACATTTATGTGTGGGAAGAACTCCACTTCACTACCTTTGGCAAGGCCACAGTGATGATCACAGGTCAAGCACGAGGCTGATGTAGAGAGAGAAGGGGGCAGGCAGTGAAGCAGCTAGCTCTCCCTCCTACCCAGAAGGAGAAGCACTTCACTTATGATCACAAAGCAAGAGAACTATTGATTTTGCTTGGAAACTAGGCAGCTTTCTGAACAATCTCTTCTGATCCTAAAGTGGAAGCAAGTTAAGGTACAAGAAATAGTCCCTACAAAAATATGCCAATATCGGAGGTAGGGACATTAAGAGAAAGAGTTAAAAACCTCTCTCTGGGTGGCTGGATCAAAGAGGGACATCAGCTTTCTGCCTAGCGTCTACCAGGCCTGTGGCTACTGAGTCATGTCACAGCCATGGTCATCACTGTGTCAAGATTTCTCATTAGATTCATTTGAAAAATGTCCTATATTTACATTCCAGTCTCCATGCACAGAAGAGGTCCCACAAAGGCTGGCCAGCTCTGCCTTGTTTTGCCAAAGGCCTGGAGCAGAGCTGAAAAGCAAGTGACTAGCGTCTGTGACGCCTACACCCTGCCCCCTTCAGAGGCAGCCTTCCCAGGCAAGCTTCTGAAATCACGAGATTTCCATGAACATCAGGCGAGGCTCAGTGGCCTCAGCAAGATGACATCACCACTGGGGTGGACCAGCAGCCGGAAGGACTGCTTAGGGCAGCTGAGGCCAGGTTCCTGGCTTTAGCTAAGGACAGAAAACAACTGACAAATCTAATTTTGGGAACTCAGAATAAGAGATGAGTAAGCAGTATCATTTCTCAGAAACATCGAAGGTTTGGAAGTACAGAGGTGGTACACCATGGGCATATGCTCAGATATGTACATTTCTCTGAACACAGGTCAGCTACTATCCTCACCAGCCAGGATTCCCTACACCTGGTTCAGAATCGCCTCCTCACTGCTCTGGGTCGAACGTGAGTGAACAAACTGAAATACTCAATAAACCCAATGCACTTCTGAGAACCCCAGTTAACCAGGAGAGCTGCCCGCACTGAGCTCATGAGCAGAGGGAAGGGTGGATATGATGAATAGAGAAGTGGCCCCTGCAATATGGGAAGTAGCACACAACAGAGAGGCAGAGCTGACCGCTTCAGAGAGGCCAGGGCCAGCCTCAGTGATGAGAAGACTGCAAGCAGACATGGCAATGAACCACCCACGGGGAGAACCACAGAAAAGGTTCCAGAAAAGAGAGCAGCTTGCACAGGCCTGGGCAAGGAAGGGCCACGTGCTCTGGGAATGACATGGAGACAGCATGGTCAGAGCAAGGAACATAGCAAAAGATAGGTGAGGACACAAGACTGAACAGGAAGTGACACAATCTGTGCTGAGAATGAATATAGATGGGAGATGGGGTGACAGAGGACACAAATGGCCACCTCTGGGGCTACTTGGCAGTCGAGGAAGGACCCACGGCAAATGGCCATTAAATCTCAGGACAAGATATAATAGTGTGTGACCCTTCCCATGTTCAAGTACTGATGCTCACTGGCTGAATACAATCAGACTGAGTAATGACACCACGCATCTTTGTGCTTAAATGTCTAAACAGGAAGATCCTATGTGAGTCCACAGGGAGGGAGGCAGCATCCTGAGCCACCAGGGGTGTGAGGTGATGCCATCCTGCCTCCCTGACCACCATTAACACTGCCCATGGGCCAGTGCAAGAATGGTGGCCTGGGGCTCTGAGCGTAACTACCAACATTGCCAAAGATCCCGATAGCCTTTCTCAGGAATAACAAGTAAAGTGAACTCTGCTTAGCAAACTCCCCATGTTTACATAATAGTTTTTTAAACAATGTAAACGCTGGACAACAGTTCAGTGTTGTTTTCCACACAGCAAGTTGATACCTCAGCAAAGTGATACCAAGACTGTGCGTGGGATGCTGGCAGGGAGGCCCTTCAGTCAAAAGGGGTGACAACTCGAGCTCTCTGTAAACTCTCTGTGAACCCCACTTCTTACTCTAGCCCTAAGAACCAGCTTCCTGTCAGGCTGCCCGCCAGTCAGTCCTCTCCTTCCATCGAAGCCATGCTATCTGTGCTGTGAGGTCTCCTGCTGGCACCTCAGTGGCTAAGCCCTGCCCAGCCTCTCAAATCACAGGCTGTCGGGGAGAGTCCAGAAGCAAGGGGGCTTCTGACACTCACACACCTATGCTAGGAGCACTTCATCTTGTCCAAACCTTGTACTCCACTCTGGTGCTCAAACAGTGACATGTGGGAGGAAGGAGCATCCTTTTCCCAAATATCACCCATTGCAGAGCCTCACGTTCCAGCAACAGCCAAGATAACATGCCAGCAGGCTGGTGCTGTGACATTCCATTTACATGGACGCAGGAAACACCCACGTAAAGGCAGATATTTGCAACTTGATTCAAGAAAAAGAATGGAAAAGTGATTTCATCTATTCAACTTATGAAAGCAAAACTTGATGTTAAATGAATTAAAAAATTACAAAGACTCATTTTATGTAAAAAAATAATCATCAGTAAGACTGACCAATCAGAAATTACTCAGGGTTGATAGACATCGCTGCTAACAGTGTTACAGAAAGAAAATCAAAGGGCACGATGTGATGAAAACTGCAGCATCAGCTTTTCAGCTGAGAAAGCAAATGTGTCCAACATGGAGCACGAGAAACATGAACTGGGGAGGGCAGGTGAGGCTGCCTGCCCGGGTTCAGAGGACCCTCGAGGGCTGTTTCCTCACTGGGTCAATCATTAGGAAGTCAGCTTCAACATCCCACTGCTGCCTGCAGAGGCCTACCTACAGACGCAAGCTTGTCCTCAGTGTTAAGCAGACAAACTTCAGGAAATGTAACCAGAAAATTCTGAAGGATGAAAGAATCCTGCTCCCCTCCCCCCCACAAAAAGTAAATTAGTTTAAAAATTACCTTTCCTTATTTGCCATTATTACTCCAGCAAATAATGGCTTAAATTTCTCTGGTAACATAGGAAATTACCCAGAAACTTTGTTTCAAGCAAGTATCTAAAGATTTTAGAAAGCGTTAACTAATCCATGTATAGCCTATTCATTCCTAACTGCACTTAAAACACCCTGGGAATTGCAGCTGTATGGTCATCTCTCAAGCAAGAAGCCCAGGCTAGGTAGTCAAGAAATAACAAGCTGCAGCAACTCTGCCCAATACAAAGGTGAAAAATCATTGCCATGGGAATAGGGGATTCATCTCAGAGGGAAGAGAGGACCAGGCCTCCACCGTCACCATCCACGGGGATCTCGAGAGACAGGCAGCACTTCCGAGACCCTTGGCAAGGAGAGAGGCTCACCAGGGACTCTGGATGCACATTTCTCATCTGGGTCATGCCAGGCACACCTGCTGACTTAGCTCTGCTCCCCTGGAAATAAATCCTCAGCCCTAACTCACCTCCGACTCTGAGCCAGAGCCCAGTCTGGATCTCTGCTTCTCACCAGTGACAATGAATCAGGTCTTTCAAATGGAAAACAAGACAAGAATACTTGCCCACATAAATATTTGAGAAATCTGAGAAATTTGCCTTTTGAAAATTCAGAAAGGATGTATTTATTTTACTAAAATCGCTTGGTCCAGTTTTGGCATCTGAAACAATAGAAAGATTCAGTAGCTTTATTTGAAAACTACCAGTCAAATTATAAGAAAAATAAACTTGCTTTCTATTCCAATCACTTGAATCTTCAATGAAATTAACTGGCACTTCTAAAAAACCTGTTACAATGAAAGCCCTTCAGCAGTAATTTGAATTTTCTTACCATTAAAACAGTTGGGAATACACATACTTGTGTTGAGGTTCTATTTTGGTGCCAGGAAAATGAAATGAACAAGACGAAGCACTGAGATGAAAAGGACCAAGTTCTCATGGTCGTCAAGTTTAAACAAAGAAACACAACCAGCTGCTGTTACGTTTCCTCCCCACCTGTTAACATACATGCACACATACATACATTCTCCTGAGATCATGATGCACACTCCTGCTGACAATGCCAGTCAGCCCTGGTTCCCAGTCACTCTGCCATCCCCAGGCCTACACTTGAACAAATCTCTCTTCCAAGGATGAGGGCTGATCGCATGGGGCAAAGACAAGACAATATTTACTCAGCACCAGGACTTTACATGTATTATTGCAACTCGGGGCTCTCTGCTAAGCAAATGTGGGCAGCTGAGCTGACTCGATACATAAATAGCAAAACCCATTACTAAAATTGTCTGTGGACAGCAGCACTGCACATATCTTGTATGGAAATGACCTCATAAAGTACAAGGCTAGACAGTCTTGAAGGTTATCAGCCATTCCAAGTGCCATCTTGTACCAACCAAGCCTAATATGCCATCTCAGCTCTTTCCAAAAACGATGTAGTTTTGCCCACGGTGTCCCACCCACCAGCCATCTCAGAGTTGTGGTGTCCCATGGTGTTGGCAGCTCTGATGGGGAAAGGGCCTGGGAGCAACTGCCCACTTCCTGCAAACATGCTGCTTGGATACACATATGGGCTCCGGTTATGCTGCCTCTGCTCCCAGAACGTCCTCACACCCTTGCTAAGAGCTGCCTGTCACAGCTGGTCCATTAGTTATTACTGAGACAACGTATTCAGTTCTCTGTAGCCATGAGAGGTGACTAATGATCTATCTCAGTCACTACAAAAAGGATAACAAACAAACCAAAATAAGGCAATAATTTACGATTCACTAAATGTTTCAGGGTTGTCTGAAGACTCAGAATGTGGTATCAGTTCTACAACACAACCAAGTTCACATCAATTTAGTTCCTCAAGGTCGGCCTCCACCATCTCTAGGCAAGTCTTCAGAGAGCAGATCCATGGTCATGAGCTGGTGTCAGGTTGTATTTTCCATCTATACTAAAATTAACTTTCACCTGGCTTTTGTAAAAGCCTGCCCAAAGTGTTTATGCATTTGAAAAGCAACAAACTGCAAAAACTGGAAGAAATGGTTTCAAATACCAATGGTAATACAAAATAAATCCACATAGAATTCACTGAACAGAAAATCTCAGCGCAGTATCCCGAAACCTTTCGGGCTGCGTTACTATATAATACACCATGGCCCAAAGTGTTTCCAGAGCTAGGACATGGATTCACTGGAATTGCAAATAATTTCTTCCACCTGAGGTGGACCGTAAGCATCCTGAGTGTAATTTATTGTTCCACTACTTAAAATTATCTGTCCCATAAAAGAATCATGTGTTGGGGTATTCCAGGATCCTGGGGGCTGTTTTATTTATGTAAAAATAAAGCTACATTTGTTATAACATGTCAACTCTGGCCATCTGCTAGCTAAATTTCCATGATGTCATATATAGATGCTTCAAAAAGATCTTTATCCCAACCATGTATTAGTGGACATTTAATGAATATTTGGAATGAGAAGGGGGACAGAATGATTAAAGAGAAAGGAAAGGCATGACGTGTCCTGCACCACATGAATGGCTACGCACTGAGAGGACAACTGTGAAAACAAGGTGGCCTCCCAAAGGTCGTCCTTCTTTGAAATGGGGATTTTAAAATGGCACGAAAGAGGATTTGGGAATTTTAGAAATCTATGAGATTCACATTCCACAAACTACAAAGTTACACAGATTTCAATTTAGAAATGGTACGTTCTACTGTTTTCTTTTAAAATGATTCTCTGGATGGGCTATTCTGGTTTGTTTTTGCTCATTTGTTTGTTTGAGTAGGATGTTTATCAACAATTCTATTATAAAGATTTTATTAGAAATACATATTTCTTAAAGTGAAAAAACTATCCGACCATCCCTGAAAAAGTCTGCATACCAGCCACGAGCCTGAGATCATTATAAATGGACAGCTCTGATGCCCTGGTGGCTAACAACCACCTGAACAGAGGGAAAGATCTAAATTACAGCCTCAGCATACCCTGACCCCACGATTCATGTCCTGCACCAGTCTGAACTTCTGCAGGCGAAGGTGGGCTGCAGTTTAAATTATGTGCACAATTCTTCTGCGTTTACATTTTTTCACTATCAATTATCTCATCAGAATCATGATGATGATCATTCTCTTCTCTGAAATATTCCTATAAAAGACCTCAGGGTTTCTGCCATGTCCACGAGGAGGTGTGGAGAGAGATGGGGCCTGACTCACTCCAAGACTTCCCCAGGAGAGCAGCCAGTGTCACTGAGCAAGAGCAGGGGTAGGAGTTAAAGAACAAGACATCTTGTAACACAAGATGACATGTGCTCTCTGAAAAGACACAGATCAGTATGGTATTTCATTTGTTCTGAATTCTCCATCATTCACATCTTTCATGTTTCCCAAAGGAATCAGGTGTTAGAAGACTGAAAAGCCTGCTATAGGAGACTCCTGTGTACACATTCAGAATCCAGAACAACAGACAGCCACACACACAATGCCAAAACTAAAGCCAGCACATCCAGTGTATGTGGTTGGCGGAATTCTAAGATGACCCCATGATCTCTGCCTTGACTATGTCATGGGGCAAAAGGATCTCACAGGTATCACTAAAGCCACTGATCAGTTGACCTTAGGATGGGGGAGATTCTCCAGGTGGACCTGACTTAATCATGTAAGTCTTGTAAAAGCAGAGTTTTCTCTGCTGGTGGCAGAGGGGAACAATGGGGATGTCTGAGGGTCACAGGGACCTGACGTAAAGAAGATCTCCATTATAAGATGGAGGGGCAGCAGGACAAGAACCTGAGCACAGTCTCAGGCCAACAGCCAGGAAGAAAACAGAGACATTGGTCCTATAACCCCAAGAATCCTAATGAACTTGGATCTGCTTCCAAGTTCATTTGGGTTCTTGGGGTTACAGGATGAAACTTCATGCTGCTACATCTAATACATTAGTGGTAACATGTCATGCAGCACTAAAAACACAAATGCTTCTGCAGATTTAAAAAGGAACAGTTAGAAAAGGTTACAAGGGAGGCCTCTAAGCCTTTGCCTGATGCACCACACTACGCGTCTCCTGTGCCTTTGGAAGCTGTGGGGCTGGTCAGAATCACAGAAACTACTTTGGAAAAAGTGTTGACTCAAACATTATACATGGAACATGAGATGCTTATAAGTTATTTTCAAAATAGTATTAAATTGACTCTGGAGAGAAAGGATGAGCCCGGGGAGAAGGGCTGCGGCTTTTCAAAGGATGAACAAGGTGCCAAAAGTAAGGACCAGGGCAGCCCACAGGCTGGAGAGAGACCAGGTCGGGAATGAACCAAATGAGGCTTTTCAAAACATGTCCTGTTGGACTGGTCCTCCCAGCACCGGCTCACTTGGTACTTAGAATCTGGCACCAATTTCTGAGCTTTTATAAATTAAAGTCTTTATAGTCAGGCTGTGAACCTCATTCCTGTGTGACACCTCCAGTGAGTGTTGCTAACACCCTACCTCATAAAAACTGACGGCCCGCCTTTCTGGTTTTAGACACAGTTAACTTTGTACCTGTAGCCCAAACACCCATGCTTACTGGGGAGAGATGTGACGATATCTTTCAGCTACACACAAACTGATAATGTGGCAAATCAAGAGGGCTGAGTTACATATAGGATGATGATATAAGGAAAGGAAGAAAAACGAATGGTTTTTGGTTCTGGAGCCAATTCATTCCGCAGAAACTGCATGACCACACCACTGACTCAGGCTGGGACGGCCCCAGGCGGAGAGGTCAAGTCTTGGACTGCAGGGCAGGACCGGATGGGCCTCTGTCCCTGTGAACTCCTGCCTGCTTAGCAGGGATGTCATCATGAGCTCATCCATGACTAAAACAATTGTCAAAGGGCGCCCCTTGGCATAAAAGAGAGGGAACCGCTGGGCACAGGCTGGACCTCCCTAATCAGTGTCACATGCTGTCCATTCTGTTCTGGACCACCCTTCCCAGCCCTCTTCTTCAGATCTAGCATAAGCTTGGCACCCACTGTATGGTCGCTCAGAAGTCCACTGACATTCTTATACTAGTTCCTCTTTATTAATTTTATTTTGGTCACGAACCTGTCTGAAATCCTATTCTTCTTAGCAGCCAATTTATGATTTTGGTAAAATGTGTTTTAATGTTATCATACATGAAAAAAAGTATGCAAAAAATTTGTGTAAAATAAATTACGGAAATAAATTCTTAAGACATGTTTTTTGTTAAATTTCCCTCTTGATGTATGTACGACTGATGCTTTGTGAACACAGCAATTTGTATTAATCTTCTTTCCTAGCCCCTGGCACCATGAACATCTCATAGAACATGTCTCAGCTTCCTGTTACCATGACTGACCACCCCTCGCAACGGAATAAACTGCTTTTCCAGACTGCATTTCATCACCCCAACTGAGCACATCACAGATACTTAGCATATAAGTTAGTTTACTAGGGTTTTGGAACATTCATGAGGGCAATCTCTGGTATTAATTCAATTATACCTGAAGAACCCCTCCCCCACTAAAATTAAGTACCCAACCTTTTATACATAGGATTAGTCAAGTTTTATAAGAATTATCAAACATAAACAGCAGGAACTTAATTCTGTGTTAAGAAGCTAACTAAATCCCTTTATTAATTAATAGATCCCATTTTGGGTTCATTTTTTGCTAATTCGTTTCTCTAACTCAATTAGCCAGCTTAATCTTTGAAGGATTATACCCAACACACTTTCAGTATTTAACAAAGAAGTACACAGGACCAAAACCCCTACGGAAGATAAGAGCAAGAACTAAGAAATAAGTTTACTATCATCCACTGCTCTCAACGGTTAACATTTCTTCCTTATTCTACTGGAGTTTATGTCATGACAGATGGAATCACCTCAGCAAAATACTGGATTAAAATGATACAGTACCTTTGCAGTATAATAAAGTAACTCTAAATTTGATATAAAACAGCATGTCAATTCATGCAAACCATTTGGAATTCTTCAGCAGTAACCATTTTGAAACCTGTGGTTCTTTAAAACTTCAGGCACTTAAATATTTTTATAAGAAGATAAGAACAATTTGTCTTGTTGCAGCTCTGGGCTCTTATCAGGAACTGAAATGACTCAATCTAAAGACGAGCTATGGCTCTTTAGCTCTTTGCATATTAATAATGCTTCTCTAATATAAACTAGCTGACTTGACATTCTCCCCAGCTGAGCAAGTTGTTCTGGTCTTGGGGGAGGACGCCATGGGGAAACAGCTAATCCGCTTCTCAGTGCATTCATAAATCTCAGAGAAATGTTTAACAGATGATGCCACCGCAGGTCGACAGTAAATCTGATACAAGAGACATTAATGGATTAGCTCTTTTACATACACAGCAGTCACTTCAAAGACGACTCCATCTGTCTCTGCATCGTCTTACTCCAAACCACTGTGCCAGCTAAGGCAGCTCACCTGAGTTCTTAAAACGCTGAAACTGCTGGGTGAGACATTCCCAAGGACAGTGTCAGTAAAACAGTTTTTACAAAATGTTTCCTCCTAATAAATGGTAAAACAGAATGGTCCTGAATTATAACTTCCTCTTCAAAATTAAGTAAAATTTTAAATCAGAAAAATTTCTCTGATTTGACCCAATCCTAATAACCTGTATGGTACAACAGTCACGCTTAATGAAAACAATTAGTTTTAAATGTGGTAATAAAACTTTGCCCAAAGCCTTTGCTAAAGAAAAATGTTTTACATAAAGTGTATCATCTTACATTTAAAGACCTTAGAGTCACATACAAAAAAAATCCATATTTTTTTACAAATATTAATATATTAATAAAAGCTCAAATTTTAATTCCTTTTAGTATGTTCATTTTCATGTCAGTCTGTGATTTCCCCCACTGAAATTTATTTCACAATAATCATATTGCATTAAGAAACATAATTTTAAAAGTTGAAATGTTTTGCTTTTATAACCCCAGATTCTTCCAAAATTATGGAATTTTATGTTCCTTAGCTGATGCAGTTTAAACCAAACAAACGTTAGGCCTAAAGTGGGTAGCCAGACCTGGTGGGTGTTTACCCAAAATCAACATGGAAAAAGAGAACAATTAGTTTACTCTGCAAATGTGATTTCATTCAATATCCATGAGGACAAAATCAATAGCATCTCTCTTTGCCTCAAATTTAATGCATAAAAAAACTAGGTGCCCTGACCCAGCAATTTTACTCTTGGGTATCAATCAACCCAAGAAAAATGAAAACATGCAGCCACACAAAAACCTGTACACAAATGTTCGCCACAGCACTATGAACAGCAGTCAAAAGTGGAAACAATGGAGTGTCCATCGACAGATGGATAAACAAAATGCAGTCTATCCATACAGAATATTATTCAACCATAAAAAGGAATGAAATACTGGTGCCTGCTATAACATGCATGATATTATATGGTTCCACTTATAGGAAATCCAGAGGGATAAACAGCAGGTTAGTGGTTGCCAGGGGCTGGGAGAAAAGAGAATGGGAGTGTCTACTATGGGGATTCTTTTTGGGGTGATGAAAATATTCTGGAATTAGACAGCAGTGGTGGTTGCATAACTTTGTGAACATACTAAAACCACGTAAGTATACGCTTTAAAACAGTGAATTTTATGACATATAAATCAGAGCTTGATTTTAAAAAAAGTTTGCCCCTAATTTTCTTCTCCCTCTCCCTTACGGACAGCCTACTCCTAGCAATTTATGTTAGAAGTGAACAAAATTTTGAGAAAAACATTGTTTTCAATGTTTCAGATATGCTAACAAGTAGGATAACCTATCTATCTCGTGTTTTTAAGAAAAATCAACGACTCAGATGTTGAAGCAGAAAAACCTCGTGAGTTCTTATTTGTAAACAAACTATAGGCTTTTGAACTCTGTAACAATACTAAATTTGTCTGAGTTCTCTTGCTTCTCTCCACGCTATAAAAAGTCCTGTGTGGGAAGCATTCAGTTAACCCCCAAAGGCACGACAAAGGTGCCAGATGGGTACACCAGGCCGACCACACAGACTAAGGGCCAGGTGAGACTGCACTTCAGACCATGGCAGGAGAGAGAAAGAGGGGACAGAAACCCCAGAATAGGTGAAACAGGTCCACTTAGAGGCTAATGGCCACACCATGCAGATCCCTCTAAACTCAGTGGAAGGGGCGGCACAGCTCGTGGCATGGACCCAGCGTGAATGTGCGATCACCTCCGAGAGTCCACCTCAGGCCTCATCAGAGAGCCATGGAGAGACCTATCATCTAAGACAGTCAGCCGACTACCAGTTACATTACTAGTTATAAAAATTACCACTGCCAATCACTGGAAAGCCTCCAGAACTTGATTAAATAAGTGAAACTGACGGAACACAATTATGTAAACCTGTACTAATGTGGAAAGATTTCTACTATGCAGTGGTAAAAAGCGAGTTACAAAATCATAAATCAGTGCACATGTTTACATAAGAAAAGCCCAGAAGGTTTATAGAGCTCTCTGGATGTGAAATTTTTTAGGTTATTTTCACTTTCTTCATCATGTTCATATTTTATCACTTTTGAAAAACAATAAACATATATTACTATTTCAAAAACGGGGGGAAAAACTGCAGCTACTGCCGCTCAGGCAAAGGAAAGATTTTGTGCGCGCACCTTCTGAGTTCAGGGTGATGAGCGTGACGTTGTTCCCGATGTTCTGACTTCCCGACTGTCCACAGGTGGAAACGGAGTCG
Source organism: Eonycteris spelaea (assembly GCA_003508835.1). Classification (NCBI taxonomy): domain Eukaryota; kingdom Metazoa; phylum Chordata; class Mammalia; order Chiroptera; family Pteropodidae; genus Eonycteris; species Eonycteris spelaea. The sequence continues at coordinate 3,474,134 of PUFA01000139.1, forward strand.
CTGGCCTCGGACCCGCTCTCCCCGTCCTCGTTGTGGCTGTCTTCTTGCCCTGGCACCTTCACCACAATGGTGTTCTGCCGACGCCCAGGAACCGCGCTGAGCGGGGGAAAAAAACACCACCGATGTTGTGAGAGCAGCACAGGCGACAAGCAGAGACCGGCGCGGAGTCACTGCAACGTTCCTCTTGCCTCCCCTCATCAGACTCTAACTCCGCACGGAGCAGCGGGTCACAAGTCTTCCCCTGCAGCTCCTTCTACTAAGATGAATAGCAATTTAATACCAGGAAATGGTCTGGAGTTGAAAGAAACTGTATCGAATTTTAGATGTTTAAAAAAATGTTTATATCACAAAGCAAAATCACAGCGCACTGTGATTCAAGGTCTAAATGCTGCTTTCTGATCACAAAGATATACCTACAAAATATTGACAGTCGTACAAGACTAACTTTTAAGACTATGTCAAAGGAAAGACTCAAGAAGAAGTATGCCTAGAGACTTCCATTGACCCAATCCACTCCACACTGTTAGACATTCTAGAAATGATTCAGTCTTTGAAAATGCAGTTATCTCTCCCAATTATTCCCACTGACAAAAACCACTAAAGTGGATGTTAAAAAGCGCAGCCAAGATCTCCCAGGTGATAGTCTCACCCCACCAGGGGTCCTGATACGAAGCAACAAATACCACCAGAAAAATAGGACACAGGCCAGATCTAAAAAGTGCTCAAGAAAAAGAGCATCCAGAGATGTGCTACTTGCCTTTATCACAATCCTTGCAACGTCCCTTCACATGGACAGCTAAGCACTGAGAAAGGGAAGGGAAGCACAATTTCCCTTTCTGCACATCAAAATGTGTTTCAAATCCTGGCACTGCCCGAGGAGAGAGCTACACTTTCTGAACTTGATTCCGCAGAGGCCCGTCCAAGCCAACCTGGCTTCTAAAGGCTAAGGCTCCAACAGTTGACCCCGCCCGAGGCACATGAGAGGCATGCCTGACCCTGCCTCTTCGCCAGTGGCCGGACCACTTCAGCCTCTGACACACAGACACCCAGACTTCACCACCTTCTCTCCCATCACCCCAGCGTGCAGGCCCTCAGCAGCCCAGCTGGGCTCTTAGACTATGAGCTGGGCTACAACAATAAAGAAAACGGGACCCAATCTGCACTGGAGACTGAGAGAAAAGGCAGACCAGAGCCTCGCAAGGACATGGACAGGAAACAAAAAGCCAACAGCCCTCTGGGGGCACGTTATCAGGAAACGCTGAGCCCAGACTGCTAGGCAGGGCTATCTGCAGTGGACTTCATGTCACACGAGGGAGGTAACAATGCTTTCTATGCATTCCCATTTATGACAAAGGTTAAATTCAAAATGGCTCAAAAGAAAGAGGTATGAGGAAAAAGCCATGGCCTTGAAATACCTCCACCATTTAGCAAAGTTACACCAGGGTGTCTGTTGACCTGATGTGCTGGACAGACAGGCAGGTGTGAATAAGCCGTGACCTGGAAAGAGGATAAGGGCTGGGCTGACTGTTGTGAAAACACAGCGCAATGTCCCAGTATCACACTACACTGGACACGACAATCCCAAACGCCCTCTCTCCCTTAACCCCTCGCCCTTATCCAGCTCATCTGTTGGGACTTGGGCCCACAGCATGGCACAGCCCTCCCCACCGCAAAGAACCATGGGTGGTGCCTAGTATGTACAACCCATGTGAGGACAGAAAGGCCCGACTGTGCCCGGCTCGGAATGCTGATTTGTCCCCAAGGGGACGTATCATGGTGGCAGTGGCAGTGAAAGGCGGGGTTGGTGTTGTGGCTACTGACTTGCTAATGATATTTTCCAGGGAATCCGGTGCCCTGTTGCTCAAGGGGTCTTCCATCTTGGCTACAATGGCGTTCTGCCGATCACTGTTGAGTATTACTGTAGTCTGGGGGACGACGCTAGGGAACAAAAGAATCACAAAGAAAAAGAAGACCTTAAAACAACAACATTCATTGTAAGAGTGCATAAGAGTAATTTAATACAGTCAGCTCCTAATGATAGGCACTAAGGGAGAAAGGTGGCCCCAAGCAGAAACTACAGTTAAAGTAATATACAATTTACACTGGGCAAAGAATAGACTGGAGATGAGGATTTTTTTTAAATAAAGTTTAACCTTCCTCATTGTTGGTACTCAGTCTGCACAATGGGATAACACAGGAAAATTGAGTTAGGAATATTTTAATCTTTATATAGATCGAGATGTCAAATTGTTATTATGCACAGTTAATAAGGTTTCTGAAGTAGCATGTCTACATAAAAAACAGCTTAATACTCATTCCATCCCAATAGATTCCTACATGACAACCCTAAGCTTTCATAAGTGCTCTACTATCAGCATCATCCCAAGGTGTTCATGCTGCTCTGGAAAGAAAGGGCAAACACAGTGAAGGGGCTGTGGGTGGGCCACTGGGCACTGAGCACCTCCAGGTTCCACTGGGAGGGGGCAGGAGCCATGACCAGAGGGCCTCTGAGTTCCACTTTAACGAAAAACGATCACAGGAAAGAGAACTGAGCCCTCACCAGGCACTGTCCTAAAGAAGTGCTGTATGCCCACCAGTAGCCAACAGCCTTTCTCAGGCCACGCTCACAGAGACCTCTCAGTTTTCAATTCTCTAGCCCTCAGCACTCATAGCCCCAGGAAAATTTAGAATTTGCTTTGTTGTAGAGGTTAGAGTGCGAGAATGAGCACCTGAAACACACAGCTTTATTACCTGAAAAAAAAGTGTCATTCTTGGATTTCACTCTCTAAAACACAACGCCGGGGAAACACTGCCTTTCCACGAGAAGATTCATGTAACCAACAGCACACGTGAAAATCTAGCCCACTGTCACAGCCTTAGGGCTCTTAAGCCCCCTTCCAAAATCTGGGCACAAATGGCTTCACTTTCTGCCCACATAAATTGCAGGTCCACAGGCTGTTCTTCCAAAACAAGAGCAGATAAACTGCATTTCACTCAAAGGTATTATTTTTTTTTTCAATTATTCTACTTGTTCTTCAGTGATATCCAAAGTCACCCACCAAACCTGACAACCTGTCCGTGGGTCAGGTCTAACAAATAATCTAGGTGACCTCTCTCTGATTGGTACTGTGGTCACATACAAGCTGGTGATTTCATGCTTCTCATATATCAAAACAAGAGACAAAATAGTTGGCATGTGTTTGGCACTTCCCAAAGTGTATTCCATGGAACACCAGCGTCCCCCAGGATCCCACACATGTGCCCGTTCCCATTCCTTCTTGTTCCATGAGCAGCTAAATAAGGATGGTTCTGCTGAGTAGACAGCAGTTCCCTAATGGGCATTACCACATTACAGGTCTGAGAAGTTCTGCAGGAAATAGATTAAAATGTATTCATGCCCATCTGGCAAAATTGTTACTAAATATGCTTTCTCTCCTAAAGATTCTGATTAAGATCAAGGAAATAATGTTCTGAGGCAACAAACTTCGAGCTGGAATAAACATAGCCCTAGAGGTACCCAAAAGAATTTAAGGAGTTTCCTGGGGGTGGACAGCTCTTAGCAACTCAATTTCCAGATCCTCGCCTTCCAGAATGTACTATTTTCTAAAAATGATTCTCCTTGAGAGAACACCTCTGGTCAATGTGTTTGTTTGTTCCATTTCACAAAGCCCTTTTCCTGCTAAAAAAAAAAAAAAAAAATCCCCTCACTCTAAAGACTCAGGTGTATTGTCTACCCAGGAAATGAACACCTAAGGTACAAACACAGGACCAGTCTGAAATATGGCAATGCCTCTACTGACCGACTGTGAAACCCTTCAGTGAGTTATTTTTCCACAATTCTTTGTTTTCAACAAAACTGACAGGACCTAGGTTAACATTCAGCTCATGGATCATCAAAAATAATTTCTGATGATAGACCACTACAATTTTTGGCATGTAACTGAAAGAACTGAGGGACTCCTTCCTCTTCCACATATTTACATATGGAAACAAAGTTTCTTAAGAAATTTATACAAACTAAAAAGAGAAGTAGAACCAATGCTGAACCCTTCTCATTTTAAGTGATAAGTCATAATCATTCATGGGTTCAGGAATTAACTAAAATTAAACCCACATCCATCTCAAGAAAACCGTCACAATATTGGGTTATTAAGAATTCGTTATAGATGAGCAATACACTTAATGATATTTTGTGTACTACCAATTATTATGAGGACTCAACACACACTAGCTTTTTTTTAACCCCTGGGGCCATTCTGGTTACAAAAAAACCCCAAATATTTCTGCTTCAATTTCTATCCCTAATTCTGTTGCAAAGTAGTATGACAGCCTGGTCGACAGGATAAAATTTTGTGAAGAAAAAGAAATGAAAATGATAGTTTAAAAAGCAAAGAAACAATGTAAAATTTGTCTGTCAAAAGCTTATTCATGGGATTTTTTTAAATGGATGATGGTATTTAAATTATAACATTTAAAGAGCAATGAGTCAGTTGTGTTTTTAAATTATCAATATTATAATAAGCCAGAAATTATATCCTTTCAACTAATGCCATTTTTGTCTGCCTCAAATTGTACAGAAGAATATTTCATTTTTCAAAAATTATGGAATATCCATATCACATTAAGAAGAATGTAGTAGTTATCTGAGGGTTGATATAAAAAATTGTCACAATATTAAGTTTCTTGACTCAACTGGATTATAGGCCCCAGTCATTCAATCAGACACTAATCTGGGTGATGCTGTGAAGGGATTTTGCAGATGTGATTAAAAATCCTAATAAAGTGATGTTAAATATTCGTTTGACAGATTATGCTGGGTGGGCCTGGCCTTATCAGATTAAACCCTGAAAAGGAGGTTTAGGCTTTCCTTGGTCTTGGAGATGCCAAATAGCTCCTGCCAGCTGACCACCATCTCCCCTTCCCGTCTACCTGCCCTACAGGCTTCGGACATGCTTGGCTGCCCCCATGATTGTATAAGCCAATCCCAAGTGATAAATCTTTCATGGGGGAAATGACTCGCTCTGTCTCTCCCTCTCAGACACAGGTAACTCCTGTTGGTTCTGCTTCTTTCTGGTTAAACCCTGATACATTTTGAAATAATTAAAGATCCACAGGAAGTGACAAAAGAAGTACATCAAGTCCTGTGTCCCCAATGGGGACATCATACAACCTGTAGCACAATAACAAAAGTAGGAAAGTAATACTGGAACAATACTGCTAACAAGTCTACAGGCCTCGTTTAGATTTCTCCAGTTTCTGCGTGAGTGTGCATGTGTTGTGTGTGGTGCTATGCATCTGACACCATGGGTAGACAGATCCCTGTACTGCTCCATTGCCACCAAGGAGCAGTCTCGTGCTGCCCCTTTAGAAACACCCACACTCCCATCACACCCAGTCCCCCCACAACCACCAACCTGTTCTCCATCTACAGTTCCACCATTTCGAGCAAGTTACAAGCATGGAATTATACAGCATATGACCTTTGAGAGTGGCTCTTTGCACCCAGCACAATGCCCCCAAGGTCATCTAAGTGGCAGCATGTATCATCAGCTGTTCACTCAGTGTCGCTGATGCTTAGTTTTCCATGACACAAGTGTTTGTTTATGGGTGGGCCAGTTTGTTTAACTTTTCACCCGCAGAAAGACATCTGGGGTGTTTGCAGGTTTGGGTTTTTACAAATAAAGTTGCCATGGACCTTTGTGTAGAGGTTTTTGTGTGAACATAAGTTTTCATTTCTCTGGGAAAAATGCCCAAGAATGTGATTACTGGGCCATATGGCAAGTACATGTTTAGCTTTATAAAATGCTGCCAAACTGTGTTCCAGAGTGGCTGCACCATTTTACATTCCCACCAGCAGTGGATGAGAGATCCAATTTCTCCACATCCTCGTCAGCAACTGGTGGTGTCACTATTTTTTATTTATCTATTCTAATAGATGTGGAATGATATTTCATTGTGGTTTTAATTTGTATTTCCCTGATGACTAATGATATTAAACATCTATTCATATGCTTACCTGCCTTCCATATCTCCTCTTTGACAAATATCTGTTCATATTTTTTACCCACTTTCTAACTGAATTATTTGTTTATTTACTGTTGAGTTCTGAGAGTTCTTTACTCTAGATACTAGCCCTTTGTCAGACAAGTGGTTTGCAAATATTTTTTCCTAGTCTGTAGCTTGTCTTCATCCTCCTAGCAGGGCTTTCTGAGAGCGTTAGTTTCTTATTTTATCAAGTCCAATTTATCTTTGTATGATTTTGGTGTCAAGTCTAAGAAGCTCAACCATTTTTTCCTGTGTTTTCATCTAAAGATTTTCCAGTTTCACACTTTTATTTAAATTTGTGACCCATTTTAAATTAATTTTTGTTCAAGTTGTGAGGCTGGTATCAAGGTTCATTTCTTTTATTTTGCCTACGGATGCCCAATTGTTCCAGGACCACTTCTTAAAAGTCTGTCCTCCCTCCCTCTAACTGCTTTTGCGTCTTTGTCAAAAACTAGCTGGGCATACCTGTGTGGGTCTATTTCTAGGCTCTCTATTCTGTTCCACTGATCAATTTATCTATCCCTTGGTCACTTGTTTTTTAAAAACTTCTTTATGTGTTCAATTCATTCCTTCACAATCTTAAATCATTACCTATACCTTTCCCTATAACTATATGTTTGTTGTTTAAGCTCCTGTTAAATAAAAACTTAACCAAAATTAAGGAAAAGGGAAATAGCAAGACCCATTGACTGTCCTAATTGTTTTAATTCTAAGATTAAGCTAATTCACAAGCTGAATATTATTGCTTAATTCTAAGATTATGTTCATTACACAAGTTGAATACTCTTACCTAATAAGTACCATTTAGAAGTAAAACATTGGCCCAGTGACCTGTGGCAGGGCGAAACAAGGACCATTTACCCCTTGTGGGTGTAGCGCCACTACTGACTCCAGCAGGGGCAATCACAGGCAGACTGCCCCAAGGACTCTGTGTGAAAGGAGTCATTCGTCCCGGAAGCTTGAGGGGGCACTATGGTACTTTAGCTGCAGAAATGAACAGCCCACACCACAGCCAGGCCAACAACCTGTCCAAGCCCCGACAGCTGCTAAGTGGCAAAGTTAGATTTGAGCTCAAAGTCCTCAAGGAGCAAAGCCAACATTCTTAACCAACATCGATGATGCAAGAGTCTACAGCCCCCTACTTCTGGAACATCTAAATTTCCTGGGGAGGCTAAGGCCCACCCCCAAACAGCCTGGGACTTTTTAAACAATTTCCCCAGGTGATTCTGATGGGTGCTCTGGTTTAAAACAACACAAAATTACACACAACTCTATATATAGAAGGGCATGAATCTGCTCTGTTCACTGTTTCCCCCACAGCACTCAGCACTGTCTCATCTATTAATACAGTTAATTTACTATAGCTTAGTTTGTTATGTGGTTGTCCATGTACAGGGATCTTTTCGCCTGTTTTGTTCAATGATGTACTCAATTGCTTAGTGAATGCCCAGTACACAATCAAGTCTGTGTATTTAGATGAAAGAATTCAAGAATAAGCCTCAGATATGCATGCAAGCCTCTGGTCGTTGTCTCTAGATTCCTTGGTCCCATGCTGGTAGTCTGATTGCTAAAAGAAAAAAGGCCAAGAAACACAAGCCAGAATAGAAATCTACAAACATGACTCCACAGGACAAGCTAGGATGCTGTCATCCATGGAATTCTAAGATAATAAATTGAGGGTGCTCTAGAATCCTGTGGGCTCACCAATGTGAGCCCTGCATATACCACAAGGCCTGGTCAATATTAGGCACTCAGTGAATGAACAGCATTAATAGTAATAATTTTTAAACCTCATGGTTTGTGGGGAATCCAGAAATACTAAATTTATATGCACGATCTCATTCGCAGAAATCCTACTTGCTACTTCTATTATTATTGTATTGTTGAAGAAAAAAATGCTTAGAAAATGTAAGAATGTCTACACCGGCATTTATAGGTGAAGAAGCCTGGATTTGAAACCAAGTATCTCCCTACTCTTAGCTACTGGGTCGAGAGCAGAAATAATCCTATTTCAATTACTACTACAATGTACGCTTTCAGTGTTTGGGCATTTTATTTGTTTTGTTTTTAAATCCATTTTGATAGATTTCAAACAAAGTATCTTAGCTTTCAGAGTTGTCCTGGCAAACATTTTCCAAGATGCGCTCACAATGTGGCCATTAACTTCTCTTCAATTTCAGGAAACTGCTTTGTTGCCACATTCAAAGTACCTGTGTTATCACCTTAAAGCATCAACTTTCTGCCCCCTTTGCTCATCACACAAAATGAACTATTATTTGAATGTACACTTAGGGGCTTTATTCAAGTCTATGCCAAACAAACAAACCAACAAAATAAAAGAGGTGAAAAATCCCCTCCTTGAAAAGTGTAGAACTTAAACTATTTTTCACAAGTTTGGGTTTGCCACTTTTAATTACAAAAGAAAAATTAGACACAAGGTGGACAAAAGCAGGCCCTTGGTTGAACCAGAGAGGATGGAGCCCATACAGTGTTCCGGTGCAAGCAAGGACATTGTGGGGAGAGGGCGGGAGTTGATATGAGGACAGGATCAGCCACTACTTGAGGTCAGCACCTGATGTGCAGAGAACCCAACAAGAAACACGTGCAGAGCTGGGACAGAGAGATGGGTTGGGTTGAGACTGCATCTAAAGTGCTCTATGGAAGAACTAGAGTTGTCAGATTTGTGTACACTTAGAGAACTTTGTAAGAACTCTAATTCAGAATCTGCTAAAACCCTATATAGATTTCAGGGATTTATAACTGGATTCAGAAGTATACAAACACACGCTCACACACACAGACACAGGTGCAGATGCAGACACAAACGCACACACCTCTTATTATGTACTAACAGAGAAAACCCCTTAGAACCAGGACAAACAGTTTAAATATTTGGAGCCAGCTCCACCTACCGGAAACACCACAGTGATTCAGGTTGACACTGTTGCTATCTCATGGTGATGGGCCAACATCAATTAACATCTGCCACAGAAAAGGTGGGGTGGCAGGCAGTAGAGAAGCCACGCCTATATTCTCCATCTCTACCCCAAGAATCTCAGTGCACTGGGTTCAACCAAGCAAACACTTCTTAAGTTCCCTTGCAGAATGAGGTCCCTGGAAGAATCAGTTTTGTATAAGCAGCATAGTCATTCCTTATTTCCAATTTCCAAAAATCAAGGAAAACTTCCAGGAGCACCGAAAGCATGTAATCCAAGCAAAAAGCTCATCCAGGAAATAAGAAACCAAGTGCCACCAAATCCGATGAATCATTAGCATGACACACCTGTGGATCTTCACTGAACAAACATCTAGGTCTAACAGGACATGGGCAAGTTGCATCAAATAATCACAAGATAGAGAAGAATCTCCACGATTATGTTCTTTGCCTTAACCTCGCTTTACACATGTATGCTAATAGCATGACCATCTTAGGAGAAACAAATCTTCCAAAGACAAATTTAAATAACTTAAAAGGCCCAAAGGCCAAATCCTCTGAACCCTCTGTCACCAAAGCTATTCTGCATGGCAGTAAGTGAGATGCCCACTGCAGACACAGCAGAAATGCCCTACCCTCAGGGAGTTCATGTTCTGGGTTATCTGATTTAACACAAACTAGGAGCAAACTTCATCTTACCTTTAAGGCTTAGTAAGACCAAAACTTCACACAGCAGCTGTTTAATTTGCCTTCCTACTCATTACCTGTGTGAGGTAGTCACATCAGGCGGTATTTCTATTCACACAATGACCTCCAACTTTTTGTGTGTGTGGCCTGAGTTCCACTAAAATATCTGAAAAATATTTGAGAAAGTTTTGCCTCCCTCCTGCCTACCACTAAGCTTCACTATGTTATATTCTGCTGACCACCGATCTCCTTTTGCAACTTAAAATAATTATTCATCAAGTTCAGTTTGGGGAATCTGATATATTAGTTTTCTAATTTTTGTGAATTATCTCAAAGAAGAACTCTCAATTAACAAAAGCAAGGCAGCAAGAATCAAGAAATTTTTCTTCTTTCTACTTATAAGAAAACACAGTGACATGTTCTTCTAAAACCCCACAGTATTTGTTCCCTAAGAACCTATTCTCCCATTGGCTTTTATAGGTATACTTCTGCACACCACACAAGAACCTGGTCACAAAAAGAAACTGCTCAGTTGGTGTAATGTACTCACAAAAAAAGAACTGTCTGCTGGTCTCAGAGTTCCAACAATGGCACCAAAAAAGGGGTGAGGGTAGAGATCCTAGTTAAACAATAAAATCAGATATTCCAAGGCCCTTGAGCCCAAGACAGGCAGATGGGTTGGGGTCTACCATGAGCCCCTGCCCCCTTTCCACAGGGTGGCCCTATCCCTGGGAGCCACTATGCAACCTTGCACACAGGCCTTCCATGCAAACACAGCCCTGGCACAAGTGCTCACGGTGAAACCTAAATAGGAGAGGGGTGTGTCTCTCCTAGGCCAGCGTTTTAAGAACATTCGGAAGATACCTAACGCCCAGATCTCGGTCTCTAACACCATTTTCCAATAAAAGCAGAAATGGCTGACTCTAGGACTGGGGCAGTGAACACACAAGATGAGCCTGGAGCATCTTGTGGTGCCAGAAAGGAAGGAAGTATCCAGAGCAAACAAAAATCTCACTATCTGGGATGCGAGATGTCAAGAGGCCACAAGAACCACCTGAGAGTGCTCCCAATGACCAATGCTGGAACAATTTGAGCAAAAAATACAGTACAGATGCTTCTCAAATTATGATGGGGTTACATCCCAATAAACCCATTGTAAGTCAAAAATATTGTAAGTCAAAAACTTATTTAATACACCTAACCTACCAAACATCATAGCTTAGCCTAGCCTAACTTAAACATACTCACAACATTCACATTAGCCTGCAGTTGGGAAAGCCATCGAACACAACGAATATACCATACAGTACCGGTTGCTGACCCTTTGGATTACAGGGCTGACTAAGAGCTTGCTGCCACTGCCCAGCATCACTAGAGAGAATCGTACTGCATTTCACTAGCCCAAGATCAAAATTTAAAATGTGAAGTAGTATGGTTCCTACTGAATACTTTGGCACCACTGTAAAGCCAAAAAATCATAAGTCAAATCATTGTTAAGTCGGGGACTATCTGTTATTGGATTATAACCCAAAGTATAAAATGAATATCCATGAGTCCATACTGATACAAATGATTGACTAAGTTAATAAATGGGGAAGAAGAGAAAATCTCCCATGCAGAACAACAATTGGTGTGTGTAGATGCTCCACCTTACAAGAGGTGGAGCATGACGCCCCACTCCGTAAGTGGGTACCAAGCTCAGCAACATCTTTCCAAAGAGCACACAATGGAAGGGGTAGGGGAGGACAGCAATCGTACAGCAGAGGAACTGGACAAACAACTTTCAGTCCAGTGATCCACGTCAACACCAACAATGAAAAGCCTGGGGACAGTGCACGCCCTCAATAGGATGCTATGAGGAGGGCACTTCACCTCTGTGGTCCTCCTCCCAGAACCCACAATCCCAGTCTAATTGTGAGAAAAGCATCAGACGTATTCCAACTGAGGGACATTCTATAAAACATCTGACCAGCAATCCTCAAAAAGCCATAAAAACAAGAAAAGCCTAAGAAACGATCACAGACCAGAGGAGCCCAAGGAGCCATGGCACCCGAATGCCATGTGGACCCACAAACATTTAAAGGATAACATGAAATATGATAAAAATATTATACTAATATAGTCTATAGTTAGATTAAAAGGAAAAACCCCTGGAGAGATACAAATTAAACAACACTGACTCAAGGAGGTCTATACTTATTAAAGTTCTATGTTTATAACTAAAATCTAAATCCAGATGGCTTCACCAGCAAATTCTATCAAATATTTAAGAAAGAAAAAAACTAAAACTATAGAAACTTTCAGAAAATGAGAGATGACTTCCCAGCGCACCTTTGGAGGCTGGCATTATCATGATACCAAAACAGAGAAAGCATGCCATAAAAAGAAAACTACATACTAATACACCCCATGTAAAAACCTTAACTGCATATTAGCAAATCAATTCAAAAATACATATAAAAAGCATAATACACAACGATCAAGTCAGGTTTAACAAAAATGTACAATTAGTTTAGCATTCAAAATCAATCTGTGTAACTCACTTAACAACAAAATCAAGAAGAAAAACTGTAAGATCATCTCAAGCAGATACATTAAAAGCATGTGAAAATTCAATACTTGCTCATAATAAAAACTCTCACAAAATAAGGAATAGGAAGGAATGTTTTTGACCTCACAAAGAGCATCTATGAAAAATTTACAGCTAACATCACACTCAATGGTGAAAGACTGGATGCTTTCACTCAAAGATCAGAATAGGGAAAAAATATAAAAAAGAATACACTGAAATGGAAATCCCAGCCGGTGCAGAAAGTAAGAAAAGATACAGAAATCTGAAAGGAAGTAAAACTGTATTTAAAAACAATATGACCACATACACTTTTTTTAAAATCCCTACAGAAAAGTTCCTAAAACAAGTGAATTTAGCAATGTTACTGGATAGTGATCAGTACAGAAAAACCTATTGTATTTCTATACACTACCAGCAAACTAGATATTGAAATTTTAAACACCACATCATTTAAAAATATGAAGTGCTTAGAGATAAATTTAACAAAGTATCTCTGAGAGCTGTACACTAAAAACTATAAGACAATGCTGGCAGAGATTAAAGAGCTCCATAAGAGGAGATGTATACCACGTTCATGGACCAGAAGATTCAATGGTATTAAGACAGCCAATTCTCTCCAAATTAATCCACAGATTCAACTCAATTCCAATCAATGCATGAGTTATTATAAAAGTAGAGATATACATCAAATTACTAGAATGTGCACAATCTACTAAAATGTTTGACTACATATTTATTATTGCTTTATTCGATTGTATCTCGGAGTCACCAGATTATGTTAATGATTCCCTAAATTGTACGTTTGTAAATTGTATGTTTTCCTGATTAGTACTCAGCCCTGATATGTACAAGGAATCACAATGAGGTCACAAAAAGTCTGCAAGTATGAGGTAGTAGAGACTGGTCAGGAAGAGAAATCCTAAATATACAAAATTAAATGGAACCATCAAAAATTTGATAAGGAAATAATTAAACAAGTCCATCAAAGCTGAAACCAAACCGTTTATTCACTGTTCAAACACCTTATTTCGAGTTTGTCACATTTTTTAAAGCCCATGAAATGCTATACTTTTGACTGAGAAGGTCAATGACCCAAAACAGGAAACACTCTGAATACTGACTACTCTACCCAAGATCGCTGGTGCTCCAGTGCCAGAACAGAGATGATCAGAAACAGGCCTCTCTCTACCCAGAAGCTGTGAGGGTGCAAAAACCAGAACGGCCTTTCCACAAATATCCGTCAACATTTAAAACAAAATAACCTCCGGGAAATAAAACAGAAAATTAGCAACCAGATATTAGAGGGAATTAAAATAATTTCTTGATCAAATATTTCAATTCTCTGTGGATCAATAATCAGTTTAAAGGAAAAGAAGAAAAATCTCCCCTTCCAAATGTCTTACATGACACATCTCTTTGAGAAAATTTTAAAAGAAATCACTTTTATTTTTAGAGTATTACAAAAAATCCCCTGATTTATTAAAATTGTTTTAAAATTACAGAAATATACTAAAGCTTTAAAAAATGTTTAAGCTCTTAAAAATAAAAATCTGTTATGTCAAACACATCTCATCAAAAATAAACCACTTGGCATACCAAAATAAAAATAATAAAAATCTATTGCTTTCAAAAATAAGAAATACGAGCATTTTCCTAGTCAATATGTTCAGTTAATGAAAACAAATCCGAAACATCTGGGTTTTAAGTTGCTATCTGACTTATCCAATAATAGTCTGGTTCTACAAGATCCTGCTGGACAAGCAGGTATTCTACCTCGTGATCTACATACTGCATGCGTGCCATCATGCTGGCCTTCCAGAGGTCATCAACTAGGACAGCACCCCACGTCGGGCCAGCACCAGGCTCAGCTGTGCCCTACTTACTGAATCTTCTTCAAATGGCTCTATGTCTAAACTCAAAAAAGTGCAGAAAAAGGGTTTTTATGTGGATCTATAGCATAAATGTCCCTGACCATACACTTGATCCCTTCAGTCCACATAATAAAATGAAGGCCCTTCCTTCCTGATGTGCTCACAGCCGTCATTTAAAGGATGAGCCTACTCATTATGGACTTCCCCAATGCAGCACAGACACTTCGGTAATCTGCTACCTCCAATACCAATGAAAAACAGCTTCAGAGTTAAACTACTCGCAGACGGATTCCAGTTGCCACTCTTGGAATCACAATTTAAACAAAATCTGAATTTACGGCACTCTTGCAAGGAAGAAAAGAGCACCTACTATAAGAATTCAAGTCCATTTTTCCCCCTTGAGCAGAATACCGTTGTTGGGTGAGACCCCATCCAAGTAACCTCACATTTTAACTACAGTGATTAAGTTTCAGTATCAAAGAAAAAAGGTTTTATTTCTTTCCTTTATTCTTAAATTTATTTAAAGAATCTCATTTGGGTGTAGAATCTGAAAATCTGGATCCAAAATGCCAATTAAGATTGGCAGCAGTCTACTGTCTTCTGTGCTCCAGGGATTAAAAAGAATAACTCTCAGAGTTGACAGCAAGGTATAGCCCAGGCCGGTTTTAATTGGAATAACCAAGAGGTGAGCAAATTTTGGTGCAGAGAGGGATTTATCTAGGCACCAGCCCCTGCAGGTGGGACTGGCTCTGGGTCACGTGTAGCCTCTCCAAGTGGGAAGGGCAGGTGGTATTTCACGGAACAGCTTCTCACCCACTATCCAGAAGCTTCATTATAACTGAAAACCTTTATGGCGTCTGCATTTGTCCTGTGAGATTACACTCAGACTTCCCAACAAATCATTCAAAACAAATGCAAGTGGACCTAAGTAATCTTAAGTAATTTTAAAAACATATGCTTTGACTATAAAATAATCTAGGACTTACATACTTCTAACTTTGTATTAAATACCTGAGGCCCAAGATAAATCAACTAACCAATTTTTAACTGTTTTTGGAGACTTTTCCTTTTGATGTTCCACTATCCACATTTAAGACATGTAATTCTCATTTACTTGTATGTGTTTATAAATTATTAACTTTCTAATTTAAATATACAGTTTTTTCATTGCTCTACTAGACTTAAATTCTTACCCTTTACTTCTCCCCAAAATTTCTTGTTAACAGTGTTCGCAATTTTTATTTCTCATTTTCAGAGCTTACATGGAGAGAAATGGCAGATTTAGTATCTTTAAAAAACATTTACATGCATCCTTTTTAAGACTATGTCTATGAGAAAATGGAGGAATGATTTTTCCTTCCAATAATCTTACATTAACTTTTATAAGTAATGCTTTTATTAACAATATTAATAAATCTTGGGAATATACAATAAGTGTATTCTGTAACAGGATGATTTTTATCTCACCAATACAATTCTTTAAAACCAGAAAATCTAATTGATTTGGGTCAACTAGATCATACATCTGAATCAGTATTAGAAAACTTTACTTTTATTTTACCACCTGCTAATAATACACACAGAGCAAACTATGGCAGGTCTCTAAATGATAAAATCTCCCCAGCAGAAAGAAAGGAAGCATAGTGGAATTTCTAACCAGCGAAGTTGCTAATGGTGCTTCCCAACAGCCCTGCAATCACGTGAATGCTGAAGGAGGCCAGAAAGATGGTGGCTCCCTGCAGACTGGAAACACCTTTACTCAAGAGGAGCAGCTCTGTCGTCAAACAACTCAAACCCCAAAGGAATGAGGTGACCAATGAGGAGGGAAAACCCCACCAGAAGTGGTGCCAGCCCCTCTCCCTCCCATCTGCAATAGCTCGTCAGTCACCTGGGCACATGCCCTCTCCACCTAACCCCCTGGAACCAACACAAATAATTGAAGGCAGAATCTGAATGGATAGATTTTGTCAATGGTTTCCCTGACTCATCTCATGAAAAACGACCTGTCCCAAACACAGGTAAAGGAGTGACACAAGACCAAGCAGGACCATCCTTGGATATGCAACCTTCTAACTTAAGGTCAGGAAACATGTCGTTCATTCTTTTAACCCTTAGAGCACTAGTTCTCAATAGAGGTGCCTGGGGGACATTTTGAAATCCAATGGGACATATCTGGTTATCAGAATTATGGGATACCACTGAGATGTAGTGGTTACAGGTCAAGGAGGTTAAGACATCCTTCAATGCATGAGGCAGTCTCAACTAACAGTAAATCTTACCACACAAAGTTCAAATGTCCCAGATGTTCGGATGAATGAAAAATATGCTGCTAACTCTCTGAGCCTGGAATCTCACTCCATTCTACGTTTATATACAAAATATTTTTGGATAGTTTTAAAACTTGAATTTTCCAGGAATTCAACTATGTTCAAGTCTAGAGGAAAAAATTATACTTTGCTTTATTTAAAACTTCATCAAGAATTGCTTGTCATTATGTAATAGTCCATCATCAACTAGTGTGAGTCACCAAGATTCAACCTGGGAGGTTTGGGCACCTGGCCTATTCACTGCCTCATGTACCTAATCCAACTATCTGCATATTAAAATACATGTTATCTTATTACACACTATTATCCTTCTATTTCTCCTTCCATTACACTTAAGGCATTATAGTCATATTTTAATTACAAATTATATTTTCTAAACATTGCATTTTAGAATGAGATGGCATTACAAAAAAATCATTCTTAAAAACAGACTCACTTCCTGCACAGAGGACGTGCTCAACAAATGTTTGCTGGGGAGAAAACACATGAGTGGTCTGTTAGGACACAATTTACACCAAGGTGAAAGGCCCCATTGCACAGCAACACCAGGGAATGCCCACCTTCCCTCTGGGGACAGAGACCAGTAGAGCTGACTCCCAGCCAGAGATCAGATGCAGGGGCCATGTAGTGTTTGAAACACACCAGGACACTCTGAAGAGTTAAAGGAGGTACTATTATTATGTCTACCCAACAGGTATCATCCACAGCTATTCTGACAAACCAGGACAGGTGGCCACCTTAAAACTGAGGCATGTTTGAGAGCACCCCAAAACCAACAAGGAGCCTCTCCTCAATCCCAAATTCCCCTGCAAAATCCACAAAGCTCCTACTCCTATTCCTGTACCCAGAGCACAAGGGCAGAGCAGAACCCAGTCGACCCTGGCAGCAAGGCTAGCTACTGTCCTTCTCAGCTTGCTATGCCCCAACCCCTACATCCGCCATGATGTCCACTGCCCTCGCTCCTCACAGACACACAGGGCAGGAGACAGCAGACAGCCCAGAGAACCACAACAGGAGAGCCCTCAGTAAAAACGCTTTCAAGTTCTCATCAAGTACAAAGCCACGTTTTGCCAATCTCACAAATATGACTTCGTATAGCTGGTTGTGGGAAAGGGTAAAAATGTCAACAGGACTGATGGAAACTGCTGCCAAGTGCCTAAGCTTTAGTTCATCTCGGGAGCTCAAGTAGATGACTGGGTGCTGTGAACTGGCAGATACACTACCGGGTCAAAGGTTTTGAGACATCTTTCCAATCTAACTAAATTCTTCATAAAGTTTCAATTCAAATGGTACATGCACTACTACTCATCCCACTAAGATTAGGCTCTAAACATTTGTTTTAAATAGGTACAATAAAAACTACAGATGTGAATGAAAGTTTGATATACTCAAGTAAAATTTATTAATACTACTCATGGAGAAAAAATATCTAAGGACTCGACAGATAGAATAGAAAAGAAAAAAAAAAAGAAAAGAAACAAATGCACACCTTCAAAGATTTCATGTGTTAATTCCAAAGAAAAGATGCACCAGTCTGGTTTACGTCGGAAAGATAATGTGAGGATGACTTTAAGCCATTTCGGCAGGGTGTCATGTGTTTATTTTGGGTCTAACTGAAATAGGTGTCATGAAGCTGCTGAGACAGATGCCCCATTTGTGTATAAAAACACAGGTGACCAAGCTGGGGAGCCTGGGTGAGGAGGTGACCGCGACCCGCGGGGCTGTTCTTACCATCGCACTTTGTTGCACGTCTGCGTTGCACCAAGAGGGGAGCCTGCCACCATGGGGACTTGGATGGGACTGTGCTGCTTGTTCGTGACCAAATCCAGCTTTTCTTCTAATGATTTACAAGTAGCCTCGAGAGCTTGCAGCTTGGCTTCAATGCTATCCAATCGTAAGCATATTGTCTGGTTAATCGAATACAGGAATGACTGGAAGGAAAAAAAGAAAAACTTCAGAAGAATAGCTTGAACTTGAAGGAGACAATTCCAAGGAACACCAAATAGATATTTCCTAATTTCAACTGTATCTACTCCAATAGAATAATCCCTGCACTTTAGCTTTTAAGCTTTTTAGTTTTAAGCCAGAAACATTTGAGTAAACAAGCTCAACCTCTTGTATTTGAAATGTGACTATTTGATCATGGGTTTACTTCTTTGTGTAGTTGTGATTTTTAGTAATGCTTAAGCCCATATAATAAAAATCTACATATCTTTAGGATGTTCTTCATTGGTAAATTTACACATAGAAGTATTCAAATCTTTCCAATTATGACAACAGACTACACGTAACATCAAAACAGCCTGGAAGCCATCAGTCTTGCACATTCACATTAACCCCACCGCCCTGGTGGTGAAATTTGGTAGACGTTCCCTGCGGTTGTGAACAGCACGCCTGCCACCTAGTGGTCGACACAAAGAGCAGCATCACACTCAATTATCATCGCTAAGTCTTGATTACTAAGTCCAACTAATCAGCCTAAGCAGTGACAATGCATAACTCCAAACCCAAGAAATGAAGCAAATACACACAGCAGACAGGAAAGCTCTTCACTTCCCACAACTGCCAGTCTTGCCATGAGTTAACAGAATATTGATGGAAGCATGTGTTCAGGTAAGACTTCCACGATGCAGCAAACACCCTAAGATGGTCTCACCAGCTGGTAGAAGAATTCAGGGTGCTAGTTAGGAGCAAGTTTGTAAAGCATATAATAGCTCAATTTAGTGGGAAGGCTGGCTTGAGAGTCAACAGCTGAAAATAATGAAGAATTTGCCTTTCTCTATGCTTGTCTGCCCACTGTAAAAGGTTGGCCTCCATCGGACTGACAGGACGTGACATCTCACTGCTACTGACCTATAGCATTAGCTAGGGCCTGCTCTCCCAATCTGAAGTAAAATAGCAAAATTAGAGCAATATCACACATCACATCATGCAGCTGGAATCAAGGCCTAAGAGAAGAAAAGGATACTCTCATTCAGTGCATTTTCACCAGTTTGAGCTTATCTTTTGAAGAAGTTAAATAAATACATTTGTCTAACTGCCTGGTGGACGTGGCAGTAAAGGGCAGCAAAGCAGTAAAAAAAAAACTGACATAGAGTGAGTCCCAACAACTCACTCTGTCTCAAGCGATCACTCCCCCGACGAGACTCATCATGAGAGTGCTAACATACAAAGCAAAGGGCTCAACTCCACGTCCTCCACTAAGTGCTTTCAGGAGAGGGCTCTGGGGGGCCAGGTGGAGACACATGCAGTGCTGACACTCTATCACCCATGATCTGCAAAGAGGTACTATCCATGGTTCACCCTAATGTAAGTCACCTTGAGAACCACTCATTGGTGGCTGAATTCTTAAGATAAAATCACTGAAAACTCCAATATTCTTTATCATTTGAAGATATCAAACATTTGGCTCCCAAATTCTTAAAACACAGTAAAACTTTATTATTTTAATTCTGAATTAGAAACGATTCTGTCCGGGATTTAGACTAAAATCAATGTTATGTGCTAAAAACAATTACCAAACAAATTAATAACAAAGAGCAGAAAAGAGTATTTTTCAATAAGTCTTTTATATACAAGTATATTAACCATAAATATTCAAATCTATTCATTAAAGAGTTCTTGGCAATTTGGTGAGAAAACTTTTCAAACAGTACACACATATAGCATTGTTCAAACTGCACCCCAAAGTCTAACTGATAACTGGACTGGGCTGAGGCCAGGCCACTTTTACTTGTTACTTTATACATTTCTGTATTCTTTATGTTTACAACGACTGTATCTCCAGTGGTAAAATTACAACTGCATTTTATTTTACAATATAATTTGGCATTACTAATGCAGCCCCCTTCTATCATTAGTCTGAAACAGAAATTTAACTGTGAATATATTTTTCTTTTATTTATTTGTTTATTAATATACTTTTAAATCACCGACACATTTAACCTTTCTGCTTCTCCTTGTTAACAATATTGTTAAGTTTGGGGGGGGGGGCATGCATGTTTCTAAACAGATGCCCCACATAAACAGAGGGATGATATGAAAAGTTACTACAGTTTTCATTTGCATTGCTTTCTTAAACTTCTCACATGTGCTGATATTTATCTCCAGAACTCTATAAACATGAAATCAAACAAGAAAACCCAAAGTTCCAAAATCACTAACTCAGTGGTTTCTAATATCACATCTAGTAAACTTTAAAATTTAGGTGACTTAAGTGGTAGGTACAAAAGTACTTCATCATTGGTGGGAAATATTAGCTACACAAACTGTTCTCTTTCTGTCCGTCCACATCAGGTCTACAGTTCTGTGGGAAGGTGCCTTATTTGGCAGCAATTTTAATCTAAACAATATTTATTCTTCATACTCTTTAAGGGGGAAAAACAGCTTTATGCACAATGTAGGGGGTTGAACAGTGACTCTCAAAAATGATATGTCTACATCCTAACCCCCAGAATCTGTAGATGTCTTATTTGGTAAAGAGTCTTTGTAGATGTAAGTCAAGAATCTCGAGGTGAGATCTTTCTGGATTAAGGTGGCCCCTAAACTCAGCAATATCTTTATAAGAGAAGAAAGGGAAACAGACACAGACACATCAGAGGAGGCAATGTGAAGATGGAGGCAGAGACTGGAGTGATGCAGCCATAAGCCAAGGATCATCTGGAAGCACCAAAAGCTGGAAAAGGCAGGAAGGATCCTCCCCAGAGCCTTTGGAGAGGCACTGCCCTGCTCATACCTTGAGTTCAGACTTCTGGTCTCCAAAGCTGTGAGAGGATAAATTTTGTTATTTTAGGCTCCCCACCTTTTGATAATTTGTTATGGCAGCCCTAGGAAACTAAGATATAAACAATAAAATGTATTGGTATTTTTACCTTTATCGAAGGGTCCTGGCAATTGATCTCTAGTCGCTGGCGTTTCAAAGCTGGTTCATCTTCATCTGTCACTACATGATTCTCTAGTACAACTGAAAAATAAAAAGAGAAACAAAAGACTTAAACTTTAATATGAAAAGTTTTAAGAACTGTTTTAATATTAAGATAGTAAACAGCTAACACCTTAAAATTAAATTAGAAATGGTACATCTTATTTTACCTTTTTATAGTTTTAACTTAAAATTCTCAACAGAAACTAGGATCTCTCCTTAATCTCAATGAAAAACTAAGATACTGGATGAATTATTTCCCTAAAGTGCCATTCAGTTGATTCTAACACCAAAACTACAGGCTTCTCATTTAATGCTCTATTAAGCTACCCTGTTTAAATTTCAATATAATAAAACCCAATTAATAATAATGACTTATTCCCAACTTTAAATTCTTGTCTGATGGCTCCCTCATATCAAATTCATAACCATTCTCTGGTTATTTAATTTTCTTAAGTGCTGGTCATCAAAATAGTCCCAAACTTAACATGTTAAGTCACATAGAAAGATATTCTACAGTGCCACTGAAATTTTTGCCTCCCCATCAAGCAATGTTCACTTGATTGTCATGGCTTCTCCACAGGTAAGCAACTCAGCCCACATTCAAGCTTGTCCCACTTTCTTTTTGTCTAAAATTAACTATAAAACCAATATGAAAGATAGCCACAAAATCTGAAACTGTCCACAATCACATCATCTTTGCAAACCGAGTTTTTCTGTCCTTGATCCCTTGCACTAGACCTAGTTAATCATTAAACATTTACATATTAGCAATTATAGACAGAATTTACATTCAACTTTTTTTTATTGAATATGATACCATGAGTACTTTAACATTTTGCTACAATATTTCTTCCTTGTCATGTCCTTGCCTGAAATCACAGGTATTAATTGCCTGGTCTATTTCTCTTCACCTCTTTCTACAAGCTCACACATGGACACAAACACATTACATACATACGGGAGGGCCAGGGCCATCATATGAACAGATCTGTCTGTACCTTCTGTCTTCACTTAGCAATGTAAGGTGGACAGTCCTCGCAGTTAATGGCTTTAATTCGCTATTTAACAGTAATATCAGCCTGTGAACCTATGCTACAGAAATGAGTACCAGTATGTGACAACATATATTTATAAATATACATATAGAACATGTATATTACAATAATGTGTGTGTGTGTGTGTGTGTGTGTGTACACACACACACAGAAGCATGCCTGCCGTGGCACTTGTGGGAGAGTGTCCATCTATGGAGAATAAACTACGGTGAACACATGCTTTAGCATATCATCCATCCTCCTTTCAAACGCACCCCATGCTACAGTTGAGCGGAATAAACTTGCCATGGACAGACAATGCCTGCCTTGCTTGGACAGTGCTGTCTGACCATGTCCCAGCTTTCCCCCTCCAACCCTCCAACTACCCAACCACCCAACCACATCCACTCAGGGAAGTCTATTCACTTCCATCCAGGCCCATGTGGATGCTGGAACTAACACCTGCTCATGCTGTGACACCAGCAGTGGCACAGCACCTGCTCCAAAGCAGACCATGCCCAGCCCCTCACACACAAGGACGAAGCTCATCTTGCTGACATTCGAGTCCTCATCTGCTAAGGCGGGGTGCACAGGTCTCTGCAGTCCCGGCCCCACCTCAAACAAAGCACCTCCACTTCAACAGGCTGCATGTGTTGAGGTTCCAAATAAGATCTCAATTTTTAAAAAAGAGTGGCAATGCCTTTAAACCTGTAAACGATTCATCTCAAAACTCTCCAGTTAAAAGACACTGCAGAGTCCTATGGCTCTAACATGAGCCTTTCATGGGCCCTAGGCAAGAACAGGAAACTGATCCCCAGGAGGTGATTACCCGAAGCTCCCCTGCAGAAATGCCCCGAAGCCCAACAATCCAAGAGACATACTGCTGACCTAAGTAAGGGCTTTGTCATACACTGTGGACACCTTGCAGCAGGGAATGCCTCAACCATCTCCACAGAAACGGGTAGGAAGGAATGCTCTTTTAATTAAATCAAAAGAGGAAAAATCCACACCTACAAGTATTTGTGGTTAGCAAAACACAGGTTCTCAGAACCTCGGTCATAGCCTATTTACTCCCATAAGAAACTGATAATTATACCAGGACTGGGAGGACAGAGAGAGACCCTGGCAATCATTATTCTAATCCTTTTAATTTGCTGAAGTAAAAACAAGTCTGGTGACTTGTCTGAGGCCACACAGCTGATTCTTATAACTACAGAAAAGAAGAAGCCATACCCCTTGGCAGTGTGAAGCTCCTCAAGGCTGGAAGCAAAGGACAGTGAAGCAGCAGAGCAGACGGGTACCAAGGTTCAGCAATAACTTCCAATGTGTCGTAGAACTACAAGTTCCTTTTCGTCTTTGTCCTTTGCTGCACTGCTTTTTGCAATTTTGTGTGCATTACATTTAGAATTAGACTAAAGAACTCAATGCTTATTTTAAAGCTATCACAATCAACTAGAATGATTGGCCTGATGAAAGTTACAATCGTATATACATGCAGAAAAGAAAAGTAAGAGCAGCCATTTGATGAGTACATGAAAAACCAGAACCTAAACATTTTTGTTTTTCATGGAAATCAGAAAAAACTGGAAGTACATGCCAACAATTTTAAATGCACTTCTATTTCTAGGATTATGGGAAAATTCTGCTCCTTCTACTGGCTTGACTATATTTTTAAATTTCACATAGGTCATATCTTAGAAATGAGGAAAAAATAATCTCAACCTTAAATCCACTCTGGATGCAAAGGTGTATCACACACCATTGGTATTTGCTGGGTCAAGTTAGTTATTTATTGTGCAAGTTTGTTTGGGTCAGAGATTGCAGGCTTTCTGTCTACGAAGGCCTCAGTGAGCCCTGCACACAGTAGGTTTTCATGAAATAGTCAATAAACTATAGTTCCCAGTTATTTATGGAACAGAGATGGAACAAAACCAAGATTAGAAATGATTTCTCTGAGCCTTCTTTGGACTGTAAAATATAGAGAGAGAATTTATTTGGGACGTTAGCTGTCAGAATTTTAATAGTTCTAAAAATGCTTAAATATTATGTAACTGGGGCATTTTTCTTTTAGAACATTGCAGTGTGTGCTTTCTAAAGAAATCATCATTCACCTACCACCATATGAACACAGATATTTTTCAGATTGCTATGTACAGTGATAGTGTTTCTTTTTCTAAGTTCAATGGTATCTAAGGTGTAGTGTTAATGAGAGTCAAGGCTACACATTCTAGCTCTAAACAAACTATTTAGTTTTCACAGAGAAAATTGTGGTTGAACAGCTATACTCACATGATCTAACTTTGTTCAATGATCTGATAAGGCTCTTGATCTTGCCACTTAACAGGTGATAGTGCTTCTTATAAACAAATCAGAAGCAAAAGAAAGGGGAAATTGAAGAAAATAGTCTTCCTACAAGAGTGCCTTCATTTTTTTATGACTGCTCATTTAATTACAAAATTATTTATATTACTCCCCCTCCCTTTCCATATCATAACTAATTTACAAATGAAGTTTTTTCAATTAATATCAAATAGATCACACAAGATAGACATACTTTCTTATGAGATTTCTAAAAATTCTCTTTCCTGTGGGAGAAATAATTCAGCATTTCATTTTACTATTCCAGACAAACCAAGCAACCAAACACTCAGTGACTTAATCATGTACATTTATGACTTCAAACATAACAGAAATATAAAACACATAAAACTTTTTTTATAGTTTAAATATTTATATTTTTCAATTATAACTGACATCCAATATTTTATTAGTTTCAGGTGTACAGCATAGTGGTTAGAAATTTACATGACTTACAAAGTGATCCCCCTGATAAGTCTAGTATAGTACCCACCTGACACCATACATAGTTGTTATAATAATATTACTGACTATATTCCCTATGCTGTACTTTATGTCTCCGTGACTATTTTGTAACTACCAATTTCTACTTCTTAATCCTTCCATCTTTATTACCCAGCCCCCAACCCCACTCCCATTTGGCAATCATCAGTTTGTTCTCTGAATCTATGATTCTGTTTCTGTTTGTCTGTTTTTCTTTAGATTCCACATATAAGTGAAATGATGGTATTTGTCTTTCTCTGACTTATTTCACTTAGCATTATACCATCCATGTTGTTGCAAATGGTAAGATTTCATTTTTATTATGGCAAAATAATATTCCATTATATATATATACTATTTCTTTATCTAATCATCTATTGATGGGCATTTGGGTTGCTTCCATATCCTGACTATTGCATTATTTGTACTCTGGATTTCTATGTATAAATACTCAGAAGTGAAAATGCTGGGTCATAGGTAGTTCTTTTTCTTTTTTTTTTTTTCTTTTTTTTTTTTTTTTTGAGGGACTTCCATACTGTTTTCCAGAGAGGCTGCATCAATTTGCAATCCCACCAACAGTGCACAAGGGTTCCCTTTTCTCCACATCCTTGTCAATACTTGTTTGTTGATTTATTAATGATAGCCATTCCGACAGGTATGAGGTGATATCTCATTGTGGATTTAATTCGCGGTTCTGTGATGATTAGAGACGCTGAATATCTTTTCATGTGTCCTCTCTGGAGAAATGTCTATTCAGGTCCTATGCCCATTTTTTAATCGAATTATCTGGGGTTTTTTGGTTAAGTTGCATGAATTCTTTATATATTTTGAATATTAACCCCTATTGTACATTGGCAAACAGATTCTCCCATTAAGTTCTTTTCGTTTTCCCGATAGTTTCCCTTGCTATGCAAAAACTTTTTAGTTTGATATAGTCCCATTTGTTTTTTTCTTCCTTTGTTTCCCTTGCCCAAGGAGATATGAGAAAAAAAAAATATTACTAAGAGCAATGCCAGACAGTGTACTGCCTATATTTTCTTCTAGGAGTTAAATGGTTTCAGGTCTTACATTTAAGTCTTTAATCCATTTTGAGCTTATTCTTATATATGGTATAAGAAAGTGATACAATTTCATTTTTTGCATGTATCTGTCCAGTGTTCCCAACATCATTTACTGAAGAGACTGTCTTTACTCCATTGTATATTCCTGCCTCCTCTGTCATGGATTAATTGACCACATAGGCATGGGTTTATTTCTGGGCCCTCTATTCTGTTCCATTGATCTATGTGTCCATTTTTATACTAGGATCATATTCTTTTGATTACTATAGTCTTGCAGTATAGTTTGGTATCAGGTATCGTGATACCTCCAACTTTGTTCTAAGATTGCTGTGGCTATTTGGGGTCTTTTGTGGTTCCATATAAATTTTAGAATTATTGTTCTAGTTCTGTGAATAATGCCATTGGTATTTTGACAGGGACTGTATTGAATCTATAATTATTTTGAATAGTATGGACATTTTAACGATGTCAATTCTTACTATCCATGAGCACAGGATAGCCTTCCTTATTTTTTTTATTTCCTCCAATTTATTTCTTCAGTGTCTTATAATTTTCTAAGTACAGGTCTTCTTCCTCCTTGGTTAAATTTATTCCCAAGTTTTGTTTTTGGTTTTTTGATTTTTTTTGATGCAATTGAAAATGGGGTTGTAAAGCACATACAACTTTATGGCAAAAAAAAAAAAAAAGAGGAGGAAACTTACTAAGAAATCTTCATAGAATAAAATTATAGACAAAGTTTTTTTTATAGATAAAGTTCTTGTAATTTAGGGTATCCTTTATGAATAGTCTTCTTAAAACAAATATTTAGCTAAGGTTTCAAGGTGTTAGTTAAGGTGTGCCTTTAATGCCATTAAGAAAAATTACCGGCCTTAGCAAAAGTATAGGAAGTTGTTTTTACAACAGTTGATGGAAGAATAACTTAGTAAAATGTTTCTGGAAAATCTGTCAGTATCTTATCAAAATTTTGAACATACGAAGCCATTCTACTTCTGGAAACATACCCCACAAAAATATTTGCCAAGATATATATGCAAGGATCTTTATTGCAGGGGTGTGTATGAGAGAAAAAAATGCAAGCAATGTAAATGCCGTCCACAAGGGAAGAGTCCAATAAATGAGGGGCCCCTTGAAACAGAATACCATGCAGTGGTCAGAAAAATGCAGTAGATCTGTATGTACCAATTTGGTAACACATCGCAACAGTGAACTTTAAAAGGGGGACATTTTAAAGAAGAAAGTTGTTGCAGGATCCCCTCGGGTGAGGGTAGGCGGAGGGAAGCAGAGACTGTAAATGCCTGTGTACTCAGAGAGCGGGGAGCGGTCAGGTGTTGGAGGGCTACCATCTGGGAATGGGTGTAAGGGCTGACGCTGTTTACAGTTTCTGCGATTTGCCATTTTTCATACTGGCCATGCGTCACTTTTTTCCCTTGCTTTCTTTAAACGATTAAAGAAAACTTCTGGAAGCATTTTTGGATTTTTAAAGAATAGAAAGAATAAAGTCCACCTACTCTCCCACAGCTCTGTACCTGGGTGATGGGGACTCAAGTCTTCCACTGCAATCTGCACCACATCCGCCAGATCCTGTTCTGACATCATCCAGAATGAGAGGAGAGGGGCCAGTCAACAAGCAAGAATCAAACTCACGCAGCACTAGGACTCTGTCACCTACAAAACAAGCACATTGGCAGAGAAGAGGGGAGATTAACAATGGTGACCTGCAAAATGCAAACTGCTAACCATGTATATTCAAGAGGATGTCAGATGTCTGTGGATTTCTTTTTTTAATATAGGGTTCTTCTTGCCCCAAACTACCAAAAGGTTAGTGTTCTTTGAGAGCTGAACCACAGCCCCAAAACTGCTCACTGCTTCTGTCCTTAACCACTAGACGAGCCCCTACCTGACAGCCTCTCACTTTATCAAGCCATTCCTCACACCACCTCTAAAGTCACCTTCCTAAAGCGGCCTGAATCCGTCATCCCCAAGCCAGTCTCCAGCAGTCCTCTCCCTCCCATAGAGCACATCCTGTGCTTCACTTGTTCCCCGCAGGGTCTCAGCTCCTGTTACAAACACTATACCCCGGAAACCCATCGTACTATTGTCTCTGCCAGTAACACACCCCCTATCTCTCAGATTTTACCCAAACAAACCCTTCTGCCAAGGCTATCCACACTCCATTTCTACTACTCAGACCCGCCCTCCAAGCTGCTCGGTTTCACTTCCCCTTTGGCTTCCAGCACAGGCCTGAGCCAGGGTACCGCCCCACTGCGTGCCCAGGAGCACCGCCATCCCGCCCGCCCACTCCACCTTCCAGAGCTGGGCCACCTCTGGTGTGAGCTGTCATTTCCCAAGCATAGCACGTGTCTAGAACAGAGTCAGTTACTTTATTCCTGCTCCCGAAATACTTTGATTAAGCCTAGAGAATCTTATTTTCCAAACAAAAGTCATTCCAAATAGGATCTATCAATACAGGGGTCTAAATATAGTACCTGCAAACAGGATGTCCTGGAGAATTCAGGAACCAATGTTACCATAATATTATTATATCATACTTTATATTATTTATTTATAAATATTTATAAAATAAATGTATAAAATGTTTATCTTTCCCCACTAGACTACATTCTCCCTGAGGGCAGAAAGCACACGCTCAACGCTACAGCATAGCTTCTTTCATTAGTAAGTGCTTACTGTCCCTAGTCCCAATTCCAGTGGGACAGGTAGGAGGGAGATGAACTAAAAATTTCAGACCATCTAGTTTCAAGCAGGAGTCTCCTGACAGCTTCTTTTAACAGTAAGTTTCAACAGGCATTAAACTTGCAGGTTTCACACGTGTTCTTAAATTCTATTAACAACATGGTTCCTCTTCTCCTTTATCCAGATTTAAATTCTACAGCTTAAATGTAGCAACTCCAGAATTTCTTAGGGACAATTTATAGAAGGAGGAATAGGCTCCACTCTTAAATCTTCCTTTATAGAGTAAATGTAACATTTTCATATAAACATGTGATCAAATGTATGATCATTAAATGGCAAAGATGTTTTTGTTCCCAGTTTATACACTTCGCACAAGACTGAATGAGGTGAGAAAACATCAACTGTCCTTAAAAAGAAGAGACTGATAACAATCATAACAATCAAGAGGAGAAACAAAGGACCTCAGGGGGACTAGGCCTGAACCCTTTAACAGTCCAACCATGGAAAGATGGCAATACCATTTTTATTCTCTTTCCCCAAAACCCCATAAAAACACATGGAGCAAGGAGGATAACAAAACCAAAATCCGGGTCAACATCTGTAAAAGAACTGTGATAAGGTGTTCCTAACGAACCTCAAAATACAAGCAAATAGGGACACATCGCTGACAGCTGCAAGACCATTGTGGTAGAAGCACATATGAAGCAGGGAGCAGAGAACAAGCAATGTGTCAGTGTGAGAACAGCAGCTGAAACCACAAAGTGAGCACATCCCACAGATAAATGCAGGAGAGCTGCAGAAAAGTCAGGAAGGCCCAGGACAAACATTCTGGGCGCCATGAACTCACAAAACTAATCATCTAGCGCAATCTTTAGGTCAAACTCACTGAAATGATGGAACAGAATACAAAATGTACAGCACAGGGGAAAAAAGTGATGGGGGAAATGAAAGTCTGATTAAAGATGGGAGGGATAAACAGGAGAGTTCAAAAACGACACTTTTAAACTTCCTAAAAAACACAACATAGAGCTCTAGAACACTGAAATTAGAAAAACTGTTTAAAAATCAAGCCTCCCTTCCAAATATTCATAAAAATTAATTCCACATAAAAATGAACAAGAGAAAATACTGAAATCCAATTCATGCAAAGTAATATATTTTAAAAGAGAATAAGGAGCAAAATAACATCACTATAGACAGTGAAAGCATACTAGAAAGACATATCCCCAAGAGACAAAAATGCTATACCAGTATTTCAAAACAAGCTAAAATACATGAAGGAAATGATATATTAACCATAAACTATCACTAGAATTGCTCAAAAATGAAGTTATAGAACTCAGAAAAGATTAGATATAAAAAAAGGTTATTTTGGAAATGAAGACAAAACTAGAAAAATCCAAGCACGAATAAACACAATTATGCCTTAAGAAAAACATAATGAGAACAAAAGAAAAATTTTAAGATTAAAAAGAGATGAAGAGTTCAAGGAAAAGTAGCATAGTGACAGGCAAAGAAGATCCAACATGTGTATGACAGGAGACTCTAAAGAAGAAAACCAAAGCAACAGTCACACAGTGTACAGTACACTATACTGGAAGAGTATTGAGAAGCAGGCAAAAGAGGCACTCTACTGTGCTTCTGGGGGAAGTACAACCCTTAAAGAGCAACAGGCAACATAGCTATCAAAATGCTACTGGCCAGAGCCCTGACCTTGCCATTCTCCATTCAGGAATCCTAGCACACAGATTCATATATTTGTGCAAAGATCTACATACCAAAAAAAGAAAAAGAAAAAAATACCTAAGGCATTGCTTTTAGCAGCAAAATAGATACAATTTCAATGTACATCAACAAGTAGTTGTTTTAAAAAAAAAAAAAGGATAGCACAGCCAAACGACTGTAAAAGAATTCCAAACAACTATAAAAGAAAGAGGCAGATCTCTTTAAGGACAACTCCCAAGATACAGTATTACATGAATATAAATGGGGCAGAATTTATGTAACGTGCTTTTTTAAAACAAGAAATATACTAGATATGCACAGAATGTCCCTGGGACATAAGAGGTGAAAAGGAAATCATTTTTACCTTTTGCTCTTTTATAGCATTTGCACTTTTAGCATGTTTATTTATCCCCCTTTCAAAAATAGACACTTTTAAAAAATGGTCAGACAACTATTTAGGTATAAACTGTGTGGGAAATTCTCAATTCCAACCTCAGTTATATCCAGTAATATTCTCTGAATTTGGTGCCTGTGCTGAATACTGGGAGTTTCTTCAACCTTCATCCTCAGCAACTGCTCCAGGATTCGGAGGCAAGCAGAACCCACATGAACTGATTCAGGAGAACCTGTCAGGATAAGGAAATAAGGTGTCTTGCTAAATCTGTATCCTCTGAAGACCTCTAAGTACAGATTAACTGGTGATCAGTTTGAAGATCAAAGCTATTCATGCCATAAATACAGTCTTCTTTTTTCCAAATTAAGAACCAAAGCAGATTATTAAAGGAAACACTCACTTTCTTAATGAAGGTGGTAGTCCTCAGTTAGATAATACCACCCAAATGATCTTTGACTTGATAGATTTAAAACATTTTAGAGTCACAAGACTGCCTTCAGAATCTAATTTAATAAATGATAGGCGTTTTCCCAGGAAAAGAACACAGACAGACAAAATTCTGCCAATTTTCACAGGCTTCAGCAACACTGTATAAGAGCCCTAATTTATAGGGGAATGCAGCCACCAGAGGAAAACTCCTCTTCTCCTGCAGTATGTTGTGGCGACCTGACCAAGTGCCAGCCAACGGGACATGAGCTCAGACATGGTGCACAGCAGCCTAGGACACCTTGTAAAAGGAGAGCTGGCACACGGCCGTGTCCTTCCTTCTTGTCCTGCTGCTGGACTCCAAGGATGAGAATGGGACAGGAGGAGCTAGAAGAGCAGAGCAAAGAATGACAAGGAAGTAGCCTGAGGCCC
Source organism: Eonycteris spelaea (assembly GCA_003508835.1). Classification (NCBI taxonomy): domain Eukaryota; kingdom Metazoa; phylum Chordata; class Mammalia; order Chiroptera; family Pteropodidae; genus Eonycteris; species Eonycteris spelaea. Next base: position 3,506,102 of record PUFA01000139.1, read on the forward strand.
TCACACCTATGGAGCTGCCACACATCCCTGGACTGCCTGCCCCAGACTTCCTCATAAGAAAGGGAAATATCCAACCACTTGCTTTAAAACAACATATTCTGGAATCTGTCACATGCAGCCAAGCTTAACCTAAGGGATATACCCTGAAGCCCATTCATGATGGCCCAGGATCCACCGCTTCCAGGTTATACACCTGTCTCATAAAGGGCTAATGGAAAGTTTCCAAGGAGCCAATTAAAGCTTTTTCCTGATTTCTAAAGTTCTGCAAGTGGCTTAAGAAAATACTCCAAACTCACCATAAAATCCCTAACCTCTTCCACATGAGGACACCATACATTAACCAAGTTGTTTACTAAAAATTATTCTGCTGCCAGGATAAAGAATCATTTAAAATTCTGTTAACAGTGAAGGTTTGAATAGAAAAAACTAGGGCAAAAAGCCCAAGAAAACTGGAACAGAGTGGTACATGCAGTTGCCATTTTGGCAAATTAAATTTGTTATTTCTCAGAAGTCCTGGAAATAATCCAGTCTTAATATAATAAAGCAACTGGACTAAGACCAATGTTCAATACGTCTCTAATGGCAATGGCTAGTTAGAACCCTAATAGTAAGCTTGTGAAGAGAGCACCTCCTAGGGTGCACTTGAAAAGAGCCCACCAACCAAATCAATAACCTAAGTGCTCCTTCTTAGGGGAATGGTAAATGTTTTACTTCCTACTGTAAAACACTGCAGACATCAATGTGAGTGAGATTGGTTTAATTACATGAACCACAATGGAAGATCTCCAGAATATAATACTATCAGAAAAAAAGAAGGAAAATTGCAGAACAGTATGTATAAGATCCCTGTTTTCTAAAAGTTACATGCATATGTAGTCACGTATCTGTGTGTGTATAAATGCACAACAGATGACCTGGAATGACATATACTGAATTTGAGCTTACCCGTGAGGGAAGGAATACAGACAATACAAACTGACCTTCATCCTTGATCCTTCTAGATTGTTTTCTATAAGCCAGTATTCTTTATCACTTGTGAAATTTTTCTAAAACATAAGTGTACAACCTACAACACGTGCATCCACACAGCGATGACCACTGTGCACATGTACCCAAGGCTGCAGCCACTGCACAGCCCCCCGCCCCTGTTCTGTGAACATTTCTGTTCTCCGAACCACTGTCACATTTTCTCCCCTCCCATCCAAATCCCAGCTCCTCCTTCCCTTGTTGAGCTGGAGATCTTGCTTTCTCTTCTCCATAAGTTCCCTTGAACTTGGCCTCGGTCCTGTCCACAGGCATGCCCTCTCCTCCTCAGGGACAGGGGCCTTGCACTTGAACAGCTCTCTCTGCCCCTCAACATCTGCCAAAGGGTCATTCCCAGTATACATCCACTGCTATTTCCCCAACTCCCCTCCGTCTCCATTCCTTTGCTCTCCTTCAGAGCAGAACTCCCCAGAGTTACCTGTATATGCTGCCTCCATTTCTTCCCCTCACATTCGAGAGTCAGCCAGATTCTGGCTTTTCCACCCACCAAACTGCTCCGATCCAGGTCTCCCCGCATGCCTGCCCTGCTCACCGAAGGACCTGCCCAGGATTCACTCCCGCCTCTCTCCCTCACCTTCCTGGCCTGGGTCCACTCTCCTAGTCTTGCCCTGCACAGGTTCTCTGTAGGTTCTCATCACCATCCTGACATGGAGTGGTCAGGGCTCTGTGCTGGGCCTCCTGTCAATTATCCTAAACTACTATCTACGTGCTGATGGCAAACAGATTCACCCTTCAACTCACCTCGCACGAGAACTCCAGATTCACAGAGCAAACAAACTGATGGACAGCACCCCCAGTGTCTAGTCCCAATTGTAATGTGTCGAACTTAACCCAATATCCGCCCCACAACCAACCTGCTCCTCCCAGACTTTCCATATCACTTTATGGCAACACTCAGTTGCTCAGGCCAAACCTTCAGCCCTGCTTGTTTCCCCTCTCACACATCCCACCTGTAGGCAAATTCTCCCATGATACACATTCTGCACACATCTGGAGTCGTGCACTGGCCTCCACTGGGGCCTCCCCGCTCTGCCTTTACCCCACAATTATTCCCAATATCTGGTTTAAAAACTACCCACATTATGTCATAACACATGTCAGACTGTTCAAAGCCCAATGAAGACTTCCTGCTTACTCAAAATGGCTTAACCAGCACTCTGAAGTCAGCTGCGCATCAGCCAGCACCTCTCAGTGCCCCATCCAAGGAGGCCTCCACATCAAAGCAGGCATATACGCCCAGCTCAAGGTCCTTACACTGACACCTGCCTGCCCCTCCACCATCTACTGCTTCTTCCAGTGATGCTGAATTACACCCATTCAATTACACCCACCACCAGCAGCTACTTCCCTGCTCTCCTCTCCTGCTTTATCATAAAGTACTACCATCTAACTCACTGCATGTACTAAATGTTCATTGTGTTTAAATCTGTTTCTCCCACTAGAAGATCAGCTCCATTAGGGCAGGAATTTTCATCATCTTGCCCATTGCTTGGCACACGCTGCCCCTCAATGAACGTACATGTGATAAATCCAGCAGAGGAACCCTTCTGTAGAGTTATACACCAATGCAGAATGACGAAGGTCAGCTTTTCTACTAAAAACCATAGATTAGTGTCTTCAAAGTTCTCTGTTTTTTTATTTCAATAAGGACTGTACCAACCAGGGTTAAGTCACAAACCTATTTAGTTTATGACTGTGAACTTCACGTGAATGACACTTTCAGTTAACAGTGAAAACACAATGAGCTGCTCGGCAGCTGTCAGCAATGGACACAGCAGCTGTTCGTCAGCTGAAATACAGAACTGCACATTTATTTTTAATTTTTGCTAATTTTTAAAGAAATGTAAAATTCTGGACACCCATACAATAAAACCTCAATGCCATTAAAACAGGAATGAAAGTCTCCTGTAATTGAACATATAACTTAGCTTTAGCAGTTAAGGTTAAAAAAAGAGAACACTATATATACTATCAGCTTTCATTATATGAAAAAAGGCAGCCTGTATTGGTACTGGGATTTTCTCAGTCCTGCAAAAATGACATCACTTGGGTCATCTCATTAGGAATGCCACCAACATATGGCATTTGTTTTCCCATCAGTTTTTAGGGTAGTCTTCGAAGAGCTGTTTCTTATACCAACCCTTGAATGCAGCCCCAATGCTGAATCTGATTTGGACCCGGAGATATCCACAGGAGGCACCATAACAAAGCCAGGTATATAAGCTTCCAGGGCAGTGACCTGATTCTGCTCTACTAGAATTATTTACAATCATCAGATAACATGTAGAGCAACCAGCCTAAAGAGATGCAGGCCACAGTCATGGGTAAAAACCCAGGCATACACCTTACACATCCTGGAGGGGCCTTGGAAACCATCTATTGCTGGTCTAACTTCACTTTATAGGTGACAAAAATATAAACTGAATGTATTACTCTGAGGGTTAGGAGTGTCCACGGACAAGTACAGGGAAGACAATCCAAAATGCAAGTCTTAAAGTGCAAGTAAGCAGAAAAGAGACTCGGAACATGACAGTAGGGATGGGGGAGGACCACTATCACCTATGGCAGGCCCAGGCTCCTGGATCCCAGTGCCCCAAGACCCTCCGAGGAATGTCAAGTCGATAACACCATAAAATCAGAAAAGTAATTTCCTACTTAAGGAAGTGGCTAAGTAGTACCTCGTTAAAAAGCTACATTTCCATAAACAAGGATACCTCCAGAAAACTAAAGATCATTCCATTTAGTCAAATCCTGTTGAACATTAGTAATAAAATAATTAAAAGCCCATATGACGTAAGAAAAGAAACCAATTTTTATTAAACTGAGATATGTGAAAAAGACTTCATTATTTTTCCTTAGCTTCATTATTTTTCCCCCAAAATCAGTGTGGGGTGAAGGGGAAGTAAATATGCAAAAGATGAAATGGGGGAGAAAAAGAAAATATGACTAAATGACTGGTCAGGTACTAGATAAACTAGGAAATAAGGAAGAAGCATCAAATACTTCTTCCCATGGTTTCCACTTTGCCTTAGGAAATTTCAGACCACACTACTTCCTTATGGCAGCTCCCCTAAAAATGCTTAAGTTTAAAATTAGGAGAAGGTCAAATTAGCCTCAAAAGACAGGTCCTTGTTCCTTACACTTAACATGATTGATTAAATTTGCCACCTTTATTCATGCTTTCCAAAATATATAAACCTCTTCAGATATAAACCACAAATGCAGGAAAGAGAAGCTGGATTTAAGCTGATCCCACAGCACCCACTGTCTTAATTCAGACTCAGTGGTTTCAGGACCCCCTTTATCATCTTAAAATTAGTGAGGCCCCAAAACCTTGTGCCTGTATAGGTATACCTATCAACAGTTATCACATTTAAAATTCGAAGAGAAAATGTTTAAAATTTCTTTATTCATTTAAAAATTATAAAAACATATTACATATTAACATACAAAACATTTTTTATGAAAAACTATAGTTTCCAAAACAAAAGTAGCAAAATCTTAACAAGAAGAGGAATATAGTTCGGCATTTTTACAAATCTCTTTAATGTCAAACTTGAAAACAATTGGATTCTTGTATCTACATTGGCTTTTAATATGTTGCAATAGATTGTTCTGGTTGATAAATGTGAAGAAAACCCAGCCTCACGCAGAGGTGCTGCTGGGAAAAAGAAGAGTATTTCAATCAGCTTTTCAATCGGCTTTTCAGATAATTAGAGTTTAATACAATACCAAGACTCAACAAGTGTTTTATTTTTCCCTAAAGGCTTGTTGCAATGTAGAATTTGAAACCATACTGTACTTTATTACTTCATTACTTTAAAATCCATTGGTTTGTCTTGTCCTTTAAATGGACCTTTACACAGGTGTGATTTTGTAACATCATGCATTGGTCATCTGAAAATACTGATTCACTGAGTTATGCAGATCTTCCAAATGTTTACTACAGATTACCAGAAGTATCACATTTGTTAGTATAAGAACTGATCTCATCGGAAAGTCTTTAAGTATTAGGAAGCTGTTAGGCTCACAGCGGTAGATACAAACTTTTTTGAAATTCCAATTTCATTTGAAAGCTCAAATTTAATCACTGGCAATAACAGTATTAGTTGTTTTCCTTCAAGTGACAGGGTAATTTTGTTCATTTAGCAAGAAATAGCAGTAGTTTGCCAATTATTCTTTTGTGATGGCTCATGAAAAAGTGACTAGCTCAGCTAGCAACTCAAATAACTGTAGAAGGGCTTATCCTTGAGGCAATCCTCTAACTCTGAATTGTGGCAGAAGTGCTTTCCATATACTACTTCCTGTTTTGCCGCACAGAGTATTAAAAGAGGTGTACTCAAGGGTTCAGTATTAATAAAATAAGTGATTTTACTACTTCATCAAGGACATTCTTAGGTGAAAAAGGCTTTCATAAAATTGCATAGCAGTAAAGACTACAATGATACAAGCGCAGGTTGGGGCGTCTGCCTCAACTGTGCTAAGGCAACGATAGTTTTACTACCATTGACCCTGAACCAATAGTGCAAATGTCAACCAACGTGAAAGAGGCAAATGACCCCTTACAATTATTATGAAAACTGTCTGGACCTCAGAGCCCCACCCCTGGGAAGGTCTCAAGGTTCTGTGCACCACATTTTGACAACCACTGCTTCCAGGTACTATATCTCTAGAAAGAAAACATAAGATCTTCATATGCATTGAAGTGAATTCCAGATCATTTCTGCTATAAAATATAAACCATAAATGTAATTAAAAGCAACTTTTACTTGACCAACTGCCAAAGATAAATGCAAACACTATAGAAGCCTGCATATATCTCGCAATAAAAATGTTGGGTTTTACATATGTAATATCCAAATTTTAATTCTTCCCTGGTAACTACTAAATACTTAACACTGTGAAGTATTTATTCTGGTAATATAAATACCACATCTGCTAAAGATACAAAGTATAATAATGTACAATTGGCTGCAGGCTTAAATGTCTTAACCTTATTTCTTAGTTCCAAGAGAGACTTTAATGAACCTTTTACACAATTTTCAGTGATCTTATAATACTCATTCTTACTTTCTTCAAAAAATAATCATTGGGTACATATGCATACCTAAACATACGCTGCAAGGGAGAAGAATGTAACCCTGCCCTTAAGACAAGTGACATTTGCGATCTACTTGGGATCTACTGCTATGCCAGGGCTAAGAACAGCACTAGGGAAATGCAGATTGAAGCAGCTACCCAAGCCCTTGAAGATCAAAAAAGGCTGCCCAGAACTGGCAGGGATCTGAGGCAGCTAGAAGGCGTCAGGGCAGGAGCGAAGAGGTCAGAGGTGCAGGTCTACTGGCTGGGACTCTTGAAAAGTCTGAAGCACACACAAAAAAAGCTAGCAGTGGCCTGCTCTTGATTAACCAAAACTAAGGATACCTGCCAGATGCAGTAAGGTCCTGGGGATGGGGTGGGGGTTCAGTCATAAAAGAACTTCAGGGTAAATTTAAATATGACCAGTATCTTCAAAGACACTGAACTATTGTTCCTTTTTTCAGATGTTATGTAAAAGAATGTCCTTGCTCTCAAGACAAGTGCACTCAAGCTTACTTTCTCTGCAACTTACTTTCAAACGCAGAAACACACACACACACACTCAGCAAGGTGCCAAACGTTAACCCTTTGTCAATCTAGGTGAAGGATATACATCTGTATACTTGTACTCGTCTAGCAACTTTTCTTAGATTAAAGTTTGGAGGAAGTGGCACAGGATCACTGATTTGGTAAACCATGCTAACGCTCGGTCAAGCAGAGCTTGGAGGGCTCCATGTTGGTGGACACAGCCCCACATCACGGGGTACACATTGTTAACGGGGAGAAACTGGGTGCAGGGCACACAAGAACCACCTGTGCTATCTGCTCTGTATCTGTACATTTCAAATTATTCCAAAACAAAAGGTTTCAAAGTAAGTAAATTTTTAGAACAAAACAAAAATATTAAAACCCTCCAATCTAATCTGCTTTGACTCCCATCATATCCCTCCCACGCCAAACTCCTAGGACATGTCCTGGCACTCTCACCCAGCTGGTCTGCAAACGCCATCTCTTCCTGCTCCCTTCTGGATCCCAAACAACAAATCTGGTTTCCAAACTCGCTATCAGGCTAAAACTTTTCGCCAACGGACCAGACAAAGACCCGGTAAACAATTCCTGGAGGTCTGAACAGTTCTTAATTGGTGAACCCTCTTTATAGAAGAGACTTTTATGATTAAGAACACTTTGCAACCTATACTTAGTAGATCATGACAGAATTGTTTATTGCTATATTAAAGGAGGGGCAGTTTTGGTTTGGTGGTTTTTTTGGTTTTTTTACACCTACATCACCTGGTCTTCCTAGGTGGTCTCCCATCCAAGTACTAACCAGGCCCGACCCTGCTTAGCTTCTGAGATCAGACGAGATTGGGCACGTTCAGGGTGGCATGGCTGTAGACAGTTCTGGTTTTAAAAAAAAAAAAAAATTTCCTGACCACTTTTTGGCACTGGCGGTTCTTTCTCTTCTTCACTCAAATCACCGCATCCATGTCTTCCTCCCTCTCCTTGGGGCCTCGCTCCAGGGTCCACATGATACCTCTGCCCTCCTCTGAAAGCTCTGTCCTTTGCAGAGCATGTTCATCCACCCGGCTCCATGTCAGGTAGGTCACTCCAGCTGCAGTGCAGTGTAACCAACACGCCACACATGCCAGTGTGGCCCCTTCTGAGCTTTAGGAAACAGAGCAGCACAATAAAAGACACTGTCTCCCAGGGGATGCTGGTAGGTATGAGCTTTGATTATGAGACTGACACCCATCTCTCCCAAATTTCTGTCTGCCACCTTGACCTCTCACCAAGTTGAGTATTTCAAACCATGCTATGGACATTTGACAGTAAAATCTATTCCTACACTTCCAAAGCTGATCTCTTCTCAAGCCCTGTTAGCTTTTTCCCCAAGAACGCTGCTCAAAGAGATATCATCTATACCCCAACTTCTCCGGAAAAGAACCATACAGATGCCTTTTAACTCTCTCTGCTCTGTTACCATTAAGTATCCAACCATCACCAGACCCGACAGTTTCTTACAGTTTCTTAGCGCTTAGTGATTCCAATCTGACTTCCTCTCTCTCACTGCACCTGGTCTCCTGAGCACCTCATCATCCATAAACTGGCCTATTCCCAAGTCCCTGCCTCCAGTCCCACTGTTGTATTAAATGTCATCTCTCTGGGACACATTCTGAAGTTGAATCCACTGATCTGGTAGGCTAACTGTCCCCACTGTCCCTCCCAAAGCCACACATGGCTGAGGCAGGAAGCCGATCCCCTCTCATCCATACTGGAAGTTCCAGAGTGATTTTTCCAAAGAGGACTCCTCCTCTCAGAGCCCAGTTCTGAGAGGCCCTCCTCTGTTAATGGCATCATATCTAAACTCCTCTATCCAGGTTTCCAGCCTTTCTCAGTCTGGCTCACCCTTGCCTGTCTGCATATGATCTCTGCTTTCTAAGCCCGTGGTTGGCAAACTATAGCCCCATAGGCCTTATCTGGCCCTCCATCTCTTTCTGTACAGTCCATGAGCCAAATCAAAATACCAATATTTCGAGACATCACATTCATGAAACTCAAATTTCATTGTCCACAAGGTTTTATTAGAACATAGCTACACCCAGCTGTGTGCATACTAAGGTTGCACTGGGGCTATAATAGCTCCTCTAGTGGCTGAAAGTCTCACTTTAATGTAAAAACAGTGGTTCTATGTATTGGATCACCACTACCACAAGCACTATGTTGGGCACACAGGAGTCATCCACAAACACTTTAGTGAATAAAGGAATGACCTTGAAGTTCAAATGCTCCTACAAGCACAGACAATCCTGAAACTAGTGCCTCAAGTCTCTAACAGCTCTCAACCTTTCAGCTACAAGGACAGTAGAAATCTCAGTTCTAATCATCTCTTCATTAAAAAAAAAAAAGTCAAAAGCATTAAATTGAGACTACAGTTGATACTCTCCTACACTTTCACTGCACTTGTACCTATTTTTTATAGTTAAAATGGAAAACATTCAGAGATGTGAAAATGGATTAGATGACATGAATTTATATATCTCTACAGAAGGTTATATTTCAGAGAGACCTTATATTGCTTTTGATGATTATATACCTAAATCTAACTGTAGCTCATTTTATACAGCGAATGAAAGGTAAAATTTAAAATTTTTAAAGTTATTTCCCACTAATATGTTTATATAATAAATAATGCCCCAAAGATAATAAGAATTCATACTCGACACTGCAAATTGTGTAAAATCATCTAATAGAATTTAAAATTCTCAATAAAGTATCACTGAATAACAAATAATACACCAAAATGACAACATTGTAGAGAAAAGGAATCACAGTTTACAATAAAAAGTCACCTCCTAGCAAGAACAAGAGGGTGTCTTAAACCTAATGACTGTCAAGGACGCCCGTAGGGACAGAGTGGAGGCTCACGTTGTACTGGCAGGTTCCTTGCAGAAGCAGCACAGTTATCATGGGTTCTTGCACTTGCATGTATGTACTTCACAATCACAGCAAACTTTTAATTAGCAACCTGTACTAATTTAAAACACCTCTAAGCTCCTGTCCAATTCTAAATTTCTCAGATTTCACGATGTAAGTTTATCACAGACAAAATTCTAACTATATGCAAATTTCTATCAATTAAATCAGCACCATATGAGATTAAAAAGATATAAGACCTGGCAGGTACTGTCGATGATAATAACAATAATTATAGGAGGTACATTTATTGAATTCTAAGCACTATATTAAACATTATCTCATTTAATCTTTACAACCTTTGATGTAGGTGTGTCCCCATTTTACAAAGATGGGCCCATCCCTAAACACCTCCTTATCTAAAACATGCATCATGGATATTTATAAAGGGAATATGAGAGCAGACAGCAATGAAGAAGTGGGGGTGGGGAGGAAGCAGAGCACACATCCACGGTAACTCATTTGGTGTCTAGTTAACGAAGCCCATGTTAGCCATCACTACCTGTTCTCTTTTCCCTCCCCTGGAGTTTGGACCCGTGCATCCAACCATCTCTCAGCTACCTCCAGAAACTGAAATCCTCTCATCATCCATCTGCTCCTCCTGTTTATTCCCTTATGCTGCAAAGCTCAGGGAGGGGGTTAGCAGTCCAGAGGTAAGTGTCCTAACCTCCTTTGTCTACCTCACAATTTCACAGAAACCAAACCAAACAACTAATATGTATCAAAACGTTAAGGGAATTTATAATCCTAACTAGCAACATTAAAAAAAAAAGAAAATTAACTCCTAACTTGAGCAGTTATTAGACCAAGTACAACAGGTAGCAGATGCAAGAACCTTTCTAGAGGTTTCTGACCACGTAACAGATGTCAGGCAAGCACACCCCCTCAGAGGCAGGTTGGATGACCAAGGAGAACTAGTTAATATTATCTAGCACAGAAAACAGAAAAAAAGTATAAGAAAACCTGCTAAGGTTGTGTGGTGGACACTGGCTAACTTATACACGGCCCTAGCAGACACATCCATGTCAGTATCACAGGGGCCAATATTACTGGGAAAAAATATATTCATCAAAGTTCATAATGGAGTCCCCTCTTCCTTTGTTACAAAGCAGCAGTCCTCATTTCGGCACCAGTGACGGGTGCTCCTATGAGAATCGAATGCCTGATGATCTGAGGTGGAGCTGAGGTGATGATGCCAGCTAGCACTGAGGTGCGGCTGCAAACACAGATCAAACTTTTCTTGCTGGCCAGCAACTCACCTCCTGCTGTGTAGCCCAGCTCCTAACTGGCCACGGATTCATACTGGTCTGCGGCCCAGGATTTGGGGACCCCTGCTATAAAGAACATTATTGGGATTATTAAAATCTGAATTATTAAATAGAGCTGCATGAATGACAAATTCTTAATTTTGATAACTGTACTATGGTTCCATAATAGAATGTCCTTGTTTTTAAGAAATAGCCACTTACGGGTAAAGCAACATTTTAAACTGATCAAAAAAACAAATAATATACACACACGTACAGTTGTAGAGGCGGGAGATAAAGCAAATATTAACAACTGAGAATCTATATCTTAATTCTTTGTACCATTCTTGCAACTTCTAGCCTGAAAAAAACCCAATTCCTATAAAGAGATGTTGAGGCTTTTTCTCCAAAAAAAGGCACTGAGAATGGACAAAAGCATTCTTCTCTGAAGGTGACTTTGCCAATGCTAATTATACTTCTGAGAGACTACCACTTGGAAACAAAGACATTTTCTTTCCAAGTAGATTTTCCCAAAATAAACTAAAAGGTCCTGACCTACACTCTCAGTGCCTTCACCAGATAAATGAGATGGTTCGGTAGATACCTCCAGATCACCCCAAACTCTCGAAGTCAGTAGTGAAGAGCACGGATGCTGGAGGAAACTGGCAGAGCAATCTGTAAAATGATGATAGCAGTTTGAAAGGTGCTTGGCACCAGCTGAGGTGTCCCTTATATCATCTTACTGTTAATAAACTCCCAACCTTGATTTCTTTCTCCAAATGATATTAGTACTTTTAGTCTAGAGCTTGAAGATTCACAAGCTATAGCTCGAGGGCCAAATCTAGGCAGCCATCAGTTTTTATAGATAAGTTTTATTGAAAAACAGCCATGCCCATTCAGGCTTCTACCCTCCAAGGGCAAAGCTGAGCAGTTGTGACCAGAGACCTCAAAGCCAAAAAAGTTACTTATCTGGCCCTTTACAGAAAGTTTGTTGACTTCTGTTCTAGTATTTAATGACGTTTGCAGCATCTTTAGAATCTTGAAACTGCCTCAAGACTGAGATAAAGAAATTAGAGACTATTGCTGAAGAACAGTGATCTTGACCTCCTGAGAGGTAGCTCTGCTATTACAGGATTATTCAATTGCCTCTAGGTCTGGACTGGCTCTTCCTGTTCCACCTCCTGTCAGCTGTAAAGAGCGATTTCTGAATCAGGTTAGAGTGAATCACAGACATCCCAGTGAGGCAAAGCAGGCTTACTGAGCTCGGAAATGATCCTGGAGAACCCATGAAACAAGTCAAACTGAATTTTTTACTAAAAGCTATATGTGGAGGGAACCGCAAGTAGTAGTATTTGCTTTCATCTTATTGCACCCCTTGAGCTTCCTTTCTCCTAACATAGTAAGACTGCATTTTATACAAATTTGAATTATAAAAATGAAAATTACACAAATTTAAAATAACATATTAAGCCCTCATTTTGCAAAAAAAAAAAAAGTGAAATTAGTTGAATCCCACAAATCTTAAAAACCTATAAAAATGTTTAATTTCAAAACTAGAAAGCTAATTAATTGCAAGCTGTGTTTGCCCCCTGACAGCTGCAATTTTTAAATGATTAACAGGACACTCAGCCTTCATCAGTCAGTCTAAACACAGAGGGTGTGAATTACTTGGCACCTTCAGGTAAATGTTCCTGGCATAAAATGCAGCCTAATACAGCACTTTGCTCCCAAGGTCTCTGCCTCCCACTGATGAAAGAATCCCAGGAGGAGGGCTTGACAACAGAAGGTTCCAACCTGGTCATCCACCTGCCAACAGGATTGCAGGGCTGCACTTCATGGTGACAGCAAGAACCGCAGCCTGAGTCCTTCCCTGCTCTATCTAGTAACAGAGATGCCTGTGCTTCTTGCCACATTTAAGGGACATGTAGTTCACACCAATGAGGAAGTGCCAGCAGCACACATACCATGTTTTCACTGCCAGTTTATCCAAACCCACTTTCAGTGCAGAAAGGTTAAACTTTGCTTCAAGTTATTTGATGATTTTCAATCTTAATGGAAAAAGAAAAATACAAGAGACCACAAGCAGCATTCTTTACAGCACAGAGTGTAAATCTTTATTACTAAAAGGTTTGTCAATACAGGGCTCTGTCCAGTTACCCAGGTAAACAGCCTGACTGGCTGGCTCAATGCAGTCCAGGTTTCCAGAGGGCACTCCCGCCCTCGTGGCCAGGCTTCCACCCACCCTGGGCCTTTCTGCCCAACTCATTTGTACTTTCAATGCCTTATTCATACTCAACTATTTAACATACTAATACAGAACTTAGAACAAGGAAATGGGAGTCAATTTCCACATATTTCATTCCAATTATGGACTTTTTTAGTGGTTTAACTAAAACCTGTTGCATCTTCCACCTTCTCTGGCCTTTTATTCTTCCATGCTTATGCCTAGTGGGTTACCTGTCTGGGGCGCCTGATCATTCATACCACCACTATCCCCTCACCCTCCCTAATGTGAAGTTCTTTAAGGGGATAAAGCGAATCTTACTGTCCACCCCACTATGAAGGTAGATGGTCTAAAATATTTAATCAAATCCGACAGTTCTTGACTATGGGTAAACATGAAAGATGCAGAGAAGTTAATTCAAAATAGGAACCAGGTCTTTACCGTATTTTGGGCATACTATCTGGTTGTGGCCTAAGAAGTTAATGGTTCCATCACATTTTAATTCAAGAACATCCACGGGTTTCAAGCAATGGGAGGCTCCAGGTGCTGATGCCAAGCTCTATTCCATTTACAGGCCTCCTTTGGAGCACTATGATGAGGATGGCCCACCTCACCACTGCTCTGGGGGGAATAAGGAGGGGTCAAGAGCCTTCCTCTTGCTCCTTGTCCTTCCTCTAGGACTAAAAACAGACACCCTCTCTTCCACGGGTACAAGCTGAGCACAGCCATGGACAGTGAACAGAGCCAAAGGCAAGGCAGAGGGCAGAAAATGAGGAGCTGAAGCTCTCATTTTTAAGTGGTTTCACAACCTGCACAAAAGTGAGAAATATAAGGGTTAAGTAATTTTAAAAATACTTGCAAAGGCAGTGATGACTGCTATGATTCTCTTCTATGATATGCTACTTGAGCCTCAGGTACTGTCCATGAACAGGAAAACAAGTACAGCTTTTTAAGAGCAAATTGCGACCATGTGATCCCACTCAATACTTGCTCTCAAATTCCCTAAACTTTTCACATGCCCTAAAAAAGAACATTTCAGAATGACTCAAAGCATTTCTGATGGACAATTTATTGTGTGATTTTTTTCAGCCATCATGTATGTGAAGTCAGAGAACACAGTAATGACTTTTATTTACCTCTGGTATAGGGAGGACTTTTATACTTTTATCTAAGACATTCTCAGGGAGACTCTTAATGTGTATTTTTTTTTTTTTTTTTACACCTACAGTACCTGGTATTTCTAGGTGGTCTCCCATCCAATACTAACCGGGCCCGACCCTGCTTAGCTTCCGAGATCAGACAGAATTGGGCTTGTTCAGGGTGGCATGGCTATAGACTCCTTAATGTGTATTTTCTCCCAGAAATATTTTCTTCAAAATGAAAAATGTTTATTGTTTTCAGATTTAAATAGCTAAAGTAGTAAAGTTACATCGACAATTTTAAAATCAGTCTTGCATTGTCATGTAATGTGCTTAAACTGTACAGCTAAAGCTTTAAGAATATATACAGTACCGATGATCATAAGTAAAAACCAAGGCTAATAAGCTGTAACACGTGTTACCAATAAACAATTAATGCAAATCCACCTAAACCCTGTGCCAGCACACCTATTTACCAATCTAGAAAACAAGGTTTGTGGTTCATTATCTTATTTCCTTGGCAACCATCTAGCACAGGATGTATTTCTTCAGCATCAAAGTGAATATGTAACACCTGGCAACTTTTAAAATGCAAATTCCGAGTCTCCTCCTGTCTTTCAAGACTGGACTCTCCTATTCAGGCCACATTCTATCTCCAGCAGAGAATAATTAGAAACAACCTAAATGACCAAAAATTTAAAAATTACTAAGTTATGATAAATCTACTCAAAGAAATATTATACACCCATTATAGGTTATCATTATGAAAACTATAGAAACAGGAAAACCTGATAATTTTTAAGTGAGTCACTGAAAATGTTACATACATATGTAAACATGTTATGTAAAAATGTGTATTTTGAAAATAAAAACTAAAATATTCTGATATATAATGTATTAATGTGGTAGGATTTTTTTTTTCAGGAATCTCTTTTATGTTGATGTACAACAGTATTTAAGGAGAGTATTCATTTTAAAGGAACTGTGTGCTTTATCCTAAAAATCAATCTGGAAAAAAAGCGAATGCACTTAATTCAAAGCAGTGGATCAGAAAAAGATTCCCAGACTACCATCTGGTGAGAGGGAATACAACATGAAATCAGAAAAAGTTTATTAAGTTTATAACTTTTTCCCAGTTCTATCAAAACCTTAAGTTTATTTCTTGAAGTATTATTCATAATCAATGTTAAACCCTAATGGAGAGAAAGGGATATGGATATGCTAGAAGCCATTCCTATTTGCCTTTTATGCATTTTCAGCCAGCCTTTATAAGGTTTTACTTCATGTGATTCTAATGATTACACCGACAAGCTGGGGCTGCAAGAATTCGGGGTATATTCTGAGCATGAAAAATAGCTTTCTTAAAAGTCTCTGGGACTGTCTTCTATTAACAAAATAAAACAAACATACAAAATAAAAATAAAGCCTTTTATTAGATGTCACAATATTGCTTCTGTTTTATAAGAGAAAGATCAGTTCACAAAACTGGGATCACTATTAGCCCAACTGAGTTGTTTTTCATTAACTCTGCAGGAAAACAAACCAATATCATGATATATAAATTATTTCCCCACAATACAGTTTATCCAGTAAGATACTCAGAACCTCGGAAAATGCAATGGTTAGCAACTGACTGCTAATTTAAATAGACTTGGAAAATATATTCATATAATTTCTTTGGTTCTCCACATTTTGATTGTGGCAAGAACTTTGGTTAAGTATGCCATTATTTTGTACATGTTAATAAAGTGTATACGTTTAAGCTGTCTGCTTCTCAAAACAGATTTGAGCCTCCTAGTTTCCAAATCTGTAAAATGGTAGCAATCTCACTGTTTCTGTGAGGATCACATGCCATTATATCTGTAAAGTGCTTAACTCTGCACCCAGAAGCCTCACAGGGGAGAGTGAGGACGATGGCTAAGCACATCAGCTTTGAGCAGTACTAATCTGCTTTGAAACGCAACTCCATTACTTGCAAACCACTTCACTTTCCTGTGCCTGTCTGTATCTTTACCTATCAAATAACAGGGCCTATCTCATAGGATTGCTGTAAAGAATAAGTGAATCTGTATACGCAGAGCACTTAGGACAGGTGCCTGGCATATAATCAGTGCTCACTGTACATTTGCTATTATTATATACTCTCTTAAAGCATGATGTCTGCGATTTGGATAAACTGTAGCAAAAGAGATTTAACTGTCTTTAGACAACTTTAGCTATGTGAAACTGCCCTGACTCCAACACAGCCACCTTTCCCACTGGCATAGCTAAAGGCAGCAGGATTTCTTCCTCCATTGTCATTTTAAAAGAAAAGGGGAGACAGAAAGAGAACATTTTAAACATTTGCAAATATCAGGATAAAATTATACTTTAGTGGTGATGATCAATAGGGAAGTTCTGGAAAACTGAGGGGACATTTTTGGTTGCCAGTGATGGAGGGGTACTACTGGCAATAGTACTGGGGTCACTGTAGATCCTGTAATGCTTGCGTTGATTCTTCGCAATTAAGAATTGTCCTGCATTCCTCACAACTTTCAAATGCCCAGAAGTCATTCATATAAATGAAAAATCTGTAATTATCTAAGCCTAGAGTCTATTTTAAGTGTAAACACAAAGAATTTTTTGTTTTAACATTATTGCTTTTCCAAATTATAAAATAATTGGGCTCTTTGTAAAATATTAAAACATTACAAAAACACTGCAGAAAATGTTTAGGAAAAGTAAATCTTCCATATTGCTACCTGTCACGGACTGAATTATGTCCCCCAGAAATTCACGCTAAAATCTTAGCCCCAGTATCTCAGAATGTGACTGTATTTAGAGACAGGGCCTTTACACAGGTGGTTAAATTAAAATGAGGCCATTAAGGTGAGCCCTAATTCAACCCTACTGGCACCCTTATTTAAAAAAAAAAAAAAAAAGTAAATTTTGCCACATGAAGAGACACCAGACACGTGTACAGAGGAAAGATCACTTGGCACAGCAAGGTGGCCATCTGCAAACCAAGGAGAAAGGAACCAAACCTGATGACATCTCGAGCTCAGATGTCAGGTCTCCAAGAACTATGAGAAAATAAATTTCTCTTGTTTAAGCCAAACACACACAGACACACACAACACTGGACACTTCTAAGAAGTACTACTAATCAGGGTTTTGGTAAATGTCCCTCAATTTTGGTTTTCTCCTGATTAGACTGAGTATATGCATTTCTGGCTCAGGGTACCAAACTGGGGCACATAATATCATTATGTCTTATTACTGCGATTTTAAGGTATTATCTGCTGGGTTTGTCCACTGTGAAGTTACCATTCTTCCCTTTGTAATTTATAAATATCTTGGGACTATGTAAATATCACAGACTGGAGATTTAAGGAGACATGACAACTGAATGAAGAGTGGGATCCTGGATTAGATCCTGAAACAGAAAAAGGACAGTGGAAAACTGATGAAGTTCAGTAAGGTCTGCAATTTAGTTAACAGTACTGTGCCAATGTTAATTTTCTGGTTTTTATAAGGATACTTGATTACGTAAGATGTCAGCATTAAGGGAAGTGGGTAAAGGGAGTAAGTAAAGCTCTCTATATTTTTTCAACTTTTTTTAAGTCTAAAAGTACCTCAAAATTAAGTTTACAAAGCTGCAAATTCTGATACCATACGTCATCAAGGTGGGGCCTGAGAGTCTGCATTTCCCTAAAATACCCAGTGATGGTAATACTGTTGGCCTGTGGACCATTTCACCGGCAAGTCCTTAACACAGCTGACTCATTTCACTGTGCATAATGTTCAAAGGACAATCAACAAAAATGCATTAAGATTACACTTCAAACACAGTAATCATTGCTTAACTAGAGGTATTCATTAAACTCTGGCACTCTGAACTGCTCTTTTAGGACACTGATACAGTGAGAAGCAGACTGAAAAACCTGAAATCACAATCTTTGCTACAACGGGAGTCTATGGTTGGCCTTCCCCAGCTGAGCCTAGCACCCCTCCAAGGACAAAGAACTTCTACCAGGATCACAAACCATCCGCTCACACTGCAACATGGAAACTGCCAGGGGGATCATGACCTGGCCTCAGGTCCCAATAATGGTGGGAATCATCAACACGGTCATTGGGAGGTAGAAGAGAGAGCAGAGTGAGGAGAACGGACTCTGGAATTACTCACAGTGAGGGACTGGCCAGTACACATGATCTCCTCCGCTCACAACGAAATGATTTTTAACAGCGTATAATAAACCCATGAGAAAGAAAATAAGACAGCAGGCCAAGAGATTTAGCAAATTTCTGGGAGAATTAGAGAATGTAATGAGGGCAAAGGAAACAGCAACCTAGAGCACACAAGAGTGGATACAAAGAAGGGCTCCAAGCTGCAACCGGTAAGGGTCCAAACCCAGGGCCCTCAGCAGAGATAGAGGGCTTACACCTGCACAAAGATAGTCCCAGTACAGAAGAGCTGTGCAAGGGGTCCACTAAACCAAGTGGGGCAGCCCCCAATCAAAGGGGTCTTCCTTAAGCTGAAAGGTCCAGAGAAAATCTGCCATCAGGCATTCAAGGTCCAAGCACAGCAACAAGTTCCTAATCAAAAAAAGGGAAACCCACATATTTTCAAAACCAGCCCCACAAATTCAGATCTGCCTGCTTCCTCTTGCCTTAAGACAATTACCAATAACTGAGTACTTGCCATATGAAGCCAGTATTTTTAAAAAGATGACAGTGACATTAGATGAAACGAGATCAAAGAACAAAAAAAGAACTGAAAATCCTTAGTAGTACCCTCAGTCAAAGAGATACTGTATTCCAAAAACAAGCTACTGTGAAAAGAACAGAACAAATACACTCTTTAAGTTAACATTTCAATTATGGATATTAAAATTTTTAAATAAAAGATAAATTGAAGCCCTCTCCCAGAAATAAAAATGACATAGGAGGAAGACAAGAGATTCAGGGGGTCAAGATGTCCATCATCTAACAGGAACTTGGAAGAGAGTAAAGGCAGAGTGGAAAAATCTCAAATAAATGATTTAAGAGACTTTCCCAGAGCTAAGAACAGGTCCCCAAAACAAAGTGTTTGGAAAGGGGCTCCACATGCTTTAAAACTCTGGAAATGTCCTAAAACCAAAGAGGACCCTAAAAAGTCACCCAAAAGGAATAAAGTTACTTGGCAGAAGGTTCTCATTGAAATGTAGAAAGCCAAGGTGGAATCTGAGCAAACCCAGATGTGTAAAAAGGAAAATATCAAGATGATACCTATTCTGGCACAGAGTAATCAATCCAGATTTTAAAAAAAGGACAGAGGGCTGGGAAGGCAGGAGAGGTTTGACACTATCACTGACAATTTAAGCACTCAACGGGAACAGAAATGTAAAGAAAAAGAAAGGCCATTACAAACACCGGAATAAACAAATGACTGTATAAGAAGAGAAACACATTACTTGGCTGTGAAGCAAACAATATTTGCATAGTTATAAACAATGAGTTAACTGAACGTAGTGAATTCAGGGGATAGAAGAGGTGCGATATGATAAGCTAAATCATGCTATCATAACAGAAAGCCAAAAATGTGTAAAATAAATTATTTAGAGCTACGGAGAACTTCTTAAAAAAAACAGTGTCTTTGAGGACGGGAGCTGAAAGGTGAGACAGGGGACTGCTGCTTCTCATCGTTTTTCATTGACATTTCACTGCGTACCTTACTTTAAAAAATATATGCATGTATAATTCTTTAAAAACATTCAAACCCTGGCTGTGTCTTAGACAAGTATTTAACCTCTGTGGGCCTTAGTCACCTCATTCATAAAACAGGACAGTCTCTACTTCACTGGGTCATTATGAGAAACACTGGAAATGATTAGCAAGCGCAGCCAAAGCACGTGACTGAGATGGCAGCTGTTTTTTTTTTTTTTTTTAAATTAAAGCCAGTGATGAGAGACTACAACATGACAAGAACATATTCTTGATTACAAGACAAAGGGGAAACAGAACTAAATATATAAAATCTTACAGAAGTTTTGGTGTTTTCTTTTACCACTGGACATCTGTACCAGGTAAAAGCTGAATGTTAAATGATCCATCATCTACTTTGATGTCAGTTTCTCTCACTACTGAGGACCACTCAATCATCCCAAGTTATTTGTTTCCCAAACTTCCAGTTACAACTCTACCCTTAGAGAGAACTGTCCTTTCATCTACTAGTTTTAGTTCTAATTTTACCAACGCAGTCAAGCCCTGGGGCACATTCAATGGGATACATTCGGGAAGAACAGGTAACTCCAAATAAAGACCAATCACCTGTTCCACTTCCAGACTCTAACCTGGGCCCTCCCTGATCAGGGCAAGCAAGCTCTCTAACCTTGGAAGTCACACTTGTTAACAGTTCTTCAGGGATATTTATTCCTCCGATACTAAGACAATCCCTACCATCTCATCAGGGAAAAATCAGTCCTCTGTTAAGGCAATGTCTCCAATTCACTCACAGTGAAGGTGGGACGTACATCGACTTTTTGCAGCCATGGGGGACAGGGACGCTTCAAAGCAAAAAACTAAGGCACATTTCAGGATTAAATCACAGAAATAGCTAAAAGGTATAGGGGAGAAAAACCTGAAATCCTTATTCAAGGTCGGGAGGAGCTGGATCCGATCCTCTCCGAGATCGAAAGCTGCCTATTCCTAAGCCAGCACCTTATGTCCCTACCTCTCTTTGTGAAACCATAAGCAAGTTAAGAGACTGCTGTTTGTGTTCCTGACTCTCGGGGCTCTATTTCACATTAGTAACCCAGGATGCCAACCGAGTCGGAAGTCAGGCTGACAGGAACTACCACACCGCAGGACCTCTGGGTGCGTTTTCAGTTTTTCCCATCTCCCAGAAAAGTGAGAGACCCAGACTGACCCTCCTGCAGCCGCGAGCCGTCTGTCTGCAGGTCGGCCCTCGGGACATCTAGGAGCACCTCTCACAGTGCTGCTCCCCAACTTTAAAGGCAGCTGCCGGGGCCCGGGCCAGTCACCCGGACCGCACAGCACGGCCGTATGGCAGGGGTGAGGGGGCTCAAGTGCATAAGAAAATTAATGACATCAACAGCCGCCTCCGGGAAGAAAACGAGCCTGCACTTGGCCCTGTGACCCGGCCCCCCAGTATCGGGACTGCTGGGGGGACAGCGGCGTGCGCCCACGGGATGAGGCGCGGGGGAAACGGGGGGGCAGCAGAAACCGGGAGGCTGACAGGGCTGAGGGGGGCGGCGGGTCCAGGAGACGCTGAGGCCAAGGGGGCGTCCCGAGGAGTTGACAGGACTGAGGGTAGCGGCGGGGAAGGAGGGGTGCCGGCAGGGCCCAGGCGGTCGGCGGGGCCTAGGGGCGATAAGGGGGCGACCGGACGGGGGTGCGGGCCGTTGGCGGACCCCGGCAGAGCGTCCGGGGCGGGGGCGGCGGGCGCGGGCGCAGCGGCCAGAGGAGGGCGCAGGGAGGAGGGAGGAGGGGAGATCTCGCTCTCGCTCTCGCCCCGCGGGAAGGGGGAGGTGGAGACGCGACCGGCTGCGGGAGCTGCAATTACCGTGTGGGCTGCGGAATTCTCGTGTGTTTGTCGGGGAGATGCGATAATGGCGTCCGTCCTCGCGAGAGAAGCCGCCGCTCTGCGCAGGCGCTGCGAGTCGCTCCCCGCGGCCCTCCGCCCTGCACCGTCTGCGCAGGCTCCCCGGGCGGGGCGCGCCGGGAGCGGGGGCGGGGCTAGAGGCGGGGCCTGCTGCTCAAGGCCTTCCGCGCGCGCTTTCGCCCGCGTCCACGACCGCCGAGCATGCGCACCCATCCTGCTCCCGCGCTACAGTTTGGGCCCCGTAGAGTTCTTACTTGCCCTTGGTGCGCTAGGACTTCTCGCTAGCCCATGAGAAGTCGCGTTTGTGGGCTATAGAAGTAATTAGTATTCTTTTTGAGACTGAATGAATAGGAATTAGCGCCCCCCCAACGACTACACATCCCGGAGGGCCCTGCGCGAACTGCGAACCGTGCATTCTGGTATTCGTAGTCCCGGCGTCTGCGCTATACCTGCCGGTACTTGTAGTCTCGCCTTCCTTCGGTTGCCCGGCCCGCGCCGCGGGCTCCTGGGACTTGTAGTTCAGATGCTTGAGCCTGTTGCGTTTGGCCAGTGCTGCCGCTTCCGCTCTTCCCAGGTTCCCCCAAAGAGTAAGTGGTGCTTTAGGGTTCCCTATTTCATTCACATGGTCTTGAGTGCACGCGCTTGGAAAAAATATGTTAATTGTACGTGATATGTATTTTGTATGCAATTAATGTTATATATCGTATGTACTTACGTAAATATAAACTATATTACATATGAATATAAATGTAGCATGCATGTGAATATATTTATATAGCGTAAGTGCGTGTCTATGGATACTCATAAGAAAAAATTCCCTAACTGTAGACAATTCTCAGCAATGTCATTCCTGCTTACTGTCATCACCATTGCTTTTCATGGATGCTGGGATTACCATTACTTTTCATTTTTCTTCATTTACTTGTTTCTATTTTCCGAGTTGTTTACATTGAGCGAGAATTCCTTTGATCATCCAAACACAAGACCATGAAGCTATTTCATTTGGAAAAGAAAATGCTTTACTATGAGTTTCTTGCTCACTTCCCTTTTGCCAACAATGAAAAACTTGATTCAGGACAGCAACCAGCTGTGCAACCTTGAGCGACCTTGTTGAGTTAGAGTCGCTTCCAGAATGAACACTACAGTTCTGCTGAGGCTGGTCGCTGGATTCCCTTACAGGAAAAGTGCTTTAAAGAAATTCAAAGAAGAACCACAGAAAGAAGGTCAGCACTGGAAAAGATACTGATATGGAAATGAGATACGGCCTATATAGAGATGAGAAGTCCAAAGAGATTGGAAAATTGCTCAGCAGCAAGGACACATGGCTGAGAGGCGTGAGGGTAAATGAGGGTAGAAATGTTCTAGAGAGCTAGCTATGCCTTCCATCTCCACCTCTGCCTCAATCACAGCCAAATCTAAACACTTAACTATGTAGGAAATCTTAACATTCTGCATCTAACTAGAAAGCAGATAAATGTAGTGTGATGTTTTTCATATTATTCTAGAATATCACAAAGTCCTTGCTCGCAGCTTCCTTGCAGGTGTGGTTTTGCCAGCTCCTTCCTGCCCACGCCTTGCACACTGCTTGGCTCCAAGCCACTGCTGATTAAGCCATGATCAGAAATTAAAGCAATCAAATTACAATTGTGCCTATGCCGAAGTTGTTGACTTCTCTTTTTTGTTTTCCATGTTTTAGATTTATTTTTCATTTTGCTGCCCAGGAAGCTCAAATAGAGGAAAGTGTTATTTAATATTCACATCTAGCTGATTAATTGTGGTTAAAAAAAATTAAATAGCTTGAAATAGGCAAAGACAGCTTTCTACCAATGAAGGATTGCTTCTCGACCACAGAGGACCCTTCTCCTTACCAGTCAATTCATACAAGAATCCAATGGAAGTTCCTGGAGTTTATTAGGCTGAAGTCACATTGGTGGAGGTTTTATAGAAAGAGAGGGAAGTGTACCCTGGCCTGAATTACACCAAAACTGGGAGACCACTTAGATGTATGTGCACTGGGCATTTGCAAAGATTTCAAGGGCTGCCTCTTCAAAACCACGTCATGCTTACTTTAAGCAAAACCTGGAATCCTTCAGAACAGTCCTGTTCCTGAAGATGTTACTAGGATGAAGAAAAATGGATTATTCACGAAGCCCTTAGCTGCCCAGGAAACACCTAAAAAACTAAGCATAACTATCCATAAGAGCAGGGCCATATAATCAGGTCTGACCTGGGCTATCCTGTGCCAAGTTGTTGAAGCTTCAAATTCCCAGCTCATGGACATTTGGGCAGGAGTCAATGAAGAAGCTTGTAATGGGTTTAGCATAGGGTATGATTCAGGAAATAATCATATTACCATGTGTTGAGTTACCATGTTTTGAGCCAGGCACATCTTATTTTAATCCCTATTTTTTTGTGAAGAGCATGAAGTTCAGAGAGATTAAGCAACAGTCCCAAGGTCACAAGCCACCACCGTGCTAGAACTTTGAAAGATGTGGCAGAAAAGATGGTTAGAATGTGGGCTGTGCAGGTCTTCGGGTCCTTATTGGCCAAGGGATGAGTTGTATCTTGATCTTCAAAGGAGGCTTTTACAAGGTTTGGAGCAAGGGTAGATATGATCAGATTTGTGCTTTCAAAAGTTTTGGCAAATAAATTGGGAGTGGGGACGAGGGGTCCTGAGTGGGTCTGAGGAGAGCACTTGAGGAAGCTGTGGCAGGCATCTGGGCAAGAGATGATGGAGGCCTGAACTGGGGTGATCCTAGGTAGAGACTGAGATGCAAAGAAGGAGGCAGAATCAGGAGGTGAAATCAATAGGACACGACCGTGAATTCAATATTGAGAGCAGTAAGGGAAAGGGTGCAGCTGGGATGACTCATTGGCCTGTAGACATGTAGAACTGGATGGACGGAAGTGCCATTCTCTTAGATGAGGGACTCTGGTCACCACTGGCCACTGGTTGCCATGGCCATAGGGACGGCCAGGAACAATCTCAGCTGGGAAGAAATCAGGTTTTGGGGTGAACTGGAGTCCTGGAGATAGAGCCCATCGGATAATTCAGGGGAAATGGGAAGAAGCAGCACCCAGCACCCACTGTAGCCCCATCCCTCCCTGGAATGGATTCCACCCAGACCTGGGAGAGGCCACAGCCACATGTTCTGGGCCATCAACAGATTTAAGGACCAAGAAGTGGTGTCAACAACATGACAGATTAGGAGGTCCGCCATCATGTCCTCCCTCAGCAACAATAATTTGGCATCCATCTGTAAGCAGAAGTGCCTTTGTTGGAACTTTGGGATTCAGGTAGGAGACTGAAACCCTGGTGGAGCCCCAAACCACAGAGGGCCATTTTGAGTCATCTGCCCCCTAGTGGCTGACTAGTGGAAAGACAAATACTGTCTAATCTCTTGTGGAATCTTAAAAAGTCAAATTTATAGAACAATGGTTGCCAGGGGCTGCAGGGTGGGGAAATGTGTTTGTGTGTGTGTGTGTGTGTGTGTGTGTGTGTGTGTGTGTACACACACACACGTGTATATATATACATACATATATATGTTTTGTTTGTCAATTATACCTCTATAAAACTAGGTTATAAATATTTTTTAAAATTTTTAGAAAGATAAGGACCCTATGATGTCCTGTAACCTGGGAGAGTTACCTAAACTTCCGGTGCCTTAGTTTCTTCCCTGTAAAATGGGGTGATAAGACCTCATGGGGTGGCATGCCTTTGAGCACAGCCTCACTGGGGTTCCACTCCCAGCTCCTATTGCCTCGCGTGGCTGTGGACCAGTAATGTAACATCCCTGGCCCCAGTATCCTCATCTGTAAAATGGGACAAAAATATATATACTTCCTAGAGTTATTTCTAAGTTTTGAAATTGACCATGGAAAGTGCTTTTGACACAAAGTGGACACTTTTCCTGATACTTTTTGTAAAAAATTGTGTCGATACACACACGACTTAGACAATAATGTTACTACCAATGAAATGAAACTACTACTCCCAGCCACTGGCAACCACTGATCTACTTTCTATCTCTACATATTTGCCTATTCTAGACATTTCATATAAATGACATCACACACGACGTGGCTTTTGTGTCTGACTTCTTTCCCTCGGCATAATATTTTCAAGATTCATCCATATTGTAGCATGTGTCAGCTCTCTGCTTAATTTTCTTAATTAATAAACTTTCTTTATAGAACAGTTTCCAGTTCATAGCAAAGTAGAGCAGAAAGGTACAGAGATTTCCCACATACCCCTGGCCTTCCCACACACAGAGCTTCCCCCATGTTCCAATTCCTCCCCGGGGTGGGGTGTTTGTTACAGGTAATGAACCTACACTAACAGGACCGCGTCGCCCAGGGGCCACAGTTTACACTAGGGGTCACTCCCGGCGGGGTGTGTTCTTTGTAACTCTTGCTGATATTTTCCCCTAGCCTGTCGCTTGTCTTCTCACTCTCTTGACAGTGTTTTTCACCGAGCAGAAGTTTTTAATTTTCTTGCAGTCTAGCTTACCTATTATTTTTTGCCACGGATTATGCCTTTCATGTTGTATCTGAAAAGTCATCGCTGAACCTAAGGGTCGTGTAGTTTGTCTCCTACGTTCTCTTCCAGGAGTTTTATAGTTTTGCATTTTACAGTCCAATGTGATCCATTTTGAGTTAACTTTTGTAAAGGGTGTAAGGTCTATGTGTCTAGATTCATTTTTTTGTATGTGAGTGTGTCCAGTTGTTCCAGAACCACCAGTTGAAAAGACTATTCTTTCTCCATTGTTTTACCTTTGCCTCTTTATCAAAGAACATTTGACTATATTTATCTGGGTCTATTTCTGGGCTCTCTATTCTGTCCTGTTGATCTATTTATCTTTTTTTTTTTTTTTGCCAGTACCGCACTGTTTTCATTACCGTAGCTTCATTCCTTTTTATGACTAAAAATTGCATTTTGCAATATACCACTTTTATTTATCTGTTCGTCCATTAATGGACATTTGGGTTATTTCTACTTTTTGGTATTATGAATAAAGCTGCTGTGAACATTTGTGTACAAGTGTTTGTGTGGATGTAAGTTTTCATATCTCTTGGGTATTTTGCCTAAGAATGGAATTGCCAGGTTGCATGGTAACTTTAGATTTAACATATTGAAGAACTTGCTTGACTTCTAAATGACGCTGTTTCATTGTTTTGGGTGAGCGAACGCTGACTTCCTGATTCAGAGCCATCTCAGCTCTTGCCGGCTGGAGCAGAGGCGAGCTGTTTCCACTAAGCCCTGCCCACGTTACAGACATGCAAGCTCAATAAATGATGGTTGTTTTCAGCCACTTAGTTTTAGGGTGGTTCGTTAGGCAGCAGTAGATAATTGGGGCATAGGCTTCCGTGCATACTTTCTATCCCAATCAAAAAATTTCCTTGTACCGGGTAAGAATTTGGAATAGGCGATCAGCCAGTTCCATGCAGTACAGCATGCACTGATTGTGCGCCTTACATGTACGTACGGCCGTGAGTAACAAACAGCCATGTGGTAGCACTCAAAGAGGTAATGAGCTCAAGGCCTCGTACTTGAGCCCTGCCTGTTGCACTTTCTGGCTAGGGGGAACTTAGACCATGCATGTCACGCTCTCAGCTCTGGTTCCTTCATCCGTAAGATGGAAACTAAAATGGACCCTTCGGGTACTAAGTTAGGACCCTTTGGAACACAGAGGAAAAAAATTTTACCTGGCTTAATAAAAGGAACTTATTGATTTATATAAATAAAAAGTTTGGAAGTGGACTTCAGGAATTGCTTGTCTAAGCAATATCATATTCTCTCTGTGTGTCACTTTCCCTCCCCTTTGGAAACCAATGTGACAACTGGACTGACCCTTGTGGTTTTTATTATGAGAGCAAGACCCCCTTCAGCAATAACCATTGGGGAACGTTGCAGGAAAAAAAGTTATTTACAGGCCCTGGAGCGTATAAAGCATGGGAAGAGGAAGGAAGACAAGTAGCTAAATGGTCAGTTATGGTATTGCCATCATAAAGAGACACATGATGGTATAGGCTTATATTTCATGGAAAGTTCCGGAAGGAGTCACAAGAAATTGCTATCAGCAGTTTACTGTGGAAAAGAGACTTTTACTTTTCACCTTCAAACTGCTTATACAGTGTATGGCTTCTGTATTTTTTTAGAGGCAGAAGTTTCAGTTTCTACTGTAACAGGGATTAAAATGGTGTGTGAGTCAGCTGTGAGGGATATGTAGGACAGGGCAAGTTGAGCTGATAATATTTTCTCTGTAAACAGAGCCCTGCTGCGTGGCTACAAGGAAGACGGGGTGACCCCAGACCCACAGGGATGGCCCGCAATACAGTCTCCCTAAAGTACGCAGGCCTAAGGAGAGCCTGGATGGCCGAGGACGGCCCCTAAGAGCAAAGGGGACCTGTGAGTGTCAGCTGCCCAGCTCACCAATGCCAGGGGAAGCCTGCGTTCATTCAGGGCCTGCAGCACAGTGCCTGCCATGTAGTAATAGTAGTGGTATCATTCTAAGCTCTTTCCTCCTGTCAATTCATTAAACACTCACAACAATGCAAGAGAGTGTTATTATTTCCACTTTACAGATGAGGAAACAGAAGGCAGAAGTGGAGAAGGAAGGAAGGAAGGAAGGAAGGAAGGAAGGAAGGAAGGAAGGAAGGAAGGAAGGAAGGAAGGAAGCTACCAAGGGTAGTTACATTCTGAAATGATCCATGGAAAGAAAAGCATATATATTCTAGAGCTGTTTTTTTTTTGTTGATTGCAACAAAGGCAATCAAACTCATGGGCCAGAGAACTGGGTCAACGCTACAGACCAAATTACACACATGATCAATGTCATTCTTGGGTCCCAGGAGCCCACAAGCAAACTCAAGGTTCAGAAGCCCTTTTCTATGGGGTTTTCCAGATCTAAGATCCTAAGATTCTACAATAAATTATGATATCCCTGCCCTCTCAAAGATTATAAATTTAATCTCACCAAAAAGATTACAAACTTCTGCAACTCTGTGGACTCCATTTCACAAGCAAAAAGTATCTGCAGAATAAACTGCTCTCTGGTCCAAAGTAGGTTTGTTTGTTATCTGGCATCTGCAAGTATTACGAATTGCATAATAAGGGGGATCATCTCATTTACTGTCCAAATGCGGGGACTTCCGTGCATGAAAGGGGCTCTATTAATCTTCATATGAAGACATTCTGCAACCTGGGAATGTCCTGGGCCAACCCAGACCGCGTACTTAGGGCGGAACGAATTTGTATCAAATCATATCTGTCTTCTGGAAAGTGGAGATGGCTGCTTTTCCAGGAGCCCTGGGCAAGGAGCTCACCTGCTCACCTGCCCCACCCGCCCTGCAGCTTTGACCGATTCCCATCCCTGCTCTTTTGAACCTATTGCTCCCTATACAGACACACAGCATGGTTTTGGTTCCTGGTCTAGAGCAGTCTGAGTCCAGAGAGCCGCAAGCTCCATACTAGAGGTCAACACCAAAGAGCAGGGACTTTGCCCTTGTCTGTGTGCCCTCGCCTGCTCCCAGGATGGGACTCACAACAGGCCTGCCCCCCTGGCTCGTTCACCCAGCTGTTTACCAGAGCAAAGCACAGTGACCCCAGGGGCCTGGCCATTGTGAAGGCTACTCATCCCAGTGCACCCTCCCCCTAAGCCAAACAGAGTATCATCCTAAAAGCTGGGATGGACATAGGTTGAAATTTAACCATCAGGCTCATGGTTCGGTGAGTTTTTACAATAAAGGGTGGCTCCAATCCACTCCACTGTTGCCCCGATCAAAGTGAGGACACATAGTAGGATAAATCACCCTCTTTGTTGGGCTCCACAAGGAACAGATCCAAGATGCTAAGGACCTCGATGTTGGGCAAGTCCTCAGGTTTCTCCACTTTGGCCAAGCAGGTGTGGGGGACCCTACGAAGTCATCGGCTAACACCAGAGCGACAGTGCGCTCAGCTTCCCTGTGCACAGAGAAGCAGGAACAACGCCTGTAAGTAGAATTTCTCAGATTTCTTAGAATCCTTGAATTTCTGCAAACGCAATTTGCTGTGTATCTAATTTTATGGTGTCTTTCAAAATGGAAGGCAGTCTGGAGCCAGAATGCTTGGGTTCACATATCTATCTCTCTCTGCCTCTTTTCCCATGGGTGATGTTGGGCAAGCCCTTTAACCTCAGATTCACAGGGTGATCGGGGAGGCAAGAGGCTTGGAACAAACAGGTAAAGTGCCCCCTCCCCACCACCACCACCAAGACAAACGAGATAGAATGAGCCAGTCATAGAGATCCAACCCCCACCTCCCCAGCAGAAAACATTCTCAGCAAACATGCAATAAAGAGATCACCCAACCAGTTCTGTCCAGAGACCGCCTCGCATCAGCCTCATCCTGGCCTTGGCATAGTCAATACCCTGTGAACTTGGAAGTTGGCTTCTGATGTAAATATTTCACACTTTCCCGGATTGAGCTTCAGAGCTCGGAAGCGTGGGCTTCAGAGGCAGTCGCCCCTGGGGGTGGGCACAAATGACACTTGTCCGCGGTGAGAGCTGGGCAGCTTTCTTCACCTCCCTGAACCTCAGCTTCCTCATCTATAAAACTAAGTGTTGCACAGGGCAGTGTAAAGAGGAAACGACAGGAGCGGAAAGCCTGGAACACACCAGGCTCACAGTGAGCTTTATTAGCTCTTTCCAATTGATCTGTGGGTCCACACCTGAGGACGATGCCCAACTCTGTCTCGAAACCACAGGACAATTTACAGAGGCACTTTGGCTCCACGTGGGTTCCTGTTAGGCTAGAATTCAGGCCCGTGAAGGTGAGGGTGGGCAGCTGGGATGTGCTGGCCCACATTTTCTGGGGTGAGCTCGGGCTCGTGCTTCAAGAGGGCTGCTGTATTCAGGAACTGCTACAGGGTCTCAGACTGCAGGAAACCCAAGGAGTCCTCCAGGACACGGCAGGAAGAATGAAACCAAAGTCATCAGGATCCCCGTTAAACCTCGTACCCTGAAGGGATGGAAGGCAAGTTTAATCCCAGCCCTAACCCTGGTCCTTTCAGTTACCTCACGCTCCGGGTAGGGTTCCCAGGCCAGCGGCAGCAGCACCTGGAAGCTTGCTAAAATACAGGACCTCGGGTCCCACCCCAAACCACACAGCAGCATCTACGCTCATATAGAAAGTCCCTCCAACACCAGTTCCCGGAGAGGCAGCCGCCAGAAGTGGTTTGCAGGGCAGGCTTCTGACGCTTTCCCCCATGCACACAGACACACGTGTCCACACACACACAAGGCTTTGCAAAAAGTGAAAAGGACCACACTCTATGTGTTGATCTGGACCTCGGTTTTCTTGACTTAACTGTGGATGTCTCCACAATTGTCTCTCAGTACTTAGTGTCCCTCTAAGTACTTAGTACGACCATGAAGAGCATCAGACCACCTAGGTGGAATCCTGCCCCACCTCTTGGTGGATGTGTGCCCCTTGGCGAGTCTCTTAACCTCTCTGAGCCTCAGTTTCCTCACTGAAAAAGGTGGGGGGGGTAATAGAGCACTTATCACACAGTGCATTGGCAGCACGAAATGAAACCAGCACCTGGCACCTAGCAAGCACTCTGGGCACCTTGTTATCACCGTGAACCATCATGTGCATGCTCCTGTATTTAACCACCCTTCTGTTTAAGGGACCTCAGGTGGCATCCAATTTTTAGCTATTACAAACCATACTCCCCCACATCTTTAAACACCTGCGCAGGAGAGAGTAACCTAATAACTTTGTATCGAGCACCTAAATCGGTTTATGCTGCAGTCTTCAAATTGCTGGCAGGGGACCCCTTGGATGCTGTTACTTCAGAGTTCTACAGTAAACAGGATCTATTCTGCCAAATGGGGAAGGCTTGAACTTCCCCCAAAATTCATTCCTCTCCTTCATTGTTTTGTTTATTGGGATTCAGCAGAACATTTCACTTGGAGAAAAAAAGAGAAAGTTTGTCACTAAAAATGATTGAGAATCACTGGTGGTTTTGGTCCAGAGAGAAAAGTTAACTCTTTAGTGATAACTTTTTAGTTATAAATGTTCAAAAATAATTTCAGGGACCATTTCGTTTCCGCATCCTCTGGCCATGTTTCGATGTGTGCGGAAGCTACCTTTTACCTATGGTGCACATCTCCTCCCAAGACTGTGATCGGTGATGTCCACCTTGGAAGCTTAAAACGACTAAGTGGGAGCAGTCACACCGTGGTATCTGGCAAACTCTACACGTCAGGGCTTCTTAGGCCCCGGCAGAGCTGGTTACTAAACTTTCACCAGCACACTGTTGTGTGTTCCCGAACATTTTAATAGGCATCTTACTCATGTGTCTGCAGGGCTTCTTGGGTTTGGCTCGCCCAGGCTGGGCTGGGCTCCAAGCTGGGGGTGGAATCTGGATCTGTTAAACGTGTCTCTCATGCTCGCCTGCACTGGGGCCAGTGCCGGCCCCACAGGAGGCGCGCGATGAATATTTGTCGAATGATGGAAAAAGAGGACACCACTTTACCTTTGTTACTTCCCATCGGAGAGGTGCTTTAGTTACGCTAAGACTTACTCTGCTGACATCAGCTTTGGCCTGGAGCTGCATGGCCGATTTGAGCGAACACTGGAAACCTACTCACAGCTCACGCGGCATTACCGCTTTGCAGGCCATGATGGGCAACACCCTTTTACTTGGCGGCAGGAATGGCGTTGGGCGCACATGTTTTGTGGTTGGCAGCCCCTTTGTGCAGTTCCGCAAACGGAACCTCAAAACATCCCTCTGCTGAGCCTCGCATCTCCGTCCTGGGGGGCCAGCTGAGTCCCGGGTCAGAGAAGGGCATTCTCTGCGGCACTCGGCTGCTCCCGTGCTCCCTCTATGTGAGGGCTCGGGCAGCCGGGTTGGATCCCCATTTCCTCACGGGGATCTGTGCGAAGGTGGTTTGTGAGGGCTGTGCTGTTTGTTTTTTTTTTTGAAGTGTCACTTCCCATCAGATACCATCGTGGTTTGTGCAGCTCAGAGGGTTTGGGGGAGAGAACAGACAATGGAAGGCCTGGCACTGCTGGTACAGCTCTGAATTAAAGAAGGAGGCTGGAACAAAGGACACTCAGACTAGTGTCCGGGCCGATTATTCAGCTCTGAGTCTGCTGTTATCCATTCAGCCGTCATGAAAAGGAGGGGCCAGCAGGAGTGCAGGACGTGCCCGGGCGACACGTCGGGCTGCTCTTTCCCTGAGCACAAAGAGCCATTGTCCTGGGGGACTGGACTGGGGTCTCTGTGGGATCAGAGTTCTCTGCTAATCTCAGCCGACCCTCTGTTATCGTACACCATTACCCCCGTTCTTACAGGTGGGGAACTGAGGGGCGTGGGAGTGGGGGGCGGGCACCAGAATAACCTGCCCAATAATTCAGGTAGGAAGTAGGGGAAGCTGGGTTATTAAGTCACAAATATGTTTTTCCCCCCTACTTATATAATGTCGAAAACTTTAAGACAAAAGTAATTGTCAACGCTAAACAGGGGCAAACTTCAGATACAAATAGACATTTTGATCCTCTCTCGAAAAGTCTAAAGATCTGGCAACAGAGTCTGCCATGCTCTCCAGACTGCCACAGAACCCACCTCTCTCTGCCACCTCCCAGTGCCAGGGTGAGCGGCGGCTGCCTCGTTTGCATGTCCTGCTGGCCTGGACAAGCCCCCAGTCTGTATCCCGGGATCTTGCAGGATGACCGTCAAGGTCCCATTCTGCCATCACAGCCTCCACCTCTGTGATGCCGTGAGCACTGGGTCCTTCGCATGGGGGTTTTTGCCCACGACGGGCCCAGATGGTCCTGTCCCATATGTAGGAAGTAGTGCCCTTCACTCTGCTGCCCTCCGGGTTCTGACTCTATGCCCCTCCCCACCAGCTCACTCTCAAATCTACATGTAAATTATTTTTTTAGAATTTGTATATATGGGATTTCCTTCAGCAACGTGGCTACTTTTACAGGGAATGCAGACGCACGAATCCCATGGTGGAATTTCAGGCCTTGGGTGGCCACTGGCAGAAGGGTGGGGATGGGGTTCCCTCAAGGGTCTACAAAGAACAGAGAAAGCCCTGCCAGGTCTGGGCGGCAGCCCAGAACAGTGGGAACCTCCAGAAAAGGGGGTAGGAGGGCCATTCTGCTTCATTCTCTTGCCTCTGGAGTATTTCTACCTCCTCCTCGTGGAAGTTTTTGAAATGTCTGCCCTATCCAGGCTAGCTGGATGTGATGAGAAGAAGTTTCAAACAGCTCTGTACTCTGCCTCCCTCCCCACCAGCTGCCCTCCTCACTCACCTGCTTACCTGGAGCTGGACTGGAACCGGTGGGCATAGCCTTCCTGGGACCACACTGTGACAATGGCCATAGATCAAAACCAAATCACATAGCACAGAAAAAGCGGTGTCTGGAAATGGTCCAGAGCGGGCATGGAGCAGGAACCCTGCACAGGTGGGCGGATTAGCGGCTGACTGTCCACTGGCCCCCAGGCTCCATGCAAGGCTGACTTTTCTGGGATCTCTGCCTTCTGCCTCCAGGGCTCAAGTGAGGCCCTTCTCTGCCCCCAGTACACCCCCTCTGGAAAGGCCCGGCCTCCGTGCCAGGGGGCAGCCGGCAGTCCCCCATCAACATCCGCTGGAGGGATAGCATCCACGACCCCAGTCTGCAGCCCCTCCGGGTCTCCTATGATGCGGCGGCCTGCCTGCACATCTGGAACACCGGGTACCTCTTCCAAGTGGAATTTGATGACGCCACTGAGGGGTCAGGTGAGCCTGGTTAGGGTCTGAGGCCTTTCTCTTCTCCTGTCACCTCCCAAGAGTGGGGTCATGGGCTTAGCAGAGAAGGGGATGAAAGCTTTGCTTATTTACATAGTTCGGGGACAAAGGACAGCATCGAGGAGGTGGGGACAGGGGAGTGATGCTCACTTTAAAGATTGTAATACTAATCCCCCACATTCACACCTTTTAACTGGGGACAAAACTTTGAACAAAGTTAAGTCTCTTCCCTCATGGATTTACCTTCCAGAAACTGAGGAGGAAGAAATGTTAAGCTAAAAAAAAAATGCAAATATATTGCACATCAGAGGAGAAAAACAGCAGGGCAGAAGAGAGGAGCATGGTGGTGGTGAGGCCTGAAATGGGGGTTGGGGAGGGGGAAGAAATTGTGCCAACGATGGGGCGAGGCATCCGGGGCCTGGTCACCTCGATGATTCTGACTCAGAATGAAACGGGCTGCCAGCAGACACTGACCTGGCTGACATTTTAGTTGGATGCCCAGCTGCCGTGAGGAAGAGGAGGAGAGGAGGTCAGGAGTGGAACAGGGACCAGTAGGAAGCTGTCTATGATGACCGCGGTAGAGGGCTGTGGGTGGGTGGACATGGAGACTGGAGAGAGGCCCCAGAAGCCACCGACCCCTTACCAGGTCACCGTGCTCTAGAAGGGTTTCACGTGGCAGGAGGCCCAGGAGTTTGGGATGGCGGCTCCATCAGGTTGGGCATGTGTTTTCTACTCCTATGATGCTTGTCGGGATGGGCTTCTCACTTCCAGCTGCTGCTTTTTCAGCCCCTTTGGTGTCATCATAAGCCTCGTCTAAAACGAATATCTGTTTCCTTTCTGGAACTTGGGAATGTTCGTACATGCGGGGCAGAGGGTGCCCACTTGACAAGCCCCCAGTGAAAATCTTGGGCACCAAATCTCTCATGGGCGTCCCTGGTGGACAACACTTTACACATATCATAACAACTCATTGCTGGGGGAGTCAGTGCGTCCCCATTGGTCCACCAGAGAGGACCCTGGAAGCCGGCGCCTGGTCGCCACACTTCGCCACGTGCACCTTTTCCCTTGGCTGATTGCGCTTGTATCCTCTCTCTGTGATAATCTTAGGCTTCCTGCCAGCCCTCGGCTGCGTCTTTCCACATGCTCAGTTAGCTTGTTCATTTACGTGTTGCCCTGGCAGGGAGGTAAACTCTGCAAGGGAACCCCAAATCCTGTGTGCCAGCTTCCCTGGAGCCCAGGCAGAGGGGCCGGACAGCAAGGGAGGCTCAGCCTCACCGCAGGCAGACTGGAAGGCTGCGGCAGGGGCAGAGAGCCCTTTTCCGCTGTGTAGGCCTGCAAAGTGCTTCACGCACACCATGGCTCGCCTTTCCAGGTCTCTGGCCTCATCGCACAGGGTGAAAGGAGCTCATGTTTCCTGAGCAGCCACCTATGTGCCCGGAGCTGCTCACAGTTCTTGGTCGGTCTTCACGGTGACCCTCAGGGACGCTTCCCAAGTAGGGCTCCCTGAATGCAAGGGATAGGAGCCCCAATTCTGGCCAAGATTAGCAAAGAGGAACTTTTGGAAGGCTAAGCCCAGCTCAAAGAAGAGAAGGGGAAGTTGGACACCCAGATCTTGGAAAGCACAGGAACCAGGCCAGCTCAGGGTTCTGGGGGACAGAGCTTATGCATTTGTTTACTTGGCATGCCAACTTTTTTTCTGCTGGTCTATTCCAAGTTCAAATTCCCAAGGAGCAACTGCAATGAGATTTTCAGGTTTAATATGGTTGTATTATTTTTAAATATTTTATGCAGCTACTGAAAGATCGGGTAAAGAATTATAGTTCCTTACTGCTTGGTTAATAGTTGCTTGAGCATACTAATAATTTTGAGAAAAACAAAATTATTGTAGACGAGTGGCTGCATAATTCATACACCTCCGCTATAATTTTTATGTGTAGTTATGGGTCTTACCAATATTTACATAACAGATTTATTTTCCTTTAAGTCACAAAATATGAACACCTTGGAAGGTAACTTTAGACTTTTGTATAAATATTATTAAGATACATTTGACAAAACAATTCAGATTCCCGGGGAAAGGGACTGGTGGCCAAGTTTGGCATTCACCCAGTCCCCAGTCAGTGGGGCACCTGGCATTCTGATCCATATCTTCACCAAGACCACACTCTCAGGAAAGTGGTGGTCCTGGGAGAAATCGCAGTGCCCTTTCTAGAAGGGAGAAGGTATGCTAGACAGACAAGCAAACGCCCTCTTTAAAAAGCACCACCATCCAATAAATAACAGCACACCTAAAAAGGCACCATGGTGAAGAGTACTGAGGTCATTCTATGCAAGAGAAACAGAGGCTCAGAGGGGAAATGACTCACTCAAGGGTGAGTGGCAGGGGAGTAGAGGGGTCAGGTGTAAGCCCAATTCCTGCTGATTCTAAAGCCCCCATCAGTCATTCACTGGCCTCCTTCTCCTTGTCAAGGGCTTCACTCGAACAAATTTGAATATGGCTTGTAACAACCACATGAGACTCATATTATTCCCCATTTGATAGCTGAGATAAATGAGGCTCAGAGAGATTCACGGCCAGGGGTCACAGAGCCCTCATGACAACAGCCTCTACTCTCCAAAGAAGGGAATTTTAGGAGCATGAACCCTCTGTGGAAGGAATCTGTATCCAACACCCACAGGGTTTGGGCACAAGGCCGGGTGTGCTAAGCTAACATAAGGAGGAAAAGGCTAGCGTACAGGTCGAATGTGGTCAAGCTCACGTCAGGTCCCCAGGAAAGCCAGTGGCCCACTCAGGGTTCAGGTGGGCTCCCAGCTCAAGCACAGCCAAGCCCGTGTCCAGTGTGCACACCCAACAGGAGGACCAGTGGCAGGTTATCCGTCTGCCCATCCGTCTGCCACCAGCAAGAAGATGCTCATGCCTGGACACTCCTGACAGGTGGAGCAGGGGCATCTCTGTGATGCTTCAAGGTCCCAGTTGTTTCGATGATTTTTATTTTGGTGTCTTACAGCATGTGTGCCTTAGAATCTGTGTCCCACGGGAGCTCAGGGTCAGAGTTTAGGCTAAGAAACTAGATTATTGCAGGTGACATTTATCCCATGAATTTTACTCAAAGCTTGAATCATAGGAGTGGGTGTGGTCAGTCTGAGCAACCCTTCCTCTGCCTTCAGTGATTGGTCAGGGGTGGGCATGTGACTCAAGACAGGTCAACCAGAGCCAAAGAGTTTTCCTTGGAAATGTTGAAAGAGAACCTCTTTCTGCCTGTACCGTGCTGGGGTCAGCTGCAAGCCTGGGCCTCAGAGGAGAGTAAAGCCAAGAGGTGGAGAAAAATGGAGGCCCAAGGCTTTGTCAGGGCCTCTAACTGCATCTGTGCCTGAAACTAAACCAGCCTCTGGACTAATTAATCTCTTTTTTGCTTTAGTCACTTTGATTTAAGTTTTGGTCACCTGTTTCCAAGAGTCTTAACACAAGTAGACAAATAAAGAGTGACTAAGAGAGAAGGAATAGAAGGGAGACAGCTGGAGAATCAACAGTTTCAGTCCTTTTAATCTTTGCTCAAATGTAATTCAGCTGCAGGCTGGGTCTGTGCCACCCTGTGGGGAGGGAACGTTGGCAATGATCTGTTAAACTTGACCCTTAGAGATTGAAGGTCAGAGTGTAGCGCTTTAAGATTCTCAGACCCATCCTACTGGAAGCTGGGCCCATATAAGCCTGGCCCTTTTGAGTATATGGCTATCCAAGTGCTGGTAAATGTTTAGCAACTGGCCTCCTGGGGTGTGAGGTGGGAACAGGGCAAGAAGCCATGATTTGTAATGCTTGCCACTTTCCATGGTATAAACCCACCCACACAGCCAATTTCAAGCTCATAATGCGAAGTTGTTGATCATGAGTTGGGAAGAGATATGGAAAATCAGTTCTGAGGAGGCGATTTGAGCCAGTCTCACACGTCACTATCTGATTCTCTTCCCTCCAGTCCTGCTGACTTGGATCTCAAATTTGCTCTCCAAGCAAGGCACTCACTGTACTGGTTAAGACTTCCTTTGTATTGCATGTGGTAGAAACTCAACTCAAATTGGCTTAAGCAAAGAAGAGGAAAACTTTTTGTCTCAGATCTGAAAAGTCCAGGACATGGCTGAATCAACATATTCCCCCTTTTGCCTCTCTGCCTTTCCCTGTTGGGTTTGTTCCAGACAGGGATCCCCAAATGGGTCAAAGATGGCAGCCCCTTCTCACCCTCCTAATAGAGTGGCACAAAGCGATAGTGCCAATGTCCCAGCAACCGCAGCATCAGCCCCTCGGCTGGTTCCCATTGCCGAGCTTCGGTCACTCACCTTGGGTGAGCCAGTCACAGTGACTTTGAGGGTAAGCCACCCTGGAGCAAGGTGAGGCTGAGAGGGGAGAACCATAGGGTGCTGTCCCAGAAGGGAAGTCGGGCCAGAGAGACACTCCGTGCTGTCTCCATTGAGTCTAATGTCCTTGCTATCGACCCTGAGCTGACCTCAGCCCTCCCTGATTCTCATGGCTCTCAAAGTCCAAGGCTTTTGTGCCCGTTATTGCAGCCAGGCCTCATCACTGACCCAGTCCTGACCCCCACTGTTTGGCTTCTTCATCACTTTCTCAGTCTGGTTCAAAGGGACCCACCCCGCCCTGCCACAGACCGAAAGAATTATCTGAGTGTCTCTCCTCGGCCACATAAATTAGTTGGATAATTCCCCCTGTGGCTCATATCCACACAGGCCAATCTGGTTTTACTTTACTTGTCATTTTCCCCCAAGCCCGGTTTATTCTTTTTCTCCTACTCAATTTCCCATGCTCCTACAGGCCTCCCCTCCCCCTGCCACCCCATCTCTACAGCTCATTTTCCAGCCTCTAGACCCCCCTTTTCAGATTTTCTATCTTTTTCATTCGCTCTATTGGAAATTAGGAGCTGCCAGGAGCAACAGAAATGGAAAACGCAGCTGAAAGGTGGAAAGTACTAAAAAAAAAAAAAATGTACAGGAAGAAACAGAATAATGAGACTCTCTCATAATTTTTTTAAAAAACCTAGATGCACAGAAAGGAAATGCCTCATGAGCAAGAAAGGAAGTGAGTGGAGCGGGCACACATGGGCTAAATGTGATCGCTGAGATCGGGTAATGCTGATAGGCGGGATCCAGAAACTCAAAGAGAAACATAACTGGGAGGCTGAGGACATTTTCCGTCCTCGTGGAAGGTTCCAGCAGTTTTTCCAGCGGGTGAGGGATACAAGCACTTGGAGATTACCGCCAGCCAGCAGGGATGAATAACAGAGGTGGAGGCAGTGCACTTTCCAAGGAATGTGAGTGGCCCTGAGGCCAACGGAGAAAGAAGAAAGGTCTGGCAGAGCAGGGAAAGGCCTTATAGGAAGGGGGCAGGGGCAGGGAGGGAAAATAGCATCCAGCTTCAAATAGCCCCCCAGCCGTCAAACCCCACAAACCGTTTCAGAGGCAAAGGAAGACCCCTTGTCCTAGCCCAGCACAGTGATCCTTTTCATAAGGAATGACAGCTCCACTTCCACCTGCTGGGCATGTTCGAGCAGAAAATGCACCAAAGGTCAAGGTTCAAAGACCGTAGATAGATCCCAGTTCTCCTTGAGAAGACACCCTGTGTTCTGTGAACCATCTCCTAAATTACTGCCAATAGTGATAGTCACCACTGCTGCTAGTGCTCAGATGTGACTAATCAATGTGCTAATCGGGGCATGGTTTTCAAGGCATTTTAATTCTCACAAAAACCCCAAGAGATAGATAAATATTCTCACTAATCAGAAGAGGACAGCCATCTCGACATTCAACCCAAAGCTGTGTCCAAATCCTACTCCCTCCTCACCTGCCACGGAAAAAAAGCCAGTGCATTTCAGTCCCGTGACAGCGTAGGGCCTGGCTCCAGGGCACTAAGATGTCCTGCTGTCCCTGTCCCTCTACCCCCACCCCACAGCCGGGTGGAGTGAGTAAACCAGCAGATGGTAAAATGCCTCTGTCTTCCATGCTAGACCCTTCCTTCTTCTTCTGGGGTAAAGGGTCCTGGGCTGCCCTCCAACACCCAAGTAACAACCCATCTTACTTCTCAAGGGTAAGGGGTGGACCGCATGATGGTGAGGACCCAGCTGTGGGGCTGAAAGAACAGGGCATGAGGCAAGTTCCTCGGTTTACCAGCTGGGTGGCAAGAACATGTCATCTGACCTCGCTGACCCTCAGTTTCCACCTCTATAAACTTAAATGTGACGCTGGATGGTTGGTGGGCAGATTAAAAGAGGACCCATGTGAGCTGCTTAGCTCCGTTCCAGGAGAATTCAGCATTTGATCAATGATGGCTTTGCCTACAGTGGTTCCTTCAAAATGAAATGATCAAAGCGAGGCTCTGGCTGTGTGCTCTTGTAATGTTTTCCTCAAGAGCGAACACAGAGAAGCAGCAGCCGCCGGCCAGGCTGAGCCTGGCTTTCTCTGACTATGGAGGACTCCGTGTACTCATGTGACCTGGTCAGTCGGCTGAAAGGAGGACAAACGGAAACTCCAAGCCTGGAGGCCCCATGGTGACGGGTGAGCAGCCTTTCTGAAGGGCCGCTCACTTGCCAGGACAGTAATCAGCAACTGAGACATCAGGCACTGAAGCCATAGCTTGCTAATGATCCTTTCAACATCAAGTGAATTCAGTGATTTGTATAGCGGGGCTGATAAGAGGATAAAAGGCCTTTGTCCTCTAAACGACAATTGATAACTGTACCCACTGCCAAGGGGTCCGAGCTGGGAACAGTTCCTGAGAGCTGAAGTCTGTGAGCACTCACCACTGTAGAATCAGCAGCTGGAGCACAGCGCAGGAGCTGAAGGAATGTTTGCTCCTGGAGTGAATGCATGACTGACAGGCCAGTGCGACTTTCAAATCTGCAGAATTCACTTCCAACAGTTGGGGATCTTCAGGTGCAAGGCAAAGAAACTGACTCAGCCCGCATGAGCCTAAAGGGAGTTGCCTGGAAAAATCTGGGGCTCCCCCAGAGGAAGGCAGGCTGGAGATGATGGGGCCTGGAGATGGGGCCTGGAGATGGGCCTGGAGATGGGTCAGGATTTCGAACCATAGTCCCAGGGGATGTTTCCACTGTGGGGTTAGGTGAGGTGCCTGCAGTGAGGCATGAACTGGTGGTTCCAAGATTATGCACAAAGGGCGAAGGTGATTCCGGGAAGAGAACCCCGTGTGTCAGGAAGAAGACTGGCTACGTGGCCTGAAGATGACACCTTGACTGGGATGGAAGAACATGATTATCACACTTTTATCCTGGGGCAGTTATTTTTCACTAAAAAATTGTAAACTGGCAATTATTTATCTACTCTTTTTTTTTATTATGATTATTCATTCCTTCTCTCAGGCATGAGTCGTTTCTGGGAGGCAGAGGTGTCATTTGGAGGTTGGGTGGAAGTGTGGTTTTCTGAGTCTGTCCCCTCACCCAAACTACAGAATAATAATCCCCACCTAGAAAAACGCTCTGCCCGCAAGGGCCCATGAGCCCACTCCAGCTGCAATCCCTCCTCCCTGCACCTGGCCAAGCCAGGCGATGTCACTGGCCCAACTCTTTGAGGGTGTCTTCCTCCTTCCCTACTGTTCTCCCCACCTCTTTTCTTCCCTCTGCCCCTTCCTGCACTTATCTCTTCCTCTTCCCTGCCTTGTTCCCAGAGCCCCCCCCACACTCCGATGGCACCTTCCCCCCAGCCTCCCCCTGCATCTGGAGTGCCGCTGAGGCTGAAGAGGACTCCCAGTCACATGTGGTGAGTCTGAGTCCCATCTGGTGCCAACGCTTCCGAACATTCCTGTGATTCATCATCGCCTTGCCGCCAAGCATCCTGGGAACTGTCTGACAAAATGCTGAACAGGAATCAATTGGGAAACGGAAAAGTCCCTCTGAAATTCTTAGCGTGTAACGTCCGCGTGCTTCCAACCCCTGTTCTCCTTCTCTATTGCTAGGAATACTGCTCACCATTGCCTCCCCCAAACCACCCAGGAATTAAACGGTCTTGCTCTGTACAAGAAGCCACAACTATCAGTCTGCAATAGAGTGGCTCAGGTCATTGTCTCTCGGCAAATATTTACTAAGCACTTACTGTGTGTGGAAATGCGCTAAGTCAGGCAACCTTCCCAGATGCAGTCTTTGCTCAAAGATCTCAAATTAGGAAATACGTGAAAAGGTAAAGAGAAACTAAGTCCCGGATGGAGAATGGAGACATCGCCTGTGGATCCCGCTCCCTCTCGAGTGATTCAGCACCTGGGGCCTAGTAACCACGTTTGCAAGGCTGATGTGTAGAACGGAGCAGGCCGCTGCTCTTCCCGAGCATTTTGCAAGGCAGAGGAGACAGTGGGCTGTGTATGGCGTGTGGGGAGGAGGCGGGGGAGGAACAGGCCTGTGTGCGGCTGGGGAGACCACCTAGGCAGAGGAAGGGAGGGTGAGGTGGGTGCGACTTAATGGGAAGGGGAAAAGAAAGAGAAGACATCTGAAAGGAGCCTCAGCGGAGGCCTCGGAAGAATTGGAGGACTTCCTGAATGAGACGCCTAGTAGATTCCCCTAACACAGGTGAACC
The DNA here is from genome assembly GCA_003508835.1 of Eonycteris spelaea. Classification (NCBI taxonomy): domain Eukaryota; kingdom Metazoa; phylum Chordata; class Mammalia; order Chiroptera; family Pteropodidae; genus Eonycteris; species Eonycteris spelaea. Next base: position 3,549,260 of record PUFA01000139.1, read on the forward strand.
TACTGTTAAGACTGTCCCTCTTCAGGACTTTTGATGTTGGCTTTGTGATTGAAAACAATGCCAGTGGGCAATGGCACTCAGGCTCCAGGCGTCCCAGCATGCTCAGGGTCCACACGGCTCCACCATGGTAGGCTAGTAGACAGACTACTACCGGGAGAGGACGCACACAGCCCATTTCTCCCTGCACCCGCCTACGGGATGAGGTTGGACCCAGGCCAGGAAGTTGAGGAATCAAACCATTGATGGCTTGGGTGACTCTTACATGATGTGCCCATTTTTCAAGACCAGACTTGAAAGGCTCCCCTACTTGCCCCCTGCCAGCGCCCACCCCTTTACTCCTCCGAACCACCCTTCACTGCTCTCTGCACACACTCTACCTTCCAGCCATTTGGCCTTCCATCTGGGCCATCCTGGTGGCTTCTCTACCTCTTGTCCCCGGCTGCCTAGAACCAACCATCTCCATCTTTATTCTTGGGGCTCAGCTGAACCAACACTTCCTCAGGACACCCTACGCCCATTTAGGTTCCCCGCCAAGCACCCCATCCATGCCTGTCACAACTCTTGTAACCGCCTACATTCATTACCCACTTCCTGTCTGCCTGCCTCTCTTGATTCCAAGTTCCAGGAGGGCTGGGTGGCATCTGCATCAATCTCCCTCTCGACCCTCAATCCTCAGCACAAGGTGTGGCACATAGTGGGAACTCAATGAATATTTGTTGAATGAATGAATGCTTTTTCCTCTTTTACGCTTCTGTGGCTGACTGAGCCCCTTCTACTGGACACTCTCTTAAGATGTTTACCCTTCAATGTCTTTACATGCAGGTCCTAACTTGGGAGAAATAGAGGCTATTTCAGGTGACTGCAAATCTCTGATTCGATGATGACGGTGATGATAATTTTAATAAGAGCAATAATACCAGTAATAACAAAGTGCTACTGCTAGTTGAGGTCCTACTAGTGCTGGGAGCTCTGCGGGGGAGAGTTTTGTAAGCATCACTGCATTTGGTCCTCGCTATTTTTCAAAGTAGGTGTCATTATCTTTTTACAAATGTCAAATCTGAGACACAGAGAGATAAAACAACCTGTGCAAAGCCACACTGTATGAAACCAGGATTTGAGCTCAAGTTCGCCTGGCTTTAAAACCACAGCCAGTATGTGATGATCTTAGAATTTCACTCCCAGAGAGTGATCTGGATTCCTTCATCTTGGGCTCTTGGGAGTGGGGTTGTGCCCCACAAGCACTGACCGCTTACTGGCTGCTGGCTATGGCTCCCACTTGCCTGGAGGGCGTTACGGAGAGCTTCCGGTCCGAGAGCACCTGGAAGCCTTTTGCCCTTGAGCTTTGCAGCTTCCGAACACTAGTTAAATCTCAGAGTGGCACCAAGAACAGGCTGATCCTCAGCATCGTCTTAGTTACAGTTTTGACTAATTAGAACATCTCAAGTGTCTCTTACGCTTATTTTAAGCCTTAAAACAACCGTGCCTGCCAAAAGCCTGCTTATTCTGGTAAAAACACGGAACTGCACATAGATGGCTATTAACAGCCACCATTGTAAGGACGGAGACAGTAGTATCCAGCAAATCACAGTGCGCAATCAGCCTCCATGTCATCTGTTCTTGGGGTGTGTGGAGGGTCCGGCAGTCACTGAGACAATTTCCCAATTATGTCTCAGATGCATCTGCTCATGGAGAACGCTGGAGTGATGCGCGGCCTCAGCTCTGTGGACAGACCCTGCCGATGGAGGAGTCTGGGGGCTGGGGGCTGGAGAGCTAAAGGCCCCCTTCTCACGAATGGGGCTTGCCTTTTAAAACTGTCTTATTAAAGGGAATTACTTTGATACTGTGTTGTCATTATGAAAAGGCACTTTGAGATTTGTTTTTGGTAAATCTGCAGCTGCAACCTTAAATTGGGTTCCTAGTGTTCCTGGTTAAAAAACAAACAAACAGACAGAATTTGGCTTGAGCCTGTGTAAGCTCAGGGGCTGGACCTTCAAGCAGACTTGGGTTGGGTTCACTAGGTGACCTGGGGCAGATGACTTAACTCCCTTGAGTCTCAGTTTTCCCCTCTCAAAAATAGGCTAATAGCACCTGCTGCAGGGTCATCGTGAGGAGGTCATATGTTTTCTGGGGGAACATAGAGTGCTTTGTGCAATGTCCAGCACATAGCACGTGCTCAATAAAAGCTGGCTTGTCAGGTAGTAGTGTTTACAGCACATATTAACCATCTACCAGATGCTGAGAGTTACATGAGCTGACAGAAGTAGCTGCCCACGCAGCCCCCAGGACACAAGAGATGCTGACCAATGAGAGCCTTTTCTCCTTAATCAGCTATGTTATCCCATATCAGAGACATGTCAAGGACTGCCGAGTCTTGTTCTTTGAGTGCTCCCAAATTGCCAGGTGTCATGCTAAAAACTTTGTATTTCCCATGTAATTTAATCTTTGCAAGTAGGCACTAGGGTCATCCCATTTTAAATGATTGAGAAACTGAGGCTGGGAGGGGTTCAGTAACAGGACCAAGATCACTCAGTTTGGAAGAGATGATGCCAGACCCCACTCCTGACCACCTAATGACAAAACGGTTTCCCAGTTTTTAAATAAGTACACAGGCATTTTCCTAGTGGGCTGTCTTAGCCGGTCAGGTCTAATTTGAAAGTCATTGTTACAGTGAGATTCTTCTGTGGAGTCCATACTTGCTGGCGTTCTTGAATTTACATGTCGTGCTTTTTGATATGCTCTTTTTCTCTTCTGAAATGCACTTAAAGGAGTGAGGAAGCATCAGACAGAATGGCAGGTCCCGATGTGTCTCCACTGACTGGCCACAGGGGGCCGCTCCAGCCCAGCCCGCATTATAGCTTATACTCCCACCGCCTGCACCAGAGCGCCAACCAGCCAGCCAGCCCGCTCCAGACCTTCCTCCTCACTTAGCCTCCTAAGGTTAAGGAGCATGCTTTGCTTATCTCCTTATTTTGCATCTGCATATCACAAAGCTAGTGAGGAACAGCAAGCAGTCTTCTGGGGGTTTTGTTATGAGTTTGCTTGGCCCTAGATTTCCAGCAAGTCCCCTGGTTCACGTTCAAATGACCAGATGGATGTCAGCTTGAAAGAGATGCGTATTCTGGAGACCCCACTGAAAAGAAACATTCTTTCCTGCAGCAGGAGAACCCCAAGATTTTAAAGGACAGACTTCTAATTTTATTCTCTTGCTTAAAATGGGCTGCTGGATCTTTCGGAAGCAGACAAGCTGAAGTCTGACTGGAGACAGTCTGCTTCAGTAAAGAATTCTGGAGGCAGTTTGATGTCAGGGAGAGTATGGGGCTGTGGTCTGTGAGCCCCAGTCCTGCTCGGAGAGTGACATTGGGAAAGTCTTCTGACCCCGGCAGCTCTTTACCTACCAGAGGAAGGAGTAATGGTCAGTGTTCACAAGTCCCCCCTCCCATCCCAGCAGCCTCTGATTCTCTCTCTACTCTTGGCAACAGTGGGGAGTGATTTTTCTAAAGGTTATTTTGGGTGGGGATCTGGCAGACATCCAGCTAGTGGTGGATGTATGCCTCATGCAGTTGGTATCATTCTTTTCGGTGACCTTTTATATGAGCCTACATAGAATTCTCAGATGCTTACGCTGGAAGGGACATCTTTTTTTTAAAGATGAAGGAGCTGCATGCTTGAAAGTCGGCAGCATCGTTATCCTCATCCTCACTTGACAACACTATACAAAGTGCTTTCCCTGCCAACACTATTCTACCAACACCCATCATTTCACAGGTGGAGAGGCTGAGGTTCAGAGAAGCTGAGCAACTTCCTCAGGGTCACACAGCAAGTTAAAGCTAGCTGCAAATCCAGGTCTTTAAATAATTCTAGCATTCTGTGGAATTCCCGATAAATCCCAGCCAGTTCCCAAGCTGCCACGGGAAAGGCTGAATTCTGCTGCTACACACAGACCTACTTACGGACTGAGTGAAAAACCTGTCAATGAGCAGAATGATCTCATTCATTCATTCACTGGGTGCCTCCAAGGGACATGTCCTAGACTAAGCGCTGAGAATACAATAATGAATAAGACAGAAATGGTCCCTGTCTTGAGAATCAACTGAATGGTACTTAATCCACAGCCTTATAAATTGTGTCCACCAGTTCGTGTCCAATGCAATTTGTCCCTGGCTTAGATGAAACACCCATCATTCCTGCCTTCTGGCACTTCTGTTCTGGAAAAGATGATACAGACATGCATGGACATCCACATCGTTACTTCTGTGTAAGTGTATTGCCAGTCTCGGTTTCTTAGTGCCCGGGCATCTCCTAGAGGACAGTTGGTCAGACGACAGGCAGACTCACCTTTTAGGATCCCCTCTTGGTCCCTAAGAGATGCACTTTGGTGGCACGAGATCCCTGGCTGGCTAGTGATACACACTCTCCATCCTCTTTCCACCATGGATACAAGACACGAAGATTACCACTGCCTTCATTTCATAGTTCTGCAATTTTCTTAGATTATATTTTGCACTTTGAAAGATAAAGTGGAAGGGCACAAGTTTTGGCGTCAGTCCTGGGTTTAAATCCTAGTTCCCATTGTATAACCCAGGGATTACCGGCAATGTTTTTAACCTCACCTCTTAAATTAAAATACAACACAAAACTGTAAAGGCAATCTGCTGGAGTGTCCTTACCCCTCGAAGGTAAAAAAAAAAAAAAAAAACAAAAAAAAAAAACAAACAAACTGTTTATTTCTAGCCCCGGAAAATCCCCATTAAAGTCTTGCAATTTGAACCTACCCTGGAAGGTTTTCCTCCTTCACCTCCACAGTGCTGTTGGCCACCAGTGGATTCAGACTTTATGGTTGAATATGTTGTCATATACTTGCTGGAGAAAGAGCTATTTCTGTGTATTTTTAAAAAATGAAGATGTAACTCATGAGTGTGTGTTGAGAATAGACTATCACCTCATGAAACCACAGAACTTTGTGACTAATGAGACCCTAATGACCTCCGAACCGACACCATCATTTCAGGTCAAGAAAGACGGTGGGAAACTTTACAATGATCGAGAGCAGAATCATGAGCTGAACCCGTTTCCTCGTTTATAGTTCAGTGCTTTCTACCGCGAATACTTTTTATGGTACAAACCAAAGGGGAAATCCCACTAGCCAGTAGTATTTGACATGTAGAGGAGTTGACGGAAGCAGCACCACCCTGGAGCCCGCTCCGTGGCTCTGCCGTGTCTTCCAGGCTTGTCCCGGCCACCCCCGTAGCCCACGCTCATGTCAGTTTAAAGCGAGTTGTGCAACAGTCACCATCACACTTGCATCAGGTGTTCGTGGAAACCTGTCAGCAAAGTGAAGCTGGAGACAGGCTAAGCCACGTGCATCAGAGCCACCCACAGGTCTCTACAATGAGGAGTCCCAGCCCTAAGCCCGGACATCTGGAAGGCACCCACAATGCCACAGCTGAGACCCAGATTGCTCACATTGGAGCCCCTGCCCGTCAAGCCTGCAGCTCTCGGGGAGGCCATTTGGGTATGCGGGGTGACTTAGCAAGCGGGGCTAGACTGAGCAGGGGCTGCCCAGAGAACCGCGCTGGAGGAAAGGCAGCACGCTGTATCTCAGAATTTGTGTATTTTAAAAGCTCGCTCTTTACGTATTATGAAATTATTGGCGATAGTATTTAAGCTGCTTTTTTTCATTCAAAAGACATCTTTTTTTTTTAATTAAGGAAGTCTGGAAATCTTCTAAGATGGACATGCATCTCAGAAATGTTTTTCTTTGCCTTATTGCGGCGGGCAGGGGTCGAGGTCCCTACCGCCCCTGGTGGCAGCACTGGAATCTGCATTCACGCAAGCTTATACTGTGACTGTGATGTTGGCTGACCCAGGGCCAGGTGACAAGGGCAGAAGTGAACAGACAGGCAGGACCCACTGTTCATGGTGCCCACCTTCCAGTTGGTCATTTCAGCAGGACATCAGTCTCTCGAGAGTAAAATCATGAGACTTCAATAGAGACAGCATCACAGGAACACCACGTCCAACTAATAGACAAACTAACACAGTTCCACTGGTTTCATTTTCCAGGAATTAGTGGTGGCCCCTTGGAAAACCACTACCGACTGAAGCAGTTCCACTTCCACTGGGGAGCAGTGAATGAGTGGGGCTCAGAGCACACGGTGGATGACCACGTGTACCCGGCAGAGGTTCGTAGACGGCATCCTAGCAGCAAATATGTGGGTGCTTTCCACATGCCAGGCTTGATTGTAGGGTGACCAACCATCCCGGTGGCCCAGGAAGAGAGGATTTCCTGGGACACGGACCCTCAGTGCTCAAACCAGAACAATTGGCCATCCGACCCATTCAATCACACTGCTATCCGAAGGAGAGGGAACTTATTAGCACTTTCATTTAACAGAAGAAGAGACTGAGGTTCTGAGTGGTTATGTAAGGCAGCAAAGCCAGACAGCAGGGATTCAAGGACAGCCTCTCACTCAGCCATGTGCTTGTTGGTAGTCGATTATGACCTGGCAGCTTCCTGTCCTCTGAGGCATTCGAGGCCTCCTACTGAGAATCTAAAAATCTTTACAATAGCGATCATCTTAAAACAAAGTGATAATTACAACATTTAAAAAATGAGAGTCAGGAAAAAAAATGAGCAGAGAAAAATGTTGGGGACCAGTTTTTCTTGTTATGGTGGTGCCTTATAGATTTTCCCCAATATTGTATTATGAAATTTTTCCAGCATACAAAAAATTTGAAAGAACTGTACAGTGAGAACCTATGTGGCTGCCAGATCCTATGGTTAACATTTTGCCATGTTCACTTTATCACACCACCTGACTTTTGGATGTGTGTTAAGTTATAAACTGTTTTTGTTTTAAATTTTTGTTGCTATTATTATGGGAGTAATACTGTAGTTAAAATCAAGCTAGAGTCCAACCAAACCAAAAAATGAAAATCACCAGTAATCACATGCCCAGAGGTGACCTCTGGGGACAACTTATAAATAGGGAGTTAATCTATTATTATAATTATATTCATATTTACAAATATGACAAAAAGGAAGGAACACTGGCTTGCCACATGCCCTCTTTCATTTGACAACACAACGTTTAGCTTCATAATTGTGTATCTGAACCATGGTTTTTAATGAGCAGATATTTTAACAGAGGAGGTTGTTGTAATTTATTAGCATAGAGGCCAAGGTCGGAGATGGGACCTGTCAGGACCCCCTCTGCGTCAGGGCCCAACTGGTCTTGCCTCCGATGCTTGTCATGTCGCAGGGCGCTATTTCCTGTGGAGGTTTTGGGAGGCAGAGTCAGCTCCAAAGGTGGGGTCTGTAAGGAGGAAGGCTGCAGCCGGGTCACGGGCCAGCTGTTTCTCTTTCTGGGAGAGTGCTCTAGGACGGCAGGTGGGGGGTTCCAGCAGGATGGGCAGGGAGAGGCCTGGCCAGCCTCACTGTCCCCAGTACGCGTGGCTAAGAACACTGGCACTTCAGAGTGAGGTGTCACCCAGAGCGCACGTGGACCCAGCCATTCAGCAGAGGCCTCCACCTTCTTACCCCCACCCCCACCTCCGCACCTCCACCCCGAATCCAGCGGCTGTGTGGGGAGAGTCTGGTTGACCATGAGAAGCTGGAGGCTTTCTGAACTCTGTCCTTGCAGACTCAGGGTACGGGTCACTATTCAGAAAGACCTTATGCCCATAGAAGGAAATATGTAAAGACACTCAGGTCCCTTCTAGGTTCTGAGCCCAACCAAGCACGGACAGCACCACACGGTATCGTCGCAGAGAACCTGAAGCCAGGCCCAGGTATCCCAGCTCTGCCTCTAGCTCTAGCTCGCCAGAACCCAGAAAAGCCTGTTTTCCCAGCCAGGCCCCTGCCCCTGATTTAAATTCTTGTCATCTGACCAACCCTGATGCTGAGTTCGGGCTTAGGAAAAATGAAGAGGGATGTGAAATAAGGACACAGATGAAGTTCAAGGGAGGGTGACAGGTGCAGAAAAAGGAGCAATGTTTGGGGCATACTTACATTCAAAATTATTTATTGTTTATCTGAAATTCAAATTTAATTGAGAGTCCTGTATTTGATCTGGCAACCCATGTCCGAGGACATCTGAAAAATACAAAAAATAGCAAATAATCCAACCACCCATTTCTGTTTCATAAGGTTCAAACAACCTCTTTCTCTCCCACCAGAACCGCGAGGCCCTTACTCTCTGTGGTTTTACCAGGCCTTTGGGAACCCCACGCATGCTGGTGGTGCTGGCGTTCCTCAAGCCGGGCTGAGCCACTGAATTCATCAAAAGCATTAAACGGACACGTAGGTCCGCCATGTAGAAGGGGAGCGGCTGTTTTGTTTCTGGCTGCATCGTGATAAATTCTTCCTCTTGTGTTTCAGCTGCATTTAGTTCACTGGAATTCTGTGAAATACCAAAGTTACAAAGAAGCCATCTTGGGAGAGAATGGCTTAGCTGTGATAGGAGTGTTTTTAAAGGTAATCTCTCGCCAGAGCGTAGCTCTCTTAATGAAAAAAGTAGTGTGCGGTACCTAAGAACTGCTTTGTAAACACAGTCTACGTCGAATGAAGTGTGCTGGTCGCCCTGGGCCCTGCTTTTCAAATGAATATTTCGTGTGTCTGTGCTGTGCAGATGGGGACCATCACGAGGCACTGCAGAAGTTGGTGGACGTCTTGCCAGAAATAAAACATAAGGTAAGCGACATATATCAAAACCGCATACTTGGAAAAGCGAAATTGCTAGAGGAATGACTCATTTGCAAAGGGAAGAAAACCAGCTCGCTGGAAAGAGTATTGCAGAGAGTCCCATTCTAGAAGGGAACTCACTGGGGCTAGTTCCAGTCACGTCACTTGCTGGCTCGCTCTCCGATGTCACTGTGTCGCTGCTATTCTCAGGCACCCTCCCTTCGCAATAATTTACTTAGGGTGCTGGATTCGATTTGGGTTTCCCAAAATTCGATCATTCGGGCAGCATCTTGAAGACTTTTGCCATGTCCATCTTCACTGCTCCTATTAGTTACTGAATATTTTTTCATAAATTGATCAGCTTTTGAAAATCGTTAGGCTGTCCCAAGCAACAACATCCATTAGTGATAACGTTTTAAAACCAATTGAAATAAATACCTAACTATTAACACTGAAGAGTGCCCACCTAAGTGCCACCTGGCACACTCCTGGGGCGGACCTAAGACCACTCATCCCTGAGGGCTCAGAGTCCATAGGAAGAGGGAAAGTCCTGTCAACTCGCCACTCGTGCATGGAAGAGCTGATCTCCGCCCAGCTGGCTTTGGACACCTCTGCGTTAAGCACAGGCTCAAAAAGATGACAAAGACAACAATATAGCTTTTCTCCAACATCAGCTGAGAAAGGACTTTGATGGAGAAGTGGAAATTCCAAAGAAATGCAGTTTATTTGTTCAGTACCGAACAAAAGCATTCTGAGACAAAAGGAGTCACCGTGGTCCTTGGATGTGGGGCTCCCACCTGTCTTAACAATGACGAGGGCCAGCCCTTCCTCTGCCGGTTCACAGGGGCCGTTTGATCTGTGGTGGGCATTCGCCTTGATGTTGACTTCCAGGAGGGCCTCGTGGGACTGAGACCAGATCACCGCCTGCTGCCTTGTCTGCCAGCTCAGGAACTCCAGAAGGTCAAGGTGCTGGGAGCACCCTCTTCCTCGCTGGTCCGAGGCCAGAGTAAACCTGGGATGTTTTCCCCACCGGCATCCGCCTCCCACATAGTGTGGTGTCCACCTTCTGGTGGGAAAGAAAGTTCCTGTCTGTGAGGCCTTTCTACTCGGCAGTGTGTTTTGCTTCCATGGAAGGTTCTGGAGCAACCTCCTCACCCCCCCCCCACAGGGTGGGCTAACTCAGGGTCTCCTGGGCACACCCCATGGGAGAGGTGGTGCCAGTGCAGTGGTACACACGGTCAGAAGTGGTGACAGAAGACGCTGCTTGTCCTGATGCTCATCTCTGGACCTCGGTTTCCTCACCTGAAAAATAAGAGTGAGAATCTTAAGAGGCAGAAGGCCCCGCCTTGATGAGCAGGAGTCTGTGCTCCATCAGTTGGGGAGTGTAACCAATTAGAGTCATTTGTCAGTCTATGCTCCACCGTGGGTTCCCCCGATGTCTGAGTTGATTTTTACATTTTGCAATGTTATAAGTCACCTCTGTGGTACACAGTTCTATGGGTTTTGACGAATACGTAGAGTCACGAGTCCCCCATGTGGGGCCATATGAAATACTGCCCCACCCTGCATGTTCTGTCCTGTGGCCCTAGTAGAGTCAAGCCCCATGTTCCCAAGCCTTGACCACCACTGATTTGTTCCAAGTCCTAGAGTTTGCCTTTTCTCCCGTTTCTATTCTGCCATGCCGTACTACATGAAGCTTTCTTTGCAAACTACCTTCCTTCTTTGCAAAGTGGGATGCCTATAAATAGAAAAGAGAACAATTAAGGCATATGGAGCTGGGAGCTGGTCCATCTGTAGTGGAGATGGACGGTGGCCCAAACCATGCCATGTGCCCCCAGCTAATGCCCCAACCGCTGCAGCTGCCAGACACGGAAAGGAGGGGCCTGGACTTGCTTTGGGACCCTGAGGGGGAGCAGGTTTCTGTATATCAGGGCCTACTCTGAACCCTAATGTGCTTTAGGATTAGGGCACAGAGCTCCTGATGATGTTCCTGGAGATATGTAGATGTCCTATGAACGTTTTAATTGGCAAGAAACTGCAGTGGGCAGTGGTGAGTCCATCCAGCTGCTCCTTTGCATAATCTGCTGCCTTTACGCTCCCTGCCCTCCTGCAGCCCCTAGGGAGGGAGAAAACAACCCTGGCTTGTGGACAGGACAGACTTCTTGTGACATCTGGGTTGTGCCACTGTTTAACTGTGTGGCTTTGGGGAAGTCACTTATATCTAGCCAACTTTCTTCATCAACAAAATAGAAATGTCCCTCAAAGGGTGGTTCTGAAAATTCAAGGTCATCGTCTCAAAGGTGTCTGGCAGCCTTGGGTCTAGAGACTGTGGGAGGAGGGATGCGTTTGTCACTGCACACCCCCTGGTACCTTTCACATTGTTGTCTCATGTGACCTGTTTCCTTCAATAATTAACTAGACCAAATAATGGAATATTATTTGGCCATAAAAAGAAATGAAGTCCTGACACACACTACGACATGGATGAATCTTGACAATAATAAGCTGAATGAAAGAAGCCAATCATAAAATCCACATATTATATGATTCTGTTTATAGGAAATGTCCAGAATAGGCAAATCCACATGGATAGAAAGCTGATTAATGGGGCCTGTGGCAGGCAGGCAGGGCAGGGGTGGGGAGGTCAGGAGAAGTGATAGCTAAAGAGTATTTACAGAGTTGTTTTTTTTTTTTTCTGGAGTTCTTTTTTTGAGATGATGAAAACGTTCTAAACTTGACTGTGGTTGATGGTTGCATATATCTATCTATGAATATATAAAAAGCCATAGAATTCCATTCTTTACGGGAGTGAATTATACTTCACTAATCCTGTTTTAAAGATATTAACCATCATTAACCAGTGTCACCCCCAAAAATAAATAAATTAATTAAAAATAAATTAAAAAATAAAAAGACAGTAACCGGATAATTAATCACAAAGTGCAACGCCTGGCACACACAGGGCCCTTCGTAATTATCTGTCAGTGTGAATCGATTCACTCCTTTCCTTTCAGTAGCTTACCGAACATCTCCCAGTTTCTGATGGATGAAAACCAGCAATCAGGGTACCAGCCAGGTTGTCCCAGCCCCTTGCTTTTTGCCCTTGGAGGCTGGGTGGAAAGATTCTGCTGTGCAGGGAGACCGCCTTCCTTGGGGCTAAGAGAATATCTGCTTCAGGCTTGAAGATCCAAAGGGCTCGCCCTGGATGGGTCTGGAGTTGAGGCTGGTGAGTGTCACATTGTTTCCAGGCCTGATCCCGCTCAGCCTTTCAATCTCACTCACTTTATGAAGGGATGGAGGGCACAGTCTCGGGCTTGCTAATCAGAGGGACCCCGAGAGATCCTTTCTTCTCTGAGCAAAAAACGCACTCAGATGCCTTTGGCTTGCAAGGGGGCAAAGACTAGCCCAGAGACCTTCCTTTCTCTTTAGACCCCAGGCTCTATACTGAGCAACAGACAGACAGCAGCCACCTGCTCCTGCCTCTGCTGATGGATATCCTCTGTGGTCCCAACATGGGGCACAAGCAGGGCTATGCCTATCTACAGCTCCCCGCCCCCCAATCTCTTTATATCACTTCTTTGTCTCATTTACTCAGTGTAGCCACATGACTTCTCTGCTGTTCCTCTAGCCCAAGAGGCTGCGCCTTAACCCAGAGCCTCGACACCGGCTGTTTGCCGCTAAAAGGTTCTTCCCTGGGAACCTGCATGGCCTCTTCCTTCACCAACTCCATGTCTTTGCTTAAGTGTCACCTTCCCGGTGAGGCTTTTGAGACCACCCCTATTAAAATGCCACCCCCCCACCACTGCCCTATTTTATTTTCTTCCATCACATATCACCACGTAAACTACTAGATATTTACTTATTATTTAGTGTGCCATCTGCTTTTGTCCAGTAAAAGGTGAGTTCCATGAAGACAGTGGTTTTGCACCCCAGCACCTAAGATCGAGTCAGGGTTACTGTAAGTGCTAAACACAGCTGTGAGTAAGTGAATGAATGAATGAATGAATGGTGGCATACCACCAGTGTCATTTGGAACTCAGAGAGGCAAGTTTCTCCGTATCCTTTTATAAAGCACAGAAAGCAAAAAACAGGAATTCTGAACACAGGGCTCCCAAGCAGGACGTGCTGACAGGGGTCCCTCATGGGAGCCGCGCAGAGAGCCTGGCACCAGGTTGTTGAGAACAGCTGTCCGGTCCATCAGTTCCGCCTGCTCCCTGTGAGAAGGAAAGTCCTGGCACAGTCAGGGGACGGGCTCAGGTCACACATCTCCTGAGCGTGTGTTGTTACTGCGGCTCTTATGTCAGAGATCGCTGCTTTAAAGAGACAGTCGGCTGTCTTAAAGGTGAAATTTTTCTGGTGCAGCCAATATGGAAAACAGTCTGGTGGTTCCTCAAAAAAGTAGACATAGAATTCCCATGGAATCCAGAACTCCCACTTCTGGGTATATATGCAAAATAATTGAGAACAGGATCTTAAGAGATATTGGTATATTCATATTCACAGCAACATTACCCACAATAGTCAAGAGGTAGAAACAACCCAAGTGTCCATCGTTGAATGAATGAATAAACACAACGTGGTAAATTATTTCGCCTTCAAAAGCAAGGATGTCCTGACACGTGCTACATGCTACAATATAGATGAACCTTGAGGACATTATGCTAAGTGGGATAAGCCAGTCGCAAAAGGACAAATACTGCATGATTCACTCATAGGAGGTCCCCAGAGGAATCAAAGCCAGGGGCTGGGGAGGTGTCCCTGTTAGACACTAACAGGGTCAGAGCTTCCGTTTGGGAAGATGAGAAACTCTTGGAGATGGATGGTGGTGATGGTTGCACAACAATGTGAATGTATTCAATGCCACAGAACTATACACTGGAAAGTGATTAAAATAGTAAATTTTATGTTATTCATATCATTTGACCACAATTTTTTAAAGCGTAATATTTTCACAGCTTAGGTAGATGAAAATAAATCTTTAAAAGGAAAAACATAAGCATTTAGTGGGTATCTGTGCTCTGCTATGAGGGTCACACTTTCTTGTTACTGCTTCCAAAAGTGACAATCTCAGCTTCAGAGTCCTTATCTTGGGGACACATGTCCCTCCTGGAGATATGAAGGTCACGTCACTGAGGTAAAGATGGAGCGCATTTCCCTCCCTTTCTGCACCTCCTGCACCTCCACCTGAGCCCTGACACGGCCTGTGGTCTTGTCTTAGGATGCTCAGGTGGCCATGGGCCCCTTCCAGCCCTCCTGTCTGCTGCCCACCTGCCGGGATTACTGGACCTACCCAGGCTCCCTCACTACTCCTCCCCTCACAGAGTCAGTCACATGGATCATCCAGAAGAAGCCCATTGAAGTGGCTCCGAACCAGGTGAGCTGTGCCTGTAGTTGGTGTAGTGGGACTAGACTGAAGAAATTCCTTTTGTTTGGCAGTGTTACTAAGATATCGTGAATGAATATCGTGGAGTTTTAGTCTTTGGCGAGTTCTGGATGTTCCTACAGAAGAATTTTCAATTGAAATAGAAGCTCGTTGAGATGGAACAGAACTTCCCGAAATCACAATTCTTCTTCTGACCTTGAGATATTAGTATGTGAGGGACAGAGCGGAGAGACGGGGGTGGGAGTGGAGGTGGCGAGGATGGGTGGGAAGGACGACAGAACTGATATGAGGGTGGAAATAGTTATATTTTAGCACTGTCTAATCTTTAGTGGCTTGGCATTCAGATGTGGCGACTATCCCCAATGACTAATAATAGTTGAACTTGGTCAGTGCTTACTCCTCAGTCTATGTCAGGGTAAAGTTACTTTAAACGAACATACTTGCCAGGGGTGGCTCCATAGTGTAATGGTTAGCACGTCTGCTTTACAGAGCCAGGGACCATACCTGGGTGTGCCAGGCCCCGGGTGCACGCCGCAAGCATGTGGGAGGAGACATCCCGCCTTCAGAGATCCAGTTCTTAAGAGGAAACATCAACATCCATAGGTCAGGGGTGAAAGTGGGGGGGGTGGAATTAAAGAGAGGGGGAAATAAATAAGTAAATAGATATATAAATAGATAGATAGATAGATATTAAAAGAAGTGCCATTATAATTGAGATATTACAATTGGTCCTTGCTCATAATGGGCCCTCTATAGGTATTTGTTAGTGAATAAATTAACCAAGAAAAGAATGTCATAGATGGATGCTGGAAAGCCATTAAACATGTAGGATCATTGAGGGAGAGAAGAGAAGGTTTTAATTTGTTCTGCTTCTTTGGATGATACAACAGTAAGGAATTAGGATTGCAGAAGAATTTCTCACGTGCTGTATTAAGAAGTTACGAAACTATGCATGCTGAGAGAAAATTCCAGGAAGATTGTTAGTAAGCAAGCTACAATAATGCTGTGTAACAACCCACCCCAAAACTCAGTGGCTTACAACAAGCATTTGCTTTTTCTGCTCACAGGTCTATGGTTGGCTGAGAAGGCTCTATTTTATTTGCTGGGCCTCGCAGAATGTGGTTGGGTATCAGAACAGGCCCAGTGTCTCTCATGCTCCTCAGACCAGTGGCTACCAAGGCTGCTTCTCATGATAAATGACAAAAAATGTAAAAGATAAGCCAAATTACATGCACACTTAAGGCTTCTGCTTGCATCACATTTCTGTTGGCCAAAGCAAGTCACAATGGAAGGGCAAAGTCAGTGGGGGCAGGGAGGAGATGAGTGAACATTTACGAAACAATAACCTAATCTATCACGTAGATATACACCAAAAAGTGACTACTCATTGTCCCAGGGTCATAGGTCTGCAGTGGTTTTGATCTCTTTCCTTTCCTTTATATAAATATTCTATTTTTCTACAATAAGTAGATATTACTTGCATACTTCTTTTTTAAGTTATAATACCCTTTCCTCGCCAAAGACTAAAACTCCACGATTCAAGAACTGGGAGAAAGTTCATCTGTGTAGAGCAGTTTAGATTTAGGGATGACCAATACGCCACGAGCATTCTGCCACTCTGCCACCCCTGCCCAGGGTAGACACTTCTGACTAATCACAGTATTAGTTCTCGCATCTGGTTCAGCTGTACTCTTTCTGAGCGCTGTAGATGAGCTCGTAGAGGTTCTTCCAGCCTCGTGAGTCTTTGAAAATATTCTCTTATGTAAAAGTCATGGAATGATGCCCTTTGCTTTGAAAAGCTGAATTTTGAGATGTGAGGGACAGATTACTCATCCTGCCCCCAAACCAAAACTGTTACAGTATGAGGAAAGCCTTGGCTTAAGAATGACCCTTATCACCAAGACTCCTTCTGTCACTCAATAAACATGTAATAAGCACTCACTACATGTCAGGTTTGTAGCAGGAGAAGGTGGGAGAGGGGTAAAAGGGAAGGGATGATATAGAAACAGTGACATTAGCTCTGTGCACTGCTGTCTGGTGAGAAACATAAGTGCATAGTTCTAAGACAGGGTGATGAGTGAGTATTACACAATAATGCAGAGCAGAAGTCCCTTACCCTGACCAGGGGAACTGGGGAGGTGGTATGTGCACCCCTTGGACAGTGGGAAGGGGATCGCCAGGTGGAGGAGAGGAGAGAGGCTACATTTCTGAACATGTGCCGAGCAAGGGCACTGAGCTGAGTACCAGGGAAACTGTATGCTCTGTGCCCTACACACCTCTAAGGGCAGCTCATCAGCCATGAAGATCTAACTTGCTCAATAAGCGATCACTATGTAGATAAGAGCTCACTTATTTAATTAAACATGTGAGTTATTCTCACCGAGCTCATAAGTATATTCTGAGAACAGATGAAATGATACATAAAAAAAAATAATCTTTTAGTTCCTTAAGTGATAAAAGGAATCAAATATTACTTTAGCATTTATGTTGTTTGTATTAACTCCTATTTGTGTGCAACAAATAGCTCCAAAACCTGGCGGCTTAAGAAGATAATAATTACTCATCGTCTCAGAATTGCAGGGGGTCAGAATTTGGGTGGTTCTGGTTTGGGATTTCTTGCGGAGTTGCAGTCAGATGTCAGTTTTCTGAAAGTGTGACTGGGACTGGAGCAACTCACGCAAGTAGCCTGCACGTTGGTGCGGGCTGTTGACTCGGTTCTTCTCCACATGGTCCCCTCCAGGGGGCTGCTTGAGTGACTTCACAACCCGGTCACTGGCATCCCCAGAGCAAGTGATCCAGGAGACCATGATAAAAGCTCCAATGGCTTTCCTGACCTAGCTCAGGAGTCACCTCCGCCATATTGTATTAGCCACACAGGACCCTCCTTGATTCACTGTGGAAGGGGACTACGGAAGTTGTCAGGGACACCTGGAGCTGGTTCACTCGGTACAGGCACCCAGCTTATTTTGACTGTTCTCCATTCCAGCTGGCCGCATTTCGCACGCTCCTGTTTTCTGCACTTGGTGAAGAAGAGAAGATAATGGTGAACAATTACCGCCCACTTCAACCCCTGATGAACCGAAAGGTCCTTTCATCCTTCCAGGCCACTGAAGAGGGCACCAGATCCTAAATTTATTATGTTCAAGTCAATGATTAGAACTGACTTTAAAAAGAGGAAATACTGTTTCTCACATATCATGATCTGATCATCCGTAACCTCTGAAATTAAAAAGAAAGACAGAGATCATTGTTTAGTCAATGTATTTTCCAGTTGCAATCAAAAGAATCACTTCAAAGAAGCTTAAGTGTGATAGGGAATGGATTCCGAGAACACAAGATGTCTCCTGGGACTCACAGCAGTGCCTGGCAGCCTCGGGGCTGAGCAAGCCCCCGCTGACTGTGATCGCCTGCCCTGCCCTTTTTCAGTTCCATGCTTTCCTCTCTCCAGGCAGATGTCCTCTGTTTATCCACACGCATGTCCACACTTGTAGTTCCCAGGCAACAGAGTCTGGGACTAATATCCTCTTCTTTAATTCCAAATGTCTAGGTGGATCAGTGTCCTGGGGCTGCTATAACAAATGACCCCAAACGGTGGGGAGGGGGGAAGAGAGGAATTAAACAACAGAAATGTGTTTTCCCACAGCTCTGAGACTGGAAGTCCAAGCTCAACGTGCCCCACTGTTAGATTCTGATGAGATCTCTCTCCGTGGCTTGCAGATGGCACCTCCTCCCTCATATGGCCCTCCCTTGGCACATGCATGCAGAGAGCACCTTCTCTCTCTTCCTCTTCTTATAAGGCCACCAATTTTGTTGAATTATAACTCCACCCTTATGACCTCATGCACCCTTAATTGCCTACTAAGAGTCTCATCTCCAAAACAGACTCATTGAGGGTTAGGACTTTAACAGATAAATTTAGGGGATACAATTTAGCCCATAGCAACCACAAACTGTGGGCTTAAAACAAATATTTATTGTTTCACAGTTCTGGAGACCAGAAGTCCAAATTCAAGTTGTTGGCAGGGCTGGTTCCTTTTGGAAGCTTTAGAGGAGAATTCATTTCCTTGCCTTTTCCAGCTTTTATTTTATTATTTTAATAATTTTTTAATCTTTCAATCACCATACAATATTATATGTTTCAAGTGTACAACATAGAGATTAAGCATTGATATAATTTTTGAGTGATTGCCCTGATAAATCTTGTATCCACCTGACACCATACATAGTTATTATAATATTATTGACTATATTCCTTATGTTATACTTTACATCCCCATGACTACCAATTTCTACTTCTTTATCCCTCCCCATTTTTCACCCATCCCCCAACCCTCCTCCTATCTGGCAACCATCAAAATGTTCTCTGTATCTATGAGTTTGTTTCTGTTTTGTTGGTTTGTTTATTTTGTTCTTTAGATTCCACGGGTAAGTGAAATCATATGGCATTTGTCTTTATCTAACTTATTCCACTCAGCACAATACCCTCTATGTAGGTCCATCCATGTCGTTGCAGGTGGCAATATTTCATTCTTTTTATGGCTGAGTAATATTCCATTGTACATATGTACCACCTCTTCTTTATCCGTTAATACATTGATGGACACCCAGGTTGCCCCGTATCTTGACTATTGTAAATAATGCTGCAATGAACAAATGGATGTGCATGTCCGTTTGAAGTAGTGTTTTGTGTTTATTCAAATACGTATCCAGAAGTGGGATTAATAGATCCTTCTCTGTTTCTTGCCATAGTCTTTATTTAAAAGTCTATTTTGTCTGGTATAAGTATTGCTACCCCGGCTTTTGTTTGTTTATTTGTTTCCATTTTCATGAAATATCTTTTCCCATCCCTTTACTTTCAGTCTGTATGCCTTTCAGTCTGAAGTGAGTCTCTTGTAGGCAGCATATATAAGGATCTGGTTTTCATATCCATTCGGCCAGCCTATCTTTTGATTGGAGCATTTATTCCATTTACATTTACTGTAATTATTGATAGATATGTAGTTATTGACATTTTATTATTTATATTTTTATCTTCTTCTTTTCCTTTTACTTCTCCTTATGTCCCTCTAACACTTCTTGTAATACTGGCTTAGTGGTTATGAACTCTTTTAGCTTTTTCTTATCTGTCCTTTAGCTCTTTATCTGTCCTTCAGTTCTAAATGACAGTTATCCTGGGTGGAGTTATCTTGGTTGTAGGTCCTTGCTTTTCATCACTTCAAATATTTCATGCCAATACCTTCTGGCCTGCAAAGTTTCAGTTGAGAAATCATCTGACAGTCTTATGAGAATTTCATTGCTTTTTTCTTGCTGCTTTTAAGATTCCCTCTTTGTCTTTAACCTTTGGCATTTTAATTATAATATGTCTCGGTGTGGCCCTATTTGTGTTTATCTTGTTTGGGACCCTCTGTAACTTCTGGTCTTGTATGTCCCCATGTTTCCTTTGCCAGGTTAGAGAAGATTTTTGTGATTATTTCTTCTAATAGGTTTTCAATTCCTTGCTCTCTCTCTTCTTCTTCTTCTAGTACTCCTATAATGTAATTGTTTGTACACTGGATGTTGTCACAGAGACCCCTTAAACTATCCTCATTTGGGGGGGGGCGGTTATTTTTTCTTGTTGCTGCTCTGATTGGGTGTTTCTGCTACCTTATTTTCCTAATCACTGATTTGATACTCTCCTTCATCGAATCGACTGTTCATTCCCTCTATTGTCGTTTTCATTTCGGTTATTGTATTCTTCATTTCTGACTGGTTATTTTTTATCTTTTCTATCTTCATCTGTATGGTTTCTATCTCTTTCTTAAAGTTCTCACTGAGTTCATCTACTCTTCCCCTAAGTTCATTGAGCATCTTTATAACCAGTGTTTCGAACTTTGAATCTGGTCGATTGCTTGCCTCCATTTTGTTTAGTTCTGTTTCTGGAGCTTTGTTCTATTCTTCCGTTCGGGATATGTTTCTTTGTCTTCCCATTTAGGCTGCTTCCCTGTATTTGTTTCTACATATTATATAGGGCTGCTCTGTTGCCCGGTCTTAGTAGAGTGGCCTTATGTAGTTGATGTCTTGCAGGGCACAGTCTCCCTGGTCACCTGAACTGGGTGCTCCTGGTGTATCCTTCATATGGGTTGTGTGTGCCTTCTTGTTGTAATTGAACCTTGGTTGCTGAATGCACATCAATGGGAGGAACTGACCCACAGGCTAATTGGTTGTGAGAACTGGTCAGTGACTACAGTGGAGGAGCTATTGTGCAGGGGCTGACCCAATGTAGCAGGATTCATTTTAGCAGGGCTCTCATGCCTGCCCAATCTGTCCTTTAAATGTATCATTCTTAGATGTGGCCCCGGGTTATGCTCCAGCTCAGTCTGATGCTGGCCACCAGATATGCTTGCTCTATAACCTTTTGGGAGGGGCCCTGCTACAGACCAAGTTCAGTCACAGCCTGTCCCTGCCTGGGGCTACCTGGCATGAGCCACCAAGCAATCTGCAGATGGCCACCACCCCCATTGGGCTTGGAGGTGCCTCAAGATGCCAAGTTACAAATGAGGCCAGCTTCCATTAGTGCTGGGCTTTGGCCTACTCAGCAAGAGATATGCTGAAGCCAGATGCTACTTATTTGGGTTTTGGGAACCTCTGAGAAATTTTATGAAAGTCCTCAGCATGACCCAAAACAGGTCATTTAATGGAAAAGCCACTGGAAGAGGCTTGGGTGGGCTCAAAGGTGAGTGGGACAGGGTCTCAGGGAATCACCAGAAGTCCAGTGTTAGTCAGACTGATGAAGATTCAGACGTGGTGGCCACCTGCATCTGCACACTGGGAGCAGGACAAGCTCAACAAAAAAAACCAATAGATTCTGCCAGTACTTCTGTCTCGGAGAAAGCTGACCCTCCAGCCCTTGCCTGAAGCCAGACAATTCAGTTTCTTCCGCTATATCCCTGGCACCTTTCAAGCTGCTGCCTCAGCACTAAAGCTCAGAGGAAATGAGTCCGTCAATGAAGAAGTCCATGCACAAGCCCTTTAAGAGACATGTCTGTAACTGCAGCTGCCCTCCATCTCACTCATACACAATCTTTGCTGGTTTTCACAGCCAGAGGTTATGGGGATTTCTCTTCCTGACACTTGATCCCTGGAACATCCCCTGAAGGAACCTCTACAGCTGAGATATCCTTTCCGATTTTCAACTAAGCTCAAGCTTAGCAATCAAAGATCAATTACACCCACCACATGTGGGTGTGAGATCAGACTGTTTCGCATCTCCCGCTCTCCTATCAATCTCAAGGTGGCTTCTTCTGTGTGTTCTGAGTTGTAGTACTTCTGTTCAGCTAGACCTCATTTTCAATGATGGCAATTCTGTAGTTTAGTTGTAATTTTAATGTGATCGTGAGAGGAGGCAAACATAGAGTTTACCTACCATGCCATCTTGACCAGAACCTGTCTTTTCCAGTCTTTAGAGGTGCCTGCACTCCTTGGCTTGGGCCTATTCCTTCATCTTCAAAGCCAAGGAGTTCAAAGTGGTTGCTCAGGACATGCCACCATTATATTGTGGTCATTCTGGAGGGTGCATAATGATTTTTCACTGTGGGTTTTTGAATTTGTGATGAAATATGCCTAACATAAAATTAACATTTTAATGATTTTTAAATGTACAGTTCGGTATTATTAAATATGTTCATAACGTTACCCAATTATCACCACCATCTATCACCATAATGCTTTCCATCATGCAAAACTGTAACTCTGACCCCATTAAACAATAACTCTCTATTCTCCCCTCTCCTCAGCCCTTAGCACCCGCTCTTTTCTACTTTCTGTTTCTATAATTTTGAATGTTCTGGGAACCAAATGTAAATGAAATCATAAGCACTTGTCTTTTTGCGACTGACTTATTTCACTCGGCATTGAGTTCACCAGGTTCATCCATATTGCAGCATGTGTCAGAATGTTCTTCATTTTTAAGACTATATAACAACCTAATTGATAATAGTATTTTCTTTTTGGAGCAGTAAAAACCATCTCCTCCACAAACAACTTAATCATGTTATTTTCCAACATTACCTTACTGTCAGCTAAACAGTGAAAAACAGCACAGAAAAATAAGTAAATGCCAGTCTGTCTACCAAGGGGCAGTAATAATCTCATTTGGGAGAAATAAAGAATAAATAGACTCATTGTAATCCACAAATAACATCTAAAATAAAAAAGATTCTATATTATAGATATGATTTATTTTGGCAGAGATTTACATTTTTTCCCCCCAGTTACAGAACTTTTTATGATACCAACAATTTAGAGTCTCTAGCTTTGGGCTATTCAGTGTTCTGGCACCTACTACAGAGAAAGCTCTCCTATACTTCCGTATACACATTCTTTCCTGGAAAAGTATAATCGCTCATGAACGTCCATTATATTACATTGTTTTGTCCAAATGCAGCACAACAGGCTTTTATGTTAATTTACAAAGGCCCTGGAGTCATTTTCGTTTCACCACAAAACAAAGAAATGGGGACGTCTCGGTGCTGTGTGTGAGGAATGGATGCTAAAGCTGGGTGCAAGTCTCTGGATGGGTGGATGGCTCCAATTGCCAGAAAGGGATGGTATCCAGGAGGGAAGGAGACATTTTTAAGTTTGGCTTGGACCCCAAAATATTTCTTATCTTTTGGGAAACGTAGCCATTCTCGAATCTCTAGTGAAGTGGGTTTTAGCCCACGGGGAGAGTTTCCAATGGCTGCTATAACAGATGACCACAGCTTACTGACCTCTTGCATCTCTCTTTTAAGGACCCTGTGATAACATTTGGCCCACCAGATAGTCCAGGATAATCTTGTAACTCAAGATCCTTAACTTAATGACACCTGCAATGTTCCTTTGCCTTCTAAAGTCACATATTCATATGTCCCAAGATCAAATGTGGATATCTTGTGCCATTATTCAGCAGACTGCACTGTATATGCAAAATCTACCTATGAAAGCTTCAGCCAAACAGAGAAAGCTCACTTTCGGAGGTGGGGAGAGGGGATGAATTGGGAAAGGTGCAATGAAGCCTGGGGACAGGGGTGGAAGTGTAGAGTATTGGCCAGTGGTTACCTTGCTGCATGGCACAGCTCTTCATCTTAACCTGGGCTTTAGTTACATGCGTTTGTACATATGTAAAAAACCACTGAGGTGAACACTCTATATTCATGCACTTTATACAGCTTCGTAAAGTATATATTATATCTCAATGCAAAGAAACTCTTTGCTGCCCACTAGAGAGCTCAGGTTTCTGAGCTTCTGTAGACAGGACACAAAGCCTCTGGGGTGTTGACTCAAGCACTTCTGGGAGTAAGTGAAGCAGGCAGGAGATCAGAAGCACCCGTATGGGGATGCAGGGGCCACAGAATCAGTAATGTCATCGGAGTCACTTACCGGAGGCCAAGCAGACAGGCCCTTCCTTGGCTCCTTCTTTAGCTACTTACTGAGGGCAACATGAAACACACTGCCCCCAGGTAAATGGTGCCACCAAGAAACGTTGACTCTGTTTACTGAGGCCGGACACAGGTTGACCTCTCAACCAAAATGTTTTAAAATAAAACATGTTCTGCTGTTAAAAAGATTGAGTATGGTAGTGATGCTGAGTGAAGTCAAAAAAGATATTGGAAAAGGAACGCAAACAAAACAGACACGTTTCTGTTCAGCTTCTAAGCGGATGTCCTCATTCACTTATAATCGGGAATTCACTTATAATTAAGTTTACCAAACAACAGGGCATGCCTCTATCAATAATAGTTTACACAGCTCAGGCTCTGGTTGCCAGCCAGGACCCAGGCTGGGTGTTTTCATATGCATTCAGCAGTGCTCAACCTCACTGTGTATCTGAATGTCTGAATCCTAGGGGTCCCAGTCCTGACTCCCAAAGTTTGTGGTACCTTGGGTCTGAGGACTGGAGTTTTTACAAAGCTCTCCAAGTGACCGGATTGAGTGGCCAAGGATGAGATCACAGCAATCCTATTCAGTTGTTATAACAAGTTCTATGAAAGTTCTATGAAATTGTCCTCATGGGGAAGCTGAGGCTCACTTGAGGGGTTGAGACTCTTTCCATCTCTGGATTGTAAGTGGTCTCCCAGGGTCTGTGTAGAATTTTGCTCTTACTTTCTCTGATGTGTGCAATTAAGTAAAAGAAAAACTGTAGCTTCACAGCAAAAACACAAAGCCTTGAACTTTACAATTTAGTGAGAAATCATATTCTATAATAACCTGCAATTGTATTTTGATGGGAACTCCGTCCAAAAAAAGACACCGGCTCAGACTCTCAGATTATCAGATACGGAAGGAATGACAGTCATTGGAGGGTGAGTTCTCTGAGTGGGAGTATGGGATGAGGGCAAAGAATAGCTATGTGTCAGTTCTCCATGGGGCCATCCATTTCCGCAGGAACTTTGGGACAGAGAAAGGCCCAAGTGTCCAGGGGGGCCTCGCAGGAGAGAGAAAGAATCTCAGTGCTCTGAGAGCCATTCCACTTGTCACGTAGCAATATCACATCCCAACAAAGATTCCAAAAGCAGGTGGGGAGCTTTTCTCTTCATTTTTCATATCCATATAGGTCTTTCCTCGGAATGCACAAATCTCTGTCTCCTGGTTGATGTTCTCTTTTGTCAGTTACTTTTTTAAAACCAGCATAAAACCCTGAGACACAGATTCTCTCGGTAAGCACACCTCCTGGCGTATTGCAATGAAACCACAAACACACCAAGAGGAAAGACATTGATCTCAGCCCTCAAAGCAACAGCACAAAAAAAATAAAAACAAACAAACAAACACAGGCGTTTCCACTCCCTGTCCGGAGTGGCGGCCAGGCACGGAAGTCAGGGTCTGCGGGTTTTGGGATGGCTCTCTCACTGTGACGCTGTTGTGACTTAGGATTGTACTGCAGAATTTCTGGCCCAACTTTTAAAGTTCAAGGCTTCCTCTTTTTGCTTTTATGTTATTTTCTCGTTTTGTAAAAAATACAAATGTGTGAGAAGCTTGCAGGTTCATGGCAAGCTGCTGGCCCTCCCTCCCTCCTCGCCCCTCCCTTCCGCACATTTGTTCTTGGGTGATGGAGCCAGAGTGGGCTGCAGGCGTGACCAAAACCCTTGCTCACTGCCCCAGGTCTTCTGCAGTGCCCCTGCCCACTTTCTCTACCCTCTTTGCTGCCCATTCTGTGCCAGCCAGGAATCTGACCTTTTCCCACAGCCAGGTCATCCCCTCTCCAACCTGCCTGATGGTTGCTCCTCCTTCTGCTTTCGGCCGAAACACGCACTCCTCATGGAGGCCTCCCTGGAGCCCCCAGACTGCACTGCTGTATGTCAATGATAAAAGAGAACCTTGTCCCTTATGGCTTATCCCTCCTGCCGAGCACACCCACCAACCCCATCTCAGTAAAGGACACTTCCATTCACCTAGTGCTCAGGCCTGTCTCTATACTCTGCTCATCTCAAGCATCACTGGGTTCTACTGGCAGCACCCCTACCCTATTGCATATTCCAGGTCCATTCACTGTTCTCCATTTTCTCCCCTTCTGCCATAAAGCAGTCCCAAATCTAGCCAGAATTATGTCACTAGCCTCCTGATGTCACTTCCTTCCAGCATCACCTCATTCCCACCTTATCCATTCTTCTCTTAACAGTGCAGAGATTTTTTTGGGGAACTGCCAACTTGATTATCTGCTTCCTTGTTCAAAACTGAGGCTTCCTGTTACACCTGGAATTAAGCACGAGCTTCTTCCTGTGAGATCGGGCCCCCAGGTTCCTTTTCATGTCTAACTCTGCTTGTCGGACTCTGTGTTTGGCTTGGTGTCCCCACAGCTATTTGCATAATTCATCCACATCCTCAATCTCCTCCTCGACCTTCGCCCTGACCGCATGGCTCCCTGCCATCCTCTACCCCCACTGCTTGGATCCAGGCACTTAGTGCTGTCCAGTTAGCTTATTATCATGCTTGCGGCCGTCCGCTGCTTGTTACCGATCTGGGAGGTAAGCCCTGTGAAGGTGATGTCCTCATCTACTCACTTGCTCACAGCACCTACTAAATGTTCATTCAATAGAAAGTGAAAGAGGTGCTCCAGCTTATAAAGCTCAGTGCTCCTTGCCATCCCTGATCAGTAGCGTACACTTCTTTCCTTAGGCCACGCTGTCCCCTCTCCTGTGATGCCCTTTCCCCTCAGGCTCTGTTTATATACATTTTTTGTACCATTCAAGCTCAGCCCAAGTTCCTTTCTTCTGTGATACTTTCCTAGAGGAAGTCACCCTCTCCTCTCCTGTTCGTCCTACTGATGTTTGTAAAAGTGAGTGAGGGGGAACAGGTGCGGAGCAGTATAGAGCAGCATTTAGTAGGCATGAGGAAGCACGGGGCAGCACGGGGCAGCACGGAGCAGCACGAACACCATGGGGCAGCATAGAGCAAGCAAGGCTTATGGGCCCTCACCATAAAAGGCACTGTGTAGGGTGGTGAACATTTCTGAAGTACAGAATTGAGCACTCAGCTCCTAAATCTGCCTTCGCAGCTCTGACCTTCTCCTATTCCTGGCCTGGTGTGTGTGGCATCTGCTCTGCAGCCTTGTGTCCAAAACTGAGAGGAAGGCCAAGTAGCTCGAGCAGCTCTGAAAGTCATGTCTGCAAAGGGCGCAGTTCTCTCTAGACTCTACAGAATTACCAGACCCGCTTCCCAGCACACGCACATCAATCCTAGCATGGCTCAGCGCTGGGATGTGGCACTGGGCATGAGTGTGCCTTGCAGTCCAGGACAAGGTGGGAGCAAGCTCAACATGAGGGTCAACTTGTCCTCATATCTACTAATGCGCAGGCTCAATTACACTTTTGAGGATGAGCAGTAGAAATGTCTGACTCCCATGTCTATGGGCATGTTAAAATGTATGTTAACAAGGAAAAAAGATCTTGTTTCCATCATACTAGAGAGATGTTCACCAACTGCTGTTTTGAAGATTAAGGCTGTGTGTTTTTTCAACGTCGAGATTATTCTATTAATTTCCTGTGTCAGTTTGGGATTTGTTTTTATTTTTTTATTTTTTTATTTTTTTTTAGTAGCAATGAAATAAGAGAATTATTTTTAAGCAAAGTAAAATCTTCTGATCCTTTTTACTGAATCCTGGAAATTCAAAGAGGGCCACCCTACAGGGGGTCTAAGTCCCTGAACACATAAACACAAATCAAAGGTGGAAACATCAAACAATAGGCTTTTCATATATATCCTTACATATTCCTTGTTGGGTTCCCCCCCCCCAGTATTTCATAATGAAACTCACAGCTTCACAACCATGCAACATCCAACAACTGAAAACTTTCCACCAGTACATGCTGATTAGTGTGTGAGACAAGAAAGGTACATTGATTGGTAGGTGAAATAGCAAAGTGCCCAGGCCCGGGCCCGAGGGCAGCTTGCATCTGCAGGGCAGATGGTACTAAGATGGTAGATGGAATAAGCAAGTGTGGAATATGCTAGAGGAGACCAGGGCCCGGGGGATGGGGGGCGGGTGGGGTGGGAAGAGTGGAGGCAGGGAGCCAGGTATGAGGTCAAGGTAGACTCACTGAGACATTGACATCTGAGGGGGCAGGTGAGGGTGCAAGCCGTGTACCAGTATGTACTGGTGATGGTTCCAGAAAGTTCTGGAGCAGCAGAGAGACTGGTGTGACCAAAATCATGAGCAAGGGACACAGTGTCAAGAGAAGAAGACAGAGATCTGAGTAGAAGGGATGGGTTCTGAGGAGCCTTGGGGACCAGGTACAGGTGGGGCTTTGCTCCAATGAGAGTGAGGACACTGTAGAGCAGGCAGGTCTCATCCCTGCCGAGGGCAGACACAGGCAGACTGCAAACCACCCAGCAGAGCCACATGGCAGGAGCAGTAAGAGGATACCTTTGTTTTGTAATCCAGTCCTGCTGGCTGTGACATAAGAGAGAACAGTGAGGCGTTGAGAACAAAGCCAAGTGTTTGGTGCCAGCGGCTTGGAGGAAAGAAGTGCCCTCAGTAGACCTAGAAGGCTGGCGATGGAGGTCTTGGGGGAAAGGCAGAGACATCTGATCAAGGATGGACCAGCGCTCCCATTCCCTGCAACTGACTTCGTCTTGTCATTTAAGTTGTGAGAGCTGCGCTTTTGCTTAGTCATAGCCTGTCTGTTTTTCCATCTCCCACTCATTTCTAGGACCTAAAAAGGTGGGCAAAATGCAGTAAAAGAGAAGCATATGTGCACTGCTGAGTTGGGGAATACGGAAATGTTTGGGCTCTGACCCTCGGCAGGCAGGTGCAGCCCTATGGAGGCTGGAGTGGCATTGGAGTGACATATATAGCACCCCCAGAATGGAGCGCTCAGAGGCTGTTGGGCACAGTGAGCAGGATCTTGTCTAGAGGCCGTCTAGGTTCCCCTAAGAAGCTCTCCAGCCACACGGGCATCGAGAGCAGAGGCAGCTAAGATCTTTCCACGTCCACTGGGTTGGAATTGTCAACAAGGACAAGACAGATGATGCTGGAGCCACTTCACCCACTCCTTGCAGCTTCCTTTTGCTGGCCTGGGCTAGCCACCAGGAGGAGCTAACTGACTGGAGCTACCTCACCACCTCACCCCCATCTTTCTCTCTCTAAGAAACGAAAGACAAGATATCAAATGTTCTGAGGAGAGAGGAAATCTTGGGTCCTGACAACCTGCAAGCTGACATCAGCACCCGTGGGACCTTTCGTGGAGACCCCCCGGTGGACCCCTGCCCCTGCACAGGGCGGCGGCACATCTGTTCTGTCCCTCCTCCCAGCCATAAGCTGACTCCGCACGGACACACTTCCCCAGCTTCTGTTGGCTTTGAGTCCCACTCGATTCAGAGGCGTCTGCACAGTCACAATATTGTGCAACCATCACCACTCTCTAGTTCCCAGTCAATTTATCACCCCAAAGAGAAACCCAGTCACTCCCCATCTTCCTCCTTTAGCCCTTGGCAACCACTAATGTACCTCCTGTCTTTCTAGATTTGCCTTTTCTGGGACTTTCATATAAACAGAACCACACAGTACTGTGTACCTGGCTTCCTTCACTGAATGTAATGTTTTCACATTTCATCCGTGCTGTAGCGTGTATCAGTGCTTCATTCCTTTTTTATGGCTGAATAGTAGTCCGTTTTATGGCTATGCTACATTTTACTTATCCATCTATCCACTGATGGCTAGGCCTGAACTCTTAATCTATTTCCCACTGTTGTTCCCTCGTGACCTTCAAGCAGCAAAGCACGCTTTCTGAGTACCTTGACGAGGCTAGGCTGGGCACAAAGCTGAGAAGCAGGGCATAGCCCTCGTACTGGCTAGTCATAATCCCAGTGCCTGAAATGCAAGCAAACTACTTTTTTTTTTTTTTTAACTTAGCTGAGCCCTATAATCTCCAATTTAGCCTCTTACTGATGTAGGGAGGAAGCAAGAGAACTAAATGTTAAATAGAGCTGTATTCAGAGATTGCAGTACACCGATCAGCCCTACAGCCAGAGGAAACCTGCATAACAAGAGAAGATTTCTGCTGGGATTGCTAACAAACCATTTCACCACACGGTGAAGAAAAACGGGAAAATAGAGTCGTTAAGTAATGCCCAACACAAAATAAAATAGTTTATTCCCTACAGCTAAAACCATGGAGAACCTTTGGATCAAAGGCTGGGAATTGCCAGCAGACCTTTCACGCTACATACTCTTACCCTTTCTCGCTATATACTGTTATCCTTTCTCACTGTATGCCCATATCAAAGGAAAATGGGTAAATAAAATCCTTATTTATAGAAACTAAGAATGATACATAAACTGGATTCCTCGAACACTCAAGGTCCCTCTCAATGTCTTTCTCTCGGTCCCTCTCTGCCTTTTTCTCAGTCCTCTCAGTGTCTTTACCCTGTGTCCCTCTCACTGTCTCTGTCCCTCTCTCTCTGCCTGTCCCTCTGAGTCTCTCTCAGGCTCTCTCACTCTCTGCTTCTGAGAGGAGACCATGCTCTGTCTGTGGAGTGTTACCCTTTCTCTAATAAACTTTTCTTTTGACTCTAATTCTGGCATGCATTTGAATTCTTTCTTGCACTCAAAGAACCCTCTCTCTCACTGCGGGCCCACTCAGGAGAAATTTACCCTATCCTGCATTACCATTACTCAGAAATGCTTGAGGCTTTGGGTTCTTCCGCAAGCAGACACTATTATCATTTCTACCCTATAAAATTCAGAAAGTTGGGTGACCCGCTGAACAGTTGAATAAAGCTGAAAAGATTCTGGAAGGAAAGCCACAGAGTCCTTTTCTCCCAAGAATTGGGGATTATTCCAGTGAAGGACAACAAAGCTGCAGGGAGCCACCAGAAGCAATGGGAATAAAGCTCGAGATCTGCTCCCTGAGGGCAGGTGGCATGATTGCCTATGTAAGGGGCAGAGTCAGTGCATGGCTACAGCATTGCAGCTATGATTTAAAGCCCACCCTGGGTCCAAAGCTGGGCCTGGCCACTTATTAAACTTACTGCCTTATTTCTTCAGTACAAATAGGAACTACTAATGGGGTCGAAATATTGTAGAAAAGTTGCAAAAGTCAGACCAGTGAAAAACCAAACAGCTCTTGGAGAGTTGGAGAACTCAGGTTTATTATGCCAGTGGTCCCAGAGGAGCTAGCTCTCTGAAGATCTGGGCCTGGAGCTGAGTTGCAACATTCCTTATATAGAATTTATTTGGCATGGGCTGATTGGTTCATTTTGTCCTCAGAGGGTTACAAAGTGAGTTGCTATGGGTTACAGGCAGTTACAAAGAGTTACAAAGCAGGGGAGTTGCTAGGGGTACAGGCAGTTACATTTGTTGCTTCAACAGAACAAGCAAAAAGGAAAGATGAGTCTTTAGTTAATTTCGAGTATGGCCTATGCAGCAAGCATATCTACAGAAGCAGAACAAAGAGCTGATTAGCTTTCTGAGTGAAAATTCCTCTTCATAAATATGGTTGATGCACAAATTAAACAACGTAAAATATTTATAAGTCCTGGCCCAGCTAAACACTATTGTGGGGAATAGGGAAAATTTCCCCTTTCCCCTTTAGTTCTTGGAATAATTCAAACAACATACAGCAGATTAACAGGAGAAAAAACAACATTTTAATGTGTGAATGGGGTGGGGTGGGGCTCGCATAAACACGAAAATTCCAAAGACGGTGAGGCAACATCAGGAATATATGACAGTTTGGACAATCATTGGGAATATATGACAGTTTGGACAATGGAATAAAGGGGGAACACGGTCTTAGAAGTGACAATGGGCAATTCACAGTTACTTGAGGAAGAGCTGAATACACATGACAGGTAAATTTTTGCTAGGCAACTCAAAAACAGTGGGACACAGAGAGTGATCTAGTGAACATGCTTGACTAATGCTGGGGTGAAAGTGCTTAAGGTGGTCATGCCGAGGTTCCCTTCCTGAAGCAGGTTTTCCTACCTAACTCTCTTTAAGAAAAAGGGGAAGGAAAAACTCTTCTTGAGTTTGTCGGGCTTTAATTGATTTCAATTCAAAGTAATCTGTATGCTAAGGTGGCACATTCCAGGGACACTCACTCCCGAACCCCCACAGTTCCCTCCTCTGAAACTCCCCTAGGAGTGTCACGGATCAAAATTCGAGCTGGTGGCTGTGGAGAGAAGTGAGTTAGTAGCCCAGTGGGGAGGGATCTGCAAAAAGAGAAAAGAACATAGATTAGCACGAAGATAAACAAATAGAAAAGAAAAATTAGAGTATATTTCTCCATATCCCATTAAACCAGTCTCCCATTTCTGGGAATATGTGAGTCCAATAAAATGTCCTTGCTTTTTTTTTTTTCTTTTTAAATAATCTGATGGAAAATATTAATACCTTTTTAAAACAGGTTTAGGTTAGATACTATTTGTCCCTTTGGTTTACATAGAAGCAACATTCTTCACTGATGATTGCACAAGCTCCTTCTTGTTGGGCAGTCGGTGACTCTAACACATGATGATGTTGGAGAACCACAGATTTTAAGCTGTTAACTTCTGACTGGAGTATCTTCAGAGTGTGCATCGTGATATTGAACTCTTGTTCCATTACCACGGAGACATTTAAGATTACTTTTTCCAATTTGTAATCTCTAAAATTTGGGAATAAGACCCTTAATCCTGAAAAGAACTTGGAGCTGTGATACACAAGTTGATTTTCTACAGTTCCTCCACTGGCATGTTTATATGGCATGGCTTTATGAGCAAAGGAGCCCAGGCTTGAAACTTGGCTGGCATTAAGGATGGAGTGTTTTTTGACAGAAGACGCCAGGTACCTAGGTCCACATTGTCCTGATCATTTAGGTGGGAACTCTTTATGTGCCTTGTCGCCGGTACCAAAGAGTGATTGTTCTGTTCCCCTCTCGACACGTGGTCCAGGCTCTTGATATCTCTGTCAGAACGGAGAGTTAAACAATATTACACTTCCAGACGTGGAAGAGGTGCTGAAGAAGAGAAGAATGGCGCAAAGGCCTGGTAACAAAGCCTTTGGGGTTTTATCCCTACTTAACTGTGGGTAGTTACTTTTCACAGAGGAGTGGGCTTCCTTGATTGACAACTAAGACTGACAGGACTCAGTGACTCATCATTTACTTTCTGCACATGTTCATTCCCAGAATTCATTCTGTAATAATAATATGAACGAACTTCTGAGCATATGCATCATATTATAATGATGACATAATGAGGCTCTGGTGAGTTAGGGGTCATTATGGTCTCCATTGCGCAGGTTCAAAGTGACCAGCTTAAACTGGTACCTAATAATCTGCCTACTTGTTTCTTTGTGGAAGTTACTTTTTAGCCTAAAAATATCTTTTGGCTTACTTAATTGTGGGCAGACTGGGGTGGGCCTTTTCTAGAATAGGATGGCCTCAGTGTTTTGCAGAGGACCCAAAACCCCCTGTCCCTGGAAAGGAAGAAAGGAAAATGTAAACTTGTTATTTAAATCATATATCTATTAATTTTCTTACTACTGATTTTCTTTTTAAGTGAAAAGAATAAGCTTAGTAAAGGAAGACAGACTTGGTTAATATGTTACTTAAAGAAAGAATGCCCTGAGTTAAGGGTTCCCTCCTCCCCATGACTACAATGGCCTGCCTGGCCTAAGGCAATTTCTGCTTACAATGGACTGAGAAGAATGCTAAGCTTCAGTGATCCGGGGATCCTTAATCAATAACCAGAGGATCTGAGTCAATAACCGAAGGACCTGAGTTACTTAATCAATAACTTGAGTTACAAATTTCAGGGTAATTACCTGAGTTTGAAGAAGGGCTTTTCCCACGGGAAGTAAATAAAGCAATTAAAAGTTCTGTGACTTTAACCAATGTTACCATAAAAGAATTAACTAATTAATTAATTTTTTAAAAAGTTCTGTGAGTACACTTTGTAAATAATGGCCTGTATCAATACCACATAAAATGAAAACACCGGTGTGCTTTACAGACAAGATTAAAGTGGGATCTGTAATTCCCAGGTTCTGGAGTATTCTCTCGCTTTTGTCATTGATACTGTCAGCATTTATACACCTCCATTTTCCATGCATGCTGTCAATCTGTAAGAGCAGAACAGATTGTGAAATAGCTGGACATGAGGCCTGTATTCTGGTTCTGGCAGCTACAAGGCTTGGTTCTGATCTGTAACCAAGTAAGTCCAAATTTTTGGCCCATCGACATACAGTTTGTGGCTTTGGCCAACTTTATCAGAGGAGCGGTGGTAATACCCTCAGTTGTACATGGGTGGTTTATGAGTAATCTAGAACATTTGGTGATTTGGCAGGCGTTTTTCTTAAACGCGTGGATTTTCTACGAAAGTAGTAGTGCTGGAGTCATTTGCAATTTTCTGGAGAGGTTTAAAAATGTCTCCTATGGAACGGAACCAAAGAGTTTGATTGCAATATTATTCTGATATGTCACCCAGGAAAGGTGTAACGTCATGTCTGTTCTCAATGTAAAGGAAAAATTTTTTCCTATTGCCTTTACCTGGGCAAAGGACAATCCTTGAGCTTCTATAGAGGTTTTCTGGGGCTCAAACGACTCATCAGAAGAAGCAGAGTGACAATTGTCTTATCAGGGATACCATACCCTGCTGCACATCCTTCTTTCATTTTCAGTCTACCAGGTGTTCCAATCGGCTGGAACAAAGATTTTTTCAGGCTCTTTCGCATTATCTAGATGTTGACATAACGGACAGTCAGATTGATTAGTTCATGTGCCCAGGGTTTGGTAAACTGACATAAAGGGCTATTTGGTCTGTACCTGACTGATTGGAAAAGAGAGAGAGAGAGATACAGTTTAAAATAGAATCCATGGTGGGAACTTAGAGAAAGTAGATAGAGATAACCACTCTCCAGTAAGCTATCAAAAAAAAAAAAAAAAAGTGGGGGGAGGCAGAAATGTTCATTAAGAGGTGTGTGTGGATGTGTGTATTTAGGGAGTCTTAAAAGCAGGGGCTGGTGAGGGGTGGAGAGGTAGGTAAAAGCAAAGTTTCTTGATCTGTGGTCTTTGAAAAAGATGTGTACATCATGGCACTGTCTGCTTCTGATAATGTAGGGAGGAGGCAAGAGAATTAAAATGTTTTTCAAGCCACAGTCAGAGACTGCCATATGCTGATCAACCCTACAGCCAAGCCAGGAGGACACCTTCAGAACAAAGGAAGATTTCTGCTGGGATTGCTAAGGACCCTTTCCCACACCTGTGAAGAGGAAACAGGAACCAACAGTCATTCTTTAGGGCTAAAACTGTGGGGAACCTAAGGATTAAGGGCTGGGAAGTGCCAGCAGGCCTTTCACTCTACATATTCTTATCTTTTCACACTGTGTACTCTTTCCCCTTCCTCACTGTATATCCATATCAAAGGAAATGAGCTAACAAAGTCTTTTAAACTATAACTCACAGGAACTAAAAAATGGTATATGTAAACTGAGTTCCCAGAACAGTCACAGTCCCTCTCAGTGTCTTTATTCTGCCTCTTTCACTGTCCCCACCTCTTTCTATTGTCCCTCTTGTCGTCCCTCTCACTCTCCGCCTCTGAGAAGAAACCACACTCTGTCTATGGAGTGTTACCCCTTTACTAATAAACTTTCCTTTTGACTCTAACTTTGTCGTGTGTGCCGAATTCTTTCTACATTCTCTGCCAAAGGGCTCTCTTCTTCTCTCAGTGTAGGGCCTGGTCTACCTGCCAACTTGGGGGAACTTTCCTTGTCCTGCATCACTGGGGACCTGGAAACCCTCAGCTTAAGGTCATCTGTACTGATAGTCTCCCAGGTGTCCTGAGAATGAAGATCTGGGCGTGGACCCAGGAGGACTTTTCTATCATTATGATGGCAGTGTAGGTCATTCGCAGTACTTCCTAAGGTCTTCCATCGAGATGACAGTGCACGTTTTTCTTCTAAAGACCTTGACGTACACCCAGTTTCCTGGTCAGAAGGGATGGCAAGGCTTGTCAGTCAGTGGGGGCCATGCGTCTTTTACCTTTGGTATGTGCTTCAAGCGCACTAGTTAGTTCGTGCATAGAAACTAGTCATAGCATCAAATTGTTCACTTAAGTTTCCATAGTGTTCACTTAACCCATGAGTTTAAAGATGCCAGTAGGCATTGGGTGTCTAAATACTATTTCAAAATGGGTTAACTCATGTCTTCTCTTTGCAGTATTCGGATCTTTATAAAGGCTGAAGACAAAGCTTCTGGCCATTTAAATCCAGTTTCTTGAGAGATCTTTCCTATAGTCCTTTTTATGTCCAGATTTTTACATTGCACTTGCCCTAATATTTGAGGATGGTATGGGGTATGAAATTTTAAGGAATACGCCAGAGTTTTTGCAAGCAGGTGGTTGGTTGTTTCTGCTGTAAAATGAGTTTCTGGCCTGATTCAATCCATAAAGGAATGCCAAAACATGGAATAATCTCAGTTATTCGTTACTTTACTTGTTTAGTTGTGGTATCAGCACACCCAGTCAGATAGCATTCAGTCTACCCACTAAACATGCAGACAGTAACCAAACAGTGATAATAGCCTAAAGCTGGGGGCAAGTCTATAAAATTTATCTGGAGTGCCACAAAGGACAGTGTGGGCCTGGGAGGACTTCCTGAAGTCCACCGATTTCTTCTAGAATTTGGTGAGATTACAAGTAGTACACTGGGAAATAGCTGATCAGAAAATTTGCAGACCCTGGGGCAAAAGCAATTATCTTCTAGTTCCTTAACCATTCTCCATCTGCACGTAGTACGTGCATTTGGCGGGATAGAAGTTCAAGCCCCCCACCCCCCAAAAGGAGCTATAGGAAGTTCATTTGGCCAATATATAATTCATTTGATAATTGTTTAACACCCTTTTGTACCCATTTATCTTTTTTAGATTGTAGGGTGTTTTCCTGGTAGTTAATATCAGTCAGGGATAAAGACATTTCAAAACTAGGCAGAGAAAGGATAAGGGGGTTCATTTTGAGCTTCAAATTTTGCAGCTCTGTCAGCACTGTTGTCTCCTGAAGGTTCAGTTAGTTTTTTGTTTGTTCGTTTGCTTGTTTAGAATGGGCTGAACGACGAACAATAACAATTTTAGAAGGAAGGTGAATGGTGTCCATGAAAGCAACATCCAAACCTGTAGAAAATTGTAATGAGTTTATTTGAGCCAAACTGATGACAATTGCCAGGAAGCAAAATTGCAATAGATTAAGAAAATGCTCCAGAGAATGGCAGTTTTGCAGCTTATTTTATACATTAGAATCAAAGGAGGAGACATAAGGGGGGGTCACATGAAATCTATTGGTGGTAGACCAAGGGGGCAGGAAAAAGCAAAGCAGGAACATTTCTGGGATTGAATAATTGAATAAAAAGTATAACAGAGGGACACATATTTCTTTTACATCGGCGGGTCCAGGAGAGTTAATAACGAACATTTACAACACATAGACATGGTGTGCGAAGAACAAGATGACCATGAAGAGTTCTGTGGTCTCTTGCTATGATGCAGTGGGTTGTGCCCTGAGGGGTCTGGAAAAAGGGGATAACTTTGAATGTAGGGATTGAAGGTAGGGAGGAGACAAGAGAACTAAAGTGTTAAATACAGCTGTATTCAGAAACTGCAACTTGTTGATTGGCCCGGAAGCCAGACCACAAGGACACCTGCTTCTGCTGGGATCTACCAGGAGGCCTTTCCTTCTACAGTATTCTTTCCTTTTCACACTACAAATTCTTATCTTTCCTCACTGTATGTTCACATCAAAGGAGATGGGTTACCAGTAACTGTAATTCACAGGATCTACAGAATGATGTGTAAACTGGATTTCCCACGCACATACTCGGGCTTTTCCCCCACCCCTTGCCTTGGCTTTTTGTCTTTGCTTTCTCTAGTGTCTGTTCTTCCTCTTTGATAAACGTCCCTTTTGACTCTCACTTTGGCATTTGTTTGAATTCTTTCGACACTCTCCACCAAGAACCCTCTTCTCTCTCAGTGCGGCCTTGGTCTCCCCTAGCTCGGGGTCATTTGCCCTGTCCTGCTTCACTCTGACCTTCCAAGGGAATGTTATCTTAGATGCAAAAAGAGAATAGACAAGCTCACTTAAGGTGAAGATTAACCTTTGTCAAGAATGCTACAGGCGCAGGATTAACTACCTGCTATGACCTACTTTAGTTAGGAATTGTTGTGTTCAGATCATTCGATGTGGTTGATTTGGATCTCTGAGTTTGTAGGGCCCTCCACGCTGGCCTCCACTGAGATTGTCAAGTCCAGTGTGTGGCCCCTTTTTCACCCACACTGGCTTATAACAGGATAGCGATTCTATGCCCAGCAGCAATGGGAGTACCTGCAGAAGCAGCCACGGGATTTCCCAATTGTGCCAACAGCAAGACAGACTCCAAAAGGCTATTTAGAGTCTGTGTCGATGGTGGCAGTTTTTCCTTTTGCTAATGTGCAAGCTTAAACAAGAGCTCTGAGTTTAACAGCTAGGGTGATTTTACAGTGGGCAAAGAATACGCTTCAAGCTATTCTTCGAAAAAACTATGGCATCACCAATTATTATGTTTCCCTGAAAATTTCATTCACAAGAGCCATAGTAAAATAAAAGCAAGCCTGGGTTGTCTAAAGGGATGTCTGAGAGATTCTTGTGGCTCTGAAACCATTTCCATGGTTTCCTGGCAGTCGTGGGGACTAGAGTGGGCTCTCCATCAACAGGAAGGGGTGGTAAAGCAGCAGGATTTAAGGTAGTGATTGCTCCTATTGTTAAAGGTGGAAAATTTTCAAATGGCCAACTTCTGCTTCCATTGTTTAATGTTAAACAGGGTGTAGTTCTAGGAGATATTCTGTGCAAAGATATGCTAATGTTAAGGGTGTAGTTATCCCGTGTAAAGATATGTTAATGGCCAGCCTCTGCTTCTGTAAACCTGCTTGCTTGCTAGAGGGGGTTTTGGGGCTTTTTAAGCTATTCCTTCTAGAGGATCGGGGCTGATTCTCTAGTGGGAGAGTCATTCCCCGGCTACCTAATAAAGGCTCATAATTAATCTCAATGGGCTCCATGGGTCTTACATAGTGCATCACAACACTATGTAAGGTGATGGTCGGGTTAGTTAAAACTTCCTGTTCGTAGGTGGTCTGTTGCTGCCTTGTGGAGAGATGCTGAGTCCGAAGAACTTGTAAAATAGAGGACACAGCATGGGAAACGTAGAGGTGAATGAAGGAGCCTCATGTCAGAGTACTGGCTGCATCAATCAAAGCGTCAGCTGCTGCCACCAAAGGTAAACATGGGGCATGCTCGATGCCATAGGATCTAACTGGCGTGAGAAAAAGGCTGTGATGCATATCTGAGAGGCCAAAGACTGACCGAGGATGCCCGCAGCAATCTTATTATTTTCATGGCTGTATAAATGAAAGAGTTTGTCAAAGTTAGGTAAGCCAAGAGTTGGGGGTGTGGACAGGGCTAATTGTAAAGCTTCAAAAGAGGTTAATACCCCTGAAGGCCAGGAAATAGTGATGTAGGACAGGGCAAATTTCCCCAAGTTGGCGGGGAGACCGAGCCCTGAACCGAGAGAAGAAGAGGGTCCTTTGGCAGAGAGTGTAGAAAGAATTCAACACACGTGCCAACGTTAGAATCAAAAGGAAAGTTTATTAGAAAAGGGGTAACGCTTCACAGACAGTGTGGTCTCCTCTCAGAGGCAGAGAGTGAGAGGGACAAGAGGGACAATAGAAAGAGGTGGGGACTGTGAGACAGAATAAAGGCACTGAGAGGGACTGTGTGTCATTCTTTAGTTCCTGTGAGTTATAGTTTAAAAGACTTTGTTAGCTCATTTCCTTTGATATGGGCATACAGTGAGGAAGGGGAAGAGTATGCAGTGTGAAAAGATAAGAATATGTGGAGTGAAAAGCCTGCCGGGCAGTTCCCGGCCTTTAATCCATAGCTTCCTCAGGATTTTAGCCATAGAGAATGAATGATTTTATCTTGTGCAGGGCAGCCACCTAAAGACTTGTTTTTTCCTGTTTCCCCTTCACAGGTGTGGGGAAACTGGTTGTAAGCTCCCAGCGGAAGTCTTCCTTTGTTCTGTAGGTAGGTATCCTCCTGGCCTGGCTGCAGGATTGATTTGACATTTTTAATTCTCTTGTCTCCTATGTGAATAGGCTCTGGGATGTTGTTTGGGAGCAGGACATACAGAGGGTTAGCTAGGACTGCAAAATTAGGAATCCAGTGGCCAGCTGCCCCTAAAATTGTACTCAACTGATTTTTAGTTTTGGGAAGAGGGATGGATAAATTGACTCAAGGCGTTTAGGTGTTTAGCTTTTGAATGCCCTGAGATATCTCATGTCCTAAGTAGGTAACAGTTGTTTTGACCCATTGAAGTTTAGACTGGAGGTTTTATACCCTGGTTCAGCTAGTGTCTTTAAGAGGATGAGAAAGTCTGTAAGAGCTCTTTGCTTAGTTTGATCATCAACATATTGAACAAGCGTGGAGCCTTGGGTAAAGGCTCCAGAGTCTGTATCTGCCTTAAGGACTTGGGGAAATATTGAGGGGGACTCACGATATTCCTAAGGTAGATGTCAAGTGCTTCTCCTTAAATGTTATTGCAAAAAGAAACAGTCAGAATGGACAGGGATAAAAAAAGTGTGCCGAGCAGAGGTCAACTATGTAAACCAGGCTGTATTAACAGGGATTGAGGAAAGAATAGGGACCACGGGGTGGCAAGGAATTACCAATGACTTCATGGCTCTTAGGTCCTGTATAAATAGATAAATTTGATTTCCATCTGAATCAAATTTACCCTCTTTCTCTAACAGCAAAGATTGATTGGACTGTTGCAGGATGAGGAAATAAAAATTAACATATTTTGTTTTAAGAGGGTGTCTATTATAGGGTTAATTCCTCACTGCATCTCTGGAGAAGAGGGTATTGGGCTACAGTGGGAAACAGTTTTTTTTATCTTAGCAATGCAAATGAACTCTGCGCTCAGTAGCAGTCCAACTTCATTTACATGTGGCCCTGAGGCTACTTGGGATGTCTTTTAAATAAATCTCATCCTCTTCAGAGGAGTTCAATTGAGGATGAATTTCTCATAAAGAAAGTAGGAAGTTTAAAGCTTGTTCTGAAGGCAGAAAAATGAAAACACCCTTTTAATTACAGTTTATAGTGGCCTTACATTTACATAACAAATCTCTACCAAGGTTTGCTGCCGAACAGCTGGAAACGAGAGAGCCCTGCTGAGTATTAAGAGGATGTAAAGATTTTGATAGGGGCAATGAGATAGGTTACCCAGAAACTCCTACTGCTTGGATAGAGTCAGAGGTTACAGGTCGAGAAAGATCCTCCGAAAGGATGATAGAGAAAGTGGCACCAGTTTTCGTTAAGATATCCAGTTCCTGACCTTCTAGTTTAAATGTAATGGTAGGCTCTGGGGTGCAACTGAGGATCAGCTGACCTTGTCAATTAAGGGGGAATTGGAAACGCAGGAGGATAAAATGGAAATTTCTAGGATTCTGGGACTTAGAACAATTGCCTTTCGGACTTTTCCGGTGTCCTGATTTCCTGCAATATCTGTAAATGTCTGGAGACAAATTGAGAGGGGAACTCCAAGTGAGCTTAAATTTACTCTGAGTCATGCTTTTGTCGTTCCAAAGACTCAAGTTACAAAGCAAGAATGGGAGCTTTTAATTGCTTTGTCCTCCTGCATTCCTGCAAACTACTTGCAAAGAATTGTGTGGCGGCTTCAATCAACACGTTTAAGGATTTCCTTAAGGATTGCAGGGTCCCACCGACAGTACTTTGAATTTGCTTTCCAGTATCAGGGGGAAGATTTCCCACCAGAGCAGACATGAAGAGATTCCTATGCTCTGGGGCTTCTGGGTTTAATGCAGTGTGTCTCTGAAAGGTCTCTACAAACGTTCCACAAATGCTTTTGGATGCGCTCATTCTTTTTGAGTACATTATTTAACTTTTGATCAATTCACTTTGGGAGGAAAGATCTCCATTAGTGCTCTTACTTACCCTTGAATGTCAGCTTCTAGTTGAGCCATCTCCTGCTCATTCACAGGAGGGTCTGGGTGAAGATCTGGCCATCAGTTCCCCCATGACGTGTGTGTGTGTGTTGTGTGTGTGTGTGTGTGTGTGTGTGTGTGTGTGTCTGTCTGTCTGTCTGTCTGTCGGGTAGGGGCTGGTGGTGTTCTCCAGGGGATTGTCCAGCCTGTCTAGTAACTACTGTATAATCCTGGGAACGTAGGGAGGAGGCAAGAGAATTAAAAACGTTAATCAAGCCACCAGCAGAGACTGCAATATGCTGATCAGCCGGAAGTACTCCCTTTAGCAGCCAATCCAGATCACCTGTGTGTGGAGTTATGCATAGTTATTAATCTTTGTAATTCCTCCATGAACTCTGTTGTATCTTCAGAGAGAGAGAGTAAGAGGGTTTTATAGTTTAAAAGTTCAGCTGCTGACCAGGGGACCTGTATTCTTGGGTGGGGCAGGAGGGGCGGGGAGTAGGATACATCCAAAAGGGAAATGGGGTATGACTATCTGAAGCTGGTAGGGCCTATTTACCTAGTCCCGGACAATAGGAGAAATCAAGGGCGATAGCAAAATGAGCCTTTCTGCTTCCTGACTGCTTGTACCAAATTCACTGTCTGACTTTCAGCATTTATATAAATTACCTAGGTGCCATTAACTTGGAAGTTAGGTCTTAATGCCCTCTGTAAGTCTTGTAAAGGAAGGGAAGTTAAAACAGGCAGCTGGAAGTTTAAAGCGTTTTCTAGGGAGGTTGGAGGATTCTTAGGACTCAAAATCTGCCAGTTCTGAGGAGACAAAGCTAGGTGTTTTGGGGTAGG
The DNA here is from genome assembly GCA_003508835.1 of Eonycteris spelaea. Taxonomy (NCBI): domain Eukaryota; kingdom Metazoa; phylum Chordata; class Mammalia; order Chiroptera; family Pteropodidae; genus Eonycteris; species Eonycteris spelaea. The sequence goes on from PUFA01000139.1 coordinate 3,591,627, forward strand.
GGTTGTTTTCCCAGGGGTGGGGGGCGGAAAGGCAACTACTATGTTAATAAAGTATTTAATTTGAACCCCACCCCCCCAAAAATATATAAACAAACAAACCAGAGGCCCAGAGATCCAAAAGGTCTGGAGGCTCAGAGACAGGGAGTTGGGGATACAGGGGGAGTATATGTGGGAGGAGGAAAATTTACATCATATTTGTTCTTTAGTTTTTGCTCTAAGCGTAACTTTTGTTATTTCATTTTATTAAGGGCATCTTTTAAACTAGCTGTTATGCTTCTGTGTGTTCTCTTTTCAATTTGAAATTCCCATAATACAAATAAGGCTTATTATGAGACCTTTAAAAAATTTCTTTTCAATATAGAAGTTTCTCCAACTCAAAAGATCTGTCTTCTGGCCATTAATGGATAGGATCTTCATCAAGACACTTATTCCAATAGCCACTCATTACAATAAGGCTTTTAATGGAAAGACCTAGAGGTAACTTCCCGGGCTTAGAGAGAATCTTTGTTGCATCTTTGTTGCAGATGCTACAGGCACGGACTTTGGTGGGCTAAAGATAACATCCTGACTCAAGTTACGTTTCAGCTTCTGAGCCCTAATGTCGAATGACCCCCTGGCTACTTTCTCATGGAACCAGACAGAGGGATGCTGGAACTGACCTTAAAACTGTCCTCAAGACCTGAAGTAATGATTTATTCCTTATTTCACCTTCAACCAATCAGCTCTCAATGTGACCCCGAACCCCTTAACCTGCGGTGTCTTGTGATTTTGCTCTATATCATCTGTAATCTATATGTCATTGGGGAGTTCAGGCTTTTGAGCATTAGCTTCTCATTCTCCTGGGTGGCACCATTCATAATAAAGTAGCCAATCTTTCTCCGCTGCAGTTCTCTGTATTAATATTTGGCTCTGCTAGTTGCAGGTGGATAAACTCTCTGTTCAGTAACATTACTGCAATGGGATTTTTTTTTTCTTTTTAGCATTAACGAATAACAACAAAGGCCCCTTATGGTCTGGGGCCACTTATGACAAACTCCCCTGAGACCTGGCACAGCAGGACAAAGAGACACTTTGAAACCCAATCTATTCAACTGGTTACCAAGTGCATCCTGGAAGTGCACCTACCTGATGGTGGAGACCAGAGAAAATATTTTCACTGGTCACAAAGCCAAGCTCTCAGGACATAGAATAAGATGGAAGGAAAATCTCACGCGGTTTTTACAGAGGGGCCTACAGCAAAGTGTGAACAGATGCGGGTCTGGAGAGAACCTCTTCGTTCCCCAGCCTAAGTGGCTGGCTCCGACAACCGGCTTATGGGGAGTCTATGCCTTTGTCCTATCCCGATGGTACTTCCTTCTTATGACAAATGACACAAAAGACATAGACACAGGGGGAGGGGGTAAGATTGTTTTGGGGTGAAAAAGATCAATAAAGAAAATGTAAGGGTCCTGGGTCCAAGAAGCTAGCTCGCAAATATCTTCTCCTGCCAATCTAAATTTAGAAGAGAGAAAAAGGACGCTCATCATTTCTGACTTCTACAGAGCCCCACAGAAAGAGACCAGAGAGGCTGACAGGCAAATAAAAATAATACGCTCAGCGGCAAGTAGTTCCAGAAGCCGCAGTGTTCCAGCCAGTGGTACTCCTGGCCGGCTTGACAAATTGTTGGGAGCCAGGGAAACTTGCCCCTTTGTTTCTTCTGGCTAGTCGAATAATTCAAATAACATACAGCAGGTTAACAGGAGAAAATCAAAATTTTAATATGTGTGAATGGAGCGGGGTGGGGTTTACATAAGCATGAAAGTTTCCAAAGATAGCTAGGTGACATTGGGTATATATGACAGTTTGAACAATGGAGAAAAGAGGGAACAGGGTCTTAGAAGTGACAATGGGAGGTTTGCAGCTGCTTGAGGAAGAGCTGGATACACATGAGGGTAAATTTTTGCTAGGCAACTCAAAAGCAATGGGACAGAGAGAGTGATCTAGTAAATATGCTTAACTAATGCTGGGATGAAAATGCTTCAGGTGGTCACGCCCAGGTTCCCTTCCTGAAGCTGGTTTTTCTTCCTGACTCTTTGAGGAAAAGGGGAAGTAAAAAACTCTTCTTGAGTTTGTTGAGCTTTAATTGATTTTAGTTCAAAATAATCTGCATGCCAGGGTGGCGCATTCCGGGGACACTCACTCTCGACCCCCACACTATGCACACACATCTGCTCAGAAATAGAACCTCATTTCGGATATCGCTAAGGGCGGTCCCACCTTTGCAAGCATGCAGACAGGAAAAACAGCTGAGCACAATAAAAGCACAGCCTCTTGAAACAAATTTCCAGGAAGAAAAAGGACACTTGCTATGTGAAAAGAACATAAACATTTCTCCCATATGGCTGAGAACAAATCTAGCAGGGCAGGGCGGCGAGCTTCCACATCAATGAAGGATTTATCAGGTACATATTTTCCTGGGGATAAGAATGAGTTCAAAAGGAGCAGGGATCTGATAGAGCTATAAATACTCAGGCTATCACTCTTGAATTTTGCAGGGTGGTTAAATCCACAACCTTGAGCATCAAGAAAACTCATACTGCAAAAGCAAGCAAATAATTGTCTAATTTCCTTCCTTTCCAACTCTGCCACCTTGCTGATCTATTGTGGTTGCTTCAAAGGAGACAGAATAGTAACATGTTAACCTAGTTGGGCAAGCTGTGAAACTTTCTGCTTTGGCACTATGTGAGATATTTTATCTGCCTTATCTCATTTAAACCTCAAACAAGTACTATTACTTCCCATTGTGCAGATGTGGAAACTGAGGCATAGGTTGACACACAGTCACACTGCTAGAGTTTCCTTCTAACGCCAGGCCACTAACCACTTTGCATGCATTAAAGTAAGTGCAATTGTGAGTCAGCTGTAAAAGCAGGGTCACCAAAGAGTATGGAAAATAAATAAAACGCCATTGAAAGTGAGGTCCTCCGAAGAGGGAGCTCTCAAGCATGTAGCTTCTATTGCAGCTCAGTTTACAAACTGGGACAAGAAGTTTACTTCACATAACCTGGGGTAGGAAGATTTTTCTCCTTACCCAGCAACAGCCCAGCCAATGGAAAACCATCACACTCAGCCAATGAGAAGCCACTGTCACCCGAACTCTTGCTCTCCTCCAATGGACTTTGCTCATACCCACCCTTCCCTTCCCTTTTTTTTTCTATTAAATAATGCTCCCCTCCTTGGTTCTCTAGCCTTGCCTGTGGTTTGTCTTAGTTTGCCTGAATTGCATTCATGAATTGCTACTCCCAAATAAACTTTTTTTTTTTTTTTTTTTGCTGGTAAAATAACCAGCTATTTTATTTTCAAGGCTGACAAGTACAGTGCAGGGTGGGAGGCAAGCCTTTTAAACCCTGTTAGGTAAAGCAATCCCACTGTCTGTCCGGGCAAAAGGTCTGTCCACAAAGCAGGAAATCACTAAATGTATGTCTTGTAACTTCTATTTACCTACAGAAACAATGGGCTTGCTTTAAGTGAAACACACCTGGTGGTGACTTTTGTTGGGAACTTTTGTGAAACCCAGTTAATCTGCTTCTGCTGATAAAATTTTTTAAGGCTATTCAAGTCACCCTGGGCAAGGGGGCCAAACTCTTTCTCAAGGCCAAAGACAACAGACTTTGCCCCTCCTTACAAACTGCAGGCTTTACATGGGATCCTTTCCCCAAGGAAGAGACACAAACCAGGGTGAGGAGAGTAATAATGTGCAGCTCGTATGGAAAGGAAGGCAGAACGACGAAGCGGCCCATGTGGTAAGTTCTTTCAGATTAACAGTGTAAAGGAAGCAGATACTCTTAGAAATTTTAGAAACAATAGAGAAATATAAAAATGAAAAAAGTCATACAGTAAGTCCTCACTTAACGTAGTAGATAGGTTCTGTGACTTGAAGTAAAACCCACTTCCCTGTAAGCGAATTGAGATAAACAAGAGTTAAAGTTCCTACAGCATCTCGTGGATGTTGTAATGAAACAATATTATTGGAGGACCTGCTGTGTGTAATCCACCTCCCCCTGGGGATAGCTGCTATTACCATTTTGGGATATGTTGAACCAATTTTGCAGCCATTTTGTAGACACTGTTATGACCATCAGTGGTTACTATTTATTAAGTCGTTCTTTTGTGATAGATGCTGTTCTAAGTGCTTTATACATATTAGTTCATTTGTAGTAGGTGCTACTAGTCTCACTTTATGACATGCGGAACTGAGGCCTGGGGCGGGGGTGGGGGCGGGGAGAGGTAGGGTTTGTTCAAGTCCCTTTAGCTGGTGTGTAGCGGGGCCCAGTTGAGATCTCAGGAATTCTGACTCCAAGCCCACGGTTTATACAGCTAACATGAAATCCTCTCCATTTCCTTTACCACCACCCTCCCCCACCACCCCCAGCTTTATTGCGATAGAGAGTTTGTTACTGGTGTTGTATACAGTCCAGGGCTCCGTCCTTGGATCCCCCATGAAAGATTTGGATGGAGGTCCAATGCTCAGAGAAGAAAAACCGCAGGCAAAGAGTAGCAAGTAGAAGTGATTTATTAGGCAGAATACACTTGGGAGAAATCCAAGTGGGCACATCGACAGAGGAACGAGGGCCCTGGGAAGTTGAGGGTCGGGATTTTATTATGGGCCATCCGGTTTCTTGGTTCTCCTTCTGTCCCTCACATCTTGAACGATATGAATTCCCTGTGCCTTTCTCTGAACCTCCTACTCCTGGCCTGGGCATGTGTGGTGTGTGCCCTTAGATGGGAAGTCCTCCACCTCTGCCATGGGGATTTTGAGGGTAGGCGTATGCTCAGTTAACTACTTTTGCCCGTACTGGTTGAGTGCCCCCAGAGTAAGTTTATACAGTTGTTATCTGTAGTTAACTAACTATGGGGGGAACAAGGGAGGTGTCAGAAGTGCCAGGTATCTTGCTTTCTCTCTAGCTTCTGACCATAGGAAAACAAGGGAGTCACCTGAAGCCATCAGGTGTCCTGTTATATACATTTTACAGCTAGACTTGTCTTGGAGCCTCGTTAACCCATTAATGTCATTTTCCTCCAGCTCATGTCTACCTACCCTACCAAATTAACATATAACATTGTATTAGTTTAACAGGTACAACATAATGATTTGATATTTGTATACAATACAAAATGATCCCCCCGATGTCTGCTTAACATCCATCACTTCACATAGTTACCAATTTTTTCTTGTGACAACAACTTTTAAAGTATGCCCTCTTATCTACGGCAATGCGACCCTGAATGCACCTGATCCCGTCTGATCTCAGAAGCTAAGCAAGGTTGGGCCTGGTTAGTACTTGGATGGGAGACCACCTGGTAATACTGGGTGTGATAGGAAAATAAAACGAAATGAAATGTTTAACAACCTTCGATACACACTGCAGTATTGTTAACAGTTATCCCTAGGACTTAAGAATTTTGTAACTGGGAGTTTGTACCTTTTGATCACCTTCGCCATTTTTTTCTCTCTCCATTTTCTACAGCCCACATTTTGTCATAAGGATCTGAAAATCACTGAAGGTTTGTAGATAACAGACGAGAGTTCAGAAAGAGGGCAGAAAAAACTTGAAGGGCAGCTATTGTATTGGCCAGACGCCCAACCTGTCTTCTGGCAGCTGGAGGGCTAAAGATGGCCCGACAGCCTCTGAGACTCCAAACAGGAAAAAAGGCTTCCTAAAAGGGGTTATAACCTACAACTCCGACAAGAGACGCAGCTCTGCCAGGCTGGAGCTCCACGTGCATTTTCTTCCAGGGCGGTTCATCTTGTAAAAGGCCGATCCTCCCTGTTCCAAGAGCATGCATTCTCCCCCAGAAGAGGCAGCGGCATCGAATCCAAGTTACGCCTTCACCTGAGCAAGATGAACTGCTTTTTCTTCCAAAATGGTAGTTTCCCATATCTTAAAAAATGGACATGGGGTTCCAGCTCCACCATAGCACCCCTAGAATCTTCCAAATGGGACCTTAGAATATTATACTCTCTTGTTTTGTTCATGATATATCATCAACATATTTTTCCAGAAAAGATTCTTTCACTTTGATTTTTAATGACTATACTGTATTCTATCATGTGGATATAGCAACTTTTACCAAAGTCAATCTGTTGGACATTTGGTTTATTTCCAATATTGGCTATTATAACCTATAATAAGTAACCATGTAGCCCAAACCACAGCATATTCCTTATTTTCTGAGAGAAATTCCTAGAAGTGGAATTACTGGCCAGATAGGACAGACGGTTTTTAGGCTCTTGACAGAAACTCCCAAACTCCTCACTACAGAACTGTTTGTGATATTCTCTGCCCCAGCCCTGGTGAGGATAAACGGCACAACTTTTCATAAATTACTAGTTAGCACTTAAAAGACCACTGTTGAGTGAGCCGTTGATTTGAATGTTTAAGAACAAAAAGTTCCTTAATGATTCCACCAGTAGATGGCACTCTTTGCTAAGATATTAAGTCAGATTCAGGTAAAGCAATTCAGGGACTATTTGCATCAGGGAAATCAGATATATATGAACAAAACAAATGTGTAGCAGGAAATCTAGGACTTTATATGGAAACTAACCGACATTAGTGGCACAACAGTGGGATCTTGGGATCCCGTGGGATCTTGAAAACACTCCTGGGATGTAGTCACCCTTCCAGCTATTAAGGTCTCCTACAGCTTCTCAAGAACCCTGCCTGGGAGACACCTACATTCCACGTGTGCATGCATTCTTTCCACCTCCCTTGTTAATTCTCACTCGTGGAAAGCAGGATTGGACCGGCCTGGTTCCTTCTGACCAGCTCTCTGGGCCCTTGGCTGATCACGGCTGTAATTTTACACTTCCACGTGCGATATTCATCACCTCTCCCTGTTGCTGGAGGTGTTCACTGTTGTGTGCCTGGAGCCCAGGGTCGTGGCCAGCACAAGGGACACATCCTGCAGGTGTTGGCTGCATGAATCCAGGCCAAAGTGTTTGGGACCTCACCTTAGAGCTTTGCCAAATGATCCCCTTCCTTGCAAAACTGAAATCTGTCCTGAGATTGTCAAGGCTTAGCTGCTGTAAGTGACAGAAACTTAATCTAGAGGTGCATAAACCACAGGAAGAAGGATGGGAGAATGACTAAAGTACACCTAGGTTCAGGGGTCATCAAAAGGATGTAGTTCCAGTTCACTTACTGGTGAAAGTTACATCACTCTGCTTAGCCTCAGTTTCCTTATCTGCAAAATGGCTCTAATAATAGCACCTGCTCTTTTGGATAAGAATTTGTACTCCAAGGGCTCAGCACAGTCCCTGGTACCCACTAAGGGCTCTGTAAGTTTGCTTGGTCATTGCAGTCCAGCCTTCTGCAAAGCAGCACCCTCTGAAAGGACACTGGGAAGAACGAGAACGGAGTGATTTGTTATTACCCCAAACCACTAATTAAGACATTTTGCAAGTTGGTATTTGCGTTGTGAGACCTGGCTGCCAATATTTCAATCCGTTCCAACATTGCAGAATAAAGCCTGGCATGCTGGTGGGTAGGGGTGAGGGTTCTATGGCGGGGGATGGGGTGGGTGGGGGTGGGGGGTGAGTGGGGAGTGCAGGTCTAGAATGACATGCCTTGGCCATACTTCCCAAGGCAAGACTCTTTCACATTCTATGTTCACATATCAGTTTAATCAGCAAGTATTTTGGATTCTTTTTGGTTTCCAGGCCTGGGGTAACTGGTCATCCTGCACTCCCTCTTATTTCTGATCACTATCTCTAGCTACCTGGCCACCCTTCTTAACTCAGGCACCTTTCATGTTCTTCAAGACTAAGAGGTTAAAGAAAGCCCCTTCACTTGCAGCTGCCTTTGAATTCCCAAGCTATATTTGAGGGCTAGGGTTCTCAGGGTGGTCTTTCAGGAAATCCCCCATTTTGTCAATTTAACTTAGCTTATGCAAATTCCTGGTTTCCCAAGCCTGTTTTACTGCTTCCTCGAATGTTGCTCTAGCAAGATTTCCCTTGGGATAAAACAGGAATTTCTGAGCCCAGGAATGAGCTCAGAATGTGGCTGAGGCGCTTCCCCTTCTCTGAGCTCGGGCTCACTCAGCCCTTTAATTCAGTACCCCGGGCCCCAGCTGGATCACGAGCTTCCCCCAAGAAGGGCCGTTTTGATCCTCTTCATACCTTCCAGCTCCCTGCATGAGCAGACTGTTGGGTCCCCCATATTACCTCAGCCCATCTGGGGCTGAAGCTCGCGTCCCACCGGGCTTAGTTAGGCCCACCAGGTGGCATGGCAGACAGGCCTTCTCTGAGGCCGCCCCAAAGTCACCCGAAAATATCACCCTTCCAGCGCTGTAGCCGCCCCCCGCCCTGCCCCCCCCCCCCCCCCCGCCGGCCCGCTACAAAGCCTACTCCCAGCCAGGGTTGCGTTCGGGCCCACAAGGGCGGCAGGGCCCTGATGAATCATCGTTCAGGACCACGCGGGCGAAGGGCCGGGGACGCGAGAGCTGGTGAGGAGGGCGCGGGGCATCGCTCCACGCTCCCAGGACCACGCAGGCCCGGAGGGTTCACAGGGTGAACTGGAAAAGGTCAGGAACCTGCACGTGCGCCGAGGTCCTGGGCTGGGGGCGGGGCCTGGTGGGCGGGCCGAGCGGCGCCTGCGGGGCGGGGCGGGGCAGGGCGGAGTGGAGCGGGGCGGACGAACCAGCCAGGCAGGGCCCGGCAGCTGCGTAGAAAAGCCCAGGCTGAGCCCCGACAGCAATTCTATAGGCGCGGCGAGCACCTCGTGTCTTTTCTGACTCGCAGCGCGGCAGCATGGCGGGTGCTGGCCCGAAGCGGCGCGCTTCGGCGGCCCCTGCGGCAGCGAAGGAGGAGGAGGAGCGGCAGGCGCGGGAGCGGATGCTGGCGGCGGGGAGCGCGACGGCGGCGGAGGGCGCGGGGGGCGAGGGCGTGACAATGCAGCGCAACATCACGCTGCTCAATGGCGTGGCGATCATCATAGAGCACCAATCATCGCTCCGGCATTTTCGTAAACACCCACCGTGTGTTTAGAGAGGCGGGTTCCCACCGGGCTGGCGCTGGTCGATATGGGCAGTTTGTGGCCTTTCTCCATCGTTGGCAGCTCTGCTATGCCGGAGCTGGGACTACGATCTCCAAGTCGGGCGGTGACTACGCGTACATGCTCGAGTCTAGTCATCCGGTTCGCTGCCCGCCTTCCTCAAGCTGTGGATGCGAGCTGCTCATCATCCGTCCCTCCTCGCAGTACATCGTTGCGCTCGTCTTCGCCACCTACCTGCTCAAGCCGCTCTTCCCCACCTGCCCGGTGCCCGAGGAGGCAGCCAAGCTTGTGGCCTGCCTCTGCGTGCGTGAGTACCGGCGGGGGACCCAGCCGGGGGCGAGGGAGGGGGCGGGAAGCGGGGCGAGCCGCGTGTCCGCATGCCCCGGCCATTCCGAATCCCCAGCCATCCCCGCAGCCCAAGACCATCCACGAACCTCTGGGCCATCTGTCGTCACATCCCTGGGCCATCCCGTATCCCTAGGTCATCCCCGCAGTCCTGGTCCCAGAACCCACGTGCCTTTCATTCATTACTTTGCACGTACATCACCCTGGGAATTCCGCAGTGACACAGATAGCCCTGCCGCGCGACCCTCTGTCGTCGGACTTCTCACTTTCCTGCTTTGGTTCATTGATATCCGTTGGGGCTGAGTAATTTCCCCCGCTTCTTGCAAGGCACCCACAATGAGTATGTGAAAAATCGGATTTCCTGTTTGAACTTTCTAGTTCTGTATATGGACAAAGAAATTGTAGTTAAAATTTCAATCATTTCAGTTCTTCGAACCAACTTATCAGGAATCAGCAGAGGCCGACTCATACAAAAACCATAGTAATAAATCTGCAGATTAAACTTGTATGTACTGGGATGGACTTGGGGGTCCCCAAGTTGTGCAGACAGCCATTTGCCATGGACACAGTGTTACATAAAATTTCCCAGGACCCAGAGACCAAAGAAAGAGGCAGACAACTCTATCATTACATCAAGAAGTTTCTGAACGGAATTTACATACAAGGCACTTCTGGGCAGCAGTAAGCAGCAGTAAGCAGCAGTAAGCAGATGGGGACCGGGAGGCCGGGCGCTGAAGAATTATATAGGATAGGGCGGGATGGATAGGGTTATGACCGTCCCAGATAAGGGGAAGACACCTACTCGTCCAGGAAGCAGCATTTTCCTAGACCAGCATGTCTGGTCCCCTCCATAGGTGAGGAGTTGGACAGTGTCTGAGGGAAATTATGGCACGTAATCCTCTCTTCTAGTCCAGATCTCGCACAAAGGTCTGGCAGTGATCAGGCTGCAGTGCCGGTCTTTCTTCCCCTACAGTGTTAGTATGTTGGTGGACACCGTCCTGGTATGTTTCTCACCCATGAGTGAACCAAGCCAGAGAGAATTGCTGCTTTGCAAACAGTTTTCATGTGGAATTTCAGGGAAAAAAAAATCATTTGTAGCAAATGTCAAATGCCATGTGATTTTATTTTCTTTTTGGCTTTTGGCAGTTTTTCCATCTACCACGGGGCCAACTTCTAGGGAAGCTTGCAAGATGGAAGTATCTTGCTTTCAGAGCTGCCACCTGATTTGAGGATTTGCTCAGATCTCGCGCATGCACATAAGTACAGAGCTAGCCGGGCACATTTATGGATTCGGGTCCTAGCCAGGAAACTCAGGGGACTGCAGTTACTTCGAGTGGCTTCTGCCTGGCCATGCCTGCTGGGGCTGTTGGGCTTGTGGACCAGCTTCCTTGCATCATCCTCACTGTGTCGTGGGGCAGGCATTTCAGAACTCTGAGGCGCTCTGAGAAGTGGCGGAGCATATCCCAAAGGCAGAACATAGCGCCGTTCTGTTTGCCTGTCTGAGGGCACACACTTTCCTGAGACCCCGAACAACTAGTCATGCCAAGTGAAAGAACAGTATTTGCCTCTTTTTTTCTTTGGAGGGGAGGGGGGCAGTTTTCAGCGATATAGATCTCGGCTTTAAAAACCTTAAGTCCAAATCAATGATTCGTCCATAGCAGTAGTTGATGTGCCTGAGAATAGGAAAGCTTGGGGCTTCTGGTGAGCTTTGCGATGAGGGTTTTATGGGGTGATGCATTGCACTGAGCTAAGAAAAAAACTCCTTTAAAGGCAAGATGACTTTGTTGGGTGGTTTTGTCATTAAGAGAATTTTAATTGTCTCATTTTCATCCGTGCTAGATATGATACAATGTTTGGGCCTAGTACGCAATGGACTAGATACTATCTTTAAAGGACCCTCTCTCTCGTCTTTAAAAATGGATCCCTTTTTAAACTTTTGGGTTTATGTAGATAAATCCTCAGGTAGATTCTAGAAGGGCTACAATTGAATATACCCCGGCCAGAGCTCCGGGTCACTTGCAGCACTGCGGGCTCAGCAGGGAGGGTTATGTCAGTAACAGCCCTTTTGATAGGATTGAGGGTGGCATTGGTCATGTGTCGATTGGCCTTTGTAGCTGTTTTTCTCAGAACCACCTGTGTGAACGTGATACACATACATGTATGTGTGCGGCTTCTGGTGGACAGAGGATTTTCAGTAATGGGGACATGCCATCTGCAAGAGTGAGCGCTAATTTAGAACCTGACACTCTCTGGAGAGGGACATGGCTTGTCCAAGGCTACCGAGCTCAGCCAAGCCGGACTGGCACGGCTGCTCTCGCTCAGCACAGGGAAAGGCATGGTTGTCTAAGAGGGGGCCTGCCCACGTAGCAGGACTCTGAGAAGCCAGTGAAGAGCCACAGAAAGTTCTCAAGTGTTCTTTAATTATTCCACAAAAGCTAGGTTCTAGAATTTCTCCTTAAGAAGAGAATGGGTGCCCTGCACCTCTTCTTGGAGACATTCCTGCAGTGGTGATGTGTGCCCCAAAGTGGCTTTCGGACCAGTAGTAGCAGCCTGTGCTTGGTGCCCCACACCAGGGCCCTGGATTGCCCTCTCCAGCACTGTGTCATGGGTCTGGAGCACGGTTCTCATTTTTGCTGGTTGATCTTTTCAGTCACCTGGGCACATCCCACGTTTCTTTCTGCTTGTGAAAAAATTGTGCTGTGAAACAGGTTGGCTTTGGTGCTGAAAATGATCCTGGGAACAATATAAATGGGAGAGGAAAAATCCTTTTCTTGTAGGTCTGACATAGAAATGATGAGATGGGCCATTTCATAGCGTGGCTCTGGTATTTTTACCTTTTTAAGGAGTTAAAGATCAAAAGCTATTTCCATAATAACTCAACAGCCATGTGGGATTTGGTATGCGACTTGGTTTACATGGATTGTTTATCTCTTAACGATAACTTGTTAGCATTTTGCTTGAAACTCAGATGAATCTGGGTTTTGTGTTTGCTGCAAAAGTCACTCGGGCTGGAGTTCTCCCTGGCTGGGTTTGCCTTGGACAGTTTATCCTCTCTCCCTGAGCCACTTTCTCTAAAACGGATCAGTGGTGTCTTGCAGGTGCCTGGGCTGGAGGCATAGGTGAGGGCCGGCCCAGGGTAGGATCCCGTATGTGGGAGTGGCCATGGTGCAGAAACACAACTGTGGCCTAATTGGTTCTTTATCTCAGAGAAGCAGCACTCAGAAGGAGTCTGAAAGGGCCCACTTCTCCCTTTGCTGGGTCGTGGAAAAGGCTTAGAGCCTGTCCAACGCCTGTTGTTTCCTGCCCAGGACGTGTAGGTGTTCGGGAAGTGGCTGCAGACCGCTGGTCATCTGCCTTCCTCTCTCCCTCTCCTAGTTGGGTGGGGCACAGGACCGTGCCAGCTGGGACAGCCCCTGCACGCAGACGCGCAGGGTACTTGGAGCACTCGGTGGTTCGCTGGTGGTTGAGAGAGTGACTCTGGGGCACCAAGTTCCTTTCCTGTGTGGTGGCCCCTTTCTACCTCTTGTGGAGATGGACAAGGTGGCCCAACCTCCCCTAGACTGAGTTTTGCCCCTGACGATGACCCCACTTGGGCAGAGCAGCATGGGATGGGAGTGAGGGGTTCTCGGCTGTTGTTCCTCCGGAGACCCATGACCTGAGATCCTTGCTACCTGGTGTCAGATAAAGAACCTGTGCTGCGCACGTGGACAGACCGGAGATCTGTTTCAAGAAATTCACAGAGACCTCCAAGCCTCAGTTTACATACATGTGAAATGGAGACTTGTCACAGACCTGCCTGGGTGTTTGCGAGGACTTTAGGTCATGGTGCATTTAACAATGGCACACGGGGACCTCGCCACACGGTGGCTGTGACTTCTTCTCCACACTGCCCTCCATCTGGTCTTTGTTTGTAACATCTCGAGCTGCCCTGGAACTTGCTTTTTTTCTGGTTTAGAGAAAAGAAAAGAGGATGGAGAGAAAGGGGGAAAAAGCCAACAGGTGCATGCCGTGTTTCCTGTTGGGGTCTGAGCAGATGGAGATGCCCACTGCACACCTGTCAGCCCTGCCAGCCTCGGGGGCTTTGGGGGGTGGGGAGAGGAATGCTATCTGCTGTCAGCTCTTCCTGAGGCAAGGGCGAAGGGCATGGATGAGGTGCGGGTTCGGTGTCTGAGGGGTGAGCCATGGCTAGGTGACTTGCAGGTAAGTTGGTCAGTTGGGATGATGTCCAGAGTGAGGAGGGGAGACCACGGTGGCACCCCTGTTCCCCATTCTTCCAGCTATTGACTTGTCTCCAGTAGCACGGACTGGGTAGTGACCTCTCTCCTGGGGGCGTGGGACCCCACACAACATAGCCACCACTGTATCCCTGACACTCCAACCAGGCCTGTCACAGTGAGGCCTGTGTAACAACCCTCACCTCACCTCATTCAAGGTGTCTGGCTGCCCGCCAGCCACCAGGGTTGAGCCTCTTGGTACATGAAGCAGAGGCTTTTGGGTGTTTCTAAGGAGCCGGTGACCCCAGAATCATAAGCCATGAGCTCAGTGCAGACAACAACCCAGTAATTAGCACTGAAATCTGACTTGTCTGACAGACATGAAAGTGCTCCAGCTGCTGAAGCAAGTCAGGCCGAGTCACAGGACTGGGACTGAGGCCTGCCAGGTCCTTCACAGAAACATTTGACCCCTCAGGAAGGTGGGAGATGCTGGCGGGCATTTCTAACCCTTGTTCCCTGGGTCATGGCTTCCTTTGATATTCCCGTGGAATGTACAGGCTCTGCCTAGAAACACATACTTGGCATGTTCGCTCCAAACTGTGGTCATGGGGTGCTCAGGCTTCCTAAGGCCCTTGCTCAGGTTGGAAGCCACGCCTGCCCCGAGAGAGGTACCCCATTATGGCAGAAGCAGGACGTTTTCTAGCTAGTACCCTTGGATTCCTTTCTTCCCACATGCCCCAGCCATGAAATCAGTGTTGCCATCCCCATTTTATGGCTGGGGAAACTGAGCCAGAGGTGGGCAGGGAGCATAGGCTATACATCTTCCTCCACACTGACCCGCCTTTTGTCGTCGGCTGTGTTGGGGACAAGTGGCCATGTCTGTGGCGAAGGGTGGTGGGCATCAGGAGTCTGGGATGGTGTCAGGCACCACGTCCAGGCATCTGGTTGGCTGTGGTGCGGACACGCGGACCTGCGGTTCGTCCATGTCCTGGACTCCCGGGAAGCACTTTTCCCTGACTGCGGGCCACCAGACTCCGTATACACATTTCATGTTTCTGTGGGAGTCACGTTGCAGGTGAGCGTGCGGAGCAGGTGGGCTGTTAGCTGCCCCGTGGGTTCTCGCTGCCCAGCGGCCATCAGACCTGTCCTGTGGCCAGTTTCTTGTCCTCTCCTCCCATGACTCACAGCATATACTGGGGACCAGGGAGCCATGTGATTCCACAGCCCTCAGTTGGTGTCACCTTCCTGGCCCTTGTCTGGATTGTGGCTGGGGGAGTTGCCCAGAGCGCACCTGTTCCCACCCCTGGGCTTGGTCCAGTCTAGTGACTTCTTGGCTCTGATAGTTGGGGGTCCATTTATATCATGGCAGAAGGCCCCTACCCAGCTCTGCTCAACCCCAGCAGAATGCCGAGTTCTTTCTTTTGCTCAGAAGAGTGGGCTGAAAAGCCAGGCAGGGCATTTCTTGGGGCTGTGCCCACCCCTCCCCACAGTGGGTTTTGCCGGCTATGTGAAGAATTGTCACTGACTTCCCGTTCGGGCTCTGGGAGCATGATACATGCAACCCGATCCATGCTCTGTGTCACTTTAACCTTGGTTGCTTGTTGACATCTGCCTCTGCTGAGCCCTGATCATCTAAGTTACTCAAAGGATAGCCAATACAGAACCGAGGGCACCGCCTTCAGACATAAGCCCTGTGGCTCACTGTGACCCCCTGGCCAGCCCAGCACTTTGTCCTTGTCTGTGTGAGCTGCTGAAGACTGGCACAGGATCCAGCCCTCGGCATGCACATAAGCTGTGGAGCTGTGTCTTTACCTGGTTCTCTTCTGAGGGACCCAGTTAGCCTGATCAGCTGGAAGGCCAGGGTTGCTGTAGAAGGCTTGAGCAGGGCCCTGGCTCCGTCCCTCAAGCTCTTTGAGTCCTTGGACTGTGTGGGGCACAGTCCGGGTGCTTGACTTCTCTGCGTCGGTATTTCAGAGCCTGGAGCAGGGCAGGCGTGGATGGGTTGTGCCTACAGAGGTTGTGTGAGTGGGCCATCCCATCCCGGCAGGGGTCAGGTATCAGAGGGACTGTCCAGGAATCCACAACAGAGCAGGTTTGCCTGGAGAGGGGAACAGAGGACGCCTTGGGGAACCAAGAGCTATAGCCCTCCAGGTACTAAGAGGAGGCTGCAGGTACGCTAAGTGTGGCGGGAGGTGGGGCCTGGCCGGAGCCACTTCTAGTGGGTCTGGGTGCCCTACTCAGCCACACCTGTGTGTTACTGGTCTGGTGGGTGTTCTTTCAGAACCCCTCAGTGCTGAGGGAAAGGACTGGAGGTGGGTGTGGAGTGGGGGAGCCCAGGAGCGGCAGTGGGTAGAAAAGGTTTCCCCTAAGGCCAGCCTATTCCAGGAGGGACCATCTGCTGGCTCGGGCTGAGGGAGCCAAGTTCAGGAGTCTAAGAAGGAAGCTGAACTTGAGTTTGGTTAAGAAGCATTTTGTTCCAGTGGATTGGTGGGGATGGGCAGATCAGCTCATCGCTGCTGAGACACATAATTGGAATGTGAGGGTCTGTGTCCTGCCTGGTCACAGATAAACAGGGGTGTTGTGAGTGTCCTCTAGTCGTATGGGGAGGGGCTTCTCTGCAGTGAGCAGTTTCAGAACGTGGGGGAGTGGGCTGTAAGCCTTCAGTGTCTTCCAGGATGGCAGGGCTTGGTGAAGTCTAGTGCTATGATGTTCATATGAAGACCCCGTACTGGGATGTCAGGGCTGGGGACTATGGAGCAGAATGGGGACTGGGCCTTGCCCTGGGGTGGCCTCACCCAGTAGGAGGGAGACGTGTGAACACACACGTTCTATAGCTCAGGTCAGGTCTAATGGGGTGTGGAGGCTGAGGAGCTGGGGGCCATCTGGCCTGCCTGCCCAGGGTACCTGGCGCTGGCACTCGTGGACACTCCTCTCTGCAAGTCCTGTGTGAGAAACCCTTAGCCTAGACACCTGTTCAAGGTCCCACTCCAGAATGACAGCCTGCTTTAGAGATGTGGGACAGTGTCCCCCACACACCTATCGCCTCCTTTTCAGGGGTTCCCAGTAGACTTGAATCTCAGGCATGCTTATGGTGAGTGGGGCCCTATGGGGCTTGTCTCCATTGGTGGGTCTCAGCCCTGGCTGTACCTTGGAATCACCTGGATTGGACTAATGCCCCGTTTCCCCCAGACCCAGCAAGGTGGGAACTCAGTGCAGGTCAGGGGGCTTGGGTGGAGCTTCTCATGGGCAGTCAGGATCGAAGACGTTGGTTGAGTGGCCACAGCACACTCAACCAGAGGGAGACTTAGGAGACCTGGATGTCCTTACACCACTCTCCTGGTGACTGCTGTGTGACTTTCAGCAAGTTGGATAGCCTCGCTGAACTCCATTTACCCCAACTATCAAATGAGAGTGTTGGGGGTTGAATGCTACACATGTGCCCTACTCCTCAGGTACAGCAACTGCAGATGGTTTTCTCTGCTTTTTCTTCTTTATTAGTATAATTGCTGGAGGGTTTAGGGTGGGGCGAGATATACACATGTGTCTGCATTTAGCCAGCAATGGAAACACAGTCTTATCTGTTTTCAGCAGATCGTCACACCTAGCAGTGACCATTCAGATTAATACTAATCCTTGATGAGGTGTCAGATGCTGTGTTTCTAGAACTCAGCCACAGAGCAGGCGGCAGGCAGTATTCCTATTCAGTGGATGAGGAAATAGGCTCAGACACACCTGAGTAACCTGCCCGAGGTCACACAGCATGGCAGAACTTCGAGCATTTCAGTCCTGGCTATTCTTGGGCTTAGGAGGAAGCCCTTTGGGAACTTGCCTGCTTTCCAGGACTCTCGCTTCCAAAGAGCCCCACGAAGAAGGGAGTCATTATTTATGGTGTTTCCTGCTTACCCCAGGACTCAGGACGTTGGCAGATTTTAGAGTTGACTAAATCTTCCTCCCTCTGGTGTGTTTTGAAATGAATGTGTCACACCACCATCCTGGGCTGGGGTGAACTTTGTGACCCAGCCCCGGTTAAAATGGGAACATGTTCCCGTATGTGACCATGAACATGGTCACAGGGAATTTGAAAATGTAATGCTAACCTATTAGTAATTTCTTAGGAAGACATCGATGATTCAGAGGTGGGGGAGGGGCACGAGAGCCAGCGTCCACCACACCCCTGCCCTGGACTGCAGATCCCATGTCTTGCTTCTCCCACAGGTGGCAGCCTCTTAAATTGGAGCACCTCCCTTTGCTCCTAGGGAGACTGGAATCCCACCTGAGCAACTGCTTCCCTCTGGGAATGGCTTCCTTTTTCCCTCAGCAGCCAGTGGTGGGGATGTGTGTGGGTCTGAAGCCTCTGTCCACCTGAGCTGCTCATTGTTTTAGTGCATCCTGGAAGTGAGGTCAGTCTTCTCACGTGGTCTGGGTTGTCAGGTCACATACATTGTTTTCTTGGAGCCCAGTAGAGGTGACTTCTGTACCGAAGTCACCCCCTGGTTTTCCAAGTGGGATCCCCAGATCAGCGGCTGCAGCATCCCTGGGAACCGGTCAGAAAGGCAGATTCTTGGGCCCCCAGAAGACAGACAAAACCTGGAATGTGAGACCCCCATCTGTCATTAGGAGACCCATCTATCATTAGGAGTGATGGAAGTGTCAAGAAATGAAGAAATGTTAGGAGGTAGAAGCACAGGCCATCATGGGGGCCTTGCCTGGGGTGGGGCCGACTGTGGGGAGGCAGCGCACACTGAGCCCAGAGGACATCTGGACTTCAAGGAGTCAGGGAGGAGGGTGCTGAATAACAAGCCCTGCAACTGACCGGCAAGTGCCCACAAAACCCTGAGTCCCTGTGTGTGCTGGGTGGATTTAGACGAATAAGGCTAAGGCAGGACAAGAACCCATAGAGTGGCTGGACACTCTTCGGTAGTCAGCCCTGTTGGGTGCTGCTCGCCCAACCAGCAGGGCCACACTTTGGTACCTGAGCAAGCCCGTGGTCAGTGACTGCTATCCTAGGAGCCAGTCCACTTGCAGCCGGGGCTCAGGCTCCAAATGCCCAGTGAGTGCTGTAGTGTCTGACAGGTGGGGGCCAGGCTCCAAGTTATTAGGCTGGCCAGCTGCCTGGGCCCGGGTCTCAGGCCAGCTTTGGTGCCAGTGGTCAGCGGGTGCTGCTCTCTGGTGTGGTGCCAGCTGCTGCCCCAGATAAGCCCGGGAGACCAGACTGGTGGAGCTTCCTGGAATGGGTACATCCTACCAGCCACTTCCTCTCTGTCTCAAGGGGCCTGCGGCAAAACTCTGGGTCAAATTATGCTCATTTGCTTGGCACCTTGCTACCCCTCCGGCCAGTTTCTGAGAGCCGGGCCCCACCTGTGTGAAGCAGCATTGCTCAGAGGCCTCAAATTGTTTTTGCCCCAAGAATTGGCCCTATTTATGAGGACCCTAAAACCACATGCGGAAGCACTTTATTTTTCAGAGACTTGTTTGAGGAGCCAGTAGCAGCAGCTCGTTGTTAGTACTCAGTAGTGAGGTTTTAGGCTCTGGGGTTCCTAACTGTTGGCCCTGCCTGGAACCCAGGTGTTAACCTGCCTCTACCCACTTCCTCTTCCCTTCTGTCCTAGGGGAGATGTTCCCTGCAGGGCCTCAGCCTGGGGATGGGTCGGGTCAATTGCTGCAGCCCCCTGGGGGCTTTTCATTTGGAGATATGGGACAGATGTTCTCTTAAGTGGAGACCAGCCGGTACCCAGTTGTTGCAGTTATGGATTTGGGGCTTGTCACCACTTTCCTCTGATGTTTGACCTTGAGTCAGTAGTGTGAAGGGCGGAGAGTCAACTTGCCATCCCCAGGTGCGCTGAGAGCACTGAATGAGCGAGTCTGAGTATACAGCTGGTGCTCGTATATCGCTCTTGCTGCTGGGATCATTGCTGGTTTTGTTTTCTGCATTCGCAGAATCTTGACGTGACACCCTCACTGGTCATGGCCTGATAAATTCCACTAGTGTGTTTTCCTCAGTTGGGGAGGGAAGAGGATTTTGGTGAATTATTTTGTATTAGTTTGTGTGTGTGCGTGCGTGTGCACACACGTGCATGTTTGGTGTTTTTAAACGAAAACAGGCTCCCCTTGCATTTCAAGCCTTCTGTTGTGAGCGAGACAGCCAGTGAGCCAGCATTTAACCTGAAGCTGTAAAACTAGCAGAAAATAGCTGATGTCATTGTCTGGAGAAGTCAGACCTGGGGGCGGAATCTTGACAGTAGGGAGAGTTACCAGGAGGTGCACAATTGGGGGGCCTGGAGACTAAGATGGTCGGATTAGGCTGGGGAGAGAGTCCTTTCGTGCTACTCAGATAACCCACCTCTCTGAGGCAGAGGCCAAGGCCAGGAGGAGGCTGGAGACTTGAGTGAATGTCAGGGGTGACTGCCCCTACCCACTCAGCACCTTCTCATGCATCACCATGCCATTATAAAGTGGGCATCATGGGGGCCCCACCCAGATGGCAAAGCAGAGAGATTGAGAAGTGTTTCGAGTCACAAGGGTTTTGGAGATTAAGATGCACTGGGCTCAGGGTTGGGGAGAATCCCAGAGGCCCTACCCTAGGGGCTCCTGAGAAATAGGAGATCAAGATGGGAGCCCTTCCGTCATCGAACTTGTGCTCAGCCAGTGTCCTTGGCCCTTGTAGTCCTTTGGGAGTCTTTTGGGAAGGTGCTGCCCTTGGGGTCTGCAGATGAGGAATCGGAACTGAGTAGCCTAGTCCTTCAGGCTGGCAGGAGTTGGAGCTCATGGGCTTTAACTATGACCAGGTGTCCCCTGAGGCCAGGCAGTGCGAGCAGAAGGCACAGCCGACGGGCCTGCCTTCTCTGGGGAACGCTCCCTGCCTTAGAGGTGCACTCCACAGGAGGATGGGGATGCAGGTGGAGCCACTGCCAGAGGAGAAGGGTGGGAGCTGGCGGGTCGGGCCCCCTGTGCAGCCTGGCTCCTTTGCTGAGGTTGAGCTGGATGCCCCTGCCAGCCAGCTACGTGGGTCGTGTGACAGCAGGATGAGGATGGGGACAGACACAAATCTAAAGAAGGGCAGGCTTCTGTTTTAGCTCGGGCCTGTGGAACGCGCCATCTGCATACAGCCACAACCTCTTTCTGTCCAGAGGTTGCTGGGTTTTATCTCCTTGGTCCCAGCTATTGTGGAACTTGGGTGCCGCCATGCTTATCTGGGGGTGCTGGCTCAGGGAACCCTGGAGAGGGCTGGCTTCTAGCCAGGGTGCCCTCCTGAGCAGCCGCCCACCTTTATCAGCCTGCTCTTTGGCTGGTGCCCTGGTGTGCCCCAATCTCACTCTGACTACAGCACAAGTACTTTCTCCTAATCTCCCTTCCCAGAGGGGCTGGGAGGTAGTAGTGATGGTGACAACAGCAGCAAATCCTCCTTACTTCACCTCACACCCGGTTGGGCATCTTGTTCAGGTGGTAGCGCTTAAAGCAGACAGCTGAGCTGCAAGTCCAGTTCAATGACTACCTTCCAGAACTGCTTTTGTTAAGGCTAAAAGACACTACGTCCTGTTGGATTCACTTATTTACTTAAGATTCTATTTCATTTTGAAATGTTTTGGAAAAAGAACATTAAGAACCATAAAGCACTTGTTTACTCATCAGCCAAGGAAAATTAAAATTTTATTATATGTTTCAGTTCTTCTTTTTGTAAAGAAATAGATATTATAAAGTTCCTTTGTTCTGTGATCTGGTCGTTTCCCCTTCCAGAACGTGGACTGCCAGCCCTCCCTGCCTGTCCACAATCTGGATATGTTTAATGTCCGGAGCTGGAGCTGCAACCATGGAGTGGCTCTCCCAATACCTGCTGAGCAGGGTTCAGCGCTTTCTGGGGCATTGGGGTGGCAGAGGAGAGGCCCTGGGCCTTTGCCCCACCGTATTGACAATGAAGACCCCCTCGGTATCAGTGACCACCACAGTAGGAGAGCCCACAGGCTGGGGGCTCTGGGCAAGCCTCCTCCACTTCCTGGAGCCTAAGAGTCTTCATCTGAAATGGAGCGCTTCCCCTTCTCACTGCAGGGTAGAGAGACCCCAGATGGGGTGAGGCGAGCAGAGGCGACAGAGTTGGCTGCATTCAGTGCCAGCGGTGCCACTCTGGTTCCTATATCTACAGGCCAAGTGCCCACTGTGAGGGGAGGACCAGCTTGCTGGAGGCTAAAGGTGGGCAGACTGGTGGCAGCAGGGAGCGCTGCCATGAGGTGCTGTGGGCTTGGCCACACATTCTGCACATGCCCTGCCTTCCCCGGGCATGAATGGAGAAGTGATGCAATCTGCAGGCCTCTTGCCGCATTCCACATGCCGCGTGCTTCTGGGAGGAGGAGGGGCCTGGGGCACTCGGTTCAGGATTGTCATTCACTTATAAGGAAATGAGAAGTTGTCCCAGAAAAGCCCCTGGACTCGCCCTCCCTCTATGTAGAGGTTTCCTCTGTGTAGTCACCTAAGTGCAGGAAGGAACAGACTGGCCCAGAGAGCACCAGACTGGAAGCGTTTCCCTGGGAGCCCAGGAAAAGGGAATTTCACTAAGTAACACCCACCCCCCTGCCCCGCCCCGCATTCCCCCATCCCCCACCCTCTGTATTGTCAGTCCTGTGGGGGATGTCAGGGGCCCTGGAGACCTGGATCTCAGCCCTGGGTCTGCCCCGACCACGTCAGATAGGGGGCTTCCCTGAGCTTTTGTTTCCTCTTCTGTGCTGGGAATGGCATTGCTGACCTGGCTAGCACAGGACAGTTAGTTGTCTCCGCATTGGCCCTGAGGGCCTGGACCAAGTGTATTTCTACTCCAGAGCCATACAATGAAGGTCACTGCTACTGTTCGCCCCATACATATGTCAGCCCCCTCCTCTTTCAAGAGGTGGTGCCAGTACCTGTGACATGGACACTATGCCATGAGCCCCACGTTCTCACTGCCTCGTTTAAAACCACCACCGCTCCAGGGCAGTTCATCTTACTCAGAGCCTCTGACAGGTATGAAACCACAGTCTAGGAGCCAAGGGGGCTCCACCAGGGTCCCCTCTTTTAAGGGCTTCTACAGGGCCATATGTCTTAGCCCTTTGCTATCATACCTGGTCCAGGAGAACTTCTGAGTATTTCAGTTTAGGAATAGCAGCCCAAAGCAAGTACTTTCAAAATATTCTTGTGTCTGAACTTCACAGTGCCCAGCATACAGTCTCGGTCAGCCATTGCATCAGCCAGAGTTTAGAGCACTGAAGAAAACAGGAGGAGGGGAGGGTGCTTATTAAGGTGTCAGTTGATTTACAAGAGAGAGAGAGAGAGAGAGAGAGAGAGAGAGAGAGAGAGAGAGAGAGAAGCAGGCAGTCAGGGCAGTGAGGCCCGCAATCCTATCCGGAGCACACTGGGAAGATTTCCTGTTCTACCTGAATTGGTGGGTTTCATTGATTTAATTAGCAGGGATTTATCTCTGGGGCCTAGTCCTCAAATTGTAAAATTACATGTGATTAATCTAGCTGAGGAGAGATGCCACCTGGGGTCCCCCAGCCCTGGGTTAGTTCTATCTGGAGAAGAAAAAGGACGAGCAAAAGGCCTTTTCAGGCTTTCTTACTTTACCACGGCCCATCGTGGAAAGGCGCTTCCCTAGGTTCCCGCCTTTCTGGTTAATGTTTAATGAGCAGCCTTCATCTGTGCTCCTGCTGATTCCTGTCCCCTGGTGCAAATGCTCCCTGGGTGGCTGGTTTCAAACACAGAGGGAGCTGGGACAAGATCATGGCGGTGTATTCAGCGGCATGGAGACTCGACGAGTTAATAGGAAGGGATCAGTATTGTGTTTGTTTCCATTACGATCATTTTGTTTCGTCGGAAGGTTTCCACATGGCTGTGCAAACAGCCAGCTCTCAAGATCCCTGAACCCATAGTGGCGGCGTCCGTCCACGCGCGTGTGTGCATGCGGGGCTGAGGTCTTACCGGCGCCCAGGCAGCGCCTGCTTGTATCCGGGCGCACTTGTTGAGCCTGGCTTAGCTGCCGCCCTGCCCCACCTCTGCTCCCATTCAGGTCCCACCAGTGACTTGGTGCGATTTTCAGTTTTAGAGGTATGCTGTTTCAAGAGCGGTGGAACCTGGAGCACGTGGGGTTTCCTCCACCAGCTGGGACCACCTGAGCGTGACTGCTTTTTCACCCCTGGACTGTGACTGTACATTCAGCCCCCATTTCAGGTGTCAGAATTGTCCCCGTGATCCCTCCACTTCGTTTGTCTCATGGATTCATGCCAACAGAATACCTCACTCACCTATTTCCTCTGTGGGATTCTAGAGGATCCCCTCTGAAGAAAGGGTTTCCTGCTTACAAGGAGTTTGGTGGGCTTGTGTGAACCCGATAAGTTATGCTAAATGTTGAGTGGGTGCAAAAAGGTGAATGCCGTCCTCCAAATGGCAGGTTTGCTATGTAACCTCTCTGAAGAAAGCAGACAACTCAAAGACCTGACTCAGGCGTGCGACGCTGGGTGGGAGAGGGGAGGAAAGGTAGCTGTTTTGACTGTCCGTCCCTTAGGACAGCAGCCCCAACCTTTCTGGCACCAGGGATAGGTGCTCCTATGAGAATCTAATGCCTGATGACCTGAGCTGGAGCTGAGGCGGGGATGCTAGTGCTCGGGAGCGGCTGCAAATACAGTTGGAGCTTCGCTCACTCACCTGCTGCTCACCTCCTGTTGTGCGCCCGGTTCCTAACAGGCCACAGACAGGTACTGGTCTGCAGCCAGGGCAGGGTTGGGGGACCCTTGCCTTAAGAAGTTGAAATGCTTTCATTAAGGGTTATACTGCGACACTGGGGTGCGTCAGGCGGGGGGTAGGAGGGGCTTCTGCCGCCAGAAGTGGGGTGCTCAGAGGCCTCTGACAGCCCCGGACTGGGAGTTTCATTTTGAAACCTAGAGGAGGGAGGTGGGAGGAGGGGCGGCCCAGCTTTGGGGCTGAAGCAGGACCAGTCCCCTCAATAAGCAAGCTCCTGAGCATAAGCTGTGACAATGACTACTTAAAGTAGGCCCCGCATCGGAAGTGAAGAAGGAGTCTGAGCAGTTCGGAGCAGTGAAACCTAAAGAAATAGCAGAAAATCAACAGAATCGGTCATCCGATCCAGAGGAGGTGAAAGATTCCCAATCATCTCCAGCCGAAAGCCAAAGCAGTCCACGCTGCCAGAAGAGAGAGAAGGATCCTTGTCTAGAGAAGGGAGGTTTCTCTGTTCATACCCACATGGCTTAAGAAACAAAAGCCCTATACTTAGTAGTGGCCAAAGGTGGAGGAGATAAGAAAAAGATAAGGGCCAAGTGTTAACTTGAAAAACCTTTGTGGAAGAACAGGTTTTTAGATGGAGGAATCTATTCCTTGAGAAGCAAGGCAGGCCAAAGGATGATGCTGAAGAAATAGCTCAGAACAAACAACAGGTGATCAGAGTTGACGTCAAGGAAGAGAAACCTTCAGTGAGCAGTCCTGAGACAGCCTGCTGAAGAAGTCAAGGTGGGAGAGGGAGAAGGTAAATACAGGAAGACAGATCAGAAGAAGCAGCAAAAAGGGAGACAGGAAGTGCAGACCAGTGAGCTGAAAGCAGAGAAGGCCTCGCAAAAAAAAACCACCCAGAAGACCAAGCTGTCCACTGGAAAGTGACCTTCCTAGATGGCATCAGGTACAGCTGCGACCTGGAGAAACACGCTAAGGGCCAAGTATTATTTGACAAAGTGTGTGAACATCTCAATCTTTTGGAGAAGGACTACTTTGGACTTTTGTTTAGGGAAAGCCCTAAGCAGAGAAACTGGCTAGACTCCTCAAAAGAAATAGACAATTTATGGAATCTTCCCTGGGTGTTCACCTTTAATGTGTGAAGTCTTATCCTCTTGATCCATCTCAGTTGACTGAAGATACTGCCAGATACTTCTTGTACCTTCAGCTCAGGCAAGACACTGCTTCTGACCACCTGCCTTGCTCTTTTTGTGACTCAAGCCCTCCTGAGTTCGTTGCAGGCTGAACTTGGAGACTGTGACCCAGAAGAGCATGCTGGTCATGACCTCAGTGACTTCCAGTTTTCCCCCACACACGAAGGGCTGGAAAAGAAGATGGTAGAGCTGCATAAAACCCATAGGGCTTCTCTCCAGCACCAGCTGATTCTCAGTTCGTAGAAAATGCGAAGAGGCTTTCCATGCATGGTGTTACCTACATCATGCCAAGGACTCAGAAGGCGTGGACATCAAGTTGAGGGTGCATGCCATGTACAAAGACAGAGTAAGAATCACAATAGTTTTACTTGGCTAAAAATCTTGAAGATTTTCTCTAAGTGGAATAACTTCTATGAAAGTTAGGCCAGCATAGCTAGAGCAATTTGAGAGTACATTGGATTCAAATTGCCGAACCAGGCTGCAAAAATGCTGTGGAAATTGTGTGTGGAACATCATACTTTCTACAGCTTGCGTCTCCAGAGTAGTCACCAAAGGCCAAGTTCCTGACATTGGGGTCCAGATTTTGCTACAGCGCACCTAAGCCCAGACCCTCCAGGCAGGCACCTTCATTGATAGGACAGCACCACACTTTGAGCGCATGGCCAGTGAACAGGTCTCCTCCAGGAGTCCAGATGGAGCTTTAGCTGGTGTTGTGGACCAAAATCTTAAGGATTTTCCTGGCTTTGCTGGGGAGGTTTCAGCTCGTGACCACGGAGCTGTCAACACCGCCCTTGTATAAGACAGGGATGGCAGAAGGGACATCAGAAGCCCAACTGGAGCCCTACATGTGCAACTCATTGAAGGTAAGCGTTCACGTGAGACTGATTTGTAGTGGAGAAGCAGCAAGCAGAAGGTGGGAAAGACGAAAGAGTAATCTCTGAAGAAATAAACGGGGGAGGGTCCTGGAGCGATCTGCAGGTGGAGCCTCTGACCCAGAGAGACCTTACCTGCCTGCCTCCCAGGAGCTGCAGGAGCAGTGAGAAGAAGACAGAGCCGTGGGAGAGCACCAGCCCCACCGCTGTGTGACCGAGGGCACCATGAAGGAAGAACAGGAGCATGAAGCAGAGGTGGAGGAAAAACCTGGCCGAGCAGCCGAGGTAGTAGAGAGAAAGGAACCCGTACCGGAAGCCAGCGCATGCAAACAAGCAGTTGTTAGCGTCAGCACAGTAGAAACAGTGACCCAGGAAAATGTAGTTGCTCCAAAGGTATCTTCAGAGAAGAGTGTACACAAAGGCCTATTGGGCAAGAGGTGAATGATAACACACAGGACAAGCAATATAAAGTTAACAGAGTCTACGGCCATGCCACCCTGAACGTGGCGGATCCCATCTGATCTCGGAAGCTAAGCAGGGTTGGGCTTGGTTAGGACTTGGATGGGAGACCACCTAGGAAGACCAGGTGCTGTAGGCGTTAAAAAAAAAGTTAATGGAGAAGTGTCTGTCTCATGTTGACATTGATGTTTTGCCACAAATTATTTGTTCAGACCACCAGTGGTAAAAACGGAGATGGTGACAATTTCTGATGCCTCACAAAGGACAGAAGTCTACCAAGGAAGTCTCTATTGTCCAAACGGAGACCTGAATCATCATCTACGGGTCTCCACAGATTGATGGCAGGGCTGATGGTGACTAGGGCACGTTACGGACCACACAAACTGTCGTATCTGAGTCTGTCAACAACAGCAACCACACACATCACCAAGACTGTAAAAGATGGAATACTGGAAACAAGAATTGAGAAATGCGTCATGATCACAGGAGGTACAGATATCGATCACGACCAGGTGCTGGCCCAGGCCATCAGGGAAGCCAGAGAGCAGCACCCTGACGTACCGGTCACCGGAGTGGAGGTGCACAAAGAAACCAAGTTGGAGGAAGGGAGAGAATAAGTTAAGAATTTCATTTATTAAACAACATCGACTTTGTGAATCTGAAGAATTTTGACCATTTTAGGTCTTAATGCCACCCTACCACAGCAGAGTTATCCTGCGCCAAATGCCAGCACCAAGCCTTAACAGCTCTGGTCTATACTGTTCCCTTGCATTTTAATATTTTGTTTTATAACCACTTCTAAATATTTTTGGTATTTCTTTTTTTCAATTAGGGAGTTTTGGTTTTGTTTCCTATTTTCTTTGGGTGTAACTACCCGCTTTTTATGACTTGCTTTGATCACATGGTAGTGAACGAAGCAGCCCCAGCTGGTAAGGTGCTGTTCACCTGAACAGTTGCTATTGCACAGAAAGGAAACTCTGTGACTAATTTAGATAGTGGCTTTCCTTCTTCCAGATTCTTCCCATTGAATTCCCCTGGAACTACAGTAAATTGTCATAGTTTTAAGATTGCAGTAAATCTACTGTGAGAAAATATTACTGCAGATAAGAAGCATTTCTTACATCTTGAAAATTTTCTGACATCTGAGAAATTCATTGGGGGTATTTTTTACATTGAACCCTTTTGACTTTCCATTCCTATGACTTTTTGCTTTTAGTGGAATGTCAGAGAACATCCAGACTGGAGGCGTATTAAGTTTAATGACCATGCACTGTGTTTAGAGACCCCATTGCAACACAGTGCCAACGCTGCTCAGACATGCTCTTCGGCAGCATTTAGAAGGGAGGTGGGAGGGAGAGAGAAACGAGTTCTTCCTTCCTACTAAAATATTCAGGCAGCTTAAAACCTTAGTACTTTCTTTCTTAATGTGTCCAAATTTCAATACTTTCCATTGTTTGAACATTCGTGTAGAACACTTGTTTTGTGTTAAACCTCTTTGTCTACGTGTCAAGGTGACCTTTTGTTATTGAGCAGGTCTGTTTCCTTCAGATAGTTTGATGAGTCACACAGGTTTGAGGACACTGGGGAAAGGAGTAGGGACAGTGGTGTTTTTGTGATGGTTATAAAATATACCATTTAAAGCTGACGCCAGAGTCCTGATAGGGGCGTATTAACTGTACTGAACA
Source organism: Eonycteris spelaea (assembly GCA_003508835.1). Classification (NCBI taxonomy): domain Eukaryota; kingdom Metazoa; phylum Chordata; class Mammalia; order Chiroptera; family Pteropodidae; genus Eonycteris; species Eonycteris spelaea. Next base: position 3,620,134 of record PUFA01000139.1, read on the forward strand.
GTTTTTTCTTTGCCTTTGACCCTATGTGTAGTTGTAATGCCAGATTAGATTTATAACAGCCTCAAGTTGTATTAAACATTTTAGTTTGCTTTCTGTAATACTGTTATAGAATGAAATGCCGCTTAGTCCCTAAAAATGGAAAGAAATTCACTCATTGAAAAATAGCTTTTCCGACAGCCCAGGTGTGCCTAGGATCGCAGCTCAAGTGAGTGTGATCCTCGACCTTTGACCTTGGGCCTGAGCTGTCAGGTTTATCAAAACAAGTCCCAGAGGATGAGACCCTACCAAAGGGGCTGGGTTCCCTTTCAGCCTACCCGTCTTGTGCCGACCACCTATTGGGTGGGACTCACTCTCTGCCCTCTCTCCACAGTGCTGCTCACGGCCGTGAACTGTTACAGCGTGAAGGCTGCCACACGGGTCCAGGATGCCTTCGCCGCCGCCAAACTCCTGGCTTTGGCTTTGATTATTCTGCTGGGCTTTATCCAGATCGGCAAGGGTGAGTGTGGCCTCTGACTGAGTCCCAATAGCCGTCCTGGAGGGTCTGTTATTCCCGGGGTGGGGGAGTCCACACTTCTGAATGCCCCCAGACCACAAATCGCCATGCTCTGACACAAGTCACCCACTGTGCACCCTCACCCTAAACAGGAGGTTCCCCCGCCCTGAGTGCCCCCAGCCCTCGGGTCTGTCTAGTAGCATGCTAGCACGAAAGGGTGTTGTGAACTGGGGCACTGAGCTGGGTCACGCAGTCCCAGGAGAGGCACTGACATTGAGTTAGACTGAACACCTCCCAGAGCCATGAGGGGTGGGGGAGAGGGGTGCGGCAGGTAGGATGGTGACGTGGGGTTTGAGGAGAGAGCTTACCACTGTGCCTGGCAAATCTTGAGCACAGAGAGGAGCTGTTGCCAGTTTGTTTCTTACTGAGGTAGATTTTTCACATGTGAACGTATACCGATTATAGGTGCCTGATAGGTAAATTGTGCCCCCCCCACCCCCCCCACCCCCGCCCCGCCAGGGGAGGATGTAGAACAGCCGGGACCCCAGCAGGGGTCCCTGGATGCCCCCAACCACCAGTGTGCACCATGCCGACCTCTTCTCCATGATCAGTGCTTCGTCCCGTCAAGCGTGGGTTCCCAGGCCCTGAAGTTTGGTGGCAGTGCGCCCTCTCACTGTCGGGCCCTGGTCCTTGTGAATGTGCTGTGGTTTGCTTATCATTCTGTGGGCAGGGATGGGGTGGTCCCCACGCCACTGGCCACTATGGAAAATGCTGTCAGGAACACTGTTGTGTCTCTTGGTGACCAGAAGTACTAGTTCCTCCAGGAGGGGGTAGGCAGCAGGCTCAGGGTGGGCATTGTCTTGGTTCCACAGCTGAGCGATCCTGCAGTGGCTGGTTCAGGAGAGTCTCTTCAGAGGTCACCATGAGAATACACAGCAAGCTCCTCATAGCCCCCTGGGGAGTTGGGGCAGGTAGGACCCTGGGGCCTCACTCTGTACCTGAGTACTATTAGAAAGCTGGGGACACAAAACAAACCCCGTGTTCCCTACCTCATGAGGGGCACTGCTGGCCTGAGGCAGCTCATCCTGGAGATAGCTCAGAGCCCCTCATGGGGAGAGCCAGAATTTGGGTCACTTCCACAATTCGGAGCAGGCACAGGGCACACCTCACACAGTCAATTCTCCTCACATGAAGCCCCATGCAGCATCAGCAGCTGTCGCCGTACATAGCTCAACCCCCTTTCGGGCTGGCTAGCTGCCATTTGCGTAGATGGACGCCCCCTAAAGGCCCCATACCTGTGTCCTCGGGGCTTCTGCCTGTGACACCCAGAAATCCATCCTTGAGGTTCTAGACTCTCCAGCTCCCTCCACCCCGCCCCCGCCACTGGTCACACGGGGCATAGCACTTTGCAGGAATCTGACATCTGCAGACCACGGGACTCCCAGGCGGTGGAGATCTCATGATTCAGGAGGGTTGGGTGCACGTGGGGCTACCACAGTGCCTGCCTTCACTGCTCCTCTCTCAGCATAGAGAGAAGCCCACAGTTCTGGTGTACACAGACCTAATAAAGAGGAAGCAAGAATCCAGATAATTCGAGCAGACCGTCTTTAGTCAGTATATCAATATATGCGATAGTGTTAGCATGGCACCTAGTAAGAACCCAGGTCCCGGAGCTACGACCTTCATCATTGAAGGGGAAATTCCACCCTGTTTGCAGTAACTTTATGGAGGGTATCCCAGGGTACTGCTTCAGGAGCTACACTTCCTTTTGGGAGTGTGCATCCAACCAGTAATGTTAGGTCACCCAGGAAATCCTTGAAACACCACCTGTGGGTGAGCAACCAGGCAGGGCTGGGATGGGCCAGAATCTGCCTTTAATCCCTACGGCTGCTTCTCTGGGTACTCACCCATTATACTCCGGAGCCTCTCAGGGGCCAAAGGTTCCAGCATCTTCCTGAAGACAAGACTTACTCTTTATTCCTCCGGTCTCAAGGACCTTGGCCTCATGGAGAGCTCAGCAATTAGGACTGATGGGGAAAACTCCATTCCGTACCTACCAGACTTTGTCCAGTCAGAAGATGGGTCATTTGATAGAAACTTTGCTTGTGAAGGCATTTTTGGGCTGATAGGATCAGATACAGAAAGATGAGGAATGTAGCCGGGGGAACCTGACTTTTGTAAAAACACATTTCAGTGGGGATAGCAAAGAGCTTTTGTTCAGCTTGAATACATAATGTGTTTATAATTCTGTTGCTGTTGAAAACATCCTACCGCCCTAAAGCACTTCCTTTTTGAACTCTGGGGATATAGTGCCGTGTCTGCAAAATTCCTGTCTCCTGTTTTTCTTCAAGAGATTTACTCTGTGCCCAGATGCATGAATGCCTTCCCTTCTAGAGGACACATTGTTGAAGACGTTGACTCCTCTGTCCCACAACAGTTGTCTGACTCTCCTCCCTGCCCTTTCCTGTGGATCCCTGTGCGGCTGGGCTGGAAGGAGGGCTGGGTCCTTCTGGCCAGGCTCAGCTTGATGTGCTCAGATTGGCCTCTGGCTATCCTGTGTCTGGAGAATATCACCTGTCATCTGGCAGACCGGCCCAGGCACTTTCTCTCTCCTTCACCCTGGGGGCCCACTCCAGGTACCTAGGTGGTTCGGGGCTGCAGAAGGGGCTTGGGGTGGGGCCCAGCAGGCCAGGTTTCAAGTCCAGCCAGCCATTTGTCAGCCACGAGGTCTATTTTGGCCTCATTTCCTCATTGCCCTAAGACCCATGAACAGTCTTCCCCTCGTTCTTCACCAGAACTTTCTGAGGCTCCATGTGTGGTTCTGTGCAGAGACCCAGTGAGGACACAGCCCTGCTATCCAGAGCTATGGCATAGGGACATCAAACATAACATGAACAGGAAAATCGTAGATGGGCTGACGGCCCAGAGCAGACCAGGAAGGCCTTCTGAGGGTGGTTCTCTGCACCGGAGGGTGGGAAGAAGTGGCTGGATGAAGGCACAGGATTTAATGAGACAAAGGGATTGCTCTGTAGGGCCCAGGGCTGAGGCCTTGGGTGTGAGAGGAGCTCAGACTGCCCCTGTGGCTGGGGGTAGGGGACGCTGGGTGAGCAGGGCCTGCGGGGCCATCTGAGGTGCCTGGATTCACTCCCAGTCTTTTCAGCAGGGGAGACTGAGCCCAGGTGGACATTTCAGATCTGGGTGGCCAGAGTAGCCATTGCAGGAAGCGCGGGTGGGGGCGGCTTGGCTGGGGGTTGGGGGCAGGCCATGGAGAGAAGCAGGCAAATTGCAGCTCAGGGTGAATCTTCCAGCTGCCTCCACCCGCCTTTGTCCTTTTTGTCTGCCAGCTTCTTACCTGTGACACCCTGCAGGATCCATAGCCCCAGGGTCAGGCTGTTCCCAAAGCTGACCTGAGGGTGGGGGCAGGGTGGAAGCGGGCGTAGAAGGATCCTCCCTCGTGCCTATGTCCTTCCCAGAGGACACACAATGGAACCCTTGTCGCTTTCCTGTGGTATCTGGTGGGAGAGCAACTCGTGTCTCTTTGAGCAGTTACAGAGTGGATCGCAGAGTTGTGCCGATAAAAAGGGTTCCACAGAAACGCTTTCTTGTCTTTTCACGTCGTGTCTGAACAGGATGCCCTACTTGGAGTTGTGGGAGGAGATATGTCCCCTGCACCAGGGCCCAGCCCCCAGCCCCTTGTCCCTTCAGCCTCCACAGCAGCTCACGAGAGCACGCCCAGCCCCTGGGATGTTGTCCTAAGTGCCAGGAGACCTGGTGTGGTTAGCACTGGGAGCAGAGGCACTTAGAGCCCTCGTTGATTATCTCCTGTGTCCAGCACTGTCCCACGGTGACTGGGAGATGGGGCATCGAGGAAGCATGGGAGATGTCCCTTGGCCAGAGGGAGCACCCTTGCAGTGGGGAAGGCCCAGGCAGGCCTGTGAGTGACAGTGTTCTCCCAGGGCTAGAGACTGGTCTGAGTCACTTTATAGTTTGTATTTGGTGTTCTGGTAAATGGACCCTCAGGGTTCAGAGAAGTGGTGGCCTGTCCAATCCCATGTAGCAGTGTTAGCCATCCCACAGGGCCTGCGACGTGAGCTCATGTTCTGGATGTGAGCTCCCTTGGTGGAAGGCCCTAAAGTCCTGCCTGAGGGCGCAGTGATGGGCTTTATGGGGAAGTTGGAGGGAAAGGTCCACTCAAAAGGCCCAGGCAGCCAGGAACCCCAAGCCGGGGCAGGTAGGAGCCAGTCATCTGGGAGTGCCTGGGTCTTGAGGATGCCTCTCCTTGGTTACCTCGCCTCCTGGAGCCTCAGTTTCCTGGTCTGTGAAATGATAGCCAGCTCTTGCTGCCATGAAATGTTGCCAGGCTCCTCAGCGGCCAGTACAATAGGCTGTCCTCCCTTGAAGGGGGAGGGAGGGGATCAGCCATATGGAATGCTCCCAGGCCTGGTCTCCTTACCTTAGGGCACCTGAGGCAAAATTCATCTCAGAGGGAATCGGCTTCATGCCATGACTGATAGGTTGCTGTAACCTGTGGATAGGCCATGGGTCGGGATTCAGTTCGCTGCACCAGTCACCCATGCCCCAGAAGACAGGGATGGGGCTGAGGGCCAGTCTCCTCTTGAATGCCCAGTGTTGGTTACATGACAGTCATGGGAGCCCCTCAGCCACCATGGAAGAACTTGTGGCAATGAAGCTACAATCAAGGGAAGGTTTGTTGCTTTTCCTGTGGGTATTCTTTGATCACTTTTAACTGAGTTCTTTCATCAGGCCTGCACGGCTCTGTGCTAAGTCAGCATCCAGAATATAATAGATTTGCAGTCACATGAGATGCCAGCCACCCTCTGAGATGAAATCAAAGGCCCAAAAGTTGGGTTCTTTCCCACTGCCGCCCTCAACTCACTGTGGCCTGGGCGGTCAGCCGCATGGACAGAGCAGCCAGGGCCAGAGCTGCAGCGGGAATGGGGTGGGGCGTAGCCACAAAGTCCTGTGCTGGCATGGTAGGTTCTCAGCCTGTGCAGTGGGAAGAGGTCCTCTCCAACTGGAATTTGTGTCTTGAAGCTGAAAGTGAGGCCAAGGAGCCAGCTCTGCCAGGAGTCGAGAAGACTGCACCATGGACAGACAGCTGTGTTGAATGAGCGCTGTCCCACCCTCGGCCTCCCCTGACGCAGGTTCCTGCTGCATCGCCATTCCCAAACGTGAGGCAGGGCCAGGGTGGATGCGGGACTGGACCTGGGGTCCAGGCCAAACCCGCTGAGCATTTGACCAGGCCTTCCCCTAATGAACAGAGACAGGGCAGAATCTCTGGGGCTGTGGGTTTACTACGAGGAGCTCTTTTTTCTCCGATTCCCGGAGGCAGAGGGCTGGTGCATCATCTCCCCGCCACCCCCTCTCCCGCAGGAGAAAGGGCCACTCCTGGTCCTGTTCCTACATGCACTTGGCTGCTGGGCTTCTCTGAGGCTGGAGTACACCCCTCCACCCCCACCCCAGGCGATCGTTTCCATGGCTGTGTGTGTGAGACACAGGAATTTGGGCTGGTTTTCCCTGAAGTCAAAAGGCCCCCAGGGCCTTTTGGATGCTCCCACCCCAATTACTTTAGACTTTGGTTCTCTGGGGATCCCAGTGGGCAGGAGGCCAGCACTGCCTGGTTCCCAAGGCAGTCTGTGACTCTGCGACTTGCCAAAGGGCCCAGTATCTGGCTGTGTGTTAGTTTTCTCATTCCCAACAGCTAAATGCTAGTGGCTGCATTTTAAGGGGAGAAAGGCAGACGGAAGGTTCAGGGGCTTCAGGTAGGGATCATCCAAGGCTGCACCCAGGTGGAATGCAAGTTAGAGGTGGCTGTGAGGTTAGAGAAAACCCCTAGAGAAGGGGTGGCGTGGTACAGGGAGCCCCACAGTGTGACAGGAGCCATCAGAGTCATCCTGTGGGTCTGTGGTTCCCACACTCCTACCTCTTGTCCCTGTGGGAGGTCCTGCACTACTTCCATTCTACCATGGTCACTTTCCTGCCTGACTTCCAGGTGGACTGGGGCCCCATGAGGCTAAAGCCCTAGTAGGCAGAACTGTAAAGTCATTCATTCGTGTCTGCCCATACTTGGAGCTCTGTGTTGAAACAAGAATGCCTCGGTTTGGGGTCTGTGGGAGAGAGGGCCAGGAACAGTTAGTGGATTGTCCTGGCTGGGGGAATGGCATGTGGGCCAGCATCTGTCATGTGGGGTCTCAACTTGGCACTGTTGCCTTCTGGACTATTTGTTGTGGGGCCACCTATGCATTGCAGGATGTCGAGCAGCATACTGACCTCCCCTAGAGCGCGGGTCCCCAGCCCTCGGGCACAAGACTGGTACAGGTCTGTGGCCTGTTAGGAGCCAGGCCACACGTGGGAGGGAGCAATGGTCAGGAGCAGTATTTGCAGCCGCTCCCCAGCATAGCATCACGCCTCAGCTCCACCTCAATTATCAGGCTTTAGATTCTCATAGGTCCACCGGTCCACCAGTCCACCGTCCCTGGTGCCAAAAAGATTGGAGACGGCTGCACTACAGGAGCCTCACTGTTGTGGTGCAATCCAATCTAAGACCCATGGGGCCAATTGAGATGAATTGTGATGTTAGCTGGTCAGCGACTGACACTACCATGCAGGGTTAGAGGAGATCAGTCCAGACCTTCCAGAGGAGGCAGCTTATAAAGCCTAAAACCACATCAAACAAGCAAGCAGGTTTACAGAAGCAGAAATTGGCCATTAGCATATCTTTGCACAGGATATCTCCTAGAACTACACCCTGGTTAACATTAGCATAAGTTGGCCATTAGCCTATCTTTGCATAGGATATCTCCTAGAACTACACCCTGGTTAAACATTAAACAAGCAAGCAGATTATAGAAGCAGAAGTTGGCCATTTGAAAATTTTCCACCCTTAACACCATCACAGCACGAAAACCCCAAGTGTCTCTAGACATTGCTGCATGTGTCCTGGTTGCTGGGGTAGGTGGTTGAGAACCCCACGTGGAGTCCAGAGTCTGCCCTCTTCCCGGAAAGGTGCCCTGTCTCCCATCTCACCTCCACCGTCGCTGCCAGGTATGGAGCAGCTGCTAATATACACATCTTTAACCCATTTCCTGTTTGCTCCAGTGGCATTTAACCTAAGATAACTCACGTATTACAGTCCTAACCTTACCCCCAAAGTCTGTCATGGAATATCTTGCTTTTCTTCCTATTTTCATATTGTTCAAATATATCAATAGTCTTTGGAAACAAATGACATTATTTTGTTATAGTATTCTGTTTTTACTAGTGATATTTCCATTTACAAAATATAGTAGTTCTTGATTGCCAAAAATGTCAGATCCTAGAAGACGTAGCATTCCTACGCATGATGTTAAATGAATGTTGGCAGTGAGCTGTACTTTTTTTTCTAAATGGGAAAAGGTTTAAATGGAGGTGTGGCTGCCTCACTTCTTGCTGCCCTGGAGACAGGCAGGTGGCCTTCTCACCAGCTCTTCAAACCTCCTATCACCCACCTGCTGTTAGGGCTCCAGCCTCCGTGGAAGGTGAGGGCAGCACAGAGCCACTACCCCTGAGCAGTACCCCTGAGTTCCTTCAGTCTGCGCCAGCCCTATGGGGCCGGGCCAAGTGCTGCACAGAGCCAGCAGACCTGGTGCCTACTCCATAGCACCCATTGAGAGAGGGGTCAGGCAGCACACTCAGCCAGCATTGAGTCAGGTTCCTGGCGGAGCTATGGATCTCCGAATTAGGCCAGCATCCAACACAGGCAGGCCGAGCAAGCCCAGGAGCCCTGCCCGGGTGCACGTGTGTGCCGGTCGCTCTCAGGCACTTCACTCTCAGATCGCTTCCTCCGTCCTTGCACAGTGGGTGCTCTGTGCCTGTGAAAGGCAGGAAACAAGCAACAGGGAAGGGGAACAGCTCAGGCGGACTTGTGGCGACTTGATTGGGGCCCAAAGCAGCTGAATTCTTGACTGAGTTTTGCCTGCCAACCCCCCCCCCCCGCCCCCGCCACTGCCTTACCTCACCACACCCCACCTTGTGCCAGGAGAGAAGTGAAAGGTTTGCTGGCTGTGCTCAAGGTTTTTCCCCTGTGTTCTTGGACGTATGCTTTCCTCCAAGGGACTTTGGGAGTGAGGCCCTGGACAACTGAAGGAGGTCCCTGCAGGACAGTTGAGCCTCATGGGCCGGTTGGGAGGGGCCTGACCAGGGTCCCAGGTACAGCTGGGTGAGATGCTTTAATCTGCTTTGGAGCTAGAAACAGCTAGTATTTACCTGGGGTTTCAGAGGCTGCAATATCAAGCTGTAAATCCCAGGAAATACCATTCCATGGCAGGAATTTTGTCCCCAGCATGACTGGCTCAGGGAGGTGGCTGCCGTTTACGTGTCAGAACTCTGAGCTGGTGATCCCTTGATAAAAACATTGAAGCCACCCAGGACTCAGGGTCGAAAATATCTGGTTCTTAACTGAAAGCCCCAGGCTATATTTCAGGCCTTGAATCTTATCCTCAGCAGGAGCAGTAACCATCTCTCTGCTTCGTAGTGTCTCCGGCCCACACGTGTGTGTGCGTGTGCATACACACACAATGTTGCTAAATCAGGATCGTGCTTGAGGTGGGAGCCAGCTTTCACAGATGCACCAAAATCTGTATCCCAGCATATGGGGAAAAAAAAAATCCAATCTAAATAATAAGGGATAAAAGAATCCTGTATTCTGATAAGAAAATGGGGCAGATTAATGTGAAAATTACAAATTCAAGACAAGCCAGCATAACTTGTAAGGAACCTTTATCATGAGAGACCTTTAAAGTTCCAGAAGTGGTTGAAAGAGCCTGACCTGGCAGCACCGTGGGCTGGCTGGGGCGAGGGGTGGGGGATATGTGACCTTTTGGAGATCTGGGCTGGTAGGAGCCATTCTGGGCAGCTCTTCCAGACTCTGGGAGCACCTGTGGCATCCTAGGGTGGTGTGGCCTCAGGCTCATGCATGCAGTACCCAGAGGCAGGTCCCACACCCCATGGCAGGTGGTTTCACCCCCAGTTTCCCTGACTGTAGGACAGATGTTCCTCCCCACTCCCCACAATAGAAGTTGTGGGCAAGGACCTAGGATAGACTGGACTCTGCAGATGCAAAGGAATGCACATTCCAGAACATCCCACAGGGGAGCAGCTGGGAGGGGGCGTGGAGGGGCTCTGAGCACTCTTGAGGTACCGTTGAAGAGCTCACTGTCCTGAGCTGGCTCTCAGCACTGCCCCCACCCACCCTCCTGACCACCCTGTGACCAAGCTGTCCTGGGACTGGGCCTCTGAGACAGATCATGTGCAGGGGGTGCTCGGGGTGAGTTGCCAGCCACCCTGGAGCCTGTTCTTCTGGTCACAAGACCATGGCCTTGTGGGCGGGCTCATGGCTTCCGTGTCCATCCTCTGGCTCGGGAGATCAAAGGCCCAAGTACCCCTGAAGGATCGGGACAAATAAGCTCTCTGGCAGATTCCAGGGTCCAGGATAAGAGACCCATTAGCAGGGACCGAGGGGCACTGTGGCGTTTGTCATGGAGAATCTGGTGCTGCCTTTGAAGTACGGGCTTCATTTAGGTAAAATGACTGGCTTTATGGGAACCTCCCTTTCACAGTTCTCTGTGAAAACACATACTGTCTCCTGTCACCCTCATGGAAGGCAGGGACTCCCTTGGGGTCCTCAGGCTCCCGTGGGGTGCTCCATCCCCCTGTCCCCACTGGGGACCTGCTGACTCACTAACCATGGGTGACATTGACCTGTATGTAGCAGCCCCAGGGCCAAAGTGGGACGTGGGCAGCAGCTCCTCAGCAGGATGGGGCACAGAGTCTCACGTCTAGAAACACAGGATTCTGCTAGAAACAGTCCCCAAACAGTCCACACCTGACCAGTAGTTCAGCTCACTCCTCCAGGCGTCGGGTGGGCAGGGGTGGAATGGGTGCCTCCGTTCCCATTGGTGCCTTTGCTCTTATTTCGAGCTCTCCTTCCTGAAAGGCAGTCACCTGTGAGGTGCATGTCTGTGCCACACCCATCCCCAGAGCCAGGAACTCAAAACCCAGGATCAAACGACCCTCATCAATGGAGAGCAGTGTCTGTTGGCACTGGCTGATGGGCTGGCCCCTCTTCACAGAGCCACTCAGGTTCAGGCCTGAGTGTTCCCGAACCATTTTACGGATGATGTAACAGCTTCAGAAAGGGCCAGAAACTGCTCTAGTAGCCAGGGATCTTTCTGAGATACCCACATTTCACAGCGTCTGCTGTACTGGGCTAATGGTGGCCCCCAAAACACATGGGACCTGTGACTGTGCCCTTATTTTGAAAAAAGGCCTCAGATGTTATCAAGTAGAGTAAAAATCAAGATGAGACCATCTTGGATTAGGATGTGCCCGAATTCTAACGAGCATTCTTACAAGAGACAGAAGAGGAGACACAGGAAGTTCTTGTGAGGAAGGAAGCAGAAACTGGAATGATACAGCCACAAGAATACCTGGGGCCACCAGGAGCTGGAAGAGGCAGGCCCTAGATCCCCCAGAAGTGGCGTGGCCTTGCGACACCTGGATTTCAGACCCCTGGCCTCCAGAACTGGAGGAGAAGCCTTTGTAGTCTGAGCCCCCAGTCTTTTGTCCTCTGATAGGACGGCCCTGGCACCCTCACATGTGGGCCTTCCTGAGCCACGACACAGATCAGATGGGCTTATCTGTCCACAGGCTCTGAAAGAGGGAGGCTGTGTGCCATGGAATGTAGGGTCTGTTGCAAATAGAAATGGTCAGCAGAGAAATGGGTGAGCTGTCCAGACCCCACCCCTACACCCAGGAGCCTAGTACGTTGCCCATCTGGATTAAGGAGCAAGGCTGAGATTTCCCCCCCCGAGGGACACCTGTCCAGAAGGTGTTCATGCTGCACCGTCCCCAGGAAGAGACCTTCCATGGAGTCACGGCACCATCAGCCCACACTGTCCTCTCATTCAGCCCAGTTTCTTGGAGGCTGTTGTGTTCCAGGCACGGATCGGAGTCATTTTCAGGTCATTGAGTGCTCTTGGTGGCCACGAGGAGGGGTGGGATTCAGAGTCCTGTCGCACAGGTGAGGAGCCTGGCCTAGGTTTAGCAGCTCTCAATTCTCAGGACCCATAGGGCTAGAATGAAGCTCAGACCCAGGTCCCCCTGACCGACCTGAGGCTCACATCATGGGGTCTTGTATGCTCTGAGGTGATCAGGGCTGATCCGCCCCTCCTTCCTGACCTGCACTGCTGTGGAAGCAGACATGCCCCTATACCTGTCTCAAGAGGCTGGCACTCAAAGTGATTGAGGGGCTGCAGAGCTGCCATTCCCCTCCCAGGTGGCCACGGCAGAATCGTGCTCACCTTGCCCGCGCTCCCAGCCGCAGGTTAAGTCTGGAAAATGTGCGTCGGTGGCCCAACAGGTGCATTTCATTTGTCGTGGTAGAAAGCCTTCACCCCGCCGGTTTTGTTTCTTACTGTATTTTGCTCCAGGAGCATTCTGGAACTTGTGGCGTGACCTCTGTGCAGTGCTCTCTAACCCGACATTCTTTTCTGTCTGTTTGGCCTTTGCTAGGTGATGTGTCCAATCTGGATCCCAAGTTCTCATTTGAAGGCACCAAACTGGACGTGGGCAACATCGTGTTGGCGTTATACAGTGGTCTTTTTGCCTATGGGGGCTGGTAAGTTCCAGAATGTCTGGGTCCTTGGGCCTTGGGACATGCAGGCCGGCCCCAGGGCGGGGTCCAGAAATCCAAGACATCTCTTGGCCACTCACAGGCAGTTTTAGAGAGTTGTAGGAAACACTTTTGGATCTGTTCTGAGCCCCACACATCCCGAAAAAGCACAGAGTGGATGCCACAGCAGCCCTCGGGTATTTCTGCACTGTGTCTTGGCCCCTGAGAAGGCGGCCCTGTAAATTAATCTTTGCTGACAGGTGTGAAGCACTTGGGCTCAAAAGCCTGGGCCGGGTGGTTCTCGGCCTTTTCCCCACCAAGAACAGGATGCCTGCCTGGAGCTTTCCCTCTGAACTTCCTGTTCTCTTGGGTCCCCAGCTGTGGCCTCTCTCAGGCGGCTATACTAGGCCACGAGAATGGCTGCCACATGGCAGAGAAATGGGGAAGGTGCTGGAAGAAGGATCAGGGAGAGGACGGGGTGATTAAGGCGATGGGCCTGTTGGAGGCATAGTTTTCCCAAGGGAGCAGGACAGTGCCCTTGCCCCCAGCTGCACACCTAGAGCGACCCCCAGTGGTGGGTGGCGGGTTTTCTCCACGGGCCCAGAGCAGCCAGCAGGGGCTCCCATGGGATCTGTGTGCTCTTTTTTTTCCCTAATGACTTTGGGAGGATTTTATAATTAAACTCTCTTCTCTAAATTCTAGGAATTACTTGAATTTTGTCACAGAGGAGATGATCAACCCATACAGGTACATGTGCAAACAGACACTTTTTAATTTATTTTTTCAGTGTCAGAGAAGGAAGAATCCTGGTTCTGCTGGGAACCCAGCCATGGGCCCAGCCCAGTCGGTGATGGGGAGGGGCCTTGGAGTGAAGAGGTGCTGGGTTTTAGCCTTAAGCCAGCTGCACAGTGGTGGCTGTGTGACCTTGAATGAGATACCCTTGAAATGTGCGGGAGCACCCATTTCACAGATGGAGAGCAGAGGCTGGCAGGTTCGAGTCACTAGCCCAGGTTTGCACAGCTGCCCAGACCCAGGCGCCAGCTTCCAGCTAGTGACTGGTGACGGTGACAGCTTCGCCGCTTACCACCTTCCTCACGCAGTGAGGCTCAGAAGCAGGTCCTGTGTGTTGGGCAGCCATTCGGGTTGGTTCTGTCTGGAGCTGCATTTTGGTGATGTGGCTGCCCGTTCCTTCCAGAAACCTGCCCCTGGCCATCATCATCTCCCTCCCCATCGTCACCCTGGTGTATGTGCTGACGAACCTGGCCTACTTCACCACGCTGTCCAACGAGCAGATGCTGACATCCGAGGCTGTGGCCGTGGTAAGATGCCCCCTGCCAGTGTCTACCCAGATCGCCAAGAGGCTGAGGCCGGCCCTGCTGCCAAACCGCACTCCTTCTTGGAGGGGTTGAGCCGTGCTCTGCCAGGCCTGCTAGAGAGTGTGGAGCACTGGTCCTCAACCTTGGCTGCTTGTGAGAATCCCAGTGGGCTTTAAAAGTGCTGGTGCCCAGGCTGCACCCTGGGCCCGTTTAAAATCAACGTGTCTGCGGTGGTCCCAGCATCAGTCATTTTGAAAGTCGAGTATGGAGGGGGTGGATCCATTGTGGTGACTTGGAAGGCCCAGGTCAGTGAGTGAGGTCTGCAGCCCAGAGCACAGGGATGTAGGGCTCGGCAGCCTTTCCCTTACCTGCTGCCCACTTACATCCTGAGCCACCTCTGCTGGGCATTCTGTACACAGGATTCAGAGGTGGGGGAGCAGTACCCCCAGATCCCATGGTGGCAGGCAGCTGAATATACCTACCTTATCGGCCTTTCAAACCAAGCAGGGAGGTGGGGGGCCCAAACAGAACCAGTGAGCTTTTGAATACCCTGCAGGGATGCCCATGGGCTCACTGCTCACAGTGTTCTCACCAGCAACTTCAGCAGGTGAAGGTCTGTGCCCACCCATTCCACCTTCTGAGTAAACACTCACTGACCTCTGCTCTGGGCTAGGTGCTGAGGACCCAGCCAGAGACAGAACAGTATTCCCTCATAGAGGGGACATGTGGACTGGAAGAAAGACAGGGCACCTGGTCAGCCTGGTGCAGAGAACCAGCGTGTGGCCCTGAGGAGTGAGGCACGAGTGCTGTTACAAAGAAGGCTCTGTCCCTGGAGCAGCCCCCAAAGGCCGGACCCCAAGGGGTCACTTACGTGCAGACGTCTTACGAGAAGAAGTGTGCGGGGGGCGAGGGGTGTGTGCAGACAGTGGGCCAGGGCTGGGCCGTGAGGACAGCACATGGTCCAGGTTGGGGCGGCATCCTGGGCGTCGTGGGGCATAGGGACTCACGCTTGGTGTCTGTCTAGGACTTCGGGAACTATCACTTGGGCGTCATGTCCTGGGTCATCCCCGTCTTCGTGGGTCTGTCCTGCTTTGGCTCCGTCAACGGGTCCCTCTTCACGTCCTCCAGGTGAGCCCACCCAGAGCCACCCTTCCATACTCGGGCTCCGTGGGAGCCGGGGCAGGAGCAGGAGAGAAGCTGAGCTGGGGAGGCAGTGCTACGTGGCACTTTTTAACACTAGCTTTAAAAGTTCTCTTGCTAGATTGCGTAATATATCGCTGTAAAAATGTTCAAATAACACAGAAATAAAGGACCGGGAACTCTCCCCTGCCCAGAGGTGGCACAACTGCTGGGTCCTTCCAGATTCTTTTGTGGGTTCATTGCAAACCCTGTCCAGGTGGACACTGGAGATGAGCAAGACCTCTGAGTTTTCTCCTGTGCCACCTGAGTAGGCCAGGGACACCAGGAAGCCCCTGGGAGGGAGCCTAGCCCTTGACAGCCTACCTGGGTTGCTCCAGGATGAGGCTGACTGCCTGCTTTTCTGTCCACAGACTGTTCTTTGTGGGGTCCAGGGAGGGCCACCTGCCCTCCATCCTCTCCATGATCCATCCGCAGCTCCTGACGCCAATGCCCTCCCTTGTGTTCACGGTAAGCCGGCACCATCCAGTGCCCTCCTTCCCCAGGAGCACTGAAAGTGGATTGAAGTAGAAGACGGGGGTGTCCCTCGGGGATCGTCTGTGGAGCTCCCCAGCAGGAGGACGTGGCGGGGGGCAGGGGAGGCCACAGCGTCCACTTGCACGAGGCCCTCCCAACTTTGCTTGGTGTCACCTGGGCAGCAGGTCGAGGCAGGGACTTGAGTTTCAGATAAGTTAATGGTGTTTTCTCATTGGGCTCTTGACTGCATGCTCTACTGAACGCAAAAGGGTGCTGCATTGTTTTTTAAGCTTTTAGTTCCAAAAATAATACATGGTAGTCATAAAAAAAATAAAAACAACTTTGAACAGTCTGGCACGTGTGAAACAAGCTCCATGGGGGAGCGTGGTTTATAGGTAGCTTGGTGTGCCCCAAGCTACCTATGGTGTGTTAGCAGGTGTGCCCAGAGTTTGTACTGTTATTCATTCATTCATTCATTCATGCATGCATGCAGAACCTGGTAGTCCTACGTGGCATTTGTATTTTTAGTGAGATCACATCGTGTGCATTTTTCTTCAGCTTGTCTTAATGTCTTTCTGTGCTAGTGCACACAATTTTATTAGTTCTCTATTGCCATGTAGCAAAGCGGCCAAAACTGAGCAGCTTAAACAGAAAGCATTCATTGCCAGTTTCTGTGAGGTAGAAAGTGGGAACAGCTCCATGGCCTGGTTCACCTCCCTCGTGAGGTAGTAACAAGGTGGTGGTTGAGGCTGCAGTCCTGTCTGGATGCTCGGCCAGGGCTGGAGGACCCCCTTCCGGGATGGCTTCCCTCACGCCTGCGGGCAGGAGGCCTCCGTTCCTCAGGGTGTGGCTTGTCTGCAGGGCTGCCTGAGCTTTTTCAGGACACGGTGGCTGGCTGACCCCAGGGCGTGGGAGCCAAGAGGCACAGCAAGGAGAAAGCCACCATGTTTTATGACCTGGCCCCAGGAGTCACGCTTGCCATTTCTCTCATTCTGTTTGTTAGGAGCGAGTCAGTCAGTACAGCCTGACTTAAGGAGAGAGGACTAGGCTCTGCCGAATGATACAGGAACATGTTTAAAACTACACAGAGTTCAACCTCAGTTTCAAAACTGTTTCATGGTACTCAGTGGCCTGGATGTACCTGGCCAATTTACGTGGGCCCTGTGCCATGTTCTTGGATTGCTTCCCAGTCATTGGGGTTAAAAGTAAGGCTGCAGTGAGTGCTGGGTTTAGGAGTTTGTTCCCTTCTCACCCTCAGTGGGGCCTTTGTTTTCTGAGAAGTCGTGTGTTTCTCAGACTGTGCCTTCCTGAAAGCAAGAGTGTGCAAGTACGGTCAGCCCACCCAGCAGGCGCCTCCCAGCATCAGGCTGTCCTCTGTCATCTGTGGCCGTCCCGCTCCCGGCGCTGGCCCAGGCCCTTCGAGGGCTCACGCTACCTCATCTCTCTGCTTGCAGTGTGTCATGACCCTGCTGTACGCCTTCTCCAGCGACATCTTGTCCGTCATCAACTTCTTCAGCTTCTTCAACTGGCTCTGTGTGGCCCTGGCCATCATCGGGATGCTGTGGCTTCGCTATAAGAGGCCCGAGCTGGAGAGGCCCATCAAGGTGAGGGCCCAACCAGTTGCGGGCAGCCTATGCTGGTGGGTCATGTGCAGAAGGAATGGGGTCCCAGTGTCCCCGGGGGCCCTGAGTTGGAAGCCAGCGCCACACAGCTGCTTGATTCTGCCCTGCTGGCATGTGCCTGGCCAAGCCACAGTCCCACTCCAGGTTGCCACCTCCCCTCTGAACCAGGAGTCAGGGTGTCTCCTGCGGAGGGTTTTGGTGAGAAGCCGCCAAAATAAACATGTGAAGATGCTTCCAAACTCAACATGGATGGCAATCAATTCAGTTGACAGCTGTCTATTAGGGACCTGTCCGGTGCCTGCCAAGTGCGTGATTCCAGGTGTGGGGTTCCTCAAAGGACAAAATAGATCCCCTCGGATCCCTGCTCTTTCTAGAGCTTATATTCTAGCAAGAAGGAGAAGCAATAAATAAGACACCTGGTGGGTGGTGATGAGCGTTGTATGGGTGGGCAGGCAGGAAGGGTGAGGGGCCTGACTGGCTGGGGGCCGCCGATCAGGACAGCTGGGTGGTCGTGAGTAGGTGCATGTGGGCAGAGGTGAGGTGGCCACATGCTCTCTGGGGAGGGCCAGGCCCTGGTGTGTTCGGGGTCACTGCCCGGGGTCGGAGGAGACCGTATGGGGTGGGTGGGAGGTGACATCTAAGCCCACGGGGCATGGGTGCTGCCAGAACTGGTTCAGCCTTATTGGGTAGAGATGTTTTAGCACTAGACTACCTGCTGCACCTGGCCTCAGGCAGGTAAACCTCTCGTTATTAACCAGTACTGAGGGACAGTTGCCCAAGGGTGACCTTTTTTCCGAAAAGGGGTGTGATAAAGGGCCCTGCTCCTGCTTGAGAGTCTCAGTGAGCACGTGAGCTTTGACTCGTGTCAGGGGAGCGAGAGGGTGGAGCTCGTGGTGGTCATCGGCTAGCAGCTACTGTCCCTGGTCCAGTCCCCAGTGGCATTTGGCCATCATAGCTGGCACCCATCGGCGGGGCTTCTCCTCATCTTCCCCATCCAGCAGTGCCACAGAGGCCCGCAGGGCTCAGCTCCTGCCTTGGAGAGAGGTTCTTCTGGGATACCAGGGCAACCTTAGTGCTCCCTGCTTGTGGCGGGCTCTGTCCCCCTGTCACCTGGGTGTGTGGTGGGCATTGTCCCCGTGTCATTCTGGGTGCATGTAGCCTCTGTCCTGTGTCAGCCTGTGCCTGTGGTGGGCTGGCCTCACGTCATCCTGGGCATTCGGTGGGCTCTGTTCCACTCACTGTTAACCCAGGCTGGGGAGGGGCATGCAGTCTGGGCTGACTGGGTGGAGCCCTAGCTCACCCTTCATCTCCGGGGGCCTCTCACCAGTGTGTGCACAGACAACCGAGTCTGTCTAGACAACTTCCCTGGCCCGGTGGATGCAGAAGCAGGACAAGGTTCCTGGAACCGGGCTGGGCTGGGGCACCCCTGTGGCTGGTCTGCCTTGAACTCTGCGGGTGGGCCTGTCTGCCTTGGCTATGCAGACTGGTCAGCCTGCCCACAAAGGCTCTCTGAGAAGGTGGTACCCCTCACTTATTAGTGGGTGGTGGTCATCTTCACAGAAGTACGCCCCCATTGGGTGACCTTGGATGGGTGCTGGGCCAAGGTTTCTGTGCTGTGTTGTGGGAACCAGCAAGGTCGACCTCGCCTGACCTTGGGAAGCCTCAAGGGGCCAACCTGGTTGTTTGCATTCACCCATTGGTACTGTCTGCACTTTGGGTAATTACGCTAGGCACTATGTGCTAAGTGAGGGTAAATGTAGAACTAGGGGGTCTCAGTTCTCTAGAGACTCCACCCTCAAAGGAGGCCGACTCAGAGAAAACCAGCACAGGTTGGACTGTGGTAAATGCTGAAAGAGCTTGATGGGCACTTACGATGGCCTGGGAGTCTGGGGCCGTCTTAGACCAGGCTAGGAGGAATGGGCTCAGAGCCAGGGGCGCAGGGTGTGCTCTGTGGGATCCCATGGGAGAGGCTGGGTGGGCCTGAGGGGAGGATGGCTTGAGTGAGGGCAGGTGGTAGTGAAAGTGTAGCGCATTGAGCAAGATGGATAGGACTTGTGACAACAAGATGTGGCAGGTGTGGGAAGGGAGTGATAGATGCCAACTGCTGGCGTCAGCTCTGGACAGATGCCCATCGCTCCACCCTTTGTCCCCAGGTGAACCTGGCACTCCCTGTGTTCTTCATCCTGGCCTGCCTGTTCCTGATTGCTGTCTCTTTCTGGACGACCCCTGTGGAGTGTGGCATTGGCTTTGCCATAATCCTCAGTGGCCTGCCGGTCTACTTCCTTGGGGTCCAGTGGAAAAACAAGCCCAAGTGGCTCCTCCAGGGCATTTGTAAGTATCTCCCCAATGCAGCCTGGCAGTGAGGCCTCTCTCCATCCTTGCCCGGGGTCTACCAGTGCCCCAGCCTTCTCCAGAGCAGGCCTTCTTCTGTCTCATCTAATCCCATAGCCTGGAGTGGCTGGGCAGGAGCCCCGGGGGGATTTTCATGACGCCGACCAAGGGTTCAGCCACTTGGTGTGTCTGGCGGTGACGTCTGGCCCACGTATTTTAAGGATAAGGCGCTCAGCTTGGCACAAGCTAATCTCATAACAAGGGATTCCAGAAAACCAGGCTGCTTTGCCAAGTAACGAAATCCCACTGCCTGTCGCCAGCTTAAACACAGCGGCTGACCTAGAAAGGCAGAGAAGATGAAAACAGGATTCTGCACTGTGGTCACAGGGCCAATTGACAAGCCAAGTTTAGGAGCCTGTACTGAGGCTGCTGTTAATGTGACCTGCTCCTGGAGAAGTCCTTGGTGTTTGCACCCCAATCACCACATCCTAGGTGGCTTGTAAAATCTCCAGGGTGGCCATTCCTGAATTCTGATCAGACTATCCCCCATGACTAGGACACCGTCAGTCATTTCTGCAGAACTTTGCCTCGAGTCCAGATGAGGCTCCCTGGTAATCATCTTGCAGAGCACTAGAGCGGTCCTAAAGCGTGACCCTCCGTCCTGAAATCACCCCCTCCAGAGCTTTCATCTGGGCCTCTCATACACACCCGCCTGCTCCACCCACTCTGCAGGACCACAGGCTGTCATCCAGCAGTAGGCGACCTGGGTGTCTTCCAGGTGGTGGCCCAGGCGTGGGTCCTTGAGAAGGGCCCATCGGACAGTCCTCCAACACCGGGAGCTTTTATCCCATTGTCTCTCCTGGTGATCTCAGGGTTCTGAAACCAGGGTGAGGTGGAAGGCCAGCGCGCTCCGCCCGTTGCCAAGTTCCATGGCCACACCCCGCAGAGGGCCTTACAGTCACTGACAGAGGCTCAGTGTTCCCACTGCTAACCAGGAGTGCAGGCTGGTGCTTGCCAGTAGGGAGGCCCACAGGCCCAGTGTACAGATGCTCAGACCGGGAGGTTTCACACCAAGTTCGGGGTTTCTGGCTTCTCTGACAACCTGAGAAGTCATGGTGACGTGGGGGCCCCTAACTCCCCAGGCATGTGATCGCGTGACCCCCAAATAACTCTGCTTTCCCCTCCCCTGCAGTTTCCACAACAGTCTTTTGCCAGAAGCTCATGCAAGTGGTCCCCCAGGAGACATAAGGGAGAAGAGCTGGGAGGCGACCAGAAGGAAACCACGGGAAGATCGTTTTGAAACAAATCACCCACATAAAAAGCAACTCCAGTCTGTCATCCAGGCAGCTCATCCGAGCACCCCACACTGCCCCTCCACAGTCAGGTGCCGGGGCTACTGTGAAAAACTGGTACGAATTTAGTCCCAATAGACGAACTTTTATCAATACCTCCTCAAACGCGTGAGGCACAAGCGTTGGACTGAGAAGAGGCCGGAGCCCCTGATGGACCACAGACTTACAGACTTTTTGCTATGTTGGGCCCTTTACCCTTCCCATCTTTGTTTATTTGTATTATTTTTTTTTTAACTTAAATTTTGGATCAAGTGGATGCTACTAAGATGATTATTTTTTAAAGAAACGGGGAGGGGCAGGTGGGGAGAGTCTTCTGTCTCCCTAACACTACCAGCAGAATATGTGCCTCGGAGGGGTCAGGTCCTGTTGTCGGGTGTGATTCCCGGTGCCATCTCGCAGGAGGAGGGATTCTGAGAGCCACACCCTGCTGCTGCCAAGAGCTGCTGAGACTCGGCCTTACCATGTGGACAGTAGACGTGCACTAACAGACATGTGTGCTAAGCTTCCTTATTATTATTATTATTTTTTTTGTTATAGATGTAGTGACATGGGGGAAACTGACGTGGGGCTTAACGTGTCTATCTTAAAGACCTGAGGAAGATGCCTCCTTGACCCCCAGAAATGAGAGAGAAGCTCAGTGAAACAGCTGCTTCCGGAGAGGTGTGTAGGAGAGCAAAGGGCTTGGGCTGATTCTGTTGCCAGCCCTACCTCCACAGAAAGAGCCGGTTCCTGTGTCTGCTGTCGGCAGCCACCGGTCTCTGAGCCTCAGGGGTCATGGGCCCCTGGTCCATTCTGGAGCTCCCGTTAGGATGCGTAGAATAGGGCTGGTTTCTGGGTTAGACCCTGGTCATTCAGGCCGCCATGGGTCTCCTGGACTGCAGGCTAAACAAAGGCACAAAGGCAGGAGGATTCAGGCATCTCCGGACAGGTGGTGGGCAGCGTTCCGGGTCTTGCCTGCAGGTAATGCTGCCTCCTGGGCCATCATACATCTAGTTTGGGAACTGACTCTCTTCCTCTCAGACAAAGCCCCAAACTTGAAATCTGGAAACAGACAAGATAGAAAGGGCTTCCCATTGACTTCCACAACACAGCCTCTCCCAGGGTGCACAGAACCGGCCTCCCTGGCTGATTGGCAGCCCCAGTAGTCTGTCTGAGACTGGCTCCTGGCCATCGTGCCACCATTCCCTCCCACCACCTGTGTGATCTGTCCCAGACTCAATTCCAACTGGAGGAAGACAGAGCCTAGCCCACTTTGCCCCTCTGACTGTAGAGGTCGCCCTGACTCTCAGGTTTGACTCCCAGCTCAGCGGACCTATCCTCTCCAGAGAGGCTTTTTGGTCCATGTGGTTCCCATGGTATTTTTCCCAAGGGAGGCAGCTGAGGCCCAGCTAATGTGTCTGGCGACTAGCTGGCTTTTCTGAGCTGTCAGTACATCCAGGGAGCAGCCTGGGGACCAACATCAGCTAAGGTCAGGTCGTCCTCTAGGCCCCTGTCTGAGGTGCCGGGGAGGCTTGGCCTTAGCCTCTGGCCATTGACCTTGCCCCAGGGGGCAGTCGAGCTGAGCTCTCAGGCATCAGGCCTCAGTGCTCTCAGCCTTGTGAGCTCTAAATGGCCTGTTCAGCTTCTGACACCCCCTCCTGGGCTTCAAGACCCCCACACGGTCCAAGTGGATCCAGGCGGATCCAGAGGAACCTGACAAATAGCTTGGGGGACCTGGGCTGGGCCTTGAGAATGAAACGTTGGCCAGATGTTGTTCATCCCTTCTCTCCCCCTGTGCTTGGAGGAAGTAGGGCCAGTCAGGAGACCTGATGGCTCCTGAAGCTTGAGAGCAGACCTCCACAGAGGTCTCCATCCTCCTGGAACTATAGTTCACTCATCTGGGGTGGAACTTGACACCTGAAGGCAGGAAGCCCCCCAGGAAGTCACAAGGCTGCTTGTAGACTTTCTGCATTGGGCAAAACTGCCCAGGTGTAGCCTAGGGTCCCAGGGTTCCCTCTTAACACTGGGGCAGGAGCCGAAGGGGACTGGGACCTCTGCTGTGAAGGCAGGTTGGGGGGACCTGGTCTGTGATTCTTGAGGCTGTGTTCCCACTGCCCCCCCCCCCCCCGGCCTAGCTCAGGGACCCTCTTCAGAAGGCAAGGACTGCATCCCGAAGTGCCGAGTCAGGCCTGCCTGCTCCGCGGTCCACCCGCGGCTAGGAGGCCCTGCCTGCCCGCAGACATCCTGGCACCCTGCCGTGTTGGCATTTGGGGAGGCAGAGACTTCGCTCTTTCTGACTACTGACAAGTGTCCTGAGCGTTCACATTTGTGGCAATTCGTCTTGTTTTCACCCAAATCCTCGTATGACCAGCAGGCGTTTATTCATGCTGCTGTTCCATTTTGTCCTAATGTCTCACTAAGGCAGAGGATGCCGTCAGCACCACGTTTATTTATTTGCAGAGTCAATTCAACCCAGGTTCTATGATGCATTGTCACCGTTCCTGCATCCCCGTCATTGTTCCCGGCCACATCATTGCTGCCACTGTGATGTCAGCTAGCCAGAACACCTCTGCCATGTAATGATGTGTAGCTTCAATGTCTTTCCTCCTGTTAATAGCTGACCTGTTAACACTTGGCTGGTTTGGGGTGGGGAGTTCTGTTTTTATGTGTGTGTGTGGGGAGGGGTTGTTTTTTGTTTTTTGTTTTTTTTTTTTAAAAAACGATCAGAATTATAAATACTGCTGGTGGCCTGTGTTCTTTTCTTCACCAAATTCTGGGCGTTAGGAATGGATTGATTGTGTGCCTCTTGGCCCACCTGACTCTTTATTCATTCATTCACTCACTGACAGACTCTGGAGGCTGGACAAAGAGGCCGCAGCCCCTGATAACACTCAATGGGTGGTGAAGGCTGTGAGGGAGGCACAGGGCTGAGCTAGAATTCAATCTACCTCTTGGGAGGGACACTGAGTTCAAGACTAAGGAGGTGTGTGGAGATGATAAGCACATTACCTCAGTTCCATTGCACCCCTGAGAGTATCTGGTCCTGGGGTGGACGTGGCTGAGAGTCACACCATCTCTTTCATGGATCGCTCTCATTTAATTCAAACCAACTCCATTCCAAGCATTAGTGTTCCAGCAGGGTCCTGAGGACAGGAGGGATATAGGTGTGCCAGGATGGGAAGGGATTTGTGGGGTGTCCTCGTTCTGAACCATGGTGAGGTTCCAAGGACTGTCCATGGCAGCTGTCCAGTAAGCCCTGGCCAGAGGCTCAAATACAAAGCTGGGCCTGGTGGCCTCGGGTGCTCACTGAGGCAGCTTCCATCGCTCCTGTAAGCAGTGGGGCTGCCAGACGGGCTTGGGGCAGGGAATGCCACCTCGAGCCACATGCAGTGTGCAAAGTCCCTCTGAGTGCCAGGTCCGAGTGCTGCTGGCCGCTTGTGAGAACAGCTGGGTCCACAGATCCCCGAATGCATCCTGCGTTCCAGACCCCAAAGCAAGGCAGGCCTCCAAAAGAGCACATGGAGAAATTCCCCTTCCCACATGCTGGGTGGAGGCGTGAAGCTTGTAGGTGGGAGACCGGTTGCAGGACCTGGGTGGCCGGGAGCTGTTTGTGCAGGGCCGGTCAGAGCTTGCCTGCCTTGGCTGCACCCATGCCCTCAGCAGGTCAGGTGCCCACAGTGGTTCTCTCTCCCGCCCAGGCTCCACTTGCTGTTAGACCTCTTGCTCCAGGAAGCCCAGCCGAACAGATATTCCAGGGGCAGCTCGGTATGACTGCACAGAACACAATGCATCAAGAAGAGCATTAAAAATCCTTCTGTTTGCATGGAAACAGGTGAAAAACAAAGAGGCATGAAAGACTGGGAACCTCATCAGTGTCCTTGGTCCAGACCTGCGGCTGGCCCTTCCCCCAGCCGGGGACAAGCCTCTCCTTTCACTGTTGCTGATGGAAAGGATCTGCACCCTTGAAAGGACGATTCGCAGACAAACCCAAACAAACCACCCCACTTGTGTAGTCAAAGCAGAGTGTCCAGCCCAGCTCTTTTTTTTAAGAGATGGGATAATGAGAAGGTAGGGGAGAGAGAGCTTGCGCTAGAAGAGGAAGGGATTGGGGGCCGGGGAGAGAGAAATGACCATGGGGTGGAGTTGTCAGGGGCCCATTTAAAACAGTCAACAATTACTCGACTGCTGTGCGTGGAGAGGAATGTGTGTTTGGAGGAGAAAGAGAAAGGGGGAGGCGAAACTGGGATGCTCACCGCTACAGGAGGAGACTTCTCCTCATGATCCCCAAGTTCTTAGAAAATTCTTCCAGGTTCACCAAATTCACCACGTACCTATGTCTGTGGAACCGGTGAAGGGGGGTTTGTGGGTCACACCGTCAGCAGTGAGGCAGGAACCACTGACATCGCAAAGCCACCCTTGCCTGTGGAATTAGCCAGAACCACCACAGGCACGTGGGATTTAGGCCGTGGGAATAGGGGGGTGACATCTGGGCCAAGCGGGAGAGCTTGAGAACCTGCGGATGTCCCCGGGACCCCAGCG
Organism: Eonycteris spelaea; assembly: GCA_003508835.1. Lineage (NCBI taxonomy): Eukaryota > Metazoa > Chordata > Mammalia > Chiroptera > Pteropodidae > Eonycteris > Eonycteris spelaea. The sequence continues at coordinate 3,645,090 of PUFA01000139.1, forward strand.
AGGAAACAGTGCTTCTACCTCAAGAGCTCTTTTGGTCATGTCCCCTGCCTCTCTGGTCAGGACCCCTTCATGCGTCCTAAACACAAGACACTTCTCTGGCCTCTTTAGAGTTCATAAGCCCTTGCGGATCTCCCAACAACCTCCAGAGAGTGGGAACGTGGGAGGGGCCCTAAACCCAAGTTCGGGTCACCGGTCCACTCCCCACTGGAAGCTGCAGATGCTCACCTACTCACGTGGGCTGTCCGAGGCCAGCTGTCTGAAGGGGTCCAAGCACCTTCACTCTCCTGCCAGAAACTTCTAAATTCCCCTGTGTGTAGGCCCACACCAAACAGGCTGTGTGCTGCCCTTTTCACATCTTGGGTACAGTTCCAGCAGGACCTAGTTCTTTCTCTTCCAGCCAAGGGGTGACTTAATTCTGCAAGATGGAATTCAATTACGTGATTAAAGTCAAACACTTAAATCACACAAAATGCCTTGGGTGAATAGGCTGGTTACAAGGCTAGTCTCAAGCAGTTTCACTAGAGAATAAATCCTCGGAGTCAAGGATGGGTGCAGAAGGTTCCAGAAACTCCCCTCACTGACTTCTGTGCAGTCTGCTAGAGAATGGCATGTGACCCCCAGGAAGGCTCTTATCCCCTCCAAGGGGGACTCCAGGGCCAAAGTCAAGGAAGCTGTGGGTCTGGCCTACCTACTTCACTGTCCCAACCTTTCCAATCCCTAACAGGTGGTGGCCATCCCATGCTTGATGGAGCCCTGAACCTCTCGGAGAGGCCTCCTTAATGCCCCCAACAGCTCCTGACTCAAGATTGGGAAAGAGACTGTAGGAGACAAGGGCTGGACTTGGTCTCCCTGCCTGAGGTTGGGGGAGGGGTGGGTCACGCCCCACCTGGAGAACGTTCTGCCTCACTCATGCCCTTGCACAACCCACAGGCTGATTTCTCTAGCTAGTGAATGTCTTTTCAGTTTTTCCAGAGGGCCACACTCTGCCCTACTGGCATCCCGGGAACTGGCAGCTGCCCTCGCCCTACTCCTCTGGTTGTGACATTTCTTAGGCTTCTGGCACCCTCGTGGGACAGCCCTGCCTCATTCTCGAAGAACCACAGCGAGGAGGCCCATAGTTTCCACTCGTTTCGTTAAAGCGGCTGCTATTTTATTTCTGGGTTTGGCTTCGTCCCTCGAGTTGGGCTACAAATTCCACAGGGAAGGAATTGTCAAATATAACCAAATCCGTATCAAGTAAGGAGCAACTTTATTGGAAAGGACTATTGCAAAGGGGGTGGGTCGTCGCCGTGGGGGAGGACACTGCTCCGGCGGGAGACGAGCAGTGTCTCAAGGGCTAGGCAAATGGTCTCCCTTCCACTGGGGAGGGGCGGGCTGGAAGGGGCCAGGGTGGGTGTAGGGTGGGGGCACCCGGAAGGGGCGGTGGATAGAAAAGGTTTCCCCCAAGGCCAGCCTGTTCCAGGAGGGACTGTCTGCTGGCTTGGGCTGAAGGGACCAAGGTCAGCGGTCTGGGAAAGCTCCTGAACTTGGTTTGGTTAACGAGCATTTTGTTCCAGTGGATTGGTGGGGACGGCAGTTCAGCTCATCGCTGCTGAGGCACAGAACTGGAATGTGAACATCTGTGTCCCGCCTGATCACAGATAAACAGGGGTGTTGTGAGTGTCCTCTAGTCGTACAGGGAGGGGCTTCGCTGAAGTGAGCCAGTTCTAGAACGTGAGGGAGGGGGACGTCAGCCCTCAGTGTCTTCCAGGATGTCAGGGCTTGGCAAAGTTCAGTGCTGTCAAATAAATAGGAATTATTTGTTCTGCTTTCCCTGGGCGCACTGCCCCACCCAGCCACCTATAACCTCTGCCACTGTCCCCTCGCTGAACAACACCCTTCTTTAGGGCTAAAGACATGGAGAGCCTGGCCTTGCTTTCTTTCATCTGTTCATTATAAGCTCCTTCTGGCCTCAGACCCAGTTACCGAGCTGAGCAGGGACCCTGAATACCTGGGGAATGGAGCAAGAGGAGTATTTTCACTTTGTACCCTTTCATTCCTTTAGAATTTTGAATCAGGTGGATGATTCACTCATTCACAAAGACAATAATACCTTTTAAATTAGCTTTTAGAAATTAGGAGATTCTCTGGGATGCTGGTACTGGTCTGTAATTTGATATGGAGTGGGTAGAAATTCATTGTGCTTGGCAGATAAGATTTATAACTTCACTCCACGGGATTTTGAAAGTATGCACGAGACACTTTGCTGCCTAGCCTTTGCCCTGATCTTGCAGTCCATTTCTGAGGTACCTTGCAGACACCAGGACTCCACCCGCCTAAAGGTGGGGGTATCACTGTCCTTTTTTCTCCAGCCCTGGGTGTCTTTGGCCCAGGGGTCCTGAGATAGAGTAGGAGAAGGACAAGGGACTCTAGTCTGGCAGACTCTCAGGCTGGTGAGAAAATCAGGGCAGCATTGGGGCATTCACTGCCCTGGAAGTTACCTGCCACACTCGCTGTTTTGGATCCTCAGGTACAAACTGACAAGATGCTTTAGGCCTCAGACATCTCTGAGACACCAGCAAGCTCAAATTCATTAATTCATTGAAGCCTAGATTCGTTGATTCTGTACTTCTGCTCCCATCTTGACAAGGCCCTTGGGAGAGAGGGTCAAAGTGTGTCTTGGATATTACTGAGGCCACTCTGGAGGAGAGAGTTCTGGAGCTCCATCTGGAATTGCATTGGGGCTCCACACCCAAGGCCCCACCTTGCTAACCCTGGGCTCTTGCTAAGTGACACTGGCCCTGACTGGGCTATTGCTGGAGGCTTACTCAGCAGCATTCCACGTGCTTGCCAGATAACACAGGTGTGTGTCTCTAGGCTACGATGAGTTAGAATCACAAACTGGGATCAAATGGCTGTACCAGGATCAACAGGGCCTGGGCCTTCATTGTACAGATAGAGAAACTGAGGCCCAGAGAGAGGGACAGAGAGACCCTCAGTTTGCGGGTGAGACTATTTGAGCAACAGATGAGAATAAAAAAGTGCAAAGCCTGAACTCCTATTAAAATTTCACCTTCTTTACCAAAAAGAATGACCTCATTGTTTTCATTAATTACATATTTTGATAGATAATATATACAAATGATATAAAATTCAAATTCAAAAACTTCACAGAACACATATTGAAAGCAGGTTTCCTACTGCCCCCTGTTCCCAGCTCTCTTCCCAGGGTTCCTGGGCCCCTGTGCCTGTTCAGAACAGGGCAGAGCACTCAGGGGCCAATAATGAAGTGGCTGTAATGAGCTTAAGAACTGGGCTTGAACAAGTTACATTCTAGGCAACAGACAGAAAGAACTAGAAATGCCATCTCCTACGGATGGCCAAAGGTACTGGACAAGAGCCACTGTAACTGCTCGTTGTGTAGGGAAGGAGGAGGTTGCATGAACAGCATGCTGCCTGGGGTAGGAGCCGTCCTGGGGGCCACACACCATTCCCTAGCAGACTGTGCAGAGGTCGACGAGGCAAACTTCTGGAACCTTCTGCACCCATCCTTGACCCAGAGGATTTTTTCTCTCATGAAACTGGTTGAGACCAGCCTTTGTGAAGGGCTGATTCACTCAAGGCATTTTGTTTGATTTAAGAATTTGATTTTAAACTCATATGACTCAATAACAACGACAAAAAAATGATCTGATCAAAAAATGGGCAGAGGACCTGAACAGACACTTCTCCCTAGAGGTCATACAAATGGCCAACAAATATTTGAAAAGATGCTCAATATCGCTAGTTATTCGGGAAATGCAAATCAAAAACAATGAGATACCATCTCACACCTGTTAGAACGGCTATAATCAACAGGACAAGTAATAAATGCTGGAGAGGATGTGGAGAAAAAGGAACCCTCATCCACTGCTGGTGGGACTGCAAAATGGTACAGCCACTATGGAAGACAGTATGGAGGTTCCTTAAAAAACTAAGAATTGATCTGCCGTATGATCCAGCAATCTCTCTACTGGTTATTTACCCCAAAGACTTGAAAACCTGCATCTGAAAGATATTTGCACATCGGTGTTCACAGCAGCACTACCATAGATCATTGGCTAAAGAAGCTGTGGTACATATATACAATGGAGTATTCCTGAGCCATAAGAAGAGATGAAATACTGTCATTTGTGACAACATGGATGGACCTCGAGATAATCATGCTAAGCAAAATAAGCCAGACAGAAAAAGTTGAAAATCACGTGATATCACTTATATGTGAGATATAAACCTAAAAGCAACAAATGAACAGGACAAACAAACAGAGACTCAGGGACATGGACAACGGACTAGTGGTTCCCAAAGAGTAGGGGTTAGGGGAGGAGCGGGGACATAGATGGGATAAAAGGGGGTGAAATGTAAGGGGGGAGGGGGAGGGCGAAGTGGGTAAAAGAGATCAAATATGTGGTAGCTGAAGGAAACTGGACTTTGGATGGTAAACACACAATAGAATATACAGATGTCAAATTACAATGTACACCTGAAAATTATATAATTGTATTAACCAATGTTACCCTAATAAACTTAATTTAAAAATGCAAAAAAAAAAAAAAGAATTTGATTTTAATCACACAGTTGAATTCCATCTTGCAAATTAAGTCATCCCTTGGCTGGAAGAGAAAGAGCTGGGTCTTGCTGCAACTGGCCAGGGAAGTGTCCAGAACAGATTTATGGATGGACCATGTGTGTGTTTACAAAAGAAGGTGATGATCACTGGAGCCAGTGCTCTCTGGAAATACCTGTCAGACTGGCCCGGATTTTATTTTTGGGTGTGGGGGTGATAGAATTTGCTCAGCTGAGAGATTCAGAGCATTGCGGTAGGCTTGTGGCATCTGGTAAGGTTTCACAGGTCTTGTTTCCAGAAGACAGAAAGGCCGGAAGTGGGACAGCACTTTCAGGCTGGTGCGTGGGCCACTGGGCCGTCATGCCCCAGAGGAGCTGATGAAGGAATTGTCTGTCTGTGGCGGAATGCCTGGGGATGGGACACCGGTCTCTGTCCTGAGCCCTGTCTGTCCACCATTTCTATCCTTGACTTGAGCAAACATGAACAAGGCACCAGGAGCAAACATTTGAAGGACATAATGCAATGGCTATTGCTTTTGAGACAAAGATCCACCTCCTTAAATGTTCCTAGGACCTTGCATGTCTGCTCCCTGCCTGCTTTTTCAACCTTTGTTGAACCGTCCTCCCCTTCCTTCTGCATCCCAACCCATAGCTTTCTTTTAGCTGTGAGAACATTCCATGCTTAGGATGCACCCCAGGGCCTTTGCACATGCTGCTTCCACATTGAGCCTCTCTTTCCCTGTTCCCCCACTGCAGTATTCACTGCAGCTGCTCTGGTCAGGCAGAGTCTCTCTGGGCACTGGCAGCACGGGACTGCTCCGCCTCCTTGAGGTTTATGGAATGTTGTGAATCATCCATTGGCTTTTCTTTCCCTTGCTCATCCATAAGAACGTGTTAAATGCTGGAGATTCCTGGAGACATTTAGATGGAAGCCAGAGGGCAGGGGACGTGCTAGCCTGTTAGTCCTACCAGAATCTGAGAGGGTTGTTTCTGTGGGAATCCCAGCCCACCACCCTTTAACCATGAGAGTCTGAGCAAGCTGCTTTTCTGTTAAGTCTCAGTTTTCCCACCTGTGAAGTAGGTGAGGCAGGAGGACACATCCATCTCCCAGGTGAGCAAGGGGTAGGGAAGTGGCCGCCACTCCCAAGTGGCCTTTCACTCCAGGACCTGCCTTCCCTTATGCGACTCTGAGCCCACTGCCCACTCCAGGGGCACAGATTGGCCCACAGGCAAACACACACGTCCGCAGCTCTGCTCCTTGAGCTGCGGACGTGTGGCTCAGTGAGACCTGAGGTACCTTGCTGCGGGCCCCTGGGGAAAGCTCCTGGAAGAGAAGTTCTCTTCCTCTAGATGTGTCCAAACACCCGCCATGTGAGTCCTGAAACCACTAATGCTCTGGCTGCAGCCTGAGAAAGAGGCTGACGTGCAGGGCTCAGAGCCCAGGCGAGCACAGGGGAGAGGTCGCAGGAAGCACTCCATCCCTCTAGGTGGTCAGCTGCAGAGACCAGTTGAGTTCCTTGCAGCCTGCTTGCCCTGCTAGAGTTTGTGGGTGAATGAAAGAGTCATCGTGAACCAAGATTCCAAGCGCGTCTTTGAGCATGACACCTGTGCCGAAGATGCTGAGATAAGTGTCATTATCATTACTGTGAAAGCTCATTTCCCCTCTAGGAGCTGCCTAGGATGACAGGTGCTGGCCCCTGGCTCTGTCCACAGTGTCAGAATGGACACTGTTAAGTGCAGCTCAGATGCCCTATTGGGACTGAGCCTCACCTGCCCGAAGGGCCATTGACTGCTTTCGCTGAGCCCTCCCGGACTTGCCCTTGGCAAAGGAGATGGCTTGCCCAAAGCTAAGCCCCTCTCTGTGGGGCACTGGCATCCAATGATGCCTGCGCATGTGGGGGCCCCTTCACCGTTATTTAGGACAATTCTTGGAGCCAGCTGGCCCCGAAGCTCCCGTGGGGTCAGCTAAAGCCTCCGTTGTGACCACATGCAGCACAATGTATCGTCTGCCTAGTGCCGCCTCCCTCACAGCTATGGTCCCACGGGGCCACCCCAGGAAGCCGCCTTCATGCCATATCGTGTTCTGAGAGACCACCCATGCAGCCATCCCTCAAGGCCTCTGGAGAAAAGGAATTGGCCTCTTCCCCCTTATCTCTCTCTCCTCGCTGTCTTCACTAGAACACCTGTACCGCGGCCGCACAGAAAGTTGAAGAAAACCTGGGGACATCGGAGCTAGCGAAATAGGATGTCCAATACCAGCCCCAGGGCACAGCAGGTCCTGACACCGGAGCTGGCATCCATCCTCCTCACATGTCGCCGGGGCCCATCCCTGCCTCCTTTCTGTGTCTCCTTGAAGGAAAATCTGCTTCTGTCATCAAAACACGAGGCGCTCGGGACCATCACTTGGAACCTGACGGGTGACAGAGCCTGTTTCTGCCATTGTCCTGACACATGTATTCTGAGAGAAGCCGAAGGCCCACGAGCCAGGGTGTGGTGGGCAATCATTCGTTCTTCAAGGAGGAACTAAATTTTTTCATCCCAACAATCTGGACCAGTTTAGTTCAACTCTACATATTTTTCAGAACCCCTCAGGGGGTGGAAAATTCCATTCGGATAACTTGTTTTCTCAATCCCCTGCCCTCTCGCATCCCATTTTGGGTGATTATGCTCGGTTTTTGGCTGGGAGAACACGAGGTGTCTGGTGTTAACAGAGTTCTGAATTTCATCCCCTGCTGGGGGAAGGCGGTAAATGAGTTCAACTCCTTTGGAAACCATCAGACAGCATTTGCTGGATCCGATGACTCAGCGGCCCGCTTCTGGGATGCAACCCACTGAAAGACACATATACGCACACCCCACGACACAGGGCGAGAACATTCACAGTTGTTCCAGTGCTAACAGCCCAAACCAGGAACCACCCAGAAGTCCATAAATCAGAGAAAGGAGGATCTATGGTGCAGTCACATGCTGAATAATAATAGACAGTGATAAGAATGTGACCAAGCTGAGCACAGCCCCGTCGGGGCGTGCCATGAAACTTAGTGTTGGGTGAGGAAGGCCTGTGCCAAGCGGCTACCTGCTGTATGACTCTGTTCCCAGAAAGTTCATAAACTGGGGACATCTGTGGAGTGACACAGCAAGTGCTAGGAGTCAGAGGGCTGCTGTAACGACGTAGCACTTGCTGGGCTTCAACAACAGACATTTATTCTCTCACAGTTCAGAGGCCAGAAGTTTGAGATCAAGGCAGGCCTGGACTCCCTCCAGAGGCTCTGGGGGAGGACCCTTCCTACCTCTTCCAGCGTTCATGGCTCCAGGCTCTTCCTGGCTTGTGTCTACATCACCCAGAACCTGCCTCTCCTCCTCTGTGTTCTGTGGCCAAATCTCCCTCTGCGTGTGAGAACGCTGCCGTTAGTCACAGATTCAGGGTCCACTCTACTCCAGTATGACTTCATCTTATCTTGGTTACATCTGCAAAGACCCTATTTCCATACAACGTCACATTCGGAGATTCCGAGGCATGTGATTTTGGGGGGATGCCATTCAATTCAATGTATGATTGAAGGGGAGTTATGACTGGGTGAGTTCCCTGAGGGGTGTTTTCATGCTGTTCATGTTCTGGTTCTGGACCCTTGTGAAAATCCATCAAGCTGTGGACACTCAGGATGTGAACACTTTACTGTTCATATGCTACCTTTCAATTAGAAGTTTACATTAAAGAAGGGGGGTCACAGAAAATCAAACTCAAAGAAAATACAAATCTGCCATTCCACAAATAATAATTCACATCGTCAGTTTTCTGGGGGTGTCTGTAGCAAAGTACCACAAAGCTGGGGCCTGAAACACACATTTATTTTCTCACAGCTCTGGAGGCCACACCTGACACAGGTCTCACTGAACTAAAATCCAGGTTGCTTCTGGAGGCTCCAGGTAGGACCCATTTCCTTTGCTGTGGCTCCTCTCTTTGTCTTCAAAGCCAACAGTATGGCGTCTTCTCTCCTCTCTGACCTCCTGCCTCCCTCTTATAAGGATCCTGTGACTACACTGGACCCCTCCTGGTTACTCCAGGATCATCCTCCCCATTTCAGGAGCTTGAACTTAATCACATCTGCGAAGTCCCTTTTGTCCTGTAACCTAACCCACTCAAGAATCCAGGATCAGGAGAATTCAGGCATGGACATCTTGGAGCTGTTATTCTGCGTTACCCCTTTTCTACTATGAGACCTGAGAGAACAAAGGGGAGTATGGACAGGTGAGCTGCACCTGGACCAAACTCATCACCCCATCCTGTCCCCTGACCCTTGGGTGTGTCTTGGGGTAGGGAATATACGATTCAAGGTGGGATCGAAAGGGCGGTGACACTGGGGGCTTTAAACGCTGGGGCTGCAGTCCAGGGCTCAGTGGGACGATTGCAGACTGGATTCAAATGTTCCCTGCAGCCCGAGTGTTGGTTAGAGAGCTGTCTCCCTCTGCAGCCTGGGAGTCCAGGATGCGGTGAAAAAGAGAAGAGCGTCAGGTGCTATTCGAGGTCTCAAATTCTAGAAACCTCTTTGGCTCCATGACTTTCACAGCCAGATGGCTCAAGTCTGGGATTGTATCGAGGTGGGGACTCAATGTTTCCATCTTAGCAGATGTCTGGCAGCCACGCCCAGGGACAGATGGCGACACCGCAAGAGACGTATAAGCAGGATCTCCGTCCAAGAGACGCTTATTCTAGCTCTGGAGGCCCCACAGGCTGAGCTTCCTGCAGGGAACAGCTTCCTCTTGAATTCATCTGTTCTTTTTCCCTGTGATTTCTCAACTCATTCATCACCTGGTTTCTACTGCCTTGCCCTGAAGGCTCCAAGTGATGTGTCAGTGGCTAATCCATCACTTTCTCATTCCTTAAAGCCTTCTCTTTTCAGCACTGGGATTTGCTGAAGGGTGGGCCTGTGTGCAGAGCCCAGAGAGCGGCCTCTGTAAACTCATTGAGCGTTTGCTTGATCCCTGCGTGAGGCTGGGGAATGCCTAGGGGTGATGCTAGTGCACAGGGATTGGGATCGCTAAAAGCTGTAAATCTGGATTCAAGCTATTGCAAAACGTTAAATGTTTCCTATGAAAAGATGTGACAATAACATAATCTTTGATGTGATGACAAGAACATCCAGTAGTATCAAGCTTATAAATATCTTTCTTTATGGCAATGGGGCCTTGGACACATCATGCCCCAGGATATCAGGGGCCTCTCCATTACATGGCTATGGGTGGAGTTGGCCTGGTGGAAATGTCAGCAAATGAATCCATTGCAAACAGACGCTTTCCTTGAATGTCTGAGTAGGGCAGCATTTTTTTTTTTCTTATATATGACGAGCCCTCCAAGAAGAAGCTCTGGCAGACAAACCCTGCCCGTGAGAGTTTCTCTTCTCAGGAACCACATTCAGGGTTTCCTTACGCGATCAGTTTCCATCACTGTGACTATCTTAAGATGCACTTTTTTACTCTCAGTGAAGAGAGAGTATAGGTTCTAAAGGTCTCTGTAGCAGTGTCCTGGCAGTGCTGCAATGAGGGACCACAAACAGAGGGCCTTAAACAGCAGACATCTATCCTCTCACAGTTCTGGAGGCGGGAGTTTAAAGTCAGAGTGTGAGCAGGGCCGTGCTCACTCCAGAGGCTGTAGGGGAGGATGCTTCCTGCCTCCTCCAGCTCCTAGAGGATCCAGGTGTCCCTTGGCTTGTGGCCACATCACTTCAGTCTCTGTTTTCATGTGGCCTCTCCCCTGTCTCTGTGTGTTTCCCCTTCTCTTCTCTTAAAGGACACTCTCATTGGATTTAGGGCCCGCCCTAATCCAGAATGACCTCCTCTCGATCCTTACCTTAATTACACCTGTAATGTCCCTATTTCCGAATAAGGTCACATTCTGAGGTTCTGAGCAGACCTAAGTTGTGGGAGGGCTTGGGGGACACCATTTAACCCAGTAGACTCCATGGCACCCATTGCCAGCAATGACCTGTCCCCTCTCCTGATGTGAACATTCTCAACCTTGGCCCATATAGAAATCCCTGGTGTTTCGTAAAATGTCCATCAGCTAGAGCATAATGAAACTCAAACCAGATGATGTGCTTGTGTGCTGGGGGTGGACGTGAAGCTGGGATCTCAGGAAACCTGACAAGGGCTTTCATCTAAACCAGAGTCTTTCAACTTTGGAGCCAGACAACCCTCCCTGCAAACAACAGCTAATGGGGAGCACTGAATAAAGCAGGCGGCTCCAGTGGGGCCTCTGGGGCTCCCGATGTTGGGGGCCTCCCTTTTCAGTTCCCACCCCCACCCTCCAGATTAACTGTTCTGGACAGTGAGGAGGGAAGGCTGAGGAGGGGGCACTGAACTGAGCTAACTGGGGGCTCTCAGCCCCAATGGCGAGCTTCTCTGAACCTCCGTGTCCTCCCAACATGAGGGTGACTTCATGGGGCCTCTGCGAGGGTGAAGTGACACAGACAAGCATGCCTGAGAAGCTTAGAGGTTCCCCGCTGACCTTGCACCCAAATGACATTTCAGCAGCTTCCATTTCTGATTAGTACCAATTAGGTGATTTAATTACAGAACCACATACCCAGACGGAAACTGCGGTCTAGGCTGCCCTGCGGTGGGACTCAGCCATCCCAGACCATATTATGCGGTCAGAGGGTGTTGGACCCCACAGCTCGGAGCATTGTTCCTCGCTCCGCTTTAAGGCCAGGTGCATCCAGTCTCCCTGTGCAACTTCTTGTCCTACTAACAATAAACCCCATGCAGTTAGGGCCCTGGTAGTCTGTGTCTCTGTCCCTTCCTCTCCGCTCAGTCTCCACGTCGGCATTTCTCCATCCTGGAGCTCCTAGCAGTGCAGGCAGAGCAGGCTCAGACTGGGGTTTTGCTCTGCCACAAGTCTCCCTTCCCCTGCCACCCCTTGGCCACCTGGGGTTGGCTACATATTGTGGGCTCAGTGAGCCCTTTCCAGACCTTTCTCTGATCCCACCGAACCATCCTCATATCTTTTTTTAAAAAATATTTTTTTATTTTTTCAGTTACAGTTGGCATACAATATGATATTAGTTTCAGCTGTACAACATTGTGATTAGACATTTATATAGCTTCCAAAGTCATCACCCTGGTAAATCTAGTACCCATCTGACACTATGCATAGTTATCAGAATATTATTGACTAATTTTCTATGATATGCTTTACATCCCCATGACTATTTTGTAACTACCAATTTATACTTCTTAATCCCAGCCCCCTTTTCACCTATCCCTCCAGCCCCCTTCATCCTCATATCTTTTATCACAGAGAAAACTTATCTAGTCCAGGCATTTTCCTCGTTTTTCGTCTCTAGAATACACACTAGAATGGGCCTAGTGTTGGAGGCGAGAGTTGGCTCCTTCTGACTCCAGTGGGAGGTTGATGTGAGGGGGTGTGGCTGTCCCCTTCCCTTCATGGCGCAATGGCAATCTGTCCTGCGGCTTGCAGGTAAGGTCATGGGTAGGAAGCTCCAAAGGAGGAAGAGAAAAGCTTTGGAGGGGGCCATGCGCCTCTACTGCTGTCATGGGCTGAAAGGTGTCCTCAAAAACGATGGCCACATCCCAACTCTCAGTACCTGTGGATGTGACCTTATCTGGAAATAGCCTTTGCAGATGTAATCAAGTTAAGAATGGTCCCGAAATTCAATGTCTGATGTCCTCCTACAAAGAGGACACAGACACAGGGAGGCCATGTGATGACAGAAGCGGAGATCGGAGTGATGCAGCCAGGAGCCAAGGGAAGCCTGGAGCCCCTGGGAACGGGAAGATGCAGGAAGGACCTTCCCCTAGTACCTCCGGAAGGAGCACAGCCCTGCTGACACCTTGATCTTGGACTTCTGCCCTCTGTAACTTGGAGAGAGAAAATGTCTGTTGTTTGAAGCCTCCCAGTCTGTGGCATTTTGTTTTGGTGGCCTCCCTAGGTTCTGGAAAACTTGCTCCCCCTTGCCCTGACACCCCTGTATGTTGGAGGGTGCCTCTTCGCACCTATTGGTCCCCTGAATCCTGTTCACACTCTCACTGCTCCATGCAAGAACATGTGCCCTACATGTCCTGTGAGGGGCTGTGCTGAGAACGGGCCCACCTTCAGCCATTCCTGTGTGCTGAGAGCTCCCACCACAGCTGCATGGACTTGGGCAAACTTGGGTGCCAAGTTGTAACCACTGTGGGGTGGGGGCAGCACCTGTTGTTCCCATGGGGATGTGAGAGATGGGCTGGAGAAAGTTGTGGGGGAGCCTGGAACAGGCCTCAGCATCAGCCAAGAGACTCGCGAAGGATGCCACGCCCTGAGACCACATGCCCACACAGCAGGTGGGGTGCGGGGATGGAGTGCATTGGTGTTGGGGCTGACGTAACAGACGACCACGGATGGGGGCCTTATCACAGCAGTAATGTTGTCTCCCAGACCTGGAGGCCAGGAGTCTGAATTTAAGCTGCCACGGGGCCCACTCTCCCTCTGAAAGCTCTGGACGAGGATCCTTAGCCTCTTCTGGCTCCTGGTGGTTCCAGGCGCTTCTTGGCTTGTGGCCACAGGACTCCGACCTCTGCCTCTGTCCTCACATGGCCTTATTCCTGTGTCTGTGTCTCAAATGTAAGGATACAAGTCAATCAAATTAGGGACACCCTAATCCAGCACGACCTCATCTAAACGTCTCTGGTTACATCAGCAAAGGCCCTATTTCCAAATAAGTTCACGTCTGAATTTCTGGGTGGAGGTGAATTTTGCGGGGACTCTGGTCCTCCCACAACAGAAGACTACAATTTGTATTTGTAATCGGCTCCCTGCGTGTCCAATGCAGGTTGTCCCGACTGCTCTCTGGGGAGCCCCAGGTTGCTCTTGAGCCCTGCAAAGCCCTGATGGTCCAGCCTTGGCCAGGGCAACCCCTGACCTCGTGGTGCCTGGGCCTCCTCCTCATTCCATGTGGGTGACTTTTTCTAATGCGGATAATACCCCTGTCAGACAGGAGCATTAAGTGAGCTCTGATATTCGGATGCGATAGCAGATGGCTGTCACTTCGCTGGTATCAGGCGGGTTTTATATGTGTCTGTGTCTTCTAGAGCTGATGATTTCAGACACATCGCTGTCACAGCTAGAGACTCACTGACCTCTGCCCATTGTTTCCACACTATATGACCACAGAGCAAGGTCAGCAGGGCGCCTCATAGCTTCTCATGCATGCTTGTCTGTGTCACTTTGCCCTCACAGAAGCCCCATGAAGTCACCCTCATGTTGGGAGGACACGGAGGTTCAGAGAAGCTCGCCGTTGGGGCTGAGAGCCCCCAGTTAGCTCAGTTCAGTGCCCCCTCCTCAGCCTTCCCTCCTCACTGTCCAGAACAGTTAATCTGGAGGGTGGGGGGTGGGAACTGAAAAGGGAGGCCCCCAATATCGGGAGCCCCAGAGGCCCCACTGGAGCTGCCTGCTTTATCCAGTGCTCCCCATTAGCTGTTGTTTACAGAGAGAGAGAATTGTCTGGCTCTTCTCTCTTCTTTCTCTTTCTCTCCTCCTTTCTCTCTCTTACCATCTCCTTTTTTTTCTTCTTTCTTCTTTTTGTAAAATTGCACGGATCAAAATCACCCCTCTGCAGTGCATCGCTCAGTGGATTTGGACGAGCATACGCACTTAACCTGAACTCCACCCCCCTCAATGAAGATAAAGAACAGTACTAAAAGGCTTTTTGAAAAACAGATGCCTAGTCAAATTCTGGTTTGGAAAATCTTGGGCAGACCTCTGGGGTCCACAATTTAAGGGGTTCCCCAAAGGGGGAAGTCAACTGGGAGGTGCCGGTCTGGGGTCAGCATCTGCAAGCCCAGCCACGAACTCATTGCGAGGCCTCATCCCTGCCTCCTTACACGCCATGCTTTCTCCTGCCCGAGCCCCTCGAGTGTGCATCCTCCAACGGGAGGGTGATATAAGCCATCACAGTCTATTGAACTGAAGCGCCATGAGGGTTGCTATCATTTGAGCAGGGGCACAGGCACTGTCATTTAGGGAGCTGGAACCTGTCTGACATGCAGCAGAGGCTGCACAAGGAACAGCTGGGAGCTGGTGTGGACCTACAGACTCTCCCCTCTGCCTGCACCCTCACAGTATTTTCCAATAATTCACATTAACACTTAAAAATTGGAAATCTTCATATTGAAAAACAAACAAATCTCTGACTTTTTCTTTAAAAAAACCCCAAGGATCTAGTAATTTAAGGTGCTCGGTCTCCAGAGATTAATCGTGGCTCCGCCATTGCCTCCAAATGCCCACTCAACTCATTTCTCTTCCAGGTCTGGCCCATGGAGCCATCTTCAACTTTTGACCCATCTAAAAAGCATTCCCAAGATAATATCAACCCAAGTAAGGCCACCGTGTCGCAGAATCCCTGGAGTTGCACCACATGTGGCCCAGGTGCAAACTCCTCCATAACCCGAGGTCTCACGGAGCTAGCCAGCGAAGATACAGGTACAGAGATCTCAAAGAGATACGGGGAGAGGTGAATGGATTAATTTCTTTCATTTGAGACCATTTCCCAGGGAACCAAACACATGGATAGCCCCACTTCTTACCTCTGTGCGAATGGCAGACATAAGCAATGGATTACAGTTTTCTTTCTTTAAACCAGGGTTCTCAGTCTTGGCTTCGGACATTCGGGGGCTGGACCATTCTTTGTGTTTGTGTGTTGGGGGTGAGGTGGGGTGAGGGGGCTGTCCTGTACATCGTAGGATGTTGAGCACCATCTCTGACCTGGACCAATTAGCTGCCAGTAGCCACTCTTCACAAGCTGTGACAACCAAAAATGTCTTCAAACACTGCCAAGCATCACCCTGCTTGAAAACTGAGGGGCCCAGATAGCCAAGACAGTTGATTAGAGTTGGCCCAGTGAAGCCTCTTTGTCATCCCTGGGGACGCAGAGTGTCCTGGTTGGCATATCTGTGCTCCAGCACCATGACGCCTTGAAGAATCTCTGCTGCATCATATTGACAGGCAGAGAGTCAGGCTTAGCTCCCAGCGCCACTGCTCACTGTCTCCCTCTGCCCTCCCTTCAGGAGCAGTGACTCACAGACCCAGGTAAGACCGGGTGTGTGTCAGAGCGGCAACAAAGAGCATCTGGCCCCATTACAACCCTCCTCTCCAGTTGCACAAGGGATGGCCCGTGCGTAAAAGATGGGGCGTGCTCTGTTGAGAAAGAAACCCTGGGGAAATGTTTGTTGCTGTGCAACAGTGAACCCAGAAGTCAGGTGGAGGCTCCAACGGCCTCGCTGCCCCCACCCTGCACCGTAATGCAGAGCCTGGTGGCTGATGCAAAAGGCTCCAAGATTGCTCCCTTCCCTAGGACTGCAATCCTCACAGGAACTGCAAGTAAAAGCCCTGTCACTGCAGGCCACCCACTCAGGTGGCGGAAGGCGGCAGTGCGTCTGCACCGGCTGCCAACTTTCGGCTCAGCGTTTAGAATCAGAGGGGCCGTGCTGGAGTTCTGTGGAAGAGGAACTTGAAAAAGTTCACAGAAACAGAACCCTCCCTCCTCCTGGAGCCCCTACAATTGCTGTGGGCACAGAATTGAGAAAGAAAAAAAAAACGACCTTGTGTGCGTCTTCCCAGATAGACTCATTCAGAATGGGGTGGGGGTGGGTGGGGGGGGTGAGGGAGGGAATGGCCCCAAGAGGGACAGAAACGCTGTCTTCAGTCTTCAGGAGGCCTGAGCAGTGGGGATTCGACCCAGGGGCACGGGGCAAGGCTCTAAGGCCCGGGAATGCAGTGAAGGGTTCCCAGAGGACAGATATGGGTAGCATCTTGGCTGCAAATAGAGGGGCCGGGGTGGCCGGGACCCTGACCTTGCAGCTGTGTTCGCGTGGCATGCACGTGTCTTCTCTTAACTATACATTGGGTTGAGGGGGCGGATTTGGGGCGTCTGGCGCACATTAGTTCTTCTTGGTGTCACCATTGCTCAAATGAAGAAGAAAAGTGATGGGCAGGAGTCAGGAAGCTGTGCTCATTTGTCACAGGGTTTCATACTCAACACACAAAATGACATTTGGAGTCAGGTAAATTTCGTGGTGGGCAGCATCCCCGGTCTCCCTTCACCTACCAGATACCATGGCACTGTCCTTCCCCCCAGCACTGACAACCAAAAATGTCACCAAACATTACCAAGTATCCCCTGGGGGCACAATCAGCCCAGTAGAGAGCTGAGCATCAGGCCCAGGGCCCTGAGCTGAGCAAATCCCCTGAAGCGTCCTTCCCTCCTCTTCTCCATGGACCTCCTGTCGCCCCATTCCCCGCTCTGACACCTGGACCACCACGCCCACCAGGCCCGCCTCACCTGCATCTCCTTGTCCTTTGAGGCTTCTCAACCTCCTTGGAGGCTGGCTGCCCTCTACTCGGCTTCTGTTGCCCTCCTCTGGGCTGAGCTCCTGGGAACGGGCTCCTGCCAGAGTGTTCGCAGGAGTGGGGAAGCCCCACGCCACTCACGCCCTGTGAAGACAGACCCTCAAAGCCAGGGTGCTCTCCTTAGAGGTGTGCTGAGAGGCCCAGGACCAGGCGAGCAGCATCTTCTTGTGTTCAGAACATGGAGGTCGCGTCCTCAAAAGTTGGTAGGTTCATCCGTCAAAGAAAGGAGGGGAGGAAGCCCTCTGTCCTTGTCCCTTGGCGGGCATTGTGCTGGGGCCCCCGTCCCTCGGTGGACACCGCTGTGCCTGGACCACAGCTGCTGCCTCACTTCATTGACACCTGAGTGAACAACAGCTGTTAGAGAACAAATTACTCCTCACACGTGTTACAGATGGTGAGGCCAGCTGGGCGTAGGGCCGCGACAGTGGGGTGTTGCGAGAAGGGAGAGAGATGAGGCTCAACGCTGAATACAGCATGGGCCAGTGCGGGTTTATCGTCAAGGAGCAGGTGGGGGGCCGTGGATGGAAAATTACTTAGAGTAAACTTCAGGGTGAGGACGAGGGCTTAAAGTGAGCTGACAGGGTCTTGCTGACAGCACCTGGACACCACCTGGGGCAGGGTGCGGGGCAAAGAACCCAATCGATGTCAAGGGTGCCAGAAAGTGAATGTGGGGAACTCTGGCTAAACTGACTTAGCAGGGTTCTTGCTAAAATTGGGTTCTTTTATTGAAAAGCCCAAAGGTGAGGCCTCTCGAAAAATTGCTCAGAGGAGCCTGACTAGAGTTTGGTCAAGGAGAGAGTTTTTGTCATGGTGTGGTGGCCATTATGTTGGTACTTTATTAGTAGTAGTAGTATTACTACCACTACCACTACTACTACTACTACTACTACTACTACTACTACTACTACTACTACTACTACACAGGAGGAAGTGGGGACTTGGAGAGGCCTGGTTACTTTCGCAAGGTCCCCAGGGCTATGGCTGGGCAGACATTTGAGGCCAGCATGCTAGGCCCAAATATGTTACCACAAAATATTGGCATCTGTGAGAGAGGATTGAAGGGACCAAGTCTTTCTTTTCTGATGTACACACTGCCCCTTCCTCCATCAGACCCTAAGGTATAGAATACAGTGGATGACCTTTTGGGCGGGTCTTCTGGAGGTCCCTTAATGAACATTTTTCAGGGTTTTTCTGAGAATCAGGGAGACAACAAGGCCTTTCTCCCAGTTTTTTTGCCTTTAATTCTGCACGAGCAGGAGTCTTGGCAGAACAGGTGGTCCCTCAAGTTGGGTAACCAAGAAGCTAGTCACCAAGACGGGGGCCCTGGCGGCTGCAAGACAGGAGCTAGGGCCTCAGGGTGAGGGGGTCAAGGATTCAGTGATTTCTGCCGCTTGGGAGGGGCTGCCTCATGGGCTCTCTGCAGAGAGGCGTGGCCTTGCTCCTGTGGAATTGTTGAGAGTTGGTTTTTCCATGGCCTCACTCTCCTCTCACCCCAGGTCTCTGGGCTCCTGCCACGGTGTCTCCATTGGCCAAACTCAAATGAAAGCTTTGGGTGAGAAGCGGGAAGCACCTAGGGCAGCTCCCAGGGTCCAGAGCAGGAGAGGTAAGTAGAGGAAGGATCTGCAGGGCTCATAGCAGGCAGCACACTGATCCTTTCAGGTCTGGGCAGAGCAGCCTGGATTATAATGCCAGGTGGCTCCAGGTAGGCTATAAAGTCACCAGTGAAGAGGGTGGGGATGGCATATCTGCTTCCAGCACAGGCAGGCAGCCAAGAATTAGAGGGATAAGGGTGAGTACCTTTTTCTGGACCAGTGCTCCTGTTAATTGTCTCTAGCAATGAACTTCAGAAGAGATCACATTAGGCTGACAAAGCTAGACGAACAGTGACTACACACCTATGCCCGGAAGATGGGTCAAGTTCTGATCTGTGAGCCTCCCAGCCTTGCTGGCACCCTCGCTGGTTCCCTCCTCCATGGTCTCCTGGCTTCCAGACCTGCCTCTGTCGGTGCATTCCTCCAGGTCTCTGCTTGACTGAATTCCCAAGCCATCAGAACAGGCTGGCACAAGGAAAGGGCCCTTGTGACTTACTGAACGATGGAGGGCGGTAGAGAGGTGGTGAGCAACAGTGATGGAGGAACCATCTAAAATGGACCCTTCCTACTTCCTGCTGTCAATAGTGAGGTCTCGACTCAGGGCTGCCACATACAATTGCACAGTATGTGCTCTGCACAAAGGTGCTTGGTACCAGCCCATGCTCTGCATATATCTTGGGCCTCCTTGAGCTTGAGAATGGGGCATCTGCTTCTTTGCACAGAGATGCCATCTATCATCAGTCAAGCCTACTGTGGAACTGTGCCCACCAGAGGGACTGCTTTTTATAACAATGCGTCCCCCTAGAGGGGAAGATTTTTTTAGTTCTCACCAAACCACCTATTTCTGCGTCTGTAACAAAGCAGCCCAAAAGTTAATGGCTTAAGACATTGTATTATGAGGGCTCATTGCTCTGGGCAGTTGGGCTCAGCTGGGTGGTTCTTGCTCAGGGTCCCACATACAGCAGCAATCTGACGATGGCTGGGCCCAGAGTCATCACGCAGTTTCTTCATTCACGTGTCTGGTCCCAGTGCTGGACTGACTGGGACGTTGAGGCTGGTCAAGTAGCTCTCTATCCACGCAGCCTCCACAGGACATGCTTAGGACTCCCCATAGCTTGGCAGTCTCACAGTGGTTGAACTTCTTACATGGAAATTCTGGGTTCCAAGAATAACTCTTTCAAGAGACAAGAAGTAGAAGCCACCAGCCTCCTGAGGCCAGGCCCAAAGGTGGCACAGTGTTGCTTCTGCCAGATTCTACTGGTTCAGCAGCCATGGAATTCACCTAGATTCAAGGGGTGGTGTTGTAGACCCTATCCCTTGATGCAAGGAGGGTCAAAGAATTTGGATGACTGTCTTTATTCCACCACTGTGCCATTTAGAGTGGGTGACAGCTCTATGCAGGACCCAGTACTAGGAACTGGAGGGACCCCAAACAAATAAAATCCCACCCTGCTTTCTGAGAGCCTCCAGCCTGCTCAGGCAGACAAACACTCATGGAGTGACAAACAGGAATGAAAGTTAGCTATGACACGACGGGGTGTCCCTACAGGTGCTGGTGGCCAATGGTTGGGGTACCCCAGGGAAAATGTAAAGAGAGTTCTGTCTTGTCTTTAGGCCTGTAGCATCTGTGTGATCACTTAGTTGGACTGTGTGATCACTTAGTTGGTGTGAAGGGCATGGCCGAGTAGCTGCCTCACTTGTGAATCATAGAGAGGAGGCTTCATGGCAGAGGGGGTTGGAGCCTTGGGGAACCTGTGGAACTCAACACGAGATGGTGGGGGAGGCAGTGGGAACAAGGCACTGAGGGGAGAAGGATCATTTGATCCTGTTTTGATCGTTTCTCATTTGTAAGATGAGATAGAGGCCTAGAGCAGGGAACTGCATGTTCCGAGATCCCTAACATGTTTGTCTAACAACTGCAATGGGAAGTCTTTTTTTTTTTTTTTTTTTTTTTTTATAAACTTTAGGCTGGTTATAAATTCAAACAATAGAGACACCTAAAGTCAACAGTGACAATCATCCCTCAGCCTCTGTCTCTTTTCCTTTACCTGTTCCTCCTAGCCATCCTCATAGAGGCAAACTCAATGTCTTTCCTCTTAACACCCTGGAGATCAGGGGAGAGATGAGCAGTTAGGTCTTCTGCTAGGGCAGGTTGTGAAATTAAAGACCTTGACACTTTCAGAATTCCCAGTGCTCATGAATACACTTTCATTTCAAAAGAAAATTAAGTGTCTAGAGAAGAGTTCACTAAATAGCTGGGTCTTGCCTCTCTTCCAAGTTTGGTGTTTTTTTTTTGTTTTTCTGGTTTTCATTTTTTTTTTTTTTTTGAGAAAGTATGAACTTCCTGGGGCTGCTGTAATGAATTGCCATAAAACGTACAGCTTGAAAACAGAAATGTTCTCTCTCGCAGTTCTGGAGGCCAGAGGTCTGAAGTCCAGGTATCAGCCATGCTTCCTCCAGCAGCTCCAGGATAGACTCTTTCTGCGTTAGTCAGAGTTCTCCAGATAAACAAAACCAACGGGTTACATACATATTCAGAAAGAGATTTATTATTAAGGAATTGACCCGTGATTGTGAATGCTGACAGGTCCCAACATCTACAGGGTGAGTTGGTAGGCTAGAGACCCAAGAGGGCTGATTGTGTGGATCCCATCCAAAGGCCAGCAGGCTCCAGACCCAGAGGAACGAGAAAGCGGAAAAACAAAACAACACAACTGTTGTCTCAGCTTAAAGGCCATCGGACTGGAAGCATTCTCTGACTCAGAGGAGGGTCAGCCTTTTTGCTCTAGTCAGGCCTTCAACTGATTGAATGAGGCCCACCCACATTTTAGAAGGCAATCCTCTTTACTTTGCCTACCCATTTAAATGTTAATCTCATTCACAAACACCCTCACAGAAACAGAACAAGGTTTAAAAAAATATCAGAGCACCCTGCCGTCCAATCAAGTTGACACAAAATGAACCCTCATACCCTCCTGCCTTTTCCAGCTTCTGGGGGCTCCAGGCATTCCTTGACTTCTGGCTGCATCACTCCAATCTCTGCCTCCATCCCACCACGGCCTGCACCCTGTGTCTATGGGTCTCAAATCTCCCTCTCTTGTGTCTTATCAGGACACATCAGCCTTTGAATTTTGTGACTTTATTATATCTGTAAAGATGCTATTTCTAAATCAGGTCACATTCACAGGTACGAGGGGTTCGGACTTGGTCACATCTTTTGGGGGACACACTCTTTAACGACTGGTGTCCTTATAAGAAGACATGTGACAACACAGGCAGAAGCCTGCGGGAAGGCAGAGATGAGTGATACGACCACAATCCAAGGACACCACGGGCTGCTGCTGCCATCAGACGCTGGAAGAGGCAGGATCTTCCCCTAGAACTTTGCAAGAGGGCACAGCCCTGCCGACACCTTGACTTTAGACTTTCGGCCTCCAGAACTGAGAGAGAATCAACTTCTGTTTCAAGTCCCCCAGTTTGTGGCAATTGGTTAAGGCCACGCTAGGACACTCAGACGCCCTAATATATTTCTAGTACATTGAAGCTATCTGCCATCCTTGTTGGTTTGTATTTTCCTTGACATTTGTTTCTGTCTTGGATTTATCATGAAATCAGGCTACCGGAAAAGTATCTGACCTTTTGACCAAAAGAATTAGAATCATCTTACTGATTATTTTTGTGCATGGACGAAAGCACCTTGGGGCAACTGGAGAGCAGAGAGAGAGGTGAGGCATGGGGAAGGTTAAGAGAAAGACCATGGAGGACGACCTCTGCTTCAGGGCCTTCTAGGCGGTTGGCATCAGCCCCGCCATCCTCCTCATGCAGAGCCCTCCATCCCCCTTTATCACTGACTCCAGCCCAGAACTTCCCTCCCAGCACAAGAGGCCACAGGCCACCAATAAGCCGAGATGCCATTTCTTCCTGTCCTGGGTCTGCCGCCCCTGAGATCAACCACATGGCCCACCTGCCGGCGAGACCCTCGGCTGTCACCTTTCTCCCTGCGTGCTGTGAAGTGAAACGTGTCAGCGAGCCTGGGCACCTGGGCACTCTCATCTTTCTTACCTGGACTATACCAATGACCTCTTGTCCTCTGTATTAATTTTCTTTTGTGTACCACAGATTCAGTGTCTTGCATTCTGGAAGTCAGACGTCCAATTGGGTGCCATGGGGCTAAAATCAAGGTGTGGGCAGGGTGGGTCTTTCTGGAGGCCTCAAGGAAGAATCTGTTCCCTTGTCTTTTCTACCTACTTTCCTTGGCTCGTGGCCCCTTCCTCTGTCTTAAAAGCTCGCAGCACAATGTCTTCCAATCGATCTCTGTATCTTGCCTCTGCTTTTGTCGCCACATCTCTTTTCTCTGTGTCTCTCCTGTATCTCCTTATAAAAACCCTGGTGATTACATTGGGACCACGTGGATAATCCAGTATAATCTCTCATCTCAAGATTTTTCACTTAATCCTTCTGCAAAGTCCCTTTGGTCACCACGTAATGTCACACATGGCCAGGTTCTTTCTGGGGATTAGGATGTGGTTACCCTGTCAAACACCCCATCCTTCCATCATCCCACAGTGCCTGGAGTGCTCTTAAAAAAAAAAAAGATCCCTTCATGTCACTGCTCATTTTACCACCCATCAACAACTCCCCATGGTGCTTAGAACAAAATCCAAACCTCTCCCCATGCCCACAGCACTGTGGGAGGTGGCATTACCTCTCTACATGTTCCCTTGACTCACGCCACATCAGCTCCTAACCCAGGATATTCCCGATTAGCTGACTTCCTCAAGAGCCCTTCTGCACCCCTACCCTGAAAGAGCTCCCACTCTCCCCACCAGGTTGCCCTGCTTCATTTATTCACACACTTATCATCATCTACAACTATCTGTGTGTTTGTCCACTTATTTCTGTCTATCTCCCTCACGACCCCTGAACTGTGAGTTCCAGGAGAGTGGAGGCGTCTGTGTGCCTAGAGTGGCCTAGCACATGGCGGGCACTCAGCAAATATTTGTAAAATGAACGAAGAATACCAGTAGGTGCTAATGAGTTAAAGCTAGCACTGTCGCCTGTTTCTTGGCAAGGGTTTGTTGTCCAGTTCCCAGCCAGTTATTCAGACACACAAAGAGCCCTTGGCCTCCTCTGGGGCAGAACAGAGGGGACAGTGTGCAGTTTAGACACTCAAGTCTTCAGCCTCTGGAAGCTCATTGTGCCACTTCAGGCAGATGAAGTTTTCTCCAACTGAAAGAAAAATGCACAGTGATTCGAGGAGTTGTGCTCCTCTGCTGTGTCTCCTCCACTTATGATTTGGGAATCTTGCTTATTTGATCCCCTTCCAAGTCCAAAGTTTGGCCTTGGCTATCAATATCAGAGAACACTATTCATTAGCTGAGTGCCACGGCTTGGCTGAGCTCTGCAACCACAACAGAGTAAATAATACCTCGTGTTTTGGCAGCAGGAAATGGCTTGTTCTCTTCTGGGTGGGGGAGCCTTGGGGAGCCAGGAAGGTGGTGATGATCAGAGACACATGGCAGTCAGGCCCAAGAGGCAAGGAGCACAGTTGAGTCCCACCACATGCGCCATTCCTGCCCCAAATGCCGCAGGGAACTTCACATAGCTCTGGCGTGATTGTTAATTACAGCAAAATTTATAATGATCTCCAGAGAATGCAAGCATTGCATGATTTTGCCCAGGGTTGAAAAGATGTGTCCAATAGCAAAGTAGACATGAGGTCAGTGAAGCAAGAGTCTTCTCCAGGTGAATAAAGATGGAAAACCTGAGTTTGTTTACATTTGCTCCCCCAGGGAGAGGCCCTCCAGAGACCTTGGAGGCCAAAAGTGAACACCCACGGTTGAGGGAGGGCCCAAGGAGTCCAGCAGTGTCCCACGGAGCCTCCAAGGAGCTACAAGGCCAGCACTCACAGTGACATGTTGTGCCACATTTGCCCCATGAATTTCTGCATTTTTGTTAAGCCTGTGTGTGTATCATGTAATGGCTGAACTGACTCCTGACCATTCCAAGGACAAAGGGACTCCCGAAGTCAGCTGGTGCCTCCTGAGCACAGAGCAGCACTCCTTTGCTCTGAGTCTGGGACCCTGGCCTTGGCTGCCCTGGATGCCTCCCATTCTCTTCTTCCGGCCCTGTTCGTTAAAACCTGCAGGATCCTATGTGTTAATTGCCAAGGAATGAAATAGCCCAAGGGACCTGGAAATTGCTGGGCTCTCACTCCAACAGATGAATGGTTTCCCTAACCCGACTGAACAAGTCTGAGATGCTGCTTCCCTCCAACTGTCTTCCCTTTCTAGTTAGTCTTTTGTCTTTCATGTTAATTTGCAACAGCTCACCAAAGATTTCAGCAGTACATGAGTCTTGGGTCATAAAGAAGGGAAACTTCCAAGTACAGACTTGTGGGGCATTGTCTCCCCTGAGCAAAGAAAAGCAGCAGATCCGGATATTGCATTTTGGTTCAGAGATTAGCCAGTCATTTTTTGACGAAAATGATAAACTAGTTTAACTTTGCTTTTTGAAATTGAGGCTTCCTGGAGACTGGACAAAATCCTACCAAAGAACTGAGATGACTCCAGGAAGAGCCAGGGGCTCAGATGGGGAGTCGAGGCATGTAAAGACCCAGAGTGTTTTTCTAGTTTCTGTGAGAGATCAGTGGAGGATCTCAGGAAGGCCAAAACCGAATCCCTCAGGCCCAGAGTCATCATGAAACAGCCAGGGAAAGTGCTTGGGAGATGTCCTGGTTCCCTCCCTACTTGACATTTCTTTGCTGTAAAATGTGGGAATTCATTTGGCATTATAGAAACATGCCAAACATGTTGGTTTTCTGTGGAATCACAGTCTGTCCAAACTGTCACCCATACATTGCTTTGCATGTCTGTTCTCCCCTTCATTGACATCTAGAAAGCTAAGCTCTCCACATCTTTTTTTAATCCCACGTTGTCTTTTTTATCTTTAGTCTTTTGCTTTTGCATTTAAGTTTCAGATTCAGCTTGTCAGTTTGGAAAGAGAGAGAGCTCCCTGGGATTGTGTTGAGGTGGCATTAAATCTATAGATCACTTTGGGAAAAATGATACCTTTCTAATTTTGAGTTCTCCCTCAGTTATTGAGAACACCCACAGGTGTGCCCTGGACAGCATGGCCTCTAGGACAGTTTCACTCCAGCAGGTGAAGTAGGCAGAGGGGCTGCTGCTGTGATAGTGAGGCCAGGGTGACCTGCTCACGTCGAAGGGGCTGGAACGGTGCAGCCCCTGTGGGCTCTCAAAAATGACCAGCCAAGGCCTCCTTCCAGGACAGAGCCCCACACAGAGGGAAAACTGCTGGGAGCAAGATCAGAATTGAGCAGGACAGAGATGACAGAGACAAACGAGGGAGAGGGTATAGGAAAAAGTAGGGGAGGGGCATAGAAGCAGGCACCGCTGAGGGCCAGCCACCATGTGAGTTAGAATCACGTGAGAAACAACAAAAAGAGGGCTGCCTGTGAAAGGAGGAAAGCCCTCTGTACCAGGCCTCCTGCTAAAAGCTCACGCACGTGAATCCATACACAAAGCAACAGAAAGGGATCGAGATCAAATCTCACACAAAAAGTTACTACAAGAAAAATGAGAATAAGTAGAATAACATTTCTACAGAGAATAAAAGCACTTCAGAAGAATGTGCTCAAAAAAAAAAAAAAGACCCAAACTGTAACATGCTGTTTCAAAATGAGCTAAAAATGTTTAAGAAAATGATAGAAAACATGAAAAAAAACCCCACCATAAGTCAATTTTGAAAGCTCAAAAATGAAGTGACAGACTCAAGAAAAGAATTAAAAATTAAAGAAAAAAGGATTTCATAAATGAAGGCTATAGTTGAAGGAAGACAAGAGTACACAAACACTGTGAATCGATGAATAATGCCTTAAGAGAAGCTGAAGATGAACAGGATAAACATTTTAAAATTCAAAAGGAGATAAAGAACATGATTAACAGGATTTTAGAGAAAGTGAGAAGTGTTGAAGAGAGGCAAGAAAGACTCAAAATAACCGGGTCTTCTAGGAAGCCAGCCAAAGCAAGGGAGCAGAACAAATGCTAAAAACTATTCAAGAAAACTTTTCTGAAACACCATGATTTGATATTACATATTAAAAGAGCCTACTGTGTACCTGAGAATAGATCCAGAATGACCAACACCAAGACCTATCTTAGTAAAATTACTGGTATTTAAAGAAAAAGAAGTCATCCTTTGGGTCTCTATATATAAAAAAGCTGTGACTTACAAGAGAAAGAAATTAAGGTTATTATTAGAGTCTTCAACAGCAACACTTTATGCTAGAAGAAAATGGAGTAACATAGTTAAGAAACTCAAGGACAGAAAATTTGAGCCAAAGATTTTTATATCCAGCAAAATTTCTCTTCAGATATAAAGGGCATAGACAAAGTGCGTCCACATGCACAAACATTATTTCTGTAAGTCCTTCTGAGGAGCCTTCTAGAGATTGGCTTTAGACCACAGTGATGAGGGGGATGTCAGTACAAGCTTGGCTCATTAAATAGCTAGTTACTTGAAGAACTACACTAAACGAGAGACATGATAATATGTAACGGCTGTATGAACTCACAATGTAGATGTAATGCAAATATAAAATAGAGGATAAGAAGGGGGTCATTTACAAAAAATTATAAAAGTCCCAGCTGTCACACTTGCTGCTAGTAGTACTGATATTGCTCTTCTGAGATATGGCATGTGTAATGTGGGACAGAGCTAATGAGTTATCAAGGGATGTTCTAATTATATCACTCCAGGTGTCCTGTGTCCTTGAGACCCAGGATTCTTGGTGAGGAAGACAGAGATGAGGATATTAATACAGAAGAAGTCAAAGAAAATGCCCTAGGAGCAATGTGTACCTTTAGAGCCCAGATTGTGGTCTTAAAATATCATTTCCCACCCAAATCCCAGGGCTTGGGGAAATGGCAGATTCCAGATCTGGGCAGGAAACATACAAGATGAGCCTGCAACACCTGACACTCCAGCTGGCTAGAGGCGACAAAGACTATAGGATCTGGAAGCCAACTTGGGGAGGTTCTCACTGGCCCCAAACAGAGCAATCTGAGATTCGATAAGAGAAAGAATTGCAATGACTTAGAAACCCATCAGATATTTTTAAATCCATGAGTTATTCATGATAGTTAAAAGAAAAAATAGCAAACAATTAGCTCTACTTTGAAGATGACAGAGAACCAATCCAAACTGATTTTATCTCAAAACCCTGGTTTTATCATGAAAACAAGATAAATTAAAGGAAAGAACCAAGAATTTATCCTGCCTTTACTTATAATAAATGAGGGGGAGTGCCTCTTTCTAAAATTATCCTATTACTTGATAAATACAAAATGATAAAATTAGAGTATTACCATTTTGCAGTCCCCAGTGAGTAGTGGATGTAGGAACTGAGCATCAGTGGCTCCCAACATCACAGAAAGAGAGACCATCAGAGAGAGTCACGTGCCTCCTAAGGCAAGAATTGTTGTGTCTCCCTAAAATTCATCTGTTGAAGCCTTAAGCCCCAAGACCTCAGAATATGACTGTATTTACAGATAGGGCCTTCGGAGAGGTAATTGGGTTAAAATGAGGACATTCAAGTGGAGAACTAATCTAATCTGATTTGTGTCCTTATAAAAAGAGGAGATTAGATTTACACCAACATACAAAGAGGAAAGACCACATGAGGACCTGGGGAGAGACTACTGTGCAACCAACCAAGGTGTCAGGAGAAACCAACCTTGACAACAACTTGATCTTGGACCTCCAGTCTCCAGAACTTCAAGGAGATAAATCTCTGTGGTTTAAGCCCCAGTCTGTGGGGCTTGGCTATGGCAGCCTGATTAGACTAATATAAGGTACGGGGCAGATTCTCAAGGCCCATAATGGCTGCATAGGTCCTGCGCTGCATAGGTCCTGCACTGCATTCAGGGCTGCAGGACATCAGGCCATCCTCTAAATCAAGTCACCCACAGGGGAAAGCCCTGTGGGTAAGTGCTAATGGAAGAGGAAGCTGGAAGGGTGAAGGAAGAAGAAGAGCAGAAACAGGGACACTTGCAACAAGGGGACAGGAACCAGAGTCAGCTCACAATGGGAATAGAGTCAGCTAAGCTAGAGATGCTTACTTTTTTTACTTTATTTTTTGGAGCATTTTTTTAGGTTCACAGCAAAGTCGACTGGCAGGTATAGAGAGTGCCTCCCCACATGGACATACTGTACCGCATCAGTAAACCTGTTACAATCATGCCCACATTGATGCTTCACCATCAGCCAACTCATAGCCACGTAGTGCTTTTAAAAACAAGTGCATTCTCAGACAAGAAAAGGTTAGGAGTTCAACACCACAAACTACTATTACAAAAAATGTTAAGGGGACTTCTTTAAGAAAAGGAAGAGGGGGGAAAATCATAAATAAAATAATAAAATGGCAATAACTACATACCCTCAATAATCACTTTAAATATAAATGGATTAAATGCTCCAATCAAAAGATCTAGGGTATTTGAATGGATAAGAAAACAAGACTCATATATATGCTGTCTATAAGAGACCCAATTCAGATAGAAAGACACACAGAGATTGAAAGTAAAGGGATAGAAAAAGGTATTTCGTGCAAATGGAATGAAAAGAAAGCAGTATAGCATACTTATATCAGACAAAATAGATTTTAAAACAAAGAGAGACAAAGAAGGACATTTCGTAATGATAAAGTGATCAATCCAGCAAGAGGATATAACCCTTGTGAACATTTATACACCCAAGGTAAACATTTATGCACATAAATATATAAAGCAAATATTGGCAGACAGAAAGGGAGACATAAACAGCAATACAGTAGTTGTAACATGCCATTTATGTCAACAGATAGATTTTCCAGGCAGAAAATTAAGAAGAAAATAGTGGCCTTAAGTTACACATTAGACCAGATAAATTTAATTGCTATTTTTAGAGAGTTTTACCTTAAAGCAGCAGAATATACATAATTCCAAGTGTACATGGAACATTTTCTGGGACAGACCACCTGTTAGGCCATGAAACAAGTCTCAATAAATTTAAGGAGACAGAAATCATACCAAGCATCTTCTTTGATCACAATGGTGTAAAACTAGAAATCAACTACAAGAAGAAAACTGAATAGCATGCAAACAAATGGGGGCAAGATAACATGCTACTAAACAATGAATGAGTTAACAATGAGATACCAAGGAAGCAATCAAAAGATATCTTGAAACAAATGAAAATGAAAATGCAACAACTAAACACACACACACACACACACACACACACACACACACACACACACTAACTTATGGAATAAAGCCAAAGCAGTTCTAAGAGGGAAATTCATAGCAATACAGACCCACCTCAAGAAAACAAGAAAAATCTCAAATAAACAATCTTTACACCTAAAAAAAACTAGAAAAGAACAGCAAAATAAAGCACAACATGAGTAGAAGGAAGAAAATAATAAAATCAGAGTGGAAATAAATGAAATAGGGTCTAAAAAATTGATACAAAAGATCAATAAAACCAAGAGCTGGTTCTTTGAAAAGATAAACCAAATTGATAAATCTTTAACCAGACACATCAAGAAAAAGAGGGGATCTAAATAAATAAAACAGAGATAGAAGAGAAGTGACAACTGACACCACAGAAGTACAGAGGATTATAAAAAATACTACAAATAATTATATGCCAACAAAATGGACAATCTGGAATAAATGGATAAATCCTAAAAACATATAATCTTCCAACTCCGAGTCAAGAAAAATGGAAAATCTGAGGAGATCGACAACTGCTAACAAAGTCAAATCAGTAATCAAAACACTCCCAACAAACAAGTTCTGGGTTGAATGGCTCCACAGGTGAATTTTACTAAACATTTAAATAAGAATTAACACCTATCTTTCTCAAACTATTCCAAAAAATTCAAAAGGAGAGCAGGTTCATTTTACAAGGCCACCATACCCTGATTCCAAAACCAGACAAAGACACTACCAAAAGCAAATTATAGGCCAATATCCTTGATGAACATACATGTGAAAGTCCTTAACAAAACATTAGCTAACCAAATTCACCAATACATTAAAGAGGTCACACATTGTGATCAAGTGGGCTTTATTCCTGGGATGGAAGGTTGGTTCAATATTTGCAAATCAGTTAATGTGATACACCACAGGAACAAAATGAAGGATAAAAATCATATGACCATATCAATAGATATGGAAAAAGTATTAGACAAAATCAAGCATCCCTTTATGATAAAAACTCAGCTTGGTGGAATAGAAGGCAACATACCCCAACATAATGAAAGCCATAAATGACAAACCCGTATCTAACACCATGCTCAATAGTAAAAAGCTAAAACCATATTCCTTAATATCAGGAACAAGGCAAGGATGTCCACTTTTCACCACTTTTATTCAACACAGTATTGAAAGTCCAAGCCATAGCAATCAGACAAGAAAAAGAAATAAAAGGCATCCAATTGGAAAGGAAGATGTATACTATATCGAGAGAACCCCAAAGTTTCCACCAAAAATCTGTTAGAACTGATAAAGGAATTCGGTAAAGTAGCAGGATACAAAATTAACATTCGGAATTCGGTTGCATTTTTATATGCCAATAATGAACTATCAGAAAGCGAATCTAAGAAAACGATCCCATTTACAATTGCATAAAAAATAAAATACCTAGGAATAAATTTAGCCAAGAAGGTAAAGGACCTGTACCTGGAAAACTATGACATTTGAAGAAAGAAATTGAAGAAGATACAAATAAATGGAAGCATATACCATGCTCATGGATAGGAAGAATTAACATCCTTAAAGTGTCCATACTACCCAAAGCAATCTAGATTCAATGCAATTCTTGTCAAAACACCAATGGCATTTTTCACAGAAATAATCTTAAGAATTATATGAAACCACAAAAGATTTGAGATAGCCAAAGCAATCTTGAGAAAGAACAATGTTGGAGGTATCACATTACGTGATATCAAGCTATACTACAAAGCTATAGTAATTAAAACAGCATGGTCTGGCATAAAAACAGACACATAGATCAATGGATCAGAACAGAGAGCCCGGAAATACCTCTCCCCCACACACACCTGTATGGTGATTTAATCAATGACAAAGGAGGCAAAAATATACAATGAAAGACACTCTCTTTAACAAATGACATTGGGACAACAGAACAGATACATGTGAAAAAATGAAACTAGACCACTTTTTTTACATCATATACAAGAATAAGCTCAAAATGTATAAAAGACTTAAATGTAAGACCCCAAACCATAAAAATCCTAAAGAAAACATGCAGTAAACTCTCTGACATTGCTTTATATATATATTTATTAATTCATAAATTATATATATATTTTTTGGTCTGTCTCCTTGGGCAAGAGAAACAAAAGAAAAAATAAACAAATGTGACCACAGTAAACTAAAAAATTTTTGCACAGCAAAGGAAACTATCAACAAAATGAAAAGACAGCCTACTGAATGGGAGAATATATTTGCCAAGATATATCTGATTAGGGATTAATATACAAAAAATATAAGGAATTCATACAACTCAACACTGAAAAACAAACAATCCAATTAAAAAATGGGCAGAGGGCCTGAATAGGCATTTCTCCAAAGAGGACATACAGATGGCCAATCGACATAAAAAAATGCTCAATGTCACTAATCATCAGAGAAAGGCCAATCAAAACAAAACATCACTTCGTACCTGTTAGAATGCCAATCATCAATAAATCAACAAACAACCAATGTTGGTGAGGATGTGAAGAAAGGGAATCCTTGTGCATGTTGGTGGGATTGAAAATTAGTGCAGCCATTATGGAGGTTCCTCAAAAAATTAAAAACAGAACTACCTTATGACCAGGAATTCTACTATTGGGTATTTATCTGAAGAAATCCAAAACACTAATTCCAAAAGATCTATGCCTCCCTGTTTGCTACAGCATTATTTACAGTAGCTGAGATATGGAAGCAACCTAAATGTGTCCATCAGTAGACAATTAGATAAAGAAGCAGCACACATATACCATGGAATATTACTTGGCCATAAAATAGAGTGAAATTTTACCATTTGTGACAACAGGGATGGATCTAGAAAGTATTATGCTAAGTGAAATAAGTCGGACAGAGAAAGAAAAATACCATACGATTTCCTTTATATGTGGACTCAAAAACCAACCAAACCAAACAGAAACAAACTCATAGATAGAGAATAAAATGATGGTTGCCAGGTTGCGGGGATGGCATGCTAGGTGAAGAAGGTGAAAGGATTAGGATATAAAAATTGGCAGTTGCAAAATAGCCACAGGGATATAAAGTACAACATAGGGATTATAGTCAATTATATTGTAATAACTAATTGTGCTGCCAGGTGGGTATTAGATCTATCGAGAGGATTACTTCATATGTTATAAAATTTGTCTAACTACTATGCTGTACACCTGAAACTAATATAATATTGAATGTCAACTATAATTGAAAAATTAAAAAATAAAAATAAAGAAAAATGGTATTCTCTCTGTAGGTTGGGTGTTGAACTTCCAATGTCACTGCTGTCAGGTGGGAAGGAGTTTGTTCTGGTCTCAATGTCCAGAGACAGAGGTGGGACTGGATGTAGGGGGTGGCTGCAGGGAACAAGGAGAAAGGACATACAGATGGCCAATAGACGTATAAAAAAATGCCACTGAGGCAGCTGAGAGGAGAGCCAGAGGTGCTGTGGGCTCAGGGTGTATGGGTGTAACTGTGTTCACCAGCCTTTCCCAGGTACAGAAACTTCCAGGGTTGATGGGACCTGACAGCCTAAGCCAGTTTGGCTAAGGGACTGGAGGCAGCTGTAGCCTCTGGTTCTGGCTTATCTGCTGCCCCCACAGAGGCTTAGTTTACTTGTCAGTTCCATGATTTGCAAAATAAAGCAGGGGTATTCTGCAACCCCACGTCAGGGGAAAGAAAGAAGAAAGCCTGGTGGCAGATCAGTCTGAATTAATGTATCTCCAGAGCAGGGAAAGGGCTTGGCCATGGGCCCAAAAAAGGGATGAGCTAACTGGTTCCCATCGCCCTGAAAGTCCAGGGTCGTCAGAGCCGCAGGGCTCACATTTCAGAGCGACTGTCCTGTGCCAGGCACCACTTTTAAGCACCTCATCCTTATCGACCTCCCCAAGCTCTGCTCTCACATCTGAAAGTGCAGCAGCCATGCCGGTGTGCAGGAATCATGTGCTTTCCCATCCCATTATTGTCCAGAGGCCACAGCAGAAAGGACCAGGACTCTGGGCAGGAGGATGTCCCTTTTCTCCAATTCTGGCTTAAGAGGCTGAATGACTCAGAACTCTTGTCCTGTCTAGATTATGAAAGCCTGGCAGACTCCACTGGGGGCCATTTCCTCCACGCCCCACAAGGTCATTATGGCTTTACTGTGGTCAGAGATTCAGAGAAACAGTGCTCCTCACATCACTGGCACGTCTCAGAGCCCAAAACATTTCGAGCTCATTTTCCATTGCAATGAAACAGATCATCCAGGGCATGAATTCCCCGACCTTCTTGCTCTGTATGGCCAGCAACCCCTGAGCAGAAGTAGCTCAGTGTCCCCTCTGATGTACTAGTGGGAGACATTTTGATTTCTAGATCCTTTGCCCATGGGTTTTTTTTTTGTTTTTGTTTTTGTTTTTGTTTTTGTTTTTTTTTGAGTGGAAACTGATGACCTTTGGGCAATTGAACAAAGGCATCAGGGTTGCTGGAAAGTAAGCCTTGAAGAGGGGCTCGACCTCAGTTACATTTTTCTACAGAGAGATTCTCTCCAGTTTTCTAGCGTAAATAACTCATCTTGCCGGCCTCTTGATACTGCATGGAAATGTGTCTCAAATGATGTCCTGTGTCAGTCAGCACTTGGGCTGTGGGGTTTGGGGAAGAATGTAGAGGGTGGGCATCAGTGAGGGTTATGGGGATAGATGCTTCAAAATGCTATTCTGAGAATCCCAGGGGTCCGAAAGGACGCTGTCACAGAAGGAGTGAGTGGACTCTGTAATTAATGAGGTTCTCAAAGAGGTTTTAATCCCTACTACTGCCCAGGGTTCTAGATGATTCCTGTACCAGGGAACTCACATCTTCACATCCCAGTAATGTGCGGGGCTGCAGAAATGCCTGTGGTTTATACTAAGTAGTGAATGACTAATACTTAGAATCCTGACAGAGAGGCAACTGGAGAGATAAGGAGGCTAGGAGTACCCCAAAGAGATGGGGGAAGGCTAGTGTTGCAGATTGGTCGGGATAATGTCAAATGGATGCTCTTGGCCATTCTCATCAGTAGCCCAAAGGCATTTAAGAGACAACCAGGAACTACTGTCAAGGGTGTCTCTTCTCCCAAGAGGCTCTGGTGGAGGCTGCTGGCCTCGGTATCATACTAGGTGGGACGGCTCAGGGTCTGAACTCTGAGAAATGAGCCACATTTGCATGCAACCTTGAACTCTGCATGGGATCCTGAATGGGAACAGGTAAAGGACATTAGTGTCAAACCCTGCAAAGTCCAAATAAGTACGGTGTTTAGCTAATGATCTCCTTCAAATGTTGGTTTCTTCATTTTGACCAATGTACCACAGTCATGGGAAAGGAACACACAAGGACTCTTGGAACTATCTTAGCAATCTTTCTATAAATCCAAAATTATCCCAAAAGAAAATAAAATACATTTATTTTTAAAAAGCCACAGGTAAAAGCAGTAGGAGGCCGGGGGAATGGAAGAGGGGCAGGTGGGGCGGGCAGAGGGCAGAGCGGATTGCTCTGAGAGCCTCTGAGAGTCAATTATAAACCTGGAGGGGAAGGAGGTATGGCTCCGTAGGAAGCAATGAGGCAGCAAGCTCTGGCTCTTCACTCACTTTTATAACAGAGCCGAGAATGTTGAGTTATAAAATGGCAAACAGTTAGCCTTGATCTTGAGTTCTCAGCACTGACTCTTCTCACCTGGAAGGCAGAATAGAGGATTCTGCTCCTGTTATATTTCAGAATAATTGAGTAAACAGTATTTAGGGATATCTATAGACACCTAAAGACAGACACTGGGTAATTGTGCCACCAGGCATTGGAAACATCCTAGTATCTGTCTGGCCTCTTTTCCCCAGCTCTTCTGTCCTGTCGGGATCATGAAAGCCTGGCAGACTCCACTGGGGGCCCATGGCGTCAGCATGAGTGTGAAAACCCACAGGCTCTATTTCCTCTTTCAATTCATCCTGTAAAACTATGCCTAACTCTGCACTGAAACCCCTTTTTAAAAACAGAGAAGACAAAATTGCAGCTTCTAACACATTATTCATCTTGGAGACAAGAATGAGTTCAGAAAGGCTGCTTTACGGAGCCATTGCTACCAGCCAGTACGTAAGACTGGACAGCAAAGATACAGGTCTGCTGGGAACCCACAACCTTTGGCTGTGACGCAGTCAGCAGTCCAGTGTTCGTGGCAGGAAAGGCTCGAGACGATTCTGTCTCCAATGCCCAGATGCTTTCGTACAGCTCAGCCCTGCGGTGGCTAGTCCCGGAGCCCTCCTCCCCTGAGCCCCTGGACGCTAGGAGGGATGATGCAAGGTTGGCTTTACGTTGCCTCCCGGGGAGCCGCCATCCATGTGGACGGTCTGACCTCTGCTGGCTAATTCTGACACTGCCAGGTTCCTACCCAACTTCCAGGCTGTGTTGCATCAGCCAGCAGGAGCTTAGTGAAATTGCGGCCTGGCTGGCTCTAGTCTTGGATGAAGCAGGCTCCCCGCCACCCTCACAGCATTTTTGCAGGCTGCTGGGTTGTGAGGGTGTGGGCAATGGGGTGAAGCTCACCTCTGAGGCTTCTTTTTCGTGGTGGAGGGAATTATATCCACAGCTCATAGTCCTTTGCTAGTGGCCCATTAGGAGTGCTTGTTATCTCTAAGGAAGCTCCATCTGCTGTTGGGGCCCAGGGCCCAGTTTTCATTAACCTCTGGTCCTTCGGCCCTTTTTGCTCATGCCTTTGTCCCAAGACAGGGTCAGGTCATCTGTTTCTATAATGGCTAGAAGGTGCTCAGTCTACACCACCCTGGCCACCTGGACCACGGACCAAAGTGGTCTGATGCTAGGAGAAAATAAGACATTACTTCCTACTTTTAAGAATGTTATCACAAAGAAGTGTAGACCCCTTCCCAGGGCACTGGGCAGGCATAAGTTAAGGGTCAGAAATAGGAGGGTGAGGATGCTCAGTTTCATAGTGCCTGGTCATTTTTAAATGTGGTAAAGCTTTTCTTTACTTTTGCTTGTTATTTTATTATTATGATTATTAAATACATTAATGTGAACATTTCACATGTGCCCATGGGGGAAGCCAAATTTTCCTGTGTGGTGTGATTGTCACTCCCTGCTGGCTGGTCTCAGCACCCAACGGAAGTTTCCTCCTCTTTGTCAGGGGCTCAACCACATTCCTGGAAGATGAGGACGATTTGCCAGCCACGAAGCAGCCCTTGACGTCTTGTGTGTCACGATGAGTCAGTGAGTGGGCTGTAATGAAGTTACGAGCAAGTGAGCCTGCAGGCTCAGTGTGTCCCCTAGCCTCATTTTCTGGGACGTGAGCTTTGGTTTCCCGGACCCCACCCACTGTGTTCTGACTCCTTCGCAGCACTGGTTTTATAGGCTTGCTACTTTCCGGGATGAACTGAGGGTAACATTAAATACGTTACTCAGATGAAAAGAGGCTCCGCATCCTCGCCAGCATTTGGTGTTGTCAGTGTTCTGGACTTTGGCCGTTCTGTGTGTGGTGGTGCCTCCTTGTTTTAGTTTGCGTTTCCCTGATGACAGATGATGTGGAGCGATCTATATGACTTATAACATCCTTGGTTAACTGTCTATTCATAGAGGATATTTGAGAGACTGAGATGTCAGAGACACACTGAGGGACATTAAGAGCCAGAATGGAGGCCCACATGGGAGGGTCCAGAGGGCAGAAAAGGAACATGAAGACCTCACACAACGTAACGGCAATTTCACAGGTGTCACAACTTTGCCTTGGATCAGCTTCCACCCATTTCTACTTTGCGTTTTTACTCTCAGCGTTGACAGTGTTTTCAGGGTCCATTGTTGCAGAATTCCCCTCTGCGTACCCCAGGCTTTACTTCTCAGGCTAGAGCAAAAAATGAAAAGGGAGGGAGAGGGTAAGAAAGGAAAGTAAACATATGATATAAACCAGTGATAGCCAATACCAAATTTGTTAATGAGGGCGTTAAGGATTAGAAGTAAAGGTTTACAATGAGACTATCAAGCTTCGTGCAAAGTCCAGATGTAAGGAAGGCAGGACTTGAATATTATTCAAAATTCCGTCAGAATTGGTTTACCTCTCATCTGTCGACTGTAAATTTATTCATCAGTCCTATGTTCCTCTGCTAGAACTTTCTAAATATTTATTTTTGTCTCAATTGAGTTTTGATTTCGATTTCTGAGATTTTGTCTTTGGAATGAATGATCCACATACAGTATATTATTTGACTAGTTATTTGACCAACTAAAATATTTCCCTCCTCTGATCACGCCAGACAAATGTTCTCTGCACCACTTTGAGTCATTTGAGGACTTAATAAAGTCACTGTTTATTCATAATTTATTAACATTTAACAAACAGTATAACATTTGTTCTAGAGATATAAAGGCAATAGATAAGGCCTGAGGAATTAAAATTTCATGGAAAAGAGATACAGCACAGTTATAATTAACATGCAATAAGTTTCTGGAGTACCCTCATGATAATTGGAGGAAATGCTATTAATGGTAAAATCTTGACTTACTTGAAAATCAGATAGCATGAATATCATTCCTGGCATGTCTTGAAATACTGGGCAACACTTAACCAATTCTCCAATTCAGTTCTCCGAGTGCTGTTTAAACATACAACCATCAGAGTTTGATGTAGAAGTATTTGTTGATTTCACATGGTTTGTGTTAATTATATCTTTCACGATTGTGGCCAACAACAGACGGATGTGGTTAGCTCGGCGCCCAGAAAGTAGGTTTCAGAATGACACTTCCGTGAAAGATTTGCACCTTGCCTCCTCCAGGTGGCCTGACATTCGAACCATGGGGAAATAAGAGGGACAGAGAAGCCCTTCTGGAGATTTAGGAGGTTCTAGTGCAGGAGTTCCTAACCCTTGGGCCCCAGACCAGTACCAGTTCATGGTCTGTCAGGAACCAGGCTGCACAGCACGTCAGTGGCTGGCAAATGAGCAAAGCTTCATCTGTATTTGTAGCCATTCCCCAGAGTCACTGCCTCAGCTCCATCTCAGATCATCACCTTAGATTCTCATAGGAGCACTGGTCCCAGGCGCTAAAAAGGTTGGGGACCACTGTTTTAGTGGGTGCAATCTATTTTTATAGCTAGACAGCTGGAATTTGAGGGGCTGCCGCATGAACCCTAAGTGTAAGTTGTGATTAGGAGATGATGGGTTTGACAATTGAGCTGGTCCCTGGGTCAGGCAGGATTAAAGAGCCAGATGCTCAAAATAGTGATATTATAGTAATTTAAAAAATAGACTTACTTTAAGAATCAACATTTTCAACTATTTGGTCAAGGAGTTTTATCTTAAAAACAAACTTTGCAGTAAGGACAGATTTCCCCTGTTTTGCATATGATGTTGTTTTGTTTTGTTTGTTCTTTTGTTCTTTTCTAGATCGGTGCCTCCTACCCCTGCAAGAAGGAGAGCTAATTTTGGACTGTGTTTGAGTAGGCTTAGGGGACACACTTTCTGGGACAAATGTGAGCCTGAAGGCTCACATGGGTGGCTTGTAAGGTCTGTGGCTTCTTTTCAACCTGTTCACTGACTCATTGTGGGCTCTATGACATTAAAGATGGCTTCCTAATTTGCAATTAGTTTATCCAGCATGGTTCCTGTCTTTCGTTACATTTTCTGTCTAGGTTTTGGTGTTTCTCTCTCCCCAATTTTTGCAACCGATGATTTAAAAAAATGTCCATACATCTTCCTGTGATGCCTATGAGATCTGGTGAAAAAGAATATAGGGAAAGAACAAGAATGAAGGAGGCCCTGCGCATGTGAGCTAAGCAGGTGACTGAGGCTACTACGCAGATCTTTGTTTAATATCAGTCAGCAGGAAATTCCCCCAAATGCTGAGATGTCATGCGTGGGAGGGAAGACTATAAATGACTTTGAAGTTTCCTTCATTATACCTGTCTGTGTTTTCCAAATGTCACAAGTTAGTCTATAGACATGGTTCCATAGTGTAGTGATTAGAATGTCTGCTTTACACACAGAAGGTCCCAGGTTCGTGCCTCACTGGAGCCATGGTCCATCGTCTACAGCCATGCCACCCTGAACAAGCCTGATGTCTGATCTCAGAAGCTAAGCAGGGTTGGGCCTGGTTAGTACTTGGATGGGAGAACATCTAGAAAGCTAAGCAGGGTCGAGCCTGGTTAGTACTTGGATGGGAGACCACCTAGGAAGACCAGGTGCTGTAGGCATAATAATAAAATGAATAATAATAATAATAATAATAATGTCTATATTAATTACACACTAAAAAACACAATTATGAAAATGAAGCAATGCTACATTTCAAGTAGTATGTTAGGTTATTTGGACCAATCCTCCCATTATAAACAACTAATGGATGCTGGACAAATGTTTAAATGAGTTTTCTTAACGATATCAGAAAGCTAACAAGAAATAAAAAATCATTAAATTGGAACCAAACAGAAAACAAACAAAAATTAGGTAGAAACTGGGCTTTGAGATGGCTCTTGTTTCCAGGTATAAGCATGTGGTGCCACATTTGACTTTCAATCTGACAGCTTCAAAGGGCAAGGGGAAAAAAATCATCAAACTCCAGGCTGCGCAGGTAGGATCTTAGAGGAGATACCCGCCAGTTACGCTGAGATACAAGAGTTGTGCCTGAAGTATGAGGGTAACGCAGAAGGGACCCTGCTCCCAGTACCTAGGGAACTGCAAGGAGGTCACCACAGTGCTGAGCAGGGTGGGAAGGCAAGATCCTTGAGATACTGTAAACACAGCTCCATCCTTCCTTGGATTTTCAGCCTAAATTTGCATCCCTGTGGTTGTCTGATAAAACTTGCACCATGAATCTGGACGCAGGATATCATGAGCTGGCAATGTGTATGGTTGTCTGGCAAAAGTGAGAGCAATTCACCTCTGGAGAAAGATGTGTTTGCTGAAATCTTTCAGAGGTTATCCATGGGCAGTTCTCCAAAGATAATTAGCAGCATTATTACAGCACAAACTGATTAACATACTTTATTTAAAGAAATGAGACAAGCTTGAAAATAGCTAAGGGAACAGAAGCTATAAAAGTGACCAAGTACAGAAGTCTCCAACCCTGGGCTGAGGACCTGTACTGGTCTGTGGCCTGTTAAGAACCAGGCCGCACAGCAGAAGGCGAGCAGCAAAGCTTCGTCTGTATTTGCAGCCGCTCCCCAGCATCACCACCTCAGCTCCACCTCAGATCATCAGGCATTAGATTCTCATAGGAGCACTGGTCCCTGGTGCCAAAAAGTTTTGGGACCACTGATGTACTAGAAATGGAAACTTTGAAAATATAATCATAATTTTAAAATTATATAAACAGGTTAGACAGATTTGATGGGGCTCAGCATAGCATCCATGAGCTGGTAGATTGAATTATCCATAATGCAGCAGAGAGAGACAAAAAGATGGAAACTGGAGAAGGGAGATTAAATGGAAGGGCATGTAAGAAGGGACATTACGTATTTAGTTGGAGCTCCAGAAGAAAAGAGCAGAGAACAAGGGAGCAACAGCATTCTCTGAAGAGCAATGGCAGAAATTCCCGGACATGATAAAGCCACCATCCATAGCATTACAAAGATCACCAATTCCCAAGTAAGATAAATAAGAAGAAATTAATACCAAAATAGATCTTAATGGAACTGCAGGATAATAAAGATGAAGATAAAAATCATCAAAGCAGTTAGAGGGGAAAAAATTACCTTCCAGAAAGATCTTTAGAAAATCTCCAAATATCTGGAAGCTAACACACTTCTCAGTAACCCAGGGCTCTAAAAATAAATCAAAAGGGAAATTAGGAAGTACCTTGAACTGAATTTAAATCAAAACACAACATATTAAAATTTGTAGAGCAAAGCTGGAGCAGTATTTAAAGGTACATTGAGAGCACCAAACTCTTAGATATCTCAAATCGATGAAATTAGAAATAACAAAAAGATCTCCAAATATTTGGATACTAAACAGCATACTTTAACCCAAAGAGGAGAGAATTTTGATTTTAGCCCCACTGAAGCAATGAGACTGAATTTATCCTTTCCCCTCAACAATTAGAAAACTGGACAAAATATATGAAACAATGATTTTAATTTCACCGTCTTCCTTCCTTTTCCTTTTCCCTTATTTCCCCCCTCCTTCTCTCTTTCCTTTCTTCCTTTCTTATTCCTTGCTTCAGTTCACAAAGCATTTGAGGAATGTCATCATGTTTGTCTCATTAGAAGAAAACCTCCTGGAAGCGTGGTGGCTAGGTCTTCTGTTTTGTATCTCAGGTGACCTGGTGTAATGGCATAATTGGATACACATTGTAGCATCCACTTAATAAAATGATTTCCAGCCAGTTCAAATCATAACCTCATTTTGCGGTAGATCGAATCTCTTAAATATGGACTTTGCTTTTTACTTTTCTAAGCTTTCTTATGTTTTCACTCGATTCTCTCAAGAATTCTGTGTAGTGGGTGGGCAGAAACTTAATATTCTCACTCTTTTAGATGGGAAACATGCAAAGAACTACCTCATCTATACCACAATTGAGGGAACTTTCCAGTTACATTTATTGATAATTGGTGGTGAGGGTAATTTAGAAGTTAGGTCCATTATTATTTTTCTTCTCTGGATTTCAACTCGAAGACAGCAGAGGGCGCCTGATCATACCAAGGAACACTTGAAAGTTAATGATGTATTAAAGACAATCTATTAAAGTTTCAAAAATGTGAATTTTACTAAAATAGGACCCTATACTTAATCTTTTCACTATTTTAGGATTCTGATCTCATTTTAAATGTTCTATTCTCTTTCTTTGTCAGTAATGAGAATTTCAACCTTACGTAAATCACCATGACACATAATTCATGACACGCAAAGCCTTCCAATTCAACTTCAAGGTTCTTTCGGTTAATAAAAGTATTAAGCTCTGTGTCTACCAGATCCTTTTAAATCTTCAAAAGCCCTTAAGAGAGAACTGCTATAATAATGTACTGCAGAAAGATGTGCTGTGCCGGAAGGGCCATCTTGCTTCCAGTGCACTGCCTCATGGTTACCTAATATTCTTAGAAAAGAATAAAAATATTAGGCATATAAACTTTAGTTCTTAAAGTCATATTGCACTAGAGGGAAAGTAATGATTTCCACAGAGCGATAGTGAGGATATAGCTTTTATAGCTCATTGTTGAAGATGATTGTCTAAGGCTCTGGAGCCAGGTTTCTTGTGAAATTCTTCAGCTCCATCTTGATCAGCTCCTAACTGGTTCTTTTTTCTATCATCACACATGTGCCCCTATTCTCTAACAAGCAGTGCTGGAGATAGTGGCAGTCTGAATCCTATTCTACCTTTTCTTTCCATAGTTTAACCAAATTTAATTTCCCTCTTAAAGAACTAAGTTTCTCTGCAAGGCATGGAGTTGTTTGGAAA
The DNA here is from genome assembly GCA_003508835.1 of Eonycteris spelaea. NCBI lineage: Eukaryota > Metazoa > Chordata > Mammalia > Chiroptera > Pteropodidae > Eonycteris > Eonycteris spelaea. The sequence goes on from PUFA01000139.1 coordinate 3,688,376, forward strand.
AGCATTCCTCCCTGGCTGTTCAGTGATTTGTAAATTGATTACATCGAAGGGAATTTAAGGCTGAGAACCCTGTGGTGGTTCAACCACAAAGTAAGAAACTAGAAAATTTCCTGATTTATGCTTTTCCTTTGCCAAATGTTTGCCGGTGCTTGTCCTTAATTTGTTGTTTACTTGATTAGAAGCCATCTTCTAAGTAATAAGCATTTTCCCTATGCTCTGTCCACATCATAGCATTCCATGTTCTACAAATGTTTTCCCCATTTATTACGTTATTTGAGTAAAAAACTAGAGTACAATTTCCTAGGGGCAGTTTTTGATTCTTAGGCTTGGTAAACTGACTACCACCGGAGGGGAATGTTATTGGCCCTGTTCTACAGATGAAGAAATAAATCCTCTAACACAGGACATTTGAGGAAAGTCACATATAAGTGTATTTTTCTTGTTGAGCACAATATCCTCAGCACCTGAGTACTAGAGAGTTTTACGTGGGAGAAGGGATTGTCTTCGATTTGGATTTGCAAATTCTTCTAAGTACATGAACATATTTTGGGGGGATGAAGCCACAGCAATCATTTAATTTCCAAACGGGTCCAAGGTAGAAAAAATGTGGTTTCCTTACAGAGTTACCCAAATTGGGTCATTCTACACAATCTGGCTAAGCTATTTACCCAAATACAATAAACACTGAAGCAAGCCTTCAAGCCCAGACTAGGTACATCCGAAAGCGACAGGCACTGCGTCCCCAGGGACAGCTGAGGGCGGAGAGGACGGGGCGTGGGACGGCCACTTTCCATGCGGACGTCATTCACACAGCACAAGGCCCACAAGCTGGTTTCCTTAGACGTGGCTACAGCCCTCCCACCCGGAAGTGACGCACTTCCGCGACTCGCCCCGCCCCCTTGCAAACGCATTTCCGGCGCGCCGCGCGCGCCTCTTTCCATCTCTTTAGGCGTTGCGGCACCTCCTCGGACCCGGCGCGATGGGCAAAAAGGGCAAGAAAGAGAAGAAAGGTCGTGGGGCGGAGAAGACGGCCGCCAAGATGGAGAAGAAGGTGTCTAAGCGCTCGCGGAAGGAGGAGGTGAGCGGGGCCCACCGGGACGGGCCCCGGTGCCGGCGTCCTCCTACGCGCGAGCTGTTGTGCTCCTCTCTGCTGTCATTCTTCGTCCAATGTCATCGTCATTGCCGGACTTCGTTCTGCCTGGTGTTGGAGGGGCCCGGAGTTAGTGTAGGAGGACCTGGGGCGAGCAGGAGCGCCTCTGCAAGGGGCGTGACCTGAGTGGCAAAGGCTTAACTTCTGAGCCTCACTCGTCTTTAAAAGAGGGTGAATAATTCTCCCAGCAACCCTAAGCAGTGCGCATCCGTGGAGTAAGTGGAACTCTGGGGCATTCTATAATAGTTGACGGTAATCACCGCTTTCTTCTCTGTCATCCCCTCTTCCCCGCTCTCTCTCCCTCACCCCTCTCTCTCAGCAGGGTTTGCAGATAGAACAGGGTTGAACTTAAGAGTTGAGCGTCCTGCTTTCTGTTGACTTGTTTACCCGCTTCCTAACCTGGGGCAGTCTACAATGGTTAATGAGTGCAGTGTGCCAAGCACTGTGCTGTCTGGGCTTTAATCATCACAACCAAGTGGAGTAGGTAGCTTTGGCGTCCCCATCTGACAGGAAATCAGAAGCTAACAGGTTACACTGCCCAGGGTCACACAGCTGTGAAGGGTTAGGAACTGGGAGAGATGAGAGTTGAAGCAGGTTGTCTGAAAGCAGAGCCTGTGCTCCTAGTGAGTGGAGCAGCCAAGCCTACTCCCAACAAGACACCCCTGTGGAAACGTCTGTCCTCATGTGACTGGGGCCAACCGCATAGTGGTAGGCCTTAGTACCAGTTTGCACCAGGACTGATAAAACATCTCCCATTGCATCTGCTGATCCTCATCCCAGCCACTCTTTCCACCCACCTTATCCTTGTCTTCCCTTCCACCTTAAGGAAGATAATTTCTCAGGTGCTTGATACTGGACCAGGTGCTCTGAACTAATTATGACTCCAATAGTCCCTTCTCCATTCAGGTCTCTGTAAAGTTCCAATCATTCAGTAATTTGTCTTGAGTACCTAATGTATGTTTGGCATTAGGGACATGGTAGTCAGCAGGACAACTGTTAGATAACTATCCACATAGAAGTAGCAGAACAAAAGACACTTTCATTGACTGCTGTGAAGGTGAAAATTGGCAGAACCACTTTGGACCCCACTTTGTCAATATCTAGAAAAGTGGAAACAACCCAGCAGTTACACACCTAAAGGTTCACCGTGGAAAAATTCCCCCCAGCTACACAAAAATAGGTACAAGAATGGCCAAGTAGTGTTGTTTATAAAAACAACATTGGAATTGACCCAGATGTTCCTTCATCAGCAGATGGATAGAGAAACTGTCATCACAGTGGTAGCTTTGCTAAAGTGAAAGTGAATGGATTTAGTTCATTCCATAGGGTTGAGCAAAAAAGCAAGTTGCCGGCGATGATACAATATATCATTTACATGGAATTGAAAAATGTAAAGCAATGCAGAAAGTCCTCACCTAGTCAATAGGTTCTGTGACTTTAAGTGAAACAGTGTACAGGCATACGTTATTGCATTTTATTGCACTTCACAAATGTTGCATTTTTTGCTAATTGAAGGTAAGACCCTCACCAGCAAAAATAATACGACTTGCTTTATTGCAATACACTAATGTGGTGATCTGGAGCCGAACCCACAATATCTCTAAGGTTTGGCTATATACTGAAACCAATTTACCCTAGGCTAATTGATAATAGACAAGAGTTAAGTTCCTTTTGCATCTCATCAATGTTATGAAATGATGTTATTGGAGGACCTACTGCAATATATATATTGCTTAAGTATACATAACACATAGTAAAAGTATAAAGAAATAGCTGGAGAGTAATGAGCACCCAGTTCCAGGTAGTGGCTACTTTGAGGAAGTAAAGGTGGTACACCCAGGGGAAGTTTGGGGTGGGGGTGCTAGTGGCTGTTTAGGCCTAGGAAATGTGGTATTCTGATTAAAGGAACTGAGAGGAAGCCACTGCAGCCTGCAATGAGGAAGTGGGGTGGGAAATGAGGCTGGAGAAGAGTGAAGAATAGTCTGGAAGTGTCGGTAGGTACAGGAAGGAAATCTACCTTCAGTGCGGAATGTGGAACCAGGGAAGAAGGGCTGTGTATGGGTGGGTGTGGTTGTGGGAGTGGGGCTGGGGGGAAAGGAGGGCATATCCCAGGTTTCAGCATGAGAGCAAGATGTGTGTGGGGGGAGCGAGCTTTCAAGAAGAGAATAAGAATAGAAGGGAACTTTTCCCCATGACTCACAGGTCATGCATCACCTTTGTGGAGGATGGTAAAGGGGTACGTTAATGCAGGGAAATAGGCACTGGACTGGAGGTGGTAAGACTGGGCGCCAGTGCCTAGTTGGACAGGTAAATATTAAATTGTTGTCTGTAGTTGTAAAAATAGAAACCCTCATGCACAGAGTTGCTACAGCTCATAGTTGCTGAGCCCGCACATGCAGGCCTGTTCTGAGCAGACTGACAAGTCTTGCTTGCTTGGAGTTTTTATTATTTTGATGGGAAGAAGGTGAATGAATAGATAAATGAGCCAAAATTCTTAGACATTGCTATGCAGACAACAAAGCAGGCTGTTGGGGTGGCCCAGCCTTGGGTTTCCCAGAGGTGGTTGAAGATGCTGGTCTCGTGGAAGGCCATTCAGGGGGAGGGGGAGGGTTTGGAATGAGATGATACCTGCAGGGTGCATGCATCCATACTTCCAAGAAAACTGCCTCTGAGGTCAAGCTTTGAGTATGTGTCATATTCTGTGTCCATGGACAACGAAATGCCGACCCAGGCTTTGATTACATAGCAGGAGTTAAGAAAACGTCTCACGTGTGACTGCTTGTCTGCTTTTAGGAAGACCTTGAAGCTCTCATAGCCCATTTCCAGACACTAGATGCCAAAAAGACTCAGATTGTGGAAACACCCTGCTCCCCACCTTCACCAAGGTAAGTGAGCAAGGCTCTTCATTATAGCTTCTGACAGTTTTCTTGTATAAACTGGAAAACTGCTTTAAAAAGGCAACATGTTTTCATAAATAACCAGGCACTTGGGACATTTTCGTCATTAAAACCTGTTCCTGATCAGCTTTACAAAACATTTTTTCCCTTTCTTCTGAAGAATGTGCATGAGGCTGTTCAGCTCTTTTGTCATGCAGAAACATGGAAATGAGGTCTCAGCACAGCTGCTCATCTGGGAAATTCTGCCAGGTTTGAAAGCTCCCCAGCTGATAACAATCTATGGACTAAAGTGATGTCCCAATGAGCTTTTCTTTGGTTCATAAGATATTTTAAAAGGTGGAAAAGTTAAAATCACAGTAGGTTTTAGCTGTGTTTCTTTATAATGCTTTTTAAGTTCTCGTGAAAAATGTGATTATTAAATGTAAATTGTGTATAAACCATTTTAAATGAATTTATAAATTGTGAAAGTTCCAGAGTCTTTTGTAGGATTTGAAACACTTCTGAGATAAACTGAAATGAGCAGGCTTTGGTTTTCTTCTGACTTCCTGTGTGTCAATTTCTTTTTCCTCTCTGCTAGTTCTTGTCTTCTCGTCTTCTGAATTCCAGTTGTTTTATAATTTGATTTAAGGTTCTGTAATTCTTTTCTAACAGCAGAGGCAAGACACTGAATACACTAAATTAGGAACCTAGGAGAGGTCTAATAAAGAGATAGTTACCAAGGCCTTCACATGTATCTGGGACTGTTTGGTTGAGAAATGGTTTGCTTCATTTCCCTCAGAATGAGGTTTTTCTCACTAGAGCTCTCATTAGCCTGAATGGAGGCCTGGGGTCCAGCTCTTCAGGAAGGGAGGTGGTTGTAGTGTGATGCAGTTATGGTGCTGTCTTTGCTTCATTGAGGTGCAGGTGATGGCTCTGGCACCTCAATTTCATGGTCCCAGGACACAGGATTTAATCATTACCTGTTTAGTTGTTGGGGGTAGAGGTCGAGGGGGGAGGGCAACGTGATTAACCTTTGAGCTGATGAGCTGACAGCAGCTTTCCAGCAGTCTCCCAAATTGAAGGCCCTTCCTATTCTTCGTTTAATAAATTCCATTCGAAACGTGTTCCCCCCCGCCCCCGTACTCAGCATGTTATCGTTGGGGACAAACATAAGTTCCACATGTGGTAGTTGTACATTTTCATTTGAATCGTTGGAGCACAAAAATCCTTGAGATCTTTAGTCTTCACATGTACAGCATCCCTGAGGGAAGCCACTTATGGATTGATTATTTTTGGATGATATTTTAGAACTTTTCCTAAAGTAACTGCCCCAAAAGCCAGGTTTAATGTCAGGATATTTTTGATATGTGGGAAATTGAAAAGGGCCAGCTGGAATGCTTCCTAACAGTAAGGAGCAGCTGACAGAGCTGAGATAAAATGAAGACCTCTTGGCTGGCAACCTTAGTAACTTCTCACCTCTTACCTCTCTGTCATATTGTGGGAATAAAACCATGAAAATTACTAAGTTCTGTAAGTGTGTTTATCACGCAGGTATTGGCTCAGGTGTAATTTGATGGGAAAATAAGGACAAGGTGCTCAGTTGCATTAGTGTGTTAGGGGGCCTGTGTGTCTGTGACCTGGAGAAGGCGGGCGTGGACAGCAGTGACACTTCAGCACTCTGAGTCTAAATGGCATTGTTTTCCAAGTTGTGTTTGTTACTTTTCCTTAGAAAATTAATAAGCATTAAGTGAAAAAATTTGTGGCCAAAGAACTTTGGGAAACACAGGTTTCCTATTTTGGAAATTTTAATTGTGATGAAAATATGTACATAGAATTTGCCATTTTAATCATTTTTAACTGGACAGTTCTATGGGATTACTTAACATTCACGATGCCCCCAAATTTTATCATCCCAAATAGGAACTCTATACCCAGTAAGCAAGCAGTCCCTCTCCATTCCCCTCCTCCTAGCCCCTGGTGACCTCTACTTAATTTTCCGTTCCTCTGATTTGCCTATTGCAACTATTTTATATAAATGGAGTCATACAGTGTCTGTCCTTTTTCACTTAGCATAAGGTCCTCAAGGTTCAGGCATATTGGAGCATGCATCCGAACTTCATACCTTTTAAGATTGGATGGACCATATTTTGTTTATCCATTCATCTGTTCATGGACACTTGGATTGTTTTCACTTTTGGGCTATTGTGAGTAATGCTATAATGAACAATGTCATACAGGTATCTTTTTGAATCACTGTTTTCGATTTTCTTGGCTATATACCTAGGAGTAGAAAATTTTTGTGTTCAACTTTTTGAAGAACCATGAGACTGTTCACTGTAGCATTTGCAGTATTGTAACACTGCTTTCTTTACTGCAGAATGTCCCAGCCTATGAAATGTTTCTGTGTACAATAGATCCCATAGAGAAAGAGTTTTCAGATTTCCCAAACTTACTTGACCTTGAAATCTTTCTATTGAGAAGCGTCTTTTTGAGTTTGTGTTATGGAACACACCTTGGGGAACACCTTGAGGGGATTCTTAAGGAAGGGCATTTTCCAGTGACCTCAGGCACCACCCAACTTTCAATACTGTCCACTAAAATGGTCAGGATGTATATATTCTTACAGCTATTCTTTTGTTCTCTTGTGAAATAAATAGAAAGTTATCTACCTTTTTTCTAGATGGAAGGCATCTGGGATGTATATCGAAATGCTTAAATACTGGACTTTTTAGAGCAGTTTTGATTGTGATTTTAGAGTATACACCTTTAAAATAGGACAGTTCTGGACAACTTGGCACACAAGTAGGAGTACCTAGACTTGTCACTGCCTGATGCGTTTTAGCCAGATGTTAGGAGTGGCCCAGGTCCTGCCCTCCTGAGACAGGGAGCCTGGATGCTAGTATCACGACTCAGACTGCTTTTAAGGGTGGTGCTATAGCTTCTCTTAACCCTAGGCTCCTCTCATAAAAGTTAGAAAAGGCTAGTCCCTGGTGGTAAAGCACTTTAATAGAAGGTAGAATGGCTCTCAGATTGGGCATCAAGTAGTTTGATTTTCTATTGATCTGTTATGTTTGTCTCTTACAGGTTAAATGCCTCATTCTCTGCTCATCCTGAGAAAGATGAATTAATCCTTTTCGGAGGTGAATATTTCAATGGCCAAAAAGTAAAGTATATATTTTTTTCTTTCCCCCCCAAGTTTCCATGGGTCTCATTTGGAGTAAAATTAATTTAAAGCAGTGATAGCAAATCCTCGTTGGTCCTTTAACTCTCCTCCCGTGTGTCCCACGTGCTGAGCCATTGGGTCTGGTATGCAGTGTTGTCCTTGGCGAGCCATCAGTGACTTTTAGGTTCACTCCTCTTACCACCTGCTTGAGATTGACCAGTACACTGCTCATTTGGGTTGCTTGTTCATTCTGTTCTTCCTCATGATGGATTCCTAAAGTTGTTTTGAATAGAAAAAGTACTGATCAGTTGTAAAGCTAATTTTTATTTTTAAGCAGGTCAGAAAGACCTGTGTTTCAGAATTGTATACGAAGCAGTTAACAAAAGCATAAATACACCTTCCTTGCCTAGTGGACAAATGCTTTTTGTGTCATCATCCCAAAAGATCCAGGGGACCAGCTGAAGCCAGCCTGCATTGATAGCATTTGCATTACTTTAAGAAACATGTTTTTCAGAGAAGGCTAGCGGCTGAGATCCTTTTTTCCACTTACTGTCACTTGCATGGAAGCATCATTCATAACAGTAAAGTTCCTCTTCCTTTCTGCAGACGTTTTTATATAATGAACTCTATATCTATAACATCAGGAAGGACACCTGGACCAAGGTTGAAATCCCCAATCCACCTCCAAGACGCTGTGCTCACCAGGTATGTGTCGGTACTGACCCTCAGCCTTCCCTCTGTTCCTATTGGGGCTTTACTCTGAAGAATTCTGTTAGGGATGTTTAGACTTGGTAAATGACAGGTAGCCTGGTGCAGGGAGGCTGGGCTTTGCACATGGTCCTCACTTTGCTGTTTTTTTTAACCTGGATTTGTTACTGAGCTTCTTTGCACGTCAGTGTCTTCACCTGTAAGACAGGGAGATGAACACCTGCTCCTCCAGGTGGTGTGAAGATCATATTAAGTAATCCAGATAAAAATACGTAGTGTGGTGCCTGGCATGTAGCAGTTAACAAATTGCTTCATCTCCACTTGAGCAAGAGAGGCTCTCATAGGCCTAAGATCTGGTGACTAAAGAGGTGAAAGAAGAAAACAATGTTCAAAAATAGGTGTAAATGGTACACGGAAAATAATTATTGTAGAGTGAAGAAGTTGTAACCAGGGATATGAAGGCATAGCACTAAATCTGCATGTTGTAGGCTAGTTTCTGCTTACCCAGGAGGACTCTGTCAGCACTTTTAATCCCTCAGGGAAGGGATCCTGGATTCAGATTCTGTAAGCTCCTTGAGGACAGGCACTTGGTCTTCTTATTATTATAACTCAGTACTTGGAATGGTGTCGGCACTCAGAAGACAGCTCGAATGAGTGATATCTCTCCAGAGTGGAGAAAGATCATTGTATGAGCCCATGGTGTGATTAAAACATTCCTGCACAGTATGTGGTTCTTTTTTTCCTGATTCTGTGCTCTGAAGTAGCCCCCCGTTTTGAAAGGAGATGTGGATCTGAGAGGAGGACCTGCCTGCCTGAACTACATGAATATCTTGTGCACGTGAAGGCTCACAAGCGTTTGGACTGGTTTATCTTCAGGAAAAAGGCAATTCACTTGCTTTCAGGTTTAAAAATTACATCTTAGTAAGCTTGGATTTTAGTAAATTAATGGGTCTTAATAGGTTCAAGTCCATTTAACAGAGCCCACTCTAGTTCTCAAGTGAATAATCTGCTCCAGGCTTCCAAGCTAAGGACCAAGTCCTGTAATGTCCTGTCCTATTGATGAGTACTCTGAGTCCACAATCCTACTAAATGCCTTGTCAGGTTCCTGGGCCTCAAGAATGCCTAATGGGGCGGTCATGCTCCATGCCCAAGTCAAGTAATGCAGGCTTAGGGTTCTTTTGTGTTTTTATCTATTCTAATTATTAACTATGTTTTTGAAGAATTAGAGTCATAAAAGTCTTTGAGATTTTTAAATTCAGTTATTTGGCTGTGTGCTCAGCAGGCTCTGATTCATATGCATGCCTGATGAGGATTTTATCAGTCTGGAGTTTAATAATAATCTTGTAGTTAAGGTTGGCTTGCTGTTTATGCGGTGAATTTTATAATGAATCAGAGCAATGGGAAACAGAAAATTGGTAATAAAGCCTTTTGCCTAAAGGTCATTACAGTTCAAATTCTCCCACATTAAATTCTGAGACATAAACATTTCCACATTATAGACTAGTTTAATGAATATGATGTTCAAAGTCATGTTTTTTTTTTTCTTTCTTTATCATTTAGCAGGCAAAAAGAGTAGAAAGAGAAAGCTTTTATGTACACCCTTCATTCTCCTAGATCCTGAATTTTGGGAGGGGTGGAGTTTATTTTAGTGTGTAACTTGAGAGTTTAGATGGCATTTTCTAAAATGAATACAGTTCAGTGAGAGAAAGTAAAGTGTCATAATGTCTACCTAGTGTGTGACTGAGTGATCTAAGAAAGAAGGTAGTGTTCAAACTCTTGGGCCTGGACTTTTGAGGATTCAGGGAGCCAGACTTGAGAATTGAGGCCTGAGTAAGGAGGAGGAGGTGAACATTGTTAGTTCCTGTCTTCTTATTCACCTGATGTTTGTTCCTCTCAAAGTAATAACTAAAACACTTGAAACAAAATGCATTCTCTCATAAAGTAAAAAGTTCCATATGGTTAATAAAAAAAAGGCATCTGTGTTCTTATTAGCCTTTGTGCATTAATGAGCAGTAAGTAATTTGTGGAGAAGAGTTGTTATATATAAAATGTTTATTCATGAAATAAGGAGAGTTCTTCTGACAGTGTCCATTTGAGCTGCGAAAGTGTTAGCCTCCAAAAAATTATAGCTTTATTACATTCCATCTGAGCAGGTATTGCAGGACTCCTAGACTTGTTCACTCAGGAAATACTGAGTATCTTTTATGCGAGGCCCCATTCTAGGATTGGAACATAGCGACAAGAAAAAGACATTTGCCAAGTCCTGATTATGTTCCATATTTTGTGTTTTCTTTAGTCCTGATGGTGTCACATGTTTTTAGGATTCAGCTCTCATGAAGCTGAAGCATCATGCCAGAATTCATTTAGAGTCTCTGTGTTATTTTAGACTCCATTTGGCTTTTTTCCGCGGGGGGTGGGGAGGAGTTGGTGAAGGGCATTTGGAAGGAGAGCCATCAAAGTTTTCCAAATGTGATTTATTCCAATTTAAGTCAATGACAAACAAACCCAAATGCCTGGGAAGCATACAACCTCAAGGGACAGGTAAGACAGTGGATACTGGTGAGGATGGCACATGCGTTGCCTTGGAGCAGGCAGAAGGAGTATACCCTTTGAGCAGTACCGTCTTACTTCTTGCACTTGGTTGGGTAGTGCTTTGCCTTGGTTACATCTAGACAGAGAATGTTGGTTGTCAATTTAAAGTTACTTCAAAACCACTATGTGTATTTATGCATGAATATATTTAAAAGTGTTTTATTTTTATTGCTTTCTTTCCAAAACACGTAAGTTAATCTCCCATAAGAGAGCCTTGGGGTATAAACACTTTCGTAATTCTGACAGTGCAAAGGGAAGTGAGCAGTGAGTAGGGGTAAGACCTGCTTCCATCTTTCTTCAGCCAGTGACTTCATTTCCCTCTAGAGGCCAGCTAGCTTTCTGCTGAAGAGCTGATAATAGTCCAGCTCATACCTCATTTATCTCCTCTATACACAGAAGAATTGTTATCTTAGAAGGATACTATAGGATAGGGGTCCCCAGTCACAGCAAGAGGTGAGTAGTGAGCGAGCGAAGCTTCCTCATCTGTATTTGCAGCCTCTCCCCAGCGTTAGCATCACCGCCTCAGTTCAGTGAGAGAAAGTAAAGTGTCATAATATCTACCTAATGTGTGACCGAGTGATCTAAGAGATCATTAGGCATTAGATTCTCATAGGAGCACTGGTCCTTGGTGCCAAAAAGGTTGGGACCACTTCTATAGGCAGTAATTTTGTTAAAGTGCTTTGACTTCTTTTAAAGTAAACTCTTTTAAGACATCCTAATTGACCCTGAACTATTGTTTTTATGTTCTGTTTTGAGGTGAATTTGCATCTTTTGGGTATCTTTTAGCAAATTATTTTTTATACTGCATGTTTATTTTTAAGATCAGTTTTAACTGACAGTGACCTTGATAAAAATAAGTTCTTAGAGAAATTTGGCACTGATCAGTGATCTGAACTGAATAGCCTTCTGACCAGACTATTCCATTCCATTTGCCTAAGCGTTATGAAATGAAAATATTTGACTTGGATTAGATTGAAAACTTCGAGTTTGAATTATAGATCGCTAGTCTCCAAATTAGGCATGTCATCCATATTTTTTTCTAATCCAAGAAGTTTTAGTTTTTTGGTTTATTCTTGTTACTTTGGTATAGTAGCTGCACAATTGTTTGTACACACAAAGACTTGGTTGAAAGTATTTGAATAGGGCAAATTATTTGAAATATTAGAATTTTAAAACATACCTTGTTGAAGGTGAATGAACTGTATATTTTTTACAATAGTGTGACTTTGTTGTCAAAATGTGTGGAAACTAGTTTTCCATAGAAAATAGTAATAAAGATGTTTTAGTTTGAGCATCATTGAGAACTCTAGAAAATAAAGTGCTAAAACAAGATGTGTAATACGTGTGGTGCTTTTCTTTGGAAAGAAAGAAAAAATGATTTTTTTTTACCCTAGAATCTATTTTCTTTGTTTTTAGGAGTGACAAGTAAAAAGATTTTTTTAAATTATGTATTTCCTTAAGAACTTAAATAATTAGCAGAAAGTACAGTTGTATTTTATTATGATTTATCTTTAACTGGTACATTTGAAGGGCTTCTCTGGGGTATTGCTTTGTATTGATGTGAACTGGAAGCGTGAACCCTGAGTGTCAGTGTAACTTTGCTGTGTGACCAGCACACTAGTGACCAGCCATTTGCTTGATTTAACTTGAATTTTCTAATTATATCCAATGACTGGGGTTGTATTAGGTAATTGAGATGCCTTCCACATTTTAATCTTCAACAGATGGTTCTGGTTGAAGTCGTTAGGGAAATAATTTGCCTACATTACCTCTCATGTAGCAGTTTTGAAATTGTTTTTGAAAGAAGGTTGAAAAAATTCCAGGTGACTTAAAAATCTCAGCACTAGATCCCAAACAGAAGTTATATTTAGTTAAAGTATTTGTAGTTTTTCTTTTCTTTTCTTTTTGACATCAAGTTCATTGATTTTCCTTCTCTCTATACATTTTTCTTTTTCAATTTCTTTGTTTCCTTCCTTCCTCTTTGGGTTTAATTCGCCTTTCTAGCTTCTTACAATGAAAACATAGATCATTTATTTTAAATCTCCATTTATTTTAAACCTTCTTTTCTAATATAAGCACTTAAAGCTATACATTTCTCTATAGGCACTGCTTTAGCTGCATCTCACAAATTTTGATGTGTTTTATTATCATTCGGATTTAAATGACCTAATTTGCTTGTAGATGTCTTCTTTGACTCATGGGTAACAATATTTAGAAGTGTGTTGTTTAATTTACAATTACTCAGGGATTTCCCAGATATCTTTTTGTTATTCATTTCTAATTCTGTTGTATTCAAGATCACTTCGTGTGATTTTAATCCTTTCAGATTTTTGAGACTTATACTATGGCCTAACATTTGATCTATTTTTGGTACGTGTTTGTATGTATTGAAAAGAACGTACAATCTCTAGTTGGTGGATATAGTGTCCTCAGGATACATTCACATCTTCCATATCCTTACTAACTTATCCCTGATAATCTTCTGAAGTTTTTGTCTACCATTAGCACAGCTACCTCAGATTTCTTAGGATTAGTGTTTATGTGGCATATTTTTTCCATCCTTTCAATCTTAACCCATTACTGTCTTTATAGTTACAGTAATTTCTTATAAACAGCACTGTAGTTGGGTCTTATTTTTATATCCATTGTGAGTTTTTGCTTTTTAATTGGTGTATTGACCTGTTAAATTTAATGTGATTATTAATATGGCCGTCAGTAATGTTTTTGATATTGTTTGTTTTCTATTTGTCCCTTTTGTTCTGTATTTCCTTTTCTCTTTTTCTCTACCTTCTTTTGGGTTGATTATATTTTTATATCCTCTTTTTATCTTCCTTGTTAGCCCCTTAGCTGTCCTTCATTTTTGTTTTTGTTTTAGTGGTTGCTGTGAATTTACAGTATATACATCTTTATCTTAAGATAGTCTATCTCCAAATGATATTTTGCCACGTCTCATAAACTGTAAGAACCTTACAATAGAATACCTACATTTTCTTCTTCCATCCTGTGTGCTGTTGTTATATATTTTATTTCCATATGTATTAGAATCCCACAATACAATGTTACTGGTTTCCCTTAGACAATTATTAAAGAAATTTTAAAATGAGAAAGGAAAATATTATATTGATTTACAAATCTACCATTCTAACAACCATTTTTCCATCGTGTAGATTTGTTTTCATATGGTGATGTTTTCCTTCAGCTTAAAACTTCATTTACCATTTCTTGAAGTGCAGGTCTGCTGACTACAAATTATTTTCAGCTTTTTTTCCTAAGTGAAATATCTTCATTATATATTCATTTTATAGGATATTTTTGCTAGGTATAGCATTTTAGGTTGACAACTGTTGCAGCATTTGAAAATTGTTGGTTTCTGGCTTATATTGTTCTAATGAGAGAGGTCAGTGGTCATTCTTACCTTAATTCTCCTGAATTCAGTGTGTCTTCTCTTTCTTCCACAGGCAGCTTAAAAGATTTTCTTTTTATCTTTTGTTTTTCAGCAATTTGATTTTGATGTACCATTCTGATTTTATGGGAATCCAGTACATGTATGTTAGACTGTTCAATATCTAACAGGGCAGTCAGTTTGTCTTTTTCTCTCCCCTGCACCCCTTCCCCCGCCCCAGCCCATTTCTCTTTTGGCTTCATTTTGATAGATTTTATTACTCTTCAAGGTCAATAGATATGCTCTGAACTTGTGAATTATATATTTTATATATGATATTTTTCAGCTCTAGAAGTTATTTGGTTTTGATTATTGTTTCTATGTCTATTTATTATGTTCATGTTTTCTTTTAAATTTTTGGACATGTTTATAACTGTTAAGTTCTCATCTGCTAGTTTTCTTATCTCTGTCAATTCTGGGTGTCTTTCTCTTGACCGATCTTTGTGAGTCCTATTTTCTCTCTAGAACCGTGTGGTTAGATGCAGGACTTTATGAATGCCACCTGTTGACTGTCTGGATTTTGTTTTCATTTATCAGTGATTGATGCATTTTGTCTTGGCAAATGGTTAAGTCACTTATATATCATCATGATCCTTTTGAGACTTTCTCTAGGGTTGTGTAGCCCTAGGCCTTTCTTGGATCTCTAATGAATACTCTGGGTGTTCAGTGATATCTTTCACTATGCCTTCTAAGATATTTCTTAACTGCAGCACAAATGTATCACCTAACTTCATTAAACTCAAAAAATGTGTTAGGTTTGGGCCTGACCTAATACTCCTCGTATCTACTTTAAAGATTTGAAATGATCAGTTTCTTTCTGATAGAACTGGGGTTTTAGAGTGATAGGAAACTGGATTGTTTCTTTATAGGTCAGTTATCTGTGCTGAGGTGATGTACACGAAACTGACTGAAAATGGGAGTGGAGAGAGGGCTCTGTCATTCTCAGGTATGCCACCAGGACCCTCCACTTAGTCCAGGGCAGGAGCAGCATTGGTGACAGCCGTGGTTCTGCAGCATTTTTAGGTCCCAGGCAGGTTGAAGGATCATGCTACAGTGGGAGCTCTGGGGTGCTCAGAGAGTGCCTATGGATGAAGCCTCCTGAGGACCGGCTTCTGACCTGCCCATGAGCTTTTCTCTGGAGGGCAGGTAGGTATTCACGCAGGAGAATGCTCAGGAGCATCCTATTACCCAGCAGTGTCTGACCCAAGTCTCCTGCCCTGGCTGCAGGGAGGACATTCTGAGATGAGGTCAGGGCTTAGCATTTGAGTATTTTGGTTGAAAAGAAGGCTGACCTAGAGTTCTAGGGTAGGAGTCCAGTTTTATGTGTGTTACTGTTTAGTCTTTACTTCAGTTTCAACAAATAAGCCAACAAATGAGTTCAAAAGCTCTGGACTAGATTGTATATGAATTGTCTTTAAAATTTCAAATCTGTGTTTCTTGTATTTATAGCTACGGAAATTATTTTATGTGAAATAGGATCCCCTCTTATCTGGGCTACCTGAAAGACATTCCCTTACGCAGTATTTTCCTTTTCTGGAAAGGCATGTTAAATCATACGTTTTGACCTGCTTTTCTTTCACGAAGGATCTCTCGAGGCATTCCCCAGCCTGGAGTCTGGAATGTTGCCCTCGCCCCATAGAGATGGAGCTTTCAGTGCGGTGATGGAGACCTCAACTCTGTGGTCACTGTAGGAACACCACATGGCTTGGGCAGAGTTGTGGGTTTTTATCCTTATATTTCTGATACTAATGCAGGTTCTGGAATGCTAGGTGTTCTTGCTTCAATTTTGTTGAATCGGTGAGTGAGTGATCTTGGGAATGTTAAGTGTAATTCTCATGGGACGTACCTGTTCTCAGCCACCTCCCTGCCTCAGTCACCTTGGTTCATGAGATGTGCCCATGGATCATTTGTTCTGTGAGTGTTTTGATAGCTAAGCCCAGTAATAATTGAAATATGCACGTGTGAGTCTGGAAAGTCCAATTGGCACGGTGCCAGGTCGGCGTGTCTTTTGTGCTCTCTGACCTCTCTTGTGCATGTGGCCCAACTGGTATTGTCTTCACTGCTTCCTGTTATGTTTAAATCTTTTAAAAATAAACATTAATACTGTTATGTAAACATTACATTGCACACATTTTATTCATGTGTGCGGTTTTAGGTGTACAGTGCTTAATAGCTAGGAAAGGGACTAATGAGGGCAGGTAAAAAGCTTTACTTTAGATGTTTAATAAAAATACTCTAAGTTTGTGTTCTGACTGTTGTTAACTTTTGACAGTTTTGCCATTTTAATGAAATACAGGGTTGCCTTAAGTATAAGTAGGTGTCCATTTTATAACTTAGGAATGCATGAAAGTAATTTTATTAGGTTTTGGCTTAGGAGAATTTGTCAATGAGGGATTTTTCAAGAGCTTTCCCCTTAAAGGCAGGAATGTGGGTGCTGGCTGAGACTATCACGTGCTGTGCTCTAGTGGACAGTGCAGACTCTGGTCTCTACCTGTGCATGCAGCTGAGAGCTGTATGGCTGTGCTCTGACCTGTCAGCCTTTCTTTTCATAGGCTGTGGTGGTGCCTCAATGCGGCGGGCAGCTGTGGATCTTCGGGGGAGAGTTTGCTTCTCCCAGCGGGGAGCAGTTTTACCACTACAAGGATCTCTGGGTCCTGCATTTGGCCACCAAGACCTGGGAGCAAGTCAGGTAAGGTGCTGGGTGGCGAGCCTAACCTCTGGGGCCCAGCTCTTGTCCCGTACCAGCATTCCGAATTCACAGTGACGGGATGAGATCTCACAGAATTCCAGTGCTCTGAGGAGCACGGATTGCCGAGTACCGAGAGACCAGCCTGCCTGGTAACTACAGTAAGGGGAAGCTCATGTTTTCTCTGTACCCTTTACAGAAGAGCCTGGCCTGACCATAGCTGCCTTGATGCCAGGCTTTGTTGAAGGTGTTACCAGAATTGCTGGGAGCAGTGCTGAATCCGGGCTTGTATTCTCATTCTTCCCTTATCTGCATTGATCACATTGTAATGTAGTTCTCTTTGTGAGCTGTCTGTATTTCCTTAGAAACAGCTCTGGGTTTTAGCTTGCTGGAATGAACTATGGTATTTACTAAAAGGGAGTGCTCCTTCTAGGTCTAGTTGACATAGAAACAGTGGAGCTGGTAAGAGGAAAGACGGGGAAAGCCTTTATATTGCTCTTCAATAAACCAGGCTCACCCCTCATTGCAGCCTGATTTCTGCATGTCAGTGATACATTTACCACTGCACTTCACCACCGTGTCAAAGGTCAGTGCTGCACTCCTAACTCTGTGTGGGAGAGACAGACGGTATGTCTGCTTATAAATTATTTACGAGAAGAAACCTAGGAGTGTGACAGATTGAAAGTAGAGTTATTTGGCTTCATTCTTCTGGGGTGCGCATGCCTGATTGCCAGGGTGTATGCTCCATATTTCAGGGTGCTTTCACTCCATTGCTAAGACAGCAAACCAGAGTTTCTCTGCCTCTATGGAGCAGGCAGCTGTTGTGGAATTCAGTAGTGGCACAAAGTGTCTTTAGGTCCTGGGACCTTCATTGGAGAGGGGCCTCCTTCCCTGGAGGGTGTGCTCGGTTGTTTGATGATGACCTCTTAGGAGAACTGTGCCAGACTGTGGAGGCCCGATTTGATGGGCTTCAGGCCTGGTGGAACTAACATGTAAAGAATTCGCTGTGCAGGTGGAAAATGTAAATAGAGTCCCCACGCCTGGCTGACCTGCTGGAGAAGGACTCTAACAATCTGGATGAAATTAGAAGCAGAATGAGCCTCGGTGTGCATTACCGATTACTGGCTTTAGTTCCCTTTCTCTCACTTGCTTTGGGACAGCTTCATTATCTTAGGCACAGCAGTCAAGAAATGATTTTCATATTAAAATTGATGTCATTATGTGTATGTTGAAATGTAGTCATTTTTCTCCTTAATTTAAAAAGTATTTAGGCCCAGAGCATGCAATCTGTGTTGTCTTACTTTGCGTCAATTGTTTTTTTCAAAGCTCAGTTTTATTCATTTGCTTGTTTGTTCATTGTTGGTGAATTGATTCTTGATATTGTCATAGCATTTTTATCTTGCCTGCTTAGTCCATGATTTATGAATGAGGGACAGCAAAGTTCTTCGTTAAAGAATATGTACAATAGCTACTAGCTACTGCAGTGGGGCCTGGTATTGACAATGGCACGTCTGCGGGGTGCTCCTGCCATGGCACTCTAAGCTTTTTTCGACATTCATGTCTTCTCTTGGCCTTTATATTCTTCTGTTTCTGTAACATGTGTTGTGAGTGTTTGTTCCAAGGAAGCAGGCAGGCATTATTGATGCACGGTCACTCGGGTAATGCCCTTTGAACAGTTCACTGTGGCCACTGTCCCCTCAGCCAGCCAGAGACAATTGCCCTTGCCTCAGTGTGCGACTCCAGCTGCCTTCCGGTGCTGTCAGCTCAATTATGTTTACGCTAGCATTTGAGGCATCTGTCCTAAATCAGAAATTGTCCATTTTGAACATGTCTCTCATTACTTGAGTACTTATTGTAATTAAACTGTGAGAATTTTTTTAAAGGTATAGTGTAGAACCTATTAAAAACTAATATGAAACTACAAAGATAAAATTCAGTTGCCATTCTTAACCCCTTAATTTTAGTCTAGGTAGAGTGCTAGGACAGGGAAAACCTTATGTGCTTTATTTTTTGTCTAAATTACCATTTTTCAAAAAAGAACCCGTTGTCTCTGGTTCTTTTTGGATGAAATGAGCAGAGAGACTGGCAGAATATTGCTTTGAGCTGTTCCCTTCAGTAGCCAGGGTGTGATGGCTGCATTTCCCCAGAACGTATGGTCTCTGAGGTCCACGTGGGAGTGTTTGTGCAACTAGAAAGGTAGATTCTGTTGATTACAGATCTGGAAGTTGGGAAATGCATAGTCTGTTCCTAGTTCTGCCTTTTATTTTGTCAGGAGATTTTAAATGACCAGCTTAATTCTTCTTTTGTTTCTGCTGCTCAGCAAAGTTCACTTACTGCTGTTTCACATATTTATGGTTATGGGATAATTTACGTTTGAGGCTAGTTCAGTTTTTAAAGCCCATGATGGGATGCACAAAACCATAAATAGTATGTATGCATGAGGTATTATTTGATGACAGGTGCCCATTTCTCTGTCTTGTTGTCTCCCACCCTTGTTCATCTTGGGCTCTGAGCTCCAGCCTTAAAATGCTTGGTGCCTTGACCAGCCCCACACCACAGCCCTTCCTGCCACCCTGCCCCAGGGGTTATCTTTAAGACCGTCAAGGAGAGTGCACCTCTGGCATAGCCCCTTCTCTTGGTGTTAGTTATCTACAACCTGCCATGCACAAGAAATGCATATCTTGGGCAGGACTTCCTGTCAGTTAGTGGACCAGGAGCCACAAGAGATGGACAGATATGGCCATATAAAATATTACAGTTTTTCTGTGGGAAACGATGCCACAGGAAAGTTGAGAATAGCGACAGGCGGGGAGAAAGTACCAACAGTGTAGTGTGAACTTGCGTTCAAAATAACCTGTAAGGTAATAAGCAGTGAGCGGCTTGACAGAAAACTGAGCAAAGGACATAAAGAGGCAGTCACAGATAAACACGAAAACATGGAGTCCTATTCAGTGTTGGTGAGGGCTGGGAAAACGGACGTGTGCTCGTCAGGATGTTGGCAACCTCTGCCATTCTATCATAATTTTAAATGTGCAGACCCTTTGACCCCAGTTCACTTTTAGGAATACACCTTAAAGAAATACTTGCTCTCATTTTGTATAGAAAAGCTTGTACAAAAATATATACAAAGAAATAATACAGAACATCACATGCCTGAGAAAAAAAGACTGAGTATGTATGTACATGCATGTGTGCTTGCAAAGTGGGCCAGAGAAGCCAGTGCTTGCGTGCATGCACGCGTGCACATGTGCAAACTAACACACACACACACACTTTCTCTCTCCCTCCCCGCCCCCCACGTCTGGATTATTTCCGGGTTTTCTTCTGATTCATTGATCTTTTGTTTGTGCTTATTCTAGTATCACTCTATTTTAGTCACTGTGGCTTTATTGTATGTTTTGATAGCTAGAGGGTTTTTCCCATTTACTTAAAAAATTTCTTTGTCATGCACTTACTTTTTTTATGAGCTTCAGAATCAGTTTTTCAAGTTCTATTTTTAAATATTCCAATGAGATTTTGATTGGATTGCTTTCATTTATAGATTACACTTAGGAGAATGGACATTTTTCAAATCCTCACTTTTCTCAGTCAAGAACATTGTACTTATTTCCATTTTGTTAGGTCCTTTTTTTTCAACTCCTTTAGAAAAGTTCAAAATAGCCTAAAAGTAGACTTGCAAAGTAAAAGGGTGTATGTGTTCCTAAAGCCTTTCACTTCGTGCCTTGTTCTCTCTCGTCTCGGCAACCCCACACTTCGTGAGTGGGGGCCTATTTCCCAGCACTCCTCCAGGGCACAGCGCGCTTGTTTGCGTGCTGGGCTTGCTCACGCAGTGGCCACTTCACAGTGTAGCAGGTACTAGGCTTCAGGCCGACTGCCCCATGGAATAAGCAGTTTTTCTGACCTTATCTGCACTTGGAATGAGCACTTTTATTAAAACACAGTCAAGATTCCCAGCAAGAGTGACTAGGAGACTCATCTGCCTGGGGAGATTGCTCAGTGCGCAGGGAATACCTCTATACTCTTAGTGATTCTGGACCTTCCTGCACCAAGAGTTTTTAAAATGCACATTCTTGCCTTCATCCAAATATCAAGTTTGATTCATAGCACGTTTTAGATGGGACTCAGGAATCCGCAATTTATTAACCCCTTCCCAGCCCCCTCAGCGACCCTGGTCCAGGCAGCCCTGCACCACAGCTGGAGGCCTTGGTTGCTGGTGAGCCTCATGCTGATTTTGAGCATTGATCATTGATCTGAAAATGTCTGCTGCCCTTTCAGAAGTAAGAAAACTCATGTAAAATGCCTCTTAGATCCTTAACAATTCAAATCACGTAGGCATTAACTTTTGTAGTTTTACTGATTATTCCAGAATGAAAGCATCACCCAACTGTTATTCAACAGGGCTGTGCAGGCTTAATTGACGAGGCCCAATATAACTGTGGAAAAGTGCAGGCAGACTAATTATTAAAGTCGGTCTATTGATATCGTGGGCTAGGTTACAGCATGTGGAATTTTTACTTAGAGCTGCTGCTGCTTGTAATTGGACTTAGTTATTAGCGTACTGACGTAATGGCTGCTATTGAAAGAGGACTCCCACTGGCTCTTTATCCTTTGTAATTTTTCCTTAGTGATCTGAAAGAAAAGGTAAGGAGATTCAGCCAAAACGACTGATTTTCTGTTTCTAGGCAGATCTGCTGAGCTTGGGAGAATCCACATGATATGGGGCTCGTTATCACTTGAAAAGTACAGGAGGAGTTTACAAGGAACTGAATTTATTTTGTTTGCAGGATTAGGCCTGGCCCTCTGCATTCATTTTTAAATATTTTTCACTCCTGTGAGGATCGTTTTACAGTTGGGAGACTGAGATTGAGAAAGGTTACATATTGGTAAAGCCCAACATAGCATCTGTATTGAGTCCCTTTCTTAGCTTGTGAACAGGTTTTTCTCATGGGAGGGCAGGATGTAGTCCTTCTTGCTAGCTGGCGACTTTTGATTTATATGATATGTATTTTTTCAGTTATGATGTTCTGATTTGAGTTAGTTTTCTGTTGTAGCAAGTGTGTCCAGCCCATCCTTGCATGTGCTTGTCTGAAGAAACAACAGCAAGAAAAGGCAGGGCCTGCCCTGGAGTAGTTAAGTAAGAGCTGTTCTGAGGTCAGGTGGTGTGAGCTCGAGGTCAGGTTGTACGAGCTCACGGTCAGGCCACTGAATGGCTCTTTGAACAAGCGTTGCCTTAGAGTTCCCGTGTTTAGCAGCAGTGCTGCACTGCATGCTGAGTCCACACTCAGACAAGAGCACAGGCTCCGAGTCCTGTCCTCCTTGTGCCTTGTCCTGCCAGTGGAAGCTGAGTGACCTCAGTAGGTCCTGCCACTACCCCGAGTGCTGTCACAGTGCCTGTGTGTGGGTGTAACAGGGACCAGATGCAGCCATCAGCACCCAGGCAGCACCCTGCAGGTCAGAGCATCTCTACATCCACCGTCTACTCAGAGGATGGCCTCTCCAGATGCTGCTGATAGCCCCAAAGGGACCAAATGCCAGTTTGGTTTTTGCAAAAGTGCTTTTTATAAAAGTTTTAATAAAGTAAACTTTAATAAAGTAAAATATGTAAAGAAAAGTACACAGTCATATGCAGCTTGATGAATTTTACAAAGTAAGCGCACCTGTGTGCTCTGGTCTAGGAATCAGCACTGTTAGCCTCATAGAAGCTCTGCGTGCCCACCCCCAAGTACAGATTAGGCTTACTTGGTTTAAACATCATATAAATGGACTCTTACAGAATATACTCTCGTGTCTGGCTTTTTTTTCACAGAACATTATTTGTGAGATTCATCTATGTTGTATATGGTAATAGTTTGTTCATTTTGGTGCTGTATAACATTCCATTATAGAAATATGTCACTGGTTTAACTGGTAGTGGGCATTGGAAAGTTACCAGTTCCTGGTTATTACAAATAGTGCTGCTGTCAACATTCTTTTATGCATCTTATGGTGAACACATATATGCGTTTCCATTAAGTGTATGTATAAGAGAATGAGGTGATGGGGGTGTAGGGTGCGTTCACCTGTAGCATGCCCTGGCAAGCTGTTTCCCACACTGGTGCTGCTGATTTTCAGAACCACGAGCCAGGCCAGTGCTTGACATTTTCAGTTTATTTTGTTTTTGCCATTTTGGTGGTGGTTCTGTAGCACATTTGATGACAAATAGACACTTGGTAATCTTTTATTGTCTTCATTTATGCACATTCCTCAGCCTAGCAACATTTATTTGTCATCATAACGTTTTGAAAATGAGAGGAAAAATCATAGGGTTACTAACATCAAGGAGACCAAAGCTTAAATGAAGTGTTATTGTTGGCTTCCTTATTTTATGTCGGATGTGTATGACTAGCTTTAAACGATAGTTCGAGATACCTTTGGGGTCGGGGGACACAGACATTCAGTCCGTAACAGCTAGCATCTGGTGTTTGCACAGATCTTTCCTTTGACAAAGGTTGGTGTATCAATGAGGGTCTAATCAGGAGGCCATGGAGATGGGTCACACCTGTGATGGAGAACGCCAAACCAGCGGGGACAGCGAGACGTCACATCCCATTGCTAGACCGCGGGGGTTGTGGTGTCTGAGCTGGAGGAGATGCTGAGGTTTCTGAGAAGGTGCTGAGCTGAGGTGGCAAAGGGATCATGCCCTGGTTCCTTCTCTCCTCCCCACACCCCCAGTCTCCCACTGGTGCTTCTCGCTCTGGTGGGACTTTTCTGCGATAGAGAGCAGAGCCAGGTGCTGTGGGAGAGGAGCTGCCCGTGTAGCGAGAGCTCAGGCGCTTTTATCGCCTTCTCCAGCCAGGCCTGCTCTTCCAGTTCAGGTTGCCTGTTAAGAGTTTGGTTAGGTCAGCCTGTCACACTTAAAAGCCGGCATTTCTATAGGTGAACTCCACTTTCTTCCTTTACCTCCTGGAGGAGTTGTAGTTGGGCAAGGGAGAAAGATTTGGCACCCCTCTCTCCATTTATTTTTAAAACTGGTGCCATCCTACCTAGTCATCTGTGACTTGCAAACCACAATCAGAGGGAGGCCAGGCTACTTATGGAACTCAGCTATTTTCAGATGTTGTTCACATAGCACAAAAATCACCCTTTCAAATGTATAATTTCATGGTTTTTAGCATATTCAGAGTTGTACAACTGTCACTGCTAATTAAATTTAGAGTGTTTCCATCACCCCCAAAAGACTCCATTCTCAGTGCCACTCACCCCCGTTCCTCCTTCCTTCTAGTCCTTGGTAACCTCTAATCTGCTTTTTATCTCTTAAATTTGCTTATTATATGTATTTCATATAACTGGAATCCTACAATCTCTGTTCTTTTGTAACTGGCTTACACTTAGCATAATGTTTTTAAGGTTCATCCATTCTGTAGCATGTGTCAGAATTCAATCCTTTTTTATGGCTAAATAATATTCCACTGTTTGAGTGTACCACATTTTGTTTATGTATTCATTCATTAACTGATGGGCATTTGGGTTTGTACACATTTCTGCTCTTGAGAGTAATGCCACTATGAAAATTTGTGTATAACTAATACATTTTTTAATGTATCGAAGCACTTAGTATGTGATCAATAAATATTGGTTGAATGAAAAGTAATATACATAAATGTATAAGAGTGTATGTGCATGCACACTTGCATGCAAACAGTTTTCTGTTGCTTTAGAGAAGGAGCCAATGTTTGGTCTTCAGTTAAACTCAGTGTATGTATCTTAAAGCTGTGTCTGAGAAAAGTTGACAATCTAGAAAAATCTTAGTAAAATGATTCAGAGTTATTTTTATAATCCTGTTGAGAAGGGCAATATCAAGTCAGGTGAAATCAGACCATGCCCATAATTGTAAAGTATGTCTTGGGGTGTGAAACTTGTGTATGGAAATGGAAACACATGAGCTCTGTTCTGTGGTTTCTACAAGTGAGGTGGTTGGGCTCATGGTCTGAGGCTCTCAGGACTTCACAGTGAGGCAGGTTTTATTCAGCCATGCAGCAACCGCGAATGGAGCCAGGAACCCCTAGAAGTGGGAGCAGGAGCTTGTATGGACCCTCTGCTCCTTCACTGCTGGTTGATGACTGCCTTGATATGCTTGTGCACAAGGAGGGAGGACCAGCACATAGAGA
This sequence comes from Eonycteris spelaea, assembly GCA_003508835.1. Taxonomy (NCBI): domain Eukaryota; kingdom Metazoa; phylum Chordata; class Mammalia; order Chiroptera; family Pteropodidae; genus Eonycteris; species Eonycteris spelaea. Next base: position 3,713,140 of record PUFA01000139.1, read on the forward strand.
GCGTGACTGATTTGTAGGAAGATCAAGGGTATGACAAGGATGCGTGGAATTGAAGACTGCTAGTAGGGTAAGTGGTCAGTCCTCTTGGACCATAGATTTCTGTAGTGAGAGACCTCTGGCTTCATTTGGTATAGTTTAGCGTCTTAATTGGTTGTCGAAAGTGCAGGTTCTGGGACCGGAGTGTCTCAGTGTAAATTCTGGCTCTGCCATCAACCAACTTTGTATGTTTCTTGATTTCTAAGTCTTGATTTTCTCATCTGTAAAATGGGATTAAAGATATCTGCACCATGTGGTTGTGAGGAATAAATGCACAGAGCGTAGCATAGAATAAACATTCCACAAATGGTAGTTTTCTTATTAATAGTAATACTTAAAAATAAAACAAGGTCACAGTCTGATAGGTTTGATAGACGGCCTGAATTTTAGAGACTGCTACTAGTTCTTCCATACGATGTGATAAAATATACTTACTAAGCTCCAAATTTGTTGATTTAATACTTGGAAAAGTGGGGCCAAATGACAAAGGCACACCGGATTGAAATGGGAGATGCTCTTGCACATGGTTCCGGCTTGGGCCGAGCTGTAACCATTCATGGAGGAAAGGCGTTTTCTGATCTGAGGATGAACCACTAGACTCAGTTCCCTGTTGGATTGGCTGGTGTGACCTTGAGTTTAGGGATTACAAGAGGAATTGTTCCTTTGTTCAGTAGATGTCTCAGTGCCTCCTGTTATGGCATGGTGCTATGCATATAATTTTGTAAGGTGTAAACTTTGGAACCTCAGGGAAACATTTGCATACTGAGTGCTTAACACTGTTTGTGCCCTAAGTCTGGGGAGTTATTTGATGTTTGTGCATTTTCAGTAAATGTCACCACAGTGGCCTGTTAGAAGGGGCCTGGGTGACACTGAGTGGCAGCTTGCTCTGTTGGAATGCTGTTCTGCGCATAACTCAGACACACTGAAAGTACTCACTCCCACAACATGACACATGTATTTTTGTGCTGTGTATAGGTCTGACTGAGTATGGCATGGTAATTTTTTATGACTCCATATTTAGGAGTGACGGCAGTTGAAAGTGCCTGTTGGAGATTCAAATATAAACAGGTTTTTTTGGGTGGCTATAGTTTTCTAAAGGGGTATGTGGAGTCTTTTTATAGGAACTTTTTCCCTTTTTGGTTACAAAACAGTGGTATTTGCTGCCACAAAAAGTAAATTGAGTCCTTCATGCCTGGCTCACTGGAGGACAAAACCCCATTGGATTAGTGGCAGAAAGCCAACAGGAGGCCCTTAACCTGGTACATTTCAGCACAGGGAACCACTTAAAGGTACCATTCCAACTCTCCTGCATTACTTTTCAATTTCGAAGTGACTGTACTGGTTTAGTTGTTAGATGAAAACCCATTCCCCAGATTGTACTTTTAAAGTATTAGAACATTTGTCAAAAGGGGAGTTTGTATCTTGCCACACACTTGTGTTTTCCTTCTATCAGCTTCTCTAGTGTGCAGTTGTACTGTGTGGCCTGTCTCCTCAGCTGGATGCTGTTTCCATCCAGCACAAATGGATGGAAATTTGTGCTGTCTGCTTCAGCCTGTGGAGTGGTGCCAGCTCGGGGGAGAGCCCTGCTCCCACCACACAGAGTGCCCCGTTGAGGCCATTGCCTAGTGACCTGCAGGTGGTGATGTCATGGCATCCTCAGACTCTCCTGAGCCTTGTCCAGTTGGTATTTTTATCATGAATTTGGATAAGAAAATATGCTTACTAAATTTGTGTGAGAGAAAATAAGTTGGTTGATAAATTGAGCATCTAAAATTATCCTTATGGACCAAATGTAGCAATAAGTGTTGAAATGGGATAAATTTTCCTTGTAGATTGCATATAAAGGTGTAGAAGAGAGGGATTTAGGAACTGTAATCCTGTTAGGCATCGACACATGATGAAGCCACCCAGGAGCCAGTGCCTAAAGTTCAGTTAACATGTTAAAAGGAACATTAATAAACTGGGGACATTAAGGGAGAGGAGACGCGTGTGATCAAGCATATGAAAAAAGGTGAGAAGAAAAAATTCATCTGGATTCGAGTAAGGAACATCCTAGGGGGCCTCAGAAATGTGTGATAAACCATTCATTTGAAATCTACTGAAGCAGGGATGTTTGGATTGGGCAACTTGAACTTCCTTTTTATTGTGAAATTCTGCAGGCAGATGTCTAGGGCACAGTTCTGGTTTACGGGGAAGGTATAGAATGATGTATTATGTAACTGTGGTTCAGGCTGTAACCGTCCTTTACAGCCTGCAGTTGTTGAGGTCTTCGGGTAGGGGTGTGCTAGACTTGACAGTGGGATTCTGTAAGTGGGAGAACCAGAGGAATGGGGGTCAGGGGGTTGAGTCCTAGGTAGGAAGAATCTAGGGAGTGTGCCTAGATGACCATGGCAGCTCTTTTTTCATCAAGTTGTTTTCTTATTATTGAGTTTTAAGAGTTGTTTGCATATTTAGGATAACAGTCCTTTATCAAATGTCTTCTGCAAATATTTTCTCCCATGCTGCGGCTTCTCTTCTAATTCGCTTGCAGAGCAGAAGACTTATCTTTTTGCAGAACAGAAGACTTAAATTTTAATAAAATCAATCCAGCTTATCAGTTATTTTACATTTTACATTCTGTGATCCATTTTGAGTAAATTTGTGTGACAGGTGTAAGGTCTGTGTCTAGGTTCATTCTTTTGCATGTGATGTCCAGTCTGTCCAGCACCATTTGTTGAAGGCACAATCTTTCTTCTTTGTCAAAAATCATCCGACTGTATTTATGGGGGTCTATTTTTGTGCTGTCCTGTCTATTGATCTGTTTGTTATTTTTTTTCACCAACACCATACTGTCTTGATTACTGTAGTTTTATAGTAAGTCTTGAGCTCAGATAGCATTAGTCCTTGAACTTTGTTCTTCTCCTTTAATATTGTATTGGCTATTCTGGGTCTTTTGCCTCTCCGTAGAAACTTTAGAATCAGTATGTTGACATCCATAAAGTAATTTGCTGGGATTTTGATTGGAGTTACACTGAATTTATAAATCAAGTTTGGAAGAACTGACATTTTGACAATAGTGTCTTTCTATCTATGAACATAGACCATCCCCCATTTATTAGTTCTTTGATTTTGTTCTTTGGAATTTTGTAATTTTCCCCATATAGATCTTGTACACATTTTGTTAGATTTATACTTGTTTTATTTTTGGGGTGCTAATGTAAATAGTATTGTTTTAATTTCAAATTTCACTTGTTCATTGTTGGAACACAGTTGACTTTTGTATATTGACCTACAGCTTTGCAAGTTTTCTTGTCATTTCTTTTGGATTTTCTACATAAATGATCATGTCATTTACTGATAAAGGCAGTTCTACATCTTCCTTCCCAATATGTATAACTTTTATTTACTTTTTTTGCCTTATTGTGTCAGCGATGACTTTCAATATGGTGTTGAAAAGGAGCGGTGAGAAGGGGACATCCTCGCTTTGCACCTGATCTTAATGGGAAAGTCTTGCGTTTCTCATCATTAAGTGTGGTATTAGCTGTAGGTTTTCTTGTAATCTTTATCAAGTTCAGAAAGTTCCCCTCTATTTTTAGTTTATTGAGAGAGTTTTTATCAAGAATGGGTATTAGATTTTGTCAAATGCTTTTTCTGCATCTATTGATATGATGTTGTGATTTTTCTTTTTTTAGTCTGTTGATGTGATGGATTATGTTAATTGATTTTTGAATGTTGAACCAGACTTGGTATACCCTGTATAAATCCCACTTAGTCACATTTTTATACTTTTTGGATTCAATTTGTTAGTATTTTGTTGAGGATTTTTGCCTCTTTGTTCATGAAAGATACTGGTCTGTAGTCTTCTTATGATGTCTTTGTCTGATTTTGGTTTTATACTCTATGCTCGATAGAGGATAGAAGCTCTCTTCTGGAAGAGATGATAGAGGATCATTGTAATTTCTTCCTAAAATGTTCAGTAGAATTCACCAGCAAACTCATCTGGGCGGGCCTAGTGCTTTCTGTTTTGGAAGGTTAGTAATTATTGATTCAGTTTCTTTTATTAAGGATATAGGCCTATTAAGATTGTTTATTTCTTCTTTTGTGGATTTTGACAAATTATGTCTTCTGAGGAGTTGGTCGATTTCCTCTGCATAATCAAATCTGTGGGCATAGAGTTCATAGTATTCCTTTATTGTCCTTTTAATTTCTATGGATCTGCAGTGATGTTTCCACCTTCATTTCTAATATTAGTCATTTGTGTCCTCTTTTTTATTAGCTTGATTAGAGGCTTAACAGTTTATCAATCTTTTCAAAGAACCCACTTTTGCTTTCGTTGATTTTCTCTATTGATTTCCAGTTTTCAGTTTCATTAATTTCTGCTCTAATTCTTATTATTTATTTATTCTGCTTACTTTGGGTTTAATTTCCTCATTTTTTCCCAGTTCCCTGAGGTGGAAATTTAGATTGTTGATTTTACATCTTTCTTCCTTTATAATATGTGCATTCAATTCCTTAAATTTCCATATAAGCATTGCCTCCCCTGCATCCCACAAATTTTGATAAGTTATATTTTTATTTAGTTAAAAATATTTTAAAATTTCTTTCTTGACCCATGTGTTTTTTAGAAGTATGTTGTTTAATCTCTATGTAGTTTAGGATTTTTTAGTTATCTTTCTGTTATTGATTTCTAGTTAATTGCATTGTGGTCTGAAAACAGACATTGTGTGATTTTTATTCTTTTAAATTCGTCGTATATGCTTTTTTGGCCCAGAATATGGTCAGTCTTGGTGACTTTTTTTTTTAAATGTGAGCTTGAAAAAAATGTATATTCTGCAGTTGTTAGATGAAGCAGTCTATAGATGTCAATTATATCCAATTGATTGAAGATGTTGTTGAGTTCAACTCTTGTCATTACTGATTTCTGCCTGCTGTATCTGTCCATTTTTGAGAAACGGGCCTTGATTTCTCCAATTATGATAGTGAATTTATCTGTTTCTCCTTGCTAGTCTATTAGTTTTTGCCTCACAAAGTCATTAGGTGCATAGATCTTAAGAAATGTTATGTCTTTTCAAAGAATGGACTCCTCCTTTATAATTAGGTAATGCCTTTTTAAAATCCCTGATAACTTTCTGTGCTTTGAAGTTTGAAATTAATTTAGCTATTCTTTTCCTTTGATTAGTGTTAGCATGATATATTTTCTCCATCCATTTACTTCTAATCTACATGTATCTTTAAAGTGGGTTTCTTGTAGACAACATATAGTTGGCTCTTGTGTTTCAATCCACTCTAGCACCTCTGGCTTTTAATTGGTGCATTTAGACTGTTGACATTAAAAGTGATTATTAAGATAGTTTGATTAATTTCTACCATAGTCATTACTGTTTTCTATTTGTCGCCCTTGATCTTTGTTCCTGTGTTTGTCTTTCACTCTTTTTCTGCCTTTTGAGGTTTTAATTGAACACTTTAAATGATTCTATTTTCTCTTCTTTCTTAACATATCAGTTATATTTCTTTTTTTAGTGGTTGCCCTAGAGTTTGCAATATACATTTACGACTAATCCAAATTTACTTTCAAATAACACTATACTACTTCATGAGTAATGTGAATACCTTGTAATAACAAAATAATCCTAGTTCCTTACCCATTTCTTGTATTATTTTTGTCATTCATTTCACTTATATATAAACATGTGTGTGTATAAAAGCTTATATAATAAAAACATTGTTGCTCTTATTTTAACAAACTTATCTGTTTCATCAATTAAGAAAAATGAAAGTTTTTATTTTACCTTTTTAGTGTTCTTACTGTGATCAGAGTTTCTGCTCCATATGATTTTCCTTTTCTCTCAAGGACTTCTTTGAACATTTACAAGGCATGTCTGCAGTCATGTATTGTTAATGATGGGGATATGTTCTAAGAAGTGTCATTAGGTGATTTTTGTCATTGTGTAAATGTTATAGAGAGCACTATATAAACCTAGATGGGACAGCCTACAACACACCTAGGCTATGTGGTATAGCCTATTGCTACAGATCTGTACAGCATGTCACTGTACTGAATACTGTAGGCAATTGGAACACAATGGAATTTGTGTATTTAAACATATCTAAACATTGAAAAGGTACAGTAAAAATACAGTGTAGAGGATAAAAAACAGTATACCTGTATAGGGCACTTAACATGACTGGAGCTTGGACTGGAATTTTCTTTGGGTGAGTAAGTGGTGAGTGAATGTGAAGGCCTAGGACATTATTATACACTACTGTAGACTTGTGAACACTATTCACTTAAGCTACACTAAATTTATAAAAAAAACATTTCTTTAGTAACAAATCAGTGTAAGTTTACTGTAACTTTTACTTTATAAACTTAAATTTTAACTTTTTGACCCTTTTGTGGTAACACTTGGCTTAAAACACATACATTGTACAGCTGTACAAATATATTTTCTTTATATCCTTATCCTAAAAACTTTTATCTATTTAAAAAAATTTTTTAATGTTTTAAACTTTGTTAAAAACTAAGACACAAACCCACACATTAGCTTAGGCCTACACTGAGTCAGGATCATTAATATCACTGTTTTCCACCTCTGCATCTTGTCCCGCTGCAAGGTCTTCAGGGACAATACATGCATGGAGCTGTCATCTCCTATGATATGCCGTCTTCTGGAATACCTGCAGAAGCACCTGCTGGAGGCTCTTTTTTCAGAAATGTGTTTCTGGTAGTTTGCTAGGTGTGTTTCTTACTTTCATTATAGATTTGATTATAAGCAGATAACACATCATAAAATCTCTATTAATGAAAACCTTTTAGTATTGAGGTCCATGTTTTCAAACTTTTTAAGGAGCTTGTTGAGGTCTGCAAAAGTTCCTGTTTAAACTGAATAGTGCTCACTATTTACAAAACAAATTGGTCAAAAAAGTGGTCTTTTTTTTTTTTACTTTTAGATCACCAGGGGGTCCTTCAGGTCGAAGTGGACATCGGATGGTAGCCTGGAAGAGACAGTTAATCCTTTTTGGTGGCTTCCATGAGAGTACAAGGTTGGTGCCAATAGCAGGAAGATCTTTCTTTCCTGGACTTTTAATGGGAAGAACCATTCTGAATACACGTGGAAAATGCTGCCCATCTCCTAAAACCAGGACCAGCTTCATGGGCATGCAGCTCAAGTAGCTATACAGGGCCCCAAACTAGGAGAGCCTGAGCTTGGCTTAATGTTCTGCTGTCACTGTCTTGAAATTCTTAATTATTGAACAGGCCATATTATTATGCACTGAGCCCTGCAGATGATCTGGCCAGTCCTATCTAACACAGGATTCTCAAACTTGAACCTGGTGTGGAATCCTCTTGGAAGGATTATTAAAACTCTGTTGGCTGAGCCGCATCTCTGGTTCATGACTCAGCAGGTCTGGGGCAGAGTCTTAGAATCTGCATTTCTGCAAGTTTGCAGGTAATGATGACTCTGTGGGCCAGGGGACTCCACTTTGAAAGACACTGGGCTAGAATGAAAAATTCCTTGTGCCGAGGGAATGCAGCAATAGCTCGCATTTTGCAGTGGCGTCTGAAGAGGGGTCTCCAGTTCTCCTGTGTCACGGTTACATTGGTACAAGCCACAGTGGGTTTCCAGGCTAGTCCAGCAGGGTCCCTGATTTTTTAAGTCTGGCATCTGTACAGATACCCTCTTGAGTGTCCTTAGTTTGGTCCAGATAAATAAGATATATGGTGAATAGGTTAGTAGTATTTCTGTGCCATCATACTACATAACATTTTGGGTAAAACATCTAGACTGTTACAATGCCTGATGAAGGCCATTTTTGTGGTGCTTTTCTTCTGACCTTGACTGTGTCAAAGATGGATGTCTTTCTCTCTATGTGCCTCATTTTCCACTCTCTCCTCTAAAAAATAACATAGTTATCAATTTATAATCGTGGTGGTCCCGCTCACATTTTTGTCACATTATGGATCCATCTGCACAGATTTTTTTCTGATCATTGCCGGTTCATAAAGCAAATCCTCACACACATGTGAAGGAGGAGGCATTTGAAGAGTGAGGCGTAGTGCGTGTTGGGTTTTTTTCCCATCCCCCATCTTAGACTGAGGTAGTGTGTAGCTTTGGCTCAGTTAAAGCTTGGGTTTTCATGAATAAAGAATATTTGTGTTGCTAAAAGGGGATATAAATTCTTATATACTTTTGGAGGAGATTTTAGAAATAAAATTCAAATTGAACAAGGAACGATTTTGTATCCTTAAAGGTGTAACTTGGGTGCAATAATGCTTTAATTTTATGTCTTGACATCCAGTTGATCAAGTGGTTTTTACACATTCTCTTAAAGACCAAACTATTGATAGGGCAGGTTATTATCTCAAATTAAAGATGAAAACCAAGATAACTAATAAGTAGTAGAACTTGTCCTCAACTATAGGTTGCCGATTTTCAGTTGGTCCCATGTTCTATTCTTCCGTCCCCACCCGGCCCTCTGCCCCTGGTCCACCCTCCTGACGTGCAGGTGTTTGAATAAGAGAGCCTGGGCTAGTTTTAAAATGTGTACCTACGGGGTTTTGTCACAGACTGGGGGATTCATGAGTTTGTCAGTGTATTAATTCAGCATCTACTGTGTGCAGAACAAGGTGTACGGTCAACACAGCTTTCCTGGTGCAGGTTATAAAGTGAATCGTTTTACAATGATTATAATGTACAGCCATCTCAAATCAGAACTATTTCAAAGCTATTGTCATCGGTTATCCTGTTTAAAATGATTGTTTATGAAGTATTTTAAACATACAGAAACAAAAAAAGAAAATATGTTATATGTAGTCACCATCTATATGAAACAAATCAGTTTGACTTTTAAAAAACAAATAATAGTAGCTATTTTATGTGCAGAATAAAATTATTTTGCTGAAAATCTGCAGTGAAATCTGAGGAAACAGTGGAATGCAGTAAAGTCCTTTAAAAACTACAAGCATTCCCGTTCCTCAGTTCAAAAGTACAAAATCCTTCTCTCACAGAAGGGTGCATTTGGTCATGGTGCCAGTCAGAAAGTTCACGTTCTTTATTTTTCACAAGATGACTTGTTCTGTTTCACAACGCTGTCCTTTGCACAGCATTCGAGAGTGTAGGTGAGCCGACCAGTCTTGCACAGTGGTCCTTCTGCTGTGGAGCCCAAGGCTGGGATTTTTAGACCACAGTGTAAAAAAAAAAAAAATCCCTTTACACTGGGCGGAGCTACTTGCTTCTTCCATGGTTTTTGTTTTGTTTTGTTTTTTCCTTTTAAAAATCATTTCTCCTCTTCATTTTGGATAGCATCTGTTAATCTTTTGTTGTAATTCTGACCCTCAGTCTCTCAGCATTGCCTGTGGCCATCCGTAGAATGGGGACATCAGGAAACAGCATTTTCTCTGTGACTCGGGCAGAGCTGCTGCTCTCCCCGTACATGGGGGCTCCCTTCTTAATGCCCCTTCTGCATTTTGAGTCCTTTGTCACTTAGGTTCCAGGGGCATTAAGTAGGGCAGAGATGCAGTGCCTCCTAGAACACCTCACCCATATTCTCTTTGCTGTTGCCTGTGCTAATGGAGTCAAAGGATTTGCTTCCGGCATCTTTCAGTTTCAGGGTTTCTTGGTCCCATCTTGCCACCCAGTCCAGGTCTCTTCGCAGCCCTAGCCAAGCTGTAAATATCTCCGTCTTGAGTATTCATCTAGGTCTATAATTCATTGTTGAGCTTAAAATTACACACATAGTAACCTAATGTAATTAGGTGCAAGATTGTGATTATAAAACAATGTCAGGAAATACAGTATAACTCTGATTAGAAAGGCTTTCAGATCCAGGCAAATTGCAGTGCTTCTATGGGCTAGCATTATTTCTGTTTTCAAATGCAAACACATATGCTTCAGTCCTGTCATGTGAATTTAAACTTTAATTGACCTGATAACTTAATAACAATGGTGGAAAACTTACCTTTAATTTAAATCAGTTTCGCTTTTTAACATCACTGTCTTTTTGTTTGTGTGACTTTATTCTAACCAGAGATTACATCTATTACAATGACGTGTATGCCTTTAACCTGGACACATTCATGTGGAGCAAGCTGTCCCCGTTAGGGACTGGGCCCACACCCAGATCGGGCTGCCAAATGTCCGTCACTCCCCAGGGCGGCATCGTCATCTACGGGGGCTACTCAAAACAGGTAAGACGTAGCGTGTAGGAAAATAACCATAACTTCCGCCTGTTCACTTTTCAGTTTCACCAATAATGAAAACTTCTAAATAAGACTGCACATTAGTTTCATGTAAATGATTCTTTTTATTGAATTAGAAATAGAGATGCTGTTAATTTGCTCCAGCCATGTCCTAGCTCTACTACGTTCTAATCCACGTGCCTTGAAAACACTGCAGTATGAATGATTATGTGGGAGTTTGGATTCCTAAGCCTCAGAAACTAACAGGGAATAGTGTTCCACTGTAGAATATACCACGACTTGTTTCTCTTTCTTCTGCCCGTGGGCCTTTATTTTCTCATTTGCAAGCAGTGCTGACATGCTGACGTGAACGTGCTTGTGCACATCTCTCGGTGCACCTTCCCCAGAGGGTCTCCACAGTGTGCCCACTCACTCCACCCGTTGTCTTTTGATGTATTACAAAGAAAAGTCCAGAGACGTATTTACACTTCCCTTTAAATACTTGAACGAGTGTATCATTGAACTGAGTTCAGTGCTTAGTTTTTAAGGTAAAAATACCCGCAGTGAAGCACACGCATTTTGAGTGTGCACTTGCTGGTTTCGGTGGATGAATGCACCCGAGGGCCCAGAGCCCTGGTTCTGCCATACACGTGGTGTGCCAATTCGGGAACCTCAGACGGGCACAGTCATATGATGTGTGCTTTTAGAGGACCTCTTTTCACTCAGTGTTTTGAGATTTCTCCACATTGCACATTCACTGCTTCTTTATGCTGAGTAGTAGTCATTATATAACACACCACAGTTTGTGCATTTTTTTATCGGTGGACACCTGGGCTCTTTCCAGTGTTTATTATGAATAAGGCCGCTGTGAGCATTCTTATGCAAGTTGTTCTGTGGCTGTGCATTTCAACATCTCTGCCGGGCCACGAGGGGTGTAGCTTCATTTAATAAGAGACCGTCATACCCCTTCCCAGAGTGGTTGCAGCAAAACCGCCTGAGAGCTGTGGCTGCTTCACATGCTTGCAAGTGCTCGATGGTGTCACACTTTTTATTTTCAGCCTGTTTGGTGGATGTGTGCCATCTCGTGTGTGTGTGTGTGTGTGTTTAACTTTATCCCCTTTGGCTGACATCCTCACTATATATTTTTTTTAATTATTTTTTTTTATAGTGACATTGGTTAATGAAATCCATTAAGTTTCAGCTGTACACTTTAACAGTAAGGCGTGCGCACGCATGCACACACACACACACTTTGTGTTCACCTCCCATAGTAGATTTCTTTCTGTCACCACATATTTGACCCCCTTTACCTCATCCACCTCCCCACTCCTTCATGTGGTTTTAATTCTCATTTCCCCCCCCAATGAAATGGGTCATTTGATTTGGTGGCTGAGCAGGTCACCTGTGGGGTGGTAAGGACAACTGAGTGTCCTGTGTCCACCTTCCATACCCTACCCACCCTAGTGAGCAGTCAGCCTTTGTTCTGGAAGGAGAGAGTCTTATGAGTTTTTTTGCGATTGTGACTTGCCCATCCTCAGCTAGATGTTTGACGGTTGGGAGGGCCCTTAGAAATCAGCTGGTGTGGCCAGAAACTGTACCCGCATCCAGTGCTCTATCACAGCAGATGCTTCATGGAGTAAAATGAGAAGCTAAACAGTGAAACTTTGTTAAGTTGATGCCACTTTAATCAGAATAGTACATAGTTCTCAACACTTATTTTTCTCTATCCCGCCACACAGACCAGGTGGGTAATCCAGGTTCACTTACTCCAGACTTGTAGCATTTGAATTGTAGTGAAAAGCTTGTCTGTTTGGATTCCTGGGGGATTTCTCAGAATTAGAGGAGGATTTGAGTCGTGGATGCTGTGGAATATTAAGTGGTTAGTCTACGTAGGTGTTGGGCTGCATGGAATAACTGAGCAGTCTTCTCAAGTTCCAATTGGCATGTCCTTCACAGAGAAGATCCTGGGTGGGAGGTGGGCGAAGTGCTCCTTCCTGCTTGGCGTCACTGCCTGGTACAGGAGGGGTTGCTGGGTGACATAAATGGTGATCTGACAACTTGCCTAGTGCATTGTCCAGTGAAAATACCCCGGACCATCTTTGCGGTAGCCTGCACCACTAGAGTCTTAAATCATGAAGCACTGGAAGAATATCCTCTTAGTGGCTTATGTGTTTCACAAATGGTCCAGCTGGTGACGTCAGCCATCACTGTGCCTGGTTTTGAAAAATGACTGCTGTTGGAAATCTAGGGGAACCAGGACGAAATTTTGATAACTTATTTATAAAACTGACTTCCCTTTGGCCAAGGTGCTGAGGTTGACTGGAAGCTGGTCAGTAATGTTGGCAGGTTAGAGGAGGCTTGCTGTCTCCACTGCTCTGGACACACAAGCCAAGAGGAATTTATGATGTGTTTTAAAGTATAGCAGTGCCCCCTGATGTCTGGGTGATATGGTCCAGGTCTTCAAGTGGATACTTGAAACCACAGATAGTACCAAACCTTAGATACACTGTTTGCTCCTATACTACATACATACCTGTGATGGAATTTAATTTATAAATTAAGCACAGTAAGAGATTAACAACAATAACTAATAATAAAATAGAACAGTGATAACAATGTACTGTAATAAAAGTTATGTGAATATTTTTTCTCCAGCAATTTTTATATTTTTCAATGCAAACCTATTCCCAAGTCTTTGATGTAACTATTCCTTACTTGGAGTAAGTGGCTTCGCGTCGCTCATTTCAGGGCACCCCTCACTGAAGGTTTCCTCAGTGCCTCGTGGCGCAACACATGGCCATCCATCGCAGCATGTTTTCTGTCTGTGTCTTCCACCCGCAAACTTAATGCCTTTTCCATCTTCATAGGCACTTAGGCGTGGTGTCCATAACTTTTGCAGTTTGAGGTGCGACAGCAAAAAGCGGCACTGATTTCTTTTTTCTTCACAATTTCATGGATAGAAGATTCATTCTTAACTGTAGTCTTAGCAACCTCGGCATACAATGTTTTTATTAAGTCAAGAACTTTTACCTTTTCACTTAAAAGGATCACTTTATGGACTCTCTTTGGCATATCTGAATTGCCAGCATCACTACTCTATCTCTTTGGGGCCATTATTAAGTAATATAAGAGTTACTAGAACATAAGCACTGTGACACAGTGACAGTCAGTTTGATAACCAAGATGGCTACTAAGTGACCCACGGGCGGGCAGAATATACAGCGCGGATACACTGGACAGAGAGATGATTCATGTCCCAGGTAGGACAGTGTGAGGTTTCATCGCGCTATTCATAATGACGTCCAATTTAAAACTTATGAATTGTTTATTTAGGGGACATTTAATATTTGGTGGTTGACATGGGTAATAGGAATTGGGGAAAGTGAAGCCGCGGAGGGGGGAACTGCTGTTGCTTATCCCCACCTGTCTGGGAGGATGTCTCAAGCTCATGTGCAGTTTGGGGTTTCTGTCAGTCACCTGAAAGTGGAACCACCTGGCTGATGGTGGCCTCCGGGTCTTTCTGTCAGTCGTGTTGCTGTTTCTCAGCTCTCAGGACAGGGCTTTCTGTGCTTGCACAGTCCCTGGATTGGATTTGTTATGAGGCTGCTTTAATTGGCCCTGGGAAAGCAGGTAACTTAAAGATAACTTCTCCCTTTCAGAGCTTTTCATTTTGTTTGAATTTTGACTAGGTTGCAACTGCTTTCTATAGAATTTCCCCCTGTCCTTTGGGGGTAAATGTGGGGATGCCTCAGAGAGCAGACACAAGAAGTAAGGGTCTTTAGAGTGCTGTTGAGCAAGTCCGGTTCTCTGCAGTGCAGGGCCTTTGCTCACCTCAGAGCTGGTGCTGCCTTTTCCAGGGACCAGACTGTACTGAAAGCAGGAGTCTGGGTGGGCTGAAGTATCTTTCACAGCAGTGGAAGCTCTGAGTCTTAGATTGAGGGAGTGGGCACTGCTGGTTCAAGGGCATGAGTGCAGAGCTTCAGTGTGGGCTGCAAGGACACGGCCCCGGACGGGGCTGGGCAGGAGGGTGGGATGGTGGTGTTTGCAGCCCAGTGCTGGGCTTGGGGTCTCAGACTAAATAATTTCGGAGACAATTGAATTTTTCAACTTAATGTTGTAACACTTGATTCACATCTCTCTCTCAGATGTCTTTGGATCTGTTAATACTGTATTAGACAGAAATTCATGGGTGGAAGAATAATTCTCTGTAGAGTGCACACCCAGGCTACGCTGTGTGACATTAACATCAGTCTCCTGAGATGCTTAAAGAGGCGGCTCATCCTTAGAGAAAAGCCGGATCCTTTCAGAACTTTGATTCCCTGGACAGAAGTTTGACATCCTCAAAGACACGCAAATTCTCTTTCCTCTTTTAGTACAATTGAATCCAGTGAAAAGGTTTAACTGAATTTAAAGCCAGTGTGATATGCATTAATAGAAAGAATCTGTGACACAGGTGATCCAAAATAAAAGAATAAACAAGGCAGCTTTCCCCTCCTCCACCCCTTCGAGGACAAGGAGATTAGATTTTGGGGAAAGTCACACACTTCAAGCAAAGAAGCTGTTTATAAGGAGGAGATAGAAAGCAGTTGGGGCACACAGACCCGTTAACTGGTCAACTCTAGTCAGAAGGGTGTGGAATCCTTGTCCCCCAGCCAGAGCTCTTCCTGGCTTGTCACTCTGCAAAAACCATGGTCCCCAAGTAAGCAAATAGGCCTTCCTAGGAGGGGTTCAGGCTCACAAGGCCTGGAACGGGACATATTTAAATGTTATGCATAAAAGATTCCCTCTTAGCCTATTGGTTTTAAGAAGAAATCATGGCAGCAGCAAAATAGCATAGTTAACGCTGGCAGGTACGGTGAGTGATGACAAGGAGGCCAGGAGAGAGGTCAGCAGGAGCACAGCTGTGATCTGAGTTTCTAACAAGTAGAGATGTCACTGAATTCTTTCAGTGTCCCTTCAGCAGGCAAGGTATCTAGGTGTGAATTTAGTTCCTATAAATGCTGGGTCTTTGGGTCTGGAAGGGTGGGCATGGAAGCAGTCATCATTTCCTTTGTGTTAACCTAGAAAAAAAGAAGAATACCTAGTTTTAATAACTGTGTAACATGCAGAAGTGGCATCACTTGAATTGTGCACATATTTCCAGAAGGAAAACCAGAGACATGTACCAGTGTTCATTTCCTGAGATTCCAGCGGCTCCCCACACATGACAAATGTCAAATCTCCTTAGTTTTAGGATATTCAGATCACATGCCCAATTCATGGACAATTGGATTGTTTTATTTTCCAAAAGAGAATGGCTTCCCCCCCTTATTGTAAACACAACACATACTCATTAGTTAAAAAGAATTATGCACATATATTTCCTGGCTCTGTCAGCTGAGCAGACCTGGAAATACCCAGAAGCAGTGAGCACACTGGGTGCCCAGATCTTGGTTTCTAATGCCACTTCCAGTAAAAGGAGCCAGGGCTCCTTGGAGAAATGGCCAGTTCTAGGACTGGGGCAAGAAATATACAAGATGAATTGAGTATTTCGTAATGCCAGATCCTAAGGAAGCATTTATAAGAAACTCTCACTGATGGGTTGTGTGAAAGGGACATAGGAGCCAGCTGAGAGTTCCCAGTGGCCAAAGCTGGAACACTCGAGCAACAAAGTAAGTGAAGTGGTATTGGCTTACAGCCCAAAGTATAATATAACCATGAATCCATACGATTATAAACAAATGATTCGAATAGATAAATCAAGAAGAGACAAACCATCTATGCAGAATTCCACAGAAATTGTGTAGACAGTGCACCTCCAGGAGATGGAGCCTGACGGCCCTCTTTGTAAGCGGGGGCTTCTTAGTGATGTCCTTCTGTAAAGGACAGTGTGGAAAATTGAGAGCGTGGGGGTGGTAGCTTGACAGTGGAGAAACCTGACATGCCTCTCAGGTGATTGAGGTCAGCGTCAGTAGTGATAAGTCATGATGACAGTGTGAACCCTTGGCATGATGTGATGAGAAGGGTGCTTTACCTCTTGGGGTCCACCACCTCAAAACCCAGCCCTGTCCAATCATGAAAAACATGAGGCAAATCCTAATAGAGGGTCATTCTGCAAAACCCCTGACTACCACTCCTCAAAACTGGCAAGGTCATCAAAAACAAGGCAACTCTAAAAAATCGTCATAGGCCAGAGGAGCCTAAGTATTCATGACAACTAAACAAAAAGGACATTGAGGAAAGCTAAAGAAATTGAATAAACTGAGGACTTCAATTAATAGTAATTTGTCATTATGGATTCATTAGTTGCAACAAACGTGTCACACCAAAATGCTAACTGTAGGGGAAACTGGGTGCAGGCGATATGGGAACCTTTGGTATAACCTTCTGATTTTTCTGTAAATGTATAACTGTTCTGAAATTAAATGTTTATTAAAAACAGACAATTTAAAGAATAAATACGAAGACAAAGTTAAGATTTATTGAAATCCTTCCACTCAGGATGACATTTTGCTGAGTGACTTTATAGATACTTTTAGTGTTTGGGTAACAGCTGCGGCATGAGGCCTGGAGGATGTTGCTGTGGAGAATGAGCTGTCTGGTCCAGCTGGTTAATAACGCTGATTTGAAGCTGAAGACTCAGGGTTCAGAAACTTGGGCTTGTTTTAGAAGCTCAGAAAAGTTTCTACATGGGTAGTGGCTGGCTTCTGCTTGGAGCATTAATTTGATCCCTGCAGCGAAGTCTGAGTCAGATGATTTTAAAGATGGTGTGAATTGAAGATATGTCGGGACTGAAAATGAAGGATGGCTATGTTATGATATCACTAGTGGTCCTGCAGTGGTCTCCAGTAGAGCCCCCTGTTCACCTAAAATAGGATCGCTACAGAGCCCGCAGGAAGTTCTAGTGAGAGCACTGGAGTGCTTCTAGCGTGGTTGTGGTTGTTAACATGGCAGATTTTTAAAATTTAAACTCCATATTTAATAAGTTATACCAAAACTTTTGTTAAATCTGTTTAGATGTGGTCAAGATTGAATCTGTCATATTTCAGCTTTTCTTTGTGGCTGGTCTAAAAGGCAAAACTCTAGAGTCACCGCTGCAAGAAATCAGAGCACAAGCTTAGGGGTTGTGCCTGGGTGTTGTAGGTGGCACCTGGCTAGTTCTCACACAGCTCCCCTTTTCTGTTTGCAGAGAGTCAAGAAAGATGTGGACAAAGGCACCCAGCATTCTGATATGTTCCTGCTAAAGTCTGAGGAAGGAAGAGAAGGTATTGCACTGTGAGAGAGGATTGGACCTCTGGGTGGTCTGCATGTTGCTGCAAAGGGCAGGACAGAGAAACGGAAGTCCAGTTGCTCTTGTGGACATGGCTTGGTGGTCAGCCCTGAGTACGGAACTGTGGGCAAGCCCTCCTCTTCCCTGAGCAGGCCAGGCTGGGCACTCCATAAATAACCCAAAGTGTCTGCCTGTCTGCGCAACAGAAGTAGCTGGGAAGTGTTCATCCTTTGGGGGAGTTTGGGACGGACTGGCTTGAAAACACTGTCAATCCTTGAACTCTTTGTAGAGAGCAGGAGCCACAGCTTTCTAGTCATTTGTCTTAAGAGCAAGTGACTGATGTTAGGATATAGACTCCTGGAATGCTTGCTGTGGGGTTGACATCCCTAATGTTCACTTTTTAAAACTCCTTTACAAAAAGCAAGGTGTGGTTCATTTGCATGATGCAGGTCTTGCAATGAGAGGACTAGACCCAAGGGATCTGGTCTGATCTGGGTCTGTTTTGTGACCTCCTGCAAGTTCTTTCACCTCCCTGTGAGTGAGATCTCTCCTCTGTGAAATGAGGGGTTATTGTGAAAAATACCTTTACCTCTTTCCTGCTCTAAAATTCGTCAAGCCAAGGCTTCAGAAATGTTCCCGCCCAGGCGCTTCTCAGGGGCCAGCCGCACTGCATTGCACAACCGATGACATCTGCATTTCCAAGCGGGAATTCAGGTTTAGAGCCATGAAGTAACTTGCTCAGTTTACACATCAGTGGACTTGAACTTAGAAGCTGGACTGCATTCCAGGCAGTGGGACCCCAAGCTTGTGTGCTACCCTCTGTGTCCTGGCCATCAGGCCCTTGGCCCCCAGTGAGAAGGACATGGTGGGTCATGAGCTTGTGTACACTTGTGTGCATGCGTCATACAAGTGTGTCTTACCTGGCTACACACAGGGCACTCTGACATGTATCCATTTCTAGTTCCTCGAAGCATTACAATGCTGGTGGTAGTGAATTGATCTCATGGCCTACTTTGGGTGTGGCCCAGAGTCATACCTGTGCTATGCTCCAATGGATGGCATTGGGCAGGACTCAATAGAATGTTTGCCATTTGATGCTTCGTTAAGTTTTTTTTTTAAATGTTCATTAAAGGAAAAAAAAATCTTAGGTTCTTTTCCCCCTATACGTGGTGGAAAACTTTCCCCCATGTTTCACGCTAGGCTAACTTTTGAGGGTGACCATGGAAATTAGGCACAAGCCAGAAGGAAGAACATAAAGTGGTGTGGCCTACAGGAGGGCTTGTGGGCATGCAGCCATAACCGTGCAGCCTACTCAGGAGGAAGGGAGGATGAAGTGAGGGTCTTTATGGAGGCTGGGGTGCAACGTGGTCTTCTCCCAACACCGGGCATGCCCGCCTCTGTCTCATCACTGCCTCCATTCACAGCTGGAAAGTGTCCCTAGACTGTAGGGTTTAGAGCGTTTGTGAAAAAGGTAGTCCAATGCAAACTGAACCTTAAGGAGATTAAACTGGAGTGGGGAGGGGTTGGGGGAGCCTGTTGAACTGTGTTTTTTCTGCAGAGGGAGCAAAATGAATGAACGTGGTATTCTTTTACCTATAGTCTTGAATTTTTTTTTTCATCTGTCCTAGTCACTAGGGCAACTGGGGACACTTGTGCCCTTTGACCGGGTCTTGGTACCCCTCCTTCCCTTCCTCTTACACCATCTTCTGCTCTCTTGTGGCAGGCAGATGGATATGGACTCGGATTAACCCTTCGGGTGCCAAGCCTACTCCCAGGTCTGGCTTTTCAGTGGCTGTGGCCCCAAACCATCAGACGCTGCTTTTTGGAGGTGTCTGTGATGAGGAAGAGGAGGAGAGCCTGGAGGGTGACTTCCTCAATGACCTGCACTTCTATGATGCCATCAAGAACCGCTGGTTTGCAGGACAGCTGAAGGTAGAGTCAGGTTCTGAAGTGGTTGTCACGATACATTGTGTGCCAGGCATGCGGCCTAATGCAGGGCACCTGGCTCTCACCTTTGTCACATCAGCTGGGTCTGCCTTCCAAGCCAGGTGTTAAGACACCCAGGCTCCCAGGACCCTCCCAGGACCCTCTGTGGCTCTGTGAGCGTGTCACTTCTTTACCATCTCCGTAATCAGGGAACTGGTTACCTCCACCCTTTTGTGGCATTAGTCTCAGAGAGGCACACAGCGGGTGCCGTCCCAGCAGTGGGGACCCCAAGGGCTTCAGGTCTCGATGGCTGATGAGGTCAGGCCATGCCCTCAGGAATAGTGCACAGAGAGGGTGAGTGCTTTTTGTGGCAGAGGCTCAGCTCTGGTTGAAGGGCCCTCATGCCTCTGCTGAGCATCACATGAGGGTTCGTTTCTGGGCATGCCACCGTGTTCCACCTTCTCTGAGAAGCAAAACTGGGCAGAGGCTGTGTGGTCTCTGAGGGGCGACCCCAGCGAGTGGATCAGGGGTGTGGCCCTCCAGCTTTTTGCCCAGCACCCGAGGTGGGTGGCGCTCCCTGTGCACTCTAGAACGCCCAGGCCACCCCTGCTCATCACCCTCTGTCTGCCATTAAAGTGAAATGCCCTGCTTTTTGTCAACAGGGACCCAAGTCAGAAAAGAGGAAGCGCAGGCGGGGACCAAAAGCGGAGCCCTTGGGTGCCGATAAGCCGGAATGTGGGGGACCCAGCACCCTGGCGCCCCTAGAGGTGGTCAGAGAGGTGGTCACAGAGGACGGGACCGTGGTCACCATTAAGCAGGTGCTCAGCGCCCCAGGCCTGGTTGGACAGCCACAGTCGGATGAGGACGATAGCCCTGAGGAGGCGGGCAGCTCTGCGGTGGAGCCGAGCCCCCGCTCCAACGCCATGCTGGCTGTGAAGCATGGCCGCCTCTACCTCTATGGTGGCATGTTTGAGGCTGGTGACCGCCAGGTCACCCTCAGCGACTTGTACTGCCTCGACCTGCACAAGATGGATGAATGGACAGCCCTGGTAGAGGCAGATCCAGGTGAGCTGAGGTAGTGTAAGCACCTCCTCAGGTTGGGGTGCAAACCCTGAAATCATCTTCATTGCATCTGCCCCCAAGTGCCACCCACATCCGCCCCGTGTTGATGGGCTGTGTATTCTTTGTGCTGGCCGTTCATGTGAGGGCAGGCCCTGGGCACAGGGTGGAGGCCTCTACTGTGCACACCCATCCTGCTCCAGGAGCTGAGGAGAGGGGCACTCATCCTGACACACGTTCGTGTGAGCCTCAGACCTGTCCAGGTGCTGCTGCTCATAGGTACATAGTTGTAAAGCAGATTTTGCCTGTGAGTTCTTCCGGTTGTCGGCAGCCTACTGTGTGTGCACGAGCAGACCGGGCAGCTCCCTCTCCAGTCCGTGACTTTCTGAACCTCTGGGCCTCGTTTGCTTCTCTGATCCAAGCTGCTGTGTTCCTTCAGTTGTCACTTTCACATTGTATCACAGGCTGCCCAATAGACTTAAGTCACTGCTCATTTCTTTAAGATCTGAGGCTAAAAATAAAATCCACACATTTAGAGAAAGGTACAAAACAGCTGGTGTGAGATTTGTTCCTGTTTCTAGTGAAGCAGTGTTAGAGCTGGGCAGACAGAGGGTCCTCTGAGATGGGTTTTCTGGTTTTACTGATCTCACTCTCACCACCTCTGCTAAGGTCTAGGGAAAACAGTGTGTTTTCCATGAGCATCCAGACATGCTGCGGGCAGGGGCCTCGCTTTCATGTCCTTGTTTAGTGAGAGGATGGGATCCTTAGGAGATTCCGGTCTCGGTTCCGCTGGCCTGGGTGCACTGACACTCTGTGAATGTTCATTTTGCTCTAAAGAAACTCAGGAGTGGCTGGAGACCGACTCAGAGGAGGACAGCGATGTGGGCGAGGGCGCTGAGGGCGGAGAGGAAGATGAGGAGGACAGTGGCGAGGACAGTGGTGAGGAGGATGGAGGTGAGTGTATTAAAATTTGATTTTGCTTTGTAGATGTGTTCTGGAGGTGAGCTTAATTTTTTTTTTTAACAGTTATATCTGGAGTATGTTTGAGCAGCTTGCTATTTGAATAGTGTCGTGGTTTCTCTGATAAAGTGAAGAATGGCCTCACGGTGTCACTGCCTGACCCAGGCCTTTCCCTTAGCTGAGCATGTTTCTTTCTTCTTCCCCACTTAAGAGCCACAGCACCCATTGGTGATGCCTGGCGAGCAGTTCACAGACTACCTGTCCAGGACTGAGCAGTACTGGGTCAGGCTTGCCCGGGATGACGCTGGGCCCGACGCCAAGGAGAAGAGAGTGCTGAAGATAGCCTGCGTCATGGCGAAAACTTTCTTTGATGATTCAGCGTGAGCTGCCAGACTGGGCCAGAAGTTAAACTCAATGAGGTTGTCTTTCCTCAGTGCCACTGTTGTGATTTAAAATAAACCGGACGTGGAATGAAGCCGCAGCAAAGGTTGTCTTCTTTGTGGCCCTGCGTGCACCATGGTCCTAGTGGGGCCTCTGCCTGGGCATGGCCAGGCCAAAGGCAAGGTCACCCACACGACCAGCAGCGCTTTGAACATGAAGCGCCCACAGGAAGCATGTTTCTCTTCTGATAAAATTGGACGCTGTGCTTTGTAGTGGTTTTCTTCCTGTAAAAGTAGGAGACAGATGTTCTGATTGGCTGCACATCATCAACCTAGAGATTGTCTCTTTGATTTTAAAAAATCCTCAGGAGCAGCACTCCTACTGCCTGTAAGTGTTTTCTTATCTGTAAAATAAAGTAGCCATTGGCTGGGCGGTCCCGCTCCTCCTCTGCCGCTCAGCTGTGCTCTGGGCTCATGGTGACCAAGCGTACCGAGGCTGCAGGGCGGCGCTCTTTACCTTGTTGGGGACAGGAAGGGAAGCTGGAGGGCAGGGACCCCGCCACCCCCATGTGGTGTCGCTGCCCAGTGCCTGGCTCAGGAACGGGGGGCCTGTCAAGTGGAAGTCTAGGTGAGTTAACACGCTGGTGCCCGCCCCAAGGTGAGTGGCGGAGACCGCTGTTCATTTGTGTGACTGGGGTCAAAGTGGGGCTTTGAATTCACATCTCGTGCATTTTTTCATCTTAAGTATCTTCAACAACGGGAATGTAGAATATTAGTTTTCAGTAATGGGGCCAGTATCCCATGCACTACAGGTCATCCCGTTCATTACCTGGAGGTAAAAAAAAGAAAGAGGGAATGCCTGCTTCTGGCAGAGCAGGGCATGGGTCTGGTAAGGCTTCAGTGGAAGGACAGGAGCCAGTGCGCCCAGCAGCAGTGCCTTGGTCTTTCTTGTCTTTATCTTCTCACAGTGCTCAACCCCCAACAGCTCTGACAGGTATGACCTTGCTTTGTAACAGGTCCCAGAGGGGAAATGAACTCTCACAGGCTGACCAGAAATAAGCTCTCCGCTTGCAGTAGCTTGCTGTGACATCTGCCCGCTGGAGCCTCCCTCTCGGTGTGATGCCTGGCAGTGCCCACGGGAACCCTCGTCATCAGGGAGAGGCCAGGCAGATGTTAGGTAGAACACAGCCTGCTTGGTTGGCATGGGCTATGTTGGGTAGGAGGGTGAGGCACTGTAGTGTTGGCCTCTTATTCGTGGCACTTCCCTTGGATGCTAGGGCAGTCGAGGTCTTTTTCTGCTATTCTAGGTGGAGTCCAGCCAGAAGCTCCTATGGCAGGGCCAAAAGCCAGAGTGAACGCCACAGCTGGCCTGCGGGAACCACACCGAGGTCCCTCAGGGCCCTCTATCTGTTCCTGTGATATGAGCACACCAGGCTCAATTATGTAGCTGCTAAGGCTTTGCTGCAGTTTTGGGAGGGCATAATTGGAAGATGTCAGCGTCAATGCAGTTAATATCAGAGGCCATTTTTCTTACAGAGCAGCCTATAACTAAATGAGACTTGAAGGACGAAGATCATTTTTAATCAACTAAGTTGAAAGAGAAATAACAATCCCCCGTAGAAGAAACTTCTTGTACAAACCAGTATCTTGTTTTGCTGTCACATCCAATCTTTAGCTGTTGCTAAAGATGCAGTTTGAGTAAAGAGGACGCTCAGAACCCAAGAGGATTAAATAAACAAGCTTCCAGAAGAGGAGCTGCCTCTACTGTTTGATTGCTGTGATTAAAACACCGGTAACAGTGCGCCTTCAATGTCCAGCAGCCGGGGAGGTAGAAATGTGACACACAGTGGTCTCCAGTCCTTTGGGCACCAGGGACTGGTTTAGTAGAAGACAATTTTTCCATAGACCAGGGATGTGTGGGGTTAGTTTTTGGGATGATTTAAGCGCATTACATTTCTTGTGCACTTTATGTTTATTATTACATTGTAATATATAACAAAATAATTATACAGCTCACCATAATGCAGAATCAGTGGGAGCCCTGAGCTTGTTTTCCTGCAGCTAGATGGTCTCATCTGGGGGTGATGGGAGACAGTGACAGGCGAGGTAAGTTGCTTATGTCCAGTCTACTTTGTCATCTCGGTCTGGTTGCTGTCACTGCAGAAAGCTCTGCTTCACAAAGATAAGATTTTGGAAATGGAAGGAGGCTTTTTTTAGTGCTTTTGTGGCAATCTCAGGATATTCTGTCTTGACTTTAATCCAGAATGTATGGAGATTTGAAGTTTTCAAACATACTTTTAAGGCCATCGTCATTTCTGATCTCAAGCAGTCAATCCTCTTCTAGCACTGACAAAGTCGATTCACCTGGCTTATTTACAGATGGGTGGCAGATCCATTCCTTCCCTATTCAGGGATCCTTTGTGGTTGGGAAGTAATGCTCAGACTCTTTTGAAAGCTGAGACAGGTGATCATGCACCAGCTGGGAGAAAGAAGGCGCTGGCTCAGTCTCTTTCAAAATCTCTGCAAATGTTTGAAACGTCAAAAATCTGAATTGTTCGCTTGTCGCCCCCATAACTCCAGTTTGGCTTTGAATGCAGCCGCTTTATCTGTTGACTTGAACACAGTTGTTATCTTCCCCTGAAGGGACAGATTGAGCTGGTTAAGCAGGTTGAAAATGTCACACAAGCAAGTTTTGCAACCCATTCTGTGTCCCTCAGATATGCTACCAGTGGTGACTGTTTTTCTAAAAGAAATCTCTGGAGTGGCTCTCATAACTCAGAAACTCTGGCCAGCGATCAACCTTTAGAAAGCCATCTCACGTCCGTGTGTAAGAGAAAACTTGTGAGCTCTGCGTTCATCTCCTCACAGAGCTGCGTGAACAGACATGGAAAACTTGTGAGCTCTGCGTTCATCTCCTCACAGAGCTGGTGAACAGACATGAGTTAAGGGCATGTCCTTTAATGTGGTTCATATTTTTAATCACATCCTGCAAAACGTTAAGTTCAGGTGACATTTTTCGGCTAGCCAGCATTTCTCTGTGGATGACACAGTGCGTAGACTCACATTCGAAGTGACCTCTTTGACCGGAGTGGTGAATCCAGAAAGCCGTCCGGTCATGGCAGCCACTCCGTCGTGCATCTACCGACACAAAAGGACCAATTCAGTTTTCCCGATGTGTAATCATTCAAAGACTTGCATAGTTCTGCAGCTGTGGTGTTGGGTGGCAACAGAAGTGTGCATAACATATCCTCATGCACATCCTCCTGAAAAATATATCGCACAGAAACAAGCTTTGTTGCCTTGTTGTCAACATCAGTAGACCCGTCACCTGGATTGTGTACCACGGTGACTCACCGATCCTTTCTAACAACTGTGCCTCAATACCTCTGCTATTTCATCAATTCATCGTGGTGCTAGCCAAAAGAGGAACGCGTGCCCACTTTTGACTGCAGCTTCTCCTAAAAGTTCACGACAAATATCCTTAGCAGCAGGCAGTATCAACTCTTCGCTAGTAAAGGGCTTCTTAGCTTCAGCAATGCGGTTAGCCTCCCAGAATGATGCTCTCAGTGCGGACACATTTGATGAAGTGGCCTTCAGTAAGTGCTTCTGTTCTTCATGTTCAGTTTTTTTTTTCTTCTTCTTTTGAAAAACTCCAAAGGCTTGTCTTTTAATGGGGGTACTTGGTCTCCATGTGGTGAAGGTTTGAAGGTGTCATGGCTTCGTTGGATAGCTGGTCGCCACATATACAAAGTGGGCTTGGAGAATGTGAATCACCTGTTGCAATGAACCTGTAATTTAAGTAGGACTGTTGGCATTTCCTTTTAAATGCAGCTTCCTTTTAGCTGTCTTAGAGTCTTCTGCTGTCTCATCACTGGATTTTTCCCCCTTTCAAAGAAGCTCTCCAGTGATGTTTGTTTTTCCCTCATTTTGGCTAGGGTTAGCTTGTGGGCCTACCAAAACTGAGACAAGTGTGCAGCACGGGAGAGAGATGCGGATGGAAGTGGTAAATAAAATAATGGGTGGGCCATGCGCGGACTGAAATAAGTGTTGGATTCTGACTTAAAGCCGCCAGATGCAGCTGTAAATTGAAGTACGTCAACTCACTTGCCACTCTAAAGCCTGCCGCCAAATGCAGTTTAATTATCACTTGCCACTCACTGATAGGGTTTTGATAGAGTCTACAAGCAATTGATTTACTATTGTCTGTGTGCAGCCAAACCCTTCTGCTAATGTTAATCTGTATTTGCAGCTGCTCCCCAGCTAGCGTCACCGCCTCAGCTCCACCTCAGATCATCAGGCATTAGATTCTCATAAGGAATACGCATAACCTAGCTCCCTCTCATGCGCAGTTCACAGCAGGGTTCATGCTCCTATGAGAATCTAATGCCTGAGGAGCTGAGGTGGAGCTGAGGTGGTGATGCTAGTGCTGCAGAGCGGCTGCAAACACTGATACTGATGAAGCTTCCCTTGCTTGTCTGCCACTCACCACCTCCTACCAGGCCACAGACTAGTATCAGTCCATGGCCTAGGGGTTGGGGACCCCGATGGTAGAGGACTGTGTGGTCCCCAAGGAGTAGCAGTCAATGCCCTGCTGCCGTTCTATCAGTGACTGGTTTGCTGAACTGAATACTCTGGATGCCTGGACAGCCACCACCACAAGTGGCCTGTATGAAGCCCTCTGTGTTGCCGGAGCCGGATCAGCTGGGAGATGGTCACAAGGGGCCCTGTGAAGGCGTGTCCTGTCTTGATGTCCTTGGTTTGCCAATTGTTGATAAGCCCCACTTAATCCCCACCTGCTTGGTGGGTTTTGCCCTTTTACTGGTGCCCATTAACTGGCCACATCAGCCCTGTAGACACCTCGACACAGCTCCTTGGAGGGTTCTGTGGGGTTTTGAGCATGACGGGTTCTTTGTTCTCCCTCCTTCCGTGCGCTGCAGAGCTGCTGTCTGGGTCAGGCTGTAGTAAGAGGAATGGAAGAGTTAGCCCAAGGCAGTGGCTTTCTTGAGACTGGGTTGAACTGAGTAAAAATCCAGGGAACTATGAGGTAAGCTTAGAAGTGTTCGTTCAACGTGTTGATTTTTTAAAGGTGTGACAGTGGTGTTTCTTGCAGTTTGACATCTGATTTTTTTACCAAGTGGTGCAAGCAGGAAGTCAGTGACAATAGAAGTGCATTGAGGGACCAGATGCTGGATGGGCCTGCGAGTGAGTTAGCTTCTTCAGGGTTGTCTCACTTGGGGTGAGAGAGGGAGCTCTCAAGAGTTCGGAGCTGGCTCAGGTAAGGGTAACAAACGAAATTCACACTCAGAAGTCCCCTAAGTGTGTTGCAATGAGAAGGTGACACAAGTGTTAATTGTGTCAGAGGACGATGGCAGGGAAGGAACCGTTGTTCCCTAGCATGAAGGAAAGCGATCAGTTCTAGCTCCAGTGTGAAATCCACCTGCCATCTATTGCTTAGTTCCATGTGCACTGAAGAAACTTTCTAGTAACTACTGTTTTCCCAGGCGTTTTAAATCAGGAAGCAAGCTGTGTACGGGCGGTTGGTCTCCAGAGTCCAGTCTCGTCTCATTGGCCCAGATAACTCCTGAACGTAGACCTACGTAGCCACTTTCATTTTTGCTTTGCAAGAGAGCTTTGGCTGGGCCTGGTCACCAGGAGTCTGACCATGGTGTCTAGTGAGGAGCCAAGGCACTGACCAGAACAGCTGGTGGCCACATGTAGTGGGACCAAGGTGACCAGAGCTTCCCCCCAACTGCAGTTTAAGCCCATCGTTTACCTTGTCCCAGTCCTAATAGCCCCTTTGAGCCCCCACTGGATACAAGCCATCGGAGGCTGAGGTGCCGCCACGGAAGCTGCCGCTGTAGGGCTGAGACGGGCACACAGTGCAGGAGCCGTGCGGGGGGCGCTGGGGGACTTGGTGCGGGGAATGGGGTCTCGCCCTTGGAGCTGCGCCTGGAAAGACCACAATGTATCAGGGGAGGATTCTGAGGTAGAGCACCCCTGGGGGAAAGAAAGATTTAGGAACCATCCCATGAGAAACAAGGATGTCGAGTGTAAGAAAATTAACATAGGTTTGGGAAAACAACACCGCAGGTCCTTGGGCCCTTAGCTGGCCTCGGGGAGAGAGCACTGGGCGGGTAGGCGGCCTCAGGCACTCAGTTAACGGTGAGGAACCTGGGCCCCGAGACGGTGGCCCAGCGGACCGTCTGATCACAGGAAATGCCGGCCCGGAAAGGTGGGGGGCTTGTTTCAGATTTGTGTTCACAGAGCGTTCTGCTCAAAACAGTGATAAGATCCTCCAGATATGACAGAGGGACACTGTCGGTAACGTAAGTTTGGTTCCATGAGTCGCAGTTATCCATCTTGACATTTTCTCAATACAAGGAACTTGCAGGAAAGGCACGGATTTGTAAGATGATGCAGGTTGTCTAAAGGTTCCAACGACAATGTTTATTACTAAGAGGAGCAAAACGTTTTCAGTTTCGACAGCGTCCTTTGTCTTCAGACAGTGAAGTATATAATAATGGTATGATTTAAACTACATTCATTAAAGAAAATTATTTTATTTTCATTTTGTAAGTAACCAGGCTATTTTTCCAGCTAAAAGAAAAGAGAAAGGCCGAGGTAATGTTTTAGTTGCTTCATCAAGAAGAAAAATCAGAACATAGTCAACATTCCCTTTCGTCAATGCACAAAATGATCGCAGAGTATAAGCAAACAGTTTACATGCACCAGGAAAAAAAATAGAAAAAGGAAAATGCAGATCGAGACTGATTTACGTTAGCGTTCATTCACAAAAAGGCATCTACATCAGGGTTCGTGGTTTCATGTCTAGAGTGAAGAGAAGTTTCACACACTGCTCACAGGAACGGTGAGGGCACGTTGGTTTTATTTCAGGCTACACCGGCTGGCATTTTTTTGGAAATGTCAAAAGGTGCAAATACGCAGGTCCAGCTGGAGAACCTTGTCACGTTTGGCTCAGTGCTGGGAGGCACTAGCACCTCAGCAGTCGGGCACTGAGGAGCTTGAGGGCCAGGTGAGGGCGGAGAGCAGCTCTGATGGTGGCAGTGACCACGCCAAGGGGCAGGCTCACCCAGAGGCCCAGCGGGGAGACCCCGGGTCCTGGGCCAGGGGTGCTGTGGGAGCCTGGCGGGAGCATGCGCGGTGCTGGCCCACAGAGCTGACTCCTTCCTGGGCCTCACGCTATCTCTTCCCTGACCTGATCTGACGTTTGGAAGCCCGCACAGGGTGGCCCTCCCACTCACTTCCTGCCCGTCACAGGCCCGTGTAGTGTGTAGGATGGTGTAGGAGTCACTCATGGAAGGTCAGTGGGTGCATGGTGTCTGCCCCGTTGGCATCGATAACAGCTGAGGAGAAAAGAGAACTCCTTGGGCCTGTAAGTGCTCTTGCGCTACAGATGCTCTGGTTTAAGGGACTGGAACTCCTCGCGCCGGCCTTGGGTTTGTCAGGTGCTGACCTCTAAGGAAGCAGTCTCGGTGCCCGTCTGCCCTTCCTAGGAGGTGTGGATGAATTGCCAAGGTGAATGCTGCCAGCAGGGTGGAGGAGAGCAGGGGTCCAGCCAAGACCAGTCTCAACCATTTCTTGGGGCATCTTGTCCTGTATGGGTTTGGACTGCTGCTGTTAACCATGTCACTAAGCAGTGGCAGCACAGCTGGATACCTCTGTCCACGTGTGGCACAAACATGAGGGGAAGGGCAGCAGCAGAGAGTGCACAGACTGATGGCAGGTGTGCAAGGCATGGGACCTGAGCCCGTGGCCCCAGTGCACAGTGAGGTGTCTGTGTCGTGAGCAGTGGTGGGGCAGACAGAAGTGAGGTAGGCGTGCGAGGCTACAGCTCTCGCCCTGTCCTGTTCTCTGTTCCCCAGATGCCCTGACCTGGGCCCACTGCCCGACTTGCCCATGGCCAGCTCGCGTCCGCACCTTGATCTGTCCCCAGTGGGGCTGCTTGCTTCTCTGAGGTTTAAGAATGTGTGTGTACCTTTCTGTCTCAAGCACTTCCATTTTGAGGTTTCACGTGGAAGCAAACCCCGAAAATGGCGTTGGTTCCCACAGTCGGACTGCAGTTTTGGAGACTATTTAGCCATCCTCCAAAGCAGGGGTCCCCAGACCCCGGGCCGTGGACCGGTACCAGTCTGTGGCCTGTTAGGAACCTGGCCACGTCGCCACCTCAGCTCCACAGACTCTCCTAGGCGCATTGGTCACTGGTGCCCAAAAGTTTGGGGACCAGTGCTCCAAAGCATTTCTTCCCTCACCCTCAGGGGTGTTCACCTGTTCTGGGCGCCACACTGTGCTGTCGTCCTCCCCCCGTGCTTTCCTCCAGATGCCGGGCGTTTGAGAGCCTGTGCCCCTTGCATGCCCATAGCTTTCAGACATGTCATGTATTCTGTGGTTCACATTGTCCAGGCACGTGGGTGCACTGTAAAAATACAGCTTTGTATTTTGTTAAAGACAACTGCACTTTTTCTTCTTTTAAGGTTTATTAGGGACACTTCTTGGCCTTAGAACAGATCGTTTTCTTTTAGTCTTTGTTCATGGACTTCTTGCCTGACACATGGCCGAGCCCGAGGCAAGAGAACAAGACTAACCAGACTCCTGAGTTTACCGCAGTCAGAGCTTCACCTTTACTCCTTATCTAGCATCTTGATCCTGTTCCTTCGCTTTTATGCTTAGCTGACTGGGAGGAAACCCTTGTCCTGGGCAAGATTAAAAATGACTATCTTGTTTACTCAATGGCATGAAACAGACCGTAGTCAGCTGCACTCAGTACTGTCAGTTGATCGTGGCAGCCAGGTGGTGCATTTAGCTATGGAAACAAATGTCTTAAAATCTAGGAGGCACCATGTTACGTTTCGGAGACCAAAGGCAAGAAAAATTAGAAGACAGGACCTTTTAGAGTTAAAGAAACTGAGTTTAATCTAGAAAAGAGGTTGCTCCTCTGCCCTTAGTCTTAAAAGTGTCTTATTGTACACGGGAAAATGAGAGAAGCAACTGCTCCTGGACGAGGCTGCATGAGCTTCTCTGAGCCTCTTAGGGCTCTTCCACCCCTTGAGTGCAAGTGAGCACTGCCTCTAGAGGGGACACCCTGCCCGCAAGGACAGTGCTGGTTCTAGATGCCTGGGTGTTTCTAAAGGATAATCAAACACCCAAACTAAAAAAACAAAACACAGAAAACTTTTCTTTCATTCACTCCCCCAAATAAACATTCATCCACTTTTAACAGGTCCTTAGCGTCTTTGGTGTGGTATCGAACACCTACCTCTCCCTGGCTCTCAGAGATGCCCTTTGGTTTGGAAGTGGTGGGGTGGCCATTGTCACTTGTTACCCAAACTGGGCCTCTTTTGAAAGTGAACGGGAGCTCTTTCATGACCAGGCTGGGACACCAGACGTTAGCCAGGACCTGGGGCTGCCCCATTTGTGCGCCCTGGGCATGACAGGCCCGGGGGGGAGTCTGTGGGCTGTGAGACCTGACCTGTGTTCCTCATGCTCATCTTGTGCATGTAGGAAAGAGCCTGTCATCCCTACCACGTTTGTGTTCACTCATACGCCCTCCCACCGCGTTTCAACAAAGGAGTGTTTTGCTTGTTCGATGTGGTTGTGGACTTCTTAGAAAAGTGAGTCAGTCCTCCTTCTCGAATGGTTTCAACAATGGGCACTGCATTTTTGTGGCTGCACTGAATTGTTCTCTATCAATATCATCTTCCTCGTCAGTTGTTTTGGCTTACATATCGCATACCTGATCTCTGTCTTTGGGAATCCTGTATGCTAATGATTACAAAACTGAGAATTCAAAAAGATGGATAAAGAGAATTTTTCAGGGGCCCAAAGTTATCCAGGCACTGTACAAGCAGCACGAAGACTTCGAAAGCATAAATCCAATGCACAAGGCTCCTCGCATTTGTAGTAAATGGAACCGGTGAACCGCAGGCACAGACGCGTCTCTTGGTGACACTAGAGGGCAGCGGCCTTCTCAGCTCTTTCAGGGTAAGGTGTGAGTGCAGGTTCCCAGCCTTGGGTGGGCAGGAGAGGTGAGGTGGGCATGGGGTGGTGATCTGTTCCCCCTTCTCCCCAATGGCCCCGGCCTAGTATCGTGTAACTCAATTTCCCTGTCTCCGGTTTTTACATCTCATGGGGTTGCTCTGGGATTAATGAAACTCGTCAGCACTCTGTGCCACTGGGAGCCAGCCATGCCACACACCTCTGTCCTTCCCCACAGTCCCTTGCGTCCTTGTCGATCCGCTTGCGTACAACTGCCAGGAGTGTGCCTGAGAGAAGCAGGTCGCCTACCTGGCCCCCAAGTGAGGTGACTGATACACCTGTTGGGAAACCCGAGGCTCTGGGCAGGTAGGAAAAGCCTGCTGGGCTGAGTTAAAGCATTCAGCCTGTCTGCATGGATCCCGAGAGGCAACCTGGCCTTTAATGACTCTGTTTGGAAACCCGTTAGAAATGAGCTTTCTGGAGTCTCTCAGACCCAGCATGTTCTGGTCTTGGTGGAATCCACTTGGAATTCACCCAGAGTGCAGGGAGATGGTTCAGCCCTCTGCAGGGTGCTGAGGAAGGATGGAAAGTCAGGGCGTTGATTGGTTCTCACAAGTGTGTGATTGGCAGCGGGATGAGTGACGGAGACACCTAGTCATGAAACCACTACTGATTCTGTTGAATGATGTGCGTTTCTGTGCTGCTGCTTTTATGTATCTAACCACCTCACGGTGTTCGCGTATAAATATGTGACCTGCATTTGTAGGTGCTATTTTTGTCATGCAGTTATTGGAGTGTGCAAAAGAAGTCTCTGTAATCTTTACAAAGATTTGCAAACAGAATTATAAAACACATATCCCAGCATGAATGATTCTTAGAGCTGCAAGGAGCAGGCATCTTTATTTGGTTCACTTCAGGTCTGCAGCAACCACTCGATATTAAAAAAGAGGAACGGAAAATAAGATGTACAAAAAGATGTAATACCCCTTTAGAAAGCAACATTATCAGAAATGTATTTCCTGTAGATCCTCCCTCCCTGTCCCATGTTCCCACTCCCCCCAAAAAAGACCCCAACCTAAACCAAACTGTGAGAAGGAACGGGGAGTGACTGTATAACGGAAAAAAAATAAAACTGAATTTAAGTGGAACATGCTCTAATCTTTAGTTTATTTCTGGTTAAAAAATAGCAATCCAGTGCAGTGTAGTAAAGAAATCTGCTTGAAAGGTAGCAGAGAAACAGCTAAACATAAGCAAAGCAAGGCAGAGTCATAGACGGGCTGTACCCAGGACGACTGTGGGAACTCATTTTAAGGACCTTCCCAGGTGTGAGCGCAGAGGGGCCTGCGTATGGACGTGCCCATGCCCCCATCGACACGTCCATACAGGCTGGCCAGCGCTGGCTCCATAGCTAGGACCACAGGGTGCAAAAACATTCTGGAACCGTGTTCTTTTTTTTTTTTTTTGGATGACAGAGCAACGCTGGTAGAGAAGGCAGAAACACCAGGAACCTGTTTTCGTTTGACTGAAACAAGTTGTATATTTTGGGGGAGATGGATATGCAACGATTTCTCAGGAATTTTCAAGCCACTGGGTTTCAACCACATTACTGTCTTGGGACCAGACCGGCTCCAGAGAAAGAATGAGGCCTTCAGAAGGCATATGCATATCCTTGGGGGGAGGTGGGGGAAGCTGCAGGCACAGGACAATATGTGAGACCCGTGGGCTCAGCGACAGAGAAAACGATGTCATGTAAGGGCCGTCGTTGCCGCAGACATGTCAGGGGCACGGGAGCCTGGATATACATCCTGCACAGTAAGTGCAGGAAAGCCACGTACTCAGAGCCCAGGCGTGATGGCCCGGGGGCCTCACACTGCTCCCTGCCTTCCAGCACCAGCCCTGGGCTTCTGCAGGCCCCTGGACGTCTGCAGCACAGCTCTCCTGGGGGCTGGTGGAAGGATGGCGGAATGGGAAGAGACAGCGGCAAAAATAAGGGCTTTGCTCTAAGACGGGTACGAGGAGCCGGCCTTGCAAGGAAAACCGTGGGGCAGTGCCGAGAAGAGGGCAGGGTTGCGATCTGTTTCGTGGGGAAGAGAAGGCAGATCTGCTTCCTTAAGTATGCGGCACGGATTTCAAATAGAGGCCCAGGCTGCTGCCAGCTGGGATGGGACACCCTCTTCCCCGTGCCTCGCGCCCATACTCGTCACCCGCTGTTCCAGAACAGAGAGGAAAAGCAGAGGTAACTGACTTCCTGCGTTACGCCTCGCAGCAGCTGCTTCCCCTCTGGCCGGGCACAGCTGGACACCGAGGGGTCTTCCTCAGCTGCCTCCTTTTCCACATCCCAGGCAGAGTGTGATGATGATGATGATGATGATGATTTATTTTTTGCCGCTGATTGCCGGGATCCCTTTTCTTTCCACATCAAGCTGGAGGGTCGGCGTGCTGGCCTCCTTCTGCCATGCCACACAGCATAGTGTTATACAAGCAAAGAATTTTGGCTAAAATCCAAAAAACATTACCCAGAAAAAAAGGCAAACTGTGAGTAATACCCAATCGTGTTCTGTGAAAAGACTCGGAAGTAGCTATTGGGCTGTCCGAGTTCTGATCCTTCCCTTTTTGTTTTGTTTTGCTTTTAATGTCCCCCTTGTGTACACCAACTGTTATTTTTGCTAACTTGACAATCTCATCAGATGAAAAAGTTAATAAACAAAATGGCGACTCCGATGTTTAGCAAGATCACCATGGCTACCAGGATGGGAGCCGAGCCCTAGAACAGAAGGAGAGAGAAGAGGTGAGTCTGCAGCCTGGTCTGGAGCATTCTCATACCATCGCCCAACCCCCTACACACACACACCCCCCCCCCAAACCAAGCTAAGGTACAAGAGGGTGGGGGGATAATGGACCTCTTAGGAGATGGTCAGAAACCAAATGTCCAAATCTTCAGAACATGGAGCCCCTCAGGTCCGACTCGAGGGGGAGGAGGAGGTTGCCCCCTTCTAAATCTGCAGTTCCTGCTCTTGGAGCACCTGTGGCTCTGGCAGCCCTGGTGCCCACCCCCCTCCGGGTACCCCAAGTCTTCACATAAACACCGCAGGCCTGCGTTATTTTTGCCTCCAGCTCTGTACAGCTGGTACTTCAGACGCTATCACTGAATTTCAGATGCAGCCCCCCGGAGTGCTCCTAAATTCAGCCCGAGACCCCACACCTGGCAATGGGAGAACCCTCTAGTTCTTTAAATACGCCTTCCTCGATAAAAAGACCTCATCAGCTGCTCAGGGTCTGTGCCAACTGCCGCCCCTGTGCAGCCTCAGCCTCCCTCATGAGCAGGTAGGAGCTCTACGTTTTCCTTCAAGCCTTTCCGGGGGTGGAGCCTTCGACCCCATGGAGCTGAGGCTGCGGCCCACCTGGCCGCTCAGAGCACAGGCTCTCCTTTCCTGGGCCTGCCCTCCTGTCCATGAAGCCTCCAAGTGATGGGTGCAGAGGCCTCCCTGCTGGACGAGAATGAAGGACAGTACCCGAGGCCTCTTCGGGAAGTGCCCCTGGCTCCCAGCTGCCCCTTGGGACCAGGTATGGAGTAACTATCGATGCCCAGCTTGAAGTCTCACGCCTCTACCCAAAGGAGCTTCTTTTAAAGCACCCAGAAGTGCCAGCGTGGTTAGTTGGGCTACATATAGAACCCTTCCTTACCTCCCACCCCTGCCCATCATTCAGCTGTTCCTAAAATAACCACACGCATACAAACGCACATGAGTGCATGTGTGTGCACATGGGTGGTACACAGCATGCACACACCGTAAACGTGTACGTATGCACACATTCCTGGCTGCCAGAATGAGGCAAAAGATGTAAGTGCTATCTGGTATTTAGGTCCCAGAAAGAGCACAAGGGGCCGCTCTTCAGGGAACTTGGATGGGGAGGGCAGGGGCATTGCAGGAACCAGCCCACAGCAAGAAAGACCACTGGTTTCAAGGGATGTAGGAACAGTCTTGAGGACCAGCAGGCTTCTTTCTGACAGCAAACTTCTCTTCCAAGGGGCACTGTGCCCTGACATGCTGGGACAGCACCCAGATAAGGGACGCAGTCTTCCTGGGGGTGGCCAGACACTGGCCCTGCCTGGCAGTGTCACTGAGTCCCAGGGGCCCGGTCTGGACGTGTAAAGCGCAGGTCTCGGACTCTGCATGCTAGTGAGACAGGCTCCTGGTGTTTCTCTTGTACAAGTGAGACTGGTGTATGACGCCCACCTGCAGGCGAGGGAGTCCCCGTGGGCTGATGCCTTAGTCCAGGCGGGTCCTCGTGACACTGCGTGGGGGTGTCACCCCCGTGGTGTGGGTCTGAAGTGTGTTCCGTTCGCCCTTCACACAGCCTCACTTCTGCTTACAGGTGGAAGCCACCTGGCGAGTGATCCTAGGAGATCCCTTCCCCAGCCCCACAGAGTCTGGCTCAGGGTCCTCTGTTCTTTCCTCCAACCTGCTTGCTGTGGGACGAGGCCTAGGAGCATCTCACACACCTGAGACAGACTCACTTGGCGGCAGCCCCAGCATCCCCCATGGGGCCTGATTAACCTGGATCATGGCCCCGCCCTGAGCGTCTGACCCATAGGCCTGGGGTGGGCCAGAGACCACCAGTGTGGCGTTCTGGGCCCACACATGTCAAACCACAGCTCTGGTAGGAAGGGGATCCTTGGGGTGGATGGCCCCACACATAACTCTGTTCGACTCACCCATTAGAAAGGCTGTGGGATCAGGGTGCACATGTGTCCTTGTGGATCGGGGAACTGCAGCACCTGGCCCATAAGTAAACAGTGTGGCCTGGACAAAGGACACCCAACCCAGCTCCCTGCCCGACGCCCCACCTGCTCTGTGACTGGCCCTCAGTGTCTCCAGGACACGGAGACACTGGTGGCGGCAAGGGCTCCTTACCGGGAGACGCCCTCCAACATGGGGAGGACCCTTCTGGACAGCTAGGGGATTGGAGCAGGTTGGAGGAAGGTCTGAGGGAGGACGGGGGCCTATACCACCCAGTTTCTTTCCAGGAGCTTTCAAAACAGCCCAGGTACCTTCACTAGAAGGATCTAGCTTGGGAATAACCCTCTTGAGGATCTGTCTGAAGGAAATTCGACCCCCACCCTGCACTGGCTTCCTGTCAAGGAGGGTCCCAGTCCTGTGGAAGTAAAGCCATCACCCTGAGAGCCGCCTCCCGACTCCCCCGACTCCCCCCATCCCACCCCACCCCGCCCCGCCCTCAGCAAGAGGAGGAATCTACAGAAGTCCCAGGCAGGCCTGAGCTGTCACCTTCTAGTGCTATCTGGTGCCCACTTACCGTGCTGGACTTGAGCTCGTCCCCGTTCTCCTCGTCTGACTCCAGCGCCACAGGCGAGGACTTCTGGGGCGGGAGAGAAAGTCAGGTCCCAGCGCAGCAGCCGGGGCTCAGCCCTGTCGCCCAGCCGCAAGCTCTCCAGTCTCTGCACGGCAGGCTCTGCGCTTGCAGCTGGCCGGACGTTCTCCTTGTTCTGGGACTTGGACCTCAGTCTCTGTGCCCCGAAGCCCCGGTCCTCGCCCAGGCCCGGCAGGCGCCCCCCCTGCTGTAGCGTCTCTTCTGGGGGTGCGGCTCCTGCACGTGCGAGTCCACCCTCAGCAGGGGCTTCATCTCCATCTCGTAGTTGCTCAGCTTCTCCTCATCCAGCTCCAGCAGCTTGGCGCCCCCGAGCTGGGGTTGCAAGCCCGAGGGTGGGAAGTCCAGGAGAATGCAGGGGGCGACTCCGTCCGCCGCTCCCGGGGTTTGGGGTTGCCAGGCTGCTTGTGGCCTGAGCTGCGGGTACGGAAGTCCTCTGCGGGCTGGCCGCTACGCAGGGCACCGCTGCGGACGCCCCGGGAGCCCCCGGCCTTCTCCTCGCCCCAGCTGTTGCGGCCATAGTCCCCTCCCCGGCCCTCCAGAAGCATCTGGATGTCGCCGCCTCGCTCCTCATCCACCGAGACCTGCCGGGAGAAGTGGGTGACCTTGTTTCTGCAGGCAGGAGCCGGCGGTGGGGTGGCCGAGGGGCTGGCGGGGAAGCTCTGCAGGGGGCTGTCGTCAGGGGTCAGGTCCGAGGGAGTGGTGCCTTTGCGGTAGAGCTCGGGGCTCTCCTGCTGCAGGGGTGTCCCGATGGAGATCACCTCGATGTCGTCGCTGGAAACCTGATGCTTGGGCCGCTGGTACTCGAGCCCTGTATTGAGGAGTAGGCAGCACATACAGGTTGGGTTACTCAGCCGTTCTGTGCGGTCTCGCCTGAGGATGGCAAGAGGCCTGGCTGGGACACAGTGGTTCCCAAAGTCCCTCGATGGGCCCCGAAGCCCCCTCGCCCCACAGGTGCTTTGATGACAGGTCACGATAGGTGAGCTTTTATGGCCCTGGGAGGGGAGGCCACACATCATGGTCGCCAGCCCTGTCAGCCCAGGACACCTCTATGTCAGGGTGGCCTCGGCCTTCTGGGGGCCTGGCCTGTCTTAAGAGAACGGGGGTGGTTTTCCCACCCCATGCCATCCCGGGGCTGGGCTCCCCTCCCTGCCTGTATTCTAGAGCCTCTGAGCCAGGGCAGGAGAAGTCTGGGCGACACGGCACCCTTGGTGTGACCAGAAATTTCTCAGTCCAGCAGGGGTGGGCCCCCGGTTTATGAGGAGACACTGTTTGAGACACGACGACGGCAAGCAGAACCAGGCGCTGCCGACACCCGTGAGGTCACTGTGGCTGTTCCGCAGAGAGGCACAGGCCCCCCGAGGGAAGCCCCACGTGGTCTTGGATAAAGAAATCTGACACCCCCAAGTGCTGAGAAGGCAGGCGCATGGGGTTCAGGGCAAACGACCAGACCCCTGTATCTGCACCCCATCTGGCACGTGGGGCTGTGGCCCAGGTGACTCCAGCTCTCATTCAACTACAGTGCCTGTGGCCCTGCGGCAGGGACACGGGCTGCGCTGCAGCCCCGCCCCTACCTACCTTTGGGCACAGAAAGGCAAACAGGCCAGAGTGGGATCTGAAAAGCTCCCCTGGGAACCCCGTTTCCTATGGGGTCCCTCTGGTGCCACGTCGGGGAGAGAGCCCTGCATCATAGAACCCCCATGTCACTCCCTGACCTGCCCCAGCTGTGATCCAGACTTCCTGGGGGCCAGGCCCCTGCACTTTTACCCTGAGGCCCCAGATAAGCCTGGACACCAGCCCTTCCTGGGAGACCGTCTGCCCACTGACAGCCCTGGGGTCAGCCCTGGCCTGCACGTGGACCCCACAGCCCAGAGGAAGGCTGGTGTCCTCCAGCTCGGCCCTGCCACCCTGACTGTCAGCGCCACCAGCTGGGAGATGGCCTCAGCTAAAATTAGTTCCAGAGCACGTGACATTCCTGGAAGCATCCTTGTGAAAACGCAAAGCAGAACAGGGAGCATGTGTGGCGGAATTCCAATGCCTGCATCCCCGCTGGGCCCTCCTGCCACTGAGGAGCGGGCCTGGCCTCCCTCAGCTGCCCCAAAGGCCAGGACCCCGCTAGGGAGGCCGGGAGCTGCTGGGGCTCCAGCCGGAGAGCTCAGGGTGTGGTCTCAGGACACAGACGGTACCACGGCAGATTCCTAAAACCTCGAGCAGATGCAGTGGCTTCCACTCCCACTCAGGAGCGTGGCCTGGGGGCAGAGTGATCTAAGCTCTTCTCCAGGGCTTCCTGCTGCAGAGCATCTTTTGAGGCTGGAGGAAAGTGGGGCAGGAGTCGGGGTGGCTGGTCCGGCCAGGGAGGACCTTGGCCTCAGCAGGCCTCTCATCAGTACCCTCCTCCTCTTTTAGCCCTTCCTGCCTCCCTCAGGCCCATTCCCCAGGGAGAAGGATCAGGGTCACAGATCTCGCCGACCTGCAGTGGCTTCTAGCTCCTCCCAGCTCCACCAAAAGGCAAAGCAGGAGCTCCCCTCACTGTTCCAGAACCATGCAGTCCAGTCCGCCTGCCACTGGACACATGCGGCTCTCTACTTTTAAATGTAGATTCGTTACGATCAGATAAAACTAAAGACGGGTCCTCAGCTTCACTAGCTGCAGTTCTCGCGTGGCTTGTAGCTGCCTTGTTGCATAGAGCAGTTATAGAATGCTAACCTCGTCACAGAAAGTTCTAGAATCACACTGGGGGGAAGGGCAGGGAGCGAGACGCCACACGCACAAGAAGAGCTTCACCTCCATGTAACGCGTGCGAGTGAAGCGTGGACCCGCACGTGCACGCAGGGGCGCGAGGCGGGGAGATGCTGAAGCCGTACACGCTCCGTCACGTGGCCGAGGGGGGCACGTGTCAAGGCTCCCTGTACAGACACGCTCTGTCACGAAGGGCAGTGAACGCGAGGCGCGATGGCAGTGGACAGAACGTGCCATAGCGTGGCCCGGGAGGACACCCAGCTGCACTGCCCCCACGTGGCGCCCCGGCTCACCGTTTTCCCTGTGCTGGAAGGAAGGTGAGAACTCTTTGGCAGTGATCCTGGCAATCCGTGCTTCCTCCTGGGCCTTCTGAGCCGCGGTGAGGGCCGCCTCGGCCTTGGCCCTGGAGTGGGAAGTCCTGGGTTGGAAGAGACAGGGAGGGCAGTGAAGGCACAGGAGGCAGAGAAGGCCGGGCAGCTGCCAACCCCAGGGGGCTGGGCCAGGACAGGATGCCAGGCCCCCTGAGGTGTGTGCCCTCAGACCTTCAGATCTCTCATTTATTCATTCATTCAGTGAACATCACTGGGCACCAACCGGTCAGAGTGGCTGCCGGGCACCGGGTGAACCAACCCGGGAGCAGGGTCCAGGACGGAAGTTTCGCCTGCAAAAGGCAGCCTTTGTCCTGTTGCGAGGAGTGTCCCTCCTTCCCTGTGTCATGCCCACACACTGGAAGTCAAGACCGTGGCTGATGTGTCTCAGCCATGTTGACCTGACTGGAAATGGTCTGGGGGGCAGCGGCACCCCACTGCACCCATGGAGGTGAGTGGCTGGCCAGACGAGCTCTTGAGCGGGAATGGGCAGGCTCTGTGGCAGGACCAGTCAGCTTTCAGGAGAATGCCAAGGGCATAAGAAACCAAATGCCTCCCCCAGCACCAGGCTTGTCTCCAGGCCCAGGGAGGCCGTGTCAGAACCAGACCTGCCTTGGTAGGTAGCACTGACACCAGTAGCTGCTGAAGGAGCCTCCAGATGCCTTTGGGTGCCTATCAGCCTCTGCCCAGTGCCCTATCGGGTGTGAACTGGGCCTCCCTTGTCCTAGAAAACAGAACCGCCACCCCCTGAACTCTGCCCTGAGCTGGGGAAGGCTGTTCCCGGGAGGCGGGAGCTGGGATGGCAGCGGCCTGGCTGTTCTTCCACCCAGACTCTCCACACGCAGGCAGGGCCAGGCTGGGCGGCCTCTCAGCCATCATCTGGCACCTTCCTGGAAGCTGCTGTCCCTAACCCCATATGTGTGGAAGAGACAGGCTCAGAGAGCTGAAGCAGCTTCTCCAAGCCAGTGTGAAGTGTGGTCTCTAGATGCTGAGAGAAAATAGGTCTGTTTCCAACAGGCTCCACCCAGAGACGAGGCAACTCCCACCAGCCTCTTAATATGGGTGATGGAACACAGGTGTGCCCTTTCACATAGGAGAAGTCACACGTCTCTGTGCCTCAGTGCCCCAGAGTCAGTGACACCACCGACCTCATGGGGGGAGGCGCATGACATCCCTAAGTACAACAGGTCGGGTGTGGGGGACGCGATCAGAATGGGTTTGCTCTCACACCAATAAACATCCTACGCATGTGCACCAAGTTCCCAGAGCCGGATGCACTGATGGAGGCCACAGAAATGAACTTGACGTTGCTGCCCTGAAACTTCCAGTCCGGTGGTCCCAGGACTCTGCCTCGGGATGCCAGGGTCCCCACTTGCCCTGTGTCTCTCCCCAGCTGAGGCCCACGTGGGGCCCTCCTCCCTTCGTAAAATCGGGCTAGACTAGGTGCCCAAAGTAGGACAAGGCCTCACGTCTCTGCATCTCACCTGCTGGGTGTCCCGGCTCCAGGGGGCTCTGCTTCCCAATGCCAGGGAAACTGAGGCACAACCACCGATCCTCCCAGACAAGGGACACCCTGCCCCTCAGAGGTCTCCTCTCAAGCATCCTCTGCACAGCCTGACCCTCCCGACACCCAAGTTCCTCACAGTCACAGGCTTAACCTGGAGATCCAAGGCTCCTCGTGAGTGACGTGGCTGGCTTTCTTTATGCAAAATCCCACCACGCTCACCGGGAATGACTTTACTAGAAAACAAATGTACGACACACACACACACACACACACACACACACACACACACACAGTAAATCATAGACTTTACTAGAAAACAAATGTACGACACACACACACACACACACACACAGTAAATCATAGCATGAACGTGTGTCCACGAAATGAAGCGGGCTGCCGAGGATGCTCGCTCGGCAGGCTCCAGGGTTCCTGTTGACGTTCCTCTCCAGGTGCTTCCACATCCCACCACCCGCAGCACCGCCTGGGAGCCGGCCCCAAAGACGGAAGGAAAGCCTCTGCAAAGCGCAGCACGGAGGAAAGGCTATCATTCACAGAGTTTCCTCCCCTAGATTGGGAAAAGCTGACTGACATTCAAGACAGCTGCAACCCCACGTCCCTTGAGAGCATGAGCTGAAAACACCGCCTTCGAGAAGATTCTTCCAGAACCCCGTGGTTGTCATTACAACAGAAAAGGGGCAGGAACCTCGTGGAAACAAAGCCATTAATAAAGCACTGATTAATACTTAATTTGTATCAATAACAAATCACGCAATAAATCGTTGCTGTAGC
Organism: Eonycteris spelaea; assembly: GCA_003508835.1. Lineage (NCBI taxonomy): Eukaryota > Metazoa > Chordata > Mammalia > Chiroptera > Pteropodidae > Eonycteris > Eonycteris spelaea. Next base: position 3,755,693 of record PUFA01000139.1, read on the forward strand.
CTTTAGCCTATCCCCACCCGGTAAGCTCTTGAGAGCGCTCTCCCACGTGAAGCCAGTGTGTTCCAGTTCCGTGGTCCCTTAAGGTCACAGCTGCACGTTCATGGACTATCTGGGCGTTCCTGTCCCCGGTCCTACGTTGGAGGCTGGCAGAGGCACATCTGTATCTTGAGAACCATCAGTGTCACATGAAAAACAAGGGAGGAAGTCAGACCCAGCGGGGGCCAGCGTGAGGCCACAGTCCAAGGCCACATCTCAGGATGCAAGCAGCAGCAATGGAGGGCAAAGGACAGGATGGCAGGGTCAACAGAGCAGAGGCCTGCTGAGCCAGCTCCCACCACTTCTCTCCCTTCCTGCCCTGTCAGTCCTCGGCTGAGGCCCCTGAAGAAACACCAAGAGCAGCACGGGCACCCTGATCCGGAGACCCAGAGGCCAAAAGAGGCCTTGAGCGGTCCCCTTCTGGGGCTCTGCAGTGGGCTCCTTTGGGTGGGTCCATGCATCCCCTGAAACGGTACTCGAAATACTCTACGTGCTTTTCTCCCTCCACCCCCAAGCGGAGGGTCCACGGCTTTCAGATCACATAGGGTCTGGGGTGCTCCAAAGCTTCTGGTCTGAACAGCGGTCCTGATGGACAAATGAAGTGTGGTGCGCTGCTCACGCGCACAAGCGCGCCAGGGAGCCCAGCTCCCACGGAGGAGGGCACGCGCGGACGGCACCGTCTCACTCACCCCAGAACCAGCCCAGTGGGCTCCGAGCTCACCTCTGCTGCACTGATGTGGCTTTTCTCCAGAACGTGCCCTGGGCTGGTGTTTCGTTTTCTTATTAGCAATTGTTTTATTAGGACAAAAAATCACATACCATACAATCTCCCGTTTAAATATGTACAATTCAGTGGTTTTTAGTGTATTCAATCAATTTTAGAACATTTTCACTCCCCCCAAAAGAACACCATTTCCTTTATCAGCCCCCCCTCACCCCCATTTCCCCAACACCTCTCCACCAGCCGCAGACAACCACCAGGCTACCTTCTGTCTCAGTAAATTTGTATATTCTGGAATACCATGCCTAACTAGCTGTTTTTAAGGTTTTCTTTTTCCTTTTTTATTTTTTTTACTGAGGTATAATTCCCATAACATAACATGAACTATTTTAAAGTGTTTGGTTCAGTGGCATCTAGCACATTTGTAATGCTGTACAGCCACCACCTACCTCTAGTTCTAGAACGTCCATCACTCTAAAAGGAGACCTATACCCATTAGCGGTCACTCCCCACTCCCATATGTGCCCCCAGCCCCAAGGGGTTCTGAGTGACAATTCAGCGTTGACAGAGCACATCCCATCGTCATGGGGTCCAACTGCACATGGCCGCTGCAGGGAATACTGTGGCCTTCCCCCAGCCCGCTGAGTAGCAGGGCCACAGTGTGTTGCCCCTAATCCCAGGGACCTGGGATAATCAGCGGGCAAATGAGCGTCACAGCTGACCGAAGCCTTGTATCTGGCAGGTGACACCCACCCTGAACTGCCTATGTTCCTTCCTTTGTACACTCGGTCCGGGGTGGGCCTGGCCCTCCGGGGCACACACTGTGCTCACATCCAGATGACAGAACGCTGAAAAATAAACATGTTTTAAGGGCTGTGAACCGAGCGATAGAGATAGTGAGCGGCCAGGTGGTCCGGCGAGAGGGCTTGGGGACCTCCCAAGCCTGGTGAGAGGCACCATGAGCTTCCAGGATGGGAGGTTTGGAAAGGCGGAGGATGGGGACGGGGGTGAATGGGGGACAAGGAGGGCCAGGCCCACTCGTGTCTCCCGTCACACTTGTCATTGGAGAATTTATCTGTATTCCGTCACCTTCTAATAAGGGTAGGCTGACAAATGAACCAGTAATGAAATAACTTAAGGTCAGAGACAATGAGGGGAATGAACAGAGGAAGAAAGCCGGGGTGAGCGCATGCCCGAGGGCCTGAGCACCCTGGAGGTGAAGGCAAGCAGAGAACAGCGTTGTCGTGGATCAGGGCGCACATCAGCCAAAATCAAAGCTGTGGCTCAAGAGAGGGCCGGCCAGGCGCGGCTCCGGACGGGAAGGAAGTCTCTCACTCAGCCTCACAGGTTTCCTTGGGACTTCTTGTCAAGACTGTCAGTGCAGGCTGCTGGGGCCACGCACAGTGAGTTCAGTGCAAACTGAAGAGCCCGATGACCCTGAAGATCAGCATCGCAGGTCTGGAACAGGGCCCAGCGCAAGTGCGTGGAGCTTCTTTCTTGAAGTCGAGCTCGGATTGCTTGGGGCAGGCATTGCCCTGAGAAGAATGGGAGACTGATTGTTCTCTGCTGCCTCCTAATGGCGGGCTTCTGCGTTCCTAACAGTTACTGTTGCCGACGGCGACGGATGAGGATGACTATGGAGCCCAAACAGGTCTCTGGACCAAGAGATGGGACGGATCTCTGCGCTCTGCAGAGAGTGAGCAGCAGGAACATGGCCCGAGTAAGGGGGGAAAGACAGGGTGGGCCGGCCCAGGGCAGAGGGAGTGAGAGGCTGCAGGGGAATGGGGAGCTACGGACAGTTGCTGAGGAGTGGTTAGCGCCTTTGGAGTGACAGCGTGCACACAAGTCCACAGCCAAGTGTAGCACCTGGGCTTGGACAAGGCTGCTGCTTGCAGGATGAAATTATAGAGAAACATAAAAGTGAGAGTATGTGTTTTTTAAAGTAGCAAGTTTGATGGATCCTTATTTAGGGAAATAATTGATTTTTTGTTTATTATACGTTTCCACCTCTCAGAACTCAGCTTAAATCCCCCAAAAGTCAGGCTAATAGGGCATAATTCTAAGGCATTTCTGCACACACACGTCCCAACAGCATGCATGCAAATACATGTGTACCGCCCCTTCCAGTCACCTGTCCCTGCTGGACATGCATGGCTCAGTGACAGAAGCCTCCCCAGGGGTGGCAGTGGGGGAGTGTCTGGAAGGCTGAGCAAGGCTGACGCTTTCGCTCCAGATGCTTCTGTTTTCCCTGGACCCCTTGGAAGTAAAACCCAGCCCCGCCTGCCTGGCTGAACCTGGGCGAGGCAGGTCTGCTCCTGGGAGGGCCGTGCACATGACATCTTCGGAGCAGCACTGGATGGCAAGGGATAGATCGCCGCCTTCAGACTGCCCGTGGATGCTTGACCTTGAACCTAAAGACTGCTGCCCCTTCTCCAAGCCAGCGTGGTGGGGCGTGGCCGAGGCATTCCACTCCTCAGGACCCGTGGACCTGTCATCACAGCACCCACCACCCCTCCTTCGATGGGCACCTGTCATGAATGTGTCCGAAGACCGTAAGCTCCTGGACAGGAGGTCATGTTGCCCCCACCTGCTAGGAGCCCCCAACTCACATACAGGACAAGTGAGTGAACGGGAAACACCCCTGAAGGGGCCACTACTGGTTCCCACAGCTTCGCTTAGTAAAAATACCACAAATGTGAATTCACCAACATCATACGTGTATTTATATATATACGTTCACACATATATAAAAAGAATATGCCGTGCCAACCCTAAAATAAATTAAATCAAGACAAATGCATTTAATAGACAAGAAAACCTCCCAGTGCATTGTGAAGGTGAATTTTAAATGAGACTTTCAGGACTCGGCCCGCAGCCAAGCTCTCGGATGGGTAACAGACAGGTAACGCTCCAGGTGCGACCCCCTGCGGCTGACACCTGTGGGGGAGGGGGACTGGATGAATGGGAGGGCGGACTGGCATCTGAGCTCCGCATTTGCTGGCCCCTCCACCAGCTGCATCTCAAGCACCTCTTCCTACCCCCCACGTGTTAGTCACGCCCTGCACCCTGCTCCCACTGCTCCCACAACCAGCTCGGGACCCAGAGAGGCAGCGTGACAACCACGCTGGGCTTCCTGTGCTGCTGCTCAGGGGATGAACCATAGCCTCAGGGACTACGTAAGTGAAGGCCACAGACGCACAAGACGTTTGGGCAGGCGGGGTGTGGCGTGACCTGCCTGTGCCCCCCAGGTCCACCCTTAGACTTACACTGAACTAAATAGTGTCCCCCCAACTTTGTCCTTCTGGCACCTGGGAATGTGACCTCATTTGGACATAGATGCTCGTGAGGTTTGATAAAACCGTGAAGGCTGCCCCCTAGTGTCTGACTCAGCAGTCTGAGGCAGGCCTGGGACTTGGCATTCTTTGAACTCCCCAGCGATGCTGCTGGTGGTAGGAGATGTCAGTCTGAGAACCAGCACACGAAAGTGGGAGATTCCAGAGTCTGTGCTCAGCCCACGCCTGCTCCCCTCCCTGCCTGATACTTACCTGTTCTGCTGCATCCACCCCTTGACCGGCCGCGGCCCCACCTTCCAGTCCCACGGCACAGTGAACTAACTCAGCGCATCCCCGCCCCCAGATGGGCAAGTGAGGGCACACACACCTGCCCCAGCGCCACCCCGACCCTCCTGCTCTTCGACTGCAGAGAAATGGGGGCAGGTAATCTACAGGTGGGTCTCCTGCCTCACCACCTCCCACCTCCACCCAGTTAAGAGCTTGATTTCCTTCACCTGTGCTGTTCCTTGTTCTCACCCAACCAGAGTTGACTCCCTGAGGGCGGGTCTGCTTGAAATGAAAGTCTGCAATGCTCTTGGGTCCCCAGGACACAGCCCCTGGGCACCCAGCCGTCAGCAGTGCTGGTGACTGAGGGACTAAAACAGGATCTCCGAGGACATCCCCCTTCCCACCCATTCATACCTGGAGTCAGCATTTGTCAAACACCTACTGTGTGCATGCTGTAGCTCCAGAGCCACAGCAAGTGACAGGGCAGACAAGGAAGCCTAGCAGAGAAGATGGGGTGCAGCACAGGGGGGCTTGTGCTGGGCTCCGCCCTGGAGGGGCTGACCCCTCAGCCCGTTTCCTCCCAGCAGATGCCTTCGCCTGGGGTCCGGGGTCCCCCTCCCCCACCGCACTGCAGTGCGACACCTGGCATTGTTTTTCAAAGGGTCCATCTTCACATCCATGACAACCCTAATGCAGGCAAGGATAGCATTGCTCCTCTCTCACAAATGAGGAAACCGAGGCACCGAGATCTGGGCTCCCACATCTTGTCGGTGGTTTGGCCTCGTTGACGATCCAAGTTCTCTGGCGGCTCAGAAAAATGCCACGAGTCTATGATAAAGTGACTGCCCCAGAGGGTGAGTGACTCAGCGTGTCGTCCTCCCAGGTGTCCGCTTTGGGAAGGACCCTATCCTGGGCCGAACGGTCTCCCCCAAAATTCACATCCACCCAGAAACTCCATGTGGCCTTATCTGGAAATGGGCTCGGGACAGGTGCAGTTAGTTTAGATGAGCTCGCACTGCGTGCAGGTGGGCCCTAAACCCAATGACAGGTGTCATGAGACACACAGGGAAGAGGCCATAAGAGGGAGACAGACTGAGTGGATGAGACCTCAGCCAAAGGACCCTGGAGGCCCCAGGAGCTGGAAGAGGCAGGCGGGGTGCTGCCCCAGAGCCTCTGGAGGGAGCATGGCCCCGCTGACACTTCGAATTCAGACTTCAGACCTCCAGACCTGTGAGAATAAACTTCTGTTGCTTTAAGCCACCCAGACTGTGGTCATTGGTACAGCAGCCCTGGGACATTACTTCAGGCAGGGAGGGGTCCCGCCTGCTCCATAGGGATGGGGCCCCTGGAAGCTGCAGGCACAGACACACCTGGGCCCACCTGGGAACGTTTCCTCTGCCAGGAAAGCAGCAGTGGGTCTTCCACACCCCGCTGAGGGCCACCGTAGGGATGTGGCCGGACGCGGGGCTGAGACAGATACACACACTTCTTGGGCCATGTGAATGGTCATCTTCAGAAGTGGAGATGTACTTTGGGCACATTTAGGAGGAAACCACCAAACAGGTATCAGATGTTATAAGGTCCCACCTTACCCAGTCCGTCTGCCCCGAGAGCCCCCACAGTCCCAGGCGGCTGGCGGGAATCAGGCTTTAGCGTTAAGGATGCCTCAAGGGGGCTGTGGGGGGAGCGGGACGAGAGAGGAGGCTTGGTTTGCTGGACAATCAGGGGGCCTGCCTAGGGCCACCGCTCACCCCGCCCCTCTTGCTCAAGGCCAGCGACCCAGCTCCACATGCACGGCTCGTCCCTACAGCCTGTGGGACACAGACAACACGGGTCCCTGCCCTCCAGAAGTCACATCCTCTTCCTTCCCAGTAGCTCCTGAGGCAGGCCCCATGATACCCCAGGGGTGACCCAGGACAGGCCAGCCTGGGGATGTCCCCTGGACCTTGTAACTGCCGCCAGCCTCCATTTCTTAGAACAGTTTTACTGACGTTTACTCACATAACACACAATTTCACCCACTTAAAATTTGGTGGTTTTCAGCACATTCACAGAGCTGTGCAACCATTGCCAACATCTAATTCCAGAACATTCTCATCCCTCCTAAGAGAAATGCTGTACCCACCCAATAGCAGTCACTCCCGGCCCCCTACCCCCGAACCCTGGCAGCCACCAATCTGCTTCCTGGCAGGATTTGCCTATTCTGGACAATCAGACAACAGGCAGCCTTTTGCGTCTGGCTTCGCTCACTGAGTGTCATGTTTCTGAAGTTCATCCATATTGCAGCGTGTGTCGGTGCTTTTCAGGGCTGAATACTATTCCACAGCATGGTTATTCCGCTGTGTGGATGTGGCCCATGTTGTTTGGCCAGGCATCTGTTGGTGGACACTTGGTTGCTGCCACATTTTAGCGACTGTAAACTGTGCTTCTGGGAACACGGGTATACGTGTCTCTGTGTGAGTGTGTTTTTCTTCCTTCCAAACTCTGTTCTTCTCTTTCCCTTCCTTTCCTTTTCTGACTCCTCCTCCCAGTCTTCTCTCTTCTTTTGCTCTCTTCCTCCTGCGACCTGATCCTTCTTCCTTTTCCTTCCCGCACTTGGCCCCAAAGTGCCACATGGGTCTCTTAGCTGAGGGTGGTGGCTTGGGCCTGGCTGTCTCCAGCTTTGGGTGCCAGAGGCGTCAGCCTGCTGCAGCCTGGACCCTCCTGATATGGATGCCCAGCGGCTGGCTGGGGCTGGCAGGTTAGGGTTTCTTTTGCCAAGCTGGTTCCCACTTCATTACCAGGGGGCCAAGACAGCCGATTGGCAAAGCATTCAGTGGAGACAAAACGTATACACCCAGGTAAGGCCCTTTCAGATGAAACTGGGCTGTGGGGGAGGGAGTGCGGCACCGGCCTCCTGTGGGAGCCATGCCTGAGACCCCATCATCCGCCAAGTCTGAGTTCCAGGTGTTGGCAAGGCCACATTCCCTCCGGAGCTTGCAGGGGAGGGTCCTTCCTGCCTCCCTGGGCTTGTGGCTACATTACTCTGAGCCTCTGTCTTCATACGGCCTCTCCCCTGCTTGTCTGTGGTACCTCTTCTGTCTCTTACAAGAACACTAGTCATTGGATTCGGGACCTCCCTCATCCAGGGTGACCGCATCTACAGGGCTTAATTTCACTCAGTTTCATCTGCAAAGACCCTTTTTCCTTCTACATTCACAGGTTCCAGGGGGATGAGTCTGTTGGGGGCCTCCACGCAGCCTGGTGGCCGGGTGGTGGGGGGGAGGGGGATGCCAGGCGTGCTGCTGCCCCGCTGGGGTAGCTGGAGGAGCAGGCAAGGCCGGTGCCTGCCCCGACGCTGAACACTCTTCCATTCTGTCAGCGAGCAAGGCCATTTCCTACCCCACACGACTTACAGAAGGACAGGCACTTTCAGGGCGGAATAGACAACCATCGTTTCCTTGAAGAAAAGCTGATAGATCAGAGCCAGAATTTAGGGAAATAAGTGTGGGAATTATAATTTCACATTAGCATAAAATCCTTTCGCAGGCAGCAGCACACTGTGCCACTCACCCTTTGTCTCTGCATTATTAAATACACGCTGAGGCGCTGCCTTCCAGCCAAAGAGGACAGAGTCTCAATAAACGATCAATACGCGGAAATGTGATAAGGCCTTTTATGTAAGTAAATGAGCGCACACTGCTCACTTTACAGAAAGTCACATTCCACTGGGCTTCCGATTTGATGGGGCTAAGAACCAGCCAGGGCAGCGACAACAAAGCTGGCACTTCTGGATGCAGCCCCCTGCCCTGGGCCTCACGCTCGGCCCGCTGGGACTTGCCTGGGCTCCTTGGGACGCGGTGGCAGAGTCTAGGACGATTGCGGCAGGTTGGGGACAGGACAGATGTCTGCATTTTCAGGAAGGATGCGCCGCCACTGAGCAGAAACAGCAGTCTCAGTGCCGCCCTGTGGCCCCCGTCAACCAGCTGGCTCGGTTCCCCGATTCAGGAACCGCGACCCGTCCCACCCCTACCACGTCTCTCCCTATCCACACCTTCTCGAGCAGTGGAGGAGAAAATGGGCAGGAAAGGGGTGGGCTGTGCAAACAAGGCTGTTCACTAGGAGGGGCACAACCAGAGCACAATGACCGATGGGGTGACCCAGGTGAGAGGGTGACGTCGATGACACAGCAGGACAGGCGCACCAGGGGGCATCGGGTGACAAAACCGAGGTCTACGGCAACGAAGGGACATACCCGGCACCGCACACAGGGCGCGTGGAGAGGGGGTCTCAGACCCAGGGTTTCCCAGCCCCAGGGGTGACATGGGCTCTGGCAGCCGCTGAGAGGCGGGTGGACTTTTCTTCCTGTTTTAAAAATGTTCTTTTCCTCCTTTCTCACTCCTAGGAAGATCTTTAAGCGTTACGAAGGATAGATGGGTATGTTATGGGTTGAACTGTGTCCCCCAGATAGACATGTTTGGGTCCTCGCCCCTGGTGCCTGTGCGGATATACGACCTAATTTGGGAGCAGGGTCTTTATAAAGGTGATCGAGTTAGGATGCGGTCCTCGGGGGGCCCTAATCCACCACTTAGGGGCGGAACACAGGCACACACAGAGGGAGGACACAGGGTGAAGGCAGCCATCTGCAAGTCAAGGAGAGAGGCCTCAGGCAGGCCCAGCCCTGCCGGCCCCTGGGTCTCCGACCTGCAGCCTCTGGAACCCGGAGACGCAGATCCTGCGGGATGGGGGGGGGGAAGCGTTGCTTCCGCAGCCCCGGCAGACCTAGCAGCATCAGGACTCCTTTCACCTGCAGCATCTCTCTCTCACTGGCCACTGCTAATCCTGAAGTCACACTCGGGCCTTGGATTTTGTCCAATCCCACTGGCCTGGGGGCTCAGGGATGCTGGGACTAAAACGAATTTCAAAGCCAAGGAAGAAAGCGCCTTCTAGCTCTGCTGCTAAAGTAAGCCTGGCCTCCCGACCACTCTATTGAAGACAGGGCCGACAGCCCAGCCCAGAGCAAATTGCTTCGCCTAAGCTGTGGTTGCCAAGGCAACCCTGCCTCTTCAAGGGAGAGACCCACGCCCAGGGCTGGGTGTGCAGCAGGCCTCCTAGACCTCTGAACTAGTGCCCAGAGCATGACCCAGCCCTGGAGGCCAGGTTTAGGATCCCCAGGCCCCGCAGCCCAGTGTCAGCCAGCAGAGGGCTCAGCCCAAAGCAGATTTAGTGTTGTTCCTATTTCACAGATGAGAAAACTGAGGCCCAGAGAAGCTGGAAATGAGCTTCCAAACCCAATCTCCCTGCTCTGCGTATCTGCCCATGAGGTGCTGTGAGCTCTCCTGGAGCTCCTGTCTCCTTGGCGGCCCAAAGCCTCAGCCCCCGTGCCCCCCGGGTGGGGAAGCCGGGGATAGCCTGCCAGTGCCTCCCGCTCCTCCTCCCCACTGCCCCTCTGCCTGCCCTGTCCCCTTGCCACTTGGTAAGATGTATTTTGGTAAACAGAGGCTACAAGTTCCACTTAGCTTGGACCTGATGCCTCTTCCAAACAAGGGGCTGCAGCTTTCACGAGCCCATGTGACTTCCTCGCCAGGAGTCCATCCTCTGATGAACCATTTATAAGCTGGTGGACCGTTTCCAGGCTGGGCTCTGAGAAGACCAGGGTCAGGGCTGGTACGGGGGAAGAGGCGATGCTGGCAGGATGCCAGTGGCCTTGACAAGTACAGTACCCACTGGAGTATGTTCAGCCGAGAGCAGCCACAGCCTCACTCCCCACGGGGCACCAGGACCCGCAGCATCGCCTGGGAGCTGGTCAGAAATGCAGGTTCTCAGGCCCTGCCCGACCTGCAGAATCAGAACCTGCCTTTTAACAGGGGATTCGCGTGCTTGGCAAAGTCTCAGAAGCGCCCGCCGGTGACACTGGAAAGCGCGAACTCCAACTCCCTCTTTTTCACCCTCTGCCCAGGACACCACTCACCGTCCCCATGGGTCCCAGAACCGCACAACGGAGGGAGGATGCCCTGAGAGTCCCTGGGAACCTGCTGTGGCACAGAGGTCAAGGGATTCACCCCAGAGAAACCCGGCTCAGAAAAGGCCAAGCTGAGATACAACACTGCCTCAAGTCCAGGGTCTCGCCCCTTGTGATCCAGGGGGTGGTCAGGAAGGTGGGGGCTTCCCTGGGAGGCCCAGCCCTTTACCTGTGGAGAGACCCGGGCTGGCCACCAGGTCCCGCAGGCCTCAGTTTTCCCATCCATCAGATGGAACCATCTGGAGCCGGCCTCATTCTCTCCCAAGGATGGGGATGCTCCTCCCCGGAGGCCCTTTCCTCTGCCCTCGCCAGACTCAGAGCGGATTTCCTCCAGGCATCTCTCTAGCCCACCACCACCACAAAGCTGAGAGGGAGGAGACTCCTGGGGGACCAATGGAGCTCCGGGCACAGGCTGGCAACCACAGCCCCAGTGTAGGAGAGCCCCCTGCCTCCCTGAGCCTGCTGCCGTGGGGTCAGGCCACCCAAGGCTGTGGCGGTGTCACTGGCAGGGAGGAGTGGCTGTGTTTAGAGCAGGCAGAGGGGCCCTGTCCCCCCATTTGCAAATGGAACATCTCTTCTTGGCACAGCCCTGAGGCTGCTTCATCTCAGGAACCCAATGGGCAAGGATGCCTCAGAAATGAAATCAATATTCAGGCCAGGAGCAGCTTCCACACCCCCTCCTGGAGAGACATCACTAATCAATCACTACATTCCAGGGGCTCTGGCCACAGCCTGGGAACCCTCTGCGTTTTTGGCCATGCTGACCAGCCAATCAGAATCAGCCAACAAGCTCTGCGCTAGGTGCCTTCCCTGGGCAGACGACGACTGAGTTCTGCATCAGCATAAGCTCGTGGGGGAACTTTGGACCAGCCTGATCATCATAAAGACACTGTGGACAGTGCAGACACCATCCAAAGGGGCCACTCACTCTACCTGTGCCTGACCCCAACCAGAGAGCGATGCACCTGCCAGAGGTGGTCAAGGGCTCCCCTGTGCCACCCACAGTGACGTCCCCAGACCTGCAGCATCTGCAGCACTAGGGGGCATCTGGAATGCAGATGCTCAGGCCCGCCGGACCTGCTCAATCGGCAAGGCCAGGAGTCTGCCCGGACTAACGCTCAGGGGAGTCTAACACACGCAGACCTGTGCCCCAGAAAGGCCTGTGTGTCCTGCACCTCAGCTCTGATCAGGCTACAAGCTGGGGCATGGAAGGAGCCAGAGCTGTGGAGAACATTCTAGATCAAACCAGAACAGCTGGCCTCTCTTCCTCCTGCCACGTCTTCCCCTACCCCCTTTTATCCTCCTATTAAAAAATCTTCAAAGAAAGAAAAAGAAAAGCCCAAAGTAATGAAGGAAATGGTGTCTGGGGCACCGGTGGCTCCAGCCAGGCTGACTCACAAAGGCGGCCAGAAATGGGGAGGTCAGGGAGATGCTGAAGGGACACCCAGCACTCTGCACAGGGCCGGGAGGTGAGCAAGGGCCCCAGCTGTGCGAGCTCTGGGCGTGGGGGTGTATCCGAGGTCAGGAGTTGCCTCTGCCTGCCTCCATGGCCCGCCCAGGGTGGGCTGGAGTCTGTGAGCGTCCTAGGGCTGCAGTAACAATGACCAGAGACTGTGGGGCTTCAAACAACAGAAATTCTCTCCCGGTTCTGGAGGCCAGGAGGCCACACTCCATCTAGAGGCCTCTTCCAGGCCTCTCTCCCAGCTCTGCTGGCAATCCCTGGCGTGCCTTGGCTTGGGGTCACATCCCTGATCCCCCCTCCATCTTCCTGTGGCCCGTCCTGTGTCTCTCCTCTGCTCTCACTGGATTTAGGACCCATCCTCATTCATGACGACCTCGTCTCAATATCCTCGTGTTAATTACACCTGCAATCTCCTATTTCCAAATAGGGCACAGTCTGAGGTCCTAGCGGGACACATCTCCTGGGGTCCACCTTTCAACCTACTGTGGGGTGTTCATGCTCTATTTCTTCATGACCGTTGATCTCAGGCCATGTCACCTCTAGGAAGCAGTCCTGACCCCACCCTCTAGGCTGAGGACATTGGCATCCAGCCTCCCCATTCCCCAGCTACTTCATCGGGGGCCTGTGATACCTCTTTCTTTGAGTCTGTTTCCTCAACTGCAGAATGAGTATAGTAATAAGGATCCTTGCAGGACCTCTGTAGAGGGTCAGGAGATAAGGCGTAGATAGCACACAGACCTATGGTTCTTAATGGATATTTTGTGTGTGAGCTTTGTTGTTGTTGTTTTTTTTTTAGCAGCTTTATTGAGGTATAATTTGCATACCATAACATTCTCCTTTGTAAAGGGTATAATTCAATGCATTTCAGTATATTTAGACTTGTGCAACCATCACCATAATCTAATTTTATAACATTTTCAACACCCTTAAAGGAAACCTCATACCCATTGGCAGTCACTCCCTGTTCCTCCCGGCTCCTGGCAACTGCCAGTCTGCTTTGTGTTTTTGTTGTTGTTTTGTTGGGTACTCCTCTCGGGGAGGAATTAGGGAGCCAAGGGCTGGCAGGGGAGAGGCTCGAGCAGCTGTGTTTGAGTGGGGTGTCAGCTTGGGGAGTGGTGGAAGGGTTGGGGAGGTAGGACCAGGTGACACTGTGGGGCAGAGCCAAGCACTACAGCCCCCTCCCTGCTCGACTGCCAAACCCGGGTCACCTTTGAACTCCTTTCATTATGGAGTCCCCTCTTGAATTAAAAGAAACTCTTTGTTGTAAAATCTGACAAAACTCTAGAAAACCACACTCCTGAGACCAAACAGTAGGAGACAGAGGAAGAGTGTAGAAAACTCACCCCCAGATACAGAAACGTGTACAGCACCGCTCAGTCACTGCAGGCCACCGGGCACCCCCTGGAGAGCAGGTCCGACGGGCTCACTGACAGGGTAGATGTGAACACGAGCAGGTGCCAGGGACTCAAAGCCCATGGGCAGGTTCTGCCCAGAGGGAGTAGAAGGTCTGATGGGAAAGGCTGGTCTTGACACAACCTCGGAACAGTGAGCCTCAGCAGTGCTCTGGGTACAGGCCCCCGAGCCCTGAGAGGCAAGGGAAGGAGTTCCAGGACGCAGGGACAGCAAGTGCCAAGGCCCAGGCGTAGGAGAGGGAGCCATGTGTCAGGGAGCTGAGGGAGGCGGGAGTGTGTGGGGAAGCGGCGGGGCTGGGAGGGAGGCGGGTGGCAGAAACAATTCCAAGACCGTGGGTTTAGAACCTTCTACTATCTGGCTATTCTGGCTGGATATTTCCTTCTAAAAGATTTACAAAAGCAATGCGAATTCTTTTAAAACATTTTAAATAAAAAGTGTGAAGGATGAATGTAGATCTCCCATTCCGACACTTTCCCCATCTATTCCATGCCCACAGGTAACGACTCGTAATTCTGGTGGACTCTCTTTTAACTGATTTTCTACGTACTTATAGGCACACACACCTTAATTTGAAACGTAAATGGGGTCATACACTACATATTTTTTCTATGACTTATTTTTTGCCCTTTATATGTCGTGGACATGTGTGCTTATTAGTTCCCCCAAGACAGTTCTTATTGTCTTCAGTGCCTGCATAATAGCACACTGTATGGACGAGCTCTGGCTTTTGCACACCCACTAACCTGGGACCTATGGACACGAGTGTTAGCATGCCCCGCTGTTCTGCCTCTTGCTTTTCCTGTTGTTGTTGTTGTTGTTGTTGTTAACCTAACACTGTATCTTGGCAGGTGTTCCACATCAGCAAACACCGAGCTTTCTTGTTCTTTTGGATGGATTTTCTGCCGAAAGACATGGAGCCTGCCCCTACTGACAGACATGTAGGCTGTTTTCCACTTTCTGCTTTTACTAATCAGGGACCAAGGACAGCCTGGTGCATTCGATATTTCACATGCAAATCCATCTTCAGGATTCATTTCCAGAAGTGCAGTTGCTGAGTCACAGATGTGGTTTAAACGTTGCTGAAGCCTAAACTTTGATAGAGACGGACCATTTGCCATCCCGAGAACTTACACTCACAGGAGCGGTCCGCAGAGGGCCATTCCCCGCCACCCTCTCCAGTTCCGTGGCTTTCAATTGTTTTTTATTATCTTTCCCGAGCTGACAGGTGAAACGTATGATTTCATTATGGTTTAATTTGCATTTCGGTCACTTAGGAAGGAGGGTGGGGTTTTTCCCTTGTTGATTCGTGGGAGGCTGCCACTGCTACCCCCATTTCACAAGTAGAAAACTGAGGCCTCCAGGGGCAAAGACTCAGGTGCATCTACCATCTCTGCCTGGAAGCCTGGCTGCATCTGAGCCGGGCCAGCCCAGAGACGTTGCCCTGTCAGGCCCTGGGTGGGCCACCTTATTTCTGGGGGTGGGGGTGGGGGTTGGAGAGAGAGGCGCATCCCAGTTCCTATGGCAACCCACAGGCTCCTGCTCATTAGAAACTGGAATCTCCTAAAGAGCTGATCTCCCAATATCATTTCTCCCTCCTTTCCACCTCCCCTCCCTGCCTGGCTGCAGTCTATGTTTAGACTGAGTGTCCCCTCTTCTCCTCCCTCACCCCACACCCTAAGCCCCCACACACCAGAAATAGCAGGCGAGCCACCCCCGTACCCCCGCAAATAGCCTACGTATCCATTGAACGAGTGGAGAGATGGCTAATTCGGGGGCTGCGTTTCCACCCAGCTTAGGCTGAAGCACAGGCCACGCCTACCCGTGATTGTCCCTGAGCCTGGATGGGGCCCGGGGGCCGGGGTGGTGGGGGAGGACTGGGCCTGGGACAGGATGCGGGGCATGGTGCCAGAGCAGGGACGGATCCCGAATGCCAAGTCAAACCCCAGTCATCATCTTTCTTGGGCACAAAAGGGCTAGGCTGGGGCATATTTACTTAAAACCAGTCAGGGAGGCTTGCTCCCACATCCTCTTTACTTTGCCTACTCAACGCCCTGCCTGCAACCTGATCTTTGGAATAACTCGGTTTGTACTCAGTTAAAAGAAAAAACAACGACAACAAAAACTGGTCTGTCCACAATGTCTGGACTGGGCCCAGGGCTGCTGGACTCTCAGGGGCAACACCAAGGGGCGGGGTCCCAGCGCAGCAGCAGGGCCAGCCAGGCTGGGGGCACTGTCTCTATGCGCGGGTGGGCATGCATTGTGACTGTCATCGCCAGGGCCCAGGGTAAATGGAAATGTGGCCCCCGGCAGAGGCGGCTACACCTTTGGACTCTGGACAGCCCACCTGGGCTTCTTGTGCATTCAGACGCTTTCTGTGTGACACTGCTACACTCCTCCAGCCTCTCTGAGCCCCAGAGCCCCTAAATGTAAAATAGAGGCCCCGAGAGGCAGCGCACGCATCGGGGACGTGCCCTGTGTTAGCTGCTGCTGCTCCTGTTCTTGCTGTAACCACTCTTCTTCCTCTTATCACCACCTCGCTCCGCCTCAGCCTCCCCTCCTCTCAGGGCCAGTGGCTCTCACACATCCTGCCACTTGCACCACCTGGGCTGCCAACCCCGGGGAGCCGTGCCTGGAGTGGGGCTTTCACCGCAGGCGGCAGACCCCCAACATCCTGCACTTCCCACGCAGCACCCAGTGTGAGGGTCACCCCACTTGATAGAAGAAAACGCTGAGGCACAGAGGAGGTTCCACAATCTGCCTGAGGTGACAGGCAACTGGACAAGGGGGGATGGGCGCCTAGAGCACTGGCCGGGGTACAAGCTTTAACCTAAGGAAACCAAGTCTCTTCTTTATTCAACTCCTCACAAGTCAGGAGTAGAGATGCGACACCTGGTCTGGGCTTTCAGCCCCACCCATTGGGTGGGCAGCCAAATCCCACATCCCTCACTGACAGAGGTGGCTGGGTTTCCTGCAGGAGTGGAGGGAGAACCAGAGGCTTTCAGCCCGGCTCTGCCCCTAAGCCAGCCGATTCCTATACCTTCTGCTGTGGACAATACCACCACTGTGAGGGCCCAGGAAGACCTCCTGCCCACCCCGCAGACGACAGACATCCCTTGTCCCACTTGGCACGAGACGGGCGGCTTCGGCGGGATCTCAGTGCTTCCATAGCCATCCGGAGAAGCCGGGAGAGATTTCCTTGCTAATTCTCAGTTCTCCGAAGGCAGAGCTGCATGAGCTTAACCTCACGGGACCTTGAGAGGTTAATGAGATGTTTGTAAAGTGTCTGGAGCTCTCTAGAGACCAGATCCAGGAGTGGGCAACGCAGAAGCTGGAGGAACTCTGCCTGGCATGGTGGCTGAGGGGCGTGGGGGCTTGGAGACCCGGGGCCCAGCCGGGGTTCCTCGGGGAGGCCCCTTCCCGTTTTCCCGGTAGAGGAGATGGAGAGGTGGCCCCAGAGTCCAGTTTTTTGCTCTGTAATGGCAAGAGACTGACCACCCCTTCAATGGGTGGGCCCTACTCCACCAGGGCGGGAGCGGACAGGACCCACCTGGGCCTCAATCAGCGCCCCTAGTTCACCAACACATGGCAGGGACAGGCGATTCTCATTTTATAGCAGAGGGAACTGAGTGGTTTTGCTGTAATGACCACAGAGCCAGCACGACGGGCCATGTTCTGTGCTGAGTGAACTCCCTCTCCCGACCCTGCATGGCAGACAGCAAGATGTTATCACCTCTCTAACAGAGAGGGACTAAGTCACAGCTATGCTCACCGACTTACCCATCCAAGTCCCGCCAGAGGCTGGGATTCGAAAAGGACCCGGGAAGGGTGCTTCTGGAGCGGTTAAGTCTGTGAGCCAAGTACTTGTATAAGAAACAGGCCGACGTGGAACCCTAAATCCAGGATAGTCACATGCAAGAGAAGACAACCGACTAACTGTCCAGGAGCAGCACTGACGCCAAGTGCCAGAGTGACTACGTTAAGGATCTTGAGATGCGGCTCTAAACGCCATTACTAGTGCTCTTACAAGAGGCGGGCAGAGGGAGAGTTGAGACAGAAGAGGAGGCGGAGGCCGTGTGACCACAGAGGCAGAGATGGAGTGATGCGGCCACAAGCCCAGGAGCACCTGGAGCCCCAGGAGCTGGAAGCGGCGGGAAGGCTTCTCCCCTCGCGTCTCCGAAGGGAGCACAGTCCTGCCAGCACCTGACTTCAGACTCTGCCTCCAGAACCCCGAGAGGATAAATGAGTGTCTGTTGGTGAGCCGCCTAGTCTGTGTGGTATTGTGCTACGGTGGCCCAAGCCAACTAAGACACTCACACCACCGACCAGGGAGCACACGGGCGCTGGAGCCGACGGCCTGGGTTCAATACCAGCCAGGCCGGGTTCTAGCCAGTTGGCAAAGGCAGGTCACTGACTCCCCATCTACAGAATGAGAATAACAATACTGACCATCTCATGGGGTGACCATGGCAGATTAGGGCTACCATGGGGGACACTTCCATTGTAAATTATTCATTGTGTATCTGAAATTAAAGTATCACTGAGAGTCCTGGGTTGGTACTTGCTGAATCTGTGGTTTCAAGGTGGTACCGTGCACTGGCAGCTCAGTACTGGCACACGTGCACTTAGTCTGGAGAAAGAGGGGCCCGCCGGGCTGCCTGGGGTCGGGGGTCAATGACGAGATCTGATTTCTAATGATGATCAACATTCCAACCAGGGACAAAACATTCTGGGGCACAGGCAAGGTGCCAAAATGGCCTCGTCAAAGGGTGGGGGCAGGATTTGGTCCGCCAGGTGCAAGCGAGGCTCGGTGGGGATGTGAGCGGAAGCCAGACTCGGGCAGGAGGAAGGCCGGTTTTAAGGTCAGCTGAGCTGCGGGTGTCTGTCGTGCATCCCTCCACCTCCCACCCCACCCCCAAGGCCAGGACCCTCAGCCCCTGCAGGTAGAGTCCCAGGCCTCAGAGCTGGTGGCGAGGGGGAGGTGGTGAGGGCTTCCATGACCTGGGGTCAGTCCCGCAATATCAGGGGGCCTCACAGGAGATCATTCCAGTAACACTTCAGCAAGGCGCATGCTGCTCAGAAGTCCGGCGAGAAAGAGACTGGGGCTGCAGGGTCTCCATGGTGACCTCAAGCCACAGCCCTTCTCCTGGGACTTGGCGCATGGGGGAGAAACCAAAGCCTGGCGGCCCTTCTCCAGTCACCAACTTGAGACAGCTGGGCAGAGGCTGTGGGACCGACAGCCCCTGAAATAAAATAGCAGGTCCTAGGCAGCCGCCAGCTCAAGAGCCCAGCTCTGGGTCTCTTAGCTTGGCACTCTGGAAAGAACGCTGGGCCACTAGTCTGGCCACTCTGCAGAGAGCTCCTTCTGCATATCAGAGAGAGAAGAGCTTGGAGCAGGGAGGAGGGCTGGGTGACTAGCTCCCTGGTTTATCCCTGCAAGAAGCAACTGCTGAGTATCCACTATTTGCCAGGGGTGAGCTAGATGAGCCCAGAGATGGATGAGACCAGCCCTGCACATGAGATGCTACAAGTTCTGTGCAGTGGAGGTTTGGGACAAACATGTGAACTGGGCCAGGGTCAAGGCTGGCTTCAGCTCTGCCACCTACTATCTGAGACCCTGGACAGGTCACATGGCCCTTAGGGGTGGGCCTCAATTTTTCCACAAGTGACATGCAGATTGTAATGCCTACGTCACTGAGGCATTGTGAGGATAGTAAGGGCATGTGGCCGGCACTTAGAAGCTTGTGACTCTGGCATTCCCTCCTGCCCTACCACCAGTCTCCATTGAAGTCACTTATTCAGTGACAGCCATCTGTCCACAAGGTGGTCCCATAGGGAGCACAGTCCTGCCCAACTGCTGAGACCAGGGCTGCTACTCTGGCATCTCCGAACCACTGGCTCCCGATGACCAGTTTCCACCTCTGCCCAGGCCTTCAGGAAGGATCCGCTGGTTCAGTCTTAATTGTGCTTTCAGGTAGTGGAGCCAAGCCAGACATCTAGGGACAGAGGTGAAGGAGACATAGGCCTCGCCTTCAGCAACAGAGACACAGCCCCTCTGTACACCAGCTGTGTGGCCTTTGCATCCACGTGCTCATCTGGGAAGTAGGACAGTAACAGGACGGCTGAGTCAAACATGACCGAGACTATTATAAACAGATTGTCCAGTGCCACAGAGCAGGGATGGGGGAGCCGCTGAGCCAGATCTCTGGGGTGGAGTGAGGCCGGAGAGCAGGCACTGTAAGTGGGACACGTGGTCTGTGCGGAGCTGGTACAGCGCCTGGCTGGACAAAGTCTGTGGCACTACTGTCCCTATGCGATCGTCACTAAGCTGGCCTTGAAACCTAAGAGTGGACAAGAAGTGGCCTGGGAGGGGCTTACGGCCGGTGGGAACTAATTGCCTGGGCAAAAGCCCCGGGGTCTGCTTGTTCTCAGGAAGTTTAAATTCTTGTAAACATGTTTGATTGTTTGGGAGAATAGACATACTAAGCAAAAGCAGAGCTGGAGGAAAGAAGCAAAGATGTCTGAAAAGATTTGCTCTGAGCGAGCCCCCAGGAAGATGCCGGGAGTGGTGTGGGGGGTTCTGCTCCCAGATTGCTTAGCCCAGAGAGAGCAGCGTCTGGGGGTTCTGGGCCTTTGCTCTTGAATGGGCCCTGTTCTTGGGGCTCTCCTCACTGGACCCCAGGGAGGCTGTGATGCTGTCACTTTCCCTGGCATAAGGGGAGCTGGGTGACACGGGCCCTTGCCTCTTGGCTTTACCTGACCTCTCTACCCACTCCCAGCTCCTCGCTGCTGCGTGCCTTCACCCAGGGTTTCTGGTGGATGCATTCGTGCATAAGAAAACACAAAACCTGTGTTATGTTCAAATCGTTCCCTTATATATCAATCGTGCTGGAGCAAATCTACATTTTCAAAACAAGCGTTGTTGCAGAACTGACTATACAAACTACCACTCTGAAGAAGCTAACCTTTAAACACTCCTATCACCATATACAGACTTGGCGCAAACGTCAGCTAACTGTTGGCTAACATCGGCATTTTTATATTCTGAAAGCAGCCAGCAGCATGATGTGACTGGTGAGCTTGGGCTGTGAGGTTGGCAGTGCCAGACCCTGGGGCCCTGGAAGTTGTTGGGAAAGGCAACAAGGGAGCCTCTGAAGGGTTTTAAGCAGGGGAGGGCCTTCTCAGGTCAGGGGACCATCCCATAGGTGGCAGATTGCAGAGGGAGACAAAAAGGAGGCTGTGAGACCCTAGGGTGTGAAGTAATGAAGATCTGAGCAATGTTTTTACTTAAAGGGTACATGGGAAAAAACTAGCTAGCCAGCCAATTCAAGAGACAGGGCCCTTATCCCAAACCTCAGTGGGGCTCATTGGACACGAGGCTCTGAGCCAAGACTGGCTGTGGAGGGGCTAAGGCTCACTCATCCCTGATCTCCTGTTCCATCCACCCCACAGGACCTTGTCCCCAAAACAAACACTCCAGAAGATGAGCCAGGAAACCAGGAACACCCACAAAATTAACCTGGCCTATTAGCCAATCATCTCAAGAAATCAGACCACAGCCTAGCAAAATCAGGCAGCAGGGACGAAAAACCCAGCTGTCCTCTGGCTTCAGGGATGTAGAGTCTGCTGCCAACACGAACCAGCAGCCACTAGTTCACAGGGCCCTCAGAGGGTGACGGCGCACTTCCTGGTCAAGTGCCTCTCACACAAAGCCTTACCCACAACGCCTCCCTCGTTCATGACGCACACCCCCATGACAGCGGGGTGGCTGGCCCTGACACAGGAAAGCATGGCCGGAGCTTGCGCTCTTGGGCCAAGTCTGTGAGCTTCTCTGTGCCAGTGGCAGGCAGGGGAAGCTGCCAGCTGTCCCAGGTGGTTTTAAATACATAAAACAAAATGCATGGGGTTATGAAGGAAATCAATCATTTGGAAATGTTATTTACAAATCGTCATGCTCCTTGATGAACACGTGAAACGAACTGCAGCGGTCAGCCTAACGTGGCCCACAATTTAGGAGCGGTGCTGGGTAAAGGCTACCTCACAATCGAAACCACAGTCTGAGGCTTGGACTGGCAGCAAAGTCACAGGCCCTGCTGCGCCACTCAGGCTGGCATTCATAGTTCTTGGAAATGCTGACTTTCATCTAGAGGCTAGCTCAAGTGCAGGCATGATCTTTCCTCATCGGGAACCATTGGCATTGCCCAGGGTTTTGGAGTAGTGAGTGGAGGAAGGGACTTGAGCCCCCTTCCCCTCCTCTGGGGGTCATGAGAAGGTCTTCCCCTTGAAGCGGAGAGAGATGGCCCAGAAGGGAAAAGGAGAGCCGGCTTGTGCCTCACCATGACTTAAGGCTGAGAAGGGGCACCTCGCATGGCCTGACGAGGGGTCCAGAAGGCACCCAGACAAGCAGCGCCGAGGCCAGCAGGCAGAGGCGCTGTGGGCAGGGTCATAGAAACCGAGAGCACAGCTGCAGAGGGGCAGGTGCCTGGGCTGGGGAGGGGCCGCCCAGATGATGCTAGGCAGTTGGGATGCTCCCACACTGTAGGCACCACCAGGGCGCTGAGGCATCTCCTGTTGGCCGTGGGAAACACTGAAGGTTCTAAGCTGGGGAACAGTGAGATCTGCCCTTTGGGAGCCTGATTCTGGCTGCAGAAGAAGAGTAGGTGAGGATGGAGAGAAGAGAGCCAGGAAGGGCTATTGCCTGCTCCAGGCAAGGTAGTGATGAGACTCACGGGAGAAAGGAGGGGCCCAAGGACCGCTCTGGAGGCCGAGTCACATGGGACCAGCAGGACTTAATCAGGAATCAGTTGGGGCTAGAGGAGGGAGGGGGCCCAGGATGGGTCTGGGTTTCTGGTCTGCCCAGTTGGGTGGATAGTGGTGCCTTTTACTGAAATGAGAAACCTACATTTAATAACGGTGGTACACAATGCTATAGGTACACATTCACTAGGATGGCTACTGTCAAAACCCAGATAATTACAAGTGTTGGTGAAGACATGGAGAAATGAGAACCTTTGTACATTATTGGTAGAAATGTAAAATGGTGGAAAACAGTCTGGTGTTTCCTCAAGAAATTAAACATAGAATGACGATATGACCCAGCAATTCCACTTCTGGGTATATACCCAAAAGAATTGAAAGCAGAGTCTCAAAGAGAGACATGCACAACCCTGTTTGGAGCAGCTTTGTTCACAGTAACAAGGAAGCAAACTAATTCTTCATCAATGGATAAATGGATAAGCAAACTGTAGTCTATACACACAATGAAATACTATTCAGCTTTAAAAAGAAAGGAAATTCTGATACATGCTACAACATGGATAAACCTTGAGGCCATGATGGGCAGTGAAATCAGCCAGTCACAAAAGAAAAATACTGTATGATTCCACTTATATGAGGTCCCTAGAGTAGACAGAAAGCAGAATAGTGGTTGCTAAGGGCTGGGGGAGGGGGATAGGGAGTTAGTGTTTAATGGGAACAGAGTTTCCAGAGTTTGAAAATGGATGGAGGTAGTGGTTGCACAACATTATGAATGTATTTAATACTGCTGAACTGTACACTTAAAAATGGTTAAGGTGAGATTTCCAGTCAAGATGGCAGAGTAGGTAAACACTTTCCTCCTGTCGTGACCATATCAAAATTACAACTAAACTACAGAATTACCAGTATTGAGAATCGCCAGAAGTCTAGCTGAACAGAAGTCCTACAACTAAGGACATACAGAAGGGGCCACCTCAAGACTGGTGGGAGGGGCAGAGATGTGGAACTGGCTGGTCTCACAACTGTGTATGGTGGTTGAGAATTGGGAGGGGTATCCTGATGGTGTAGAAAAGCGAGGAGCCCCAGCTCCACACTGGGCTCCTCAGCCCAAGGTTTCAGTGCCAGGAAGAGAAGTCCCCATGACCTCTGGCTGTGAAGATCACCAGAAATTGTGGCTGAGACAGAGGGTGGTTGAAGTTGCAGACATTCCTCTCAAAGAGCCTGCATGTGGACTTACTAAGTGACAGACTCATTTGCTCTGATCTCCAGCTCGGGCAGCTGCTTGAGGAGTGCCAGGGACATACAGGGAGGAACTGAATTGTCTGCTTTCAGGGTTAGGGCTGGAGGGCAGCTTTCTCCCAAACAGAAGTACTAGCAGAAACCATCGTTCCTTTGTTGAGCCCACCATTCAGGTGCAGGTGGCTGTCATATCTCAGTTTCCATCAACCTGGCTAATACTGGTCACCCCACCTTGGTGATTCCTTAAGACCCTGCCCCACCCAGCTCGCAGGACCACCCAAGCCACTTCCAAGGGCTTTTCCATACAAAGCCTGTCTTGGTGCATGCTGCAGACTTTCCTAAAATCTCTCAAAGGTTCACAAAACCCAAACAAGCAGCATCTGGCCTTGGCATGCCCTGACTTCCGAGCAGTCCCAAAACCTGGCACTAGCAGCAGTCAGCCTTGGTTCACAGCTTGGCTTCTCAAGGCACCTCCAAGCCCAGCATGGATGCTGGTCATCTGCAGATTGTTTGGTGGCTCATGCCAGGTAGCCCCAGGCAGGGATAGGCTGCAGCTGACCTTGACCTGCAGTGGGACCCCTCCCAGAAAGCTCTCGGGCTGGCACCCCAATGGCTGGTTTTGGACTGAGTTGGAGCATCACCTGGGGCTGCCTCTGAGGATGACATACACAAAGGGTAGACTTCGCAGGCACCAGAGCTCTGCTAAAGCAACTCCTGCTCCATAGGGTCAGCCCCTGCACAACAGCTCCTCCACTGGAGTCACTGACCAGTCCTCACAACCAATCAGCTTGTGGGTCAATCCCTCCCACTGATGTGCAAGCAGCAATCAAGGCTCAATTACAACATGAGGACACACACAACCCAGATGAGGGGCACACCTAGAGCACCCAGCTCAGGTGACCAGGGAGACAGTGCCCCACAGGACCCCATTACATAAAGCCACTCTATTAAGACTGGGAGACTTGGGAGCCCTGCTTAATACATAGAAACAAACACAGGGAACCAGCCAAAATGGGGAGGCAAAGAAACATGTCCTACATGAAAGAACAGAGCAAAGCTCCAGAAAAAGAATAACAAAATGGAGACAAGCAATCTACCAGATGCAGAGTTCAAAACATTGGTTATAAAGATGCTCAATGAACTTAGAGGAAGAGTATATGAACTCAGTGAGAACTTTAACAGGGAGATAGAAACCTAAAAATGGAGTTAGAAGACATTTAAAAAAACAGTCAAAAGTGAAGAATAACTGAAATGAAGAATATATTGAGGGAATCAACAGTAGATTAGATAAAGCAGAGAATCAAATCAGCAATTTAGAAGATAAAGTCGCAGAAAACACCCAATCAGAACGAGAAAAAGAATCCAAAAAAAAAAAAAATGAGGACAGTTTATGGGGCCTCTGGGACAGCACCAAGAGCACCAACATTTGCAGCATAGGAGTGGTAGAAGTAAAGAGAGGGAGCAAAGGAATTGAAAAGCTTTTTGAAGAAATAATGATGGAAAACTTTGCTAACCTAGCAAAGGAAATAGACAATAAAAACCCAGGAGGTGCAGAGAGTCCTAAACAAGATGAATCCAAAGAGGCCCACACCAAGACACATCAAAAACCTGAAGGTTAAAAATAGAAGCAGCAATAGAAAAGCAATTAGTTACCTACAAGGGAGATTTCATAAGGCTGTCAGCTGATTTCTCAGCTGAAACTTTGCAGACCAGAAGAGATTGGCATGAAATATTCAACATGATAGAAAGCAAGGACCCACAACCAAGATTACTCTACCCAGCAAAGCTATCATTTAGAATCAAAGGACAGATAAAGATCTTCCCAGACAAGAAATAGCTAAAGGAGTTCATCACCACGCCAGTATTACAAGAAATATTAGAGGACTTAAGGATAAGGGGAGGAGGAGGAAAAGGAGGGAGAGGAGACAAGATAAAAAATATGAATAATAAAATGGCGATAACTACGTATCTATCAATGATTACTTTCAATGTAAAAGGATTAAATGCTCCAATCAAAAGATAGGATGGCTGAATGGATAAGGAAATAAGACCCTGACATATGCTGCCTACAAGAGACTCACTTCAGACTGAAAGACACACAGACTGAAAGTAAAGGAAGAGGGAAAGGTATTTCATGTAAATGGAAATGGGACAAAATAGACTTTAAAACAAAGTCTATAACAAGAGACAAGGGAGGATCCAGTCACCCCATTTCTGGGTATTTATTTGAAGAAACTCAAAACACAACTTTGAAGGGACACGGGAATCCATACGTTCATTGCAGCATTATTTACAACAGCCAAGATATGGAGGCCGCCTGGGTGTCCAACAATGGATGAACGGATAAAGAAACGCTGGCACATATATACAATGGAATACTACTCACTCTTAAAAAAGGATGAAATGTTGCCGCCTGCAACAACGTGGATGGCCCTAGAGGGTATTGTGCTGAGTGGAGTAAGTCAGTCAGAGAAAGACAAATGCCACATCATTTCACTTACCCACGGAATCTAAAGAACAAAATTAACAAACCAACAAAACAGAAACAAAGTCAGAGATACAGAGAACGTTTTGATGGTTGCCAGATGGGAGGAAGGTTAGGGGAATGGGTAATAAAGGAGAAGAGATTAAGTACAAATTGGTAGTTACAAAATAGTCACAGGGGTGTAAAGGATAGGATAAGGAATACAGTTAATAATACTGTAATAGCTATGTACGGTATCAGATGGGTGCTAGATTTATTGGGGTGATCACTTTGTCAGTTACATAAATGTCTGATCACTGTTGTACACCTGAACCTAATATAATATTGTATGCCAACTATAACTGAAAAAATAAAACAGATTATCAAAAATGGTTAAGATGATAAAATATGTAGATATGTATTTTACCACAGTTAAAAACTTTGAAAACAAAAATGCCAGGCACTGAGGGTCAAAGAGGGTGATTAACGTGCTCTAGAGAGGTTTGACCCAGCAGCAAGAGCCCCTATGCCTCCCTCCTCAGAGACAGCTGAGGGACAAACACACGCACCTCTCTTGGTGACCCCCCTTCCATGTGCCCATGACAAGCATTACTGATCAATCTGTGCCCTTCCACTGACCCAGACTTGGCCTCAGAATCCTTCCAACCCAGAGCCCTAGGCCGACTGCCCATCAGAGATGGTGGCAGCTGCTCCATAGCGAGTCTACTTCAGCGCCAGTCCCCAGATGCAGGGTGGGTCGTCCCAGGCCTTGGCCGTGGTGTCCCAGCTGGGCACCTCGGCCAGCGCCAGTGATAACCAATAACTGAGGTCTCAGTGACTGTGGCGCCCTGCGGTACTCGCTCCCTGTTCAGACACTTCATATAATTACCGGCCAGGCACCAGCCAGTCACGCTGCCTGCTGGGTAAATAACTACCAGGGGAGCTTCCGTCAGAAAGGGGAAGGACCCACAGCCGTAGGGGCAGACGCCAATGCTCCAGCCCCCGCAGCAAGCTAGACTGCGTGCCGCCCGCCCACAACTGCGGCGAGGGTTCAGATCCTCATACAACCCTGTCGCCAGGCCGGGAGCAGGTGGCCTGGAAAAGGAAGATAATCAGAAAAAGCAGCTGGCTTGTCCAGCTCCTCCCACGGTGGGAGCACAGCTCCCCTGCACCCCACTTCCCTGCCAACGCCCACATACGGGGTTACCTGGTGGTCCTCCCCTGCTGGTTGTCCCTTGTCAGAATGCACAGGTGGGGAAAGAAGGGTGGGGCAGAGGGGGAGACATTGACGCAGGGGGAGAGAGAGACAGAGATAAAGACAGACAGACAGACAGATGACAGACAGAGAGGGAATCCTAGTCTAAACATTCCTGAGCTTTTCCCAAAAGGCAGAGAACACAGATTTCTCCACCTGGATGGGCTACGTTTGGACTTCAAATCCTGCCTTAACCGTCGGGTGGCTGTAACCTCAGAAAGTAGCTTTCATTTCTAGTTCTCTCTTCCTCTTCTTATAAGGACACCAGTCTTACAGGCATGGCCAGGCAGCTGAGCCAGGAGGGGCCGGGGTGGCGGGGTCTGGCAGCCTCCGTGTGACAGTCATGTGGATGCACTCTGAAGGAAGCGCACCGCTCTGGCAGGGGTGGCAGGAGGTAGCTGAGAAAGCACTGGCGTAGCATGGGGTCCCACCTCCTGCCATGCATGGACTAGCAAGAGCTTAAAGGAGAATGCAGAGCAGGGCTGTGAGGAGGCTGGAGACAGTCCCAAGCCCTCGCTAGCCCCACAGTGCTGCCCACTGGGTACCTGGCAACCAAGAGGGGCTCATCTGAGGGTCAACGTTTTCTCAGAGCCAAACAGGGGTGAGGGGCTTTATCAGGAGTCCGTGTCAGGAAGTTGTCCCCCAGATGACCACTGCACATGTGTAGTCATGGTTACCTCGAGGATAAGGTGTAGCAGTGATAACAAACTCTTGGGAACAGCATTCATGCATGTGAGACAGGACTCAGAGCCCGGCTGGAGGACCCCCTCCTGGGGATCGAGTTATCGGTTACTGAGGTTGTAGCCAGGGTTCCCAAGATTCCAAAGTGAAAATACCAGTGCTGACTGTTACAATCTGGAGGGCTTTCCAGTGGCGGGGACATGCCACAGGTAGCTTCCCGTTCCATTCCCAGCTGCCCCAGGAGTAAGGTCTGTCATCACACATGATGTACAGATGAAGAAACCGAGGCTCAGCGCAAGAAAGGCTGGTCTGACCCTATGGCCCACCCCACTTACTACTCAGACATGGCCAGCTGTATTAGAAACACCCCATCCTTCTCCTCCTCGCCCTGTACCTGCTGGGCATCGAGAAGCAAACTTTCCTGACCTCAGGGAGCTCACAATCCCAACAAATAAAAACTCCTGTAGCACAGTATAGATGCCAATGCAGAGGTGAAAAGAAAGTGCTTTGGGATCACAAAACAGAACCAGCTGACTCCCTGTTGGAGTCAGAGATGAGCTCAGAGAGGTGGGTGTGAGCTGGGTCATGAGGGATGCATAGGACCTCACTGGAATGAACTGAAGGAAGGCATTCCAAGCAGAGAGAAGAACAGCATGTGCAAAGAGGAAGGGAGCCCAGGGGGTGGTGGGAGGCACTGCAAGACTTCAGCCAGGGGTGGTGGGATACAAGGGCAGAAGACAAGGAGACTGGTCCTCTGGCTGGGAATCTGGAATTTATCTAAGCATTGGAGCAGAAAGATCAGATTCCCGTTCTTACAGCTGTTTTTACATCTGTTGACTGCAGAGATGACCAGGCATAGGCTCTGAAGCTGGGCAGCTGTGAGCTCTCCCGGAGGAAGGCACTATGGAGCGGGGGTCCCCAGGCCCCACTTTCTGTTCCTTCCCTGTGCCAGTATAGATCTTCCATGGAGTTGGGATCCGGACCCTTGAGACCTGCCACCACCGCTGGTTCACACCAACTGGTGTCCTGGCTGGTCCTTCTGGACCTCCTAGGGCATCAGGGGACCAGTCTAACAACCAAGCCTGGGAAGTACAGAAAATGCCTCAGCAGGGTTGGACCTGGACTGCCAGGTCTCCTCTCCGCTCCCACAATTCCCTTATGCCCAAAGTGCCACCAGCCAGCTCCTCCCTTCCGAGAAGAGCAGGCCCACAGACCTCACCTCAAAGTCTAATCGGGGGCTGGCACCAGTGGTCACAGCCTCAAGGTCCAAGGAGGGGATGGGGTGCCAACTCAAGGGGGCCCATGGCTAAAGCCTGAAGCCCTCCCTGAGGGCCTTCTGGGTCCCCACCTGTGCTACCAGGATAGGGGAGGAGACCAGGACACAAGGCCTGGCTGTAGAGACCCATCCCTGCTCCAATACGCAGTGCGAGCTAAGCTGTCAGCCGGGCAAGTCTCAGCACCCACAAGGGGCCCAGTGTCATTGCAATCACAGGGAAAGTTAAGAGGCTTGGGAAAATTACAGGTAGTAAGCCACAGGGCCAAAATTCAAGCATTCATAAATATATATTTTGTCTTTTTTTTTTTTTTTGCAAAGATAGATTCACATTACACATATGATTTCAAAGCTCGTAATTTGTACTGTAGCTTTACATCATGAATACCTAAGAAGGCGGCTTTGCTTCAGGGAAGCACATCATGTCTACCTGTCTTCTGCACCGCACAGAAACGTTCTAAAGCATGAATAAAACAGTGATTATGGAATTGGAGAAGAAGCATCCCATACTCCTCCCGTATAGGTGTGCACTTTTATATGAGCGGGAAAAACCTACCCTTGATAGGAGTGTCCCAACGAATCAACGGTGGCTCTCGGGTGGTGGGACATGGAGGTTGCACTTTTACCAGACTCTTTAATAAAAAGAGGAAGAAAACAGTGACATCGAGAACAGGCCGAGGGAGGGACAAACGGGGCTTTAAGGCCAGCCTGAGAGAAGAGCGAGGAAAGGCCGCTACCCCTGGCGGGGGGCTGGAGGGGATGGGGAGTCTTGTTGCAGAGTCTCGGTGTGCAGGAGTTCCGCCCGCCCCATGCCAGCACGCCACCTCCCTCTCGCCCACCAGCTGCCTCTCTGAGTCACTGCCCCACACTCACAGCAGGTGGAAACCAGGGCAACCATCCTGCTTTGATGACCTGCATGTCCAGCCTGGCCTAGCTCCCATCCGAATAGCAGAGAGGGACCAGGAGCCTTGCTTGTTAGCACAAGGAGGGCCTTCACTCTCTGGTGCTCTGTGCGACCAGCGTCAGTCCGGAGAGAGCGCATCAGCCTCCGAGAGGGCTGGGTTGGTGCTGGGAGGTCCTGCAAATGTTGTGGCAGAATGGACCTTCGTTTAAGTGATCAGTATATCAGTCAGGCTGGGCTAACTGCTGTAACAAACAGGCCCAGGGACAGATAATGGCTCAGATGCAATAGATATTTATTTTTTGTTCTGGTCAAGTCAAAACTGGGTGTGCCTGAAACACTGACCAGGCAATGACCACAACTGACTGCTGACCTCACAAAAGAGGCACAATGGGCTCTACACGCCTGCTGTCTTCAGAGTTACTCAGCTCATCTAGGAAGTATTCTTACAGAAACAAGCAAACAAGAAAACGTAATCAAAATCTGACCAAGCCTCTTGGTCTAACTATCAGTTTCAGGAAATCCATAGACAGGAGAACATAGTATAAACCCACCCCCAAGGCACTCAGAAAAACCCAGACTGGGCGATTCTACAGGACAAACAACCTGGTCTCCTCAGCCAACGAATTGTAAGGAAAAAGCAACACGGAGGGAATCATAGCTTAAAGGAGATTTCAGAGACACAGCAACCAATGACAGCATCTGGACCTTATTTTAATCCTGATTTAAACAAAGAACTAAAAAAATGAGACAGCCAGCAGAATGAGAAGCCTGGCTGGATTTTTAATGAGATTTTTTTAAGGTGGGTGATATTGATGTTATGGTTTTAAGTTCTTTTGATCTGTATTGATGACATGGTATGATGCCTGAAATTTGCTTGAAAAGTAACCTTGGGAGTAGGTGTGGGACCGGGTTCAGGGAAACAACATGAGTCATGAGTTCCTAATGGTTCAAGCCAGGTGAGGGGCCCAGGGTGTGCATTAGACTCTTCTCTCCACTTTGGTGTATGCTTGAAATTTTCCATAATACAAAGTCAAAACAAAAGTAAAATCAAAGGAAACAGCACCCCATATTCACAGCAGCATTCACAGTAGCCGAAAGGTGTAAGAGCCTGAGTGTCCACTGATGGACAAATGGACAGACAAAGTGCAGTCTATCTAGACAACGGAATATTATTTGAGGTTAAAAGGTTCTGCAGCATGCTATAACGTGGGTGGACCTGGAGGACATTCTATTACGTGATGTAAGCCAGTCACCAAAGGACACACACTATACGATTCCACTCGTGGGTGTTACCTAGAACAGGCGAGTCTACAGACACAGAAAGGAGATTGGTGGCCACCGCGGGCTGCGGGGGGGCAATGCAGAGCTGGTGTCTGATGGCGGCAGAGTTGCAGGACGGGGAGATGGATGCTGGCGATGGTCGCACAACAGTTTGAATATATTTAACGCTGCTGAAGTGCACACTTAAAAATAGTTAAGATGATAAAATTTGGGTTTTGTGTACTTTACAACTAAACATTTTTTTTTAAATACATGAGTGTTCCTCATTGGCAGCGGCTCCCTTTCAGGTGGGGACTCAGGACCCGGGTGCCTTTGATCCTCACCGCTGGCTCCCAAGGCCACCATCCACGTGTTTCTGGGGAAGCCGAGGACCCAGAGGCAAGGGTTGTTTCACTCTCACCCAGCACATGGCCGCCCCAAACTGCAAGAGACCCCATCCAGCTGTGCACCAGGGAGAAGGGGACCAGGCTGGGGAGCTGAGAGCCCAGCCCAGCCCTGCACTGTCACCTGCAGAGGGAATGTAGCCTTTTTCCTCTCCAGGTTTTCTTGCTGCCTCAGGACTAATCCTGCTGAAGGCCATTTTCAAATCAGAGGCGAAGTGGCCCAAGTCAAAAGAGTGGTGCCTCCGTGGCCCTGGTCCCTGGGAGGGTGTGACACTTCCCTCTACTATGGAGGAGATGTGGAGCTGAGAACACAATGCAACAATAACAAGGAATCGCCACTCCGACAGGCCCTGTGTTGGATTGCTGCATGGTTTTCTGGGGCCACTGCAACCAACTAGCATGAAATGGGTGGTTAGGACAACAGAACTTTATTTTCTCATCGTTCTGGAGGCCGGATGATTGAAATCAAGGTCTGGGCAGGGCTGTATTCCCTCCAGAGGCTCCAGGGGAGGGTCCTTCCCACTTCTTCCAGTTCCTGGGGGCTCCAGGTACCGCTTAGTCTATGGACACATTACCCCAATCTGCCTCTCGGTATATGTCTCTGAGTCCTTGTATGTCTTCTTATAAGGACAACTGTCACTGGATTAGGGGCTACCCTACTCCAGTATGACCTCATCTTAACAAACTACATCTGCAAGGACCCTATTTCCAGATAAGATCACATCTGAGGTTTCAGGTAGATGTAAATTAGGGGCACTGTCCACCCCCGCCAGCCCCATGATAGGTACTGTGCTCTCACCAGCCCCAAGGGATGTTCTTATCCATTTGTGGTCGTGGTGGGGGCTGAGGCCTGACTAGCAGAGCTGGGACTCTAATACCAACACTACCCCCCCCCCAGAACCCAGGGGCCCAGGGCTGCCGGTGGCACCCAGAGAGGCAAAGGTGAGATGGGAGAGCAACAGACATCTTGACTCCCTGACACTCTTGTGACTTCCTGGGTGCCTAGGTGGCATCCTAAGGTTCAGGAAGGGGTCAGGGTCCAGAGCAGCTTCAGTCTCTCTTCCCCGAGGGACTCAAGCTGGGGAGGGCTCTGCAATAATCTCTAGACGATGAGCTCACCGGGCCTTTGGGGCGGGAGGGACTGAGTCTCTCTAGTGGCAACTGCAGAAAAACTCAGGTCTGCCCCTAGGCCAACCTCACTGCTTCCCAGGGGGGCCAGGGGCTCAGAGTCAGAGATTCATACAGAGCGAATGCAGCCGACAGGAAGAGGACATAAATATTTATTAAAAACCCAAACTGCAAACAGTTCTCCAAAGAAGGTGCACGTGGCCAACAAGCACAAGAAAAGACGCTCGACATCACTGGCCACCGGGGGAACAAAAATCAAAGCCACGAGAGGCCACTTCACTCCCACTAGGACGGCTAGAATCAAGTCAGACAATAACAGGGCGACGAGAAC
This sequence comes from Eonycteris spelaea, assembly GCA_003508835.1. Lineage (NCBI taxonomy): Eukaryota > Metazoa > Chordata > Mammalia > Chiroptera > Pteropodidae > Eonycteris > Eonycteris spelaea. The sequence continues at coordinate 3,788,579 of PUFA01000139.1, forward strand.
GTGGAGGATGGACGATAACCCACACCGCTGACAGGAATGTAAAATGGGGCAGCCACTGTGGAAAACCGCGTGGCGGTGCCTCAAAAAGTTGAATCTAGAATTGTCACATGGCCCAGCAATTCCACCCCGAGGCGTATACCCGAGAGCATGGAGAACACGCCCACACAAAAATCCGCACACTAACGTTCATAGCCGCATTATTCATAATAGACAAATGGCCATCATGGATGAATAAACAAAGCGTGGTCTGTCCATACAATGGAATATTACTCGGCCATAGAAAAGGATAAAACTGTAACACACGCTATGACATGGGTGAACCTTGAAAACATGCTGAGTGAGAGAAGTCAGTCACGAAAAAACGTACACTGTGTAATTCCACCCATCTGAAATGTCCAGAATGCGTAAATTCATAGAGAATGTAGATCTGTGGTTGCAGGGAACTGGGGGAAGGTGATGAGGAGCGCCTGCAAACGGGCAACAGGTTTTTTTAGGGGAGATGAAATGTTTTGGATGGTCACGCAGCTCTGAACACCTTGGAAACCACTGAAGTGTACACTTTTAAAGGGTGATTTTTATGGTATGTAAATATATCTCAAAAAAAAAAAAGAAAGAAACTGGAGCACTTCTATTTTTCTCTTAGACATGAGTAAATGAATGAATCTCTACACTGCTCCTTCTGAAGTTCGGACGGAATTCATTTGCCCAGCTTCCCCAGTTAGAGACCATCTTTCCCCCACCCGTGTCCTACTGGGCTGTCAATCAGGGTTTGACATTTGAGGGGGGTCTATGACGCAGCCTGGCCAATCAGAAAATCCCATCCCTCCTGGGCAGTGAGGCAGTAGGTGACTCCGGCAGAGCCAACAGAGCCTTTCAGATCCTTACTGGACAGTGCTGGGAGAAAACGGTTTTCCTACCCGCCAGGATCAAGAACTCCAAGGGTTCTGAGTGTAGACCTGCTTGTCTCTCCTACCACATATGCAGATAACCGCTAGAGAATGAAGTTAACTCAGAAAGGAAAGCGGAAGCAAGAGAGAAAGAAAGACAGAGCCCTGACTATCTGAACCCTGGATCCGGCTGTGCCCGAAGCCAACCCAGGGATGAGAACCAATAACCAACACACTGCCTATTTGCTTGAACTAATTTGAGCTGTGATTTTTGTTGCTTGCAACTGATTCCAGATTAAGATTAATATAGCTGAGTAACATGTTATCAAGACATAGATCTGGAGAAAACCTCAACATTATAGTTACATTTAAGGGCTCTGTCATGCAAGGTACGCAGATCTTTAAACAGTGGAAACGAAGCTCAGCAAGGTGCTTACACTGCCAGAGGTTCTCATTTCCCACCTCGCTCCTTTTATTCCTGTCTCTGTTTCTCCCTCCTGCCTCCACGCTGGGGTTGAACCAGGAACTTTAATGCTCTAATGGGTGACTTCTCCGGGCACTAGACAGCTGGGAGAGGCACATCTGCGTGATGACCCACTGCCTGGCAGAACCCATTAATGGGTCTCTGGAGGTGAAAGGAAGCCCAGGGTGGAGTCTGGGGTGACAGAGGACGTAAGGGACTGACAACAGGCGAAGCCTGGAGCCCACGTTGGAGGAGCAGCTAGGGCAATTTGAGAACAATGACATCTGTGAAGCAGTGGCAGGTTCCTCAATAGCTGAGATAATGCGCACCCGCCCCCCTCCCCCCAATCTCACCAAACCACCTGTAGAGTCCGCCACACCACACGCATGCACACAACCGCACGAGTCACTTTTCAGGGAAAACTGTCAAGGTCAGCAGCGAGCCAAGAAAGCTGCAGCAGTGCCCACAAGCTGTAGGGGGCGATGCGTGAGCACGTGAGAACCTGAGAACCCAGTAAACTTTGTGGGGAGGGAGAAATAAGGGGCTTGAGCAGACTCTGGGTTGGCCAGGTGAGTAGTAAGTTCGGATGCAAGCTCTCTGGGGATGCCAGAGGCAGGAGCTGTGACTTACAGAGGACTTGAGGTGAAGACACAAGAGAGGCGTTCATAACCATGGGTACGCCCTGGACGCACGGCCGTGAGCAGCGTGTACTGGGTTGAATGGGGACTCCCAAATTCACATCCACCAGGAACCTCAGAGTGTGACCTTTGCAGATGTAATGAAGCTTAGGGTGGGCCCTAAATACAATATTACGTTCTTATAAAAAGAAAGGACACCGAGACACAGGGAAGAAGAGGCCATGTGAAAATAGGAGCAGAGACTGGAATGACATGGCCACAGCCAAAGGACACCTGGAGCCACCAGGACGTGTTGTCAGGGCGTCGGCAGAAATACAAAACCTCCCAGGACCTCAGCGTAGCCTGGCATGCTACCGCTGCCTCCCTGTTCCACTGGCCAAACAAAATGTCACAGGGCAAAGGCTATGGGACAGGCAGCGGGGAGAGGGATCCAGAACAGGTGTGTAATCCACTGCAGTGCCTCCCAGCTGCAGCGGGACTGAAATGAACTGCAATGACATGAAATGTGCAGAGCCGACCAGTGTGGATGTGGCCGTCCCACGCCCCGCGTGTGCTGTTGCACTTAGGTGAGGAAACTGAGGCTCAGTGACGGCCACGGAGGGGAGGGCGGGGGAGTTCTCTCCACGCCTCCCTCCCCCGGGGGCTCTAACATGTCACAGGAAAGACGACCGGGTGTCCTCTGCCTTTCTTGTTTCCTTGTCACAGTGACCCCACTGGGCACACACTATCTTCAGCCCATTTCCCAGAGTCGGAAAGGAAGGCCCAGGGAGTTTGTGCACCCTGCCTGAGGCCAGAGAGCTAAGAACAGCAGAACCACCACTTACTAGTTCTCTTGAGGATGGAGAAGAAATGGGCTTCAGATGCCAAGAGTGGGGTTTAGGATCAGATTTGCAGGAAAAATTCCCAGCGTCAACAAGTCTAGGGACAGATCACCAAGAGGGTTTTAGAGTTCCCTCCTCTAGGGCCTCGTAAAAGGCAACGGCTTCTCTTGGGAGGAGGGGAGGAGCGGGGAGGATGGATGAAGTGCTCCACAGCCCCCAGGCCTTCTCTGGCCCCCAGATCCCTGGCCCAGGGCTCTCCTGGCCGCAGCCAGCATGGGACCAGCTCTGTCTCCTTACATCATCCAAGGTGCCTTCCAAGTGCCAGGTGGAAAAGCGGCCTGTGGGTGAGTCAGAGGCTGTGTGTGTTCTGTCTGACAAGTGGCACGGAGTAAAGTGGGCGATGATCCTAATCGCATCTGACAGCCGGCTTCCCCTGACCCCGTGCTCGAGGATGACACTGTGCGGCGAGAACCAGAGGTAGTAGAGATGGGGACAGGAGCTGGCTCCCCAAGTCCCAAGCCCCTGACACCTGACAGCCCCTAGGAAGCACCACAGAGACACAAGACATTGGCCCAAGGTCAAGAATTCCTGGATCTCTGGGGTAGAACCCAAGTGTGTGGGCACATGTGGCCCTGGGGCAGCAGCTCCCCCTGCCCCCCACCCTCGGCCCCCGCAGCAAGCCCTCAGCTGGCCCTGAAGCGGGTCATTTCCCAGAACTGTTCACCTACTCCCTAGTCTCCCCTCCATGATTTTTTGTTGTTGGTGGTGGCTTTTTTTTTTTTTTTTCATGTTGGGAGGGCAGAGCTGGAACAGATGGCTGTCACCCATGTGGCATGTGGCTGGCCCTCCCCCGGAGACAGGAAGCTGCACGTACCCTGCACAGAGCCCAACTCCACAGGGCCTGTGAGTGTGGCTGCCAACTGGTGGGACAGGAAGAAGATGGGCATGCCCATCCTGGAGCGCCACGCCAGGGAGCACTGGGGTCACGTGTCCTGCTCTCGGCCAGAACAGGGAGTGCACGGGTTTCCTATGGAGCGCTAGCAAATCCCCACATGCTCAGCGGCTTCAAACAACTCATGTTGGCCATATCAAAGCTCTGGAGGTCAGAAGGCCAAAATGAATCGACCGGGGCTGCAATCAAGGTGTTGGCAGGGCTGGTTCCTTCTGGAAACTCCAGGGGAGCATCTGTTTCTTCACCTTTCCCGGCTTCTAGAGATCACCCTGATTCTTAGCTTGTGGTTACATTGCTCCAAACATTGCTTCTGTCATCCCAGCTCCTGCTCTGATTCTGGCCCTCTGGTCTTCTTCTAATAAGGATCCTTGTGATTACACTGAGCCCCCCCCCCCCAGATAATCCTGCATAATCCCCTCATTTCAAAAACTTAAATTTTATCACACCTGCAAAGTCCCTTTTGCCATGGAAGGCCACATACATATCCACAGGTTCCAGGGATTAGGACGTGGACCTTTTTGGGGGCCATTATCAACTTGCCCCAGAGAGAAACCCCTCAGTGACACAGCAGTCAGTCAAGGCCACCCCACCACCTCCTCCTGCAGCCTCTCCTCCCAGCCAAGGTTAATCAGTGCAGCTTTTTTGCCAGGTGATGTGGCCGTATCTCCCACAGACTTTAGATGCGCCATCTCTCAGCCAGCAGTGCCTGCTCCGGGATCACGGTACAGACATGCCCACGCCATAAGCAAAGGTGGGTGGGCAAGGACAGTCTCTGCTGCCTGCCTTGTTTGTGAGACCGAAAGATGAGACACATCGGAAACATTCATTAATAAAGGTTGGACCAGTATGGTACATTCGTGTCATGAACATTATGTAGCCATTAGAGGAACGCACAGGTCTGGATATGCTGACATAGAAAGATGTCCTTGATATGAATAAGGAGAAAAGGAAAACAAGCTATAAAACAACACAGACAGTACAATTCCGTTACTGTAACAAGAAATCAAGTAGGTGGGACACACATATCTGCATAAGCATTGAAAAAAGTCTAAAAAACTGGAAGAAGATGAGCAGGAGGTGGGATGGTTACTTTATATCAATCTGTTTGTTTTAATATTTTTACAAGAATCTATTATCATTTTAATAACAGTTTTTTAAAGCTAAAAATACCACTCCTTCAATTTCAGATCCTCAAGAGATTGTTTTAAGATGCAGAGACACCCCAGTCAGAGAGCCCTAGGCAATCTCCTGGCTGGTAATTCACACTGCAGCCCAGACCCCAGGTGGCTCTCTGCACATCTCCCTGGCCTGGGCTCTGGGACCAGCCTAGAGTAGACCCATAGCTCACAGGAGCAGGGGAGCCACTGCAGACAGCTGACAGTGAACAGGCAGGGTGCCCTGCACTGGCAGCAGAGATCCTGGCTCGGGGCAGGCATACAGCAGGCGCTCACAAAGCAGCTGGGCATTTGGAAGCCTCTCGCTGAGCAAGCCGCACCCAAGGTATGTATGCCAAATCCTTCCGGTCCCAGAGGTAGCACTGTATCTGGAGAGAATTTCAAGGGAAACAGCCAGCACCCCCATATTCACCATCAAGGGTCCCTGAATTTGGTCAGGGGCCAAGAGAAGGAGCAGAGCAGGAGGCAGTGCCCCTATGTGAGGTCCAATCTTGACTGGGCTACTGCCTGGCTGAGACCCAGACACTGCCTTATAAATAGGGGATCTGGCTCTTGGCCACACTACCCACATGGCCCACTCTCCCACCGTGCTGGAGAGTGGAAAGGACCTCATTGCCTGGCATGAAGATTCTGAGTGCAGCGATCAATTAGCCATGTCTGCTGTGGGTGCAGGATGGAGGAACGGCTGCCAATGTGTCCAGAACTTGTCATCTCCCATCTAAATGCCTATCAAGGTCCCTCCTGTCCCACCTGCCTGTGATTTTGCTCAGTCAGCAAAGCGTCACAAGACAGTGCATCAGCCGACAGCCAGCATGTGGGCCTGTTGCCACAGCCCTATTAACCACCATGACAAGCACCTCAGTGCACAGGAACAGGGGCCCTCATCCGCCTGGCCACCTCCAGGAAGGCTCCCACCCCCACCAGGACAGACGGATGCCCTCTGCACCCCAGGGCCTCCCAGCCCAGCGCCACACAACCATGTCCAACCGGGGCTACTCCCAGGGGGAACAAGAGATCTGGAGAAACAGCCATCCCTGCTTGCCTCCTCCTCACAACCAAGCACGACAGTCACTCCCAGGAAGCAGAGAGCTGCCTCCAAGCTCCAGGCTGCAGGTTGAGTGCCAGAGAGAAGCCAGGCCAAGAAGTGGGGAGCGGGGACACGGAGCATTTGGGGCATTGCCCTGCCCCACGTGTTCTGGCTATGTTCCCCCCACCCGGCCAGCATAGTCCCCTGAGGTGATCTCTGGGTGTGCGTGTGTGTTACACAGTTCTCATCCTCGCCTTCACAAACACCCCCATGCCTGGGCGCTGTGCTACATGTTGCACACGCACCATCTCGTGTGATCCTCAGAAAAAGGACCTCAAGGAGAATTTAATCCCAACTGCCATCTGTGGAGTCGGTGACCTGCCCACAGCCAGTGAGTCAGGACCCGGATCACATCTGTGGGATGTCAGGGCCCAGGCACTGTGACACCGGACCAAACCTCAGGAGCACGCATTTCTCTCTCCTGTGATTTTCCCCCAAAGACACTGCCATGCTGGACGCTTGAGAATCTGTGGGCACCAGGGGGCAAGCAGGGTCCTGTGGTCCCCTTGGAAAGAACTGATCACTCAGTTGTGGCGGCCCCTGCTCCTCGTGCGCCTGGCTCAATCATCCCCTGCCTTAAGGTGGCCACAGCCACCACCATGCCTCCGGCTCCCCAGAACCAAAGGAAGTGGCTAGTGCCCCTGGCAATGAAAAAAAGGGGGACCTAAGCAGTTATTCATTCATTCATTCACAACATAGCTTTTGTGCAGACACTGTGCTGTTGAGCCACGCACTGTCCCAGGTGCCGAGGACTCAGCTGCAAACCCCTGGCCTGGGGGCGGCCATGCTTTAATAGAATGGAGTCAATACATGGTAATAAATACCTCCTCCTCTCAGCTCTTTACGACTTTGCAAAACCCTTTGACATCTCTTCACAGAAACATTTACTTGAGATAAATCACAGAGCAAAAGAACCACCACCAGATACCCACGTGTCTCTCACAGGGTCTGTAGGGTTCAGTCGGTCATGATTTTCACATGGTTCAGAACCCTCCTACTCTTGCCCTGGGCAGACATAGCTAGTCGATCCCAGCACCCTTTCCCAGGGCCCAGGATGCAGTCTGTGTCAGACATCTCAAGCATAAGCCATCAACCCAGGATTCTGAAGCATCCTGAGGACACCACAGGATGCGGGGGAAGGAGAGGGGCAAGCAGCCTATAGTCTGCCCTGTCTCACCCCCACCTCAGCTCCGACCAGTGCCTTGATCTGGTTCATACCCTCGGGAGCTATATGAGTTTGTGTGACAAAGGGTTGTCTCTGCAACGGAAAGTTCAGGTATGACAATTTGGGGGCTAGGTGTTCTCTATGCCTCTTTTGTCTCTAGCAAGTGACAGGTTTATATTTTGATTCTCAGCCAGACCACGGGCTGGTTCTTGGAAAGACTAGGACCTCCGGTGAGCAACAGCTGATGACCATTAGGTTTCGTCTTCCAGGCCAGCAGCTAGGAGCACTGTGATCGACTGGTTATGTCTGCACAGACGAGGTTAGGGTGACATAGATGTGCTATCCAGGTAGAGGACACTTCATAAAAGTGTTCCAAGTATATGAAGGCAGGAGAGGTCTACACTGCCGTCCAGTAGAATATAAGCTGCTTAAAACAAATTCACTGAGAGCACAACCCCCAAGTTCCCACTAGGCTGGGACTGTTAGGTGACAGGGCAGAATGGAGCCCGTCACAGCCCACCACTAATGGGAGTTCATGAGGGGGTGAAGAGGAGCTTACAGGAGGAAGTCACGGGTGAAGGATACAGACCCTGCTCTGGTCTTGTCTCGCCCAGGCCAACCTACCTAGCACACTTTCCCCTCACTGAAGGCCCTGTCAGGGCACCCTCCCCCTCTGCTCGTGCCACAGGTACATTTGCAAGCATCTCTTCTCCCTTGTCGCCTCCTGAGAGAAGAGCAGCGGTTCCCAAACAAGTAGTGCCATCATCTCGGAGGCTCCTCAGGCATACAGGTTCTCAGGCCCCACTCAGACCCGCCAAGCCCGAAGCTCTGGGTGTGGGGCCCGCCATCTGCGTTTTGCACTTCCAGAGGGTCCTGAGGGCACCTGTGAATCCCCTAGAGAGATCTGAGGGCTGTGCAGCCCAGGCGGCCTCCCAGAACGGAATCAGCATCTCAGCATGGCCAGCATGTGTCTGAGCAGCCCAGGCGATTGCAGCCCACGTGAGGGGGGTGGGGCTAAGAACCGCTGCGACACTGATCCCAGGAGGAATCACAGATCCCCCTAGCTGTGTGGCCAGTCCCTGGCCCTTAGCCGCTGTGAGCCTGGGTTTATTTTGCGAAATGGAGAGAACTGGATCACCTCTCAGACTCGAACTCGGCACAACCCCTGTTTTCCAGGAAAGCCTGTGTCCCCTCCTTGCAGAAGGCCCTGGGTGCTCTGACGAGGACACAACAAACCGTTTCTCTCTGACTCAGCTCAGTAACCCGTGCCCAGCTGGCCATAGCTCCCTTGCTGCCTGGCCGTCTCTTGGCCATGACAGTGACTGGAATCCACCCGGGGCCAGCTACTCTGCAGCCCCACGAGGCTGCTGTGGCCACTTTCATGCTCCAGTGGAGGTGGGCCTTGGGGGTTTTGGGGTACTGACACAGTCGTCCATCTGCTGGCTTCATTCTCGAGGACATGGCCTTGGTTCTCTCCTCCCCACCCCCACCCCCCACCCCGCCAAATCTAAGCCCATTGAGAAGATGCAAGACAGGCAGCTCTGCCTGGAGCCTGGAATGAAGTTCGATCTCATTCCAGGTAACCAGTCTCATCATGATAACCAAGGACACTGTCACCGCCTGCCTCCGAGGGGTGACACAGGCACCAGGAGGCCGGTAAGGCTGGGCCACACCTGTGGATGTTCAGACATGCCCACCTCCCTGCAAGGCCAGGGGCTGGAGGTGGGAAGGGGCCGATGTGGCTCAAGGGAGTGTAGCAGGGGGACGACAGGGACCACCAGGCCCCACAGAAGTCAGGGCGCTGCATGTCATCCCACCCCATCCCTCGATGGAGAGCCTGGCCCAGAAAGCGTAAGCACCTTCCCCCAGTAACTCAGCAGTGCTGAGCCCAGGCTGGCTGTCGGTTTGCAGGCTCTATGAGCCCAGACTCCAAAGCGGTTCTACTGCCCGAGGTATGCCCTCCTGTCAGACACATTTAAAATGCAAGATTCTGGGACTTCAAATGTTCCCGTGACCTGGGAGACACACCCAGGAGGAGATGGAGGTGACGAGGGGGCTACATCCCCCCCCCCAGCGCTGCACAGGCCCAGGCTCTACATCACCCCTTCCCACAGCGGCCCTGCTTCCACGTGTGTTTGTGTACGTGTGTGTGTAAATGTGTGAGCGTGCATCTGAGTTGTGTATGCGAACACGAATGAGTTGTATGTATGTGAACATGCTATGGATGTGTGCACTTGTGAACGAGTGTGTGTGGGATATATGTGTGCGTGGACAGAGTGGGACATTTCAGTCATCCAGTCCCATTCTCACAAAGGGGCTGGACGCCAAAGTCCCCAACGTGGCAGGGACGTGCAACCAGGAACCCACTTTACTGTTCCCCAAGCACCTGCCCAGGCACCGGTCACACCTGTGACGAGACTCAATCCTCCCAGTTTCACACTGACCAGCCCCTCAACCCTCCCTCTCTTGTCCCTCCCTCCAGTAAGTAATACTCCTCCTCAGGAAACGTGGATGCGCCAGGGCTGGCTGTCCAATGCTCCACAGGTCCCGAGCTGCCCCAAGTTCTTAGCGCCTCTCTTACCCTCCTGGCCCGGCGCCCTGGCCTGCTCTGGTCCACGCTGCTCATTGGCCAGCCTTCAAAACACCCCACACTCCCGTCCTACCCAGCGGGGCAGGGAAGCCCCAGGCCCAGGATGCCACTGTCCTCACCTCAGTTCTCAGGCCTTCACGGCAGGCAGGTGCCATTACTGCTGTTTCACAGGTGAGAAAACTAAGCCTCAGAAAGACTGCAAACTGCCTGGGTGGAGCTCCCTGGGTGTGCTGAGCTCTGCTTCAGCTTCTCAGTGGGAACCAGCACCCTCCCTATTTCTGAGGGATTTGTCAGAAAACTCCTTAGTCCTAAGAAGTTCACCTGGTCATTGGACTCGAAAATCAAGTCGGTTCTGTGGAAGACTGTCCACTGAATCCTTGTGCTTCTGCCCCCCAGACCGTCGGGCCAAGAACTAAGCTGCAGGCCAGATGGGAGCTGTCACCAGCACCCCAAATCTCTAATAACACCATACTGTGTCCCCCCTGTAAGCTGCCTCTTGTCCACTAAGGTCAACAAAACAACCAAACGCAATACAAAATAAACATTGAAAGGAAGGGAATATGCCAAAATGCCAACAAGAGTCTCTGGTGGCATAGAAGACCAGACCTTTTACAGTCTATTCTGTTCTCCAATATTTCTATATGGAACAAGTGCTACATTTATAATGAAAATGATAATTAAACCTAATTTGATCTTAGAATACCAAGGGAGTAGTCATAAATGTGGCCCCTAATTATTTCCATGACGGATCATTTCTGGGGGAACAGAGAGGTGCAAACAGAGCAATTTCGGACCTCGGTTTCAGGTAGTAACGTCATTTTTCTTTCGGGTTCTTGGAATGGATTTCATTTCCCTCTAAAACCTCAGATGCTGTGAGTGGCAGATATTCTGCCAACAAACTACAGGTACCATTTTTGTTCTTTCACTGTGGCTCAAAAGTTATTGAAAACCAGAACCAAATGGGCTAAATTTTAATTAAGTGACAAGGTTAGGGCCCTGAGCATAACTGAGCTGGGAGCGCTCCTGGAATAACTCCTGGCCTGCCCCTGGCTGGGAATACAGAATCATCCAGAAAGACACTGGGGCCTGTCCTCCTGGACACCTTCTGCCTGGGCAGCCTGAAGGACCTAAAGCAGCCCCCAGACCCCTGGCCCAAGCCCCAGGCCTCCCAGGGAAGACCCCAAGGGCCCTACCTTGACCTGGGAAAGCAGCCAGGGGCAGAAGCTCCTGGTTAACTCAGTCAGGAATTGTTCCTCTAGAACTCAGGAGCATGGGCACTTGCAGGGGAGGGCGCTTGGCTTTCAACAGGACACCTTCCCTCAACCGCAGCAGGCATGCGCCATGTTCCTGCTGTATGCGGCCTGGACCAGACCGGGGCTCACATGCTTACCTCTGCAGCTACCAGGGAGCCAGACTCTGGGTCCCCCCTTCCAGCTCCGAAGGCCCCACCCCTGCACCAACACCAAGGATACCTCAGAATCCAACATGGCACCAAACCACAGTCAACTCTGGACCTGCTGCTAGGGCCCAGAGGCCCTGCTGACTATAAACGCAGTAAGCCCTACATCCCATTAGAACGGCCGCTGGCCCACAGCACCAAGTCTTGCGTGAACCTTGCCCAGCGCCCACAGCTGATCTGTCCAGTTGGTGGCACCTCCAGACCCATGGACAATCTGGGCCACAAGGCAGCTTTCACCCTCCTCCCCACCCCAGCGATGCTGGGCCCTCCGCGCCCACCCGGGAGTGCTGCTGTGGGGTACTGCACCTTTGTCTTAAGCCGGCAGCTGTTCGATGCATTTACCACCAGAACGGCCTACCTTCTTTATCCATCAATACTTTATGTTAAATACAGCATATAAAACAGACGAAAGTGATATTGTGCTGTTCGCAAAGACGCTGTAGGAGCCAGAATCTCCTTAGATCAATCATTTCCTTGCCCTACTGCTGAGAACCTCTGAGGAACCCCAGGCTTCCAGGCAGCACAGTTTGCGAAACACCAGTGCAGGCCTCGTCGGACTCGGCAGCATGATGAAGCAGACTGGGTCTGGCGCAGAGACCCAGACCCATCACGCCACCCTGTGCCCGCGCCGTTCCGCCCTCCTACCTGGAGGCGGCGATCTCCGCCTTCTGCTTGGCGATGTGGCCGCCCGCTCCGCCGCCTCCACGGCCCGGTCCACCTTCTCGCGGATCTTGCTGGCGCGCAGCGGGATGAGGTTCTTGCGCTTGCCGCTCACGAGGATGTTCTGCTTGTACTTGCCCTCCTCCTTGGTGCCGTCGGGGAAGGTCATGCAGCCGTAGCCGTGCCGCCGGTTGCTGGCCCACTCGCCCTCGTACTTGAGCCCGTCGGAGCGCTGGCTCACGCCGAAGCCCGCCCGCTTGTCGTTCTTCCACTCGCCCACGTAGGTCTCGGTGGTGGTGGCGTCGATGTCGTCCTCGATGACGACAGCTCGGCCTCGCCCTCGCCCAGGCTGATGGTGGAGTGGATGTCGCTGGCCGTGGAGCTGACAGTGCTCATGCCGGCCTCGCTGCGGAACGAGCTCTGCTTGCTGCGCTGGCTGGCCAGGCTGCTCTTGGACTCCGACTTGCGCAGCTTCAGCCCGCTCAGCAGCGAGCGCCGGAACAGCCCCTTCTTCTTGCTCTTGAGGATCTCGGAGTCGCTGTGGGCCACGAGCACGAAGCCCCCTCGGGACACAGCCGGGGAGCCCGCCACTGCCGGGGAGGCGTCGGGGTGCAGGGCCGCGCCATTGGTGTGCTCACTGCGCAGAGAGTTGATGGACGTCCTCAGGGGTGAGCGGATGACCGCTGCCATGCCGTAGGGGACACTCTGCCGCACACCATAGCCTTGGCGCATGCCACCGACCCACTGGCCCTGGTAGGTCCCTGCAGAGACAAGGCAGAGAGGGTGAGCTCCCCGGAGGGTGACAAAGAGGGGCACTTTATGCGGTGGACCAAGCCTCCATGGTCCTCTCTGTGTGGGGGCAACTAGGTGAGGTTAACAGTGAGACAGACAGACCATGGTGCATTCTTAGTTTATATCACTGGTGGTCACTTTTAAAGACACTTCCATCCTGCTCCCCACAGCTGTATTTTGTTCTCTTAGAAGTTGGGGAAGGGGAAGGGAGGCCTAAGAGTCTGTGATGTATAGTCAGAAGCACAGAGTCAAGAGTGAACTGGAGAGCTCCCCCTGCATGCGGGCATAGGGCCAACCCAGAGAAGACCAGGGAGGGGCATTGTGAAGAAGAGAGAAGCAGCACATCCTGAATGAGTGGCAGCTACAGGGACACGGATCCGGGCTACAAGGTGGAGAGTGAAGAGGCTGCCTTGGGAGGTGGTAAGTTACTCATTGCTGGAGGTATCCAAGAAGAGTTTAAAGAGCACTCGGTGGGGCACCTTAACTGCATGGGGCCCTTAAGTGCTTGGAGACCGTAATGCATGGAAATTGGCAGACCTGATATCCCCCCCAAATCAAAAGCGGGTAACTGAAGAGATATTTGCACACCCATGTTCATAGTAGCAATAGTCACAATAGCCAACTCAAGTGTCCATTGACGAATGAATGGATTAACTAAATGGGGTCTTTCTGTACAATATTATTCAGCTCTAAAAAGGGAGGGAGGGGCGGCTCCATAGTGTAGTGGTTAGCATGTCCGCTTCACATGCAAAAGGTCCTGGGTTCATGCCACAGGTGGAACCACGGACCACGCCCTGGGTGCGCTAGGTCCCCCCCGCCGCCCCTCTAGGTGCACCAGGCCCCAGGTGTGCGCCGCAGGTGTGTGGGAGGAGATGCCCCACCTCCAGAGATCCAGTTCTTAAGGGGAAATGCCAACGTCCACAGGTCAGGGGTGGAAGTCGTCAGGGGCGGGGGTAATTAAAAAGAGGGGAAAAATTTTAAAAATGAAGAGGGAAGGAATTCTGGCACATGCTACAACATAGATGAAACTTGAGGACATTATGCTGAGTGCAATAAGCCAGTCACAAAAGGACAAATACTGTATGAGTCTATTTAATGAGCTGTCTAGAGCAGTTGAAGACATAAAGACAGAAAGTAGAAGGGTAATTGCCAGGGACTGGGGGTGGGCGGGAGAAACGGGGAGCTGGTGTTCAGTGGAAACAGTTTCTGTTTGAAGTGATGGAAAAGTTTTGAAAATAGAGGTGATGGTTGCATAACACTGTGAATGCAATCAATGCCAGTGAACTGAGCTCTTAACACAAAATTTGCCATTTTATCCACTTTTATCTATCTATCTATATCTGACTAGAAAAAATAAAAAGGAAAAAAGGTCAGCATAACTGGGCTCATATTCTTGCTTTACTTATTGACTGCATGACTTTAGGCAAGTTTCTGGACCTCTCTGACCCTCAGTTTCCTCATTTATAATAGAATTCCTCATACGATAGGTTGGTGTGAGAATTAAATCACTCTAAGCATGGTGCTGACATGCAGTAAGCCTCAACCTACATCTGTCTTTCATATTATTAGAGTTATTACCAGGCTTAGCAAGGCACCCCTGAGGGGACACTCCCCCTGGTAAGGGCTTTTGGGTGACAACGGGGGTGGAGAGGTGGGAGCAGAATCTGTCACATCACTATTCCAAGTCACTGTAACAGCGGTTGCCAACCAGAGGCTCAGAGGCTAAAACATGCCAATACACAGGTTTTATGTGTCTCACACAGCATTTTTATAAAAAATTGGAATTGTCAACATTTCAAAATCAAGAGATTCCACATAAAAGTTCAAATCTCTTGACTCGCCTAAAAATTACAAGCTCTGACAACCCAGGCTCTTTATATTCAGATGGCTAAAAGGGCTGGAGTCCGGCAGCTGCTTCCTCTAGGTATGCATGCCCCATCCAGTTTGCCCCACTCCCCACTACTCCCTACTGTTTTCCACTCAGGCCATCTTCATTTTCATGCCCTGCACTAGAGGGAAAATCCAAACTAAGTGTGGAATCCAAATACATGGTCTCAAATGATCTCAGTCACTGATTTGTCAACATTCCCTGCTGCCATTGCCCCCAAGTCAGAACCGGTCCTGACTTCTCATGGGCTCTACTGTCTCTGAGACCTCATTTACACAGCCTGTCTTCACTCAAAATCTCCACTTTTACCATTCAAATCCCACCCAACCCTGCCCAGCTCACACTGCCATCTCAGCAACAGCTTAGAGCAGCGGTCCCCAGCCTTTTTGGCACCAGGGACCGGCGCTCCTGTGAGAATCTAATGCCTGACGATCTGAGGCAGAGCTGAGGTGGTGACGCTAGCGCTGGGGAGCAGCTGCAGATACAGATGAAGCTTTGCTCTCTTGTGCTGCTCACCTCCTGCTGTGTGGCCCAGCTCATAACACACCAAGACCAGTACTGGTCCCCAGCCCGGGGGCGGGGGACCCTGGCTTAGAGCACACTAGCCCACAGGACTCCCCACCCAGGACCCACTGCATCGGGGACCATGTCCAAAACTACATGCACGGACTCAGAAGGGCGCCCGGGCACTTCCAGGGATGCGGAATGCACCTTCCCTGCTCAACCAGCTCACCAGCTCCCCAGGGGAACAGGCTTCATGTTCTAGAGAGCTCGTTCTCCACCCGACATGTACCCAGCACTGTGAAGATGATGTGCAAATGGCCCAGAATTGGCCAGGGCCCTGAGGACAAAAAACCTGAGAGCCCTCTGCTACAGCAGAAAGCAGCCTGTCCATTTAAAAAGTGCCCACGACCCAGGTTTTCTAGGAGCAGAGCCTGGCACCAGCGACCTTGTGAACCTGATTTGTTGGGGGAGGGGCACAGGAGGGAAGATGGGCGGGAGGTGGTAGAGTCAGCTGGACACTGGCTCCAGCCTGATTGTTCAGGGATCACCACAGAATTTGACTTCCATACCCCAAAAGCTGGGGCAAGGGGCTACTGGATGAGGCAGCTAAGGCAGGGAGTAGGCCCGTTGCCATCAACACTGGAAGCTACCTGTGACTTTAGGGAAATGCCAAGCACACTTGTCCCTCCTCTCACCCTGCCCTGTCCAAGGGCTCTCCTGCTTCCGGTCATGGTGGCCTGTGCTGGGCAGTGGGCCCCTTCTCCCTCAGGAGGCTGTGTACTTGCATGCCCAACAGTGTTCACTGCATCCCCTCCCCAAGTCAGCCAACCTAGCTGTAAGTGAGGGACAGCCGTAGAGGAGCAGGCAAAGGCAGGGGCTGATTCTGTGCCACTCAGCATTCTCCTAGTGTGGCCCATGCTGGGCAGAGACCCCAAGATTTGTATCAGCCCACGGTTGTGAGAAGGTCACGGGACTAGGCTCTAAAGTCTGATAACTCTACACCCTCTGACTTGGGAATGGACTGGTCCTTTAAGGAAGCTGGCCCTTTAAAGGCTCAGACTGCTGCCTGGACAGAGGCCTTCCTGTGGCCCCCTCAAGCCGGGGAACAAGATGCCATTGTAGGGACTCTCATCCCCAAAGTTCACCCCTGGCTTACTGCCTCTTCTACTTGCGGATGGGGATGTCATATAAAACACAGGATGCACAGTTAATCTAAGTGTCACATGAACTAATAATTTTTTAGTAAATGGGACATACTTATACTAGAAATTCACATTTAAAACTGGGCATACCATATGTTTTTTACTGAATCTGGTCACTCCAGCTGGGACTTTCCAAGTTTACAGTTTCCTCATCTGTAAAATGCGGAAGGTGGTTGGTGCAGATAAAGTGAGGTAATTGATGTAAAATGCTGGCAGGTTGTTAACACTCAATTAACCATTATTAATCATTGTCACCAAAACTTTAAGGAGTAAATAGTATCTTATTTCTCAGGCAAGGAAACTGAGGCTCAGAGAGAGGCTGTGGCCCACCCAAAGCAAACACAGCCAGAAGGTGGAAAGGGTGGGATTTGAACCCAGGGCTATCACCTGAAGCAGAGCCTGAATCCAGGGCTCACCGTCCTCCCACACCACACCACCTCTTCCTCCCTCCCCCACCCAACGCTAATCTCAGTCCTGTACCCAGTGCTCTTTGGCCTACTCAGTCCTGGAGAGCTGCCAGGCTGGACCCACGCCTCTGAATCCTGACAGATTTGCAGGCAGGCCCCTCAGAGTCTGAGCTCCTACATTTCCTCCCTCAGATAAAGAGGTGATAAAGGGGAAGTGTCAGGATGCGGGTCTCTTTGTGCCAGATCACTGAATCCACACAAACAACCCTACTGGCTGGATATCATCATTCCTGCCTCCCAGACCTGGGAGCACAGAGTATATCATATAAAAGACCAAAGGCAAACATTATTAGCATGTTCGGAGTGACAGAGTGGGTGGAGCAAAGGTTCCAGATTCGGGATTTGGTGTCTCTCACACTCTTCCTGAGCCCCCATGTCCTGCCACCCTGGCTTTCTACAAGCCGCCCAACCATATCCTTGAAAAGCTCAGTGACCAGGACAAACCACAGCCTCTTTGAGCCTCAGCTTCCATATCAGTGAAGCAAGGGCAACCACTTAGCAACTTATTCCCGAGTTCTGTGACTCTGGAGATCCCTCGTGGATTAGCTGACACTGCAGAGGGTCAAAATGTGCACACAGGGTGTGCCTAGGGCCCAGGCAAGGGTGACCAGCAAGGAGAAAGAACCTGTACAGAAAGGGCTCATTTAAAAACATGTACATCACTTCTTGTCCTGAATGGGCAAATCCACAGAGGCAAAGCCGACTGGCAGTTGCCAGGGCTGGGGGAGGGGGGATGGGAGAGACGGCTGATGAGGATGGGGTCTCCTTTGGGATGATGAAAATGGTTTGGAACTAGAGGTGGTGGTTGCACAACACTGTGAGTGTGTTAGATGCCACTGAATTGTTCAATTTAAAATGGTTAGTTTTACATTATATGGATTTCATACCAATTTTTCAAAATAGATATGATTGGTAACTGAGAAATGAATGGAAGCACAGTGAAAAAATTATACACAAGGAATTTCAGATTGCCAAAACTAAAATAAAAGAAGAGCTGATCAAGTTCTAGGGGCATCTGAAAGTACCGTCAGGGATGGGGGCTTTCAACACACTGCTCTGGTCTATGGCCACAACAGCCTGAACAAGTCCGATCCCATCTGATCTCAGAAGTTAAGCAGGTTCAGGTCTGGTTAGTACTTGGATGGGAGACCACCTAGGAAGACCAGGTGCTGCAGGTATAAAAAAATAAAAATAAAATAAAAAAATAAGGGATTGTAAGTCGACAAGGTCCTTGCAATCTGTGAGGTCAACCAAGGGTTGCCTCACTAAATAAACAAACAAACAAACAAAACAAAACAAACCCCTGTGGCCGACAGGGTCTTGTTGGGAAGGCCCACCTGGAAGTGTTGGAGCTTTGGGAGCATGGACGGAGCCTACAACTGGGGACCCCACTTCACTTCTCAGACCTCGGTTTTATTCACCTGTGAAATGGGGATGACCGTACCTACCTACTAGGTTCAAATTCTGTAATGCATGCACATCGAGCACTAGGCATGTCGGGGAAGGCTAAGCCTTCCCTGCCCAGAGTTGGCAGTCTCGTATTTACATTTTTGCCCACGGTGTTAACATATTCGATTTCATAACGGACATCAATAAGAACATGGATTTTGATATACAAAAACACTCTCTAAATCAGCTCTGCTATGACTGGCCTGGGCGGCTCTGCCTCACGGCTCCACAGTACAGGGTGGTACAGGGCAGGAGAGAATGCAGGCCAGCTCCGCGAGGAGACGACAGGAGCTCCGAGTGGACTCGGGTGAGGAAACGAAGCTCTCTGAACCTCACCCGTCAACACTGACTGGAATGATACAGACAGTGGTGGAGAGCAGATGAGACAGGACCACCAGTGGGTCTCACACTTCAACGGAATCAGCATCCCCTACTAGGCATGTTAAAACCCAAATTTCTGACCCAGGGGCAGGGAGGAGGTGAGCGCAGCCCAGGATTCTGCATTCCTGATGAGCTCCCAGGTGAGGCCAATGCTGTGCTTAGGGGATCCCACTCTGAGGTCCACTAGACTGTCACTCCAGCACTTGGCACAGCACCTGGCTTATGTGGGCACCAGTGTTGTCTGGTTCAGGAAACACCAGGGTCCGAATCTGAAACCCGAGCTGCAGCCAGAGTGCAACCTGACTAGCTTGGCCCACACTGCTCAGCTAGCTTAGCTCCAGCCTGAGCCCCAGCTCCTGGCATCTTGAGTGGAGTGGACAGTCCGCTCTGCCAAGTGATACACATCTCTCTAGGGCCCCGTACATCTCACACACTTATTTGCCTCCTCTGCAACCCCCACCCATCAGCTGAGCTTCTGAAGCCTTTATCACGTCCCCCAGAGGACCAGCCTCACTATACACCAGAGTCCAAGGCTGGAATAGCATCAACTTGGAGGTGCCCAGCCAAAAGCAATGGCCTCTGGACCCCTTGTAGCAACAGGCTCTAGGTGCATGTCAGACTTGGCCATGAGAAGCCCCTGTTGAATGGCATCTTCCCATGAGGGTAATGGAGAGCATTTACAAAGATCCAGGCCCCGTTTTTTGCAGGTGGACTGAACACCCCGCACCCCTACCTTTCTGCCTCACCTGCAGCTGCCCTTCGTACCTGGGGTGGGACGCAGAGGCCCCTCCATCCCTGAATCCCAGCTAGGCTGGGTGGTTCTAGGACCAGCCAACGCTACTAACAATGGGCAGTGGGGCTGTTTGACCAGCGTGAGGAAGTGCCAAGCACTACTTCATCAGTTCTTTTGCCTCACACTTCAATTAGGAAGTGGTTTTCCCAGAGTTTCTGGACACAAATGGCAGAGTGAGCTTGGTCCAGAGTTAAAAACATCACCATAGCAATATCATAGTATAAGGGTCAACCAACCCCAGAATCCCCAACCCGGGCAGGACTCTGAAATGACTGATGAAGAAGCTACTGCTTTCCAACGTCACTGAAGATGAGTCACCTGTTACATTTGTATTAAAAAATGAGCGAGAGGGAGAAAAACACATTCCCAGGCCCCAACTCTGACCCACAGAATCAGGATGGCTAGGTGATCTGTACTTGTCACAGCCCTCAGGTGATCCTTCTCCTGAGGGGTGTGGAAAAGGAAGACTGAGAGGCAAAGTGACTTGTCCAAGGTCACTCAGCTCCTGGGCAGCCGAGCCAGGGCAGCAGCATCATAGTGCAGGTGGGTGTACTATGTTCTGGAACCTTCCTTTCTTTACACCGTATCCTGGACCTCTCTCCATCTTTTTTTATAACATTAATAATGTTTACAACTAGTCCAATACACAAATGTTCCCCAATTTTATAAATTATAAGCCAACCCTGCCCTCTAGGATCATTCAATATTTTTGATAGGTCATTCTTCCTATACAATGTTAAGTTATATATATCTTTCAGATAAATTCCTAGAATAAAATTGCTTGGTCAAAAGGAAGATTTTTGTAAAGGTTCTTGATAAATTGCCCTCAGAAAAGACTATATAAGAGTGACCACATCATCACCCAAACCAGGAAATGTCATTTAAGAAAATCTGTTTTAGCTGGTCTATGTAGAGTTACGGCTACTGGAATTTGTTATAAGATGAAGCGTGTCCCCTCCAAATCCATATGTTTCAGTCCTAACCCCTAGGACCTTAGAAATGTAATTATATTTGGAGACAGGGTTTTTAAAGAGATGATTAAGGAAAAATGAGATGGTTAGGCAATGAGCACATGAAAAGATACTCCACATCACCTGATCACGAGAAAATGCAAATCAAATCCATACTCAGTACAACCTCACACCCACTTAGGATGGCTACTAAAACAAAACAAAACAAACGAACAAACAAAAAAACAAGAAACAGCAAGTGCTGGAGAGGCTGTGGAGAAACAGGAAACTGTGTACTGTTGATGGGAATATAAAATGGTTCAGCTGCTGTGGGAAAGTCTGGCAGTTTCTCAAGAAATTAAAGAGATGTTTAATGTGATCCAGCAATTCCGCTTCTGGATACATACCCAAAAGATTGAAAGCGGAGTCTCAATGAGCTATTTGCATACCATTATTCACAACAGTGAACAAGTGCAAGCAACTCAAGTGTCCATGGACAGATAAATGGATAAAGCAAATGTGTCTATCCATGCAACAGTGTATTATTCAGCCTTAAAAAGGAAGGAAATTCCATTATATGCTACAACACAAATGAACTTGGGGACATTATGCTAAGGAAAATAAGCCAGATACAAGAAGAAAATTACCGTATGATTCCACTTACATGAGCTACTTAGAGTAGTACAGAGAGTAGGAAGATAGTGCCAAGGGTTAGGGGGACGGTGAATGGGAAATTATTGTGTGATGGGTAGAGAGTTTCAGTTTTATAAGATGAAAAGCTTTCTGGGGATAGGTGGTGGTGATGGCTGCACAACATTATGAACATGTTTAACACCAGTGACCTATACATTTAAAGATGGTAAAGATGATGAATTTCATGTTGTATATTTTACCACAATTAAAAAAAGAGGCCATAAGGGTGGGCCCTAACCCAATATGACTGATGTTCCTAAAAGAAGTGACATCAGGGGCATACACACAGAGGGACAGCTGTGTGAAGATCAGCAAGAGAGTGGCCATCTGTAAGCCACAAAGAAAGGCCTCAAAAAAACCAGCCCTGCCAACACCTTAAACTGTGAGACAATAGATATCTGTTGGTTCAAGCTCCCCAGTCTGTGATATTCTGCTATAGCAGCCCCAGCAAACCAGCACAGGATTCTCAGTCTCTAGCCAGGCAAAGCAACTATATCAATAAGAAGCATGAGTTAGGACAAACCAAGAGAAAGGATGAAAAGGCAGATTGCTGAGACATATAAACAATAACCATTTTTAAAGAGTCTTCTTCCCTCCTATAGGACATAGGAAGAAAATTTCTGGAAAAATAGAAGATTGTGCCCAGGAGACACCAGACAGAGAGGAGGGAGAAGTGAGGCATGGACCAGACACAAGACTATTAAGAGGAAGTCTTCAGTTCTAAACTGAGACCTTGCCCACTCCCCTGGCCAATCCGGCCAGTATTAATACACCTGGGCCAGGAGTGAAGGCTGCCACACACAGAACTTTCAATCAGCTTTTTGGCATCTTAGTTTAATAAACAAATAGCCAAGGGTCATCAGACATTGGGAGAAAGCCTTCAACAAGGAAGAGAGACCAAAATATACAAATGGGGAAAAAGAATTTGGGGGAATCATGAAAAATGTAAGGTGTGGCAAAAGACACCAAGGAAGCCAAAAATCAAGCCCTTAGATCAGATATTGCTGCATCCACAAAAAGAATCAAATCAAATAAAAAAGGAAAAGTCAGAGAACAAGGGCTCCCAGAAATTAAAAGTATAATGGCTAAAATAATTTTGGCAAATGAGTTGGAAGAAAAATACAAGAAAATCTTCCAAAAAACTAAAACAAAAATGAGGGGTGGACAAAATAGTGAGAGTGAGAAGAATATTGAAGTCATCCATAAGACACCTGGAAGACCTCAGATTTATATATTAGAAGTTTCAGAGGTCAATGAAGGAAAATCACCAAAGGTATAAAATAGAGAAGTGTCCCAGAATTGAAGAAAGTGAGTGTCTAGGGTGCAGGGCCTCATAATATCCTACGCAATAGAGAAAAACTGCCATTAAAACATGGCATTGTGAAATTTCAGAACTCTAATGAGCAAATATCTCAAACACCTCTAGAAAAAAAGAAAAATACACATAAAGGACTGAGAATCAGAACAGCATGAGAGTTCCCAATAGCAACACCAAAACCTAGGAGTCAGTGGGAAACCGCTCTCCTCAATTTCTGAACAAAAATGATTTTCAATCTAGAATTCTATATACAACCAATTTATCAATCAAGTAATAAAGCCACAAAAGCTAAATCTTCCATGCATCGTTTTCTCAGGAAGATACTACAGGATGTGCTCCACCAAAATGAGGGAGTAAACCAAGAGAGAGGAAGGCATAGGGAGATCCAATACAGGAGAAGGTAAGGGAATTTCCAGGAAGCAGAGGGGGAATTGGAATGGGGAGATAAATATATATATATATATAATTTCCAGAAAGCAATAAAGGAAAATATACAAATATATTAAAAGTATGTCTATATTATTTGTAGAGAATCTGGTGGCTTCGTTCATGTGAAAAGCTGCACTGTATTTTCCTGAAGTTTTGGGAGGTGGAGAAAGAATTAACCAGTGACTTAAAGAAAACTATACAATTGAAAAAAAATGAGGCAATTACTAATTCAAGTTGTACATGAAAAGTATATAGAATCAGATATTTAATTGGCTCAATAGTAAGCATACTTCGTCTTTTAATAATGAAAAAAAACTAAATATGGCTAAAAAAAATTGTGACATAATACTGGAATGGTTAAGGAAAGGAAGAGGGTTCTGAAGGACTGGAAATCTTCATCTGCCATAGTAGAAAGTCAATAGGTAATGGCTAAAAGTGACTGTGAACCGAGAAAGCAGTTAAGTTCATACGTGTAGCAACTTAGAGGTTAAGTTTCTGAAGACACAGCTGGAAGAGTTCACAGCTCTAGTTCTGGGTCTCAGCAGATGGAGGGGGCCAGGGTCCTGCTGATTTTTGTTCTAAGCACTATTTTGTTTTTAGCACTAGCTGACATCTTAAACTAGGGGCACATGCTTTCTTGATAAAGAATAAGAACATTAAAGGGGGATGGGAGGAAAGACACCTTCACAAGAAAATTCTCATAATAGTGATGTTATCTTTATTTTTCCAGCTGTGGAAACCAAAGCTCAGAGAGGGGCTGTGCCTCGTGGGGGTGGGGATCTGAACTGGGGCACCCATGCAAAGGCCTGCTCCTCAGAGGACACTGGTATTGAATGCCCAGCCCATGTATTTCAAAGGCTGGTGGGGAAAGCCAGAAAGAGGGGGCAGCAGTGGCAGGTCAGTGGTCTCCTGGCAAGGGAGGGCAGAGGGGCGAAGCTTCCCAGGGAAGGCCTCAGACACATGCAGATTTGAGGCAGGAAGTGACCGTGAGACCACAGGTATCTCATGCAGATGACAGCAATTTCCTTGCTGAGAACAGCACACTAGATAGGAAGCCACGCCAGGGTGGACAGGAGCTGAGGGTCAAAGCGGACCCCAGCAGGAAGTGGCAAATACCATCATCCTCAGTGCTGCCCAGGTGTGTTGGGGGTCTCTAAGGCTGGGGGCGGGGGACCAGGCTTACGAGGCAGCACCAGCCAGCACCTAAGTGGCACCTGGAACACCAGTTCCAGGTTAGCATCTTGAAGCTGACCCCCCCCACCCCACCACACACACACCGTGCTCCACATCTTTCATCACAGGAAGGGCTTTAAAAACAAAACAAAACTCTTTTTCTTTTATACAACAGACGACTTTTTAAAGTTTTAGGGTTATAGAAAAATTGAGCGGAAAGTACCCAGATTCCCCGCAGTCCCCTTACCGCCTGATACACACACGCTTCTGTTTCCTTGCATTAGCACGGTGCACCTGTTACCACCCATGAGTCAGCACACATTGTTAACTACACGCCACGGGGTCACTCTTGGTGTCACACATTCTACGCATTTGGACCAGTATATGATGACATGGATCCACCATCACGGTATCATACAGAATAGTTTCGATGCCCTAAAAATCTTCTGTGCACCACCTATGCACCCCTCCTTCCCCCAACCCCTGGCAACCACCGATGTTTTCATGGTCTCCACGCTGTTGCCTTTTCCAGGATGTCAGAGTCGCAATCATACGGGAAGTAGCCTTTTCGGACTGACCGCCTCGATTAGTAACACGCATCAAAGGTTCCTCCGCATCTTTCTGGGGACACGGACCATGGTTTGTTCATCCATTCACGTACTGAAGGGCATCTTTGTTACTTCCAGGTTTGGGTGGTTATGAATAAAGGGAGAGTCTTTTTCACATCAGAGGGGGGGAAATGGGCCTAATTTCAGAATAAAAATACTGTTTCAAATCAAACGGATTTATCTTTAAAACCTCCGTGCATTGGGGGCCTTCTCAGGTTGGAGGCACTTGGAAACCCTCCTGGGTGGCCCGGTCAGCAAACACGGCTCCTCGTCTGGAGGGCACCATCAGCTGACATTTGCTGAATGTGGAGTGCCAGCGCTGTCATTTTACAATGGCACCCTGGGGCTCCGAGAGGAAAGGTGACTTGTCCAAGGCCACACAGCAGAAAGTGGAGGAGATCGGACCCTCTCTACTTGGCTGTTCCAGAGCTAAAAGTGGTCTCACAGACATGGGAGTCAGCCTCCGATTCCTCCTTGTCCCCGTCCTAGGGGAGGCCCACAGCCAGTGCTATCACCTGGTCGGTGCAAGCCCAGGACACGTCTGAGCAGAAGTGGCTTGTCTGTAGACCCCAGTCAGGTGTCCCCTCTTCTGGGAGTGTGGTGGCCCTGTATTGTTCCCTGAGCCACACTCCCTGGGGTGACGAATTCTACTCACCTCATCACCCCGACCTCATCAGGGAGCCTCACCCATCTGCCAGTAGGAATGACACAGCCAGTACTGCTGAGTGATTAGTGCCACGCTAAGGGCTTCTGTAGGCCATGCACAAAGTTCCCACGATAACCCATAAGGGGGACATTATTACATCATTCTACCCATTTTACAGCTGCAAACAGAGGCGTAGTGAAGTTAAGGCACTTGCCCGAAGTTGTGATGTTGAGCTAGGACCCTGGTCAAGTGTGTCAGATTCCCACGCCCATATCCAGACCATTATTCTCTACTGCTCCCCCCAAATAGGGAAGGGTGAGGCCAACATCCAGGAAAGCAGACGCCGGCTCCGATCCCACCACACCTCCACCGGCCCGGCGCTGCTCCCGTCCGTGTGCACACAGGCTCGCTCACACAGGATGGCAGGGAGGCAAGTGGCAGGAAAAACTCGTTTTGAATGCAGGCACGCCCGAGATGGCGGTTTCTGCACCCAGCACTGGGAGCTGGCCAGAACCAGGTGAGGGGAGGATGCTGGGTTTCGCCTGCTGCTTCTTCCAGCCCCACTGATGTCACGCCCTGTCTTCTTCCCACGGTGAATGGTTCAGAATGTGGACTGAGGAGACCTGGGTGTTCCTTCCGCCAGCTTCCAAGTTTCAGCCCCATGTCTTCAGCAAGCAAGGACCACCCTTGTCCCCCGAACCCCAGATTCCTCCATACCCTGCTTCCCCTCCCCGATTCTCCCTTTGGGAGTAAACAGAGAAGGCAGGAACAGAACCACAGCACAGAGAGGATGCTACTCCGTATCCTGCCAACAGGGAGCACCTTCCCTGGACCTACCCTCCCCAATCTGGTCATCCACTGGGCACCGAGGCTCATCAGTTGCCTGAGGTGGGGGCAACAGGGAGCGTGGGGCAGGGGTGGGAAGAGGAAGTGAGGGAGCCCCTCCCTCTCACAGGAGAGGGCCCTTCACCAGAGTGGTCAGAAGTCAGGCAGATCTGGGTTTGAATCCTGACCTTGTGACTCAGACAGACTTCCTGACTTAGCTCTGAGCCTCGATTTTATCCTCTGCAAAATGAGGATAAAAATTATTTCCCTCTGAGCTAAAAGAGAGGAGCAGAGTGAAGGGATAGAGCCTGGAGCTAGAGCCAGACTGACAATAGCAGCGAAAGCTTGCACGACTGACCTTACTTCACAATGCCTCAGTCTCCCCTTCTGCGAAATGAGGACAATGACAATATCCACACCACTAGCTCTGCGAGGAAAACATGATTCATATTTGCAAAGTACTTTAGGATGGTGCCGCGCATGGCAAGCGCTGTGTGTTTAAACACATCAGGAGGTAATCAGCGTCACCCCCATTAAAAAAATAATAAAACTAAATACATCAGGCGGCCTCGGTGCTCTGATAAGGGAAGAGGCACAGAGGGAGGCACCTGGTCGGCCCCCAGTCAACAGTGGTGGCTGCTGCTACTCTATGCTGTGGTTCTCCCGGCAGGTAGCATCAGGATCACCTGGCAACTTGTGAAATGTTGATTCTCTGGCTCACCTCAGACCCACTGAAACTCTAGTGGTGGGCGCACAACCGGAAATGTAACTTGCCCTCCAGGTGACCCCAATGCCACTCAAGGTCAAGGATCCAGGTACTCCCATTAGAATCACCTGGGGAACTTTAGAAAAGAATCACTGACGCTGATCGGCCCCGAGCCACAGATTCAATGGGTCAGGGGTAAGGCCCGGGCTGCAGAGGGTTTTAGAACCTCCCAGGTGATTCTTATTTTAGAACCAACAATCACTTCCTCTTTCACATTGGTTTCTGAGGACCAAGGATCCTGTGGCTGAAAATCTGCCTGTGGGTCCGGCCTCCACCTCATACCCTCCCAGGAAGCCTTACCCTCACCAGCCCTCTCGTCTCACTGTGGCTGGGGGTCCAGCCTTTGGCCCCAAGACCTGCATTCAGGTGGAGGATTTATGATGTGATTTATGAGCCATCATCACAGGAAAAGATACACATCCACTCGGCACCATACGGAGTGGCTCCAAACCTCCCCAAGGCCATCTCTGGCCCCAGCGAGACATCCACAGGCCTCAGTGTAGGCATTGCTGGGCCAGACGACCCCACGGAGCAGGGGGAGGGCCGAGGCCTCTGTGTGAGGCCCCTGTTCCAAAGGGGCCAGCAGAGGGAGCGAGGAGTAAGGGCAGGACACCTGCTAGACCCTTTGGGTTCAAGCCCAGCCCCCCATTAACTGTGAGGCTGGGTGACTGACTTACCCTCAGTTCCACTTCTGTACATGGTGATGATAATGGTTCCTAACCTGCAGAGCTGTAACAAGACTGTGATTGGACCTGAGAGCCTGGAGCAGCTCCCCAAGAGCGAGTGCCACATCCCCCGTGGGCTGTTTTATCTTCGTGGAGGCTATCAGGTGCTTGTTACAGCCCCGCGGAGGACCCCCAGGTGCCTGTCATTGCCTCATGAAGATCCCCCAGGTGTCTGTTATAGCCAGGGATGCCTCCCAGGTGCCTGTCATTTCCTCATGGAGGTCCCCCAGAATCTGTCCTCTGAGAAAAATGAGAGCGTGCTTGGGGCCAGCTGGTCCTGTAACATCCCTTCCTTCCCAACGACCTCTGATGTAGAGTGCTCCATCACTGGTCACTGTGCGGCTGTGAGCTTCTTCAAGGCCCCTCGCTCCGCCCGCCCCCGGCCTCAGCTTCTCGCAGCGTGGGGATAACACCCCTACTCTAAATGCCTATTTATTCTCCTAACCAGTATCTAATCATCCACCGTGTGCCAGGGACTGACAATATCCAGAGAACACGAGCTGCTTAGATTTGAGATTTCGAGAAACAGAGAGACATCCCGTGAACACCACCACTGTAAAGCAGGGCGTGGGTGGAGGGAGAAGGGGCAGGAATGTGGTTGGGACCACCTGCATAGGTGGCACACTGAGTGAGTGCCATGCCGGCAGACTGTATGCTCCATAAATCACTGCTGTCTCCACCCCTTTAGGATTTTCTCCAAGCACAGCCTTCACCACAACCAGGAATAAACCCCTAGGCGGGACCGGTAAGGACTTCTCAGCTTCCAGAAATCTCTTTTTAAAAAAGAGGCTGAATGGGAATGCAAAATAGTGCAGACACGTTGGGAAACAGTCTGGCAGTTCCTCAAACACTTAAACCTAGAGTGACCATATGACCCAGCAAATCCATTCCAGGTGTGTCTACCCAAGAGCTAATGAAAACACATCCACACAAACAAGGTGTGCTCAAGTGTTCTCGGCAGCATTCATTACCATAAAAGCCAAGGACGGAATCAACCCAATCACTGGATGCCTGGATAAACCAAACATGGTCTCTCCATACACTGGAATATTATTCAGTCTTAAAAAGGAATGACCCACTGACGTATCACATGTGGATGAACCTCAGAAACATTACGGTGAGTGAAAGAAGCCAGTCACAAAAGGCTACATATGATATGATTCCATTTGCACGA
This sequence comes from Eonycteris spelaea, assembly GCA_003508835.1. Classification (NCBI taxonomy): domain Eukaryota; kingdom Metazoa; phylum Chordata; class Mammalia; order Chiroptera; family Pteropodidae; genus Eonycteris; species Eonycteris spelaea. Next base: position 3,817,259 of record PUFA01000139.1, read on the forward strand.
GTGGCAAATCCACAGAGACATGGTCGCCTTGGGCTGGGGGAGGGGAGATAAGGAAATGACAGCTAGGTACAGTGTTTCTTCGTGAGGGGATAAAAATGTTCTAAAAGCAACGGTGGTGATGCCTGCGCAACTCTGAATCTGCTGGAAACCATTGGATTGTACCCTTTAAATGGGTAAATGGTATGCTATGTGAGTTGCATCTCAATAAAACTATTAAAAATAAAGAAGCCGTGCGTTAGTGGAGCAAAGGTGACCCTGGCATGAGGCAGCTCCAGCCTTCCTTTGTCCTGGGGTGAGGGTAGGGGGAGGTTACTGAGATCTCTGTCTCCTCCGGGCACACATCACAGCTGCCCTGTTCATCCTCCATTTCCTGTGAATGCCAAAAGCCTGTGTTTAGTGACAACAGCACCCGCACCCCTTGCCCAGGCCCCTTGGGGCCCCTCTCACAGAATGAGGATTTCCCAGAGAGCTTGCTCAGCAGGCCAGGGGGCCCCCCTTAGCTGGGGTGTGTTTCCAAGCTGTGCCCCAAACCTCCACAGGACACCCCCAAAATCTGCCCAGAAGACCCCAGGGGCCTATTCAGCAGAGAAGGCTGGGGTCAGGACTCCACAGGACATAGAGGTGGAACACCCAATTTCAAAGGTGACGTTTGCTCCTGAGGGTAGGAATGGTACAGGGACCCCCAACCTGAGCCCATGGGTATAGTCAGGGATCCTGCAGAGAGAAATCAATGCTTATTTTACTAACATCTACCTGAGATGTAGAAAGGCGTCGAACCACAGTGGTGTTCGGCAACTTGCGATTTTTGTCACCGATAGAAACGGCACGTCACATGAGAGTGGCTGCCAACGTGCTGGGGTGGTGTTACGCTCCGGCCTGCCCTGGCTGGAGCAGGGCCGGAGAGCTCAGGATGGACCTCACACCCACCCTGCCAGATGCAGGAGCGGCCAGCCAAGGGTGGACGGGGCCAAGGACACACAGCCCCACGCCCACCTCCACAGCCCCGAAGATGCCACTCCACACTTGTGCTGGCCTGGGGGAAGGACACGTCGTACTGTGCCTTCATGCCCCAAGACACTGCTGCCTAGAGCAGGGGGAACACCGAGGGCTATTTGGGTTAGACACTGATCTTTTCTGGGCTCTCCTTACCCTCCATCCCGCACAGCATCCTTCAGGTCCCAGCCTCAGGGAACCTGGCCAGACCCCACCCCAGTCACACCGGCTCAGGGGCAGACCGCTTCTTCCATGCACCTGTCACGATCCAGGCTACACAGGTAGGAGGGGCCAGGTGCCCCAGGCTGACAGGTTCTTGAGGGAGGGGCTGTGTCTGTGCTCCCGCTGAACCCCAAGGGTGCCGCACCCAGGTGGCCGTGGTCCCCACCGTCAGTTGGAGACCACTGCCCAGAGTCAGTGGTGCCCATTCTCATCGCCTCTCCCTGTCCTGTCACCTCAAACTCAGGCCAAGGAGGAGAGGGAGAATGGGTGGGTATCCCGGAAACTTCCCTCAGCCGTCACCAAGAGTTCTTGGGGACACAAGAGGAACAGGACATGCCAAGGAAACCAGAAGAGTGGCTCTGGGGGCAGAAGACAGGGGCGGGTTTGCTGGTGTGACGGCCTGAGGTGTTCCCACCTCCCCCGCAAAAGGACCCCTGACACCCCGGCACTGTCCTGGCTCCCAGCGAGGCGAGGCATAAACGCCGACCTCAGACAGGGTCACCCGAGACCACAATGAAGAGAGAGGAAACAGGTCAGCGCGCAGTAGCAAAATGCGCCCCTCTCAGCTACGGGGACAGCTGCTCCTTTCCGCATCTCAGCTTCATCCCAGTGCTGCTCCCCACCTCACGGGTGAGACTGAGTAGACGGCCATCAGAGAATCGCCCCCTTCCCGACAGCACCCTATTCAGAATGAACCCCACTCCCTCAGACCCTCCCCCAACCCTGGGCCAACACCCTCTCCTTCTGCATTGGTGCGGAGGGTCCACCCTGGCTGCCGGGAGGAATAAACTTGGCTGTTCCACAGCAGGCACGCTCCTGGGGTCTCGGGAGGGCTTTGGCACCCCTGAGGGAGGCCCTGGGCGTTTCCACAGGATTCCTCCCCTCTGGAGGCTGAGGGTAGAAGGGAACACCTGGAGGCAGGGGGCTGCTGCCTTCCTGAGGGCCAGAGGCACCCAGCGCTTAGCCCACCATCTCTGATTCACACAAGCTCAGAATCATCCCAGACAGCCCCCACCCCAGCTTGCCTTGAAGGCAGAGCTGTAGAACACTCCCCGGAAATCCCCCAGGCGCCAGCGCCAGGGCCCCGGTGTCTGCTTAGCGGTCCTCCAGTCCCAATGGGCTGGCGCAGGACTGGAAACGGACACAAGGTGCCTGGCCCCGGGCGTCAGAACAGCTGGGCTCCGTGGTGGGGACCGCGTGGCCCGAGGGTGATGCGCCTCCTCCATGCAACAGGACGCCCTGCGGCAGAGGTTGCCACGTGGACTTTCAGAGAGGCACCGAGAAGGCACTCAGCGCGGGACTCTGCTACCGGGGGAACGAGCAAGACATGGCAGCTTAAAAACAGGGTTGGGTAAGAAATAATCTGAGTCCCTGACAGCAAGGAGCAATTCATTCTCCCTCTCTCTCCACCTCTCTCCTCCCTCTCCCTCCCAGCTTCCCCTCTTCACAACCCGCCCCATCTCACTGTCTCTTCCTTCCTGCTCTCCTCTCCCTACCTCTCTCATCCCCTTCCTCCCTTTTCTCCTCCCTCGGTCTCCCCCGCACTCTCCCCCGTCCATCTCCCCGTCCCTCTGTCTCTCTTTGTCTCTCTTGCTTAACCCCCTCCCTCCCCCTGTCTCTCCACTGACTTCCTCCCCTGGTTTGCACACACCTGCCCTTTCTTCCACCTGCTCCAGCCTCCAGCTAACAGAACACTGTTGTCTGTGAACAACACCCCATGGGCACAGTCACCACGCCGCCTGCAGCCTGAGAAAACCCAGACCTCTGCTATAGTTCTGCCACATTCTCTTGAGGATCCTCAATTAATTTCTTCCTGATTGGGCCCTGCAACACGGACGTGGCCACTCGGCCCCCACATGGGAAGCGTGCGTCCCCACTCTGACCATGGGATGCTGGAGCTGAGGGAACTCCCAGCGGGCTGTGGGCTGGGACCCTCATTCTGTGGATTTACCTCCTGTCTTGTCACCTCCTAACAGTCGGGTCAGTTCTGTGCAGACCCTAAGGGTCAGGCCATAGCCTCCACTGCCTTGGAGGGTCTGGCCTCCCGCCACAGTCCCTTGTGTTCTGGCACAGCCAAAGCCATGCTGGTTCCCATGGCTCCCAGGTGGCCTTGCTTCCTCTGCCTCTGGGTGCTTAAAAATGCTTCTCCTGGAGCCCCTATGATGGCCCCCAGCCTCAGGTCCCCATGGAAAAGTTACTCTCCCAGAGGCTTTCTCAGACACCCCCAGACGCCCACCCAGGCTGCCTGGTAGCCTGGCCCAGCTCCCCGATCCCATCAGAATTAAATGGGAAGCTATGTTCCCCACAAATAGTCCAGAGGCTATTTGTTCACTGCTGTCCCTGGAGCCAGTTCATCGCATGCTACGTAGTCAGTACTCAATATATATGGGTCCCAACTTCCCCACAGACACCGTGGTTGCTCTCTCCCTGCTGGTAAAATAGATCCTAAATGCAGCACATCAAAGCATCTGTGGTGAGAACTGGACAGAATCACGTGACTGTTCAGCCAATAGGCAGTGGTGCCATTAAGTTGACACCTCCTGACCACTTACTGTTTGTCTGGCACCATGCTAGGTAATTTAGGGGCAAGAGAAAGGTACCCACAGTTTACTCCAAGGAATCCATCATCCAATGGGGGAGCGGCATGCAAATAGGCATTGTGATGGGTGGTCAGGGGTCAGGCCCTGGAGTCTAAGTCACTGCAGGATCTACAATACACATTTAAAAAACAAAACAAAATACGATGCAATGATAAAAATAACTCAATTTTAAAATACACAAGGATCCAAACAGACATTTCTCCAAAGACATACAAATGGCCAATAAGCACAAGAAAAGACATTCAACATCATCATTTATTAGGGAAATGCAAGTTGAAACCACAGTGAGATACCACTTCATATCCACTAGGATAGCCATAGCCATAATCAAAAAGACACAAATCTTCTAAGGCTGGAAAAAAAAAAAAAAACCCAGAAAATCTGAACCAACCAATTAATACTAATGAAATCAAATCAGTAATCAAAAAACTCCCAACTAATAAAAGTCCTGGATTGAATGATTTCACAGGTGAATTCTACCAACAATCAACGAAGAATTAACCTATTCTTCTCAAACTATTCCAAAAAATTCAAGAGTAGGGAAGACTCCCAAGCTCATTTTACGAGGCCACTATTAACCCAATTTCTAAACAAAGACATTACAAAAGAAGAAAAGTATAGGTTGATATCTCTAATGAACATAGATGCAAAAATTCTCAACAAGTGTTAGGAAATGGAATTCAGCAATACATTAAAAAGATCATACACCATGATCAAGTTGGATTTATTCCTGGGATGCAAGGTTGGTTCAAGATCCACAATTCATTTAATGTGATACACCACATAAACAAATTGAAAGCTGAAAATCATATGATCATTTCAATAGATGCAGAAAAAGCATTTGAAAAAATCCAGCACTCATTTATAATAATAATTTTAAAAACCTCAGCAAAGTGAGACTAGGGGGAACATATCTCAACATAAATAAAGCCATATGTGACAAACGCACCTTTAACATCATAGTCAATGGGGGAAAGCTAAAAGTGTTTTCCTTAAGATCGAGAACAGAATGAAAATGTCAACTTTCACCATTTTTATTCAACATAGGATTGGAAGTCATAGCCACAGCAACCAGACAAGAAAATATATACAAGGCATCCAAATTGGAAAGGAAGATGTAAACTGTCATCATTTGCAGATGACAGTATACTATATACAGAGAACCCTAAAGCTACACCAAAAAAAACTATTAGAACTGATACATTCAATAAGTAGCAGGATACAAAATTAATATTAAAAAATCAGTAGCATTTTTATACACCAATAATGAACTATCAGAAAGAGAAATTAAGAACACAACCCTATATTAATCGTATCAAAAAATACTAGGAATAAATTTAACCAAGGAGGTAAAAGATCTGTACTTGGAAAATTATGTTATTGAAGAAAGAAACTGAAAAAGATACAAATAAGTGGAAGCATATACCATGCTCATGAATAGGAAGAATTAATATCCTTAAAATGTCCATTCTGCCCAAAGCAATCTAATCGATGCAATCCTTATCAAAATACCAATGGCATTTTTCACAGAACTAGAACAAATAATCCTAAAGATTTATGTGGAAACAAAGAAGACTCCAAATAGCCACAGCAATATTGAGAAAGAACAACAAAGTTGGAGGTATCACACTACCTGATATCGAATTATACTACAAGGCAATAGTAATCAAAAGTTTTACTGGCATAAAAACAGACACATAGATGAATGGAACAGAGAGTCCAGAAATAAACCCACGCGTGTATGGTCATTTAATCTATGACCAAAGAGGCAAGAATATACAATGGGGTAAAGATAATCTCTTTAATAAATGGCATTAGGAAGACTGAACAGATACATGCAAAAAAATAAAACTGAACTACCTTCTTACATCATATACAAGAATAAACTCAAAATGGATTCAAGGTTTAAATATAAGACCCAAAACCATAAAACTAGAAGAAAACATAAGCAGTAAACTCTCTGACATTGCTCTTAGTAATATTTTTTTTCTGATATACCTCCTCAGGCAAGGGAAATAAAAAGAAAAAAAAAAAATGAGACTACATCAAACTAAAAAGGTTTTGCACAGCAAAGGAATCATTAACAAAATGAAAAGACAATCTACTGAATTGGAGAAGATATTCACCAATGATACATTTGATAAGGAGTTAAAAACCAAAATTTATTTAAAAATCCATTCAATTCAAGACACACACACACACACACACACACACACACAATCCAATTAAAAAATGGGCAGAGGACCTGAATTTCTCCAGAAAGGGCATACAGATGGCCAATAGACACATGAAAAGATGCTCAATGCTACTAATCATCAGAGAAACGCAAATTAAAAGCACAATGAGCTATCACCTCATACCTGTCAGAATGGCTATCATCAATAAATCAAAAAACAACAAATGCTGGCAAGGATGTGTAGAAAAGGGAACCCTTGTGCACTATTGATGGGATTGCAAAGTGGTACAGCCACTGTGGAAAACAGTTCAGAGGTTCCTCAAAAAATTAAAAACAGAACTATCTTATGACCCAGCAATTCCACTTCTGGGTATTTATTCAAAAAAATCCAAAACACTAATGCAAAAAGATATGTGCATCTCTATGTTCACTGCAGCTCTATTTATAATAGCCAAGATATGGAAGCAACCTATGTGCCCATCAATAGACGACCAGCTAAAGATGTGGGACATATATACAATGGAATATTACTCAGCCATAAAAAGAATGAAATCTTACCATTTGTAACAACATGGATGGACTAGAGAGTATTATGCTAAGTGTAATAAGTCAGACAGAAAGACAAACATCATATGATCTCACTTATATGTGGAATCTAAAGAACAAAACAGATGAATAAACGAAACAATCAGACTCATAGATACAGAGAACAAACTTATGGTTGCCAGATGGGAGGGGGATTGGCGGGAGTGGGTATTAAAGACGAAGGGATTAAGGAGTACAAATTGGCAGTTACAAACTAGTCATAGGGATGTAAAGTACAGCATAGAGAATACAGTCAATAGTATTATAATAACTATGTATAGTGCCAGGTGGGAAGTAGACTAATCAGGGGGATCATTTCATAAATGATATAAATGTCTAATCACTATGTTGTACCCCTGAAGCTAATAGAAAATAATATTGAATGTCAACTCGAATTGAAAAATAAAAATTAAAAATAAGACACATAATAACAGGTCTTATCAAGGTTGTGGATCAACTGGAACCCTCAACTGCTATTGATGGGTATATAAACTGGTGAAGCTGCCCTGGAAAACAGTCTGGCAGCTCCTCAGAAGGTGAAACATGACCCAGCAATTCCATTCATAGGTATCTACCCAAAAGAATGCAAAACACCTCTCCGCACAAAAACTTGCACAAGAATGTTCAAAGCAGCACTATTCATGACAGCCGAAAGATGGAACCAACCTAAATGTCCATCAACCGATGAATGGATAAGGAAAAGGTGTTCCATCCACACAACGTAATATTATTCAGTCTTAAAAAGAAGTGATGTTCGGATACAGGTGACTTGGATAAACTTGAGAACATTATGTTCAATGAAAGAAGCTTCACAAAAGGCCTTCTATTGTATGATTCCACTTATCTGAAATATCTAGAATAGGCAAATTTATAGAGACAGATAGTAAATTAGTGGCTGTCAAGGGTTGGGGGAGGTGACTGCAATGGGGAACGAATGCTTAATGCACCTGGGGTTTCTTTTAGGGGTGATAAAAATGTTCTAAAATTAGGTTGTGGTGACAGATGCACAACCTTAAACATACTCAAAACTATTGAATTGTACACTTTAAAGGGTGAATCTTATGGTATGTAAATTATATCTCAATAAAGATGATACCAAAAAATGTCACCACGATACCAAATTTGTTTCTCGTCAGGGTGCAGGTTTGATACAGTACAATCTCTAGGATATAATAAGGCAAAGTGGGAAAAAATGTGAATTGCAGAACGGGGGCTCTAATCCACCGGTGGTGTTTTTAAAAGGTTTACAAGAAAACGACAACAACAGTAATAATAGCTTATTTATGGAGCATCTGCATGCACCAGGCACATACTTGAAAACCTTCGCCTGGTCTCACACAACCTTCAGGATGGCTCCATACAGACTTGTAACCAAGGAACTGAGATCTGAACTCGGGTCTATGCCATGTGATTCTGTGGCTTCTGGAACATCACTTGAACTTCCCACTCCTTGGTTTCCTCATCTGTAAATGGGCACAATACTGTATAGACCTCATAGGGTGGCAGGGCAGTAAGATAACCTAATGGATGAAAACGTTGGCCATGTGGTCAAGGCGAGCAAGCACTGAGTCCCTGTCCCACCTCTGCTCCTACTATCCCCTCACCTCCCACCAGATGAATCCACCTCCTTGGCTTGACTATATCCTTCACCATCAAGCTTGAGTCAGCCATGCCTCTCCTCCCTCCCTGCCCAATTCTGAGTCTTAGGTGTGGGCCCACCCTCCAGAGATGCTCCCCACCCCTGTTAATACCACCTCAGAGCAGGACGATGCCGGCATTTAGATAGAGACTCCCAACCCCCACTGCACCCTCTTCCTCATCTGGCTTCATGCCGGCTTTTCACACTGAATAAGTTCCAAATGCGACTCTTGGCTCCCACACCCACTCCTCCCCCAGGGTCCCTACCTCTGTCTTAAATGGGAGCTGCCTGTCCTGGATTCTGCCCTCCTGCTCAGCCCACCTCCAAGCTCTTAGAGTTCTGGTACTCCCCAACCCACTGCCTCCATCCAGATACAGGCCATCATCCCCTCTCCCCTGGACACCGCATCCCCTCCCAGGGCCTCTCAGCTTCCAGTCTGGCCCCCCATCTCCTTCCCACCCAGCAACCAGGATGATTATCTAAAAAGAGCCATATAACTATCACAGGACCCAGCAAGTGCACTCCTAGGCATTCACCCCAGAGAAATGAAGGTTTATGCTCACATAAAAACTTTTACATGAAAATTGGTAGCAAATGTATTCATAAGAACCCCAAAGGGGAAATACCCCAGATGCAGCTTCGCCTGGTAACTGGTTACACACACAGTGGTTCATCCCACCCACATCATAGAATACTAGGCAACAGTAAAAATGAATGAGCTATTGATACAATTATCACCTAGATGAATCTCCAGAGAACAGTGAGTGAAAAAAGCCAAATCCCAAAGATTACATAGCATGTGATTCCATTTCTAGGGCATTCTTGAAATAATAAAATGATAGCAATGGAGATCATATCAGTGGTGGCCAGGGGTTGAAGAGATATATAGGGGTGAGAGGGAAATAGGCATGGGTATAAAGGATGACAATCAAAGGGGACCCTTGTGGTGACAGAATGTTCTGTATCTGACTGTACCGATGTCAACATCCTGACTATGACATCGCACTAGAGTTTTGTAAAATGTTATCTTGAGGGGAGCTGGGTGGAGGGTACAGGGGATCTCTGAATTATTTCTCACAACTGCATGGGAATTTACAATCATCTCAAAATAAAAAGTTTAATTACAAAAACAAAACACCATGCGTACTGCTGTCCTGCTTAAATTGTTCAGTGCCCTTCCCTGGCCTCTAGATAAAATCCAAAGTCAATCCTGGCCTGGAAGATCTCTAGGCTTAGGCCCCTTACCCTCTCCCTGGTCACTCTGCTGCAGCCACATGCCTCTTCCTTTGGTTCTTGGAACAAGCCAGGCTTGTTCCGGCTCCTGAGCCTTTGCACATGCTGTTCTCCCTTCCTGCATGCCTTTCTCCGTGCTCCACATGACTGGACCCCTCCTATCCTCCAGCCCTACTGGTCTCTCATGTATTCATTATCCGGCTATGACTTCTGAAGTTCCCCTGCCACAGGCACGGTGGCTTCACCAAGGCCACAGTGAGGAGCCCCTAGACTTGGTCTCTGCCCTCTCAGAGCTTCCAGTCCAAGAGGAAGAGACGACACAGAAGGCACTAACTATAGTACAGAAGCACAATAATGGAAGGACCAGAGGCACTGCAAAGGCCAGAGAAGGGGCACCCGCACCCGGCAAACCCACACATCACCCATACCATCCTCACCAAAGCACATTTCAACTATTGCTTTCAGTCCCCTCCCCGCCCCTCTCCTCCCCAGAGCTAACCACAAGTACCCAGGCTTTGAACTCACCAGTGAGCAGCCAAATGCAGGGGTGGGGCCACAGAAAGGTTATGTATGAAAGTTAGCTGAGTAGTCCCAAGGCGAGCAGTGGAGTGACAGCTCATGACCCCTGGCTTTGCGTCTACAACCAGCATAAGGTGAGAGTGTAATACCTGCCTACCAGGTAGGCCTCCACCTGGTACTCCTGGGAGGGCGCTCCTGCTTCCCTTAGTTCCTGGAACTTTCCCCATAGAAAAGCTTCCTGACTTCCCTACAGTCAGACTGCCACCAGCCTCCACCTAAAAATGCCTCATTTGGTTCTTAGCCATCCTCACCCCTGAGGCATAGCTGACTGGGAGGAGGCCAGGCACTTCTCAAGGTGTGCCCTCAGGACCACCTACATTGGATGGCCCCAGGTGTCTGACTGTGCTGTGGACTCCTGGGCTCTCTTCTGGGGAGCCTTCCAGTGGGCCCAAGTCTGCCAATTCAGACTAGCAACCACAGGTTGCTGAGTCCCCTTTCCAGCACCTCCCACTGTGCCCACTCCTGGCCTTTGCTTTGGACCCACAGGAGTGCAAGAGTCTGCTGGCTCCGTCCTCCTCCCATCCCCCACTCACTGTGCTCAGTGATGGCCCGTCTCAGCACCTTTAGGCACCTGTGGAGAATGGAAGGATTCTTATAAGTCCTAGGGAGTCTGTGAATCCCAGAAGTGTCCATGAAAGATCACTTGTGTGCAGGGACATGCATGTGTCCTGGGAGGCGGGGCACAGCTTCGTCACACTCTCAGAGGGGCCTGGGAGAACCCACAAGTTTACGAATTGCTGAGCAAAGGCCTGCCAAAGGCCAGGTTCAGAAGATGGCGTCACCTTCCATGCCTCCACTTCACCATTAGGCCCTGGGCTCCTCTCTTGAACGCAGTTTCCTCACCTGCAAAGCAAGGGTGGCGGAAATAATGGCTCCATCGCTAGATGCTGCAGATAGCTCTGGGACCAGTCGAGCCCCACTGCCCAAGTATGACCTCATCAAGCCACATATACCATGAGCCTCACTTTTCTCATCTCTTAAATGGGAGCACATGGCTTATCTCAAAGCACTGTTTTAAGGAATGAAAGAAATAACATTTGTGGTAAAGTGCAGAGCCCAGTGCTTGGAACAAGGTAGATGTTTAAAAACAGCGAGTATCCTTCTCTCAAAGGAATCTCCCTGGTTTTTCAGTTCTAGGTTTCACGTAGGTGCTTTGCAGCACTTTCAAAGTGAAGACTGTAAGACATCACAGTGGATGGAATAGTGACCTCCCAAAAGGTACATCTACATCCTGATCCCTGGTACCTGTCAGGTGACCTTATTTGGAAAAAGGGTCTTTGCAGGTGCAATGAAGTTAAAATCTTGAGATGAGATCTTGCTGGGTTTTGGTTGGGCCCTAAATCCAATGACAGGTGTCCTTACAAGAAACAAAAAAGAGAAGACCACATGGTTACGGAGACAGAGACATAACAGCACTTTTTCTTACTGCAATATAGGCATTGTGCTTGGATACTTTCTAGTCTGGTTTTTTTTTTTTTTAATGAAGTACAACATCAATTTCATGGGCTGTTTGACCTAGAGTTTGAAAACCTCAATCTAGAGCAGTGACTCTTGGCCCTGCCTGCCTTTAGCACATATGTAGGCTGGGTGCCACCCTCCAAGGTCCTGGTATTGGATGGACCTCAGATGCATCCCAGTGATTCCAATGTACAGCCAAGATTGCCCTGGACAAGAGGCCCTCAGCCTGAGCTGCACATTAGAATCACCTGGACAGTTTCTAAAAGAACCTCAATGCCAGGCTTCACTCAGACCACCTCAGCCAGCATCTCTGGGTGGGGCTCGGGAATCAGCATTTTTCAAGCACTCAGATGACCTCATGTGTAGCCGAGGTTGGAACTAGTGTGCTTCGCACACTTGAACCTTCTGGGCATCTTGCCAACACTAGGATTCTGACCCTGGAGGTTTGCTTTGGGGCCTGGGATTCTGCATTTCTAATAGTCTCCCAGGGGACCATCTGTGGTGATTCTGCCATACAGCAGGGCTGACAGGCACTAGCTTAGAGCTGTGGTTCTAAAGGTTGGGGCCTCAGATCACCAGATTCAGCATCAACTAAAACTTGTAAGAAATGTAAATTCCTGGGCAACATCTTAGGCCCAAAATTCAGGGGTGGGGTCAGCACTCTGTTTTAACCTGCCTTCCGAGTGATCCTGATGCACACTCAAGTTTGGAAAGCACTGGTCTAGAGTGATGGACAATGGCAAGCCAACCCCCTGCCCAACTCCTGCATTCCACCAGAAGCAGAGACTGACCCTTAACCCTTCTGAGGTCCTTTGACAGCACCAGGGTCCCCTATCCCAGTCCCAATTAATATACCTGTGACATTTCTGGGAAGGCAGGAAATGGCAAGTGTTGAGTCTGTCACAGAGATGAGAAGACTGAGGCAGAGTGAGGACAATCCTCCTTCCAAGTCAGCAACATCAATTTTGGGGTGATGGCCATCCTGTTCATTCTTCCAGACTCGACCAAGGAGTCCCATCCCCTGGACAGCCCCGCTGCTCACTCAAGGACACACACATTACTTCTCTCCCTTCTCAGAACTCTCACCTGTAGTATTTCCGTGCAGGATCCCCCAAGTCCGGCACAAGTTACCTCTAATTATTTCGCATATTTTAGTTTTGCATCCAGATTGCATATTCTTTTCAGTAGAAGTCATGTCGTCCTGTTTCTTGTATTTTATTCCCCCCCAACAGCCTACATCACTGCAAACTATATGTAGTTTATAGTGTGCATATATATATACACACATTCACATATATATATAGCATATACATAGCATATATAGTATATATAGATAGTGCTATAGATGGAATATCTATTTCTCCAAAATTCATATGTTGAAACCCAAACTTGAATATGATAGTGTTAGGAGGTGGAGCCTTCAGGAGGTGATTAGGTCATGAGGGTGGAGCCCTCGTGAATGGCATTAGTGCACTTATAAAAGGGGCCCCAGAAAGCTCTTTTGCCCTTTTGCCATGTGAAGACACAGAGAAGGTGGCAGTCTGTAACCCAGAAGAGGGCCCTCACCAAACATCGAATTTGTCAGCACCTTGGACTTCCAGCAACCAGAACTGTGGTGTCTGTTACAGCAGTCCCAACAGACTGAGATGCAGCCAGTGCTCAGCAAATATTTCCAGGTTGATTCATTGAAGGTGGACCTGAGCTTCTCTGTCTTTGTGCCTTGAATGCAATAGGAACTCAGTAAATGCTTCTCAATGACTGAATGAATCAAGCCAGGAAAAAGCAGCAGTAAAGAGATAGTTAGAAAGTGGGTAGATGGAAGGGTATTTTCTGCTCATCTTTTCTAGCACTTCATAATGAATGTTGCTCCTTCAATAGTGCTCCAAAAATATCTCCTGGTCATGATTGGTTTGCACCATTAGAACATTATTGCTCTATTATTTACTGTATTTAACACCATCCATCTTATTCAGGTGAAATGTAGGCAGTCTCTTACAAGCAATGACAGAACCAATAACAAAACAAAACTGATCAAGGAATTATAACAGTGATGCTTTAAAGAGAGTTTATAATTTTCCCCTAAATGGTTTCTAAGTTCTTCCAATGAGATGGACATGTGAAATAGTGATGGTGAATGAAGTTAATCAAATACTATTGCATTTGCCCAGTTCACTCATTCCACAAATATTTACTGAGTGACCACTGTGTGCTGGCACTGTTTTAGTCCCCGGACACACAGCGGTGAGTGACAGAGACTACATATCCCTTCCTGTATGAAGCTTACTTACACTCTGCACCAGCACACCATTTCCATGACGATGGAAATGTTTTATCCAGCATTGTCCAATATTACCATCACTAGTCGAATGTGGCCACTGAGCACTTGAAATGTGACTAATGTGACTGAGGCACTAAATTTATTTCATTTGAACCCATTTAAATTTATGGTCAAATAGCCACATGGGTTGGGCAAGGTTGGTCTAGGTGGCTAATCCATTGATGCTAATTTAAAGAGAATGATGGTGAAATAGTCTTTCATTGGCTGTTATAGACAAAATTATTCCTTTGCTTGCTTTTGGTTGTGCACTTATAACCCTGCATGTTCCGTGGGAACCGAGCATACACAACATGAGGCAGAAATAACCCTTAGATTTCAGAGTGAGTTCTACAAGTCTTATTAAAGGACCCCACCCCAAAACCGCCTCCACCATCTGGGAGACATTCTCTCTCAATTTAGCAAGAAACACCTAGAAGACACTCGACTTTTTAAGAAAAGACTGACAGGATTGGGGTGAAAAACAGGCAAACACCTCCAGTGGTGGGGTTTCTTGGAGTTTGGAACCCACACACTGACACAGTGGGAGCAGGCAAACTTCTGATGGCCGAGCGTGCAGCAGGGGTCAGGGCCAGGCACTAACTGGCCAAGAGAGTGGTTTGGCTGGAGGAGGTGGCCAGGAAAGAATTAGTGCAAAGCCAGCAGCCCAGGCAGCAAGTATGGAACGCTCTCCAAGGTGCTGAAAAGACTCCTCTCGTCTTAAATGATTCCCCTAAATGAAGACAGGTGGACGGAAGAGAGCAGGCCTTTTGATCTAACCCACAGAGCCTGTGCAAGACTCACCTTCATGAAACACGTGGCCTCCCACAAACCAGGAACTACAAATTGGGGGAGTGCCTGACCCAAGAAGGATGAACCCTTATGGAAAATTCAAGCAAACATCACCCTTTTTCTAGTGCTCACAACTCTAAATATCTTGTTGTTATTTAAGGACATAATGAGTTTTCTATACAAAATTGTCAGCTCAGAGTTGATAGTGAGTTATCTTTAGAGTAGTGAAGGTCTGGGGGAAATGGAAGAAGAAAAAGACATGAATAAAAAGGGAAGAGGCTCCTGGCCCTCCCCCTGCAGTCCCCAACTCCTTTTGTTTTTCAGAGGTCTTCCTCTCTCTAGCCAGAGGGGCCCACAGCGCCCTTTCCTCGGGTTCGCTGAGTTAACTGTTAACGTCAGTTGGGGCTACTCACTAACTACTGGTGGAGTGGCTATTTTCAGAGGGTGCTGATCTCGCTTCCTCACCATCCCTGTTAGGCTTCCTAATTTTATATTATGCCCGTCAGAACGCTCCGGGGCTGTGCCGGGTGAGGGGGTTTTCAGCAACACTTCTTTCTCGGCTATTAATGGCAACAAAAAAAACTAGTTGTTTGCTTTTTCCTTTTCCTTTCACCTCTGGAGCCTTCTCCCTCCCCAAAGTGGCTGAAAGAGAATCTCTGAGGAAATGCTTTTATCTCCCATAGCTGAGTGTTCCATGCTTTTTTGTTTCTGAAATGAGTTCCGATGGGCGTAATGTCTGTGCTGATGGGTCTGCTTCTTCCTAACATGGGCATTTGGATTTTTTAAAAAAAGAGTTTACTTTCACATTTTCATGGCCAAGCACTGAAAATATGCCCAATGGTCAGTCGTTTACTTTGTTTGGATGAGGATTTTTTCCCCCCTTGAAAGGGGCATTATCTGCATAAACCTGTATTTAAAGTGGAAACAAAGCATCCTGCTCAATCTGTAATCTGAGCCCTCCTCTGTGTCTGGCACTATCCCTTTACAGGGATGGCTGCTTCTCAGGAGCAGGAATGGGTAGGGATTGGAGTACTTGGCTAGCAAACAAAGCTGGGAGGGTGCACGTGGCTGTGTTTTGGGGGACGTGGTGGAAAATGTCTCTGGGTGACAGGTGTATTGTGCGCCTGCGCACACGCAGATGCCAGGGGATCTGAATTTTTGACTGTGGGCGTGTGTGATTTGTGTGGGCCGAGGGATCTGGGCCGGTGAACGGAATCAGTGTATGAGGGGGAGAGGCCGGGTGTGTGAGATGACTCATATCTTTCAGGCTGTGGGAGGGTTTATTTGCGGGGGGGGGGAGGAGGTGGAGAGTAAATTTTGGTCCAAGAGGTCCTGTGTACATGGCACCCAGGAAGAAATATTTACCTGTGCAGCTGAGCACAGTGGTCCAGCAAGTGGAAAAGAGGCAATGTGACTCTGGGAACTGGAGGGGGAGTCTGGGTGTGTGTGTGTCTGTAATTTGCACTTGCCTACAAGTCTGGGCTGCTGTACCCAGAAGAGAAGAATGGGCATGCGGACAGAGGGAGGAAAAGGAGGTAGCTTTGCAGAGGCAGTTGAGTGCGAGGTGTTCCACACAAAAGCACAGGCTCGTAATTGCAGTCCTGAGTGTGAATCCCGTTGCCTCCCAATGCGCATCTGGCTTCTCTGAGCCTCTGCCTCCCAATGTGGGAAATGGGGGATAAGAAAACCAATCTAGACGAGATGTGGGGATTACGTGCCAAAGTCATGCAGACATTTGCCCCATGCCTGGCACACAATCAGTGTTTAGTATTGATATCTATTATCCTTTACAATATCATTGTTGTCATGTCTGGCTATTGGTTCTAAAAATAATCATTACAAGTGACAGTCATTGCTTGTGCACTATAATAATAAAATAATGATAAATGACAGTGAATGCTTACTACATTCCTGTCATAGGCATGTACACCACCTCAATTAATCCCCACCTACTTTACAGATATCATTAGCAGCCCTTTGTACAGGTGAAGAAACAGAAGCCCAGAGAAATTAAGTTACTTGCTCAGGGTCACAGAGTCGAGCAAAGGCACAGCTGGGAGCCCAATGGTTGTTAATTCCAAAACATGTGCTCCTGCCACCCCACATCCCCAGCCTCGTCATCGATGTGGGGTCACCTAACAGACAGCGGAAGCTGCTCAGCTCACTTCAGTGTTCAACACCTGCCTTGCGCTCAGGGGAGGATGAACCTGGAGGAGAAGGACTTGGGAGAAGTGTCCCCAGTTGAAATGGATTCCATACCAATTCCAGCTAAATGTAGAACACATTTGTCATTTGTGCATTATTCATGAAAATCGCCGTTTCCCCAAGTCAGCACGGGGAGCCCAATATTCCTAGCCCCATTCACAGGAAAAGCAAGATTGGAATCAGGACCGTTAACTAGATGTAGGCTCTGCTCTCTCTGAAGGGAGACCCATCATCACCCACCAGTTGACTGGGAAGAAGATATAGAGACCTACTGTTCTGTTCTGGCAGATTATGACACTCCACTTTGGCTCTGTTGGCCTATGGGCTGCTTGAAGGAAAACAGCCACCTCCTTTCTAATGAGAAGTGGGGACTGTGTTCCAGCAAAGTGGTCCCAGGTTTCCAGGCATGATTATTCCAGGCCAGAAATCAATTTGATTTTCCAGGTCGGGGGCCTGGCTCCTGGGCCTTACTACCCTCATCTGTAAAATGGACATGATTCCCTCCCTCGTGTGACACTCAAGCAGGAAGATACAGAAGGGAAGGGCTTTAGAGAATAAGACACTGCTTAACTGGTTGGATAGGGGAGAGAGACGCAAGGACATAAATCCAACGAGAGAAGCATTTCTCACATCAACACACCAGACTCTAAACTCATGGCCAGCCACAGAGTCAGATTCTCTCTTTCTCCAATAATCACAATGTAATTACCACCCTTCTCTCTAAAACAGAAGCTCCATGAGGGCAAAGATTTTTGTCTGCTTTGCTCACTGCTGTTTTCCCAGAGCCCAAAGCACCTGCTCACTGTAGGCATTCATTAGATATTTGTTGAATGAAGGACAGAATTGCATGGGCCATTGAAGATGTCCAGGGAAGATGGGCAGACTGGGGTGCTACACCTCACTCTCAGATATTCTGGGGAGTTCCTGCTCCTCTCCTCCACATGCGCTGGACCTCAAAGCCATGAGGCCCCCCTGCACAGGATCTCTAAGCTGTTCTCCTGGCTCAGGCACAGCTGGGAGCACCTCTGGAGAGATGAATCTGCAGAGCAGCCTGGCCAGAGCCCCCGGGAGACAACTGCCCCTGGTCTCCCAAAGCGCACAGCTGGGAGCGCCAGGCTGCTCAGCCGCCCACCTCAGCCACCCGCATCTGCTGCCCGGGCCTCGCCATGCCTGCACACGGGTGTGCGCGCACGCACACACCCACGGCCTGGAACCCAAGCAGGTTGTCTGCTGGCCTGGCCCCCCATGGCCCAGGGTCAGGAAACTCTCCAAACTGATTGATGAAAACAACAACAGCACAGAAGAGGCCGCCAGGGACCTGGGCTGGGCAAGGCTCTGACAGGCAAGAGCATTATATAATTAACTGCCCCCCACGCCTCCTCCCCTTTGAGGAATAATGAACCCGGCCTCTCAGTTGCATAAGCCAAAATAATAATTACTCTCCAGCCCTCCGTCACTCCGATATGTGGCCGGGGAGCAGGTGTTTAGCACTTGCTTCATGCGACTCGGAGACAGCAAGCAGGCAGGGGGAAGACCACACATAAGCTCATTATTTCTTTGACCAGTAGAAGCACACAAGTCACTGCTGTGCCCAACTCCTTTCTCAGGCATCCATGCCTGAAAAATCAGCAAGCCGACAAGAGGGAGAGGCAAGGAGCCACTTCTGAGGATGAGCTTCCAGATGGGGTGGGGGTGCAACTGGAGAGCAGGCTTGTGTGGGGTCTGGCTTCCAGGAACAGTAAACGTTCCATGCCTCTAGAATGCATCACAGAGTAGACACTGTAGTGTTGGGACAGGGGGGGGGGGCAGCTGCAAGGCCACCAAGGCTACCTGCACAGAAACCATCTTATAGCAGGAGTGGGCAGCAGACGGTCAGTTCCCTGGCTACGCACCAGCTCAGCCTGAATGTGGTGGCATCTTAGAATGAAGGCACAGAGCATTCCCTAAACTAATGGGGAAAATGATTCAGCCACTGAACGGAGAGATTCCTGGGCTCTCGATAAACAGATGGGCCTCCCTCCCTCCCTCCCTCCCTCCAGCAGCCTGCTCCGACAGCGCTAGCCCGCGTCCAACCACCTAGAAGTTTATTGCCTTGTTGTGTTGGTTTGGGTTGTCGTCCCCCACCGCTAGCTCTCCCAATCGCTCCCTTTCCATTGGCTTGAGTTGATCGGGACTGAGGGAGGCCCTTTGGAACCGCAAGAAAGCAAGAAGCAAAGCTGAGGCCTGACTCCTGGAGGCCCACACCCAGGGAGCTTCGTCAACAGGGGCGGGAACCCCCTCCCAGGCCCCCTCTGCCCTGGGTGGGTCCTAGAGGAGGCCATGGGCCCAGTCTGGCCTTTCCGGAGCTCTCTGGCCTGCTCGTGGATGATGCACAGACACTGCTCAGCTCCGCAGCTCCAGGGCCTGGCTCTGCTCCTGGAAAGCCCCCAACACCCCTCGGCTGGCCCAGGGGTGCTGGACCCCACAAGCAGCGGCGCAACCTGTAGCCAGGGCCGCTGGGACTTCACGGAGCCCAAGGAAATGCCCAAGTGCCCACGGCCCCGCTGGCGGGAGAAGCTCAACTTCCCCAGAGATAAACAGAAGAGGCAAGAGAAGGCGCCTCCTCCGCTCAGCCTCCGGCCTCCCGCAGGCCCTCCCGCACCAGCGCGCCTACCTCCATCCGAGTAGGTCTCGGTGCCGTAGCCGTCCTGCAGCCCGTTGCTCCAGGTCCCTTCGTACTTGGCCCCGTTGCCCGTGCACTCCCGCACCCCGTAGCGCCCCTTAAATCCGTGCGTCCACTCGCCCTTGTACACCCACTTCCCCTTGCTCTCCAGGCCGATGCCGTGGCGCTTGCCCTGCGCCCAAGTGCCCTGGTACGTGTTGCCGCTGGGCCAGGTGTAGACGCCCAGCACCTCGAAGCCGTGGCTCCACGAGCCGGTGTATTCGCCCTGGCCCTTGGGGCCGGTGCAGACGCCATGGCCGTGCGCCTTGCCGTCCTCCCAGCCTCCACAGTAGGACCCTCCATCGTCAAAATTAAACCTACCCCCACTGGACATGCATGTAACTCGGTTTGCAAATCCCGCAAACGGTGAAAAAAAAAAATAAGGCGATCACCAAACCAGGTTCTTGGTTGGTTGGCTGGCTGGTTTTGTTTTGCTATTTTTTTTTTTAAGGAAGAATGGAGAAAGCAAAAACACAGCGAGCAGATCCCGAGCGGCGGGCGGCCGCGGCGCCGGCTTCGGTGGAATTTAAGTCAATCGGGGGCGATTATTCATTTTCGAGCTGCGCCGCGGAGCCTGACCAGCGTCTCGCGCTCCCGCTGGAGACAGGACCGGAGGGGAGGAGGGAGGGGGAGGGGAGGGGAGGGGAGGGGAGGGAGGGGGCAGGAGCAGCAGCGCTGGTGCAAACGGCTCCACCTCAGCGCCAAGTGCCCCTCAGAGGCGAGCCCGCGGGCTGGCCGCGCAGGCCGGCTCGGGGACCGAAGCTCAGGCCCGGGGCGCAGCCCCCCACCTGCGGCTGCCGCGCTGCAGCCGCCCGAGAGCAGCGGCGGGGCCCGCGGGCGGCGGCACGGGCGGCGGCGCGGGCGGCTGCACCATATTGGGGGCCGCGGGCCGGGCCGGGGCGGCGGCGGTAGCAGCAATGCGGCGGGTCGGGCGGCGGCGGCGGCGGCGGCGGCAGCGGCGGCGGCGGCGTGCGCTCCCGGCTCGGCCTGCGCGCTCCGGCCAGCGGGGCGCGCGCCCGCACCCCGCCCGCGCGCCCCCGCCTCGGGCCCCCGCCTCCGGCGCGCGGGCGTCCTAGAGAGGGGCGCTGCCGGGCTTGGCGGAGGGTGCAGGGTGCAGGCGGGGACCCAGACGCCCAGCTCTCCTCATCCCCAACCCCGCTCTCCTGCCCTCTAGGCTTCCGCCCTTGCCCGGGGAAAGTCTGGAAATAGGGGTCCAGCCAGGGCACCTCAGCCGCCCCTTTCCTGGGACTTGGATTTAAAGGGACAGGAACTGCGTAATGGGAAGGCGCCCAGCACCCAGGGCGCTCTCTGCCCCTCCCGGGAGCCTCGGGGTGAAGCCTGGCAGAGCAGGCCTGGGGCGGTCCGGAGACACCCGAATGTTTCCCCTCCCGCACCCCGCGCCTCGCCCTTCCCGCCTGGCTCCCATCCGCGACGCCTGCCCCTGATTTGACTGGAGAGGCTCTTGGCAGACCACAGGTGGTTTTCCCTGTGAAAAATAATCCATCCTTTTTCCTTGCAGGCAGCTTGTGTTCAAATGTGGGCGCGAGGGGGGCGCTCGCCTCAGAAAACATGTCTCCTCCCCATAAATTAAAAGAATATCCGGCCACACGCACATATCTTGGAGTAAAGACACCCCAATTCTGTCCCTTTCCCCGCGTCCTGGCCAACAGGTAGCCCCCTACTCCGGGAGTAGTCGCACTTTGGGGGAGCAAAGTGGGATCATCACTCGGTGTTACCAGGTCTCTCTCCACAGATACTCCCGCCCCACTCCCAAGGGATGGTGTCTGATTCCTGGATCCAAGTATCCTGGGACCAATTTAAAATGCATTTCCTGGACCGTAAATCCGCAGGCAAGAACCCGCGTTCCCGGCTCTCTGGGAGCTTGTGTGGCAAATGGCACAGCCAGTGCTGCGGAGGGGAGATTGCTTAGGGTCCGGGCTAATGGAGTGCCTGCGGGTGACGCGGTGTGCGTTGCGCCAGGAATTGCAAGCCAGGCGGAGAAAGCCTGAGATTTAGCACAGCAGAAGAAGCGCGACGAAACCTCCAATTAGCCAGGGCCCTGCTCAGCCTTCTCTTGCCTGCATTGTTCCCACCTTTGGCTAAAGAGGCCCTCACTGGAAAACGAGCCCCTCCTCTGACCCCCAGAGTTCAATTCAACTTCTTATCTTGCCAAGTCCCTCTTTAAAGCACCACCAGCATGGAGTGCAGTCACCTCCTCGCCTGTCCCACTGGGGTGAGTGTTTTAGGGCGTTATCAGTTTTGCTTTGTGATTTGCGGTTACAAAGATTCAAGGCACCTTCTGGTCCCTGTCTCCCTGTACTGGTCGGGAAGGCCTCTCTAAATATCTGGAGGTGGAATCGGTGGGTCAAGCACATCTTGGACTTAATAGAAGTTGCTCTCCAGAACACCTGGAGCATTTCCTTCTCACCCTGCTGTGCACCTGTGCTTCCAGTTCTCTATTTCCTGGCAGGCACTTGGTAGTATCAGATTTCCTATTAGGTTTTCACTTATTTTATTTTGTCTATCTGAGTGGGTATGAAATAGCATCTCAGGACAGTTTGGTGTAAATGAAAAAATTACATATGGGACACAGGTAGGCAAAAGGGCTGCAGACTGTCCTCAGAAGATTCAGATTCAAAGCCTTCCTCTGGGATCAGCCAGCTGTGGCTTTTGGCAGTCACTTAGTATCTGAGCTCAGTTTCTCATCTGTAAGATGGGCATAATAATACTTCCCATAAGGTTGCTGTGAGAATTCAAGGAGCTGGGCACCCAGCTCATGGTAAGTGCTAAAGAAGTGGGAAGCACTGGTGTTATTAGACCAGCCTGCTAGCAAAGGCCATGAGGGTTCCTCGGCCTTCAGCTTGCTCCCCACCCCAAACACTGTTGACACGAAATCACTGTTTCTCTTGTACACTCTGCACTTTATTTCTTCCACTTTATTTCCAACCCGTTTTTTGTTTTTTGCTTTTGTTTGTTTGTTTGTTTGTTTGTTTGTTTTTTGCTGATTCAGCAGCCGGTCCTCATGGGAGCCCTGGATTGCAACTGAGATCTTGTTGGAAAATGGTGTTTGGTTCCAAGCAATTACTGGTCAGCACCTTCAACCTCTGGGTAATGCTTACCCTTCCCCCTGGCAATTCCGACACACCCTTTACCCCTCCTTAGCTGACCCTCCTCTTCTCCCTTGCTTGGCCAGATGAGTTCCAAAAGGGACAGACTTTACTGTCTGAAATGCAGATATCAGAGGCATTTGTTTTGCGCAATTTGGAAAGTGTTCTCCCATCAAGTGAGGCTGAAGGTATTGATTTCATTTTGGAGGAAACTCTCCAAGGCTATAAACACAGTACCACCCAGCAATTTTAAAAGAAAAGCCAGAAAGAAAAACAAGAAGCTATACCACCATGCGGAATGTCATGGCTGTGTGTGCCAGCCTCTGGGGTGAATATCTCACGTGAGTGATCTTACGGACACTTCTCAGTTGACCTGGGCCTGTATACCCTTCTTTCATAAAGAATGGCTTGGAGCCTGCCTCCACGAAGTGTCTGGCCAAAGGGAAAATAATGATTGGGTGAGATTCCAGCCCAAGCAGTCTTTTTTTCCATCCTGTAACCATTCCAGCCTCCGGGCATTGCACTGCCCTTCCCTTGCCTGCTCTCTCCTCCTGTGACAGTGACTGAGAAGTTTTCTGGTTTCAGCTCCAGGAAGGCTTCCTAGTTTCCCTACGTAAAGAATGCCCTTTCATCTCCGCAGAAGCCTGTTTGTTTCCTTCCAGGAGCTGAACTACAGTCTATAGCCACCTGTTTGTCTTTTTGTCTGCTCTTGTGTTTTTCCTGACACCGAGATCTCAGCATGAACACCCCCATTCTGGGGGGACACTTCTGCTGAGAGGCGGGCTGGCTGGTGAGTATAGCAAAGTGCACAAACAAAAAGGTTAAGTTAGTTGTAAACTGCGACGTAGCCTCTGCCTTATGGTCTCAGGATGCTAGAGCTTGGAATGGATCACATGCTCTAAGGAAGCCAAGCAGCCTGTAGAGAGGTGCATAGGGGAGAAACAGAGGCTCCAGCCCACAGCCCCATGTAGACTCCCAGCCAGCTCAGCACTAATTGACAGCCATGTGAGTGCACCATCCTGAACTCAGAGCCTCCAGCTCGGGCAGGCCACCCCCACTAATGCCACAGGAGCAGAGACCCCACCCACGGAGCTTTCCTCACCATAACTTCATTTAAATTTCTAAACAAAATTAGTGATTGTTGTTACATTAAGCTAGGGGTAGTACAAACTACAGCTCAGAGGCCAAATCTGGCCTAGTGCCCTGTTTTTATCAGTAGTTTTATTGGTACACAACAACCCCATTCATTCGCATATGTCTGTGGCTGTTTTCCCAACACGACGGCAGAGTTGAATCATTGCAGCAGGGACCACAGAGCCTATAAAACCTAAAATATTTATCACCTTGTCCTTTACAGAAAAAGTTTGTGAAGCCCTGTGTGTTAGTTTGCTCAGGCTGCCATAACAAAACACTATAGACTGGGGATCTTAAACATTGCAATTTATTTTCTCATAGTCTTGGAGGCTGGAAGTCTGAAATTAGGGTGCCAACATGGTTGGGTTCTGCTAAGGACCCTCTTCCTGGCTTGCAGATGGCTGCCTACTCACCGTTTCCTCACATTTGGGGGAGACAGGAGAAGAAGGGAGAGAGAAAGAGATCAAGCGAGTGAGCTTGGGAGAACAAGAGTGCTCTTGTGTTTTTTCTCATAAGGGCACGAATCCTGTGGGATCGGGGCACCACCCTTAAGACCTCGTGTAACCTTAATTGCTTCCTTGCTCCAAATACAGCCACACTGTGGTTGGACTTCAGTATATTAATTTCGAGGGGACACATTCGGTACATGAGACCCTGCTTTCAGCCGCTAAGTTGTGGGCAACAGTAATCAGAACAAACTGAACTTCATGCACGCGGAACCACATCATCTGTGTTGTTTGCTCTCTGCCCCCAGTAGCAGGCACACAAGCAGGGTATGATACGTCATTGTGGCACAAACTTCCCACCCAAGCGTTGGTGGTAAATCGTGGGTTGTAGGGAAAACCCTCTCCAGGCATCAGGGACCTGGGTTCTGGTCTTGGTTCTGCAATTAACTTGTTGTGTGACATCGAGCAAGTCTTCCAGCGTCCTGAAGCCCAGTCTTCACCTATAAAATGGGAGACTAGATGGTTTTCCCAGTCCCTTGGTTCTATAGTTCTAGAATTTTCCTCAGCATTCACGGCCACTCTTCTTGTAGTCCAGCGTGACCCCGCACTGCTTCGTGGTGGATGAGATTACTTACTGTCTCTATGCTGTAGATTCCTCATCTGGACCATAGGTGTGGCTTTCACAGAGCTGTTGAGGGGAGCCTTCAGAGGGGAGATCTTCCTGGGGCCACCCCAGGCCAGCTTCCAGGGTTTGGTCACTCAGCCCTGTGGCACCCCAACATGGGCCCCCTTATACAAACACACCAGCATGGGCGGTCAGCATGGCAACAGCAGCAGGAGCAGTTGTTAGAAAAGGCACCTGCTCTCTCCTTTGTGCTGCCCCCTTAGCTGCCTGGGTTTGAAAACGGGCTCAGTTGCTGACTTGCTGGGAGCCCATTGCGGTATCTGTGTGCCATCTCTGTGCCTCTCCCTTCATCTTTAAAGGGACGGCAACACCTGTTCTCATTGTATAGGGTTGGGGTGAAGAGTAACTAACTCTACACAGGTAGGTAAGGTGTTTGGCGGGCCCTACCACCTTGTTGGTACTCCGTAACTCATAGTTGTTGTTATTATTCCTGTCCTCTCCGGGGGAGGTTGTTCCCAAGAATGAAGACAGTCCTTTGTTACAGGAGCTGCCTATGCCTTGGGGATGCTGGAGGTGCCCCTGTGTGCCCCCCTCCCCCCGCTCATTCTCTCTTCCTACCACCACTCGCTGTAACTCTCCATCTGTCCATTCTCAGCCCCCAGGGAAGAGACAACAATGTTTGAAGGTGCTCATAAGAGTCTAAATCTTGAGATTGTCCTGGGACTCTTAACTCTCCCCAAACCAGAGGCAGAGAAAGATGTCAGCCCTGAGTGGGAACAAAATTAGGAGTCAAATTATTGAATTTAAGGCAGTGATGCGACAGAATCATTGCATCTTTGTTACGATGATTCTGGCCGATTTCTCTGTGTCAGACTTTGAGCATCTTATTTCCTCTAAATCCTGGCATAACCTTTTGGGGGCCATAACCTTTTGGGGGCCCTTCTTTCTTAAAGATGGGGAAACTGAAGCTCAGGCAGGTAAAGAGAGCGGCTCAAGGCCACAGACAGCTAGCAAGTGTCACCACCAGGGCTTGACCCAAAAGAGGTAAGGAGGACTTTGAGGAGAATGTCACTCCTGGCTGCTGTCCACTGCCAGAGCCTGGCCTGTAGGGCAGGAATCCTTCGTTTTTTGTTTAATTGCTGACCAGCTCCAAGGTCAAAGAACTGCTAAGGAGGAAAGTTGTTAAAGCTTAATCTGAGCTTTGAAATTGACTCGAAGACACCCTGCTGGGTACATTTTCCCCTTATCTGTAGCTGCCTAGGCCCACTCTTAGTTCTAGGAAATGCTAGTAAGTGGCAGTGGCTAAAAGGAATGCCAACAGCATGCCAGGCACGTTCCCAGCATTTCCCAGAGGCTAATTCATTTAGTCCTCATAACAACTTCAGATGTGGTTTCTAGAGGATATTATCCCCATGTCATGGGTGAGAAGACTGAGGCAGAGAGCAGATAGTAGTAGGGATGACTCGCCTAAGACAGGCAACTAAATTCTTAAGTATGGCACTGCAAACTTGACTTTCCAAGTTCAAGTGTTTCCAGACACATCCACTCTGTTTTCCCTCTCCACCAAGAGTGCCAGCACCGCACCCACCCCCAACCCCACATCCCTGACCATCCTTCGTAAAGATAGCCAGTGGGCACTTGCTGTGAGCTGGGCTCTGTGACCCCAAATCCCTACTCACCCAAGCCACATCGGCCCTCAGGGTGAGCTGACCTGCTAGTAAGAGGCATTGTGGATTCGAAGCAGACAAATGGCCATTTCTTTCCACCCTGCTGTCCTGCAATGACGCTCAGTCTTTGTCCCTAAACTACCTTCTCCGACTCAGCCATTGGAATCATGACGTCAGGAGCTGGCAGCCTATCAGTAGTCACACAGTACCCTGCCTGGCGCCCACCCCTGGAAAGCGGCAAGTACAACTGCAGCAACAATAGCACCATTTGGTTGAAGATTTAGAACATTTCCCTTGTACCCCTCCCATCACTGGTTCCCTCCACTCGCCACAGCGAACAGCTATTCTGACGTGTATCACCCTAGGTTAGTTCTGCCTTATCCTTGAACCTCATACGTTTGTGTCTGGCTTCTTTCATTCAACGTTATGTCTCAGATTCATTTGATTTGTTGTGTATAACGGCACTTTGTGCTTTTTGTTGCTGTATAGTATTTCGTTGCCTGAATATACTATTTATTTATCTATTCTCCTGTTGATAGACAGTGCGTTGCTTCCAGTTTGGGGTTATTTTGAATAAAGTTACTTTGAATAAAACTCATGTATGTTACTTCTAGGATGAATTTGCTGGGACCCAGGGTAGTAAATATTAGTATTTAGTTTTCTGAAGTGGTGGAGTCAATTTGCACTCCCCAGCAAAAAGTGAAAGTTCCAGTTGCTCCACATCTTCACCAATGCTTGGTAATGTCAGTTTTTTACATTTCAGCCAATCTAATGGATGTGTAATGGTAACTTATGGCGATTTTCATTTTCATTTCTCAGGTAAACACTTTATAACTTAATTAGGCTTACTTTTTACTTTAATTTCATGATTTAATTTTTATTTTTGATGTTTATATCTCTTGTTATTATTTAGTTGATGTAGTTATTTTTACAATTCCCTTCTGAGAATATCATATGCTATAGATTTTCTATGTAGGTTGCTAAAACTTTCTTTAAAAATAAACATACCCAAGTTTTGAAAAAGGGTGTTGGGGACAAGATACACGGAAAGAAAAATATTATGCAACTGATAGGCCCGTAGTCATGAGAATGTCACGATTTCTTGGAAGAGACAGGGACCTCTCTGGACTCAAGGATAGAGCGTCTGAACAGAAACGGAGAACTGGAATGTCAAAACTCAAACCCCTCCCTTTTTCTGGGCCCTACTGTTTCTCCTCTTGGCCGGTCTGCTTTATGTTTCTGCTCTCCATAGACCAGTTTTCTCTGCCACAATCTACTCTTTCCAGCAGATCTCAGTCCAACACCGTGACCATCAGTAACCTGGACTCGTGGATCCTGGTTCCTGGAAGAGAGATTCAGTTCGGGCCAGCATGAATCAGGTGTCCATTCCTGACTCAGTCAGCTGTGGTCAGATAGTGGGGTCCTACCTTATGACCGCAGGAAGAAAACATGATTGGCATGTCTAGTACAAGTAGAGAAGCACATTCTGAACAAAAAACTGGGATGTGTATTCTGTCGATGGGACAGATGATTTGACACCGAGAATGGAAGAGCTCTGGAGAAAATGGCAGGCATGATTTTACTTTCTATTTATCAAGAACTAGAACTATCTAAGACCCTAAGGGGCATTGTCACTGGTCGTTCAATTTCTAGTTGAAGACAATTATGAAGAAGAGGTGGGGGAAGGAAGGAGAAAGAGGAAGATAATGCAGAAGTGATTTCAATGGATTAGCACAAAGGAAAAAGAAAGACTATGACGAGGTATGATGATGGCGATGATGATGGTTGTGATGATAATGATGATGGGATGGTGATGGTGATTAACATTGATGTTCCTAGCTCTGTGCTCAGCACTTTACATTCATGATAACATTTAATCTTAAAACAGCATGAGGCTGGTACTACTATTATCCTCATTTTACAGATGAAGAAACCTGACACTTGGGCAGCTCAAGTCACTTGCCCAAGGTGGAAATGAATCCGAGCAGCTGACACACAGCACGGGCTTGCAACCACCATGCTCGTCGGTCTCAAGTGTGGAAACGTCTCCTTACTGGAGAAGACAAGTGGTCGTCTGTGGTCAAGCCACATATTTGTACAATTCGATGAATAGTTAAATAACGAATACTCATGAACAACCACCCAGGCCAAGGAACTGAATATTCTCAGCACCCCCACAACCCAGTGTGCCCCCCCCAATATAATCTTCTTCTCCCTCAGAAAGAACCATTAATTTAAATCTGTGGTCACTTTTTTTTCTTTACAGTTTACTACCTGTGTATGTGTATTCCTGAGCACAACAGTCTAGTTTTGCCTCATGTGAAATTCATGCGACTAGATTGATGCTGTGGTATTCTTTTTTTGCCCAACATTGTGCTCAAGATTCATCCATGTCATTGTACATCTCTGGGGTCCATTTTTTCTTAGCTCTATAATATTCCCTTGTATAAGTACCCATTCTCCTGTAACTGGACATTTGGCTTATTTTCAGTTTGGGGCTATTATAAACAACTGCTCACACTTGTTGGTCTATGTATTTTGAAATGCACACACACATCTCTTTGCCCAGGAACACCTGTTCACTTTCAGGACTCACCGTAAGCCTCCCTCTCCAGGGATTCCCCAGGCCAGGTAGGTGCCTCTTCTCTGACCTTGGTCAGCACCTGCTCGCCTCTCATTATAGTGTATTCACTCTGCCATGTAGTTATCTTTTAATTCATGGTCTCATACCCTCACATGGGGAGGGGGAGCACTGCTATGTGGGAGCCTGTCAGATCCCTCTCTTCCCACTTGGCTCCCAGCACAATGTCTGACACACACTAGGAATGCAATGATTGCATTTTGAGTAAATGATGAATGAACAAATGAATAAAAATAAACAGTTAGCACTCTCTAACCATTTGTTGAACCGAAGCTTGTCACATAAGTGAATGGTAGAGCCCAGAGGTGCTGTTAAGGCATTCACTCAGCTGTAGCTGTTTCTGGTCTACATTTTGACCTTGTTTGACATGGGCTGATATTACAGACATGGCACCTGGGGACAGTCTACAGGCAGAGGCGTGGGGAGGATTACAGAGGCCTCACTCACCCTTCCTGCTCAGCAGGTGATATGTTGGATGCATAAAGACATCGAGAAAAACAAACACTTCCAGCTGCAAATCGCCTTTTTGTATTCCCTCCTCCTTCTCTGCCTCCAAGGGCTAATAAGTGTGATTAGACCTCATTAGAGCAAGGCAGCTAGTGGTTTCCTTGTGCCTTTTCCTTATCAATTGTGTATCTGATTCGTCCATCTGCATGGAAGATTAGTGAGCAGGGTGGTGGCAGGAAGAGGTTCATGGATCTGCTGGTTCATTGAAGAAGAAAATGAAAGTCATGGAGTCTGGGGATTGGCTGTGGGCAGGAGCTGAGCTGCCATAGGTTGGTGGGTGTATCCGAGGGTCGAAGCCAGCATGCAAAGACTCAGAGGTTGGGGAGGTGAATCCGGAAGTCACAACAGTGGATTGGAGGCCTGGCCATCAGACCAGCTGTATGCTGGCCGGCCCATGCGAGTTTCATGAGTCCACTGACCTTGGGATAACATCCAGCCTCCTTAGCATGGTTGACGAGACCTGCCTGATCAGTGCCTGCCTACCCCTTCTGCCTCCTCTCTCTTTCCTCCCTACTTCCTGCTCCTACACCCATCCTGCCTAGGCTGGCCTCTGTCCTCACATATTCTGTTCCCCCGGGTGCCACATCCATGATACCTGCTGCACACTTTCATGTTCCAGTTTAATAACTCCTTTTCCCAGGAAGCCTATCTGAACCCCAACCTTATCAAAGGCCAAGATGGGTGCTCCTGCCCGTGCTCCCGGAGCTCCTTGGACCTTCTGACTCATCACATTTAGCAACACTGTGTGGTCCACGTTCGTTTCGTCATCAGTGTTCTTCTCTTCTAGGTGATTAAAGGCAGGGACCGTGGCCACTGTGTTCACCCATCTCAACTCAGTGTCTGTACATCGTGGGTGCTCAGTAAATATGACTTGGGGGTGACTGAATAAATACATGGTCAAGAATTTGCTCAGGGTCATGGGATGACTCAGAGGTTACTGGGCTGGGGACAGCTCCTTCCTCTCTCCCAGCCCTGACCCCCAAACTGGCCTTCTGCACAGACGAAGTCAGGAAGGCCTCCCTCCCCACCTCTCTAGTGGCTACCTCCTGGGCCGGTTCAAGCCTGCAATGGACATAGGGTGTTCAGCATCCACTACCCTTTACCTAGGCAAAAGCACACAGATTGCTCCCTGTGCTAAGCCCATGTGCCAGGTAGCCTTTGCACAGGTCACCTGTTACTGCCCCTCAATCAAGTAGCACCTGAAGGCAGATCTATGTCTGAACTTTCCCACTTACTGAAGTATAGAAGCAAATTCTTTTTTTGCTTACACCATTCTGAGTTGGGTTTTCTGTCATTTGTAAAAGGATGAGTTTTTTTTAATAGCTTTAATGAAGTGTAATTCACATACCATATAATACATACATTTCAAGTAACAGCTTTATTGAAGTATAATTCATATACCATATAATACATACATTTAAAACGTATAATTTAATGTTTTAGTATAAAGTTGTGAACTGTCACCACCATGTAATTTTACCTTTTCCTCACCCCCAAAGAAACCTGTACCCATCAGCGGTCGCTCCCTCTCTTCTCCCCTCCCCCAAGCCCTGGCAAGCGCTACTCTAGCTTTCTGTCTCTATGGATTTGCTTTTTCTGGACATTTTCTGTAAATGGAGCCATAAAATAGAGGCCTCCTGTGACTGACTTCTTTTACTCAGCACAAGGTTTTCAAGGCAAGTCCATGTTGTAGCATGTGTTGGGACTTCATTTATTTTTGCTGCCCAATAGTACTCCATTGTAGGAATGAACCCAGCTTGTTCATCCATTCATTCGTTGATGGACATTTGGGTTTGGTTATTGTGAATAGTGCTGCTATGAGCATCCACGTCCAGGTGTTTGAGTAGATACGTATTTTCATTTCTTGTCAGTATAAACCTAGGAGCGGAATTACTAGGTCATGTGGTAGTACTTTTTCACCTTTTGAGGAACCTTCCAGACTAGCTGTACTTTTTCCCTAGTGATTGGTGATGCCGTGCATCATTTCATGTGCTTTTTGGCTATTTGTGTTCAAGTCCTTTGCCCTTTTCTAAATTTGTATTTTTATTATTGAGTTTTAATTATTTGTGTATTCTGGATACAACTCTCTTATCAGAGCTCTCTGCTTTGAAAAATACTTCCTTCCATTCTGTGGGTTATCGTTTTGTTTTCTTCCGGGTATGCGTCATTTGCAGCACAAGGTTTTGATTTTGATGAAGTCCTATGTGTCTATTTTTTGTTTTGTTGCTCGTTCTTTTGCCGTCAATACTATAGGACCTTAACTAACACACCTTCTTTGAGAGGACTGCTCTCCCTCATCAATCTGGCTTCCCTGTGTCTGGATAGCATGGTGGCCTTGCCTCCCAAACAAGAGCCTCTCGGAAAAAGATCACAGCCAGGAAAAGATCAAAAGTCAAAATTCGAAGTAGGGTTTCTACTGAATGCGAATCGCTTTCACACCATCTTAAAGTCAAAACTCATCAAGAACCACCTGTATTTTGCAAAGTTAGAATCATACTGGAAAGGCTGTTTTGTACCTACTTTTTTTCCCCCACTTAGCATATGTCCTGAACAGTTTCCTATTTCATTAGATTGTTTTCTGCAGCCCAACTTAATTGTTGCTAGTGTCCGTCTACAGCTGTTAATAATAACAAACATTATATATACATAGTTTATATCATATTTTAGAGCTTTAAAATACTTACATTGTGCTTATATGTTCTCAATGTTTTCTATATAGTAACCTATTTAATTCTCACACCAATCCCATGAACAAAGTCTACTATCATGGCCTCATGAAAGAAGAAGCTGAGGCACGGAGAGGCAAAGTCACTTACCCAAGGTCACCCAGCCACTAAGTGGTAGAGCCGGGATTCAGACACAGGCAGTCTCGCTCCAGAGTCTATCCGACCTCTAAAGTCCCATAATTATGCGCAGAAACAGGACAGGGATGACTCCGGAAAGTTGACCAAGAGGTTGGCAGGAAGGCCAGCTGATTCTGGGCCCAGCGTGTAACTGATGCTGGGCTGTCTGTGCCTCCATCACCTCATTCTCAGAAGCCTCAGCGGGGAAGGTGGTCTTGATCATCTGTGTGGCCATGTGCACCTGCGTGCACATGGAGGCAGTGCTGGGAGCCCGTTTAACATGGAACTCCCATAGTTGCAGTAACATGAGCGGGGGTCCTCTACTGCCCCAATTCCCCACTTCCTTGGTCTCAAGTACCATGTCCTAGAATTAAGACTGCCCCAGGCTGCTCATAGTAATGACAGCTTAAGCTACTGCAGACAGGGGCTTGACCGGCCAATAGCAGCCACAGCAGCAAGAACAGATCACAGACCTCGGCTGACAGAACAGGCATCCTCTCCCCTGGGAAGCCACAGGAGGCCCTGGCATTCTGGGACTTCTTATGGAGGTAGGAAGAAGGGAGGAGGGTGTAGGTGTTGGTCCAGTTTAGAGGGGTATCATTCAAGTGTATGTGAGGGTCCTACTAGGGGTTAGTATTCATGCTTCAAACTAGAGAGCAAGATATCCAGTTACACAGGCAGACCGTGTTCTACCTGGTCAGCCCCAGATGTATTGTCCCGCTCCCTGACCTGTAAACAACACCGTGATGGATGTGCCCACACTGGCAGGCAAGGGGGACTATTGGTGGAGGCCAGTGGCCCATAGCCACTGTCTGAACTTAACTCCTAACTCTACCATGTCCTGACTGGGCAATCTTGGGATCCTTAATTTTCATGAGCCTCAGTTCCTTCTTTATCAGAGAGCCACCTCCTAGGGACGTGTTGGAGGGACATGAAATGGATCATCTGCTGTGCCTGGAGCAGAATGTTCAGGGTATTACCAGTTCAAATGTCCAGTGTATGCACTCCTGGTCTGTTCCTTTGGATAAATTTCAAAATACAGAACAGGCAGGTCCCAGGGCAGTTTGCAGATTTGCTGCTGTCCCCTGGATGGTCCGCCTTTTTACAGCTGTTCAACCTTTCACACATATCAGAATCACCTGGCTCTGATTCCGGTTCCACAGGGCTGGGCAGGACCTGAGACTTTGTGTTTCCAAGGCGGTGCTGATGCCACTGGTCCAGGACCATCCTCTGAGTAGTGCCGGTCCTCAGGTGCGCTCAGGTTCTATGCCTCATCTTCTCGCAAGAAGCCTGGTGCTCAGTGGCTCAGTGGCTGACCATGGCCCTAGAAAGCATGTTTGTCGCTGGCTGGTATGTAGCCTTGGGGGCTGGAGAAGCCATTCCTACATGCTGCCTGTGTCCACACAGCTCCTGCCCTCCCCAAGGAGTCTGAATCTCTGCCATTAGCCGCCAGCCCAGCCAGGCTGTTTATGCAGCCAATTCCTGTGACTCTATTCCCCCCAGAGAGAAACAGACAGACTGGCTCTCCGCACCGAGGCCAGGCGGCAGGGGTCCAGCCCTGTGCATGAAGGGCCTTTCCTAAGGCCTCCTGGCCTGCAGGTTTCTCTGTCCCTGAAGTGCAGCAGCAAGCAGGCGGGCCAAGGGAGACCCCATCTGGACGGGAGCGTCCGTGCAGCACCAGCAGCACTCCCTGCCACCAAGCTCCGTCTTGGGAAGGAGAGGCAGCACCTGCTAGGTTTCCACTTTACCGAGAAGCTGTAAATTACCCGTGGGTCCCTTGAGCAGGATGGGGCACAAACACCTATTGACTTTTATTTTTTAGATTTTGACATTTCAATTTCCTGTGAACATAAGTCACATTTTGCAAGCTAAAAACCCATCGACTTTAATCCAGGTGAATGTTGAGGGGTGAGCACAAAATACTTAGAGTGTTTTGCTTTCCACATGACTCACGTCAAATTGCCGTTTTTGCCCTCCGAAATGGCCATTTCAAGTGGTTCAATATTAATCCTCAAAGCAGAGGCTTGGAGTCATCTTTATAACTACTCCATTCTCAGGACACACAACACCAGCCTATTCGTACACGATCTCATAGTTCACACATGTTGCTACCAACATTTACTATATAGTTCATGGAATCTGGGATGCAACCAAGCATAAGACTCTGGGCCCCTCATCGACAGTTAGGGAATTCCACTGACAATGCTCTGGGGACCTTTAAAGAGTTAGCTCCCCCCATTTTCTCTTTCCGGTGTTTTAGGGCTGCCGTAGTCCATGGTACGCTTCCTTGAGACACGTGCCTATGAGGACTGATGAGCCAACGAGGGAGAAAGAGCTGGCGTCTGTCCCGCGTCAGGGAGAGCTGGCCTCCTTCGCTTCTGCCCACCAAGACTCTGACGGTCAGCCCCAGGGGAGAGCGGTGGGGTGGGGTGGGCCAGACTGAGAACCCAAGGCAGGGGGCTGAGCTCTGTCTGATTTCAGGAGACAAAGACACCAATACATAGACACACTCACTTTCTGGTTACAGATTAAATTACCGGTCATCGCGCGTCCAGCGTGCCACTCGGTGACATGTATAACATGCTATGTGTATACATGTGCACACACATCGTGCAAGGAGCGTTGTTGACCCCTGTGAGTCACCAGCATATTAGCGTGTGGGGTGCGTTCAACCCACCTCTCCCCACGGCATCCTCACAGAAGTTCTATTGTCAAAATACACTCAAGATTCTAAATTATGGATAGTTCAACATGTACCAGACACACATGTACCACCACCCAGATTGAATAAATGTTAATCTATTCCGTATTTGCTTTGGAGTGCTTTGTAAGGAGATCAAAGTTAGAGCGAGGTGAAGCTCCACCCCTCGCACCCCGCCCAGAGGTGACTTCCTACAGAAGTTACACGTGTTGGTCCCAAGCCTGTTTCCCACCATATGTTGACATCCAGAAATCCTATGTCACAAACGCTATGTCACAGTATTTACATAAAGATTATCACACTGTTCAAGTCCTCTAACAACTAATATTTTCCACTCAATACAGCATTTTATGTTTATCCATGTAGATTCCTGCAGCCCTCACTCAATTTTTAAATGTATAGGACATTGTTACACTGTGTAAGTAGATCCCAGCTCATTTAACTGTTCCGCACCCTGATAAGCATATAGGTTGTTTCTAATTTCTGCTTTGTTTTTTAGATGAAAAGTACAAGACCACTCGGCCAGGAAGTGCCAGGCCAGGTGGTGAGCACAGACCTTCAGACCCAAAACCTGTTGTTCCTTTTACTTGATCAGCAGAGCGTACATGCAAGCTCAGGGCCTCGGTTAATCCATGCATACCCCTGGTGAGGTCACCAGTTATGGTGGTTTTAAAGATATGTCTACGGAGTCTTGGATAGCCTACAACTCGAGAGGTGGAGCTTAACTCCCCTGCCTTTGAGTGTGGGCTGGACT
The DNA here is from genome assembly GCA_003508835.1 of Eonycteris spelaea. Classification (NCBI taxonomy): domain Eukaryota; kingdom Metazoa; phylum Chordata; class Mammalia; order Chiroptera; family Pteropodidae; genus Eonycteris; species Eonycteris spelaea. Next base: position 3,853,181 of record PUFA01000139.1, read on the forward strand.
CAGTCACTCACCCCTAACAAACAGAAGATGGCAGGAATGGTGCCACGTCACTTCTGAGATTAGGTTATAGAAAGACCGGCTTCCGTCTTAGCTTCTCCCTCTCATCACTCATGCTGTGGGAAGCCATCTGCCATGCTGGGAACTGCCCGATGGAGGGACGTACCAAGGAGTGGAGGCCTCCCACTGACAGCCAACGAGGACCCGAGGGCTGCCGACAACCACAACTCAGTTGAAGCCCCACATGACAGCCCTGGCTACAACCACATGACCCAGGACCACTCAGGCAGCTCCCAGATTCCTGACCCACAAGAACCAGGAGATAACATGCTTGTTGTTGTAGTCTCTTGAGTTGGGGGTATGTGTTATGTAGCAATAGAGAACGAGGATACCCATTTAGCATCAATCAGAGGCCAGGTGGTCGAATGCAGGTGAACCTGGGTGTCCGGCTGGCTTCGCCACCAGTGATCTCAAAGCATCTCTTCCTCATAGTGTCTTAGCTTCAGAGGGAATGTGATGACCCAGAAACCAGCAGCGTGGCCCCTGTCACAGCCTGCTGAGCTGCGCCCCCTCACATGGGCAGAGCGCCCGGGCAGGACATCTGTGTAAGTGCTGGTGGTAAACACCTCCCCTCAGGCCTCCTCCCACCTCGCCATCCTCTGCCAACTCCCTCACAGCCCTGACCAGCTGCCTGTCCAGGGGCTGTAACACTACGAAGTAAACTCAAACCCAGCTCCCGTCTGAGGGAACTAGCTCCCGGTGAAACTTTCTTCCCGAGTATAAATTACTGACCTGGAATCCAGCACATAAAGGGCTTGGGAATTTTCTTCCATATCAAGAGGTCTGGAGTCTGATGGACCTGGATTTCCAATCTCCCTCCCCTCACCTCTCCTCCCTGAGCCTCACTCTTCTCATCTGTAAAGTGGGGTCAATAATAGCACCTCTCCCTAGGACAGTTGGAGAGAATTCAGGCCATCAAGTGAGATAGTGCTTAGAGGAGAGCCAGCAAATGGGGCCCGCAGTTCTCATCTGTCTTATTCATACAATGACGTGAAGAGCTTGGCAGCCCATGGGGAGACCTGGGGCATGGGCTTGAACCAGCTTCCCTCAGAGATCTGGGGTGGAGACTGACAGGGGAGGGGCTCCAGAGCACAGAAGGTCTGTTTTGTGCCCATCCGGGCTCTGTGTCCTGGCCTTGTTGGACTTTTCTCCCTCATATAAGAAGAATCATACAATATGGGGGCCTTTCGTGTCTGGCTTCTTCACTCAGCATAAAGTTTGCAGGGTTCATCCATGTTGTAGTCTGTGTCAGAGCTTCATTCCTTTTTAAGGGTGAATAATATTCCATCGTATGGATGGACCACATGTTGTTCATTCATTTGTCAGTGGATGGACAATTGGTTGTTTCCACTTTTTGACTATTATAAATAACACTTCTGTGAACACTCACGCATTTTTGTGTGGATGTATGGTTTCAGCTTTCTTGGGTAGACACCTGGGAGTAGAATCACTGGGTCCAATGATAGCTTTCTGTTTACTTTTTGAGGAACCCCACTCGTGCTGACCCCTACCTACCCTTCAGATCCCAATGCTCTCTCATGATTGCACACTCTCCAGGTTTCACATTCCACGTGGTTTTGTGGAATTATCTGGATGGAGATCTGTGAGTCAAATGTGAGCAGAGATGGGGTCTTGCTCATCCAGTACCCAGGCCTGGCATGTGAAGACACTCTGAGTGCCCATTAATGTGTGACTAGAGCACAGGTATGAGCTGGTAGGTGAGCAGAGATGTCGTCAGGAAGCCCAAAATCCAGGAGCAGGGACCACTTGGCAGGCACAGTGGACACGAGGCTGGGCACGGAGAGGGCTGAGATGCTGCAGGTTCATGCCCCAGGAGCGAGGGCCTCTGCTGTATCTTCCACAGTCCTAAGGTTGCCAGCCGGGTGGTTAGCCCCAGCATGTTACAGGAGTAACGCCTCCTGTGTAGTCGTTCCTTTTGTCTCACCTCTCACTCTCCTACCCAGAATTTCCAGGGTCACCTCCAGGTAGATTCATTCTTTTACATCCTAGCTCAGGGTCTGCTCCCTGGGAACCCAGACTAAGACAGAATGGTGCGTCCTCTAGTACAGCCTTGTCATTAGAAAGAAGGAATCATCATTTATAATAATAATTAACAGGAATCAAGAGGCTTCCCCAGGGCTGCTGCACCAGACATGGTTAAGTTCTGGGTCTCTGGGGCTGCGTGATACTGCGCTACCTCCCCTGAAGACATGAGTCAGCCCAGGCCCGGGGCAGTGTGGGAGTGAGGGGCAAGTGAAGTGCCCATACCCAGGGGCCTGCAGTGCAAGCTCACACCTGAGGGAGAGCACCCCCTTGTCCTGGCGGCTGGATCCTAATTGTAGATTAGGCTCCTGTGTACCCATGTGTGTACACGTGTGTCAGTATGAATGTGTGTATGTGTGTATACGTTTGCACATTGTAGCTACTAATCACTTATCATGGGCATCATCCTAAGAGCTTTACATTTATTAGCCCACTTAATTCACACAGCTCTGTAAGGTAGGTCTCACCATTATCCACATTTTGCAGATGAAGGAACTGAGGCTCAGAGACGCAAAGCTGTTTTCCTACAGCCACAGGCTGGTGGGAGTGGGACCAAGGTGCAAAGCCAGAAAGCCCGGCTCCAGAGCCCACGTTCTGAACCTCTCAGGCACATATCTGAAGATGTAAACAAATCTGTCTTCCTGTTCTGAGCCACACAACAGAGTGATGCTCTCGTCCGCCATCTTTCCTTTAGTTCCGGCTCCCTTGCAGCCTAGAGCAAGAAAATCCCAGAACGTTTCTGGTCTGTATGCTCATTTTACAGTCAGGAGGAAGGACGTCAGGGAGAGAAGCGACCCCCTCAGGCTCACACGGCCTTCAGTGATAGGCGTGGGTCCAGACATGCCCGGTGCCTGGGGTGGCCAGAGTGGAGGCGGGACCCCACATGCCCTCACACTACAAAACTATCTCTGACCCAGTCTGCACAAGCTGTGTCCTTTCTCCAGCAGCCACCAGATCCAGCTCCGTCGCTCTGAGCTCCTGCGGGAGGCACGAAGGAGGCACACTGGGCTCTGTCCACTCCCCAAGGCACCTCCCACCTGACCATTCATCCTCTTAGAGGGTGGTTTCCTTTTTTCTCCTTACTGCAAGCTTTAGTGGGGGAAAAAAAGGCCAAGAGAAACCAAAAGGCAGGGGGCAGTGCCTCCAGAGCATATATTTAGCCCAAGCAGAGGAGCGAGGCTGCCTCCCTCCTGGCTTCAGGCCTCATCCGTCTGCCTGCGGGTCGGATCATGGGACCAGAAGAGGACGTCGCCTGTGGTGACAGCTGCCCGCGCTCCCCTCGTTTGGCCGACAGACAGGCTGGCCTCGGCCAGAAATGATATGTTTTGAAGTTTTTCCTGAACCAGAAGCCCCAGGACAGCACCGTTTTTGTGGTCATTTGAATTCTCCTTGAAATCGACTTGCACTTTTTTCCCCCCTTTTTGATTTTTAAAAATGTGTTTCATTATATAATATATATTCCTTGTAGAAAAATGAGGAAATATAAATAAGCATAAAGAAGAGTTTAAAACCTCCCAATGCCACTACACAGAGAAGAAATGAACCAACTATTCCCGAGGGATCACCAATATTAACATTTTAGGGTGTTTCCTTATGCACGTTTTCCCATACATATATGCAAATGTTTTTTTCATGGAAGGATAATCCTACCCTACTTCCTGTGTTTTCACTGAGATGTGATGACTGTCAAAGTCAGACTGTGGGGGTGGGGTGAGGTCCACCCAAAGCCTCCAACCGAGTGGCCCACCTCCTGAGTTCTGGGGTGAGGGCAGTAGTGAGCACCCAATAACTGAATTCTTATTCTTCATTTGCTCTTTTCACTTCCTCAAATCCAAGGGTTCCCCACCCCGGCCTGTTAAGAACTGGGTTGCACAGCAGGAGGTGAGTGGAAAGCGAGCAAGCGAAGCCTCATCTGCATTTACAGCCGCTCCCCAGCGTGAGCATCACCACCTCAGCTCTACCTCAGGCATTAGATTCTCATAGAAACACCAGTCCCTGGTGCCAAAAAGGTTGGGGACCACTGCTCCAATGCAAACATCTTTCCAAATCAAGAAATCACTCTTGTGCTTTAATATAAGGGGGCCCCAAACACAGGGAAATATCCATTGAACCCTCTACGATGTTGCTAGCCCAACTTAAACATAGAAATGTTTAGAATGTCAATGAAATAGTCACAGGAATGTGTATAAAATTTAATTTATTAATTAAATTAGAAATGCTTTTTGAGAATAATAAATGAAATCACGTAGAATGTGTAGTGGAAACGGGAGAATCGTCCATCAAACCATTCCCCTCTTCCTCCTGGGGATAGAGGCTGCCTCCATTCCCAGTCGCCCGGGCATGTAGTACAGTCACGTGACAGATTGTCCAGTCGAATGTCGGCAGTGATATTTCACACCGCTTCTGGGCCCGGCCTTAGAAACCCCTCACTTCCAGCCTTCCCCAGCTCACACCCTATCTGCTGGCTGGAGGCTGGATCCAGCCCAGGATGCTGAGTGCCAGGGCCTGGTGGATTGACCACATAGAAGGGTTCAGGACCCCTAACGACCACCCACCAAACACCCAATTAGAATTTATGTGAGAAAGAATGAAAGCCAGGCATTATTTCACATGACTGTCTTAGTTGTTTGGTACATTGGTTGACACGCCCTAATCAATGCACTGAATTAAATACAATAATTTAGAAGTAATGCTTTTTCTACCTCAGATCTCATGAGTCAATTTTATTCAAACCTGCCACATGCGTTGTCAACATCGGTGTCTTTAACATCAAGAACCACTTCTTGAGTCTTTAAGCTCAGTTTTCCAAAGCCCGTTGTTTTGTTTTTACTTCTGAGTTCTATGAGATTGTCATCCGTTCAGGACGCTATAGACAATTACTTCACCAAGACGCATGTCTCCATATCCAAAATATTAGGACAGTTTTCCCCCCCATTTCACTTGTAGGTTTAGATCTTTGGTCTTCACAACCTAAGCACAGTATCCCTTTTTAAAGAAATCTCTAAATGGCTTATTCACTCTGACATTTACACTTGCAAGGTCCTCCTGCAGGAAGAGTTGCTAGATCTAGGTTACGTTTTTACATGCTTTTTAAGTATTTCCTTCCAATTATCCCTATCAGGATCTGTAGCTGGCCTTGTTTGAGGTCATTTCCGAACAAGGAGTCTTCCACCAACAAATTTAGTCATTTGAAATAAAATAATTGAAAGATCGATTTATAAAGACAAAATTTTTAGAGGATTTTATTTTAAACTTATCTCTTTTATTTTTATTACTTTTTGTTTTGGAGAGTTTTCAAACATACAGAAAAGTAGGATGAAGTGAATGGTGGACACTCGTGTACACACCGCTCGGCTTCCGCAGTGATGGACGTATGGCCCCGCGTGGTGGTTGATTCTGCAACATCCGCCACACCTGCTCTCAGGTGTATGTTTTGGGGGGCGGGGAAGAACATGGCCTTATGTTCGAGGCTAATATACTCAGTCAGCATCATTCTTAACAACCATTTAGCATGGAAAATGCCGAAGGTATATCAAAGAAGACAGAGCACAGTGGACTCCATGAGCCCGTGACCAACTTTGACATGGGGCCCATCTTGTCTCGAACACACACGCCCACCTTCACCCGCCCCACGCTGTTTTGAAGCAAAGGCCAGACAAGCCAACTTTCATCCCGTCCCTGTCATGGTTAATGGTTAGATTTGTTTACATGTTTTAAGGCATATGAATGGGACAGTCTGGGAGTCACCCAGGATTCAGGTCCTAGTGTCTCTCCTACTAGCTATGTGATGTTGGGCAGGTGACGTCCTATTTCTGAGACTCTTCCTACAGAGGAAAAATAACAGTGCCTTCCTCACAGCACTTCTGAGGACTTGATATAAAAATGTGAAGTGCTGAATACAATAAATCCTGATTAGTATTATTTTTATCTATAATCTTTTTTTATTTTTCAGCTTTAAAAAATTATTGTATTTTATTATTAGTTTCAAGTATATAATACATTGGTTAGATATTTATGTAGTTTATAAAACAATTCCCTTAATTGCTCTTTCTCTCTTCTGGCTCTCCACCCAGCCATTACATTACTGCTGACTGTATTCTCTATGCCACGCTCCCCATCCCCGTGACCATCTATCAACTTCTAATTTGCATGTCTTTAACCCTTCACCCCTTTCTCTCAGCCCCCCAACCTCCCTCCCTTCTGGCCCTCACCAGATTGTCCTCTATATTTTTGAGTCTGTTTTTGATTAGTTTGTTCTTTTTGTTCCTCGGATTCCTCATATAAGTGAAACCATATGATTTTTATCTTCCTCTGTCTGACTTATTTCACTCAGCTCAATAACATCTAGGTCCACCTACGTCATTGCAAATGGTAGTCAATAATCTCTTTTTCTAGTATTGTAAAAGCCAAGGGGACAGAAATGTTTTGTTTCAGTCTGTGCCTCACTGTGGAGAGGGTGTGAGCTCCTTTGTCAGCTGGGGAGTCCATGAGATCCCCCAGATGGAAGAGCTGGTGAGGGGTTCCCACTCTCCCCAAGGGATGCAAGAGTCCAGTGGCTTCCCCTCAAGGAATCAACACGTCTCCAGCCATTCCACAAAAGAGCACTGTTGGCATCTTGGGGCAGGATAGCTCTTTATGGTGCCCAGGAATTACAGAATGTTTAACTTCCCCCAGCCTCCTGCCCACGAAATGTCAACAGCGTCACCACATCGGTGGGTCAGCCACAAAAGCCCAGACAAAGACCATAGAGGAGTTGGTTCTTGTGCACCTCTTGGCCTGTGGGAGTCTGTGATGGAAGAAAGAGTTGGGGTACTGTGGTCATGAGGGTGAGGGCCAAGATTGTTCCTTGTTTGTTCTCCAGGGCCCCTGTGTCTTCATTTGTACCACAGTCTGGGGTCATTCCCACCCAAGCTTTCTGTGCCCGGCTCCATTTCACTGTTACACACTGGCTGTGAGACCCCCTGGGGTCTCAGAATGTGACCATACTTCGAGCTAATCAAGTTAAAACCAGGTCACGGGGGTGGGCCCGAATGCAAATAAGTAGTGTCCCTACAAGAGGAGGTGATTAGACAGTGACGGGCCGCGATCTGGAAACCCAGTGTGAGGAGTTTCTCCATGTCAAGGACGAACGATGGATACCCAGAAGGACGTTCAACGCCCCGAGCAGCAGCCAATGATATATATCTGTGGAGACTGTCACACAGAAAATGAAATAAACTCCAGGGATCCAATCAGATGCGGAGAACGTGGATACAGACTAGTGCACAAGAAAAGGACTAGAAGATCGGTGGTTTTTGATGCTCGATCAAACATGGAATTCAGAGACATAGCCTCGTATTTGGATTTGCTGTTAATGTTGTATAGCCTTTGATTAGTGTACCTGTGTTTACGAATACAACTATATACACATGGTTTCATTTAAAAAAGAAGAAGAAGAGGTGATTAGGGTACGGGGATCACGCAGGGAGAAGACCAGGTGAGGACACGGGGCGAGATGGCCGTCTGCCGGCCAGAACTGGAAGGACGCTTTCCTCGCGGCCCTCAGAAGAAACCAGCCCTGCCGCCACCCAGCTCTGGGACCGCCGGCCTCTAAGACCTTGCGAGAATCTATTTCTGTTGTTTTAAGCTCCTTGTCAGGAAACAAACACTCACCTGGCAAGGCCCGACTCCCAGCGTCTAAAGGAGGTGGCTCTCTGAGAGGCTCACTTAGGGAAGAACTGTCTCCGAGTGACGATCTGGGCTGCGAGGGGTTGGGTGGCGCATGGCTCAGACCACGAGCACCCGGCCCCACTCAGATGCCCGCTGTGGGCAGACACCATCTGTCCCCACACACAAATAAAGCAGGCCCCTTCTTGAGACAGCATGATCCAGTCTGGGAGAAGGAACTACTGTCTCCAGCCTATCCAAACTGCGTGCTGGTAATTTGAGTAAATTAAAGCATGATTTAAGATTTATTGGTTGGAATTGAAACAAGGGGGGAAAACCCATCAAGATGGCTATTCTCTTCTTGTTGTTAAAAATTTAAATTAAATAGTTCATGCAGGGAATTCACTTAACTTGGGATCATATTCTTAGAACTTACACACAGAACTTATGATTTTTACTTTCGCCTTGACAATGTAATACTGCCTACCTTCCAGGTAATCCTGGATTCTGCCAGGGAACCCTTTTCAGAGCCAGTTCAAGAAGAAAACATTAACTAATTTAGGTTTAGGGAAAAAGGCCTCTCTCTCTCTCTTCCTGCCCCCCCCCCCCCCTCTCTCTCTCTTTCTCCTATCAAACATGTATCCCAGAATTTGGCCAACTTTTCCTATAAAGGGCCAGGTAGTAAGTATTTTTGGTTTTGCAGAAACTATTTTATAGTTTCCAATGCAACTACTAGAGTCTGAGGTTGTCGAAACACAGCAGCCAGAAAAATATGTAAATGCGTGGGTGTGGTTCTGTTCCAATAAAGCTTTATTTACAAAAATAGTTAGTGGCTAGATTTGGCCTAAGGGCATAATTTGCGAACCGCTGACATAACTCATCTAAACTCAGAGATACAGAAGTGTCCACCTTGATTCAGCTGCCTCAACCAGACCCCGTGGCCAAGAGCTTGAGCACTAGAAGGTGCTTGGGTCCAAATCCTACATTGGAGGTTGACTAGGGACTCTGGGCAAGTTACAAACTCCTCCGAGCCAAGCCCTGTTGGCAAAAGGGACATTGTAATAGCCCTGTCTCTGGGAAATGCTGTGCGAACAACCGGTTGATGTGTGCAAGAGGCTTATCCCCGTGGCTAACATAAGGATACCCAAGGGCCCGCAGGCGTCATTAAAGCAGATAGCCCCACCAGGAGGAGAAAGAGGCAGTTTCTTCTTCAGGCTGCGAAGACAGGAAGGAGAAGAAGGCCCTGGAGGGTGGGAGAGTTAATTAATAAATCAGGGCCCTCTGGGGGTGGGAGGGAATGAAATTGAGAGCAGGCAGGAGAAAGCAGGCAGAGGAAAGGACTGCTTTGTCCTTCTGCACAGAACTAATCCAGTGGCCCTTTTCCTAAGGCCGCTCTCTCCCTCTCAGTTATGCTGTCCACAATGTCAGGACAAGGTTAATTTTTCCACGTCTATGTCCCCAGATTGTAGCACAGTGCCTTGCATGCAGAGGGTGCCCCATGGAGGGTTAGATGGGAGATAGGGGAAAAAGGGAAGGCTTGGGTCCATCAAGAAAAGATGTCACCTTATCTGATAGGGGCGGGCCTGGGGGCAGGGGTTAGGGGCTAGGGAGGGAAAAGCGAAGGATAGCATAAAAAACAACAAAATGCACTGTGTGAACTATATTTGGGTCCTGATTTTAAGAAATTATATAAAGACATGGGTAAGCAGAACATGGCTTGGGTAGTGATACTATTAAGGAAATATTGATAATCGTGTTAGATATCTAATGGCATGATGGGCCCTTTTTAATGTCTTCATCAGTCAGAGAGCATACTAAATGGCACAGTGCTTGGAATTGCTTTAAAATTTAGGGGCAAAAAAAAAAATGAGTGGCAAGTAGCTGATACAACTAATTTTGTATGTGTTCAAAATGACCTATAAGAAAAAGTTAAAGATAACTTTTCTTGAAAAAGTATTGGACAGCAAGTTTAGAGAGCTGCTATGTAATATAGTGCCAATAGTAAACGATACCGTATTGGGTACTTTAAAAATTTAAGAGCGCAGAGCTCACGTTACGTGTTCTTACCACCCAGAAAACAAGAACTCCAAAAGCAACAAGAAAGGGCATGAACGAACTTGGAAGCCACGGCCGCGTTTATTACTTCCTGTTGGTAATAGTCTCGCAAGTGTGAGCATATGTCTAAGCTCATCGAATTGTGCCCATCAAAGAGGTGCCAGGCTTTGAGTATTAATTATACCTCAGTAAAGTTGTTTTCTTTTTTTAAGAGCAAGTGGTAGGGCTAGAAAAAAAAAAAGTCTTGGAACCGCTAGGGTGAGTGTACTCAGACAGTGATGCCCGATCCCACAGACTGGTGCCTCTTCAGAACGAATATGCCCCACATCCACTGCCATCCTGAAGTGAAACGCATAGACACCTATGCGATTCCCCCACCTCCACACAATGCCTGGGAAGGCAGACCGGACTGCCGGCTGTTCACATTGGGACACAGTTTCATGTGTGCATGACAGCGACAGACGGTGCCTGACCCCGGGGTGGAGAGTAGGACCCACTGACTGGCCGTGGGGCTTTCCGAATGGTGAACACCTCTTGGCCAAGTCTGGACAAAACAGAACACAGTGTTCCCGCCATTCACATGCCTGGCACCGGTGTAGAGTAAATACACGCAAAGCCTTACTTCCTGTTCATGTATAAAAGGGAGGACGGACGCCATAAACAGGGTTTCCACCTGTGCGACGATCACCACAGGATCTCCTAACACAGGTAGATGTAGGATGCCGCTTGGGTGGCGCGTCCGGGATCTGTGCCAGGCACCTTCCATGCACAGGCGGCATCTCTGATCACTGTGGCAAACAACCTCCTTCCAGAAACTTCCGACTCGGCCCCTAAGGGAGGCAGAGCCCACTGCATTGGGCTCTGGGGCACTGGCTAGGGGACATCAACCAAGTGGCCCAGTTTTGTGCCTCCCAGCTGCAGGTGTCCCAGGGAGCTGCAGTAAAGCAGGTGGACCTGGCTTCTCAGGGGCTTCTTCCTGGGAGAGGTTGTGAGGTAGCTAGTCAGACAGGAGCGACAAGGGGGAGCAAAGGAGTGGGGGCCTAGCTTAGAGACCACCCAAAGAACACCCTACTGGTATTAGAGAATCCCTCCTGCTTCCCCAGAGACAAAGGAAAGGAGGGTCATAATCTTAGCTGGCCTAATCTTGCCGCAAACACATGCACAGGAAGTACTGCCCATAACTTCAGCCTCATTATACCATCATAATATCATGATTATGCCTGGAAATTTATGAATCTAATTATAACAGACTGAATTCTGGGTTAGCGTATGCGCAGTGGGCAGTTGTACAGAAGCCAGGTATCAATCAAAATGACCTCTCTCGCCAGTTACCCAAGAACGCCTTTGGAATCACCCATCACGGCCTAACTACAAGGCAGACATGCCCACTTCTGGGCCCTTTTTGCCCTTACGTGCTCTATCTTGTTGGTGGACTTGTGTGGCCCTTTGGCCCTTTTGTGTTGGTTACAGCCCTGGGACCTTGTGCCTCCTTGGGGCATACTTTGTTTTTCTAAAATATATTTTTAATAAAACTATTAAGTCTCAATGACCTGTGATTCTTCACCGCGTCATTTGAGGAAGAACCGAGTTAAAAATATTAACTACAGGTCTGCGCCGTCATTATCCTTCTCCCTTCCCCCTACTGCTGGGGCGACACCGGAACTCCCATTGGACCCACGGTGACAGGGAGGTAGATAGGAACCGGGAAGTGGGGCAGGTAGCCGACCAGGGGAGTGGGGCCAGGCTGAGGGCTGACTCTAACGAGGAGGAAAGCAGAGCTCGGGAATCAGACCAGGGCACCTGGGCAGCCCTCCCTAGGGCATGGCCTGCTTTACTATTAGCATTGGGGGTGGTGGGGGGGGAGGGGAGGTCAGAGGTCAGAGGCCTAGGAGGACTCCCATGGTTCCGTGGGTTGGATAGCAAAACTGGAGCGATTTCAGAGTGCAATCGAATTGTGTGAACGTTGAACTGAGCAATTAATGTGGCTTTAAGAAGGCATGTGTCATTCCTGGCTCAGCAGGGCCCCCCCCCCTCGTGTGTCTCCCCGGCCTGGAGAAATGACCTGAATCTGCTTCCCTGGCTGTCCCAGCCATGCCTCATCAGTCTCACTTCTGCGGGGGCTGCTGTGCCTGCCACCGCAGCTCGTTTTCTCCAGGGCCGAACAGGCCTCTCATCAGTGTCTGGTTGTCCTTTTGTAGTCCAAGAAACAGCTTATCATTTCAGGAAAAAATGACCTCATCCGGGCCGAAAATGTAACTCAGAAGAGTAATGAAGCCATGCTGCCTTCGGCTACAGGGTGTGACTGATGCTCAGACTTCAGGAAGCCCAACCCTCCAACCAGCTCTAGTTTCCCAGGGGCATAGCTTCTGCCACTGCATGACTCATTCCCCTGAAACGGCGGTGCTCACTTAGCTCGTAGGAGGCCTTGCCTGCTTGCCCCTTGTGAAGGCGATGAGTGACACTGCTTTTTCACAATGCAACATGAGGACGGTCTGAGGGGCACAAGTGGTGGGGGTTTTTTGGACATCCTTGCCTGTGAAATTGCCCAGAGCCAGGCTGGGTTGGTGCTAAGAAGAGAATTATTTTAAGGAAAGGGGACTTAATGGAAGAAGGAAAGGCCAAACAGGAGTCACGAACGCTGTGGGGTTCTTCCAGCATCCACTCAGCTCTCCCCGAACCTGTACACTGGACTCTCCCAACATGTCGGGAGGTGGCTGCTGCCTCATTTTACAAAAGCAGTTCAGAGTCTTAGGAACTTGCCCGTGGCAGGCCCTGGGACCAGGGCAGTGGCTCCGTAAGTGCATGAGACCCTACCTGGGGACAAATGAGTTAGAGAAAGAGAGGGCAGTAAACCGGGTGCCAGTGTGGGCTCCTGCCAGTGGGATCTCCACATGCTACTGTCCTCATTTTCCCTGGGCCTCACCGTGGGGTTGCTTCCGGCTCACTGAGCACAACAGGGACGGGGTCCCTGTGCCGGGACCCACGTAGGAAGGAGCATGGGCCCTGATCTGTGTTTTCAGATCCTTCTCTGGCCGCCTCCAGTCTTTGTAAGTGGAAGGGGGCAGTGTAGAGAGGTGTATTTTCCCCCTGTGTTCAGTATGTCGCAGTGGTCGGCTGAGTAAGGGCCCTGCATCCTGATCCCTGGATTCTGAGGATGTGTGACCTGCCATGGTAAAGGGAGTTTGTAGCTGTGCTTAGGGACCTTGAGATGGTAGAGGATCCTGGACCTTACAGAAGGGAGGCAGAGTTGTTGCCGGAGAGCTTGACGGGGACGAACGTCCCAAAGAGGACTCGACTTGGAGCTCTGGTGACCAGGTTATTGTCTTACGTCGCAAGAAAGAATTCACAGACAAGATGAATAAAAAGCGGGAAAGCACACAGTTTATTGACGCACAAGCACACACTTAGGAGGGAAGCGCAGGTGAACTCAGAGATCAAGTCACAAGGATGCCTGGGTACGGGGCTTTTGTTCTTCTTGGAGGCAGGACCCAGAGACAGGATACTGACGTAGCCTCGATGTCACCTCCCAGTGGGCAGGGAGCTCGATCTCCTGCTTTTTCATATTTATTTGGTGTTTTCAGAACTGTTATGGTGTCAGGTGCATGATGGGAGCCACGGTAACCAAAATGCAGAAGAGATCATGATGATATTATAATTAGCCAAAGGTCAGGTCTTGGTCAGAGATGGCGTCTAAGCTGGAAAGGATTGGTCTTGGCTGTCTCCCCTTGTCAGAGCTAAAACAAGGGGAGGGCTGAAGAACGGAAGAATTTCCAGGGCCATATCCTGGAAGGGGAGGGGGTGTCGCCCCTAGGCTATCTATCCTGTCGCAGAGGGAGATTTGATCACAGGAAAGGAAGACAGGAATGTGACCCGGGAAGCAGGGAGAGATAAGGCAATGGGATGTGAGGCCACGATCCAAGGAATGGGGTGCCTCTAGAAGCCAGAAAAGAGGAAGGAACAGGTTCTCCCCTGCAGCCTCTAGGAGGTGCAAACCCTGTGGACACTTTGATTTCAGCCCTTTGAGGCCTGTGATGAACTTCTGACCTCCCGAGCTGTCAGCAAATAAATATGTGTTGTTTAGGCCACTAAGTTTGTGGTCATTTGTTACAGCAGCCACGATACAGCCACCCGCCACCTTTAGAGGTAGGAGAGGCTGGAGTGAGTGGTTTGGTTTTCAAATGACAACTCTTCTCAAGTCCTATGTTAAGAACTACTCAGGTTAGTGCGCCTGGCTCTGTTAAGATGTGTGGGCTCCATCAGTGGTAGGTGGCATCATCATCCTCGCTGTCATATTAACAGTATCGCCAGCCCGAGCCTGGACCCGCCATCCCCCACTCCATCTGCGAAGTTAGCAGGCTCGCGGCAGGCATAGGGGAGCCTGGCTTTTTCAAGTTAAGCTCTCGCTGCGTGCCCTGCCTCCTCACACGGTCCTAGGAGATGGGGACTGTCACTGCCATTGTATAGACGGGGTCCCTGAGTCACCTACGGTTCCCTCTCCTGCTTCTGAGGCACCCTTCGTCTCTGAGGAAACCAACCCAGAGGTGACCTGCTCTGTGGCAACTTTCCCCACATTCCTCGGGGTGGGATGGACCCTCCCCAGGTTTCCCACAACACACGGGTGTTCTCATAACCACCACCCTGACTCAGACAGGTAAGGATCAGCTCCTGGTAGGCCCCAGAGGACAGGGCAATGGGAGGCAAAGAGGGGACTCTGAGGGCAGTCAGTCCTGGGTCCAGGTCCCTGACCCTCTGCTCTGGTATTTCCTCTTCTTTAAGGGAGATAACAACAGCTACCTCTTGAGGGCACTGTGGAAGGCCAAACATGACCTTGAGGACCTCCAGACCAGCCCCACACAGCCACTGAGTGGGCATTTAGTAAGCTAAGCCTTTGCAGCCAGTTTCTGACAATAAGACTTTAACATTTTTCAGTGAATAAGCAAATGAATAAATTTATTCATTCAACAAATATTTCTTAAATGCCCACTAAGTGTAGGTCACTGTGCTAAAAGTTGAGTTAATGAAGAAAAAAAGAGAATGTCAACGCTCTGAGTGGATCTCTGGCTGCTTGAAATGGAACGTCTCCGTGAAGATGTCCCTTCTCTCTCCCTGCCACTGGGGGGCCCATGGGCTCTGTGGATGCAGGCGGTCCCCTGCGGGCAGGCGCCCAGGCCAGGGCTGCGGGTCTCCAGGAACCAGGCGTCCCTCAGCTCCAGAATATAAACACACATTCCACATAGCCTGCTGGAGAGCCACAGGCCCTGCTAGAGGACTCAGGGGGTTGTTGTCCAAAGGCCACTGTGCAGCAAGTCCTAGCTTCCCAAGAAAGCTGGGGGAGCCCTGAGCATCATCGGGTAGACCCCACACTCCTATTATAGGCAAACTGAGACCCAGGATGGGCAGGGGTTTGCCCAAGGTCACTTGGGAGTCAGGGGCAGAGTCCAAGCCCCTAATACTCAGCAGAGCACGGTTTCTGCCAGACTCCCAGGCCTCGTTAGAACAAGAATCACAGCTCAGGCAGAGGGAGGCGGGCAGCCTTCCATTCGGGGCTCTCTTTTCTGGGCACAAGGTGGTGCTGACGTCCATGTGGACTGCCCTGAACGCCCAAGGTGTTTGCACAGAAGCTCTGGTGTCCCCACTGGCTGGGGCCTGCTTGTACCCTCCTGGCGTTTGTCCAAGCGGCATCTGCCCCCCAGGAGCCTCTGTGTTCTTTGTGGTCGGGAGCCAGAGCCCTTTCCTCTGTTCTGGGGAATTTCTCCACTTTAAAGGGAACTTTCTGTCATTGTGAGTGACACTGGGTTTTAACAAAACGTGACCATGGAGTGCCACAAGATTTCTGGCCAGGCCTCTGTGAAATTCCCTAGAAATGATGAAATTTAATCGAGCCCCCCCCAACCCCCGTTGTACTTGGGGGAGTTTGTAGCCATTGTCCTGCCACCAGAGAAGCATGACAGCTCTGGGTAAAGGGCTGAGGCCACAGGCAGGACACTGGTGGCTCTGGGCCAGATGCCATCCTAAGACACTGCAGTGACCTGTGTTTCATGGCGGACCACCAAGGGCGCCCTGGACACTACCCAGACGCTGGCCTTCCCAGGGCTGGCCACATCATCACAGCAGGCATTTCTCCCTACCAGCCTCGTCCCCTGTGCGAAGATGCTGCGTTCTCTGAGGCTTTGCCTAAACTCAGCACCATTTAGTGGAGCGGCATGTTTTTCTGTCACAGGGGTGGCTGCTGGTGGGGATATAAAATGGTGCAGCTGCTGTGGGAAAAAAAGTCTGGCAGTTTCTCAAACAGTTGAACAGAGTTACCATACAACCCAGCAATTCACTCCTAGGTTTATGCAAAAATTTATACAAGAATGCAGATAATAGCTTATCCAACCCAAGTGACCATTAACTGATGAATGGACAAACAAATGCGGTCCCTCCATACAATGGAATATTAATCAGCCATAAAGAGAAATGAAGTAGTGACATAGGCTACGACTTGGGAGAATCTTAAAAACATTATGCCGAGTGAATGAAGCCAGTTGCAAAAGACCAAATATTGTATAATTCCATTTATATGAAATGTCCAAATCCATAAAGCCAGAAAGTGATGGTTGCCTAGGGCTGGAAGGAATGGGGTGGGGTAAAGGGGTGACACCTAGGGAGTGCAGGGTTTCTTTTATAGGGTGACGAATGTGTTCTAAAATTGATTGTGGTGATGGTTGCACAGTTCTATGAATACAGTGAACACCATTGAACTATGCACTTTAAATAGTCTGTGAGTTATACTTCAAAAAAGTAGAAAAAAAATTTTAATGGAGGGCAAGATGTGGTGCAACTGGAACTTTCAGACGCACATGTGGAGTCTTAATTACAGAATATGTAGAACCAGCAATATTTACTAAAGCCGAACAATGGTTCAAGCTCCACTCCCAGCCCTCCCAGCAGAATGACTGCTTGTGTTCACCAAAAGACATGCACTGGAGAGCTCAGGGCAGCGCGAATGGTGGCAGCCCTCACCTGGGAACAGCGCACATGTCCACCCAGAGTAGAATGAATACCTAACTTTGGTCTATTCACACGGCAATGAACGTGAACGAGCTAAATCTACAAACAACATGGATGAATCTCATCGACACGGCCATGAGTGAAAGGGCACGCTATCTAATTTCAAGTGTACAAATCTCGGAAACCAATCTTTCACATTGAAGGTCACATCAATGGTTACTCTTAGTGTCTGGGGGGGGGATGGACAGGAAGGGGGACTTCTGGGGGCTGCTATGTTCTGTTTCTTGATCTGGGTGCTGTTACCTGTGCGTGTTTACTCTGAGAAGTCAACCAAATTCACTTAGGATTTGCATGCCTTTTGCTTTTATGTCATATTTCAATAAAAGTCTACTAATAAAAATATGTTTAAAAAGTTAATGAAAGGAACAACCCAAACGCCTATCAATAGGTGACTAGATAAATTGCGGTATGTCCAGACAATGGAATGCTATTTTGCTATAAAAAGGAGTGAAGTACTGATTCATGCTAAAATGTAGATGGACCTTGCAAACATCATGCTCGGTGAAAGGAGCCAGATACGGAAAGTCACATATGTCTAATTGTATTTATATGAAATATCTGGAGTGGGCACATCCACAGAGACAGAAAACAGATCCAAGTTTTCAAGGGCTAAGGCGGGGAGAAATGAGGAGGGACAGCTGATGGATATGGGGTTTCTTTCTGAGGTGATTAAAAGTTCTAGAATTAGAAAGTGGTGATGGTTGTACAATTCTCCAAGATACTAAATGCCATGGAATTGTATACTTTAAAATAGTTTAATGGTGACATTTATGTTTCACAAAAATTAATAAAAGTACCAAGAGGCTGGCCCAATGTGAAAAGAGATGGAATCTCTAATAAACATGTCCCCTGCAAGTTACACCTAAGAGTGTATTTTTATTTTGAGTACTCACTACGTGCCAAGATCTAGGATGAGTTCTTTTCCTACATTATCTCATATCTTCTTCAAAACCATCCTAGGGAGCAACTACTACCATCACCCCCATTTTATAGATAAGGAAATCAGACATCCCAAGAGGCCCCATTCCTGTCCAACCACAGATGGGGCTTGAGTGGTTCTGTCAGAGGCCACACTCATAGGCAGGTAGGTAGCTGCCTCTTCTACTCTGTGCAGGGGACCCACTTTCTGTGGTCTACAGGAAGGCCAAGGTGCTGGTCTGATGTGACTAGCTGTTCTGATATGATTAGCAGGTAAGATGTTTATGGTGGAGAGCAATGGTGTGGGAAGACAGGTGACGTGTGGCCCTGGCAGACCACCACCACCACCCTCCCCAAGCCCGTGGCAGGGACGTGCAGGGAGGCTAGAGCCTCCAGCCATAGCACGCGGGCCTCTGGTGAGCTGGGTATCTATAGATGATACCACAATCATGATGCTAATGACAGTACCTGGTTCACAGACATCCTTGTACATGCCAGGCCTTATTGGGCACTTCATGCATTGTCCCATTTGATTCTCACAACAACCTGAGGAGTAGGTCCTCGTGTTTTCTCCATTTGAGGCTCAGCGAAGCCAAATCATCACACAGCTTCAAGTGGCAGAACAGGGGTTCGAACCCAGAGGCTTGGACTCCAGAGCCCTCTGCTTGGCACAGTAAACATTTGGAACCTTCTCCCAGGTGGCATGTTAAGTAACAAGAGAGGGAAGCCAAGGGGCACCTCGAGGTCAATGTCTGAAAACACAAAGCTCCATAACCTCCAGGAGCGTGGTCAGTGCTTAGATGCAAAGATACTTCCAATCATGCACAAAGCTGGCAGCCGCCCAGGGAGGACACCACCATCCTGGCCTGAAGCGAAGACTCTCCCTGCAGGGCTGGACATGTCTGACTGAGGGAAGCAGTGGTGGGCGCTGAGCAGGCCCCAGCCTAGACTCTTCTCTCTCCACCAGGGGAATATATGGGAGGCCACGGCTGAGGCCGCAGTGAGAGGCGGTCATCCGGCACGCAGCCTGGGTCACAGCAGGCTTTTCTACATCCAGGTTGATGCCCATTGATAACAAATCTGCCCTAACAGAACTGGACCTTGCCTGGCTCCTAGGTGGTTTATTTATTCATTTAAAAAACATCTACTGGGCACCGTGATGGTTGATTTTCTATGTCAAATTGGCTGAGCCATGGTACCCAGATATCTGGTCAAACATTATTCTGGAGTTGTGATGAGGATGTTTTTGCATGAGATTAACATTTAAACCAGTGGATTCAAAGCAGATTGCCCTCCATAATCTGGATGGGTCTCATCTAATCAGGTGAAGGCCTGAGTAGAATAAGAGACTGACCTCTTCTAAGCAAGAGGGAATTCTGCTAACAAATGGCCTTCAGACTAGAACCGCAGCATCGGCTCTCCCCTAGGTCTCCAGCCTGTGCTGGTCCACCTGCAGATTTTGGATTGCCAGCTTCCATAATTGCACAAGCCAATCCCTTAAAATAAATATCGAGGGGGGTGGGCAGAGGCCGGCAGGTGGGGAGGGAGACATATCCTATTGGTTCTGTTTCTCTGACAAATGCAGGCACCTACTGTCTGGCATGGCTGAACTCAGAGTGGTGACAGAGCCCCTCAGGCCTCAGTCTGCCCCGTCTGTTAAAGGGGAGTGATAACGACAAACCTCCAAGGACACTGCAGCTGCGCAGGACAATGCAGGTGCAGGGCTTTGTCAGCTCCCAAGATCAAGGCTGTCTGCGGGCTGGAGGCTCCTCCCACACAGCTGTGTGACTTT
This sequence comes from Eonycteris spelaea, assembly GCA_003508835.1. Lineage (NCBI taxonomy): Eukaryota > Metazoa > Chordata > Mammalia > Chiroptera > Pteropodidae > Eonycteris > Eonycteris spelaea. The sequence goes on from PUFA01000139.1 coordinate 3,872,745, forward strand.
GACCAAGGGCCTTCATGTCCTAGGCTTCCATTTCCTTATCTGTGAAATGGACTAATGACCGTCTTATATTGGGAGAGGTGATTCCCCGTGAGGATTAAGTGGAACCTGATGTATAGAAAGGGAATGTGCCCAGCCCATAGTAGGCACTTCACAAACCATGTCTGGCTATGGTTCTGTAGTTGAGCCAGGAAATCAACTGTGTTAGAATCACTTGGGAGCCAAGTTGTTGCGCCTTTTGACTCACTGAATCTTCCTCTCTGAGTGGAGGAGCCTAAGATCTGCATTTAAATCATGTCTATCACAGGTTGGCAGATTTGGGAACCTCCGCTCATCACAGAGGACCACCAAAGGGCCCTTTGCATGCAGACAGGGCTGTGCCTTCTCTAGACAGGCAGCAGCCGGCTCCTAACCTCCCACCCTTGGGCCGAGTCGGTTGAGCTGGAGCTGGGCTCTCGGCCACCAACAAAAATTGCCTGATAATGAGCTACCTCATTACCTCGCAGACTGCCATCCCCCTCAGCCACCATCTGCCATCTCACCTGTCACCTGGCACGTTCCCCCTCCTCCCGCTGGCAGGAAGGGAGGAGTCCATGCTGCCTTGAACCTCCTCCCTCAAAGTTGTGCCTGCATCCTGCTCCACGGGGGGCTCGGGACTGAGGCGAGACTGTGCCATGGATTCAAGCAGGAGCATGGTGGGGCGGGACAGCAGCAGGCGCCCCCCCCCCGCTCCCCCGCACAGCCTCCAAAAGTGCCGGAGCGGTCTGTTTGTTCTAGAGACGTAACCGAGTTACCTAGCACAACATTCAAAAGCACATGGGGTGCCAGCCTTGTCTCTATGTTCTTCTTTCTTACCAGAGCTCCAATTTTGTTTAGGATGCCAAGGTCCCAGCTGAAAACCCACCTGTCCCAGCCTTCCCTACAGCCAATGGCGCGTGTGCATCAGAGAAGGCGCTCCTGGAAAAGCTGGTGCCTACGCTTTGCAGACCTCTTCCTCACCTGGAGGACACACATGTTGGTGGTGGAGCTGCCATCCTGTGGCCATGAGGCCAGGAGCTGGACCAGACTTCTTACATCTGGATGCTCCAGGCCCCATGACGAAGCACGCTCCTTGTCCCACTACACCAAGCCTGGTTCTACGCCCAGCAGTCATGTGCCGTTCTTACCCGGGATGGGAATAAAGTGAGAATCTTCTTCTTGCCCCTGTCCCAGCGCCCAGCAGCCCCAGAGGCATGCAAAGAGACCAGTTTGGGGAGGTCTTTCAAGAAAAATTGGATGCACATATGAGCACATGTGATTATAGGTTGTTTTTCTTTATCACCCAAATGGTAGCACAGAACACACTGTTCTGCACGTATCCATTCTACAATAGAGCAAAACTTCCTCTTAGACAGGGCGTGTAATTACAAGGGGCTGTGCATCCTCCAGTTGTGTGCGTTTGCCTGAAGGCACGTAACTGGTCCCCCACCCACAGATACCAGGCTCTTGCCAGTCTTTCCAGGCACATATTTTGGCAATGACTCCTAAAGGTACTATTTGGCCATATGGTTAAGACTATGATGGAAGCACAAGAGGTAGCCCCATGAAAATCAGGCCATGAGACAGCGAGAAGGGAAGGAGGGCACATTTTCTGTTTTCCTTCCTGAAGCTGTCAACAGCTGGCCAGACCCCCAGGCCTGGCCCTGTCCCAGACTTGATCCTCCAGTCCTGGCCCCGGAATGCCTGACTCCTCCTTCAGGAGAGTCTGGCTCTTCCCCTAATCCTCCAGAACTCACCCTTGGCTCTTTCCTGCTCTGTTAGAACCTGCTTCTCCCTCTGTTTGCCTGGCCCCTCCTCTGGTCATCCCCACTGGTCCCGCCCCCACCGTCTGTTTCCTAGACTGTTGTTACTGCCCTCTCACTGGTCGGTCAGTTCCCTCTCCAGCCCCTTTCTCTCACCCAGTATGTCACTCACTCTGTGCTTACAACCCTCCAGGGAGCTTGTTGCTTCCAGGAGCAAGGACCACCCCCAGACTCTCTTCTGCAGAGGAACACACCATGTCGAGCCCCAGCCCACCTCTGCTCTTGCACCACCACGCTCCCCTCTTGCCCGGTGAACACCTGTCCTTCAGTTTCAAATTGGTATCAGACCTCAGAGCCTACCTGCCCTGCCAGCTAGAGCCGGCCGCTCTCATTTGCTGCCCTCCACTCCTTCAGAATTTCACCCTGATTCTAAGAGCTGCCGAGCACTGTGTCTGCTGCACTGTGCTGCTGTTTTTCCCTGCACCTTCTCACTTAATCCCCAAACAATCTCAGGAGGCCCAACTGCTGTTGCTCCCATATGACAGAAGAAGAAACTGAGGCTGTCTGTGGTGGTGCCCCCTGGGCTTGGCGTGTCTCTCGTTCGTTGAAAGGAAGCATAAATGAGGCAGGCAAGGAGACAGAAAAGGCAAGAAAATTCCCAGTTTCTATAGCAACAGAAAGGATGCAGCACTATGAACAGAGAGGACTGGGGTGGGAGTGCCCTGGGAGCAGGACAAATCATGGAATTAAAGGGATCTTTCATTTCCTTTGGTTCAGGAATTCTCACATGGGGAGCAGCTCCACCCAGGGGACATCTGGCAAAGACCAGAGGCATTTTTGGCATCTAGTTGACAGAGATCGGGATACTGTAGAACATCCTGCAATGCAGAGGGTGGCCCCCTGCAGAGTTATCCAGGCCAGAACATCAATAATGCCAAGGCTGCGGAGCCCTGATGTAGTTCAACTCCTGTTCTGGGTTTGAACCCTCTCTGTCACATCCTCCCACGCCTGTCGAGAGCCTGTTTCTGCCTTTGCTTAACTGCAAAATGATGGGGGGCTTGCGACCTCTGGAGCAGCTCGTCCAAGGTGAAGAGCTCAGCATCAGTGCCAGAACTGGCAGGACATCCAGGGGAAAATGACCCATATGTGTCTCCAAAGCAATACTCAGCTCATGCTAAGGGCTTCGAGAGAAACGCGCTGCCAGTGAGCTAAGACATCAGCTCTGTCCTCAGATGCTCCCCAGAAGAGGGTCCTTCAGGAACCAGGAGTCTGGGGAAATCCAGAGGGTCTGTTTGTTCTTGGCCTGGGATCTCTCAGCCTGTGGCTGCAGGGTGGGAGTAGGGAGAAGCAAGAAGGAAGCAGGACTTGGCCATCTGCATTTCTAGAAGGAAAATTAAGTTTCTGAAATAGTAAACTCTTGTTAAAATATATGCATATTGAAATATTTAGGGACAATATACATCTCTGAAATACATAAAAAAATAAGAGGGATGAATGGGTAGGTGGGTGGGTGGATGGATGCATAGATATGTGATTGAGCAAGTACATGTAAAACATTTTTATTAAAGGTCTATGATTAAACTCATGTTACAGATGAGGAACCTTTTCAAAAGGGTGTGGAAATGGCACAAGGTCACCCAACTAGTAAAGTGGGTGGGCCAGGGTTTGGACTCAGGCTCTTCTGATCTGGAGCCGTGCTCTGCACACCTGTGGGACTCGTCCCTTCTGCAGGAAATTACTGGGGACCCCGGCTGCTCCAGGTCTCTATAGGAGAGGCGCCCTGGCACCCAGCACGAAGAGGAGGGATCCCAGGGGGTTTGTCTGAAGGCTGCTTATCAGGGTGAGGGCTGGTTAGAGGTACGAGTTTCCCTAAGGCACCCGTTGGCACCTCCTCTGCATGACTGGGAGCTCATTGAGACACTGAAACAGAGCAGTGACCTAGAGAGGCGACCCCGGCCCTAGTAGAGCTGGCACTTTATTTCCTCCATCCTCATTATTACTGTTTTCGGGAGCGTGCTCTAACGCTAGGGCTCCTAGCACTTTTTGTGCCTTGGACCCTTTCGGCCTTCTGGTGAAGCTTATGGATCCCGTCTCAGAATAATGTTTGAAATGCACCAATAAAATGCATAGGAGATAACAAACTGGCCATATAAATTTAAAAAACCATTTTACATAGAGATCCCATGATTTGTGCTTATTTACTAGCACATCAAATTACAAGCTCTAACACTGCCATCTTTCCTATTGGGGGTGGACCAGCAGGAGGCCGGCAGCACCTGTGGGATGATGCGTTCTGGTGCCCCTGACTGGTTCAGCACCCGTGAGCGCTGAGGTCAGATGGACCTGGGTCTGAATCCTAGATCTGCTGTTTATGAGCTGTGGCACCTTGAGTAATCATGCCATCCCGCCCACCTTCGGCTTTCCCAGTAAAGTGGGATGATCATAGCACCTGCCTAGAAGGTTGGAGGTGAGGATAGTGTCTCTGTGAGCAGCAAGGTGGCTTCCTGGCTGATGCCATTGATCTGGGGCCTGTGTGCATCAGTTAAAGGCTGCTGAAAACGAGGGTGTAATTTTTTCTTCTCATCTAAGTGCACTGACCCCTGGAGCCCTCCACGAACCCCACGAGGATCCTTGCTCTTCCAGGAGCCGCGCTTGGCTGCTGGGCTGGCAGGGATCGTTGGTCCATCCTGTCCTCCCCGAACAATGGGAATTTTTTAACCTCTTGGGCCCAAGTGGCATGAGAGTGTGCAGGCAATAATGGCCTCTGCACCCCACCTGACCCTCAGCCTCGGCCTGGGCTTTTTGTTCTTCCTGAATGGGAAATAGAGCCAGCCCTGAGCTAGGACAGGCCTTTCAGGGTCACTCAGACCTTGAGCCAGCAGCCGATCTTTTTCTCAGCAGCTGGAGAAAAGTGAGGCTGTTTCTGTGCTCGCTGTGTCCCTGGGGTCCAGTGGCCAGGAAGGCCACGCAGGGCCAGAGGCCTCTGGTCACCAGCCATCCCAACTGTGTTCTGAAAGTCTTGGCAGAACAGGAAAACACTGGCTGGCCAAGGAGCAGAGATGTTACCCAGCTGTGTGTAACCAGCTGCTACGGCCAGGAGCTGGAGTAGTGGGGGGGGGATGGGGTGGCTCAGGATAGCCTAAAGCTGGTGACAAGTCACCGTGGATGGGAAGGGATTCTGCCCACTCAGGAGCTCAGCCAAACCTCCCCCCAGCAGAGTGTAAAGTGAGGTGTTCCAGGCGAGGAGAATAGCCTGGACAAGGCAGAGCAGTGGCTTCAACAACAAAGATTGTCTCTGTGCCCGGAGGAGGTTAATTGACAAGGGAGAAGCCCTTCCAAGAGACAGCGAGCATAGCCCAACATGTGGCTTGGGGAGTCAGGCTCTGGGGTTCAGAGCCTGCTCCTGGCTGTATGGCCTTTGGCGAGTTGCATAACCTCTCCTTCTATTTTTGATAAGATGGAGATTATAAGTGCATTTATTCTCAAGAGCTCTTGCAGGAAGCAAATCTGACAACTGAGTGCACTGAGTGAGGAAGGAATGTTAGCCGCACTCCGGGCCTGGTTTCCCTATCTGGAAACTGGGAGAGTGGACTCTGTCCCATCTCACAGGACCCTCTAGGTCCAAACCAGCCCCTTCCTCTTTGGGAAATGGAACCCAGCCTCCTTCCTTGACTCTGAGCCTCCTTGCCCTCTTCTACAAGCCCGTTTGGCTAATTCGCGTGCATGGATCTTAAAGAAAAACTCAGCGCAGAGAAAGGGCAGGAGCAGCAGCCCCACACTGCCCTGACTGTCAGAGGCCCATCGACATCATCTCCCCAGGCAGGGCCGCGAGTGCACGAGTGCACCGAGTGCACGCGAGAGCAGCCTCACTTCTCATCCTCACAGCTTTTCAGAAAGTGTCCATCCCCGCTATTTGGTAATCCTGGTAAACCTGCTTTTCCTTGCAACATTTATTTATGTATTTATTGCAAAATATTATTTTTCTCATTGTAAGAGCGGTACATACTCATTGCAAAATATTTAGAAAATTAAAAGTCTAATGAGGAGAGAGGAAAAAAGATTGCCCTAACCCTAATACCCAGGGTTGTTCCTGTTAACCCCTCGTGCTCACCCGACCAGGTTGTGATCTTTCAAATAAAAGGCCTATATGAATGTATTTGTTTACTTAATCACAAACTTAAGATTATACCTACATATGTGTTTGCTGTTATATGTGTTTTCCATTATAGATACCCACACGTATTCACATATATGCAGATATTCATAGACTGTTTTTATGTCATTTTGTAGTCTAATGCCTCCATTGAGGTTTAGAGCAAGGACACGAAAGCATTTCGGATTTTTGGATATACACAGCCACGTTTTTAAATGCTGTGTGCTTTCTGACAGGAGCTTGCCATCCTGCGGGCTCTCCTCTCTTACCTGCAGCGCTCAGTTGGTAGGCAGGGGCTGAATCCCTGCCTGAAGGCTAAGGGCTTACCAGACCCGGGCTGCTTCTCCTTCCTTTGCTAATCTCCTTTCACCCTACCAGAATCTTTATAAATTGTCCCATCGCTGAATTCCTTGAACTTGCCCATCTGTTTCTGATGCGAAGACTGCGTTCCATTGCAATCCATCCAAGTTCGGCAGCTTGTTCTCCCAAGTCTCTGCCGGGTGACAGTGAGGTGGTTTCCAAGCTTTTTCACAGTAATTGTAACACTCCACTATACTCTCCTTTGTGCAGGCCTTGGAGGTGAATTCTGGGACACGAATTGCTGGATCATAGGTCAGGCACGAGCTAACGTGTCTACCCATCTCTCTTGACGGTCTCTGTGTTCCGCCTGCAGAAAGCAGCACTGTTTATTTTGTCTCCTAGTCTCAGACTTTCAGTTGTTACTTTCTACGGTAAATAACACTGAGGGGAACATCTTTATGCCCAACGCACTTTATCTAGGAATGTTCCCCACCCGCCCAGCTCTATTGATCGGCCACAGAAAACATGGGCAGGGACCTTCGGGCCTATGTTCAATGGTTCACTGAAAACAGCCAAACCCCACAAAGCTCAAATTTGAGTGAGTGAGGAGTCTAACAAGGATCACCGCTTTATTTCTAAAGGTCTGTGTGCCCACCGACATCAGGCTGCAGAATCCCCATGTGGAGTCCCACGGAAAGAGCTAATCTAAAAAATAGCAACAAAACTCTGACTTCGATCTTCACTCAGAACCATGACTTCAGCTGCCTAGTCCTCCTTGAAATGGAAGACAAGTCTTCCTCCATGGAAAATGGCCCACAATTCGAGGGAGACCCGGACCCTGGCTCTCCTGTTGGTGCCCTCCCCCCCATCAGACCCCCAGACCCTCTGCTCACTCCTGCCTGCACTTGCTGTTGGCAAATGGTCTGTTATAGGTCCTTACACTCTGCATGAATGAATCTCAAGGCAGGGGACATTGGAAAGATCTGTATGGGGGGGGGGTCACTGCGATATGTTGCCGGGAAACCACATGATCTAATGTGTGCCTGTTTTCCACCCGACTTTAGAAACCTTCCGGTTAGATGCGATGCCTCCGAAGCGCTTGTGTTCCACTCAGAACCTCACGGTATCTGTCTGTTCTCAGCACTCAAGAGTAGAACTCTGTTTTCCCCTCAAATACTCAGGTTTTCACTCACAAATTTCACAGGAGCTTTAAAAGCCTCTTGTATGTGACTCTTTTTCCCCCCACCTCTTTAATTCCTCACCCACCCCCCAACCCTGACTTCTACTCCTGACCTATGGATGTTGCCATTTCCCCTTAAGAACTGGATCTCTGAAGGCGGGTCGTCTCCTCCCATATACTTGCTGCATGCACCTGGAGCCTGGGGCCTGGGGCCTGGCCCCCCAGGGTGTGGTCCGTGGCTCCACCTGGGGTGCGAACCAAGGACCTTCTGTGTGTAAAGCAGACATGCTAACCACTACACTACGGAGCCAGCCCTGTACTCTTACACGTGAATGGACTTTCCCCCTCAGCCCTCCTGTAAAACCCTCTCTGTCTTAGTAAGTGCCCACCTGGAGCCAAATGCTCACCCGGGCTCTGGTCCTCCCACCTGACCCACCACTGGCTTTCCTGCTCTGAGGCTGGGCCACTTCCAAGTGGAAATCAAGGAGCTGATAGTCTCTTTTCTCTCCACTCAACCATTATTTTGACAAGCATTTAATACTTACAATAGTTATTAAGCAATTATTGAGCACCTTCTGTACATGTGCTGGCTAGGCTATGTCTATTGTCATCCTTTCAACAGCCCTGTGAGCTATTTACTAGCCCCTTTTACAGATGAGAAAATTGAGGCTCAGAGAGAAAGTCCCCTTTCACATCGTGAGTGGCCAGAGGCAGAATTGTTCACCATGCCTCAGGCTGAAGCATGACTAGGTGTGTCCTCAGAGCACGCATGAGCCAGGGAGGGAGAAGGACACCTGGGGAAACATGGTGTCCATAAAAGTGCCAGCTGATAGGTCTGCACACAGTGGCTGAGCAGAGTCACGAGCAGAGACTAGACAGAAAACACCTGCTCCCCCAGCACCAGAGGGGCCCACCTGGCCCATGTGGTGCCACTGCCAAGCCGGTTCTTAGAGGAAAAGGGAGCCAGGGCCAGGCCTGCCTCCTTCTTCCTCTTGTACACACCCACTGTGCTAGCCCCTGGGGCTGCCATGACAAGGGACCACAAGCAGCAGGCTTGAGACAACAGAAATTTGTTCTCACAATTTCTGCAGGCCCAAGTCTGAGATCAAGGTGTGGGCAGGGCCACGTTCCCTTTGAAGATTCTCGAGGAGGATTCGTCCTGCCCCTTCCAGTTTCTGGTGCTGGTTGGCGATCCTTAGTGTTCTTTGGCCTGTGGCCGCATCCCTTCCATCTCTGCCTCTGCCGTCACGTGGCCTCTCTTCATTGTGTGTTTGTTTCTGTGCCTCTTCTTGTACGGACATTTGACATTGGATTTTGGGCTCCACTAACCCAGCATGACTTCATCTTAACTTGATGACATCTGCGAAGACCGTATTTCCAAACAAGGCCACATCTGCAGGTAACAGGGGTGAGGACGTAAACATACCTTTTGGTGAAGGGGACACAATTCAACCCATTACACCCTCCAATAAAGCAGGAGAGGGCTCCCCAATGTACCTGCTAGAGGGGACTTGTGCCTTCCCAGAGCATCTCATACCCACTTCATGCCTATGCTTATCCACTAAGACAGGCTGCCTGTCTCTGAAATACAGTGAGGGAAGAGGCTGGATGCTCACAGGGGATTGGGGAGCAAACCGGAGAGATGAGGCGCACGGCAGTAACTGTGTAACCCCCAGAGGGGGCTTCGGTTGGAGACATGTGGGGATCTGATATGCAGACTGTGCTGGGTGTGGGACGAGGGCAGGGTTTCAGGGTCAGGCACTTCCCTCAGGCATACATCTGTCTCCTCCCAGGGGCGCCAGCTCCAGAGCCAGCTCCTATCTGCTGTGCTCAGCACTGTGAGCAGCCCCCAGCACAGAGCAGGGCCTCATGAACAGGTGGCACCTACAGGAATCAATCCCCCGGTTTGGAAGGAAAAGCTGGGGGTGGGGAACTTGTGGGGGGAGGGGATGAGAACTCCTGCTTCAGTTCCTCCTCCTCCCTGCAAGCAGGGGGAAGTGGGCCTGCCGGCAGTCCTGCTGCAGACTGCTCCCTGTAGCGCCACCTGCTGGACGGCTGGGGTAGCACATCTGGTGAGGATATTCACAAAAAGGCTGGTGGGCACCTGTCACTGTGTTCTTCCCTCAAAGGTGACTCCTGAAGAGGCCAGGACCTCCGTCCTCATGTGTCTCCTCATGCAGGCCCTGGCTTCAAAAATGTGCCAGGAGGACTGGAAGAGGGGCCAGGACCATGGTGGCGGGCCCCAAGTCACCTACACTGGGGAGCCAGTCAAGGTTTCACCCCACCACCCTTCATCTCAGTCCTGCCCTCAGCACATACGCACTTACACTCATGAGTTTACACACTCACTCACACCCACTGTCACGCACTCTGCTCACCTTCACACCCATTTTCACACACTACTCATTCAACACTCATACCCATCGCCACACACGCTCAACCCATTGTCACACTGCTTACTCTTAACACACTCACATCCATCAACGCATACCACTTACACTTATACTCACCCATGTCCACATTCTCACATAAACACACCCTCTACACACATGAACTTGCTTACACTTACACTCACACGTGCAACCTCTCACGTGCTCACACGTTGTCCCATACTAATGATCGCACACATTCAAACACTCACATTACCTCCCTTTCACCCGCACTCTCACACTCACACACACATTCTCACACACTCACGCACCCCAGTCTCCTGCCCTCACCTGTGCAGTGAGCGGTTCTTTCTCACGGAGGAGTGGGGCGCTGTCAGCACCACAGACAGCTCCGGGCCAGCCCTAGGCTGCCTCTTCCTGGCAGCTTTCAAACCTTAGGGAAGCCGCGCTCTGCACCTTTTGCCGTCCGGCTTTTCCGATTCGACATCATGTTTTGGAGACATCATTGCAGCTTTAGTTCATTGATCGTAATGGCTCCAGTATTCCACTGTATGGATTTACCAGAACATTTTAATTCATCCTCCTTTTGGTGCGTGCTTCCATGCTGCTGGCCATTATAAACATTACTACTGTGAATGTTTGTGCATGTGCGTTTCCACATCTGTGAGCATTTTTCTGTGGCCCGTCCTTAAGAGTACCACTGGGTCATGGGACGTGTGGAACTTCTGCTCTCTTGGATGCTGCGTTTAGGGACTTTGTTTCTCTCTACCCTTGTCATCACCTAGTGTGGTCAGGTTTCTAAGTTTCGCTAATCTGCTGGCGAGAAAGGTACCATGCTGTGATTTTGATTTGTGTACCCCTGCTGATCGCAAAGTCACACGATGCATGCATTTGTCAACCACTAACGTCTCTCTTCTTCTACTTGCCTGCTTGTGGGTCCTTTGTCCACCTTTCCATTTTGTTATTTGCCTTTCACTTACAGGTTTTCAGGAGTTCCTTCAATAGTCTGATACTAATCATTCATCAGTTATTTATATTGCAAATAAGTTCTAATCTGTGACTTGTGTTTTCACTTTATTTACAAGGAATGTATTTTGACACAAGTTTAAAATTTTGATGTCAAAAGCATCAATATTTTCTTCTACAGATTGTGTTTTGGGGTAATCTACTTAAGTCATAAAGATATGGCTTTTCCCCCAAAAAAAGTTTTACACATTTTTCTTCTTGCAGTTACAGATTCTTTGCTGCTAAAAGCCAAAAAAAAAAAAATTGTCATGATTGCTCCCCCTCACTGGGTTCCCTCAGCTCCTTGCCCTTTGCTAGCAACTTTCTCTCTCCACCCATCTGTCTCAATTCCTCCCCCTGGTATTCTCCCCATCAATCAGCAGAATAATTCACTCTCCACAGGCCCTCTTCCTGCACCGGTCCTAGCCCGTTGTAGGAGAGCCTGACTACACACAGCTTGTTATTCACTCATGCGTGATAATGGCCTTTCTCATCTACTACAAACCTATCACAAAAAAAAGTGACACAAATGCCACTACAAACACGCTGCCAATTGCCCTGCCAAAAACACGCTCAAACCGCTGGCACTGCACGGTGTAAGCAAATCGCCTTGCACGTTTACGCTCCGCCCTCTTCCACTCTGTTCTCCAACCAAGGAGCTGACTGTACTCCCTGCAGAAATGAACACCCTTGACTCTGGCTGCGGGCTGCCTTGAGCACCCTGGTGTAAAAGCAGCATGCAAGTGCTAAGCAAGCTTCCAGTGTTTACTCTTTGGGCTCCTTTCCCGCCAGGTTGCCTCAGGCTGGTGAGTCTCATAACTGAAGGTCACACCTCTCAAGGCTGTGGACTCCACCTTCCTCCCCCAAGTTCCAGTGCTGATCACTTTCATAGTCCAGGCCCAGCAGTGGTAGTAACTGCAGCCATCCTCTGGGGGCCCTGCAGTCTTCCTTGTGACCCCCCACTGCCGTCTGCTGTTCTCCATAAGTCATACCCTGTAAATACCCTCCTCGTGTTATCCTAATGTGAGTGTGCCATGCGTTCCTTGACTGACAGACCAAAGGCTACCCTCCCTCCGTCAGGAACCCCTAAGTCTATCAACCAAGATCAAAACCCCCATAAAAATCAGAAAGACTCCGGCAGTTTCCGGTGACAATCAATTTCATGGGTGACGACCATGTGTCCTGGTTGGATCATTGTTCTCCTTGAGATAGAATGTAAAGATTACGAGAATTGCCAGCACACTACAGGGCCAACTTTGCCACCAGAAAGTCAAACTGTCCCTTTACCTCCCCTCACTCTGCTCTGAGCTCTGATGAAAGCAGCAGGTACAGAGAGGGAGGGGGCCAGCGGCGGGAGGGCCTGGTGACAGTTCTAGGTTTTCCCAAGCACTTCTCAAGGTCAAAGGAGGTACCTCCTCCTGCCCTCTCCCTACCTGCTGGAAAGTTAAATTCCATTAGCGATCAATCACAGCTGCCAATAAGAGATAGAGCCGCAGCAGGAAGGGCATGTGCTTTGAAGCTGGACCTGCCTGGGCTGGGTGCCCAGCTTTGCCATTTTTTAGTAGGGTGACTTGGGCAGGTCCCTTGGCCTCTCCAAACCAGGTTTCCTGGTCCATAAAATGTGGGCAGCAATTCTACCCTGCAGAATTGTTGAGAGGATTACAGCGTACGTGAAATATTTGACCTATGGCAAGTACTTAGTCATTGTTAGCTTTTAAAGCTGAAGTTGGGAGCATTCTTATGATTAAGACAAAAAACAGAACTGCTAAACATATTCTTGAACGTGAGAAAAAAAGCACATCTATTTATGTTAAAGCTAATGACTATTGACCTCTACTGCTTTGTCATGTAGATGAGGACACTGAGGCCAGGAAAAGGTGAGTGGTTTGCCCAAGGTCACACAGCAGTAGCAGAAGTGATTCTGGAGCACAGGTCCTCTGAATGTTTCCACAGTCTCATGCTGCAGCAGACAAACCTTAGAGTGACCTTCAGGGAAGCACACCTCGTAGGATCCCCTCCCTTCGAGTGTGGCATGGCCTACATACAACCTGCTTCTAACCAATAGAAAATGGGATGTTACTCCCATAGTTATATTCCATATAAGACTGACTTTGCCATCCTCGAAGAATTAGCAGCCATGCTGTGAGATGCCTGTGGCGTTGGCCATGAGGCAGGGAACGGTGGGCACCTCCAGGAACTGAGAGTAGCCTCCAGCTGACATCCAATGACAAAGTGAGGCCTTCAGTCCTCCAACCACAAGGAAATAAATCCTGCCAACAACCTGAGTGGGCTTGGAAGCACCTGAACGGTAGCCTGTGAGCCGGGACTCCTGACCTACAGAAACCATGAGAAAATAACTGAGTTGTTTTAAGCTACTAAGTCTTGTGATAATTTATTGTGCCACACAGAAAACTGACACACACAATCCTTCAGAGTCCTCCTAAACGAAGAGAAAAACCCTTTCCTACGCATGGTAGATGGCCAGCCCTTTTGTCACTCCTTTGCTCATTCGTCAATTTATTGAGCACCCGGGCTCTAGGCTGGCCCCTGTCAACACCAGGTTTTATGCTCTTCCTGTCACTCGCATCATAGAAGACCCATGGCTTCTAACAGGCACATGGCTACCCTTGGTATATACAGCACCTCAGCCTCCCTGCAGGGAGATGTAGCCATGTGACTGGGTTCTGGCCAGGGGATTGGGGTAGAGGTGATGTCTGCAACTTCTAAACCACATCCTCAAAGGCCAGGGAGTGAGCTTCCTCTTCTCTCTCCTTCCTGCTGGCCGGAATGCATTCTGTGTTGAGCACCTTGGTGCTCACTGTGCCGAGGTGAATGCCATGCTCACCACCCAGACACACTGCAGGACCGAAGGACTCATTGCCCCCTGATGCTGGGAGACAGCCTTCTGCCATCAGCCCTCTCTGGAAATACCCTCGGCTGAAGAGGTGCCTTGCCTTTGGGAGCCACATCCACTCTGGTCCATGTGGAGAGACAAAGGCCCAGCCCTCACCCTTGTTTGGGTCACCCCTGAAGGGCCATCCCAGCTTTGGAGCTTGTTGTGGGGCTGGCTGAGGCCTGTGGAGGCTGCATCACAGCAAGGTCTCCCCTGCCCGTGCCCCCAGGACCCTCCTGCATGCAGACCTGGGGTCCCAACCTGCGGCACTGAGAGAGGGCAGCACCACAGGGCTAGGGGAGCAACGGGGAGAGGGTGGTGAGCCGTGCCCACTTCACCTTGAAATGAGAGACAGAGAAGGACACGTCATCTCTACTATGGTGGTTGTCTTTCTTATAGCACCCAAACCGAAATCCTAATCAGCATACCATGCCGGGCGGGTGCATGGCAGCCCAACAGATTTAGTCTCTGGCATCACGAGTGCCTTTAAAAATTCTTCACCTAGAAGGCTGTGCTTTTCTAAACTTAGTCCCTCTAGAGAGGGGTGCCTTTTTTAATTTGCACAAACAAGCCCGTGGACTAGCTTGGGCCCCACCTGCCTTGAGGGCTTAAAGTCTCATGTGTGAGAAGACACGAGGTAGCCACAGCTAGATCAGCAGGTTGGTCGTGGTATAAACAGGCAGCCAGCAAAGAGACAGAAGTCCTCAGGAAAACTTCTTCTAGAAAGCCACCTCGACAGGGAATGTGCAGCTTACAGGACCACACAGCCCCGCCCGAGCTCAAGCTCCACTAGTAGGATGACTTACAGACCACACACGGCAGGTGTGTATGGGACGTGGTGAGAAGTGATTGCAGAGGCCATTAAAAGACCTCAGATAAGGTAACCTCTGTCAGCCAGGGAGTGAGGGCTCCGCTAATCTGGAAGACCTTAAACTTTGGTATCACATGCTGGGAATCAATTTCACAGTTATGACCAATAACATATTTTATGTAATATACAAACAAACAGGTAAAATGTGGTGACGACGAGAATCATTTCTACGGCAGCGCTGGGCACACACCACGGTGGGAGGTGCAGTGAGGAGCCTTGTTTCTGAGTCGGCAGCAGGGCGATGAGGATGCAGGGCCAGCCACCGCTGTGGCCCATGCGGAGTATCCGTCACTCCCGGGCACCTGGCCTCTGGAGGAAATAAGCACGGTCCTGTGCCTCTCAGGCCCCTCATATGTGCTCGTTCAAGGAGGCGCTCCATAAATGAATGAAGATTTGTGCCCTTATGGTCCCTAAGCTAAGGTAAATGCCTTTGCCAACTGGATTCCCTGCTGCTGAGAAGCTGCCAGTCTGAACCAATCTAACGGCATCAGTTTCAGCCATGCGGTAGATGATGTCAGCCTCCTCCCAGATCCCCCAACCCCAGATCCCTTTTTACCATTTTGTGCATCAAAGTTTAGATGTGTGTGGGCCTCCAGCAACCTGGGCTAATGTCAGGAGGGTGCCCCTGGGCTCTCACAGGCCATTTGCCCACAATGAAAGGCCTGGGAATTCATATCACTCTAGGCAGCCCTTCACCAAGACAGTGGGTTTGGGGTGGGAGAGTGAAGACCTGCTCCCTGGGCAACCTCGCACGGCCTGCCCTCCTGTCTGAGTCCTACTCCATTCCTGTTTCCCCAGGGAACACTTCCCGAAAAATCATCAACTCCGAACCAAATTTCACATTAGGTCCTGCATCTGGGCAACGAGTCCTAGGAAAAGAGATTGGTGAGTACACAGATTCTTAGCACATCGGCAAAGGAAAAGCACAATATGCAGCTACACAAGGTTGGGGGAAGAGGAAGAAATGGAGGAGGAAACGCAGGACTAGCGATGGATCTGGGGCCGCCTTTCGGGTATACTGTTACGCGAAAAAGGCAAGGTGCCTACGACTGAGTCTAGTACACTCATTTTTGAAAAGGAAGGATAAGAATGTATATTGTATGTGTTGTCATCTCCGTAAAGGGAAGGAAATTAAAAAACGAATGAAAGTGGATCCTTAGGGTGCAAGAGTGCCAGTGAGAGTTTGCAACTATTCTATCCATTTAGATTATTGAGTTGTGTGGTTTTCACTGTTCCAGAAGATAAAATAGATTCCTAGGCCCCGCACTCCAAGGAACCCGAAGTGGCTAGTCTGGGGTAGGGAGCCAGGATCTTGAAAGGCTCCTTGGATAACCAATGATCTTCCAGGCTTGCGGACATTGTTCTGGATGATCCCATCCAAAGTTTGAACACAACCCAACAACCAGCCAGCAGCTAAACGCCCAGGTGGTGCTGTTTCCCGGGACACAAGCCAGCCTCCTAGAGTGCCATTGAAAGCCGCCTTTCGTTCCTGCGTGTCCCCTGTTGGTGAGTGTGAGCTGGGGCTGCTGGGGTGGAAATCGACTGCTTTCCTGGCCTCCTGGGCCCCTGCGAGCCCAGCGCTTGCGCCACGTCCCTGTTGCCACAGCAACAGGAGACAATGGTTTCTGTGGAGTTCGGGTCTATAAATAATTTCTAGATCAGTCTTTGCGGTGTGAACTGGGTGGGCTCGGCAGGGCGGTTCGTGGTGGCCAGTAGCCAGGCCGTCGACCGCAGGAAAGGGCCACGCTCAGGGAAGCAAGGTGGCAGCCTGCGAGTCTGCCTAAAGCCCAGCTCTGTCCAGCTGGGCAAGGGCGGTCTTGCCCCCTTCCACAGCAGTTTCTGTTTCAGAGAACATATCTGGGACTGTGTCCACCTCATCTGTGAACCTCAGAGATGCAGAGACCCAACTGGCGACAGTAGGCTAGGGGGCTGGGTAGGTGGGTGAGGGTAGAAAGGGTTAAAAAAATCCCTTCTGGTGACTTAGGGACTGAGGAAGCCTCAGACAGGCAGACATGGATTTCCAGCTGTTTCTGTGCTGACAAGGATGGTGCCCATTTAACGTTGAATGTCTCGGTTTGGCTGGGTGAGCTCTGGCAGAACAGAGGGACTAGGGCCAGAGGGTATGGATCGGGTCTGGTTCCCAGGTGCAGACAGCAATTCTGTCAATGTTCTAAGGGTGCCCTTTCTAACCAGGTGCTTTTTGTTGTTGTTGTTGTAATAACAGTGTTTCCAGGGAAGGGCTCAGGGTCTCAAACTAAGGGCTTGAGGAGGTAGATTTTGTCATTTGAAAATTCAGCTATTTGAACACCTTTGCTCTCTGAGGAGAGTGAGTTTCCTGGGAAGGGCTCCTGGTATGTGGCGCTAGGACTGGGGTGTTCCTCTGACAGTGGGTTTCCTGGAGTGCACGTGGGGCAGCCTCTCTGGAGGGCAATAAAATGACAGCTCTCAGCACAGAGATGGTGAGTCCCTTGGTGTAGCAATTCTACCTCTCAGGGCTCTTTCTGACCAATGTCCCTGCAGGCATGTGCCCAGTCACGTTCCATAAGCGTGCAAGAGTGATGCTCCATGTAATTCTGTTTACTGTAGCAAAGACCAAAAACAGTCTAGTATCTATCAGAGTAAGGAGTGGATAAATACAACCTGGTGCCTATATACCAACAACTAGCACGTAGTCAGACAAAAAGAAGGGGTGGGTCTGTGCCAGCTGCTGCGGGACAGGCTCTGAAATACATTAAGAAAAAAGAGCAAGATGCATGGACACTTGTGCTTCTGTAAAAGAAATGTATAATGTATGGCAAACATGCATATATATGCACATATATGTACATGGGATATATGTGCATACACACATATCTATGCATGTACATATATATATATATATGTGGATAGGGAGTATTTTTAAAACATATACAAAAAACTAATGACTTTGTTTAGCTCTGGAAAGGCAGGTCTAGTACCCTGAGATTTGGGGTAGAAGGAAATTTACTTTTCATTACATACTTCTCTGTAGTGTTTGGGTTTTCAATTATTTGCATACATTAATTTTTCCATTAGAAATAGATCAATGGAAGCATGGAGAAAAGGGAAGGGACAAAGAGGAGAGGAGGCAAGAAGAAGGGATGGAGCCAGGAAGGGAGGCACAAATCTGCATTTCTTCAATGCTCATGCCTCCAGAGCTGGCTTGCAGGCTACATGGCTGGAAGGGTGGAAGATGCTAGCCCTGGTGTGTTTTCAGTCTAGGGACCCAGCGAAGGCATGAAGATGCAAACCAGATATGGGAGTGCTTTCCTCTGACTCTGCGTCAGCTCCTGGGCTGCTAGAAATTGCTTCCTAAGAGGTAAAAAAGCAACCTATGAATTTGTTTCCCCAAATGAGAGGACAGCTGGGGTTTTGGATTCTTCTAGAAGCTGAGAGAACCAGAAGCAGCTTTCAGGGGCAGCTGCATTTACCCTCAGCCCAGCTGCAGTCCACTTCACGGGCCAATTGAGAAAAGGTAGAAAAAATGAAAAGGACTTGGAAAGTGTGTTTTTGACATGTCTGAAACGAGCAAAGATCTCTTGTGCAATTGGGTCCCGAGAACTGAATATCTATTGACTGTAGTTGTGCTAACAGTGAAGAGGGAAGACCTGGCACCAGTGGTGAAGGTCAAAGGGCAAGCTTCTCTGGAAGCCAAAAATGAAGAGACATCCCTCTTTAAACAAAAGTATTGGAGGAAGTGTGACTTGAATCTCAAACTTGCAAAAGGGTTTTGCATCTCAAGGAAAAAAAGAAGGGGTCATTGCGGCAGTATCTGGTTGATTTGGATATTGGCATGGTGACTTTGGCATCGTGAGTATAAGAACTCCATGCACATCAGCTGTGGTTTCACTCAGATGAGTGGGCTTGTCCTTGACTTGTGGGCTGTGGTCCAGGGGAGTAAGTGGGTCTCAGGGTGTTTTCCCACAATTGACTAGAGCAGTTTCCCACACATCGCGTTTTGAAAATGGAAATATTAGGCTCCTCCTAGAAAGGATGGCTCAATAACTCTGGGATGGGGCTCAGGAAGATGCATTTTAAGAGTACCACAAGTAACCAAACCCCCAGGCTAGGGCAGCAGAGCGTGTGAACCTCAAGACGTATACAAGATGATCCATTGGAAGTGCAAGAAGAGACTTATAATTTCAACTTCAATTCATCTCATCTTTTTAAAATTTCTTTTATGCTTGATAGTGTGCATAAAACAGTAGCAGCAGAGAACAGATGTATGCTTTATAAATGATACTAGTAATAACAGCTAGCCCTTATACTACCTACACTGCACAGCTTTGCTCCAAGCCTTTTACAGCTATTCATTCATTTACTCCTCACAATTCTCTGAGATGTTATTACCCTCTGCTGTGGACTGAATTGTGTCCCCCAACCAAATTCATACCCTGAAGCCCCGTTATGGGTGAACTTGCCATAATGAAATAATAAAGAAGACACGAGATCCTATAGGATTAATGTCCTTAGAGAGAAGATGCCAGAGACAGTGGGCTTCCAGTGGGTTTCTCTCCACCTAGTGAGACACGGTAAGAAGGAAGCGATTCACAGGCCAGGACGAGAGCCTTCCCCGACACTGAATAAGCCGGAATCGTGATCTTGGACTTCCGGCCTCCAGAACTGTGAGATGATCAATGTCTGTTGTTTAAACCACCCAGTCTGTGCCAGCTTGTTATGGCAGCCATAGCAAACTGATATCTGCTCCTGCAGGTGAGGAAACGAAGGTGCTGAGAGGTTAAGGAGTTTGGTCATGGCAGCACAGCCAGGTGGTTGGGGCTGGGGCTTGAATACAGGGAATTTGGCTGCGGAGCCCAAGCTTTTCATTACACATATTGGAGTGTGTTCCTTTTTTTTTTTTTTTTAATTCATATTGGAATATGTTCAAAAAAGTCTGGAAACTGTCAGATTAGAAGGGAAAAGCATGAGAGTCTGTGGTAGACAGAATCTTACAGCTCTGGAGATGTCAATGTCCTATTCCCTATTACCTGTGACTATTTACTTTACCACGTAATTTATCTCACTTGGCAAAAGACACTTTGCAAACGTGATTAAATTAAGGGTGTGGTGAGAAGATTATCCTGGATTATTCAAGCGGGCCCCACACCAGTCCTTAGTGTCTTTACAAGAGGGAGGCAAGAAGTCAGAGAGAAGATGCTATGTTGCTGGCTTTGAAGGTGGAGGAAGGGCCACAAACCAAGGAATGTGGCATCTCTAGAAGCTGGAAAGAGCAAGAAAATGAATTCACCTCTAGAACTTGCAGAAGGAATGCAGACCATTTTGGACTTCGGACCTCCAGAACTTTAAGATAAAACATTTCTGTTGTTTTAAGTCACTAAGTTTGTGGTAATTTGTGATAACAGCAGTAGGAAACTATACAAAAGGAAAAAAACCTGAAGATTTGGGGGGGGAGGTTATGAAGGGGAGGATATGATTGAGGAGAAAACGATTCTCAGTTTGAAGCTGAAATAAACTGCCTGTATACCTGCTCCTTTGCAATGTGACTGCAAATCTGCAAAGGGCTTTGGCAAATATAATTCACGGCAAGTGATTTTGTGCGACGTGTGACCTCAGTCTCAAGAGACCTTGCAGTTCCCACTTTCACCTTCTCAGAATGCTGTGAAGGTGCCCTGAGAAGATACAGAGGATGGGGCCATGTGGAGCAGAGAAGAGCCAGGGATGCTGTGCCAATAGCCAGCATCAACCACCAGGTTTGTCTTTGACCACAAAGCCCGAGGAACCACTAGATGACTACAGTCGTGAGTGATCCTGTGTGAGACAGTGGAGGTACTGCCAGCTGAGCCCCACCCACTGCCTTTCCTGAAGCTAAGTAGCTCACAGATGGTAGAACCAGGTCCTGTCCTTCAGGAGTGGAGATGGGATGACACCTCACAGGTTATCCTACACCTCTTCTCCCCTTGTTACCACCCCTGCCTCCTACCAGTTTCAATAACAATAGCAGTAAATACTCTTTTAGCATGTTAATCCTCACGACAACCCTCTGAAGTAGTCAGTCATATTATTCCCATTTTACAGATAAAGAAATTTAAGCTGAGAGGAATCAATCGACTGAGATCACTCAGCAGGTGACCAGAGGGAGTAGATTCGAACCCAGATTTCTCTGACACCTGAGCCACTGTCATGTGGCTTTCGCTAGCCTGCTCCGTTCACTCATCATGCAAGATGAGTTCATTGGAAGTCTTTTATTCCCAATGCTTTGAATGGACCAGCTTGGAAAGATGAACGAAAGTTGTCTCTTTGCAAACAGCTATTCAAATAAAGAATCACCGACTGTGATGGTTCCTGGACTTTGTGTTTACATCAGCAACGAATGGAAGGTGGGGGAGGGGGGTGAATGTGAGAGTAGCCATTTGTTCCAAGTATAAATTAGGATTGTATTCAGCTGAGTAACAAAAAACCTACTCCTGTGGCTTATCCAGCTAAGAGTTTAATTTTGTACATCGAAAGTCTGAAGAGCCCCAAATTGATGCAGCAATTGTATGGCATCATCTTTATAATCCTGCTGTGTGTCCTTAGTGTGCAGCTTTTCCCCCTGATGTGGGGTCCAGCTCACTCCTGGCCCAAACCTGCAGCTCAAGAGATGGAGGTTACGCTGTTATGCTTGGCCCGGCCTGGGTCAAGGGTTTCCTCTGTGGCAAGGGGATGGGTTTACTATAAAACGAAGGGCAGAGGCTGTGAGCGGAGGAGGGGAGGGGCAGCCTGAAGCGGCTGCAACAATATCTCCCACCCCACATTCTTACAAGAGTGGGATTTTACCCCTCCCCTCCCCAAAGAATTAGGGGTCTAGATTTCCTTCCCTTGAATAGGAGTGGGCTTGTGGCAATGGTCAAAGTGACAATGTGACAATTGATGCTAGGTCATAAAAGGTGATGTACCTTCTACCTGGTTCTCTTAAGATGTTTGCTCTTGCAAGCCAACCACCATGGAGAAGTCACATGTAGGAGTTTGAGCTGAGATCCCAGACCTAAGAGAGAACTTTCAGCTGAGCCAGCTCCCAGCCACTGAGTCACCTTCAGGCTTTGAGCTGCTCCAGCTGAACCCATGTAGAGCAGAGATGCGCTGTCCCTGCCAAGCCCTGCTCTAATCACAGAGTTGTCACCATAATACATGATATTTTTTTTCTTTGAGCCACTAGGTTTCATGGTAATTTGTTAGGCAGCAACAGATAACTAGAGCAAGAGGTGATCAGTGTAGATGAGACAGACCTTTTCTTCTGGGAAGGTCTGGGAAAGGTGAAACAGGCAAGAGAGACATGGAGAAAGAAAGGTACAGAGATCCGTGATTTGCTAGCATCGTAGAAAGGTCATCGGATCTGGGTGTGCCTGTTTCTTGCAAACATGAAAGAATCTAACTCAACCGTTTGGGTGTATGCTAGCTGGATTAGAAGAGACTCAAAGACAATATTGCTGGCACCAAAAGAGATTCATGAGACTAATGCCAGAACAGCTTTGCTCCCCACTCTCCCATGCCTCCTCTCCAGCCAGGTGGAACTGCTGAGTTATGCTTGGGCTCAGACCCACCCACATTCTTGTACCAGCCCTGGCCTTGGGCAAAACCCTACTGGGGACAAGTGGTGCAGTGCTAGGGTTTTGTTCTTGCCAGCAGCACCCTGCGCCTCTTGTCTAAGTCCCTTGCTGCTTTGTTTGTTCCCCTGGCTCTAAATTTGAGTTTTTAATTACTGGACATTAATTACCTTGCTAAACTTTTTTATCATACCTAATTATTTTTTTTCCATAGATTCAGGTTTGTAATATAGCCACATCATCTGAGATGATAGTTTTGTTTCTGACAGTTTTGTTTCTTCTTTTCCAAGCCTGACAACTTTTATTACTTTTCTTATTTTCCTAGTCTGATAGCTCCTCCAGTACAATGCTAAACAAAAGCAAAGATAGAGTTAAACTTGTCTTGTTTCTGATTTTAAAGACACTGCTTCAGACATACACCACTAAAAACGATGTTTACTATAGCATTTTGGAAGATGTGCTTTATAATATAAAGTCTAATTTTGTTCTTAATTTGCTAAGAGTTTTTATGCTAAAAGGATGTTGAGTTTTAGCATTGCTCTTTTTGAACATGTGGATGATCACATGGTTTTTCTCCTTTAATCTGATAATGTAATGAACAACACATATATTCTCCAATGTTGAATCACTCTCATATTCTTGGTGTAAATTTACATTTGTCATGATATGTTACTTTTTTATATCTCAAAGGTTGGATTTGCTACTATTATGTGTAAGATTTTTGTTTCTATTTTCTTGGGTACTTTTCACCTATAATTTTCTTTCCTCATACTATTCTTTTCAGGTTTAGTATCAAGATTATAGGCCTCATAGGATGAGTTTGGAAATATTCCTTCCTTTTGTATTCCTTGGAAAAGTTTGTTTAAGACTAGAATAACAGACTTTACATGTTTGGTAGAACTCATCTCTAAAATTCACTGGGCTTGGTGTTTTCTCCGTGGGAAAACTTTAAACTACTATTCAGTTTCATTATTGGTTATAGGACTATTCACACTTTCTGTTTCTTTTTGAGTCAGTCTTGGTGGATTTTTTTTCCTAAGAATTTTTCCATTTCCCTACCACTCCTGAAATGGAAGAACCCTTGCCTGGACACCCGTAGAATATATGCTTTCCTTCTAAAATCTTAAGCTGATCTTACCCTATACTCCCTGATTTTACCCTATAATCTCTTTGGAACTCGGTCCCCTCCTGCTCCACACTTTGTATGCTGGCATCTGTATCAGAATGATTTGGGCTGCAAGCAATAGAACATTTGACTAAAAATAGCTCAAACAACGAAATAGTATTTTTACTAATGCAAGTGAGAAATCCAGAGGCAGGAAGTTCCAGGGCTGGTTCAGGCGCACCGTGATGCCATTGAGGACCCAAATTTTTTCTGTTCCCCCATCCTCAGCATATTGGTCTGCTTCCTAGGTTTCTCTCCCTGTGGTTATATGATAGCTGCTGTTGGTTCAGGCGTCATATGTGTGGGCACCTCGCACTTTGCATTATTTTTTATCATGGAGGAAAGCTTCCCCCAAAAGTAAGCCCCCAGTACACTCTCCATCAGGTCCTGTTGGCTACGGTGGGGCTCTGAGGGAGATTGGGACAATGAAGATATGGAGCTTTTAGCCTCTGTAGTGGGTGTCAGGCACTGCAGCCAGGAGTGGGAGGGGCTATGGGCAGAAAACCGCCCCTGCTCCCGCACCTTCAGGCTTAATGCCCCCCTCCTTGTCCCATCTGACCTGTCCTGATCTCTCTGGCCTGTTGCCACCTAGGCCACCTTGAAAGAAAGTCCTAAAACTTGTGGTGTGCTGGTTAATGTTTAACAACTGGTTCTCAGAGTCGGGGAAGCCCTACTTGGAAGGTTTGCTGATTTTCAGAGTATAAATACTCTCATTATGGTTGATGTCAAGCTACCAATGCAACATCACTTAGTGCAGAGTTGGGAAGAGGCGCACAGCTAGCCCTCAGGAGGTAGCTCAAGCCAGAGCACCCCTCACCAACACTTGACTAGATTCTGTAAAGTTGTGCTGGGCAGGAGGAGGATGCCCCGTCCTGGCCAAAGAGTAATAATTGAAGCATTAAAGAAGCTGGCTTGAGACAAATAAGAGACCAATTGTTAACTATCTACTACATGCTAGTCACATACAAACACTGTCTTCCTTCCTCATAATCATCCATTTTCTAGATGAAGAGACTGAGATAGAGAGTTTAAGGCACACAGTAGCTGATGGAATCAGAACAAAACTCAGGCCCGTCTCGTTCATGCCCTTTTACCCAAACAAAGGACAGGATTCAGAACAGATCTGGCTAGCTCTCAATCAACACTACAATGTGCCAGGGGCTAGTGCCCTAAAAGCAGAGTAACGTTAATAATAGCCTAAAAGGGGGAAAAAATAAATGTCCACCAACTGATGAAGTGATAGACAAATGTAGTCTATCTAAACAATGGAATAGCATTCACCTATAAAAAGAAATGAAGCTCTGACACATGCTACAGTGTGGGTGGATGTCAAAGTCATTATGCTGAGTGCAAGAAGTAATGACAAAGGACCAGGTGTTGTATGTTTCCATTTCCATTAAATATCCATCATGCGCCAATCTACAGAAGCAAAAAGTAAGTCAGTAGTTGCCAAGGGCTAAGGGGAGTAGGGAATGAGAAGTGACCACTGAGGGATATGGGAATTCTTTCTGGAGTGATGAAAACATTCTGGAATTAGATAGTGATAATGGTTGCCCAACTGTGTGAATAGCCTAAAAACCACTGAATTGTAAAACAGACAAAAAATGAGGATTAATTGAAAAGGAATTTTCTTTGCCTCCCCCTCCCCCAGGCTGTGGCCTTCTCTAAACTTACGATCTCCGAATGTGCCTTTCCATGCCACCCAGGAGCTGTGCTAAGTAAGCATTTTATATGCAGCTTTCTTGCTAAGTGCTCTCACCACCCTATAGTTGTATAATATTATTAATCCTATTAAGATGAAAACTGAGGCTCAGAGAGAACTAAGCAACTGGCCCCAAAGCACATGGGCAGTTGACAGCAGAGCTAAGACTTAGACCCAGGTTCATCTGACTTCAGAGTATGTGTTCTAAACACTTTATTATCATAAAGTGAGGTCCAGATCATGGGAGGAGTCCTCCTCTTTCTTTCTTCCAGGACCCTGGTTCAGGTGACTCAGTAGTTTACAAGGCTACTTAGCCTAGAAGCTTGTTTTCCAACCCCTCACTGTCCTGAGTGTGGGGAGGGCCCTCTATTTCTGGAAAGAAGCCCTTTGCGAAGGTAACAGAGTCCCCTGAGAGTTCTTGCATTACCTATCCCCACCCCAATGGTGAGTGTGTGATGCAGGGGAAGCCACTTCCCATCTCTCTGCCTCATTTTGCTTACCTTAAAATGAGGGACATTACAGATCAGTGGTCTTCAGCAGGGAAGGTGCTGCCCCTCAAGGGGTGTTCTAGAAATTTGCAGGGGTTCAATGAGTGGTACAGTACCCTCCCCCCACGGTGCCCCAAATGCCAAATTCTCCCAATCCTTCCACATTCCAGTGTTCCACTAGACCTTCATGTAAATGAAAAATCCTTTCATTATGTGTGGGTCTAGAACCTAGCTCCATTTTCTGTCTTTCGCACGGCTGTAACATACATCGGCTATTCTAGGACTGCAACTACCACATGGTGGAGGGGAGATTGCTACTTCTTCTGTTTGGAACTTTTCTAAAAGTTGTTCACAGTTTTGGAAAATCACATCACCAGCAGCGAGGCCGTCATGGCATTTCAGCCGCCATGTGACATATGTGTGCCACCATGATTCTCCCTCTGGTTGCAAGCATCATACCACTTCATCATGTCACCTAGGATGGTCAGATCTCAACATTTACCTTTTGAAATCCATATTGTTTTTATTACAAATGATTTTCTTTTCTTTTCTTTTTCTTTTTCTCTTTTTTTTTTTTGTTTTTCTTATGTTACAGTTAGGACATTACTTTGTGTGTGTGGTTTTTTGTTTTTTGTTTTTTGGTTTTGTTTGTTTGTTTTTTGCAGTGTATAGGCATGTTATGTTTTCTATGAATTTCATTTCAGAATAAGTAAGAAGCATTCTTTTCATATTTCTTACATAAGCCTTGGAACCACTGAGCTACATGATTTCTTCAGACATTTTCTAGCTTTTAAATAATTAAACCTGACCTTGGAAAACTTTTTCTATAATTCTAATAAAACAGAGTGCATAATACCTGTATAACCCCAAAGCATCATTGCACCACTGTGGCCCATGTGTAGGCAAGGCTGATTTCAATGAACTGACTCTGTGGACTCTTAAGAAGCTTCCTTCTGTCTTCCGGTAGAAAAACTACCTAACCTGTAACACTCACTCACAACACACTTGCCTTGTTTACTTCTTTTACCTCAAAAAAAGAGAAAAGCTCATACCTCAAACTCAAAAACTTTCTTGTGCCATCTTTGTTTTGGCAAGTTCAGTGCTTAACTAGAATATTTTATTGAAAGGAAAAAATAAAACAAGAATAAATAGAGCTACCAGGGGTCTTTGGTCTTAAATTTTGATATGCTTAAGTGAGTTTGTGCCATGTGACATTCCTTTCTATTAATTATTTCTCCCGATTTATCCATCCCTCATCTCTTCTCTAATTTATTATATTTTAATGCAGTTAGCAGACGGTTTGGGTGCCGCCTTTCCCATCTGCATGGAACAGAATGTTCAAAGCAGTTGGTGGCAGGGAAGCCATGCAGAACTGGCAGATGTGCCAGGGAGTGAAAAAAAGCAAAGAAGAGGAGCTGAAGAGCAGAATCAACCAACGCTAGACAGGGAACAGACTGCAATGAACACTGCATTGAATAGTTCCCCCAAATATTAATGTCCACCCACAACCTCAGTGTGACCTTACTTGGAAACAAGGTCTTTGGAGGTATATAGTTAGGTTATGAGGAGGTTACATGGGATTAGGGTAGGCCCTAAAGTGGGCCCTCTTCTTGTAAAAAGGGTACAAGACACAAAGAGACACAGAGGGGAAGGCCAGGTGACAACTGATGCAGAAGTTGGAATCGTGTGTCCACAAGCTGAGGAACACTAAAGATTTACAGGAGCCACCAGAAGCTGGAAGAGGTAGGAAGGACCTTTCCCTAGAGCTTCAGAGAGAGCCTGGCCCTGCTCATACCTTGATTTTAGACTTCTGGCCTCCAGGACTGGAGACAATAGATTTCTATTGTTTTAAGTCCCACAGTTTGTAGACATTTGTTATAGCAGTACAGGATACTCATCCAGGGCTTATGTGAAAAACCGAGAAGGTAAGTGTTATGGGCTAAATGTCTGTTTCCACCCAAAACTCAAATGTTGAAACCCTACCCCTAATATGTTGGTATGAAGAGGTGGAACCTTTGGAGGTGATTAGGATTAGATGAGATCATAAGGTGAAGACTTCGTGAATGGGATCAGTGCCCTTCTGAGAGTCAGGAGGGAGCTTTCTGCCTTGCTCTGCTCTCCGCCATGTAAGGACACAATCAGAAGCCAGCAGTTCACAACACAGAGGTGGGCTCTCACCAGAACTTGACTGTGCTACACCCTGATCTTGGACTTCCAGCCTCCAGAACAGTGAGAAATAAATTTCTGCTGTTTATAAGTAACCCCACCCCCAAGTTTATAGTATTTTGTTATAGCAGTAAGTGATCTGGTCTCCATCCCTTCCCACCATTCCCTCTATCCAGCCATCAATTGCAAAATTGATTTTTAAAACCTGAGCGATACATAAGAAAGAGGAAGCACCTGTCTGCCTCTTGACTTGCTGACATGTAGGTGGTTTATAAACTCACTAAGCCTTGGGTATGTATTATTTTAGCCCCATCTGAACTAATCAATTCTTCCCCCCGACTGGGGACACTTGGTAATAGCAATAATGGCTGGCATTTATTGCATTCTTACTCTAATCCTGGAACTATTCAAGTGAATATATTTGAATATCAATATTCTATATTCTATTGATAGTTCTATTAATAAATAGAATAGGTATATTCCATATTTTATCCTCGAAGCAAACATATTTTATTGAATATTAGAAACCATTGTTCTAAGGTACACCATTATGTTATATACTATTAAGAACAAAAAATGTCTGTCGATTCAACATGTCATTACTTATAAACACATCCCAATTTTAGAGATGTTAACATGTGAATCTTAGAATCAATGAAATATGGTATTATCATTGCCTCTATTTATGGATAAGAAAATTAAGGCTAAGGTCACACAGCCATTAAATGGTACAACCAAGATTAACCCCCGGTACTTGAGCTCTTAATCAGTATACCTGCCTCATTAGGGAATACTGCCAACTCTATAGCTTTGAGTGTTTTAGGCCAACTATGCTGGTTGTCACCCAATATCCATTCATTCCTTCTTTAACATTACAACCCTTGAGCTTCCTAGCCCCACTTGCAGGTAGATGTGGCCATGTGACTAAGGTCCAGCCAATGGGATTTATGCAGAAGAGACAAGTAAAACTTTGGGCCTTGTCCTTAAGAAAGAGGAGGTACCCTTCATTTCCTGTTGCCTCTTTGCCCTGGCTGGAATGTAGACATGCTAGCAGAAGCTAATGCAGCCATCTTAGATCTTAAGATGGAAACCACATATTGAGATTGGCAGAACAACAAGATAAATATGAGAGCACCTAGAGTTGCAATGTTGCCCTGCATTGCTTAATCTTGGACAATTTTGAGAGAAAAAAGACAAACTTCTATCTTGTTAAAGCCCCTGTTGTTTTGGCCTTTGTTATTGGAGCCAAGATATAATCCTAATTAATACACATTATTATGTGCTCTGAAGCCTTAGTCCCTCCCTCCAAGAGTTGCAAGCTCATTAAATGAGAATGTATAGGGAACACGCAATGCAAAGCTAAGCACA
Source organism: Eonycteris spelaea (assembly GCA_003508835.1). Taxonomy (NCBI): domain Eukaryota; kingdom Metazoa; phylum Chordata; class Mammalia; order Chiroptera; family Pteropodidae; genus Eonycteris; species Eonycteris spelaea. The sequence continues at coordinate 3,901,766 of PUFA01000139.1, forward strand.
GAGCTCGCCCTAGATAAATATCAGTTCTCTACGCAAACATGGGTAATTCAGGCATTATTTGCTCTCATATCTTGCTTGGTGTTCTCCCGCTTCCTCTAAATCCTACCCATGTATGGTAGGAAAAACAGCATGGATCTTATTTTTCTAGGTTCATTTTCCCAACTCCCCATCACCTAAGCCTTAACAAATAAAACATTTTCTTGATAGGCAGAGCAGTTCACAAGTAAGCTGTGGACTCACCTTTATATCCTAGAATGGTTCCCCCTTCATCTAATCGATATATCCCCCTTCCCTTGCTGATCCAACTCTGGTCATGCTCTGGCAAACTCCCTGTGGTCCTGGTAGGTCAACTATCTTTGTCCTCATCGTTCATCAGGCCAGAACATGGCTCATGACCCAGCCTAACCAGCCAGAGTTCTTCATCCCTGGCCACAAAGATTAGAGATGAGACTCTCACCCAAGCTAAATTAATCTGCATCTTTACTTAGAATTGATATGTGGAAGTTGGGAGAGTGAGGACTTCTCTCCTCAACCAAGCTTTTGAGCTATTGGGATCATGAAATCATTTACAGTTGTTATGGCTGCATAATAAATAACTCTAAAATGCAGCGACGGAAAACAACCATTTCATGATTACAGATCTGTGGTTCAAGACAAGGCACAGTATGGATGACCTATCTGTTCTTCAATGTCTGAGGCTTCAGCTGAAAGACTCAAAAACTAAAGGCTGGACTTCTTTGAAGGCTCAGTCTTGTATATCTGGTGGTTGAAGCTTGCTGTCAGCTGGGGGCCTCAGTTCCTCTCCATGTGGGCCTCTCCCTATGGTCTCTCTGTGAAGGCTATCTTGGGCTTCCTTATAGCATGGTTGCTGGTTTCCTAGGACTACTATCCTGAAAGAGAGTAAGCCAGGTGGAAGCTGTATGCATTTTAAGATCCTTGGAGGTTACATAATGTCACTTCCACCATTTTCTGTTGGTTGAGATAGTTGCAAAGGGCATTAAGGTCAAGAGAAGGAAACATAAACCCTCCCTCTTAATGGGACTGTGCCAACATTTCATTTTAAAAGAGCATGTAATGGGTCACATGTCGCCAACTTTGAAACATACAACCTGCCACAGAAGCCTAGAGCTACCATCATCCTTAGTCAGAGGGATGAAGATATCTACAAAATGAGGTGAACAAACAGAGGGGAGCAGAGCAAAGATGAGAGACATCATTTGGGCCCCCGATCCAGTTGTACCTGAAGCTAGTTTCACCTATACATTTTCTTTTTTAGTTAGTGAGCCAATAAGTATTATTTTAAATTTAGAGATTTGAATTAAATTTATGTTAAATTTGTAGCAAAAAGAGTGCTGAACAACTTAGACCACAAGCTCACCAAGATGCTTGGCTAAGCCAGGACTCTAGTGGTTAGCAGCACAAAGCACTAGCTGGTGCTTTCAAATGACGTGCTTTCCTCTCTACTCATGGCTAACTAGAATCCTTATGCCAGAATCCTCAATGTGAATTCGCCATTCTCTTTAGAAGACAAGGACTGACAGTCAGTTTTTGTCTGGCTTGCTTTTAAGCAGCCAAAACATTCACTTCTGCCATGAGTGCAATACAGGGTAGCATCTGGGACACACCATAAAAATGACTCAGATCAAAGTGATAGGCAGCACAAGGGAGAGCAGCCCGGGGGCCTGAAACATACCTCAGGCTGGGTCCTGGAGGGTGATGACAGGCCTGGAATGAGAATACCAGCCATCACAGCCAGCATCTATTCTGTACCAACATCTATGTTTCCACACCTTACACCTAATGGTTACAACAACCTTGCAAGGGAGGTCTTACCTCTGTGTTACAAAGGAGGAAACTGGGGCAGAAAGAAGCTATGCAACTCACCCAAGCTCCACAACCAGTAAGTTGTGAAGCCAGACATGTGGTTTTCTGACTGTAGAACACGAATTCTTTCATGCCAAGCTAGTGGAGCTGAGAGGAAGCAGAGGAAGGGCTTTCTCAGGGGCAAAGGAGAAAGGAGGGGCTGGAGAGTTGTTTGGTATGGCCAGAGCAAGGAGAGGAGGGACTTGTGACTGGAGCGGACACTGGGGAGGTGGGCTTGCTGGTGATCAGAGAGGCAAAGCCTGGCATCCTGCCAGGCCATTCTTCAGTGGCCTCTGTGTAAGTGGAGGCCTTGCCACTTTGAGCACAGTTTTGGCTCCTGGTTAGTGGCTGTAGAATGGCTCCTGTGGGCCAGCCTGTCTGTCTGGTGCTTGACTGAATAGACAGAAATGAGTCATATCCCAGTTCTGCCTGAGACCCCTCCCTTTGCCTAGGGCACAGGCTGAGCTGATCCAATGTGATCAATACGTGGCCTGAGGGGTCAGGATTGGGAGGGAAAGTGCCACATGAGATGTTCCTGTTGTAAGGAGTGTCTTTGCCAAGAGGACCCTGGTAGCTATAGATTTCTTTGAGAATCTGGGTGGGTCCCACTGCACCATGTCAGAGGGCTGAGATCCTAGGCTGGCAATGGCTCGAATAAGCCACATGACTCTGAGCAAGTCCCTTCCCCCTCTGACTTTCAGTTGCTTAGTGTATAAAATGGAACATATTGGTTCCAGCAGACCTGCCCCTCCCCTTTACCTCTTACCCTCCTACCCCCCATCATTTGTTAGTTCTGCCTCCCAGATCCTGGCAGTGCTGTGACATTCCTGTTTGTCCTGTAATCTGTTATCCATCTTTCCTTTCTGTTCTGCAAACTAGCCCATCTTCTTCCAGTAGCCCCGACCCCCTTCCCCCACTGCAACATGGTCAGCAAAGAGTCAATTTCTGTTGCTTGCAACCTCAGAACTCTAGCTGAAAGAGGGACTGGGTTGGACACCATGCCCTGCCCCTCATGGCCCACCCCACACAGCTACCAATGTTCCAAAGGGTATCTGTGTCCTTGCTCAAAGAACCTGCCATACAAAGGGCTTTATATGCTTCTTGTGGTGGCCCAGAACCCATCCAGTCTCCAGAGCCAGGCAGGAAGGATCCATGCAGGATGTGGAGGGGACCCAATATAAGAAGTTTGGTTGAGAAGCACTCTTACAGTCTGGGTGGGAGCTCTCCAGAAGCAGGGTGTGACCTCATGTGTCAGAGCTGCTGGAGAAGGCAAGGCAGGATGTGATTAATGTCGGCTGTGGGTGTGACAGCCTGCCAGCCCCAGGCCTCATTGTCACAGCAGCACAAATGCATTCCCCCCTTGCCCCCACCCCATCTTGTTGCCTACCCAGCCCTGCTCTGTGTTTAGAAGCCTCTCTTCCCTTTAAGTGTACAAATCTACAGTGCCAGGCACATAAAAATAGCATCCTACCAGAATTGTAGGCATGAGACGGAACTCCAGAAAAGGAGAAAGCTCTTTTGCCTCAGAGCACGTGGGCTCGTGAGCGGTCCATGCCTGGCGCTGACAAGGGGCTGCTCTCCAGTGCCTTCTGTTCTTCATGGGGAAGAGGAAGCCCATGTGGTAAGCTCCCTACCTAAAGCAGGCTTCACAATTCAACAGGGCTGGTATGCTGGGCATTGTCTCTGCCCATCTAGGGCCACTCTGCACCATGGCCAGGGATGGGAGCTGACCCGAAGCACAGCATGCCCCCTCCCATGCCAATGGGAGCCCCAGCATGAGATCAGAGGGAAGGAGGAGAGGGCAGTTGGGGTACTTATCGGCTACCTTCCTCCCGAGAAGGTCAGCACAGGCTGTCAGTGACCTTGTCCTTTCCACCCAGTCTTCAACTTGTTGGGTCAGTGACCGACCTGATTGTACTTCCTGCCATAAGTTTTCTTTTGCAGCTTTGTAGATAATAGTGAAAAAACTGGTAGTAGCTAAAATGTCCAAAAGTAGAGGTCGATTAAGTTAATTATAGAGAAGGTACCTAAGAATACTATGTGGTCTTTAAGAAGCATATTTCAGAATTAGGTGTCACATTTCTTTCCATCCGAGACACCATCACCCATTACATGTGTCACCCATTTCACAACCCCTTTAAGGGGAAAAGAGAGAGAGAAGAAACAGCTGGCACATTTCTTTTGACATTGATCCTAAAACACATCCTTATTTCAGAAACATCAACGGGTGGGAAAATATGCAATATGGTAAAATGTAATGATTTGGAGAAAGTGTTCTCAATATATTTTTAAGTTTAAAAAAGTAGGTTAAGAAACATCCTGCCTGGGATTAAGAAAAACTAGTATGTATATATACATATGTAAGCTGTACTCATTCAACAAGGAGCTGAGTCTACGAAATACACATACATATAAAAACAACCGGAAGGAAGCCTAACAAGAGGCTAGCACTATGTTCCTCCAGAGTAGGGTTATGAGTGCTTTAGGTTTTCATCTTTGAATTTTCCTGTACTTTCCGATTTTCTGATTTTATAATTAGATGACTAAAATAACAATAGCTACCACTTAGGATCTTTCCACGTGTTAGCACTGACCTGTGCTGAAAACTTTATGATAATGATCCCATTCAGGTCTCACAACCACCCTTCATGGTATGTGGTACGAATGCTTCTTCTTGACATTTTGCAGATTAGAAATCGGAGGCTCGGATGGATTAATTTTCCGAAGGCCACACAGAGTTATTAAGCAGTGAAGCCAGGATTCAAACCCTGGTCAATATGATTTCTGAACAGAGGCCCTTAACCACTGTTATAGACTCAAACTGCATCCAGTGCTGCTTCTTTATGCAAGACAGCATCTAAGGACAATGCCACCTCTTTGCTGGCCAGGACGGAGGCCAAGATGTTGACCATAGAGGGCCTCTAATGTTGCTACCTAAAGGCTGAGAGCTGGAGTTTAGGACCTCAGCCTCTTTGGTCCTGAACCACCAACGTGTTTTGTGACATAAAATGACCATGACTGGACTTAGAAAGCTGATACCATCAGCTCAGTCAACTTAGCCTCTCCTGGAGGCATTGTTGGCTGAGGCAGGACATAGAAAATGGATATTCCCACAGTGCCAGTACACTTTGGATATACCCCTGGACCCCCTTTTGTGGTTTTTTTCTTGTTCTGCTGTAAGGAGCTCTGCAGCTTGCTTAAGAGATAAACATCCCTAACATCATTTCTTCTCAGCTGGGAGGCCAAGCAAGCAGCTGGGAGCCCTCCAAGTAGGAGAGGGAGGGGAGAATATTCATTTTCTGGAACTCAGCTGGAAATCTTTCCTCTAGGAGACCCCAAGAAACCCTTCAAAACAAACAAAAATGCTGGGGAAATTGGGAACTGAGAACCCAGAGAGGCCAGTGCAGCCCTGTGGAGAAAGATGGAGTCAGCAAATGCTGGCATCAGTGGTACTGGGCATCGCTGCCAGCAACCAAGCTCCTCAAGGAGCCAGACTGTGTGTGTCCATGACAACAACCCAAGGGGGCTGGGCAGGATTGTCCTCTGACCCAGAATAGAAAAGTTGAGGCTCAGAGAGGTGAAGTGACAAAACCCAGCCGGGATCAGAATGATACTTTCCCAACTCTTTTAACCTGCCTCACGTCTCAGATTCCTTCAAAAATACAAGATAGTTAAAACCCTCTGTTTTAAAAAAAAAAATGGGCACAGGCATTTACATGCAAACTGTTGTGTTTATAAATTCAGAGAGCCTCTGTCAAGCTTTCCTTGAAACCTCTGATAAGAATCCCCATCAATTGTCCAAACAGATTTATTCCATCCTCCATCTCTGCATCCGGGTACAGTCTCCAGGTGAACAGGAGGGGGAGGGAGGGATGTTTGTTTTCATTTCCTATCCCAGACTTAAAGGAGAGAATGACCCAAAACTGTGTTTTCTCTGTAAATGTGTTCTATACTTATGATCAAAAAAATCTATGTATCATTGGGGGAGCTATCTCCCCAACATTTCTGGCTATTGGAAGCTATAGACGTCTCCTCCACCCAATCTTCATTCTGCTGAGAAGTAGAGATGATATTAAGAGGAGAAGGGACTCCTCTGTCCAGTTCTAATAAATCCGTAAAAAAAAAAAAAATAGAACTCTATGAAACATTTTTGCTATACAACAGCTTCTCCACACCAACAAAAAATGTCCAGAGCTTTGTGATTTGTTTATAAGTCAAATCCTTATATAATTCTAGATTACACGAAGCATAAAGCTAAAATGTTTCGTACAACTGTTGTTTGATTTGGTGTTTTTGTTTTGATAGCTAGTAGACATGAATTCTTTAGTGCAGTAATCTCCCAAGATTTTTTTAAATCATAAATCCTAGCAGGCAAAAACTTTCAAGCATGCACCTGCAATATACATGCATTAAAAAATTTATGAATCATACACATGCATCATTGTTCTCATATTTTATGCACAATCATAAAACTCATATCAAAATGAAAATTTAAAGTGCCGAGTAAAAGATTAAACAATGCTTTTTAATGTCTTGCTAATGTGATGGCTTCCATCAATATCAATTAATATCTCAAAGCAGAAAGATGCCTTTGAGGTGAGAATTTTTGTGAATGATCATGGGTTTTTGAATATGTGTTTCAAATGACTTCTTGGTAATTTGGAATTGTTGGCTGTCTTTGAGATCTGATTGGATGACTGTTTTCACCTTGGGATAGGTCTGCTAAAGAGCTTGGGCTAGGAATAAGACAGTTGCCTCTGTAATTTTCTTGTTTTTTACTTGTGCTTGATTTATTAGTAGAGTATTTTCTTCAATCCACAGTTTCTTTGCAGGAATATTGTTAAGGCACATATATGATTTAGTTAGGACTCGATGAGATAGATCTATAACCCACAAGTCCACTTTCCTAAGCCAGATGCATAATCCTATGTAGTAATATACTGAGAACTAACAAATGGGGCAATGGGACTTTGTTGTGAAACTCTACCTCCTCCCACAGGAGATATATTGGGAGATAGGTGAGGAATGACCACCTGCACTATGATCAAGCCCAAGGGGCCAACCTACTCCCCCTCAGTATTACCTCAGTTTCCTTTTTGCCATTTAGTCCTATAACATCTATTCAATTAATGCCTAGTTCAGTAGTCCTCCCTATCTGCAGGGGATATGTTCCAAGACCCCCGGTGGATGCCTAAAACCATTAATAGTACTGAATCCTGTATACACTATGGTTGGTTTTTTTCCTATATGTACATATCTTTTCACTTATGAATTCTCTTTGGCATATCCAAATTGCCAGTATCACTACTCTTGTGCTTTGAGGGCATTCTTAAGTAAAATAAGTTACTTGAACACAAGCACTGTAATATCACAACAGTCAACCTAGTAATCTAGAAAGCTACTAAGTGACTGATGGGCAAGGCAGGGAGCATCTACAACACAGATATTCTGGCCAAAGGGATGATTCATGTCCCACATGGGACAGAGCAAGACGACACAGGATTTCATCAGGCTACTCAGAACAACACACAATTTAAAACTAAGACTTCTGGTCAAGATAGAGAAGAAGGTAAATGCTGTGTTCACCTCCTTCCAAGACCTCACCAAAATTATAACTAAATTATAGAACAATTACCCTTGAGAACCATCTGAAGACTAGGTGAATGGAAGTTCTATAACTAAGGATATAAAAAAAGAGCCATGTCTAGACTGGTAGGAGGGGCAGAGATATAGAATGGGCTGGTCTCACACCCATGAGTGGTGGTTAACTATCGGTAAGGAAATCTTGGCTGCAGACGTACCCCTCTGAGGAGAGAGGGATCGCAGCCCCACACTGGGCTCCCCAGCCAGGAGCACCAGTGCCAGAAAGGAGTACCCACAACATCTGGCTGTGAAAATCAGCAGAGATTTCATCCGGGTGAGATGGAAGGCTCCCAGGTATCCTCTTAAATAGTCCGCATGTGGATTTACTTCCTGATGAACTCACTAGCTCTGAGCTCTGGTGAAGGGACAGCAGCTTTAAAAGGGCCAGGGATATAAAGGGAGGAACTGAATTGTCTGACTTCAGGATAATGGCTGGATGGTCAGCTCTCTCCCAGACAGAAGTGCTAGGAGGCACCATTATCCTTTGTTGAGCCCTCCCCTCACCCAGCCTGCAGGTACAGGCAGGCACCATATCTGGGTGTCTATCAACTTGGCTGACACTGTTCACCCATCCTGGTGATTCCCTGATACCCTGCCCCACCTAACCTACCCACCAGCCTGAACCTCTTTCAGCAGCTCTTCCTCATAAGCTTCTGGCCTTATCCTATGCTGTGGACCCTGCTATAATCTCTCAAAGGTCCATAAATGCCAAACAAATAGCAGCTGGCCTTGGTGTGACCCAAACCTCTTGCTAAGTGTCCCCTGGCACTAGTGACAAATGGCCTCAGTTCATAGCATAGCCTCTACCAGCTGCCTCCAAATCCAGCACAGGTAGCTACCAACCACAGATCACTTTGTAGCTCCTACTAGGTGGCCTCAGGCTGAACACAGGCAGTGGCTGACCTTGGCCTACACCAGAGCTCCTTCCAAGAGGACCCCAAACCAACACACCCAGTGTCTGTCTTTGGACTACACCAGAGCACCACAAAATTATCTCTACAAACCGCACATCCAAAAGGTGGACTCAGCAGGCCCAGAGCTCCACTAAAGTGAATCTGCTCTGTAGGTTCAGCCCTTGCACAATGGCTGCTCCACTGTGGTCATGGCCAGTCCTCATAGCCTGTTAGCCTGAGAGTCAATTTCACCCACTGACATGCCAGCAGCAATCAAGGCTCAACCACAACAGGAGAGCACATGTGATCCACACAAGGGATACACCTGGAGCACCTGGCTCGGGTGACCAGGAAGCCTGCACCACTGGGCCCACAGGACACCCACTATATAAGGCCACCCTGCCTAGATGAGGAAACATAGCAGATCTACCTAATACAAAAAAAAACAAACAGGGAGGCAGTGAAAATGGGAAAACAAAGGAACATGTCCTGAATGAAAGAACAGGACAAAACTCCAGAAAAAGAACCAAACAAAATGGAAGCAAGCAATCTACCAGGTGCAGAGTTCAAAACACTAGTTATAAGGCTGCTCAATAAACTTGGAGGAAGAATAGATGAACTCAGTGAGAACTTACAGGGACAGAAACCACAAAAAAGTAACTGTCAGGAATGAAGAATACAATAACTGAAATGAAGAATATATTAGAGGGAATCAACATCATATTAGATGAAGCAGAGAATCAAAAGAGCTATTTGGAAGACAAGGTAGTGGAAAACACCCAACTAAAACATCAAAAAGAAAAAGAATTTAAAAAGTGAGGACAGTTTAAGGAATCTCTGGGACAAATGAAGCATAACAACATTTGCATCACAGGGGTACCACAAGTAGAAGAGAGAGAGCAAGGAATTGAAATTTATTTGCAGAAATAATAACTGAAAACTTCCCTAAATTGGTGAAGAAAATAGACATACCCTGAAGCCCAGGAAGAACAGAGAGTCCCAAACAAGATGAACCCAAAGAGGTCCACACCAACACATAGATAAAATGGCAAAGGTTAAAGACAAAGAGAGGATCTTAAAAGTAGCAAGAGAAAAGCAGTTAAGTAACATACAAGGGAGCTCCCATAAGACTGTCAGCTGATTTTTCTCAACAGAAATCCTGCAGGCCAGAAGGAATTGGCATAAAATGTTAAAGTGACTTCTTTAAGGAGAAGGAAAAAAAAATCAAAAATATAAATAATAAAATGGCAATAACTAATATCTATCAATAATTACTTTAAACGTAAATGGATTAAATGCTCCAATCAAAAGGCTGAATGGAGAAGAAAATAAGACCCATATATATACTACCTATAAGAGACCCACTTCAGATCAAAAGACACACACAGGCTGAAAGTAAAGGGATGGAAAAAAATATTTCATGCAAACAGACATAATAAAGTTGGAGTAGCAACACTTACATCAGACAAAATGAACTTTAAAACAAAGGCTATAATAAGAGACAAAGAAGGATATTTCATATATAATAGCTGAGATATTGAAGCAATCTAAGTGTGCACTGATAGATAATTGGATAAGAAGATCTGATGCATTATTATTACTCAGCCATAAATAATATTACCATTTGCAGTAACATGAAGAGACTTAGAGAGTATTACGCTAATTGAAATAAGTCAGAGAAAGACAAATACCATATGATTTCACTTATATGTGGCATCTAAAAAACAAAATAAACAAATAATAAAAACAGAAACAAACTCATAGAGACAGAGAACAAACTTTGGTTGCCAGACGGCTGGGATGTTGGGGAGCTGGAAAAAGGTAAAAAGATTAAGAAGTACAAACTGGCAGTTACAAAATAGTCACAGAGATGTAAGGTCAACAATATTGCTCACAATATTATAATAACTATGTATGGTGCCAGATGGATGCTAGACTTATCGGGAGGGTCACTTCGTAAATTATATAAATGTCTAACTACTATGTTGTGCACCTGAAACTAATATAATATTGACTGTGAACTGGGATTGAAAAAAAATTAATTTTTTTCAATTAAGGAATAGAACTTGTTAATTGTTTATTTCTTGAACTTTCCATTTAATATTTTTCACCTGTTGTCGACTTGGGCCACTGAAACCGCTAAAAGTGAAACCTCAGATAAGGGTGACCACTGTATTAATTTCTCTCTGCTAAATTAGCTAATGTGGTCTGTTCTCCTGTCTAAACTCTCATGGATACAGAGCCAGTATCGATCTAGAGCCAGTATTAGTAAAGCCAGATCTCTCTCTTAGTTTTCAGAAATAATCCATGATCCCCTCCTAGTCTTCGGCAGACTGTCTCACACCCAGGAGCATGATCCTGCCCGGAACATCAAGCACATTGGGCATTTGATGCTCATGGCACCCCTCCACCACAGGTCTGCTGTATACTCATCGCAGCACAATGCTGATAGCCCCACAGGTGCCCACATCTTAATCCCGGGACCTGTGACTATGTTGCCTTATGTGGCAAAGGGACTTTGCCGATGCGATTAAGTTAAGGGTTTTAAGATGGGAGGTTATCTGGTGGGCTCGATGTCAGCAGAGAAGAACGGGATGGCATGATGAAAACAGATGTTGGAGTGACGCACCTTGAGGTTGAAGGACGGGGCCACCAACCAAGGAATACAAGCGGCTTCTAGAAGCTGGAACAGGCAAGGAACTGGATTCTCCCCTGGAGTCTCTAGCATAAACGCAGCCCTGCTGACACTTTGATTTTTCAAACTTAAAAGACTTATTTCAGACCTGTGACTCCCGTTATTGTAAGATATTAAATTTGGGTTGTCTTAAGTTGCTGAATCTGTGGCAATTTGTTACAGCAACCATAGGAAACTAATACACTCACTCAAATAGAAACATAAGTAAAATGAATGTTTCTCTCCAGGTTTTGTTGGATGAAGCAAGGAAGTTCACGAGGCTTTGAAGCCTGCCATCATAGGAAAATGGACACTCTTGTTTCAGAGTATGCCAAAATGTCCTGTGACTAGTAGGAGATCAATTCACTTCATTCAAATCCACCTTGGTCACACTCCAAGTGCTATCAGAAATGGGCGGTTTCACTTAAGAACCTTGCCTTCAACCCAATTTTACTGGCTCAAGTACCACTATAATGATACTCATGGCCACTGCTCTTGGCTGCCAGCTATACATCAAGCAGGTATCACTGTTCATGGTCAGCAGCCCCATAAGGCAGCACCATCACACAGATAAGAAAACTGAGGTGTAGAGAACATGCCCAAGGTCACACAGCAAGGAAATACAGAACTCAGGCTTCCAGAGCTCTGGTCTTTCCCAGATCTCTCTCACTTCTGATTTCGCTGACCATGAATGACTTAGAGAGAATGGAGAGGGTCGCATACAATTGTCTTGAGAATGAGGCATGACATGGACCCATGTTTACTCCAGTGATGTGCAGTGCAACTATGAAATAAATGATGAGTGACGGGTGAGTGATGGGTTAATATTGGATCCAGGGATGTTCCTGCCCTCATCCTTGTGTGGCAGTCATTCTCAGAGAACTAGCCACTGGGCAGATGGGAAAGAAGAAAGCACACTGGGAGACTGTGAGTCCATCCTCCACGTGTGGAGGTGATTCACCTAGCCAACTTGGCCTTCGTGCAATGTTGGAATGAGCCCATGTGGTTATTTGAGGCCAGGTGTACCTGCCCAGCTGTAAGTTAATGATTACAGAGCATCTACACGATCAAAAGATGATTCTAATGGAGTATGATGGCCAGCGATTATGATAAAGGGTAACAACAACCCTATAATGAATGATATAGGTCCTTCCCTATCTAACCCTGCCACCTCATGTAACACAGTAGGGTGGTCTAGGGAAGAGACATTTTGTGTCAGACACATCTGGGTTGGAAGCCTGACACAACAGCATACCAGATGTGACGTCCTGCAAGTTATATAACTTCTTGGAGCCTCAGTATATTCATTTGGAAACAGAACTGTAAATTTGTTTTGGCTTCCACCCTCTGCACAGCCACGGGCTTCTGGAGAGGCTGGCTCCAGCCTCAGCAGACTTAGCCTGATTGGCCAAGGGCCATCGTGATGACTCTATTTCTGGTCTGTGGTTAGTTTAAGCATAGACATAGGACACAATCTGGCCAATGACCTGAGGGACTCAGGGAACGATTTTGTTTTGGTGTTTTTGCCCTTAAAACTGATATACACAAAAAGATAATATTTCTTCTTTTGTTGGATGCTGGATGTGATGCCTGGAACAGCTGCAAACACTTGTGAACATGAGGACAGCCAGGCTAAGATCAAGGTTGATACACAGGAGGACAGAAGGCATAGACAGAAAGTGTCTTCAACAGTGTCCTTGAGCCAATGCATGAACCATCTCTGGAGCCTTCCTTCCTAAGAACTTCTTGACAATGAGATTCCTTTTTTTTTTCAAGTCCCTTAGAGTTAGATTTTCTAGTACATGTAACTATCCTGCCCGATGTCGGGTCATGTTGAGAATTAAAGAAATAAAGCACCTACTATGATGCCTGGCACACAGCAGCTTTCTTTGCTGTGTGAGGTGATGGTATGAAAAACAAGGATAGACACCATTGTGACTTCTTCACTCATTCATATACATTAGGCTCCCCAGCTACAGATTTAAGCTCCTGAAGGGAGGCAGTGCTTGGACCTCTTTGCTATGCCCCATGTCTGCTTAATAAATGCTTTGCTACTGACCCAGGGGTAAATGATGAGGTTTGCCTACTGTATCAGGTAACCATGGCCACAATAACACTGGCTGAGAAATTACACAAAGCAGCAATTATTAATATTGGTCACAGTGTACAAACATTCAGTTATAAGGTGAATAAGTTCTGGGGTCAAATGTCCAGCATCGTGACTATAGTTAATAATACTTGTGCACTCGTACACTTGAAATATGCTGAGAGTACATTGTAAGTGTTCTCACCACACACGTATAAAAAAGGGTAATTGTGTGAAGTACATGGAACGTTAATTAGCATGATTGTGATAATAATTTCACCATGTGTACATATATCAAATCATGTGGTACATCTTAAGTATATATATATATATTTTATTTGTCAATAATACCTCAAAATAAATCTGGGAGAAGTAAAAATTAAAAAATACAAATAAATGAAGTACTGATACATGCATGCTACAACATGAATGAACCCTGAAAACATTATGCTAAGTTAAAGAAATCAGTGACAAAATACTACATAATGTACAATTACATCTATATGAACTGTCCAGAATAGACGAATTCACAGAGATAGAAATGGACAGTGGTTGCTAGGGCTCGAGTTGCTGGAAAGAAATGGGGAGTGATGGTAATGGGTACAGAGCTTCTTTCCGGAGTGATGAAAATGTTCCAAAATTGACCATGGTGACGGTTGTACAACCCTTAATTCACTAAAAAATATTGAATTGCAGAGTTTGAAGGGGTAAATTGTATGGTATGTGAATTATATCTCAATAGAGCTGTTGTGAAAATTTCTATTTAAAAACAACAATCGGGTGGCTCCATAGTGTAGTGGTTAGCATGTCTGCTTTACACGCAGAAGGTCCTGGGTTCATGCCCTAGGTGGAGCCGCGGACCATACTCCAGGTGCACCAGGCCCCAGGTGCGCCAGGCCCCCTGAGGGCACCGGGGTCACCAGGCCCCAGGTGCATGCCACGAGCACGTGGGAGACGCCCCACCTTCAGAGATCCAGTTCTTAAGGGGAAACAGCAACATCCATAGGTCAGGGGTGGAAGTGTGGGGGAGGATTAAAGCGGGGGGTGGGGGAGAAAAAAACCATCATTAATTCTCATACATCTACTGGTAGGCTAAGGGTCAGCTGATCTAGGCTGGGTTCAATAGGGCAGCTCTAGACTCACGCCTCTGGAGTTCTCCTGGAAACTGGCTGATCCAGGCTGGGCTCAGCTGGGATGGCTCTGTCCCATATGTCTTCATTCTCCTCAGGACTAGCAGACTATTCTGAGCACGTTATCTCAGGGGAATGGCAAGAGTGCAAGAGAGCACACATAGTCACCAATCCCTTCTTCAGATCCTAGCCCTTTCCTTTCCCCATCTTCTTTGCAGCATGGGTGGCCACTGACGACAATATTAGCAAATGAGATTTAAGTAAAAATCATGAAAGCATTTCTCAGAAAGTATTGCTTTTCCTCATACAAGGAACATCTACAGGTTTCATCCCTTCCTCCCTTTTTCCTGCACTGAATGCAGAGTGTGATGCCTAGAGCTGTGGTAACCATATTGCTACCATAAGGAACGTCCAAAAGAATCATGGATGTTGTCCCTGACAGCGCTGAGCATCATTACTGGAGCAGAACTGGCAACTGCTCATCTCTGGATTTCTTGTCATGTGAGAAAAATAAACCCCTCTAGTTGAATGCCATTGTTCAGTGTAGCCGAAGATATTTCTCACTCAAACCCAACAGCAACTACACAGGATAGTCTAGTGTCAAACACAAAGCTAACACAATTTAGTACCGAGTTTTATGTCCTTGATTCAAAGGTAAACCACAGATTGGGAGAATACAGGGCCTCACAAGCAGTGGAGCACTCTTCCCGAGGGATTTTGAGCAAGAGAGCATTTTATAGAATGTTAGAAGAGGCAACACAGAAACACGGCACGGTTGCCTATGAGGTCAGGGATTTCTGTAGACGGTCAGCAGGTCCTGCCTTCTGAGGTAAGCTAGGCAAAACTGAGTTGAGTTGGAGGATTGTGATTGGTATATGTTAGGTTACCCTTGACAGTTGTTTCCCATAATTGCAAGCTGACTTAGGTTTATTTGTGACATGGGCCGGGCCACTGGGGCCAACTCCACTTTGCGGGTCCTGATATACGAATTCACGTTCTCACTCGTATGTATACTACATGCAACATTGGAGGCAGTGAGAAAGTCATACACTGCATTTCAATCCACGTTTCATCGATCATTCACTCAACAAATCTGTTTGGGTTGCCCTAGGTGGAGCCACGTACTAGCAACTGTGAGTGAACAGACCTGACTCCTGCTCTCTGAGAGCTGCTAGTTAACACGTTACATGGATAAAAGTCATATCTAATGACAGAAGCAAGGATGGATAGTGAATATAACACATTATCGCAAAATATTATCACATATGTAATACAGGAAAATTTGGTCCAACATATAGTTGGCCAAAAACCTGAAGGTGTGTGAATCAAATCAATTATTTTCTGCACCAGTAATCAGCTCCCAACAATTTACCTCTGTGAACTTTACCTCTGTGAACTTGAGTTTCTTCATCTGCTAATTAAGAAATTAACTCACCTGACTATTAAGTTCTCTTCCAGCTCAAGTCTTTCTCATTTTGAGATCAACACAAAGAAATATTAACAATATTTTGGGAAAAAATTCCACTTTGCAAGCACTTAGGTAGAACTCTAATTATATATATATATATATAAAAATAATTGATAGAAAAGATTTCCCACTAATTAGAAAAATTGCTGATGGAATGACCATTGGCAAACATTTATATAAGTGCCTACTGTGTACAAGGCATTCATACAGAGCTCAAAACCCAAAGTGACAAAAAAGTATCCCTGCTCTCAAGAGGCTTAGAATTTAATTAAGCTGTCGGTGTATGTGTATCAACAGGACTGACCTGCTACTGGGACACGCTGGCATGGCCTTACCATATTTTACAGCCAGGGATGCTTCTGATGGTTCTGTACAGGTGTCCTTGTGGAATGCTAGCCCTGCATAAAATAAACTAAGTCTCAGTGCCAAAAACAGATGTGTGAAAGAATTACATGTGTGAATCATGGACCAGTGGTTTAACAAATGTTAGCCACAGAAACTACTCTTCAAATAAAATCTTAAGTTGAAGCCAAACATGTCACATATGAAAGCATACAAACTTACATATATATACATATATAGGTATATATGTATATATATGTGTGTGTATACAATACACACATATGTATACATACACATATACATATATATGAGCTGCTGTGGTTCAAATGTGAGGGCAAAGGTCTCTACATGGTCAGGAAATCCCCAATGAGATAGGGTCACACAGTGGAGAGGACATGGATTTGTCCTTGCTGACTGTCTACACAGGACAAGTGGCCTTTCTGAGCCTCAGTCTCTTCACCTATAAAAGGAGAAACAAGATGATGATGCAAAGTACCCAGCCTCTAACAGGCTTCAACGGGCGTTGTTAACAGCTTGACACCAGGGTCCCTTATACCATGCTGAAGAAACTCGCTCTACAGTGACCCTTCTCACTCACAAGTTGCAGTCCCGACCCAGCCTCAATCTTCAGCCATTCTAGATGGGACAGGGCAGCAGGATTTGGGATGAGAACACTTTTGTTCTAGTCTAAGCTCTGCCAGTGTCTGCTATCCTTGCCCGAGGCCTGATCACCTTTGCCAGGTGAAGATAATGATCCATTGATTTCAAAACATGTTGCAAGGGTTAAATGAGGCATGAAAGTGCTTTGTCCCTTGGTGTTTCTGCCCTTCCTGCTTTTGGTGCCAAAACTCTTAACCCGGACTTGACAGGAGGCACGGTGTGATGCTGGCCTCAAAACCAAGCTAGCTGTCTGTCCTTTGGCAAGGGACTTACTGCTTTGTTCTCCGTGCACAGAACCCACTGGATAAATGGCAGCAACTGTGATGATCTATTGCCATTATTGTTCTTTAATGCAGAAATTGCTTGAGCCAAGCTCAGGGGGTTGGGGGTGTCTGTGATATAAACACACACACACTAAGCAAAGGGGTACCCATTTGGCATCAAGAGCTTGTTCGAAGTCCAGGTGAGATGAGGCAGTTCTCACCCCAGCCTTGACTGTTTACAGTACTGAGACTTTTATGGGCTACATTTCCAGAACATGGGGATAAAGATGCTCCTAGAAATTATGACAGCCACTACTTTTTTGAGCATCTGCTAAGCACTTGCCAGGCATTATCGCTTCTAATTCTCCAGACATCTTGTGAAGTAGATATCTTTATCTCTGTTTTGCAGAGACAGGGTTGGAGAGGGGCGCACTCAGAGAAGGGGTGAATTGCAAACTGGTTTGAGAGAGCTGGAATTAGAATCTGCTCACTCCAACTTTCAGAGCTCTTGCCCTCAACCTCTCTGGTCTGCCAGAGAGAAGATGGGGTTGGGAAGAAGGATCCTATGGCTAGGAGAGTGCTTAGCAGTAGGAAGCCCAACCAGTTTGAACAAATAAGTACTTTTCTTGTGCAATAAGCTTAGGTGAGCAGCTGGATGATGAAACTGGTGAGCCTGGGGAGTCTCAGTGCTTGTCACTGCAAAGTAATAAGATAGCAGCCATGGATTCCCTAACACTGTGGTCACACTGTGTTCAAAGAGGCTATGACAGGGAGGGTGAAGAGGTGTGCCTGACACAGTTCCCCTTCTATTTGAGAAGCAGAAGTTTTCAGGAAGCCCAGGGTAGACTTACTTAGGTTTTACTGGCCAGAATTGGATTGCACTCCAGTCTGTCTCCATCCTCACATGGCCTTCTTCCAGTGTCTCCTCTTCTTAGAAGGACACCAGTCCTATTGAATTAGAACCCACCCCACAAAGATTTTCCAAATAAGGCCACATTCACCAGTTCTGAGAGTTAGGACTTGAATGTCTTTTGAGGGGACACAATTCAGCCTAATAGAGACCGCATTAGCCCTTTGTCTTCTTCTGGAGGGAAGGTAAAGGGCCATGCTTGTTCACTTTAGAGGAGTAAAGACCTCTTCCTCCAAAATTATCCCCCCACACACACCTCCTGTGGCCTTGAGTCACCCTTGCCTGAGTTGGGGCTTTCCCAACCTCCTTCCGCACACCCCCTCCTCAAAACGAGAGTCCCAAAGTCCACCAGAGACAAACTGGTTTTCAAACTCCCGCTCTTGCCTGAAACCTGGCCCTCTCCATCCACATGCTCCCTCAATGCTCAGGGTTTCCAAGGTCTTCTTTCCAGGCAGAGCCTCAGCTCCTCGCTGGCCCAGCGCTGGTAGTAATTAACCATCCCCAGGTGATGCTCACATGCTAGCAAACCTGTGAGTTCCTTCTCTAGCCCTCAGCTTTGTGATGGGATGAGGAAATTACTCGGGAGCCCTGCCCTAGGTCACACAGCTTAACAACCACAGTATCAGGGAGGGAAGTGCAATAAGGATTACACCTGAGGATCATAAACCCACTGATAACGTTTATTGAGCACCTGCTACAAGCCTGTTTTTCACACGTCCCATCTCCAACTATGAGGTAGAAGCTACTAGGATGTGGAAAGTATCTTGCTAAGTGGCCCCAGAGCTGTGGTGTGTAAGAACCTTTGCTGCTTACTTCTCTTTGGCAGGGGGATGTAGTTTTCTGGGACATTACCACAAAGGGGGAATTGTGTTAAAAAGACTTTACCAAGATTCCTTCTAGCCCTGAGAACCTAGAAAACACCAGCATAAAATGTGGTTAGACTCAGCTGGTTCCTTGGTCTTCCCTGGTTAACTGGTAAACCACAAGGGACATGTATCTGATTTCCATCAACCTTTGAAGTCACTGAGGATACCTCACCCCCAGTTCATTTTGGTATCTTTATGTCTTGCACGAGGACCAGAAGTTCTCAGACTGAAGGGATGTCCACATGAATAGAGGTGCAATAGGAAGAAGAAATGGAATTGCTCAAGCCCAAATCTTCGTTTCTCCCCCATCATTTTTAGTGTTCCCACCCCTAGAACTTCCCCAAGAACAGAGGTATGTGAATTTCTACTGCTACATAACAAGTTATCACAACCTTTGTGACTTAAAATAATACCTATTGATCTGACAAGTGCAAGCCAGAAATCTGAACAGGTTCCATCAGGTTCTCTGCTCAGGTCTCAGGTGAACTGAAGGTGTCACCTGGCTGGGCTCTAGTCTTTCAGAGAATCTGCTTCCAAGTTCTTTCAGGTTGTGGCAGAATCTACTTCTTTGAAGCTGTAGGTCTGAGGTCCCCATGTCTGTGTGGACTGTAGGCCAAGGCCACTCTTTGTTCCTGGAGGCCACCCGCATTCCTTCCCACATGGCCCTGTCTATCTTCAAAGCAGCAACAGTGTGTCATGTCCTTCTGACTCTTCCAACATCTGACTGCCCTTCTGCCACCAGCCAGAGAATACTCTCTGCTTTTCAAATTTCACCTGATCGGGTCAGGCCCACCCAGATAATCTCCATGTCTTAAGGTCACCTGACCTCAGACTTTACATTTGCAAAATCTCCTCACAGCACCACCTAGATTAGTGTTTGGATCACGAGGGGCCAGGAATTCTAGGGTCAGCCTTAGAATTCTGTCTACTATGGGAGGTCTTACAGGGGATTAGCTGCAAAGACAGCCCTCCTCTGAACGTCGGGATGGAAGGCACCCTCTTTCTCCTTCATGGTACAAAATGGACCCTCTTTTGGCACAGAGGAGTTTGTAGGAATTTACCCCTTACATTGAATGAATAAACATAACAGAGTTCTAGCCTCCAACAGGAAACCCAAATATTCATATTGAACAAATCTGTTTTCAGTAAGGCTATATAGGCCATCTATTAGTTCAGACTTAGAAGAATTGGCCATTGGATTTCCTCTTTCTTTTTTTGAACATTTTAAAGTGAAGAGCTGTCAATGCTTTTCAAAACTGATTCTCAGAATGTAGTGAGTTTCCCAATACAGCAGAGTCTTCATCACTAGACATAGACAATTTCAACAGCAACATAAGATATCTACGGAGGGTCCCCAAACTCTCAGCATGCAGGCTATAGGGGTTCCAGGCAGTTCTGCTTTTCTCTTATGTCCTGGGGTAAGTAATGTCTCTCCCAAATTCATGTCTACTTGGAACCCACGAAAGTGACCTTATTTGGGAACAGGGTCTTTGCACATGTAATCAAGTTAAATGAGGGCATACTGAACTAGGGTTGGACCCTAACTCCAAAGACTGGTGTCCTTATGAGAAGAGGGAAAGTTAAACACAGGCATACACAGAACACCACATGAAGATGGAGACAGAGATGGAAGTGATGCAGCTACAAGCCAAAGAAGCCAAGGATTGCTGTTAGCCATCCGAAGCTGGACGAGTCCTAGTACAAATTCTCTCTCAGAACTCTCAGAAGAAACCAATCCTGCTGACACCTTGATTTCAAAGTTTTAGCCTCTAGACAGGAGAGAATAAATTTGCTGCTTTAAGCTACCAAGTTTGTGATAATTTGTTTATTGCAGCCCTAGGAAACGAATACACTCACTATGTGAATATGTTTTTTAAATTTAATCTCTGGTTGACCACAGACCTCACCACTCTCTATTTTATTATACCATCTAGTTTCACTTATTTACTCTCTGCCTAGCTCTATAAAGCATTTAATTTGCAACCTCTCGTTTAATTAATACATTTAGTAAAAATGCATTTCAAAAGCAAATACTTTCTCTTTTACATAAGGGTAAACTGCAAGTGGATGAGGAATCTAAACAAAAGCCATATACATAATAGAAGAAAACATAGGTTAATTTATTTAAAACCTGGGTGTAGGGAAAGGTTTTTAACCATGACTCAATCTAGATGCAATGAAAGAAGAGATCAATAAATTTAACTACATAAAAATAAGAGCAACTTTTTCAAGGTAAAAAAAGAAAAAAAAAACAAAGTCAAAGGCAATTAACAAACTGAGAGAGAATATTTTTTAACATAAATCACAGATAACTAATATCCCTAATACATAAAGAACTTTTAAAAATAGACAGGAACAAAGACCCCAATCCTGATAGAAAATTGGGCAAAGAACATGAACAGGCAATTTAAAAAGATACAAAAATGGCATCCATACCAGGTTTTCTGACCTTGCCAGAGACTCTGAGTTCCCTGTTATAATTTAATAAATGTTTCTGCTCAAACTAGACACAGTAGATTCTGCTGTTTATAATTTATCAGCATATGCTGATATCAATCCGCTTTGAAGCATGGAGACTTTTCAGTCTACAGTACATCCAAAAATGATTTACACTAGATTCTGAGACAGTTTTAAATAAGTTCATGAATGTATTTTCAAATAATCACAGTTTTATTGCAATAAAAACACTGCTTTGTGAGTGAGTACTTTGAAGGAGAAGGAGTTGGATGAACTCTGGTATGTTTGTTTAAAATGGAACTTTTCATATGTCATCCAAACAATATGTTACCTGCCTTTGGAATGTGCTTTTCACCCACACTTGAGTCTGGGTGTGTCTTGTGACTTGAGACTTCAACCAAACCATGAAGACTTGATTGGAATGGCACTGGGAAGCAATCTAGTTCCTCCATCTTTATCCCTTCTCAATACTTCTCGGAAACTACAGGAAGTGGTTGTGGTTTCAGCATGGTGTAAAGTCTCGGGTAAGCAGAACTGCCCTTTGAATCAGAAACAATCTGAATGCCCAACAATAGAGGCTTAGTTGAATAAATCATAGTATATATCCAAACAAGATTCTGGGCTGCCCTTGCAAACCATGATTTATAAGAGAGTCAATGACATAGACAGACATTTGGGATATGTTGTTAAGTGGAAAAAATAGATCACAAAATGTGGAGTACTTCCTATTTTTGTGAAGTATACCATTTTTGTAAAATTAGGTGTGCATTAATGTAATAAACGAATACAAAATGTTTAGAAAAATGTATTTTAAAATGTTAACATTGGTTATGACTGAGAAATGAGATTATTTGTTATTTTTACACTTTTTCAGTGAGATATAATCTCTTTACAAAGAGCATGTATTACCTTGTAATCAGACAAATCAATACATTATATATGTATAAATAAATACACATACATTCCCAAATTTATTTGCTTCAAAATACTTCAGAAAGGGTGTAATGGAAATAGATGAAATAGGAATGGCAAAATGTCATCTCTTTTGAAGCCAGGCAATAGGGATGTGGGGAATTATTACACAATTCCTTGACTTTGGGTATTTCTGAAAACTTCCATAGTAAAGTGGTAAACAAACAAAATATACAAAACCGAGAGCAGCAGTGAAATACTATCAGAGTATTTCATTACTATGGTGCAAGCAACTTAGAAATGTGAAAAACAAACAAATAGACAACAGAAAAATGTTGCAGAACTTAATGGTGAGAACCATTAGCCGTATGGCCTCTTTAAGCCTCAGTTTCCCTATCTATCAATAAGGAGGTTCCTTGCTGGCTGGTAGGCATGCAATACGGACTTAACTCTGAATATTATTGTGGTTGCTGTTGGTTTATCCAGGGAAGCATGCCAGAATCCTGAAAGCAAGATTTCCACCTCCAACAGCAATTTTCAAACTGGGGTGTGGGGAGCTGGAAAATGCAGAGTCCATGTCCCCCCACACACCCGCGATTGGCTCAGTGTCTGGGGATAGGTTTAGGAATCTGCACCTTAAGTAAGAGCCCAGGTAATTCCCTGCAGAAATACTGAATCTAGCCTAAGGCCAAAGACACCCAGGGAAGCATGTCCGCCTGGAGGAATGTGTATTTATGCAGAAACAGGGCTGGGAGTTGGGACAACTGCTCATTTATGACTGCAGGTAGACTTTGTCAGCAGTCACATCTGGGAAAAAACTGGCATGTGACAGACACCTTTTGGAGTCTCCGTTAGAAAATGTGAATAAAAGACAAGTTACCTTAGTGCTTTCCTTCCGGAGGAACAGAGTTTGGGCAATTGACTTAGGTCAGAATTTGATCCCAACACATATGGATTGCATGGCCCTCGACTGACCATTGAGCATCTGTGAAATGGGAACAAAAACAGCAGAATCAGGGCCAGTCAGTCACACAGGGTTATGGCGATCACAGAAAGTTATCAGGAGTCAAGACACTGAGCAAAGATCCCATCAGTAAGCTTAGGAACCCACTTCTTAAGGCTCCACATTAGAGGTTTGGAGTCCCTTTGCTTTCTCAGTCACAGGAAAGCAGGCCTACAACAAAGGAAAATTAACTCAGTAAGCCCATTCCACCTGAGATCACACACAACATGATGGCATACCCCTAGGGGGGAAAAAAAAAGCGGCTGATCAAGCCTGTTGTATGTACCTCCAGGCCCAACCGTTTAAGAAACCCTCTAAATCAGTGCCTCAATCTTAACTTTTTATTTTACTAATCACAAAAAGGGCTCCAGGCTTCTCCTCTCTGCCCGATTCTACATGAGAAAGGGAAAGCAAGGCTACAGGGCACAGGGAGGGGCTGTACTTAAAGTCCAGGTGGCCAATCTCCTCTTAGTCTGGTCACCACCTACGGTGGTAATTTAGCCCATGTCACCAACTCAGACTCTAGAAATAATCCCAGGCACATAGTATCTCCATAGAAAAATCATTTGTTTGGGGAATTTGTGGTGAACTCCAAGTCTTTCTTTCTCAAAAATAATATTAATTTATACTTGATTCCAGCTCTGTGGAAAATGCAGACAGTCATATTGTCCCATCCTAGACTGTGAGCTCCCCAAGAGAAGGGACCACTGCTCTGTCAGCTCCTGGCCCCAATTTATGCATAAGGAAAGTATGGCCCGAAGGACCCAGTGACTGGCTGTCCCACTCAGCATTGGGTGGGGATTCTCCTTGTCTGAACACACAGCCTCACCTTCCTTTTACCTGAAGCACGGGGAGAAATGTCCCACCCTCTGACCTGCACTATGCCCCCTTTCCAGCCTCCTCCCCAGCTTCCTCCCACAAATCCCCAGCCCCCTCCATTGTGTCAAAGCAGAGGTGGAGAAATGTTGAAGCCAGGGGTCACCTTTTGCAAAGAAAGGGAAAGTGAGACGGTCCAAATAGCCCAGAGATGGGAGTCTGCTTTAGAGAAGGAGCCCTGGCTGGGAGGTAGAGCAGGTACAGCATTAGGGCCAAGCCTGAGAAACTATGTTCTGAAGGACTGACAGCTCATTATCCACTCTTTCCCCTGGGAAGTCTTTGGCTGCTTCCCAGGGAAAGGAACAGTGTGTAGAAGGGACAGTTCCCACAGACAAGTGGCCCATCCACTTTGGGGTGGGGAGTTCAGGCTGCCAGTTCCGTAAGGGTCGGGGGCTGGATCTCACACTCCTTAGAGGCTCCAAAACCCTTAGCGGGGTCTGACCCTACAGGGTAGGGATTTGATATCCATCAAATTGCATTAAATTGAACTAGACTGAAGTTGAGGGGGATATGACATGGTATGAGTGTCCTGGAGATGTTGTAACAAATAACCACAAACTTGGTGACTTAACACAGCAGAAATTTATCCTCTCACTGTTCTGGAAGCCAGAAGTCCAAAGTTAAGGTGTCAGCAGGGCTATGCTCCCTTTGAAAGCTCCAGGGGAGGATCTTTCCCGCATCTTTCGGCTTCTGGTGGCTTTAGGCATCCCTGGCTCCAATCTCTGTCTCTGTCTTCACATGGCCTTTTACTCTGAGTCTCTGTTCTTTTCTGTCTCTCATAAGGACACTCTCATTGGATTTAGGGCCTACCCTATCCATGATCTCATCTTAATTCTTACCTAAATTATATCTGCAAAGACCGTATTCCCAAATAAGGTCTGAGGTTCTGGGTGTACACAACCTTTTGGGAGACACTATTCAACTCAGCATAGACATTAAATAGCAAATAGCACAGCAAGAAGTTGCAAAAATGTGGTCGGGAGCTGGGGAACCTTGATCTGCTAACTTCTGTGGCTCAGTTTTCCCAGCTAGCAAGGGTTCCCATTAACATCTCTTGAGTTCCACTGCCAACTGAGAGGTGGGGTTCTGGACTCCCTTTTACAGATGAGGACACTGAGGCTCGGAGTGGTTGAGTAAATGGCCAAGATCCCCCAGTTAGCTAGACCTAGGAATGAAATCCAAGTTAGCTTGGCACCAGAACTTGGGGGGTCTTACAGCCAAGTTGGGCTGTATTTGAGGAACCCCCAGGGCTGATAAGATCCCAAGATTTTTCCACTCTGAGGAACTTCATTTGTCAATAGAAGGCAAAGGTGTTAACTGTCTGAATTTCCATGTTCCTTCACTTCCTCATATTGTAGACTTTGGAATGTGACTATTTCCCTGGAGTCACTTGAAAAAGTGAGGTCAAAGAAAATAAGCATTAATTCAATTATTTGTAGGAATTAATCTGGACTGGAGAAGTAAGGCAGGGAGACCAACTGGACCCAGCCTTGCCCCTGCTACTACATGGATTTGATCCTCTTGAGAAGCTACCCTGGATTCCTGCTCCTCCTTCCTACACTAACCAAGAATACCATGGTGGCTCCAGGAAAATTTGTCCAAGGAGTGGAGAGGGGTGGGAAGCAAATTTTCTTTTCCCTCCAACGATTGCTCTGTAATGTTTGTTCAATGTTTGAAGTCCCAAAGATGGATGGAGAATGTCTTGTTAGGAATTTCTAGTACCTTGGAACAGGTCCTGAAGAAATGTATTTATTCAGTAATTCTATATTGTGTACTGCCCAGGATCAAGTTGTAAGCTCCTTAGGGCAGTGAGAGCACCACTTTGCTCATGGCTGCCCCCAAGGGCTTATAACCTGGCACACACCTCCATAGAGTTGCTGAACAATGAACAAACCTGTCCTAGATGACAAGACATCAAAAGAAGGGCTCCAGGGGTAGGGCAAGGAAGGAATGAATTTCTTGCTCCTGGATCTTAGTTTTCTCATCTGCAGATGGACCACTGACTGAAGCTGCAGGCTTTAAAGGCGGTTGGGTGCCCCAGCTTCTCCTCCACCTTTTCCCACCAGCCTGTAACCTCGTGCCAACAGGCAGAAGTTGCTTCACCTGCTCCCTGACCCTTCCTAGCCAGTGTCTTTGTATCCTTTTGGTTCCTGAGCTGAGGCAGTAACTCGCTGAAAGAAGGCTTACTTAATGGAGAAATCTTGTTCCCATCACATCCTCAAGGCAGGCCAACACCTCAGAAATGCGGGCACCACCCTCTGTGAGCTCACAACCTATTCACAAGCCCCAGGGGCAGTTATTATTACTCTCATTTTTAGGGAAGGCGCCCAAGGCTCAGAGAGGCCGAGTGACTTGCCCAAGGTCACACAGCTTAACAGAGAGAGCAGAGATGGAGATTCGGGTCTCCGAAGCCCCGCTCCAGCGGCTTCTCGAAGACACCCTCTATTTCCCTCCTATGACGCTCATTAATAAAACAGGAAGGTCTGACGCCCGGCTTTCACCTAAAACAATGCTCCATGAAAATCTGTGGGAACAAAAGCAACTAGAAATCCGCCCCGGGTTTTCAGCCCCTCCGGCCTTGCGGGCCAATCGACTCCGTTGGCCGCGGAGGGGCGGTTCCAACGTGATCGACAGCCTTGGGAAGGCGTGGTCTCGGCGGGGGCGAATCGGGATTGGGGATCCGGAACAATCACGGGCAGAGAAGGGGCAGTCCGAGCCAATCAGCGGGGAAGGGAGGGTCCTGCCGGTCCGGCTGTCGCGAGAGGCGGCCACCCCGCCCACTTGAGCCTCGTCCCGGCGCCCGTCAGCAGCGAACGCAGCAGTGCTCACGCGAATCCGTCCGCGGCACGGGGAGCCTGGGCGCGAGGCCGCGCGAGTGCCGGCGCAGATCCCTCCGCCGCCCGCTCGCGCGCCGCGCCCCGCGTGTCCCTCCACCGCCACTCCTAAGGCGCCCGCCCGCGGCCTCCAGCCTAGTAACGGACAGCCAGCCCAAGCGCGGCGGCGGCGGCATGGCCCGGGCGGCTCCGTCGGGGGGCGGCCCGCTGTGACAGACCCTGCGGCGCGGGGGGAGATGGGGGCGGCCGCCTCCCGGGCGACGACGACGACGAGGAGCAGCCGCCGCCGCCGCGCACCGGCCACCGCTGGGGACGGGCGCGGGCCAAGAGCCCGCCCGTGAGCGGGGGCCCGAGGCCGCTCGCCGCCCCCGGCCGCCCCGGCCGCCCCGGGCCCCCCAGCGCCTCGCGCGCGCCCGCCTGCCGGCCCCTGGCGGGGGTCTCGCCCGCACCGCACGCCCCCGGCCCAGCCCGCGGCGCCCGCCCGCCCTCACCCGGTCCCGGCCCGCGCGCCCCCGGCCCCGGCGCGCCCAGGCCCCGGCCCGCGGCGCCCCCTGCCCGCGCCCGCCGCGCCCCACGCCCCCGGGCGACGGCCCCCGGTCCCGGGCGGCGGCGCGGCGCGGGCGGCAGCATGGTTGAGAAGCGCTGCCCGCTGCAGAGGGACGGCGTGTACCGCTGGTTCTCGGAGCTGCCGTCGCCGCAGCGCGTGGAGTTTCTGTGCGGCCTGCTGGACCTGTGCATCCCGCTCGAGCTGCGTTTCCTCGGCTCGTGCCTCGAGGACCTGGCGCGCAAGGACTACCACTCGCTGCGCGACTCGGAGATCAAGGCCAACAACCCGGCCGACCTGGGCAGCCTCACCAATCTGACGGACGAGGTGGTGCGCAGCAAGCTTCTGGTGTCGTTGGCGCTGCTGGGCTCGGAGCAGCGCGAAGCTGCTGGCGTGCTCTACCGCACGCTCACGCACATCGACTCCATCATCCATAACTACGGGCTGCAGCTCAACGAGGGCCGCACGGGCGATGAGTTCTTGCTGCTCTTCACCATGGCCTCCAATCACCCGGCCTTCAGCTTCCACCAGAAGCAGGTGCTGCGCCAGGAGCTCACGCAGATCCAGAGCAGCCTGAGCGGCGGCGGCGGCGGCGGCGGGGCCACGGGGGCAAGAGCTCACTGCCCACCTGCCCGGCCTGTCACAAGGTGCGTGCCCGCGCGGAAGGCTGGTCCAGCGCTCCCGACCCCCACACTTCAAGCCTCCGACCCGCTCCCCGAAACCCAGTCCACACCCAAGTCTCCACGCGGGACCTCAAAACCCTCTTCGCTTCCCAAGCTTTCACCTGAGGTCCCAAACACCCACCCGCACATCAAGCTTCCACTCCAAACCCCAACTCCTACCTGCACCCCTAACTTTAACCCTGCGCCCTTTGCCGGCACTTCGCAACCCCCAAATCTCCCGGTCTGCACTTGATTCCGTGTCCCAAGCCTCTACCCTGTATCCCCAACCCCCATTGTTATCCAAGACCCATCCGGTCCCCGGCGCGCTTGGGGGCCGTCTCACCCACCTTGCCGGGTCGGTCGGGGAAGTCTGGGAGGGCTGCGCTCATGGCGTCCCCAGACCGACGGGTCGCCCTGGTAAGAGGTCACGGCTCCTGTGCCGTCCTTTTACCTCGTCGGCGGGAAGCATAAGGCTTTTGTCCCCTTAATAAGGCTCTTGGGCGACCGATGACAGTTACACATTGTGTAGCCTTGATTTCTCCAAATCTGTTGTTTATTACCAGAAAAGGAAGCCGTTATGAGGTGGATATGAAAAGGCGCTAGAACCTTCGTAGACGTTGGAGGGTGTTTTGCAGCGCCCCAGGCCTGGGTGTCTTATTTCCCCTGGATGGGCGGGTGTCGCCGCTGGCGAGGTCGGGTCTTGCGGGGGGAGGGGGGGGAGCCGCGGCGTGTGCACGTGTGTGCACACGCTTCTACATATGTATTCATATGCTTGTGAATGTACGTATATGCATGTGTTTTTGTATACTGGTGAATGTGCATATGTGAGCATACGTGTCTATATGTGTGTATGTGTATTTATGAATGCATAGGCGTATGTGTTTTATTTTCTGTGTGTTTAAGAGCCTGGCTACTGTAACAGACAAAAACAAAATTGGAGCCTTCAGTGTATGTGAAACAGTTATTTCTCAAGGTCTACTGTCATTTGTGAAAACAAATCCCAGGCCGACTTGGAGCCCTGAGGGTGCGAGTCTCCTAAGGAATGCTAGGTTAAGTTAAAGATCTCTGGTCTCCAAATTAAACAGGAAGGGCATCGTGGTCATCCACTTAGAAATGTGAACTTTTGTCTAAATGTTTCAAAACTATGTAAACAAAGTGGGACTCAAAATTATTTTTATCACTGTCTCACCCCCTGACCAATGTCAAAATTGTGCTCCAAGAAAAAAAAGATTTTTTTGGACCAAATGTGTTGTATTTAGATTACCATTGATATTCTTTGGGAAGCAAGAGATTGAAGTTAGGACCGGTAGGGCTGAGTACCTTTGATAGTTTCTAAGCTTTTACAAGTTTGATGCTCTTTGGTTTGCTGGTTGTGGTTTAAGCTGTCTTTCAAGCCTGAATTGTGGCTTTTATTCTTTAATGTCTTTCTCTAAGAAAGTGGTTATGGTCCCTGCATTAGTTTTAATCTATGTCCTATCTTTTTTTCTGACATCGACCTCCAGACTGTGGTTTTCTTTTTAAGTGCGTGTTCATATCCCACCTATGTTGTGGACTGGGCAGAAGAATGTTTCAGCTACAACAGAGGGAAACAGGGTCATAGGGAATGTGGTTGTAGGGGGCTCAGTAAGCTTTGGGGTGCCAGTGGGATTTCAGTCTCTTAAGGTCTGTTTTTATGTGCTGTTAGTCCTCAGGTTAAATGCCACACTGATAATGTCCGTAACTGTGACTCCAGTGGTGTTCAGCTCTTGAAGGAGGTCTTTTGTGTGTGCAGATGCATCACTTTATAAAAAGCAGAAGATGGTGATCATTATTTTAGCAGAGCAGCAAGCTAAAAGCTAAAACAAAAAACTCGGAAGAGAGGCTTTCTGTCAAGCCAAAAATCCCTTTGATGAGATAAAGGGGCTGATCT
Organism: Eonycteris spelaea; assembly: GCA_003508835.1. Lineage (NCBI taxonomy): Eukaryota > Metazoa > Chordata > Mammalia > Chiroptera > Pteropodidae > Eonycteris > Eonycteris spelaea. Next base: position 3,931,761 of record PUFA01000139.1, read on the forward strand.
TCCGGTCCCCCCACAGGACTGAATTGACCAACGGTGTGACCTTGGCCAGAGTCTTCCCTCCTCTCAGTGTTTCGCTGTTGGATTAGAGGGCAAGTTACCTGTCTGTCTCATGGACTTGTTTGGAGGGTCACATGAGGTCACGTGTGATGTGCCCAGCAGATGTGCAGTGAGGGCTTTCTTCTCTGCTGTGTCCTCTGGCTTTTTATAGAGGAATGCTAACTTGAGCAAGGCACATCGTTATAGAGTGAAAAATGTTTATGTTTTGGAGTGTTTGCATTTTCTAAATTGATATTTGAATAGTTAATTGGAGCTGACAATTTATCTTGTCCTTGGGAAATTGGAGAATTCTGCCTGACCCTTACTAATGAGGTTATAATGAGTAATCTTGGGGCTGCTGCTTCTGTATTTCAGAGCAACCATGGTATATCTAGTTTTCCCTCCTGCCAACCGCCTATGTCACTGCTCATTTCAGTCACATTCATTTAACTTTCTGTTCTTTTGCTGCTTTAGAATGAAGGCCTTTAGCATTTAAGCATTTTGCCGCCTTAGTTTCTCCAAATCTAATCTTTAGCGTAATCCTGAGAAAGCAACTCCGTTAAAGCTTTGTTTGTATTTCTTTTCTAAATTGTTGTATTTTGTTTTAAGCTCTGAGCCTAGAGACCTCAGTGTTTATCTTTTAGAGATAAAGATGTTGACTGCTTCATTATCTTAAAGTGATAATTCTTTTAACTGTTTTCTTACATAGGCATTATTTGCATTTGCTTCTCCAAGCCCTTGCTGTTATTTTAAAATTCTTATTGCTCTGAGGATTTGTAAAAGAGGTTTAAGAGTGTGAGAAAAGTAAAACAGACCTGTTTACTTTCTGAAAAGAAGTGGTAAAGATGATGTAGATTGCAGTAGCTTTCTTATGCTGATAGCTGACAAACCCTATAGGTGTGCTATTCCTTAAGGCAAGATAGGAATTAGTGATAATGGTTGGTTTGGATTTACACTACCTCTGTCTTTCCATTTTATTTGAATATAAAGCCATAGTTTTGGAAAAATTTAAATTTATTCTTTGCAGTCATCTCTGTAAGGGATAATGTGCTATGGTATTTGCTTTCTTTTTTTTTTTTTAATAACAGCTTTATTGAGATTTAACCTATATCACAAAATTTACCCCTTTAAAGTATACAATTAATTGGTTTTCAGTATATTCAGAGAATTGTGCCCTTCCTCTATTCTTGTGTTTTAGAATCCTCATGGTAGATATCGTAATGGAACTACTTCGTGCGGTTGGGTTTTTTTGTTTGTTTTGTTTGTTTTTAAAGGGGATATTGAAATTGATTTTACAGTGCTCAGTGCAGGAGTGTGATGGGTGGTGGTCTTCCTGTGGGTGTATGTTCTATGATATAGCTCTGAAAGTATCCATGGTTTCTACCTTGAGTACTCTTAGGGGAAAGAATGGTAGACACTTTGGGTATGTCCAAATGCTGTGAGTAAAGCTGCTAATGATCTTTTGCCAAGGCATGTAATAACTTGCTTTGTTTCATTGCTTTTGGTAAGCTTTTGCAAATCTTTGGCAGTTCAAAAGTGAAACATCGGATAATTTGTCCTGTGTTTATCATATAATTGGGTTCTTCTGGGTTTTCCTTTACCCCTAAATTCTTTGCCTGTTGCAGCTGAAAGTAGTCTAGCATTCCACAAGAAGGGGTTTTGTCTGGAGCAGCTGTTGTTATTGCTAAGGGTTATAGGAGTAGTTGTGACCTAAAGGCAGGATTGAGGCTCTCTCTACCTTTAACACTTGTTCTTTTGGGCAGCTGAGAACTGCCCAGCCCATGAACTAAAAACTAAATTTATGAAGTCTCTAAGTCTAGCCGTCTTTGTTTCCATTGCATGTTTATCATGCTACAGAAATAATATCTGAAAACATTGGATGGAAGGTGCAGCTTTTACAGTTGGAAAAGATGGTCCTCTTCTTAGAGTACACGACAAAGGAATTGAGACATTCTGGGATGCAGTTTTAATTGCTTTCTCGTAGTAGTTTATTCATTGAAAAGGAAAACCTAATCATATTTTCTGGAGCTACAGTAGTGCTGCTGTTCTACTGTACAGCAGCTTGGATTATGTGGCACTTTAATTATTGCCCATTGCTCTCACATTAAAAGAAGGCTATTTACTTTCACAGGAGCTAATCCACATTTGCTTTATTCAACTCAACATTTGAATTCCTGTGTATATTGTGTTCTGGAGTATAGTTATAGAAACTGGAAGTTTTATGCTTTTTAGGGAATAATGAGTAATGTGGTAGTATTTATTCTCTTAGGCTTCATTTTACCCATTTTCTCCTCAGTACTGTATCATTCATTTACCTTCTTTTTGGATTGAAGACATTTTTGATTAATCTATATTTTCTCAACAAATTAACATATGAGTCTTACAACCTTAAAGGCAGGACAGTAGAAGGCATTGGTGCTGGAGCATTTTTCTGTTGTCAATACATTGGTGACTGCTGACCTCATTAGAAACTTGGTAAATTAAGAGAAAGCGTTTATTATGCCTAGAACAAATAGTTTCTACTAAGTTATTGGGTTTTTTATTTTATTTTTTTTATTGATAATTTATTTTTTGCTTCAGATGTATTAAATTTAGAAAAGATCCTTTGGATGTATCTCTGTTTTTGAGAACACCCCCCCCCTCAGGACATTAATTATCTTAGTTAAAGTAAGACTGTTGCCAAGGTTCACTGATTAGTTCACAGATTATTGAAGGGTTTCTGGTTTTGGACTTTGGCCTTGAGATATATAGTTTAGAAATTGGTTTTAACAAGGTAGTATTTTTTTTCAGTCTCTGCAGATGTTTTGTATGTGGAAAGATCTAAAACATTATAGAAACATCAAAAGTGAAAAGCAGTAATCAAGAACTAATACAGTTGGTTAATTCTTAAGCAGTTTTGTTGTTGTTCTGGGTTAAAAGGCCCGAAGTTATTTAGAGTGAAAAGAAAACAAAGGCAAGACAGAATATCTTTTAAATAATTGATATTATAACAGCTATTTTGTAGTATATGATCAGAGCATAATAAAGTAGGACTGAACTTGAGTCCACAGAGTACTTAAACAGAACTGTGACAGTGACATTAAAGCAGAGAGGAACACTTTGGGTATTTTCACTAATAGACTTACTGTCAGGGGTGTTTGGGATTTTAGGTGTTTTGTAGGTTCATAAAAAAATCACTAGCCCTTGAAATATCTGTACTACCCTTACCCATCCTTAAATTTCTCTCCTGTTGCAGAGGAAAAGTTTTCCTTTCTGTCAAAGGCTTGTCCCCCTGTCTCTGTTTTGGTCACATCTGTTTCCTCAGGGACATCGTTAGGTCAGGTGGCTGAACTTTGCAGTTTCCTGTCTTCCCACCTCCCCCACACTAATCTTTGACCTCCACTGTTTTTTCCTCTGAGTGCATTGACACTTTCATGGTTCTCTGATTTGTCTTTTAAACAACAAAAGCCATCTTTTAACCTTGTCCACCTCTATTAACCACTCTTCTCTTTATCCCTGCATTACCAAGTCCTCCCCAGTCAACTAACCAACCAACCAACTGAAAAACCTGGACATCACTGCTTTCCAGGGATCATCCATTTTGAAAAGTTTGGTGTATATTCTTTTGACATTTTAATGCATATATAAATATATACGTTCTTTTAAAAAATTCATATGTTCTTTTTAAACACAGTATTATATATTTAAATACAAACAGATCTTCCATACATGTTCTATACCCCAGCCCCCCATTGAAAGAGACTATAGCCAGGCTTCTTGAAATTGCTGCTGCTGCCTCTGGTCCTCAGCTTCAGCAGATCCCTCAGCCTTTTGAACCTGGCTTTTGCCCTCAGCATCCTCCACTATAGAAATTTCATTAAAGGGAATTCAGTGATCTCTTAAAAAAAAAAAAAAGATTATTATATAATTATAGGTAAAGAATCGAAAAAATATGAGAAGTTATTTGATGAAAGTCACTCCCATCCCCCATGCAATCAGGGAAGGACATTTCAAGGTGCAGGCGCAACATTCTGTTCTCTCCCTGGGTGTTGATACCTTTTATTCCACATCAGTAAAAAACAAGGTTTTTTTTTAACCCTTTCCGCAGCCCTGCAGTTCATCCCCTCTTTGTTTCTTGTAGGACCTTCCAAAGAGACTGTGTATTTACAGAGAGATAACTGGTGTCTTACTCCCCACACGTCTGACCCTTTCTTTTGGCAGTCTTTCCTGATGAGCATTCCCTGTCAGTCCATAGAGCTACTTCATTCTAGCTTGTGGCTGCTCTGTATGAATGTGTTACTTAATCACTTCCTATCGATGGACATTTTTGTTTCCAAATCTTAATGGTTACAGACAGCAATACAATACAGACAACAATAATATGTCATTGACATATTATGTATGTCACCTGTATATGACAAACAGCATGCATGGCCTTTCACATTCAAGTAAGTATCTGTAGAAAAGAAATATTGAAGTGGGATTGGTAGCTGGTCAAATGATCTATACTTCTGTAATTATTTTATATATTTCCAATATCCATCTTTCGGAATTCGCACAGCAATGTGTGAGTGCCTATTTGTATACCTTCAACTAGTGTGAAGGAGTTAGCACCTCTCCCCCCTTGCTGCCATTCAGTTAGGTGAGGAATACATCTCAGTGTAGTATAGTTTTATTTTGCAGTGTTCTGAATAAGGTTTGACATTTTTTCAAGTAAACCATTTTTTTCTTGGCAAGCTCTCATATCCTTTGCCCATCTCTGTTGGGTTGTTAACCTTTTCTTTATTGTTTTTTAGGCACTCTTTAAGTTTCAAGGAAATTGTATTTTTGTCTTCAGTAGAAGTTGCAAATATTTGTTTTCCAGGTTTTCTCCACTTAAAAATTAAAAAAAATTTTTTTTAAAATTTTTCAATTACAGTTTATATTCAGTATTTTATTAGTTTCAGGTGTATAGCATAGTGGTTAGACATTTATATAATTCGTGCAGTTTTTTTAGTGCCCTATTTTCAGCTTCATATAGCTTCTGGGTTTTATGTCATAATTAGAAATGCATTATACATTATGCATTGAACATATTATTACACATATGCATTATACATTATACAGACATTCCCTGTGGTTTTTTCTGGTACAGAGCTTGTGTGGTTTCTCATTTTACATTTAACAGATCCATCTGGAATTTATTTGGTGTAAGGTACAAAACTAGTTTTATGTTTTCCAGATGACAACCCAGTTGTCCCACTGCCATTTGTTGAATAATCCATCTCTTCCCTCCCAGATTTGAAATGATATATTTTATTATTTGCCATGTTTCTTGTATGTATGTGGGTTTCCTTCTAGACTATTCAGTTTCATTGATGTTTTTATCTGGATGAGTTTTTGTCAGTTTCGCTGGATACTTTTCAGTTCTTATCTTTTCTTTTTTTTAATCTCATTTGTTCTGTGGGTTTTCCTGCACAGTGGAATCTACAGGACAGGCTGTCTTGTAAAAAACATATATGGCTGCAAATGTTGACCAGAGGCGTCTGGGCATGGCTAGGGCAGCCTTCTGAAGTCTCAGAGCCTCCATCAGTTCTCTAGCCCCTGATTTTCTTTGTGTTCAGTTTCTCTTCTGCTTTCCTGCCCATTTAATGATGATATTCCTCCGACTTCTCTCCTGTCCCTTCTCTTTTTACTTTATAATTCATGACATTTTTAGCTGTGATTTTGCCACTCTCACTGATGAACCCAGAATTTATATGCCCAACTAGACCTGAACAGCTTGGAGGTTCCAGGTAGCTCAGTGTGCTTGCCTTTTTATTCTTCTAACCAGCTTGTTTCCAAGTCGTAAACTACCTTGTAAATTTGTTCTCCATCAACACGGCCATAGCCCAGGTCACTGTTCTCCCATTCTGTCTGTCCCTCTTTCTCCTGCCCACCACGCATGGTGTGATGGTCACATATATGGCATACTTCTCTGTAGGTGGACTTAGATTTTGGGCGATTTGCCAGGAAGCCAGGAAATAAATTAAATTAGTCTTCAGAGAACAGGCACAACCCTAGCCTCATGTAACTTCACTCCTTTCCCTGAGTCAAGAATGCATGCTGGAATGCTAGTGAGTGATGATCTCCTTTTAGAATTAAGCTGATGTCATTGTTTAAAGTCAACAAGAGAACTTTATAGCTGCTCTATTTTGTTTTTTAGTTAAATTATTCAGAAACTTTGGTACTTTAAATCTTTTTTAGAAATAGTGACATGCCCAACTTCTGACCTTGACCTGGATCTAGTCTACTATAACACCTAGTCTCCCTGATCCCACTCTTAGCCTCTAACAACAGTTCCCACTGTATCACTGGAACGGTCTTGGGTCAGATGCCTGTAGGTTTCTTATTCTCTGGTGTGTAATTCTTAGTATGGTATGCTGTGGCCTTTATGACCTGTCCACTGCTTGTCCATACTCACCTCTGTCTGTACTTGCAGTTCCTCATATGTACTGTTTTCTCTTTCCACTGAGCCTTTGCAGATGCTCATCTCTCAGAAGGGAAACCTGGTACTTGGGGCACCCCAGCCTCCACATCTTGGTTCACACATACCATACCATGCTGTTGCCTCTTTCTGTTCTAGACCTTAGCATATTGTATTATAATAGTTTCTTTAATTTTCCATCACCACGCTGATTTATTGGAGAGCAGAGATTTTCTTTCAGTCCCAGAGCCCAGTAGTCCCTGTCATCCAATAAGGCTGTGTCCTGAGCATCTGTGAAAATCTAGTGGGAGGAAAATGTTGCATGTTTATGAAAGGCCACCGTAGTGAAGACATTTTTTTTTTTCCTTAGAGCTTTTCTTTTCTATGGCCCTGTTAGTAATACCTGTTACCAACTCATAGTCTTCCTTAATTGCCTTTATCCAATCGCTGTTTCTCTTATGCATTACATAGCTGTGGATGCTAGTGAATTTTAACATCTATATTCTACTTTCTTTTCAAAAGCTGACATGCAAAAGCTTTCATTGGGAGAAATTCTCTGAGCACGGTAGTTTGACATTATATTACCACATGACAGAACCACGTTTTAAGAACAAGTAAATGAAGAGCTGGGGAAGGGAAGGATGTGTGGCTTTCTGATGCTCTGTGGAGCTATGCATGTGGATTAGTTCATCTCCGAGTAGTGGTTGTAGTTCTAAAAGTAAAAGTAAAATGGTTTTGATTATATTTCTTTAATGTTTATAAAATTGTAAATCATGGTAAAAGCCTAGATATTTTAGTTTGCTGTAGGATGGCAATAAACTGAGCAACTGTTAATCCCAATTAAAGTTTAGTTTGTATTTTTGATAAACTGACATCAGATTAATTAGAAGAGAGTATTATGATCATTTCCTAATTATTGGAACTTTTACATAAAAGCTTCACTAGATTTACTAGAAAGAAACATCCTCTGGTTTCTTACTGATTCACAGTGAATCTAATTAAATATATATGTAGGAACAATTTCTAGAAATATAGTCTCAATTAGAAAAAAAAACTGAAAAAAAGAGAAATAATTTGTGGGCATTTTAGTAAGACGTAAAAGCATGGGAATAATGCTAACAAGCTAGCTGTAATATAGGTAGTAAAATTGACGAGATATTTTGAACATACCGAGTAGGAAAGTTGTATGGAAAGCACTGTGTGGTGTGTGTACTCTACCTGGACAATTAAAATATTAGAATACCATTTGGAACTTATGCATTAGTTGTGAGTGGATGGATTCTTCTTCTGACTCCAGCTTACTGATAATTTTCTTGTTAAGGGTACTGTTATATATAAAATGATATTTCTGAGAGCATTTATTTGTGTGGGATTAGTTGTGGATGATGGTATGAAGCTCGTGAACCAGGGTACTGTTAATATTTGTATTGGAGAGACTAATTTAGCAATCAGAATGGTTTTTTCTTTCAGAATTACGAATCAGGAGATGAAGTAGGAAATAGTCAAAAAGAGGGAATGATGCCAGTGATAACAATTAAAATATTTACTATGTGCAAGGCACTGTCGTTCTAAGTGCTTCGAATGTGTTTAATCCTCATAACAACTCAGTGAATTGGGTTCTATTTTTGTCCCCCTTTTAGCAGTGAAAAAACAGAGATTAAGTATAAGTAATTTGCAAAAGGCGACATTGGTAAGTGGCAATTTTTATTATGTCAAAATTATGCTAAAATTTTTTTTCCTACATCATCAAAAGTGAGAGGAAAACTTGAAAATATGAAATGAGAAGAAAAAGAGTGACCTAAATTCTGTGTAACTTGTGGAAGTAGGAAGTGTGACGTCATTCATAGCTTTTGTTCGCACTGCCAGAGCCCAGCCACCACTGGGGCTGCTGCTGATTTCTTGTTTGGAATCTACTGTCTTTATGACATAATTCCTCTCCCCACCACCCCCTTCCCAAATATTCATTTGTATTCATTCAGTAACCTTTAGTTGATAATCCTCAGTACTAAGCTCTCTCTCTATATATATACATTTTGTATGAAGGTTAACTTAAATTTTATGAAATGCACAGATTAAGTGTATCATTTGAGTTTTGATAAATGCGTAAACCTGTGTGATCGAACTCTGTCAAGATATAGAACATTACTATTACCCCAGAACATGGCCTCAAACCATTTTCTGGTCAGTTCCCACCTTTACCATGCCCAGCCCCCACCCCTGCCTTTTTTCTATGGTTTTTATTTTTTTTCCTGTTCTAGTTTTCCCCATCATTGATTAATTTTGACTATTCAAGAACTTCATTTAAGTGGAATCATGGAATTTCATTTTAGCTATTGATTTGCCTTGTCTCATTTTTAGTGGTTGGTCTAGGGATTACAGCATGTATTCTTAACTATTCAATCTGTGTTGATGGAGTTAATATTGTATATCTTCACCTAAAATGTAAGTGTCTTGCAGTTGTAACTATTTACCTTCTCTGTCCTTCATGCTACGGTTATCATATATGTCTTACTTTTACATATGTTATAAACTCCACAATATAATATCATTTTTTGCTTTAATCTGAATGCAGTTTTAAAAAATAAGGAGAAAATGTCATCTTCTATATATGCCTACATAGCTACCATTTCTGATGCTTTTTATTCCTTACTGAAGACCCAGTTTGTTACAGTATCCCTTCAGTCTGGAAAGCTTTTCAGCATTTTTTTTTTTTCTTCTTGAATGTGGATCTGCTGGCAAGAAATTCTCTTAGTTTTCTGTTATCCAGAAATGTTTCGCTTTTGCCTATATTGTTAAAGGGTCTTTTCATTGGATGTAAGATTATTTGTTGACAGTTCTTTTCTTTTAGCATTTAAAGAAGTTGAGACACTTTTCTTCTGACCATCATTGCTTTTGCTGTTCTGTGGTCTCCGACAAGCTATTTTTCTCTGGCTGGTTTCAAGGTTGTCTCTGTGTCTTAGTATTGGATATTGAAGCATCTTGACTATGATGAGTCCTAGTGTTGTTTTCTTGAATTTACCTTGTTCGGTGTTCTCTAAACTTTTGGATCTGTCAATTTATGTCTTCTCCCAAATTTAGGAAGATTTTAGCCATAATTTCTTCATAGTTTTTCCTGTCTCAATATCTCTTTCCGAGACTCCGCCTGCAAGTATATTAAACTTTTTGATATTATTCTATAAGTCCTGGAAGCTTTGTTCATTTTTTTTCCCCAATCTTTTTCTGTTTTTCAGAGTGGACACTTTTTGTTGATTTATCTTGAAATTCACTGTTCTGTTCATTCCAAACTGCTGTTAAGCTCATGCAGTGGGTTTTTAGTTCAGAAATAGCATTTTTTCTTTTCAGAATTTCCATTTAAAAAAAAATTTATTAAGACCTTTTTTTAAAGCAGTTTTTAGGTTCACACAAAGATTGAACTTGAAAATCACCCAAAGTCAACAGTTATATTAGGGCCCCTTGGTGTTATATATTCTCTGGGTTTGGACAAACATATAAGGGCATATATCCACCATTATGGTATCATACAGAATATTTTCCTTGTTCTTAATATCCTCTGTGCTGTCCTTGTTCATCGTGCCCCTTCCCCCCAACCCCTGGCAACCACCGATATTTTTAGTGTCTCCGTAGTGTTGTCTGTTACAGAATGTTGCATAGTTGGAATCATACAGTGTGTGGCCTTTCACATTAGCTTTCACTTAGTAATATACATGTAAGTTTCCTCCGTCTTTTCATGGCTTGACAGCTCATTTCGTCATTGAATAATATTCCATTGTCTGAACATGCATAGTTCATTGTCCATTCACCTACTGAAGGACATCATGGTTGCTTTCTGAATTTCCATTTTTAAATTGTTTGTTTTCTTTCTGCAATATATTTCTGGTTTGTACATCGTATGTTTTTATTTGTGTTCTTGAGCCTCCTTATAACAGCTACTTAATACTCCTTCCTTTGATTCCAGCATGTGACTCATCTTGTGCTTAGTCTCTTTTCTCACTCTGTATGGTTCATGTTTTTTTTTTTTACATCTCTAGTAATTATGGATTGCTTTTTAGATTTTATAAATGAGATATTGTAGAAACTCTAGATTTTGTTGTGTCCCCCTGAAGACTATTGATGTTGTTTTGCTTGTTTAGCAAGCAGTAAATTTGGCTGGACTCAAACTCCCAAACTTTTTCCCGGTGTAATTAGCAGCTACAATCTCTATTTAGTTGTTTGGTCTTGGCTTCTTGGAGTCTGTCCCATGCATGCCTATTTCAGGGCTCCCATGGAGATGTGGGCAGAATTTGTATGCAGAATTTGGTATTCCCCTTCCAAGGCATTTTTCATTCTGGGATTTCCCCCTTGCTTTCCAGCCACTGTAATCTATCAGAATTCTGATCTCTGGTTTTTCAAGTCAGTAAGTCTGGGGTTCTGTCTGAGCTTCAGCCGTTCTTTTTCAATTGGTACCTGAGCTGCAGGACATGAAACTTACCCAGTACAAAACTTTTTTCCAAATGTGGACCTCCCTCTAGTTTCTGCCTGCCTTTGGTTGTGTTCAGTTTATTGTTTTTTATACTTTGTCCAGAACTTATGTTTTTCTTTGTGAAGATTGGTCTGACTGTTCAGCCATTATTGAAAGTAGAACCACTTGCTTTTTATAGTCCAAGTATTATGGTAAATATGGGCCATCTGTTGTAGGAAAGAGTCATTCTAAGAAAAGGTAGCTGTGGAGGGTTTTATACTAACATTTTTCATTATAAAGAATATGGATCTGTGCAGAGGAGAAGTGAGCTGGCCTGGTGCCTTGAAATTAGAGGGTCATTTGGATAATGTAAATGAGATGTGATTTAAATGTTCTGGCACTTAGTAGCTGATAAATAACTGAACAGGGAATCAGGTGTGGATAAACTTGATGGAGAAGTGTGAAAGGGCAGGTTTGGGCTCTGTTTTACTTGTAGTTGTAGAATTCATTTGAGGAAATACCATTTACCTGTTGGATGCAGGGTCTGGTTATATTTGCTTTACAAAGTAAATCTTGAATTTCTTGACCCGAAATCTTTTCTGTTCATTCCACTTGAGCCCTTTCTGGCCTGATCTTTCCCTGCATGGCTGCCCATAAAAGATTTGATCCCTGACTCTGAGCAGCTTTGCCTTGTTCACAGTAGGCACCCAGTCAGGACTCAGGAAGTGGAATTATTGTACGCAGTGGCACCTATAGAAATAAACCCAAGGGCCTATTTTACTGATGCTTTCTGGACCAGCTATGCTTTTCACTCATTTCTTGTTTTTTTTTGTTTTTTTTTTTTTTCCAGAGCCTGATTTCCACTCTTGGATGCATAAATATTCTGTAACTGTGGCTAGTACCCCCTGGGGATCATGAAGCAACCATTTTAATGTGCTAACAGCTCTGAATGGTTCATTTTAGGCAGTTGAATATTATAGCAGGAACCACAATGGTCATTGTAATGTAGTTTACTGATTAAGATTAGATAATGAGCCAGTTTCTCAAAGAAAACTTCAATATTTAAACATACTTCTGTCCAAAATATACACAATAACAATATTGTATATAGTGTGCATTTAATGTCAGAAGTCTTGGAGGTTAAATTAAGGTTCAGGAATGCCTCATCTGCTGTCCCTTTGGATGCGATGTGCATGGGATGAAATTCCACCTGAAATTGCATGAGGAAGAGGAGTAATTACAGCCTCTGAAACTAAATTTGTTTTCACTGTTAACCATTTTTGATATCGCACAGTCACATAATTTAAGTTTTTCTTGAAGGGTAGGAACTGCCTTCCTGAATGTGTTGTTTAATATTCAAACACAGTGTTTGACTTTAGACTTTAAGGTTGGGCTGGCTGTTCCCACATGCCTATGCCTTTTAAACTTCTGCTTTTAAAAATGCTTCTTAATGTTCCTTGCTGTCACTTGTGTCTCCTTACTACTAACATTATACTTTTTTCTTCAGCAATCATTGATTTCTTTAGGCTCCCCCTTTCCCCACCTTAAATTTGCTGACTGTTTTTTGCTCTGCTCTAGGAGAATACACCTAAGCCCGTTGGAACTGTGTTAAAATTAAGCTCTGAATCGGAAGTAGGGTAGTGTAGCTGTTCACACGAAAGCCTTTCTTGCTACTCCCTGATCCTCCTCAGTTAGGTCACTGACCTGGATAACTGTGGTGGTTTATTGAGCACCAGCTTTGTGACAGACTCCGTAAGAGCCACTTTCCAGGAACTAGACACTTAATCCTGTAACAACCTTAGGAAGTTGACTAAGAGGCTATTTTAACTCCATTTTACGGGTTTGCATAGCTTAGTAAGTATTGTCTTTAGTCAACCCCGGGCTCTTGCTGCAAACCTGTGTGGCTCTGCACCGCACTTTCTGGAGCAGTGATTCTGGACATTTCTAGAGCTGTTTGTATGTAGGCATGGACCCTGCTTCCCAGATTTTGGTTTAATTGGCCTGTTCTGGGGTGTCCTGGAATCTGAATTTCTAAAAGCTTGTCAGGTTCGCACAGTTAGGGCTGGGCCCGCCTGGTAGAAGCTACACTACTCTGCAGGCTGCTTAGAGTCAGTCATTGTTGCAGCTCATCTCGGTAAGTCCTTGGTACCTTTTGCTGAGATGTTTGAGCAATAATCTCTCTCTCTCTCTCTCTTTTTTTTAATGAGTAAAGCTTTAGGGTAAGAAATATTAAAAGGAATGTTTTCATGTGGAAAACGTTTTTTGGTTAGTAGTGGCTTTCACTTGGCCTAAGTCAGCAAATAGTTTTCACTATTAAACTATCTATTTTCTTCTGGTTTTTA